>CM073768.1:108899149-110186376 GCA_037158775.1 Hetaerina titia | reverse complement strand
GAAAGGGGATAGGAAAACACATAATAGGAGAAGACAGGACAGGACATTTTTACTTTCGTGATCTGCTCAAAAACCGCCTTCCCCACATGTCCTGTCTTCTCCTATTATGTGTTTTCCTATCCCCTTTCCTTATACCTATTTCTGTTTGAATGAATGAATATTTGTGCGCCGTATGGCGGGATTTTCAAGTTTGAATATGTGTTTGGCCAATGTGGCTCGTCTCTTCTTCTGGCTATGCGTGCCATGAAACGCACCGTTCCTAACCTTTACAATATCGTATGGATGCTTTTCTACTATCCTTTCCCCTTCTTGTGTCCCGTCTATTTCTCCTTTGGTGGGTGAAACAGCTCCATAACGCCATCTCTCGGGCAACATCTATCGGAGCACTTTGGCGCTTTATAAGATCGCAGATCTCAAGGTAAATCAGGTTTCCCTATTAGCTCAACTGGTAGAGCATCCGCCCGGAAAGTGGAAGGTCCGTGGTTCAAATCCCGGATAGGGAAATATTTTTACTTTCGTGATCTGCTCAAAAACCGCCTTCCCCACATGTCCTGTCTTCTCCTATTATGTGTTTTCCTATCCCCTTTCCTTATACCTATTTCTGTTTGAATGAATGAATATATATATATATATATATATATATATATATATATATATATATACATAGATGATTTCTTCGAAGTAACACGGAAGTGTTGAATGAAAAACTTAGACAGTAACACACAGCCCGAGAACACATAAAAAGAACACTCACAATAATATCTTGATAATTTCGACGGACTCGAGCTCCGTCTTCTTCGGAAGACGGAGCTCGAGTCATATCTTATCTTCCGAAGAAGACGGAGCTCGAGTCCGTCGAAATTATCAAGATATTTTTGTGAGTGTTCTTTTTATGTGTTCTCGTGCTATGTGTTTCTGTCTAAGTTATATATATATAGCTGTATATATATATATATAATGTAGATATTATTGTGAGTGTTCTTTTTATGTGTTCTCGTGCTGTGTGTTTCTGTCTAAGTTATATATATATATATATATATATATATATATATATATATATATATATACTTACTTGCATACATATATGTACGTACACGTACACACACACACATACATACAGGCAGGCAGGCCTTTACATGCATACATATATTTGGCCAAATAATCGGGTACTTTTTGCATAAACTCTTCACGGATTTTTAGTAATAATTTTGTTTCCTCGATACTTAAATTGGTTAAATATGTTGTATATTCCAGGTAGATCGAAGGTCCTTGGTTCTATTTCCGGTCAAGAAAACTTTTACCGCTTGTGATCCGCACCCTTCTACTTTTTCACCATATTATGTCTTTTATGCGTGTTTCTTTCATTTTTATTTACTCGTAGATGTACACACACTCTCATGTATATATGTGTGTATATATTTATTTATTCCCCCCCTCTTTTCCCAGCGTAAGTCAATTCTTATTACGACTTCATCGACCCGATTAAGGAAGGCTCTTGCGATCGAAAACGCAGCTTCTCACCGCCAAACCAGACCACCGCCATGGCCTCTCGGTTTCACCTTTTCTCCCTTGTCGTTTTCGTGATTTTTTGTCATGGATTTATTTTCTTTTCTTTTTCGGGCTGTGAAAATCACTAACGGCTTTCTAGGAGTGATTCCGAGAGGATTGTCACCCTACCGCTTTTTTTGTCCCATTGAGATCCCGAAATTGGACCATAAAACAATGATTTTTTTGTGTTGTCGATTTCGAGGGACGGCACCAAGTGGATGAGGTGCGTTTGGAATATTTTCTGAGACGCTTGCTAAAACGGAAATGTCTTCAATGCGATAGTAACAGTGCAAAACAAGGAAATTAGCAATGATCATGAAATAAAAACTTGATCATTGTATTTTTTTTGAAACCTCAAGCTTGGTCACCGAAATATTTCTGATGGGTATGAAGTCGATTAATTTTCTGTTTTTATTTTTTTCTGAGTTATTCTTTAGCATAATTGGTGTGTTAGGTGCAAAGAGAACCCGGCACGCCGACCATATCCTGAAATTCTCCCACCTTCCTGTGCAAATTAGGCGTCAAAACACCAACTATTGGGAAAATGGGAAATTTGATGTGGAAAATAATGGCATTATCATGGGACGTTATCAAAACATTTGGCAGACTCGATATTCGAATAGATTCGTCTTACTTATGTTTATGTTAATTCAACGCAGGACGTAGACATTGACATTATCCGACATTTTCCCCCCGCCCTGTTCACCTGCCTCTATCGATGATGCAACTTGCCATACCTCGTGTTTGGATTGTTGCATAACTCGAAGACGTTCAAAAGGTTTGGAGCATTGTTTCCGTCGGCTCACTGTGTCAAATGCTTGAACGACTCTGGAGACATGCTGTCGAACATCTTTTTATCCCTAGCAAGCCTTACTTCCCATAGATAGCTTACTTCCCAGGTTGACGCCGTCTTTTATTCCTCACACTAACTGCGGACACACTTTCGACCCTGCGATCTCAGTCCCCGCGCACATTCGCGGGGGACCACAGCATCCGCGTCCGCAGGTGGTAGCGAACCCACGACCGGCCGGATTCGCTCATCTCCCGGGCCAGATTATCGACCAGACGCGACCGTCCCGGTCTCCTTCAAGTCGCTCGGAGGTCACTCAGGCACCGAAACATTTACGAAGGCGCAGTTCATAATTTAACTTCGTCCACGCCCTTCATATTTTTGTGAGGATGGAACATTCATGTAATGTCCTTCTACCCATGCGAACTATTTATCTCTCGGATCTATCAAGCTGTTTTCTATGGGATTCAGAACCAGGATTCGGTGTAGAAAATGTAGCTTGAATTTTGCGTGACGGCAAAAGGGACTGCTTTCAGCGCTGCGATAAATTTCACCGAAATTCACCCTGGATTTTATCGAGCCACGCCATCGTGTTACCTTTATTCGGAATTTTAAATCGTTTGAAAATTGAGCCATTTTCGTCGCAAGTACGATATATAATTCTACGTAATAATCAGTTAAGAGTGCTACGCTAATTGTGGTGTACGAAGTCGTATCCGAGTTTGCAATTATTAACTATAGATATAAAAATTTGTTGTTCTTAGTGAAAAACGTTCATATGAACTTAAATATGTCACACCTATCGCTGGACGTGTATCGCGTATATACATACATACATACTTACATCTGTAGTTCACTGCGTGTGCACGTAGCTTTCACTTGTGTAGCCTAATTGCGACAAAGTACCCATGACTGTTACCGTATTCTTCGTTCGATTCACTTAAGTGGTCGATTTTACATGAAATTTAAATAAAACCACCATGACCTGTGTGACAGAAAGTCGCAAATGTAATTCTTAGCCATTGGTGATATTTACCATTCACAGTTAAGATGTTCTTGTTTATCTGGGAAAAAATTACCCTGAAATCGGGATTTGACCTGTCAGTATGTTCTTCCGTTCGGATTGCAATGCTAGTCTTTATTATTTCTCTTTAACTGCATCAAAAATGCTCTCATCATTGAGTAATTAGCTGAATTTTCGGTATAGCCCTTGCTTTCTCACGTTTGAGTATCGAAGTTTTTATTCTCTTGATTAACAAATTTGATTATTGTGTCATCATTTTTCTTTCCGCATTATTTTTAATTTTGAAAATTACGAGCAACTTGAATTGCCGCATTTCTAAAGCTAAATCGATGAAATTATAATTATTGAGGAAATTACTATATATTCCAGTGTTTGAAATGTTTTTTTACAGTCAATTCACGATCTATATTTTTCAGTGATTTAAATCTCGGAATTCATTAATGCATATCGAATCCTCTTAAGAAACAAATAAATTAATGATTTATTTATTACCAACGCTGTAGAGACTGGCAATTTTAAGTCGACAAGTACCAATTGGAAATTTTAAATATAAACTTTTAGAAAAAGCTGAAATGGTAGACCTGGAAAAACGGTTAGTGGCAGCTGACATTGTAACACTGATTGTAGAGCACTTTTCTTTGCTCAGACTACTTATTTGAGCCTAGGTCCTGCCATGTCTATCTGGGTAAATATAATAGACTACAGTATAAGGGCTCTTTCGGATAAATTGCGAATGAGAACTTCAATGATGTCTAGCAAAATTAAAATTTGATGTATAGGTGAGGTAGGGTAATTTTCACATCATCATTAGTCGTGATAAATTAACATTTTAATCGGTGAGAAATTGAATTGCATAGTCAATTTTAAAAGACTACCACAGTAAATTTTCGCATGTAAATATTATCTAAATAGAGTTTTTTCATATTTACGAACGTAATGGCGATTAAATTCGTGCATTTGAGCACTTATAATGAAAACGGTGCGAAGATATCCTTATGTTACTAAATCAAGATAATTTTCTCGAGGTGTTGATTATTGAAAGTACTCTTCAGTTATTCGAAAATACCCAGCAATTTTTATCAATATATGAATGAGTGAAAGTTGTCCATTGTTTTCCTGGATATTTGTCTTTGCTAGTTTTCTCGAGCACTCCATGGAGTGCAAATTTTTACAGAAAGTGATTCATTTTCCATCAAAATATTGATGTAATGATTCCGTGACAAAAACCAAAGTCATATATAATGGTTTTTCAATGCGCAACCATTTCCGCTTGAGGTGAGTGAATAGCTCCACTAAATCTGTCGTTAACTTCCAGATTCTGCATCCACAAAGAAACGATAACAGCCCAATACTACTATTGGGTTGTTATCGTTTATAGTTATAGTTTGTATTACTATTGTTGACTGTTAGCTATTGGACTACTGGAATCTCTACAGCGTGTCCTACGTACACAGCAGCCAATCCAATTTGCCCTCCATCGATCTCCCAAGAGTCACCCATAGTAATCGGGGGAGGTCTCGTGAGAGCCTTCGAATCGACTCTTGCTCAATGCATAGCAGCAGAGAAACTTTGGGATATTCACTAAGACTCTTTCCAAACAAAAAGGGGTAAGGACGACTTTGGGAAAGAGCTTACATTTTTTTCAAAAAATTGACTTGCAAATTTAAAAGATACTATAAGAATTCTATAATCCCGTGTAGTTATCCAAAAATTAAATGTTTCAACTCACTAATATTTATCGGGCGATGAGAATTGGATAGAAAATCAAGAAATAGTATTAAGTAGCATGAGGAATGCGCGGAAGTCCTGCTCATTATAATATGAATTCCCTGCGGGAAATAGGGAAGAAGGATTCGAACTGGGAGGAGAAACCTGGTGTCTAATTGAAGACAAGTGAGAATCCGCAGTGCATAATCCTTACCGTCGGAACTGACTCGAAACTGGGCCACGTTTAATCCGAGTTCGGTCAGGAACATCAGTGAAAAGTCTTGTCTTTCCTTGAATGGAATCCTGGATTTCGGCCTTCGAGGTCCCCATACTAATCACCACACTAATGAAACCTATCCTCCAAAGTCGACACCGGGAACAGAGGGGTTTGAAGCGCTAAATTAAATCAGTTATCTTTATGCCTGATTATTTCAGCTTCTCTCCAATAGCACACACCGAATATTTCCAAGGACTTTGGTAGAGGCAGGGAGCGAGAAAAGTTTATGTGAGACGATGTCTTTTCCTCGAGGAAAATGTGCCATTTAACGGGGTTGAGGGGTTGGAGCAAGCCTGAGGTTGGAACTACCTTGTTTGTGCTCCAATCCATTATGCTGATTGTTTCCAAATCGCAGAGCCTGAGGAAGAGGTATTGACTATTGAGCTGGCAGGGGAATTATTTTTGCAGTCACAAATCCAACGAGGTTAGTATCATCGGTTCCCTATTAATTACGGTGGTAACCTAAGTTCCCTCTTCATGATTCGATGTCGTTGGCTCTCCTGCATATTCTCTTTCTTGGAATCTCGTATTTCATAATGGATGATTAGGCTGACACCTGCGTCTTGTTTTTCCTTGGTTTTCTCCTTATTGCTGAAAGGCTTGCGAAGGTAGTTGAAAGTTTTTATACAGCCCACCCGGAGCATTAATGCGTCTCAAAGTCGGCTTTGTGACTTTGCAATTTTGCATACATTTCTTAAACAAGTTGTTAGCATCCGTCATATTCTAGCAAATGTTGCAGTGAGCTTGTGTACTTTCTGGCAGGTAACTCAAAAAATCATCTCCTGCAGTTTCGTAAATCCTTTAGCCAAATATCGACGAACACATGCTTGTAAAGGAATGCAGCCGAGTCGCCGAAAAATGCAAATACTATGCATTATAACCAGTCGATATTTGAAGATTATCATTTAATTGTAATTTTAATAGAATTACCATTTAATTGGAATTTATGGAACATTGGATTGCCACAGTTATCAATCTTTGGTTCGTAAGCCGATTGTTGATGTTTCAACTCCTTAGTCACAGGTAGACCGTCATACTTCCATTGCAGGTGATAAACATTATTATAAAAATACTGTGCTCTGGATCAGCCGATACCTTTCAGACGTGATATGCGTCACGGTCTCTGTGCACTGAATTTAAACTGGATGAATAGTCTGCAAAGAGAAAATCGTTGCTAAAGGGACGATTTAATAATTAGCGCTCTAGTGAGTTTGAACGTGAGTGATCATTTTTTGTTACATAAGTGAGCGGGGTACGTCATCGAACAATCGAACGTGGCCGCACAGTCTATTTTGGTGTTCTAATGCCGAGAGCACTATAAAATAATCGGGAAGTTACCAGGAAGCCTTTAACATTTAACATTCGGCAAGTCGGGTGCATTTTCGATTATTTTGTTAGAAGTTTTAGTACTTACAGCTTGTGGGTTCCCTGTAACTTTTGACATATCAACCTCAAAAGACGTATGTAGCCAGCATTGGAACTTGATTGTACTTGTGCAATTATTTTAAATACTTCATGCATATGGAAATATTCACCATTCTATAAATTTATACCGGGTTGGGGTCACATATCGTCAAATATTCCTGGACTATGGACTGTACCCGTAGTTCGTTCTGTACGCTTTAGTTTGGTACCCTTCCAGAGCCCACTCCCATGTGGTGACGCAGCAAGTGTTTCCGGCATCAATCGCTAACTGCACGGCCCGCCTTCGCGACGTATTGCCCGCCCGAAATTCCCCTCACCGCCCGTGAGCTCCCCCAAATCACTCCACGGTTTTTACCGTTTATTTATTATATTTATCGTTGGTTTTTCGCTTTTTTGAATGAAGCCGTTATTTGGTTGGTCATCAGAGTCCGAATTCAATCGTCAAAGTAATTCTCAGCCCTTCTGGTTGCATTAACTTAAACTCCGAGGGATGGATGTAATAATAGCTTAATAAAAGCATGACCTACGAGTACATTCTGCCATTCCCAAAGTCCAGAGCATACAGGTATACCTACACATTTGTATTAATGTATAAGTGTGTGTATATATATATATTTATATACACATATTCAAACACGAAATCCCGCCACACGGCGAACAAATATTCATTCACATGGAAATAGATATAAGCAAAGGGGAAAGGAGCACTATATATATATATATATATATATATATATATATATATATATACATTTATACTTTAGTACGTGTATATGAGTACACATATCTAATCTCGTGTATACATGCCTAAACTTTATGTGAGTGCTGATGATTCAGAGGAAATATTTCACGGAGCATGCTGCTCTAATCGGAAGAACTTAATTCTGCGATTCGAAAAAGGAGTGACAAGGTGAATCATAAGGAACTCAGCAAACTCGTTTTAGTAAATGAAACTGCAAACCATTTCAGTGTAGCTTGATTTTTGTGGTACCATCCTTCACACTGTCCACCTCCAGAGTAGCATTTCACACTGAGATACCGTGCGGATGTATAATATTCCAGTGGTTTACAAAATTTACATTATTTAAAATGTTTCACATATTTATTGGAATATAACAATTGAGCAAAACTTAATTTTTGATATGTCATGCCTAGCGTTAAACACCTCTGCCACATGCCCTAGCGGTGGCTTGCTGGCTGCCATGCGGATGTGGAATTAGAAGAGAAGAAGCTCATCGAAAGACTTGCTAAGCTCGGGTCCCGGAGGTGAATGTGCCCTCCATCCGAGGATGTTTGTGCAGAAGAGTAGAAATATCTACTACGCAGCTCGTCCCCGTGGAGCGACGACGCCTCTGCTCGGAGCCATTTCCCAAAAACCTCTCTCCCCACCCCCCGTTTTTCGTTCTCCCGTCCCTTCCCTCACTCCCCCCCCCTCCCGCCAAACCCTTCGGCGTCCTCCATCTTTGGCCACACCTCATCCCCTCCCCCGCAACCCTTTCTCATTCTCCCGCACACGTCCTCCCCCCCCCTCCGATCCCCCCTCAACCCGAGTCAATCTCTTGTCTTTCAACTTCCACCTCCCTTTCTGCGTTACGGGGAAAGTGTTATTCAACCCCACTCATCTTTCCGATGAGAAAGGTCAAAAGTGTTTTCTTTCGTATTGAATTTTTGGCGTGCTGAAGGCTGAGGAAGCTCCGTGTCCTTTAATTTTTAATCACCGCCTTGGCCGAAGCAACGTCGTTTTATCACGTTATTGGTGTAATTGTTTAAAGCGTGCACGTCTCAATGCCATAGCCCATACTTGTGATTGCTAACGCAATTTTGAAGGTACTTTCCATTTTAATCACGTTCTCAGTTCCTCCTCGCAATTTTAAGGGCGTGGAATTGTTAGAGCGAGTACGCGTAATTCTTAATGAGAATAGTAAGGTCGGTAACTCTGCCTCCTGCTTTGACGATTCCGTCTTCGAACCAATATTTTCTGCATTGCCCTATTCAGCGTAATTCTTTTTGGCCAATTTTTTAAGTTTTAAGAACTCTGATGTATTCTTATTTACATAAAAATTGATGATTTTTATTGCTTGATGCTTCAAAAATTCCGGGTATTATGGGAGGGAATATGTGTTATCTTGAAAGGGCCTTACAGATTTACTAATATTCCACAACATAAGTTTCTTTTAATTTTTACTGTGGGGGAGGAGAGAGAATTGTAGAAAGCCAAACGAGGCAGGAAATATATCGTAGATACAGAGTACTTCGATTGGGCATGAGATATTGCCGACTGCGGTAGAGGGGAGAATGTTAGACAAACGAGGAAGGAGTATGAATAGTTTCGGGATGTTGGACGGAAAGAAATGAGGAAGGAAGGATGTGAAATTGAAGAGAGGCTTATTGTTGTGCTGAGTGTGAGGTTTTGCTTGGTATGAAGAGGCAAGGGAGTCGTCGCTGTATCTTTTGGTACAGCGACAACTTGTGATAAGCTTGTGTCCATCCAAAACCTATCTTAGCCGGTAGATAAACAAAAAAATATTTCCATCGCATGCTCAAAATGTGAAGAGCTTCCTCAGTATCCTCATATCCTCAGGGTTCAAGATGACAGCAAAATAATTACTTAATAACTGATTGAGAACGCAAAACCTCGGTTTCATGCCAATGAAATGGCTGGCTTTAGATAAAATAAATAAGTGATGCCTCTGCGCTTAGAAACGCTTGTTCAATCCGTTTTAACTTCATCCATTAATCTCAGAAGTAATCTTGTCCCACAGAACAGAAACTGTCCATCGGAAAAGGTTTAGGATCATCCTTTCGGTCCGTTCTATAGGAGTGATAAAATCATTAACATTTCTCTAAATAAGACCATCACAAGGGGTTCCGGTAGTATGGATAAAGCAAAGGGTTAGCGATGTCATTCGGGAAGCACCGGATGGTGCACGATCAACGCGACAGAGTCCGATCGATTGAGTTACTTACGCACTCCAGCGAATGTAACGGCACGCAGTCAAACTTGCATGACGAAAGAAGCGAGGCATATTCGAAAAGTAAGGACCGTTTTCTTATAGTTTTATATAGGCGAGTCAGAACAAAGTTTACTCTCTGCAACACCATCTATTATTTGCTTTTTGAAGCCACTGCAGTTATTGTTTCGATTCTGTAGTCGTTTGCCTAACTTTAAATGCAGATATCAATGTCCGTGAAAATCGTTTCTCCCGCTAGTTGCCACGGCGTAATTGGGATTTTAGAAGTAAAGACAAGAAGTAAACTAAGCATAGGGATAGCCATGAGATGGTATTAGGTTGGGGTCAAAACTGTGATGTGGAAGAGGGAAGGTTTAGACGTTAGTTGTGTGAGGAATTACCTACTGACGGACCCGTGGGCACACGCGAGCAAGTGCCTCGTCCTCCCGGATCACGGCGCACGGACGGGCGAGTTTGGGCGTCACGAGCGCGATCCAATATTTATAAGCGGACTCCAAAAATAGCATTCATTCCTGGTAATGACTCACTCCATTGGGGCAAAAGGCACACATGTAAACACTACGTGTGTACCCTTTGTGTTTGTGTGTGTATGGGTGAAATGTGTACTAGAGTTCTTCTTGGCGGGAAGCAGTCACGACACCGTGACAACTGTCGTCGTCGCCTAGAAACGTAAACGAGTGACCGTGGGTCATCGATCCTTTCCGAGACCGATCCGACCCTCTCACTCCACGAGAATGCTTCTTTTTCACACCCGCTCTACCTCGCCCCTCCCCCCTCCTAGCTTGTTTCTGCTCGGCTCGTCCCTTCTCCCTCGCACACGCCCACCACAAACACCCCTTTCCACTTCCCCACCCTCCTACTCCTCCCTCACACCACCCTGCCTGGGGCCATCGTTTCCCACCCTCTTCTTCCCTCAAACTCCTCCTCCTTTCTTCGTTGCCTTGAGCAGGGAAGCACCGCTACACCCGCCCTTCCCTTTTATTCGTCGATGGGAACCGAAATATCCGAAGCACTCCACTATCTGCACAAGACTCTACGCTCGCTCTATTTATACCGGTAGTGTGGAGCCACCGTTTGGCTATGAGCATGCTGCAGGCCTCATCCTCCCGACTCCACCCCTCTTTCCTCATCCCTCCTCCCTCATTCCTTCTCCCATCCACCCACCTTTGGCTCCCACCAAAACCCTCTCCTCCCCCCGCACTCGCCTCTTCCCTTTTCCTCCTGGGCGAGGGGGCCCAAAAGGAGGCGCACTTTCGTAATCAGGCGTCGCCGCTGCGGGTTGCATTTGATCCGCGCCATCCTGCCGGTCGGACGCGAGACGATGTCACCCGTCGCAGCGCCTTCACCTCCCTTATGTGTCGGTGGGGGTGTCGGGAATGTCCTCCGTGGCTCGACGTGCCGAAGGTGGGGATGGTACGCCTGCGGTGTGACCGACTGCATCGCCGGCCACGACCTCGCGCGGCAGAGCCCGGTGTGGAACGGGAGGGCGATCGGACGGGAGGCGTCGTCCGCACGGCCGATCAAAGGCACCGATTCGATCGCTTTGATCCGCGTGAATGTCGTAACGATGCACATCCGCCGCCATGTTGAACATGATCGAAGATTCCAATTGACTCGCTTCCTTCCACTCGTCTTTTCCAGAGCGCTGTTTGAGATGATGATGCGTACACGTGTAGAGTGACGTCTGTGAAGAATGAAAACTCATAATTGCAACGAATTCGGCAGTCGTAATATAACGGAACCCGCGCCCCCTAATATCGTCATTCCCGCTCAGCCGCAATTTGTAGGAATCTGGGAAACTGACTGGAAAACGTTAATATCCAATTGTCATGGGGCCTACTGTTTCACCGAGCATAGATTTAAATTAGATGTTAACCAATCCTTATTTTTCTATTTTATCATTTTATAATTTAGCAGATCTCTCTGCAATTATGGTTTGATTTATGTCTCTCGAGTTATAGCAACTAAGAATGAAGTACAAAAGCGAAGCACAACTTCCCCGCTAAGCGTGGTGTTTGGGGACTTACGAGTTACTCGTATTTAACTTCACTTGTTTGCCTGATATACACTACAGCCGTTGCCTGTTCGTATTCACTGGGAGTACGTTTTTCACTCGATATTCAAGTTGTTGACATCGAGTATTGAGGCTTATCTAGTGAGAAATAATATATTGATAATATCGGTACCTACAAGGTTCTTCCCAAAAATAAGTAGGATAAATTTGGGAAAAAATGTATTTTAGATCAAAGTAAAACTTGCTAAAATTCTTCATAATAGCATCCTTATGTATCGAAACACCAATGCCAGTGCCTCCGCCAATTGTCGTATGCTTCTTGTTAGGCATCAACAGGATCTTCGTTCGGGCATCTCGTTATGGCCTCTTTGGCAATCCAGTGGTCCAAAATGATACTCAAAGGGGTTATACTTGGGTCGTAATCAAAGACCCATTCCTCTTCACCAGTAACCACATATTCTAATGAATTCGTGTCACTTTCACCGTGGTCCAAGAGATCCAAGGCAAGATTGCCACAGAAGCAGTCTTCCGACAGTATCTTGGGGGTCATCTTGGCACAACTTTCTAATGGCTAAATCTTCTGTAAGAATGCAATGCCCTGTGGTTTATTGAGTATTGCATTTTTCTGTTAACATTCTGTCACTTGGGGGTCAGAATTGAGCATGTGCCTCACATTTTGTGCATTTTTTTATCACACTGTCTGTGTTTTTGATGGATATCCAGGGCATTCCTCATCGTCAACATCCTCGTTACCTTACCTTATCGTTAGGATGTTCAATTCTGTGCAAGCAGAAAACCATCACTTGGGACATTGCTCCATCTCCATTAGCATCCTTAACCATGGTAACCATAATTCTCCGAACCCAATTTTCCAAGCTTAATGCACAATTTGATCGTATATCATTGCTCCATGGAAAGTGGCATCGTGAATTTGCGACTAGACCGTGGAACAGGGGACCAGTCTAGCAGCAATCCGCACACTGTAAATGCCTAAAGTTAACTGACGTGGGTTGCGTTGCTTTCCTAAGATCTCCCATTACCTTTTCTACCACAAATCACCCCACTCCAGCCATCTGCATTGGTGACTAAAAATCATTCTACTTATTTTTGGGATAGACCCTGTATATCAACAGGGGCGAGGACTAGACTTCAAGTTTCTCTTCCATGAATAGAAGTTAACACACTATCATCTTTGGCAGCAGTGATTTATACTCCATAGAATTTCAGACAGCTGTAAGTGTACGCAAATACACGTTCCTAGATAAATTTATTACTTTTTAAGTTAAACTTTCTCAGTTGCACGATACACTCAAGTTTTATTCTCACCGCAAAGAAAATATTTAAATCGCTCATTGATCGGTTGAATTATTCGGATAAAACAATAGAAATCGATTCCCGAGGGACTGGATCGCAGAAAATCATTTCCCTTCTTAAAATTTCTCGCTCACAACAAAAACCAGCTGGTAAATACTAAAACTTATCTCGGGCGTTTATTATTTTCGTATTACTTATCTGAAAGTTTCGTGAAACAAGTTGCGAATTTTGCGCGGGTAAATGCCCTATGGCTGGTGTCCCAACACTCCTTGTCGCACGCCCTTGCGGCCGCACGAAGGGTATTTTATATATGTAGAATTGTTTGCGTGCCAACTAGTTCGACCTGTCTTTTTTGACGAGAGGGAGTTGAGAAGAGGAGGGGAGAAATAGCCATAAATATAACCGCGTGACAAACTGAATGAATATTTGGAACTAAAGAGTAACCAGAGAGTGATACTGCCGGTGGTATTGCGGTGAGGCAAGGAATGAACACTAAAAAGGAGTTGCTTCAAAAAAAACATCAATGCGCAGTCAGAACTTGTTCGTTATCAACAGTCACGTGTCCGCGTTTCTTGAACTGCTTCGTATTGAAGAGTAAGGAGTGAAGTCTTGACGGGTGAAACACTCTCAAGCTAACCTAAAACCAGCGGGTTCCAATCTCGCATGACGTTAATGTTGTCCTACGGTAGTTTCCTTACGTGGACAGTTTGCAGTAGGTTACCAACACCGACAGTAAGTTCCGCCATTTCCACAGATTATATTTCCCTTGTAGAACTTCGAGGCGATCTCACAATTTTTCCAGCTAATGGCGTTTCACTCAATATTTGCGCAACACGAAACGTGTCACCTTGAAAATCGGTCCAGGATCAAAAAATTGATCCCATGCGCGCGGGATTGAAGGGTCGTCTTTTTCCCTTTCATCTGGAGGACTCGTTTTTGAGTTTTTACAAAAGCATAGAGGAAGAGTCCGCGGAAGGCTTTCCTTCTCCGAGAGAGAGCACTTTTCCGCTAGCCCGTTTAAGAGGAGCGGAGCCGGCCTTCAAAGGCGAATTAAATCACGAATCCTCGCCCGCACAAGATTCCGTCCTCTCTTTTTGTGTCGCGGGTCTCATTACATGGTTTTGGACAACACTCGGCGTCGACTCAGATGGGATGGACGCATGGGAGGTACTTTTGGTCCTAAATATAGGCTATAGCCTCATTATTTATGTCGCAAAGCGTTGATGCTACTATTGGCCGCCTAAATCGCATTGCAATCGTGTTCAGATGCCACCTAAAGGAATTGCGTAGCGACAAAGTGGTCAGTGCTTGGACGGGTGGCCGATTCTTTCCGCGATCACCCTTCCGGCCAGACGCCAGACATCCTTCCTCTAGGGATGGAACGTTTAAGGCTTAGCTGTTGTCAATTCTTTAAGCTAATAGTATCCTTGTGCATCACTACCCTGTGCGTGGAAGGTGGAGAATAGTGTGAAACTTCAGCATTTCCCTGATCTCTTAGTGCTCAATATTTTTACTGTGCGTTTGGTCTCACGAGTACGCGCGGAATAAGCGGCTATTCAAGGTACATACGTTCTTTTATTGAGTTCCCCTCTCACAACAAATTAGAACTATATTTCTAATAGATATAGTATATTATTTTGCACTATTACTGAAATTATTATTTGTCCTTCAGAGCAATATATTTACGCATTTGGGATTATGGAAAGTGATATTGTAAATTGTTTAATACTTGATTATTTGATAATGCCGTTCAAAAATATAATTTTGGGTGAAATGGGAGTTTATCTTTAATGACGGTCATTACATCAATTCTTTATTACGCTGGTCGGGTTTAGGAAATTTTAGACCATGTACGTCAGTCCCAAGATTGATTGGTCATCTCTTTCCTAAAATAATTACTAGTGACCTGTTTGAACTAAGACCTCCTCCGATGACCTCCATGTGCCATTGAAGTGAATTATTCATTTCCTCTTATTTACGGGAAGTTCAATTGTGATATTGATTGGATACAGCGAATTGTCTTGCCTACAAAATTTTGCTGGATTTTAAAGAGATGTTGTTTCCACATCAATTTTTCTAGAAAAGTTGTAGTTAATAATATTCCTTGCCTGAGCAGCGTAGTATTGCAGGTAGTAAGTCACTTGTTTTCACTAAGTCTCTCACGTGTGGTCAAGTTTGGAGTCTTAAAAATTGAAAGATCCCTACTTATTATAAGGGAAGAGAAAAGCACGTAACCTTATTAAAAAAAATTAATTGAGCCAGGGAGATGTACGGTAAGGGACATTTTGACGGACGCTTGCCAAACCCCTCCCACACGCGTGAACACTAACATTTGTGCTGCAATATCGGTCGCCCTCGTTAACCGTAAATATTTTAAATCATCATCACAACGCAGAGGAAGTGATGCGATGTGACAGAAAACCATATCTAATTCAACTCACAATGTCCCATTTAGACCTAGTCGAAAGAGGTTTGGATGGCCCAGAAGCATTCCGTTCATATGCTGGGACGCCGCGAAAATCTCCGTGGCCTTGTTAATGGAAATAGCCACAGGTTTTGTTCGGTACCATCTCATTATAGAGCTTGCCGCTTGCTTTACAGCTTTCCGTGAATCATGCGCCGCCTGCTTGCACAGCGGGAGAGTTGAGGTCGGACGGATAATACTGTCGCTTTTGCAGCAACTCAGTTGGGGACGCCACCCCGAAGAAATCGTTATCGCTCTCGTGGCTCTGGGAATTACGCATAAAAAAGAAACGATGCCTGTCGAGTTCACTCGATGGTATCGCTCGTTCGTTCACCAGTCGAGCGCGAAAGTTTCCTTCCCGCCCGGAACGCTAAGCCGTGCAAGTCCATCGTTTCCAGTGGTGATATCATGTCTGCCTGAAAACCGACTGCGAATAGTGGGCGGTTGACTTGGATTTTGAGCTGAGAAAACAGCCAGTTTCGAAGGCGGAAGTATTGTTTATTGTTCACGTAGGCTCGAATGAGTAGCAAGGGCGCATGTTTGACTATTTTAGTCGTGTTCATCGGGTCATTCAACACGTCGAGACAACAGCATTTGCTTGCGAGCTTACTTTACGCAACTTAAGCTCTTGCTACAATTTTAAATAGTTTTTTCTCTGGGTGTAATTTTGTGTTGAAGTTGGATTAGAATTTATCGCCGAATTTGACAAATTCCCTCCCGCTGTTTTCTGATGCTTATATTTCTGCACGGTCGTTTATCTCCTTTGTATTTAATTTACCTTACTGCTTGGGTGATGGTATTCCAGGTTTTTTATTGCTTCGATTACTCCCATTCCTATCTTCTTACCGTATGATCCCTCACCTAATGACTTGTTGGATTTCTTCTGCTCTTGGTGTTGGTTCTAATGCCGCCATTTGAGTGTTTGGTGGAATAGAAATTTCTATTATCCTTAAGGAAATTAGAAGTATATTTTAGAAAAGGTCAATAAACAATTTCATTTTATTGTTCATGTGTAGGCACTTGAGAACTGAAAACTGCGGGTGCATAGGAAAATGTGTGTTTCCAACGGGCGCCATTGACGAGATAGGTGCGCCCCAGAAAACGTCTTTATCGAGGACGAGCGATCCTTAGTCAGTGCTCTGCATTCAGCGACCAATCACAAGGGGCGAATTTGTCATTTTAATGGGCTCTCCAGACCACAGAATTATCTGCGTCCGAGGTGGCAATCCGGGCTGCGTATCGATGCCCCAGTTCAGTTGGAAATTGTGGCGGTACGCGGCGACCTCAGGCTATAGGATGAATTTCGCCTCCACCACCGCGAATATCTTGTATTTCTCAATGTGCAACATACGTACATACATGCACCCACATACAAATCTGTGAACCAGTGTATGAATATTGTATTTAGCAATCAATTTGTGGATATTTGTGCTCTGATGTATAACGCTCGGATCGCATCTAAATTAAATACTACATGGCTGAGATGGCAGACAGGGAGGGATGTGCTAGGTCACCGACTGACCAAGGAAATTTCCGTTATGGCTAGTCTGTTAAGAAGGTAATTAGCTGTAAATTTCACAGGAATCGTAATGGTTTGGCCAATTCTTTTGTGCCGATGTGATAGTGATTTTAGAGCCGGACAAAGGATGCATTTTGATCGGTTTCTTTGATTTGTCTTAATTTCTCTTTTTTGATTTCCCTTCCACTTTATAGCAAGGTGAGAATTCTTCTCCATAATCAGACGTAAAATTATACCATTTGCACTTCTCCAGCAATTTAAGCCATGTAAAACCAGGCCGTCAAGCGGCCCCAGTGCTACCATTTCCAAAAATCATTACAATGGTCTCACGCTTTTGGCTCGTTGGTAAAAATTCTTCCGGTTGCTTCTCTCTTTGCATTATTTCATTCGGAAATTTACTCATGCATCACTCGAGTCAACTTGAAGGTGAGATCATGTTAAAAGAAAATAATAAAAAATGGCTAGTCAAGCGGATATAGGATGTAGTAGTTCGGTGGGTAGAGCACCTTGCTGCCTACCGGAGGGCCCGACTCTTTCTCCGGGTTACACCTTTTGACATCCTCGGCTTCATCCAAGCTGTGTGGTTTTTCGGTTATCAGATCTTCCCGGGAAACAACAAGCGGCACAGCGAACCTGGCCCCCCCTACCCGATCTTCACGCACTAAATTGAGCTTTGTGCGAGGTGGACCCATAATGCTACCTATTTTATTTGGGTAAACAGCATACGCAGCAAGTAGTAGATACAGTATCATCGATTATTGAGGTCATCGTCAAAAGGATATAATATTCTCTATAAGTACGCAATACGTTTGCATGTGCATTGAGCCAATCAATTTCCCGTATTTCCGCGTCGCAATTCGGGCGAATAATGGTGCGTATTCGCATATGCGGGCGGAATGGCGCAAAGGCAGTTCAACGAATCAGAAGAAGGGATTCTCAATGCACCGCGCCCATCTATTAAAATCCTTTTCCTTGATTGGTCACCCGGAAACCGCAATGCCCGCATGATTGAAAACCCAGTCTGCGCGAGAACAAATATAAAATCCATGGTGACCGCAAGGGGAAGAATGGGGACATTTTTTAGAATCTTGTATCAGCGCACTCTTTAGGTTAATTTAATGACAATTTTATACATAATGTGACCGAGATATGATAAACGATGATAAGAAGGAGAGGGTTCAAACTTTTACCCGTGCTTTAATCAGGTCCCATGTGCGCAACTATATATTTTCCATAGTCCAATGAGCATGAGGAAACATTATAATATTGAAATATTAATTTTTTCCATGGCTTCCGGTTGACAAGTTTTCATTACCTGACATATTTTTGAAGATATTTATTTTTCTTATGGCAATTAAACCAATTCAAGCTTCTTCAGAAATACTTCTTTTCTCCATTTCTGACCTCATCTTTTCGTCTTTTAGGAATGATGTAGGAGTTTTGTGGTGGCGACTGATTGAGTCAATGGGCGAGGCGCATTTGTTTTTTATTAATAATTACTTATCTCTGATTCGTAGTTTTGGGATGAAAACAGTGTGCCAGAACCTATGGTAAGGATCCCAGTTCTTTTATAGTAATTAGACGCCAATGCTTAAATATGTTAAAACATTGAATGTATGGAACGAAAAAAAAACGAAAACACAAAGCTGCGGCCCCTTTTCTTGAAATATAGTACATGCTACTAGAAGCTTATAGTATAACAAAGCATGGATTTTGTAATATTATGTTGCATTATCATGTTTGGGAAAAATCAAGGACTCTCTTTCAAGAGCAATTAGATTAGCAAGCAAGTATAAGCATCGCAGATAATAAACATAGATTGGGTACCTAGGTCAAGAGTCATCGGTATTTTTTATATTCTAAATACTTAGTGCCTGGTGCCAACTCCAGTACAAAATGTGTATACATCGCTGATTGTATTTATCTGTGTATATTTTAGTGTTTGCGCTCGTACATAAAGACATCCGAATGTAGCATACTTTGCCAATAATATCACTTACAATAGTTTTTTTAGAATGAATGATTTGAAAGAGGAGAGGAAAGACAATTTTAAAACTCGCAAACGTTTCGCGGCCCGGAGGTGGCTCTTTTCTTCAACAGAAGAAGACTGTGAAGTAATTGAAGGTGTGTTATTCTATGGTGTTTGGTACGTGGAGGAGGTGAGGTTAGGATATGAGAAAGGTGTGTGAAGAGGGGGGAAGGAGGAGCTGGCTGCAATGAAGTGGGACGGAGCGAGATTTATTTGGAATATGAGGGAGTAATTACCTAGCTAAGTTTTCGAATAATGTCTCAGAAGACGGAGACATTGTCGTTTATGGGCAAATGTTGAATCCTCTTGGATGGAACGTGCTACTTCTGTTACGTATAAACTCGCTGGAGAATGCTGGAGAGTGGCGGGAACAAGCAGAAAAAATATAACATGAGGACACTGATGACATAAAAAAATGGGCAGTCACATGAATGTTTGTTAACGTTTCGGCGGTCTTGATACCCTCGTCAGACGGAGAGAACTAAAGCCCTTGAAGAATTGTTCTCTTGGCGGGGTTGGTGAAGGAGCATTTGAGGGATGGACGAAAGAGGAACAAAAGAAATTGTGAAGTTCAGAGGGAAAGACCAGTGGTATTTGAGAGGAGGTGACCATTGGCACTACCCTTGCTATTCAGCAAGCTACCTTGAGCCCAGTAAATGAGTCCTGGAGAAAAGTCACACACATCTACGAAACTCGTGCAAATATTCATTTATTTATTAGAACTATAAACTACAGTATTTTTCGCGGTAGTCCAGGGAGTAGAGCGTTGGACTACTGACCGTAGGGCCCGGGTTCGATTCCCGGGCTTCACTCTGGTCACCTGCAGCTCCACCCAAGCGATTTTTTGGGTACCAGATCTTTCTGGCAAACCATAAACAGCACAGGGAAAGTAACTGGCCCCCCTTCCCTGATGTGTGAATTTCACACGCCGTCGGGCTTAGTAGTGGGTGAGCTCTACCATCACCTACCAAACCGACCTTAGGGGGTTGACTGCTGTGTTTATGGTCATATATATATTTTTGATGATCCTGATGACGACGGTCGTGCCGTCGGAACGTAAAATTCTTGCTCTGAGTGTCCTTTCGTTGTGTCCCTGTGTTTTGAATATTTTTATGGGTGTGTTTGTGTTATATATCTATATATATATATATATATATATATATATATATATATATATATATATATATATATATATATATATATATATATATATATATATATATATATTTATATGCGGGGGATAAAATGACCAAAATAACGTTCTCATTCCTTTCACAATTTCAGGAGTTCACCAGCATCGATCGGTCCCTTGCAGCGGTCGGTGCCTCTTCCGAAGGAGCCTCCCGGACAGTGGACGCCCGGTCGCCGCTAGCTTTTTGCCCTGGCCCCGTCAAGAGGTGAGCGTGATTACTTTCCCGGTCCCGTTTAAAAAGCCCCCCCCCCTTGAAGGTCCTCCCTCCGCCACCCGCCCTGATCTGATTCCGTGTCCCCACCAGCCCAAGGGGGGGGGGGGTTAGGGTGCCCGGTTGCCGGTTTGTTCCCATCGTTCCGTTTGTCGGTGAGCGCAGAGCGAGTCAGTCGGCGTCGTCGCCGGGAGCTTAATCGCGGAACGAATGGGGACAAGTTGCGCAATCGCCATGTTGCTGTTTACACCATAACAGCGTTGGTGAGGTGATGCGATGGGGGAATGGAGAGGAGGAGGAGAAGGAGTGTAGGTGAATGAAGAGGGGGGGGATAGTGGGTTAAAGAGGATGGGGTTAGTAGGTGGACGTGTGGGTCGAGCCATAGGACACACCCCCTTCCCTTTTCCCCTCCTCTCCCTACCGCCAACCGCACTCCTCACCTGTTATGGAAGAAGCCAAACGGGGCACGCAGTAAACATGTGACAGCCAGTTTTACATGTTGCTCTATTCCGATCCCAAAATGAGTCTCTCTCTCTCTCTTTCTATCTATCTCTCTATATGGCAACTCCGCTTATTCTCTCACTCTCCCTAAGCAGACGTTCACGTGGTACAAAAGGGAAAAATGTGAAGGAAATCTGGGGTATCTAATTATTGCTGGATTCTCTACTGGCATGGATACGACGTGTTATATACGTGCAATCCAACTAAGCATAAGGAAAATGCATAACTAGGGATTAATTTATTGGAAAATACAATACCAATATCTCGAAGATGATCCTTAAACCTTATGGTATCCTGCGTTTGTAGATTATAGAGTAAACGTTTAAAAACTGAATCTATTAATGACCCCAGCGGTATTATGACCACAGAAAGCCCATAAAAAACCCAGGTTTTTAAATGATTTCTACCAAAGTCTATACTGTTGACGTCAGCAAGCCATTGGAAGGGTCCATCGTAGTTTCTAGGAAGGGCATAAATTTAGTCATAGCAACTACAAACCCAATATTGCGTCTCTTTTCTGTAAAATATGAGAACCCACCATTGTGACACACCTAATAGCCTTCGTCGACAGTAAACACCCTGTATCTACATATTAAGCAGAATTTAGGGAAAATAATTCAGGCGAAGCACAGAACTTACTCGTAGTTGACGGCTCTATCGTATACCCAAGATTTTTCCAGTGTAAGTCAGAGAAGTTAGGTAACATGTTCTGTGAGGATCAGTAACATGGTTACTGATCCTCACATAAGTAAATGATATATTTGTATATTCTAAAACGAAAAACTACATTAGAACTTTCAGCAAAGTTACCGTATATAAAAGGAAAATAGCGAACCATCAAATTGCAAAATAGGTTTAACTGTTGTATAGAAACTTCGAATGGTGCACTGAATGGAAATCAGAATTAATTATAAAAATTTTCGGCAAGATGCATATTCAAAAGAAGAAATGGTGAGTAGGAATCCCCTTATTCAATCGGAGGAAGAAGAGAGTTTTTTAAGTTCCTGTATCACTGCGCTACCCTGTATTCAACGTTCAATTGAATCGTGCTACTCGAGTAGTTTCCAAGAAATGTATGAAAACGAATTCTGTGCATTGATTAAGCATAACGATTTGAAAGGAAAATCACTTAAGAATACTAAATGTTCTAAAGAAGACTGAAATTCACTGAAGAAGCGTGAAACGTATATTATATTATTTATTACAATACAATTTGGTAATCAGCCAGGTGGCTAGGTACAGTTAAAACACAAAATAATTAAAGGCCAGGTAATACCCAAATCAAAATTTAGAAAGACAAAGTAATTCAGCCTAGGTTTTGGGCTGTTCTCTCCCAAGCCAAGCTCCTGCCGTTGCTTCCTTGCGTCACTCCTTTGAAGGAGACATTTTATTTTACGTTTATGGTAGCTCCTTACTTTTTAATATCCAGCTGATGTTTTTACTTTGGCGTACTATTAAAATATTTTCCCCAAGTTTCAAATTGTGCGTTGTTTACGGCCTTAGATTAGAAGGATTTTTAAGTAGCTTCAAATATTTCGGAGCGGTAATGAGAGTACAAATCCGCTATATTATTTGAATGCTCTATTGAGGTTACTACTCAAGCATTCATCGATAAAATCCATGGTATGTCAATGGATGATGGAAAAGTGAAGGTGCATGAAATTACTGATGCTCTAAGCATTTCGAGTAAATGGGTACGTAATATTTTCCATCAGCATTTGTACATAAGGAAACTTTCCACAAGATGTGTACTAACATTACTCGCAATTGGCAAAAAAAACGAAATCATGGATTATGTGCCAGGGGTTGTAGCTGTTTCGGCAAAATACGCTGGTCTTTAGATCGTGTCGTTCCGTCACTATGGAGAACACATGGAAACATGGCTACAGCACTACAAGATTGGAACCAAAGAACAGTCCAAGCACTGGGTTGTCAGTAAGGGTTCTGCACCAAGGAAGGAGTGGACCGTTTCTTCCGCAGGGAAGGTTGTGGAGACTGTTTTTTTGGGATTCGTGAAGAATAATCTTCATCCACTATTTAGCCACTATCCATCACAGATTGTTATTTGACAACTAAAAAACCGATCTATAAGAAAAGTGTCCACGACTGGCCTACAAAAAAGTCCTCCAACACGAAAACACACCAGCTGATCCTCTGCAGGTGTGGTCACAAAATTTATGGAGTTACGATTCTAACTCGTTCCCAATCCCCCCTATTCTCCAGATTTGGCGCCCTCGGACTACTACCTGTTCTCTAACTTGGAGAAATGAGTGGTAGGAAGGAGGCTTTTTTCAAAAGAGAAGTTGATTTCGAAAATAGATTCCTATTTTGCAGAGTGGGGAACAAGCGGAAACACGATTAATTAGATGAGATCAACGAACTGGAGCAGCGTTAGAAGAAATGTACGTATAAAAATAAAGAAAGGCTATTCTGAAAATATTCGTACAAATTAAATGGGTTTCATTTTTGCTCGTATCTTTAATTAACCACTAAACAACATGCTAAACATTGAAACTATCTGAAACTATGAAATGAAATACTTAACTGTAATTCCACACAATTTATTTAAAAAACCGACCAAGGTTTCGACGTTGAACGTCATCATCATGACCCGATGATGACGTTCAGCGTCGAAACCTGGGTCTTGTTTTTTTAAATAAATTGTGTGGAATTACAAAGTGAAGTATTTCATTTCAATAAGTCATGCAAATTCCATAAAGTTACGCCTGAGACAACAAATTTTATCTGAAACTTCTTCTTATTTACAAGGAACTCCAGGAATATTTTTCCCTTTCATTCAATTAAAATTTGGGGGAATCTAAGTCAAAACATTTAACTAACAGCCAGAAAATAGTAATTGGGCGTCTTTATCCTTCTCATTATCAGTATAAATTAAACCTACCTTTCGGTGTATGTTCTTAGTCTTGGATTTTCAATCCTACGGCTGCGTCCAACGATTAATGTGCTACTGAATTTACCTTACGGGACACACTATAGCAATTAGATTTTGGTGGTTACGAATGGCAGAGGATTCTTTTTTAAGAAAAATCTAAAGATCAGCTCAATCAACATTCTTGATTCACCAGAATTTCAGCCACTAAAGCTATGTGTGTGTGTGGTATGGTAAATTATTATCTGGTGTGTAATTATATTATATGGTATGTAGAGTAGCCAACTCAAGACAACCTTCCTCCAAAATGGGTATAGCGGACGCGACATCTCTTTGGCCCTAAAAAGGTATTTCAACCCGCAAGTGTGCACCACGCAGGAGGAAAAAGAGAAGCCAATAGCCAACATAGGCCTGCTTGTCGTATGTCTCCTCGATTTTCGGGAAAATATCCATGATACTGGTGAGGCACAAAATCGAGGCAGTCCACAACCCACCGGGAAAAATTATGAATTTTCTTGTCAGAGCCAAGGACCCAATCAGTCTAAAGACCTCAGGTATTTGGTTGGAGTAGTTGGAGAAATCAGCCATCGCTGTGCACAGCATCGGGATGGATCATTCCAGCAACTTCGATGGGACGGAGTTACTTGCCCGCGCCGGTGGTTACTGGGACCAAATAATTAAAGAAACAATTGAAATAAGAATGGCGAGACGTAATTTCAACAGGGACTCCTGCTATTGCCTCAGCAACGCGTGGAAATCGGTGCTGATGAAGGTTAGAAAAGGAAGGAACACAGCAAAATGCCTTGACGACCAACCGGGAGGCTCTTCACCAATAACTAGTCACCTGTCCCGTGGGCTCCTGTATAAAACGGTCAAATGCAATGCCACTCATCAACCCTGAGGACGATGCACGAGTCGAGCATCGAAACGTCGGCCAATATGGAATCCCTGACCTGGTGGAAGACTCGAGAAAACTTCAGTCAGTAGGTCGGTCAGTCATAGAAATTCCATTTTTATTAACGCCGTCTGTTTACCTCTTCGTATAATGGTGGTTTTATAGTTGTCCTGAAATCTCCTTTCATATCGCATGCCATGTCCACTGCTTGTAGATCTTCGCCTCTATGCCGCCTGTTTCACATTGGGTATGTATAATTTTAATTCGCGCTCAGATGCTCGGATTATACATGGTTCGTCCGGAAAATAATTGTACTGATTTTTTCCCGCCGCTCCAGGCGCGCCCAGCACCGCTCTGACGGGCTGCGATTGGAGGGGGGTATGTTGGAAAGCGACGCTGAAAAAGGCAGTCGGCTCCGAGCTGTGGTGTAGTGAGGAGCTCTGTTAACGCGAACCTCCACGCTCGACCCACGTCACGGAACGCGATGCCGAAGTTTTTGGAGCAGCGTTATTCCATCAAATTTGCGGTAAAGCTTGGGAAATCGTCTACCGAAACTGTCGGTATGATTAACCAGGCTTACGGGGAGTCAGCCATGTCCAGAAACATGATCTTTCGGTGGCACAAGATGTTCGTGGAGGGCAGAGAAGAGGTCGACGACGAACCACGGCCTGGACGCCCATTACGACACTGACCGACGAAAATGTGCGAAAAGTTCGCGATGTACTGAACTCTGATCGTCGTCTTAGTGTTCGGATGATAGCATAGCAGTGTAATGTGCCAAAAACAATAGTGCACGAGATTATTAGGGACCAAAAACATATGGCGGCTGCATCACGACAATGCGCCGTCTCACACCGCGCTTGTCGTGTCGGACTTCTTGGCCAAGCACGGCGTGGCAACGCTGCCGCAACCGCCCTACAGCCCGGACTTCTTTCTGTTCCCGAAGATAAAGAGGAGTTTGAAAGGAACGCGATACGGGACTTTGGACGCCGTCAAAGAGGCCGTGACGACGTGTCTTCGAGAAGTTTCCGATGATGCCTTCGCGAGAGCGTTCCAGGATTGGGAACGCCGCTGGAACAAGTGTATCGACTCACAAGGGTCCTATTTTGAGGAATATTAGCTTAAGATATGTAAAAGTGTAATAATTTTTTTTCCTGAGCTCAGTACACTTATTTTCCGGAAGAACCCTTTATATTACTACAGTCAAGCGCACCTGATTTTCAAGGATGACATTTAGTGACTGAGCTCGATTGAAATGCATCATCATCCGGATCAGGCCTAATTAAAACAATTTCTTTGCTCCAACTCCGATCGATAATCATCGATTGAGTTGGGCCGTAGCGATAAGGCCCAAGTCGTCAAGGTTGGACGGTAAACTGGCATTTTGTAGGTCGTTCATGATTTGTGAAGATAAATTGAACGAGGAAACCAATACGCTGCATTTTGAAGTCTCTCCGTGTATTTACAGTCTTGCCATCGCACAGTTTGTCGCTTAACTGTTGACCTATCATAGATATATTTTTATTTGGGTTATCGCTATCTTGCTATACATAACGCGATCATTCTCTGAAACGCATTTACGATCCATCTCTAATGATAGTGACTGTGCCGAGAAGAGCCGCATATAGAGTTTTTTAGAGAAACATTTAATTGATTTATCCAATCTATTCTCAGAATAAATTTGTTATCAATAAAATAGGACCCTCGCGCGTTATAAACCCATGATCGCACCCCATGATGATTACGATATGACAAAAGATATCGTTGATGTGTACAAAATGTAATTTCATTTGTTGACAAATGTGCTGTGGTATTAAATAGCTCCCACCAGCCTTCTTCACCACTTTTCCAAAGAATCGGTACGGCATGAAAACACGTGTACGTTATACTGTTTAATGACTGCATGTTTACGTTCATTTATGAATTGTCTCGTTAACAAGAAGTCTACCTCTCTGATCAAAGCGGGCTTCGGCTTTGAAATCCTTAATAAATCTGTGCGAAATAGGAATTTCATTGAAAATGATATTGAATCAAATTAAACGCGATGGCACAGTCTTTAGTTGCAAAAATAATATGCTTAAAAATTGTTGGACGAATAAGTATTTAAATGGGAGAAAATACATCATGTTCATTTATGTACTGGTGGTTTTTGGCGGGGAGTGACACGAGCAATACAAGCTTCGATTTATGATAAAAATTTCAAAGTAATATTAAGATCAGTTAATATTTAATTTCTACAATTTATTTTCAAATAAAAACATGATTAAAGGATGAAAAGATCTTATCTTATTGATCCGAAAGTTCGGAATCCTTTCCTTCCCTAGAAATAGATATTAGGACTCCCTCGATAGCCAACCGAATCTGGGGCTTGAAGAATTCCGTGGGGATATCTCTTAAGGTTTTAAGGAAGGTACGAATAAAAGTCGCCGCAGCGTGGTGGCTCGTCTCCTTGTTCTCCGGAAAGATAAGATTTTGCCGATCCACCGTGGCATATCCTCAACCACGTAATGGTTCGCCACTCCTTCCCTCGCGACTATTCTTGATCGATGATGACCACAGTGCTACTCTCGGTCGAGCATCGCGCAACATGTTTCCGCATTGCATCCGCCGTACTCCACTTCCCAAGCGCTACGTTCCGCAACGAAGCCTCTGTGTACTCTTTCGTTACTCGCTCGGCGTCTAAAATTCTTCTATCCTCAGATCTTCCTCACCCAGTGACAATGAATCCGTCCCCTTCGTTCCAGCTGTACCCGCATCCAGCCGTACCTGCGTTCCAGGCGTTCCGCCGTACTCCGGGGGCCTGGAGAAAGCCGATTCTGGTTGATGTCTCTCTCCTCCCTCTCGACCCATGGGATGGGGGAATCTTTTCTCTACGTTAGGGAGGGAGATGAGGGACGCTAAAATTTTCCGAGCCACGGGATGTTAAGGGAATGGAGATGGCGTGAGAGGCGAGCAACTAGGTTCATAAAAATAGGATGATTTGCTTCGACTCGATGCTTCCTCCGAGGCATGACCTTCATTGCGAGGAACTCCTCCGTGCAAGCCTTGCACAGCGGCGCATCTTCATTTATTTATTTAGTGCGAGTTGAATCTTTGATATCTTCTAGCTCAGATGCACGGAATCCTACTGTTTAAAAAATGTCTGTTACCGCGTTCGTTTTCCATTTGACTTTATGAAAAATTACCGGAAACGCGAAGGTCTTACACCCATACCAATCCCATTTCAGTTCATAAACGTGCCACTCACTTGGCAAAGATGCAAGGCATTTTTTTACCATTCTTTCTAAAGGAGAAATATTTGTCTTATAATGCATTTATCGTATAAACAAATTGAGTTACCCAAGTTTGAAATGGTTTTTGTTAATTTTCTTGAAAAATCTATCAATCATTCAGTAAGATAAGCATTATCATAAAGATATACTTTGTTTCCATTCATCACAATAGCATAATCTGTTGGAAGTCCTATACGTCGACATTTATTTTCCGTAATTACGCACCGCTCTGTTTTCTTCTCCAAGACTGAACTAGATTAAATTCATGTCCCGTTAAGTGATGTCGTTGGCCAAGATCAATAGTTTATTGACAGTTGACTGCTTTTGATGTTGATACGCTACGTGATATTTTATTCCTAATATATACTCACCCAATGATTTCCTTTTCATGTGACAATCTGATTCCAATATGATATAAAATTGAGTATTGTTTTTAAGCAGGTAAAATTGGGTTTACATTATGTTATTGACAAACCGTAAGTAATCCATTTCCTTCTCCCATTCATGAAGTTTAAAAGTTGGAATACACTTATATTATGTTTCCGGAAGGAAAAACAAAGTGCAATGAACGTCTTGTTAAAAGAATTAAATCACACCTACGAGTAAAGATATAATCAGATCGTCGGGAAAAATTTGATACTCTCTCTAAGGAAATACGGATTAGTTTCAGCATTCGGAATTATAACCGTATTAAACTCTGCTGTCAAAAACATTTTATATTATATTTCATATGAACTTTTCTGACTTATAAATAATTAAAACCTCTGTTTGTTTCTCCACCCAATACATGCGACGAGGATTGCAGTAATCGAGCGCGAAATGTTCTGTACATTTGTTGTCAAGTTGAATATTCAATTAGTATTAGTTTTAAGGGAAGCGACCGCTGAGATGAGGTCATTTGGGATGGACAGGAAAGGATGAAGGGTGGAGAGAAACCCGGCGTCGGCATTAGCCTCCTTAACAAAAGGCGCCGAGGGCGACTGAACTTCCCATCCGACGGACGGCGTACTCACTCAATGTGCTCTCCACAAGGCACCTCAAATCGGTATTCCACTGCCTCCTCCGGGATTTGAACCCGGGCCCTCTGGGTGGGAAGCTGGTACGTTAGCCACCGCACCGATCCCCGTAATGTTCAGGTTTTCTTGCTAATGACCATTAAAAGTTTTTAAAAACAAGTTGGCCCTGCGTTTCCGTATTTCTCCCGGATATTATTTCAAATGGGATAATGACTTGATACGGATGGTTACTTTTTAATCGAAACTATTATTATACTAGCTTAGTTCAAGAATGAATGCAAATATTTTTGTCGTTCATTCCACGTGTAATACCTAGAATCTCAGGAAACCTTCCTCTCGTCTTTCACTAATGCCCTCTATCGGTTATCGGAGAACCTTTTCTTTCCTTTCTCAGCATGAATTCCCCTGGCGCAATTGGGTCGATACATGAGGACTCCCGCTTCGAAGTCTTTCGATATTTTTAAGAACTTTGCATAGCGCTTTAACCGTCAGATAAGGCCTTTCAAATCCCCTGCAACCCCTCTTTACCACTTTTCTCTCAAGTTTTAGTTTCGGCCTTCGCACGTCCACCATTCACCCCACCTAATATGCTTGCTCTGCGGTCTTCAGCTTCTTGCAGTCTCATCAGAGATTGTTAGTTTTTCGGCATCATTCGATGGGACTGCGGCGAGGAATCCGTGCCGAACCCACCTATAATTTCCCTCACGTTTTTATTGAATATTGTCTTAATCATGAAGTATCTTCGCACAGGTTACGGCATGCTTCTGCGTATTAGGCAGTGTGACTGCACTGATATGGTAACGGACAGTAGTGTTAAAGTCATAATATAGTTGAGCTAAAAAAATTTCAGTCCTCGCTAATTAACTCTCGACGAAACAGAAGAGTCAAGGCAATGTTTATTTCCGCAACGCCGCCTCCGTTAAGGCGTACGCGCTCATATGAACAGGACAGGTAGGAAAGAGACGTGGAAGAAACGGCAAACGTCTCATATGCATTTTTTTTCCCTTAAGGCCCAGGTATTTATGCCCATCCCTCACCCTTCCTCTTTCCCGAAGAAGTGTTGGGGGGGGCGCTCAGCCTCGCTCAGGCGATCGAGTTATTCACAGCCCTCCGGACAAGTGTACGCCAGAAATGCTTGTCCGTCATATGATCGACTCGCCCGCGTTGCGCAAGGGAGGCCAGACGTCGCAGCGGCAGAAGCACACGTAACCTTGGCTCGTTTTCCCGAATTGATTGAAGCGTTTTCAAACGCTCGCCTTTATATTTCCCTGTCCGTGACAGTGTGTGCTGCTATTCGCGCGAGTCTGTGCGTGCGCGTGTTAGCGCGAATGCGTTCGGAGTCCCACCACGCAGCGTTGCCGGATTAGGCACCGCGCTTCGTGCGAGTGCCATAACGAGTGTTTAGTATTGGCGTTCCCGCAACGCGGCGGGTTTTTTTTAATAAACGAAACTCGAACTCGGAAGTGAATGAATATTTTTTTAATGTAAATATAAATATTCTAATATTAGAAAATAATTATTCATTCACTCCCGAGTGTATGTGTGTGTGTATGTATATAAAGAAAAAATATATAAAAAATATATATTTATATATATATAAATGTATACATATATATGTGTGTGTATATATATATATTTTATTTTTTTACATATATAAAATAAAATGTGACGGCGGTCGGGCCGTCGAAACGTCCAAACTACATATGTGTCCTTTCTTTCTATGTTTTTACAAATCTACATCTGTGCTTTTATATATTTGTGTGTCGACGAAGAGCGTTCCATTTCGAAGGTATATACAATATATATAGACCATAAACATAGTAATCAACCCGAAGGTCGGTTTGGTAGGTGATGGTAGAGTTAACCCAGTACTAAGCCCGACGGCGTGTGAAATTCACACATTAGGGTATGGGGGCCAGTTCCATAAATATATAATGTAACGATTGCCTTGTTACGAGCAATTGAACGACCGCAATAATCTATCGCTGTGATTTCGAAGATAATTTCCGTTTCGTTCAGGGCGCTATTAGTCGAGGAACTCGGGAGGGAATGCATTTCGCAGATCAGGGGTACTTTTCTAAAAAGCCACGATTTCATTTACAAGCCTTCTAATTTATTTAATCCCGGTGATGTTGGGCCGCAGTGAAACTCGAGTTGTACAAATTAAAAATTGGTTGTAAAACACATTGAGTTCTGTGCTTATTACGTTTGTCGTTTTCTCATGCAATATAGTATACCTTCTAATAATGAAAATAAATATATTACTACATTAATTTCGTGTGTACCGTACACGCAACGTGATTTAGGAAGACTCTTATTTATTTATTATCGACTTAATTGGACGAGGTTGAGACTAAATAGTCCCTTATTCCACCTAACCCTTACATTACATACATTACATTGAAGACAATTACATACAGCCAAGCCCTGGATGGAGAAAAATCCACCCAGACGGGAATCGAACCCGTGACCTCTCAGTTGGTAGACGAGGACGTTACCCCGCCGCCACCGGGGCCGGCAGATCTTATAGAGCTTGCGACTGTTTTTAGAGGACATTTAAACCCGGAAATTCGTCCTAGATGGCGCAATAAATAATTAGGTTTCTGTCGTATGTTGTCGTTAATACATCTACATCTTCTTGCATCCTAGAAGCCATTTCTTGGGGTTGATTCCACAAAACGCATGCGACATCGAAATTAAGTGTTACCTAAATGTTAGTTACGTATATTTATGAAAAAAATGTATATATTAAAAATAATGCTTACGTATAATTTGGCTATATGCAATAAGCAATGAGATACCCTTGGCGTAAAATAAGCCTTTACGATTGCGCCCGAGTTCTAATGAGAAGAACAATAAAATCAGGATTGGACAATATATAATGTCGTGGTACAACTACATTCCAGTATCTCCATATATCATGACAACGCGAGTACACACGGTTGGTGTATCGGCTAGCACTTAAATTTGACCAGTTAAGTTCGTCCCCTTAATAAATGTATTTTCACTAATTTATTATCAACTATTCCTAATTTTTTTTCGTTAGGCCAACTTTAAGATTTTTTTAAGTCTCGCGGCTGCTCGCAGCTAGGCTTGGAATATCTGGTGCTCTCGAAACCCTAAAACATTTTGACTGATGGATTATCCTCGTCGTGGTGTAAGGAATACACGCATGGTCAACTTTGACTCATGGAAAGCTTTAACTATGCGATGTTAAAATTTGGGACAGCATGGTTGACAAAGAGCTTGCAAGAACAGCAAAGGCATTTCGGGAAGTAACCATCAGTGAGCAAGTCCTTTCGTGCGTGATGCCAAGGTAGTAGTGGATGGATTTAAATAAACACACGGTCAGAGATTTTCTGTTCGTGACGGCTGCCGAAAATAATCCTCGCGTGGGCGTTGTTGTCTGAATACCTCTAAGGCCACAATTCATTGTTCGTCACTGCCATTCTCCCATGAAACTAAATCTAGTTTGCATTTCGAGGATGAGAAATTGGATCTGCTGGCGAATAAAAATAGCTGTCTTTTGCGAAGCGAGAAATAATTATAACCTACTCTGGAGCATCGTTGAAGAAGTGTTTGGGCCCTTGCTGGAAGGACAGTCGGGGAACTCATATAAGGACTTCAGCGTTAATTCAGTTTCATATATGCATATAATGTGTGTATATATATATATATATATATATATATACACATTATATGTATATATAATGTGTGTATATATATATATATATATATATACTTTTTATATGTGGCGTAGATGGCACGTTCATTTTAACTATAACAAGTTTGGACATTTGCTCAGTATTACACAAGTTTCAAAGAACACAATAGAGTTCGCTCCTGAAGACGCTCCCTGCAACGGGAGAGAAACGTTGAGCCAAAAATGTCTCTCACGCAGTCCAGCCCGAGAACTACTTCTGCAATTAGTTAACTTATTAGTAGTGTGTAATTTGGGATGATTATTAGGTAAACCACGCTAGATCAAGTAAAAATTTATTTTATTCTAAACACGTCGTCAACTTAATATTGGTAACTATTTGATAGACACAAGTCAAATGCCACAGTTATGGTCTTCAGCTCCATGGATTATCATTTACGTTCACTCTAGTCGAATTTCGTTGACAATCCCTGCGGTGGCATTTTAATTACCATTGCGCGCTTTCAATCCTCGGGAGATATCGCGGGGAAGGAGTTTGATGATAGTTAACTCAGTTCAATGATACTCATAGTTTAAAGTGCCTGGGAACAGGTTAGGAAGCGGCGAATTATCTCGTCCAAAATCAAACGCACACTTCAAAAGGTCCCTTTTCCGCAATTTGTTTCCGGGCGACTCGGTGCAACGCCAACGTCCGGGTGCGTGGTCCGACCACCCCCACTTTAAACGTACACGTATCTGTACTTAGCGCTCTCGGCGGCCGGCGAGCCTGTGTCAGCCGACCCCGGCTGTTCCACCCCCCAATCTGAGAGCGCGTGGGCAGCGGTGAGCAGTTTTGTCTCTTTAATAAGGGAGGAGAAGGTGAGCGGAGCACGCATGCGTAGGGGCCATGCATTTCCGAGAAAAATCTGCGAGTTGAGGTACTTGGAATCGTAGAGGCAGCGCGGGATGCGTGGCGATGTGGCCTAATTTGGTGTGGCACGCAATGCCATCGTCGAAGGATTGAGCTACGGTCGAAGGTGGTCCGAACACAGCGGCGAGATCACGAATGATTGATTGATTATCTCAGAGGGCTCCGACACTTATTTACTTATCCTTAGATAATCGCTCATGAAGGCGAGGAAAGATCACCGCTCGTGGCGGCGAAATGTGTGTTACCCGAACGAAACTATTTAAAGGGCACGAGTATTTTGGCAGATGCAATTCTGGTGGATCGAGGTTGCTCGATGGAGTCCTTTTTGAGTTACGTGACTGCGAAAAAGTGGAGATGAGTTTTTAATACGAATGCCAGGAGATATAAAGAAATACCAAGTTCTTAAACGATAAGAAAATCACGTTATTCGGTAACTACGGATTGAAGTGGGTTGTACGAGTGTACGGATGTACTCGTACGTATGCTCAGTCAAAATTGCACTTTAATTTAATAATTTATATATGCATAGAGAAATGTTTATATCTGCATTATCTTCCGTAATCGTGGGAAACTGTTAAATGTGGACTGCAGAGATACATATTCTTTCATAATATAACTTTTAAAAATATCGAGGGGTATTTTGTTTTTTTTTCTTCCAAGGGGCATATTTCTCATCTAGTTCACAACAAATTTAAAAAAAACACTTGCGTAACTTGGTTCATATCCGAGGTTTTTTTCAGTTCGTTCGTGCTTAGAAGCAAATAAGGTTGGAAGATTTTTCTAGTTTCGTAACCGCTAATTATTATGAGAATTGATTTCGCATAAAATTTCGCAGTGGTGTCGTTGGGCCTTGATCAAAGTCCCAAACATTTACAGTGAGGCCGGACGTAGTGGATAGGGCGACAGTCCGTTGTCAGCCCATGGATTCAGCGCTCCGTGACTTCTTTTGTTGGCCGCCGGATTTCAATAACACTTGGCGAATGTCCGACGGCGTTAAAATGTTTCCTGCTGGGAACCGCTTGAGTGCTGAGAGAGCGCTGTGCCCAGTAGTCAACCCTGACGTAAATAAATACTGGGTCCTCTTCGCCTTTGTTGTCATCGTCAACCTTGGTACCAGGGCCACTGTCGCTTCAAGCAAAGGGGGGACATCGTTCGAAATTTGTGTGATGTTATCACGTGCAGATTGTGTCCTCGAATTCGGAAGCCTTTCCTCGACAATTGAAATGCGACCGATAAATCTATTTGAATGCGAAGTTTTTTTTAGAGACTATATTAGAGATTTATTCCAGATCGGTGGGAATCAGGGAGTTGGCAAAATCGGCGAGTACGGGTGATTGATTACATGACAGTACCTTGGTCATTTTTTGTGTTCCTGCTGCAAAGTACTTACAAGTTAAGAAAGTGTAAATAATCCGCTCCTTACCTTGTCTCCCCTAATGCAGTTGTATATTTAGAATATTTTACCTCTATCCAATGTGCTACTCTCTGCCTTGGGGTCATCGTTTCGGTTTTCGTTGAGAATCATTCCCAGCGTATGCAAGAAGCATTTGTTGTCAGTTTGCGGAATTCTCTTGTTAGATCAAAGTTATCCTTGTAATTTAGTTCATAGAGATTTTAAGCTGTCCTTGCTTATGAGGTGAGATCAGTCGTTCGACGGTTCGGTCCATCAGTTTTGGGTGGATTTCGTTGCAGGCGTCGTGTCCTCTACCAGCCGCGTTGGAATATTCCAAAATTGTTTTTGCGGAGAGGATTGATGCGAATCCATGACGTAAATTTCGCCTCTAGTTTAATACGCATGGGATTGAATAAGTACATTCTTTTTTCATGGTAAACAATCGCCTTCAAACACCTATTGGAATCGTCTACATCTTTGAGAAATCATCGCCATTCCGTAGTCGGTGATAGTGCATCCTAGTGATAGTGGCGGTGATAGTGGGCTAATGCTATCATGGAATAACTTTGGCAAATGCTCAGGGAGAATTATATACTATTCTCACGTCCTATGAAATTCTTATTGACCTCAAACTTGTTAATTTAAAAGAATTTATCGGTATTTTAATCAGTTGTAATAAGAATACAAACCATGTTAATTATTTTTCTCTCGCTGTTTCATATGTTTCAATATTAAAATAAGTACAAATGCCAATTATTTTTCGTGGATAATTTTCCAAATAGTCTGGTGGATTTCATCCGTTACATTAAAACTATCCGGTACAAAAAAAGCTAATTTTTATTTATACACTCGCCATAATAAGATTAGTTAGATTAAGAAGCGGGATAATTACATTTATTATTGATGACACCTTATCATTCTTCAAATTGCCAGCTGTTAAGTTCTTGTTTGCCACGTGTATATTTTACTTAATTAAGACTTGCTAAGAGTATAGCTCAGTCCGTCATTACTGAAAAATATCTGGATCGTGGGCAAGTACTTTATGTCCCTTCGTAATATGAACAGTTATGTCAAATGAAGTATTTAACATAAAAGTAAGGCTTTGATAATTTAATGATAATGCATCCAAAGTATCTATTTAATGATGGCCTATTATTCAACCATAATTTTTTTATCTCTATTTCAATTCTTATCTTTCTGTAAATAGCTGAAGCGCCACGCTAAGAAAATGAAATATACGTCGCCTTTGTAAATTGAAAATGAACATTTTGAGGCATAAATCCATTGAAAAAATATTTCCTCTTTTGGTTTCGACCGGATCACTAAGTAAAAACCCCGTTTGTAGTTTGACCTATTTCATATTATGCATTAGCGTATGTGCATTCGAGCCAGGCGGTTCAGCTTATTGTGGCTATCGTTACTCTTGTCTCGATAGCCGTAATCATTTGATAATGGTCTCAAGTGCGGCAAAGAGCATCCCTAAATGCAGCGCAGCACTGTCAGCCTCGCTCTTGCTTTTTCGTCACTCACCACCTCCAGCCCAAGTGGAAATGCTACGGTCTTCTGTATTCAGGGGTGTGGGACAAGGAATCCTCCGTTGTACGTTATCCAACCACAGAAGTTGTCTTGCGAATTGAGGAAAGCGTCCCCGCGGCTCGGTGCAACGTCGCCTCACGCCCCAAAAAGTGTGGCAATTGATTATGATCCAGACTGAAATTTCCCCCCCTCCTCCCTCCCCCCTCTCTATCCCCTTCACTGGAACTGCCACCAGAGCAACACACCACCCCCTCCCCCTTTTCCCTTTCACTCTCTCTCGTTCGCCCTCTCAAATTCCTCCCTCTGCGAAGCCCCCACCCCGCCCTCTCCCCCACCTCCTTCCACCCACTTACCCCATCCTGCCCATTTCTCCCTCACTCTCACCTCCCCCTCCCTTCCCTGCCCACCCTTCACTCCTTCACTCTCTTTCGAGGGAGGGGGAGACCGCTCTCTCCCTCCAGCCGGCTCACTGTGGTTCAATAGCTGCGTGGTGACGATGCTCGTGACGTCAGCCGTTCTTCCTTCTCCTCCCTCCCTCCCTGCTTCCACTTACCCCTTCCCTTCTTCCTCCCTTCCCCTCCTCTGCCTCCGTCTCCCCCGCCCTCACACTCCTCTCTATCTCTCTCTCTCTCTCTATCTGCCGCTGCGTTGATTCCATTCGAGGCATATCAACTCCGGGTGCAGTGTCGCCAACCTCGCGGGTTATGCTCTGCCACGTTTCCGTCGAGTTGTCGTGGCGTCCGCCGTGATTTTTCAGTGGCGAGCGGATTCTGTCGTCCTCACTGTGCCGTCGACATTAAATTGCCCCGACCCCCCTATCCTCCCATCCCCCATTCCACAACGAAGCGATCAAATTCCTCAATCCGAGTCCTATCAAGTCCCGAGTTTCCCGCGGTCGAAAATGATGATCGATTCAGACGATGGCGAGATGGAAATAATGGGAGACATTGATGAGGTTTAATCGATCAGGTTCTCGGGTTGTTTAAAATGGAATGTATTCGTATTTTTTTCCGGTCGGATGACGGACGCCCAGCGGATTTCGGTCCCTTCCCCCTTGCTGATGGCGTAAGAGATTACCAGCCGTACTACGCAAAAGTTGATGAATAATTGAGAACCGTTGGGTCCCTGGGCGCATGGGAATGCGACATTGATGCACCGGAGGTGTGCGTGGGCGTTCTGATGGATGTCACTCATTGGACCAAATTGCGTTCATTTTCCGTCCGCACAATTTGTCGATGCGTCCCACTTATAAGCTAATGTAGGTTCGAGGCAATAGTGATGATCGTGAATGCCAACATTGCGTCACTCAGCGGTCACGTGAAACAAAGCATACGCCGTGTAACAGGTAATTTATGGTAATCAATGGTTTTCAACCATTACGACTTCCTTCTTTCTCAAAGGAAACCTAACTATAATGCCTTCCTGGTGGTACCCGTTGCAGTCATGGTGGTCACTGATGAAACAGATGCATTTCGTGATTGTCACTTTAGGAGTGTTTCCGGTAAAAATGACAGGGAGAAAGAGAGAGCGAGGGATGGGTATATGGTGAAAGAATGTGGATTATGTGAAACGGTAAAAGACATTTACGAAAGTAGTGTGTTACGCTGGTTTTAACCACCAAATGGATATGCGAAAGATAAGTAAATGCTTTGATTGTATGGGACACACTGCGGAAATAGTGGATGAACGTGGTTGAAGAGATTCTCGAGGAGAGTATTTTTAGAAGTTTCAGGAACCGTAGAAAGTGCAAGTAAGGAACGATGCATCAATGTTACCGAAGGGAAAGAAGTTCGCAGAGACAGGGAAACCGCAGAAGATATTGGTGAAAGGAAGTAAGTTTCAGAAATGGCCTGAAATTATGTTTTTGTATCGCCTACAGTAAAAGGAAAAGGTTAGTTAAGATTTTAATGTGAACCGTAGCGCCTTATGTTTCCAAAATCTGTGATATGAAGCAAGAGGATGGGTGTAGATGGGAGGCTAGTACGATGCGGGTGTGGCGTAGGATATAGAAAATAAGTTGTACGGAGAGAAAGACGAGCGCTTAAGTTTTAAATGCTGTGGGTGATTTGAGAAAGTTGCTAGAGGAAATCCGAAGAAGGCAGAGAATTATAGGTAGGAAATATTGAGAGGTAGTGGGATATTGAAGGCCGGAGAACGTTGGGGGAGCGGAGTAGAGAAAGGAAGAGAATAGGCGTTTTAGACTGCGTAAAGGTAGGCAGACGTCATGAGGGAAATATTATAGGAAATACAGGAGTAATTTCTCGTGATGCGTTGATGATTGTCTTTAGGGACCGTCCGGGGAAATCGGAAAAATGCAGCAAAATTTTCTTCCTGTGTGGAGGAAATATTGAACGGCAGTGTTATGTCGATAAGGACGTGACATAAGGAAGACTTTAGATTAGCGGTGTAGAGGAATGAAGAGAGTAGACTTTAAGACAGCTGGAAGGCCGACATACGTTGCGATGAAACGAAAATGGAAACAATGAAGAGACATCCAAGGAAGGTTCTCGTTTGAAGAAGAACAAAATAGTGGCTAGCGACCGTCCTAAATCAACCTTGAATGAATAAAATAAATGAATAATTTGGAAGGGAACCGCGTGAGGAGTATATTTGTTCATGGTACGTACTTTGTCAAAAATAATTGTTTCTGCGAAGCGAAAGGGATGGTTTTGCGTTATCGTTATCGATATGGTTACGGTTATCGTAGCTGAGAATGCGCTCGCTTGCCTACCCGAAGTCTAAGGTTTTTGAGTATCTCCCACGAGCAGTAGTTGGCGCTCTTTTCCGAAGGATCGAAGGCTTTTAAAATTTGAAATCACAGAGAACTTGATGACGAGTGTGAATGGATGGAATTAATTTCTCAGAAACCCTAATAAATGGGGATGAACATAAATAAATAGAGTAATTTTATTCAAATTTAATGTATTTATACTTAATGCAGAAGAATGTTTAGCGGCTTGCAGACCACGGAGGTAAAGCGTGTTTGCTTAGAAGAAGTTCATGAAATACATATGGTTAAAGTTGATACATTTGTTAATTTAGCGTATCCGCTACCATCGCTTTCATAAGAGTGTGTGGAAAACAAATTAGGTATTCGTAAAGGAAGGCTAAAACCCGTTTGTTCAACGTAACTCAGGTAACTTACTTCCTCGGATAATCTTTTGCTGAGTCCCCCTTCATGAACTATCGTTTCCGAAATTCGAGGTATAGAATTTTTCCGACCAAGATACTGTTTATCAGTGATTAGTCCGCGAGTCACCACTATGTTATTGTGCCGCCACTGGTGCAATTCTGGGTCATTTTGTGACTTGGGCCGTTCACCCCACATTACTTTATTCTCACTTTTTAAAAAGTCTATATCGGCGAAAAAAACATCTTATCGAAACAAAGCTGACGCTGGTTATCAACGTTATTGGGAGGAAAATTCCATCAGGGTAATTTTTTAATATGATTAACAAGGTTGTAGGTTATAACATTTGCAAACAAGTGGCAATTAGGTTTTGATCACTACACTAGTCTGGCCCATGTCATTTCCGCAAAATATTTTATAGTAGCCTCTATGTAGGAAATTTTGATAGAGTTGAATTGAATTTATTTCTCATATTTTAATGGGTTTTGTTATATATTTTGCATGTACCACTGTTTCTTTTGCTTTGCTTGACTTGCTCTCACTTACGTGTGTGTCGCATTAGTTAATAACGGGATTTTTTACAAGGTGAGCATCTGTCCTTGATACCCAAAGGTCATATGAGATTTTTTTACTTGGCGATGTAACCGAGAGAGATTTAAGTATGGATCATTGAATACAATTGACATCTCCATTCACTTGCATCACCTTTTTGCTTTTTTATGTCTCCAACATCAGTGAATACAATTCTCCGAAGGCTTATGAAGACATTTGTTTTTATTTCAATCATCTCTTCATCCAACCAACTGGATTGAGAGTGAACAAATTACGAACACATTACTCGTATACATTGCGCGTTAGAAGTTTTACTATGTGAATGCGTGAGTTTTGGAATACAGGTATTCCGATTATTTCACCTTTAATCCCTCTTCTTTTTTGTCTATTTATAGAATACGGCTTATAGAACCGAATACTATGGCATCAGAAATTTTTAAACATTTTTGACTCCGAAGAAAATTCATACGTTATTGGGAAAGCGATAACTGTGCCCTGGTTGTAAACGTGAAGCGGGTGTTTAGGAAAGTGTGCCTCCAATTGAGATGCGGGCTGTACAGGGATTGATAGATTAGGTAAAATAAAAAAAACACGACTGGGACGCAGTCGTGTTCATGTTTTTTTTATATGTATTTACAATGGTGTGCAATTACATCCGGAGCATAAGGCCTTCGTAAAATATGCCTCCACTATGTGCGGGTTTCGCGATTTTCAGCCGGTTATTAGTCGCTATTCATGAAAGTCAGGGACCATCTAAAATGAAGCAGTAAACAGTGAAAGGTTTCCGAAGAAAACTACGGATGCATTGTTTTGAATGGGTATCTTCATCAATTCATGATAATAGGAGGGGACGATACTTTGTTACTTATCTGTGTACTCATTTCATTGAAAAAATTAAACATACTCTTCATTAATTAGTGAAGTATTAACATTAGTATTTCGTTCCTATTAGCCAAAAAGTGAAAAAAATAATGTTATTCTCTGCTGAGAATAACTACGTAATCCTGAGAATCGCATGTATAACAAGAAAAAGCTTGAAACCATCTTCCGTTATGTTTCAGGAAGATATTTTTCACAGAAATATTTCTTCAACGTAAATAAAAGTATTTGTAAATTTTGTCGCACGCTTATGTAAATACAAAATGTACTGAAGGCGTCAGCTTGATTTTTAGATATGATTCTGCTGTGGCGAAAATACAATTTTAAACAGGCAGACGAAAAACGACGTAGAACGACGAAGAGTTCTCCTTGATACGAAGATTTAATAGAAATAAGTTGTATATAGTATATCTATGTAGTTTATATAATAGGTATGAATTTTCTGTAACTTTTAATGTATTAAACAGGAGCATGTTGCTCGTGTGAACATATTAGTGTAAGTCTGGGTGAAGGAACTTTCTTATCACGGAGGTCACACGAGTCCCTGCATTTTATCAAGTATCATGCAGAAATTATGAACTTACAGAGATATATGCAAAAATATTGTATTTTCCAGGCTAACCAGGCTTTTTTTTCGTGTATATTTTTATTCCAAAGAGATGGGTCAAAACCCGATCCCACTGGAGTATTGACTTACATATGTGGTCGGATCTTAGGGAGAGATGATTTCATCGAAGGACGTTCACTCAAAGATCCGAGAGCTTTTTCTCGTCTGTTCCCGGTCGTCATTCGGATAATCGAAATTCAGATCGTCCCCGTCCCATTCGCCCACCCGCTTTAGAAGTCCTAGATATATCGATTTCTTGCCGCTGTGTACTTTTTGTAAGAATCGGGAAAAAGACTCCGTGTGAGGGAATGAATTCCCTTGTGTGTACTCGCGTGTTTCCGTCGGCTCGACACTATTGATTACGGAAAGATTTCTTTCTTCTTTCTTATTCTTCCGCATAATTCGAATGTGATTTTATGAAGCGTTAGGCTTGCGTAATAGTTCTTTCATTCATTACTGTGCTCACCCATTACGGCACTCGCCTCTAGGGGAACGTTGACAAGTGAGTATGCCGCTCGGCTTTCAAATTTCCGGTCTTTGCCCCTTTTGTCGGTAATACGCGAAAGATTCGCTCTCGAGTTGGCGATTAGTATTTTGATTTTCCATGTCATTTCATGCCGGTCATGATCGCCAAATGCGAAGCACTTGGAATGGTTCATGTGCGATTTTGCATTTTAAGTACCTTCCCGAATATTCTGAATTCGTGACATTTTATGCCACGAATGATAGACGTGTTAAGTTCTTGCCAAATAATTATTCAACACGGCAGTGTTTACAGATGGTGCCCATCAAATTTCGTGAACCTCTTTTTATAAAAATTAATCTCGTAATTTGGAGTAATGAGTAAATGAAGTGCCCTTAATAGGCTTTATTCTATTATGTCTAGTTTTTTATCATACTCGAAGTGTGGTTGGATAGGCGAGGGTAGGTCTCGCCGAGTACATACCTCAATAATACAAGGCCAGCAACGTGTGAAATTCACACTTCAGGGTGGGGGAGCAGTTCCTTTCTCAGAACCATCTATGGTTTACCAGGGTGTTCTGGTACTCAAAAAAGCACGCCGCATGAGTGAAGCTGAGGGTGCCCAGACATGTCACCCGGAATCGAGCCCGGGCTCTCTCGTCATTAGCTCAGTGCTATATCTGCTGGGTTACCACACACGTAATATCCATTATGTCTTCATGAAAATTTGGTTATTTTTTAATTGAATTCCCAAGTACAAAGAACGATTTGTGTAATTAAGGTCACTGCATTTTCAAAAAAACGAGACATATTGTTGTAACATTTGGGTAAGAAGAAGTGCTTAACACTCTGCCGCTTTGGAATGATCCTCATCTCCCACCACCTCTTTGGTCGGATGTCGCGACTCCCTCCTTCCCTTTTCAGTGTCAAAATATTTTCACGATATATCCCACATGTTAGCATTTATATTTTGATGATGACTTCCTTAGTTGTCCGTTTATGGAAAGATACTCGAATGTGCCGAAAAAATAACGAGGAAGTGGTTTATTATCGCTTTCAAAAAATGTGTTTATTTTGGGTGGCAATGGAATCGTACGGTTTACCGCATTAATATCTAATATGTTCGTTTTGTTTTATTATCAGTTTCGTTTTATTTTTAAGAAAGTCCGTAGTTTTGTTCTCCAAATCATCCAAGTCCGAAAGATTAGACCGAGCAAGTGAGCGTGTACAAACCAGCGGGCTTCTTCGAGGAAGGGAAGACGTCAGATAACCGAGGGAAGTTAAAACTCCAATGACAAGAAAGAAGATATGACCCTTTCTTGTAGCATATTCATCATCATATTGATACTACTGAAACCGGATAGTTTTATCCCTGAACTATTTTTGTATCCTATTTACCTCCCCATAGGTATACCTGATTAGAGAAATCAGCCTAAGAGACTACGTGGACTGCTTTTTCAAGCATAGCCACAGGATACATTCTTTTCACTTATCTCTCTCTTTGGTTCCACATTAGTTCCGTATGTTATTTCTCTCTTCAAATTGTGAGTTCTTTCAATGCAAAGTATGGGTTTTAAGGGTATTTTGTGTAATGTGCGAGTAAATTAGAACTTAGGGGTAGAGTAGTGTGTAATTCCAAGGCTCATAAAAACCTACCGTAACCCGGTAGAATATTGACTACTACGTCACAAATTGCAATATAACAACACAAGGAACTTCTAAACTTCTTCCCTGCGCAGAAAGCATACCCGCTGATGTAGAATTTCAGGCTTTATGTGCCAAATTGTATTTCCTTTTTTATGCTCAAGATACTCATTTCAGTCTCATATCATAATAATTAGTTCATAGTTCGCATCGGCAAAATGAACTGACTATTTCTCCCAGATGTATCAATTGTCTCAAACGTAGGGAAGTGTACCGATAGTTTGACAGGAACGTCGTTACCTCATCTCAGGGTATTAGCCATTTTAATGGATTATGAATGCTTAGTGCTTTCGATACAATGCTTCTCAATTTGGATCTTATCGTTGTCACTTTGAATGGTTTCTTGTTTCACGTGAATGTTCTTCCTTTAATTCAATTGTTGCACTCCCCAAAGCTTATATGCATCGTGAAATTATAACTCACAAAGCATGCTAATGCGGTATTCAGTGACAAGTACGTTCAATGAAAAGTTCCCGGTTATGGTTGACGTTGCGTCTTATCCAAATTTCTCAATATAGTACATGGCTATATATCTAATCATCTATATCTAATCATTATGGACAAGCGGAGCAGTAGGCCATTCTGAAGTGCCACGGCTCTCTAGGATGTCGTTATAATACCTCAGGGATGCCACGAAATACGTGAACAGTGATAAGTTTGCGTCATTACGTATCTTACGTGTAATTTCCAAAGTATAAAAATTTAATCATTCCAGAATTATGAAATAGTTACTTCCTTAATTGTCATTTCATTAAAAAATCTGTTTATTTATATGAATACTAATTAATACATAGTATTAAATACTTATCATTAAAAACAAATTATTTAACTGCCACATTATGTACAGAAATAGTGGTGCTGTTAGAAAAAAAATAATCAAGCTGTAGGTGTCAATTTTGAAAAGGTTGAAAAGTACTAGGTGAGTAATATTAATTTCAAATGTGGGCAATTATGTGCAATGCACTTCACATTCGTGAGATGTAGCGATTAATGTACTAATAATTTACTCCTGTCACAATTCAGTACGTACGTACCTACGCTCCGGTAAAAAAACACAAAAAGAAATTTAACGTAAAATACTGCGAGATTTAAATCGTTGATAATAGTCTTAGATTTCTACCTATGTGTATATATATATATATATATATATATATATATATATATATTATATACATACACGTTTTTGCCTGTTTTGTAGATTTCGAAAAAGCGTTTGATAGAGTGAATTGGGAAAAATTAATGCGTGTATTTCAGAGAATAGGAATGGATTGGAGGGACAGGAGACTGATCCGCAACCTGTACACGTCTCAGACTGCTCAGGTGCGAGTGGGGAACGGAGAGTCAGGATGGGCAGTGTTAGGAAGAGGGGTAAGGCAGGGTTACCCATTGTCACCGGTCCTGTTCAACCTATATGTGGAGGAAATGATTAAAGAGGCATGGGAAGAACTGGAGGTAGGAATGAAAGTCGGAGGGGAATCCGTAAAATCGGTTAGATTTGCTGATGACCAAGCATTAGTTGCTCAGTCAGCCAAGGGGTTGCAAGCATTGCTGAGTGAATTGGAGGTTCAGTGCGATAAATATGGGATGAGAATCAATATTATTAAAACCAAGGTTATGCGATTTTCCAGAAAGAAAAAGGCTAAGCTAAATATTAAAATAGGCGGGGAAAGAATAGAGCAGGTAGAGCAGTTTGCATATCTAGGAAGTGTTTTGGACCAATACGGTCAAAGTGGTAGGGACGTAAGGAGAAGAATTGCGCTAGGCAAGGAGGCTTTCTCAAGGAGGAGGGAGTTGATGACGGGGACGTTGAGTAGAGATGTTAAGGCAAGACTCGTAAAAACTCTGATATGGAGCGTAGCTATGTACGGCGCGGAAACGTGGTCACTGAAGTAGGAGGATAGACGTAGATTGGAGGCTTTTGAAATGTGGGTGTGGAGAAGAATGGAGAAGGTGAAATGGGCCGAAAGGAAAACAAATGAGGAAGGATTAGAGATGGTGGGTGAGGAGAGGGGTTTGTTGAGAGAAATCGTATGGAGGCAGGAAAAATGGATGAAAGGCGTATTGAGCGGCAGTGGAATGTTGAAGAAGGTAATAGAGGGGAGGATTTTGGGCAAGCGAGGTAAGGGCAGGAACAGGATAGGGATGTTGGACGGGATGAAGGGAGGAAAGAAGTACACCGAGATGAAGAGGGACCTGATATAGATTAGTTTGATAGGTGGTGAGTCACAAAATGTTTATTTGATAGTTGTGTCCATCCAAAAAAACCTACCTTAAACGGTAGATTACCTAATAATAATATATACATACATACATATACATAAATTATACATACATTCAAACACGAAATCCCGCCATACGGCGACCAAATATTCTTTCACATGGAAATAGATTGACAAGTGGAAGATCCGGTGTTCAAGTCCCGGTCAAGGAAATATTTTTACTCTCATGGTCTGCTTGATTCCGCCATCCCCACCTATCCTGTGTTCGTCTTTTATGCGTGTTCCTATCCCCTTTCCTTATATCTATTTCCATGAGAAAGAATATATATATATATATATATATATATTTAATTTCACATCTAGGAAGTCTATTTAAAGAAACGTAAGTGAACAATATCCATTCCCCAACCCGCATTTCTACCCGGTACGTCTCTGTCAGCTGCTAAACAACGCGCTCTTAATCACGCCAGTCCGCCAAAAGCGTAGAAAAAATCAAAGAGGGAACTGAGATTATGCTCTATTAAACACCACTTGGGCAGTCGTCAAAAGAAAGAGATGATATAACCTTGGCGGAAAAACTCCATCCGCATAAAATGAAATCTGGTGCACCTCTAAAACTTCCCTTCCTTCCATTCACAGAACGTTGCATCCATCCAGTGCCGTGGACGTGATGGAAAAAATTCTTAATCGCGTCAAAACGTTCTTTACGGTCGGGTGAATGCAGTTATTTCTCTGGAGTTCGCGATTCCGCCTCCGGTGTGACTTGGCTAGAGGCCTGCCTCACCCTCGCCTGCGATCCGCCCTGCACCGACGGCCGCACTCACGCCCGGCGGATTGTGACCTCGCGCAGAAGTTTTCCGATCCGTTGGGTAATCGGCGCTAACGAACTCGGGCTATCGATTGCCCGCGGAGTTAATTCGGAGGGAATTGGCCGTCGTGACCGCCTGATTCTCGGCCACCTCCTAATCGCCATCGCCTTGGAGATCCCCACGGAGGACGAGCCTGCGCTGATTTCAGAGCAAACGGTCGGTAAACGTGCTAACACGCCGCCGCCCCCTCCCCCTCGCCAAATCGGGCGCTCTTGATTCGTCCGAATTTATCATTTTTTTCCAGCTCATCTCCGTCTAAATCTTTCTCGGAGGTCTTCCAATGTTTGATGATTTTTGTATGATAAAGGACGCTTATCTCTAACAGAGTTTGTTCTTTTTCGTTTCTCCCCCGTAATTTTATTAATTCTAATGTGATCAGCTGACTGCATCTCTGGTCTCAGTGAAAATATCCGGCTGTGTTAATAATATAAGATGGTGAGGAGATCTCGATTTCACGACGCTCGTGCCACGAGAGAATATCTCTTTGGGCATAAATATAGGTATGATTTTTGTTTAACTAGTTTTCGAATTATGGATCATTGTGGGCAAATCGTTAAATAATAGAATATTAGCTAATAATTACTCATGAAAATCCAAACGCTGTACTTCGAAATGAGCGAAATGACTCGCTAATAAGTTACCTATATTCAATTAACGGTTGATGTAATCCAAAACCTGTGTTGTTCCATTGGGTTAGAATGCCTTATTGCCTATTATATTATTATAACTTTTAATTTCTTTGCTATAAAGCTCACTAGTAGATTACATTTCTTCTATAATACATCATTTTCCAATTTGGCTCTTGGAACACAGGAATTATTAAACCAAAGATATTATTTTTTGAACATTGATTTTTGTTCATTTGTCAAAATGTTCATGCTTCGCAGTTTTTTTACAATTTTCTTCCATATTTCTTTCAACTAGACCAACTTACATTTCGGGGAGCCCAAGTTTGACGTACTCCTGTGTCTTGAATTAAAAAATGTTCTACTATGGTAAAAATAATGCAATACATTTTCAAGATCTCTTGAATCTCGACTTGAATGAAACAAATATTTAATTATAAATAATCTTATTGACTACAGAAGACCGGGCGATGTATTTCATGCCATTTTCACGTGCAAGTAGTTTGAAATATTAATAAGTGTGCGATTTGTGATTCAAAATTGAGCCAATATTCCTTCTCGTAATTGAACAGAACAAATCCGTTCGTTACATCTGCTCCTACCCCCACATAGACAGAATTAATCTCAATGAATCCCACATAATCCATTCCATTGTAAACTTTATTTTTCACCGGAGTGGATGTGGTTAGGGTGAACTTTTTAGGCTTGGTTTAATGGATGCATTCAAATGAAGCACCTCGTGACACGTGATACACGACTGCTGATAGAAACATCAGTAATAATATGAGCTGATACCTTAAGTTTGGAATGGATACGAACACGTGGCCCATGGGTCGTTATTATTTAGAACGTCTTTCCTCCTATTAATCATTCACTAGTATATCAATTTGAAGAGTTTTTGACTGCGGCCTTCCATTATTCCCTATCAAAGCTAAATCCTTTACTTCCCGACAGATCATCATTCTTTGAAGTTCACTGAAGTTCACATTCATTCATCTATGAAGTACACTGCAAGCCACCACTAAGGGGTGTGACAGGAAGCGATTCCACACCAGATAAGTGACATCCCACTTTCATCTCTCCTGAGTTAGATGAACTATTTGAGAGCTTGTATCCCATTTCCCCTCCTTTACATTCCAAACAATTAGTTTTTTTTAAGGTTTGTCCTTTCCATCGGATTCTTCTCTTCCGCTCAGCTGTGTTATTGTTTCCTCATATTCTACTCTCCCTAAATAATTCTTCTTTTTTGGCTTCTACCCATCTACCCATTTGATTTCCTGCTTTGGCTTCCAGAACCAGTTTTCAAAGGATTAAGGATTCTATTCTTTTCCTATCTAATTTTCTAGTGGGCATTCTCATTATTAGAGAGCTGCATTCCAATTTTTATTACCTCCTCTGCGAATCCCAGCGACCATGAACTCCTTCAAATGGCACTCCATTCATGGCTTTCCGTTTTACTTTCGACGCCACCACAAACGGCACCAGATACCACCCCGGCCGCGGGGCTACCACCCGCTCACCTCCGAGGTATCCCTGGGCGATGTCGAATAGTCCGCGAACGCCGATGTGGGGTTTTTCGAGAGCAACCGAGGGGACCGCCTTCGCTTCGGTCCCCATATTCGGAGTGGAGCCAAAGATAGTGATGGGAAGTGAGGTTTGTCGACGGTCATCGAGGAACTGAGAAAAAAACCATCCATCCGATGAGCGGAATGATATGTATATATTTTTTTTGTCGCCACGTGTCGCCTTCATTTCTTTCCTTCGATCGCTCGGGCGCCAAGAGAGGAATCGGCGAGCGGGTCGCGTGAAAATAAAAAGACCGAAGAAGCCCAGGAGTCAAGTTGGGAGATGCGAAGGGAACTCTAGCACCTAAGGCGTTTGACTCGGCGGAAATAGAATTTGGGGACGGCTTGTCCGTGAAGGCGCTCGGAACAGGAGAAATGAGATACTATTTGCGCCTATCGTCTCTTCTATTTTTTTCTCTCTCTTTCTTTCCTTCTCGTAAGTCCTTGCACCGTGATTAGAATCCTTATGTTACGTGGAGGGGGGTTCGAAAGACGGCGAGCGGACCAATCGCAATCAGTCAGCAATCACTTCCCCTTCTCCCCCTCAAGACTTGACGTGTTATTACGTCGCTCAAAAACATACGACTACTGAATTTCGTTGGAACGGAAAGGGCGAGGGGAAAAATACGAGTATAATGATTTGGTTGTGCTCGACATTGTGGCTCGGCTCCAAAGAAATCGGTCCGAATTTTACGACACCAAGGACTGCCAAAAGGGTCGCGCTCCTTTGTTGAAGTCAAATAAACAGTAAACTATGAGCTAGAGGGCACGTCTTGAAGTTTTTTTCTTAGCAATGAAAATATTTCTGTAAGAAGAGGCAGTTTGACACTCTTTCTCTTTGTTATGGTGGTGTTTGAATCACGTAATGCATTCCATAATTTCAGGTTTATATAATTCTGTGCCCAGCGATTCGACCCATATAATCGAAATCAAAATGATTGAGATCGAAAACCCAAACTAGAATATTTTTTGCGTAGGAATCAAAAAGGTGTGTGTTAAATTTTCCGATTTTGTATTTTTGTGTGTGCACTCATCCATTTTAATCTTGTACTAAGTATTGAGCGGGAGAACTGAAATTAGGGCGTTCTTATAATGGATTTGCATACGAGAAAATGGCCTTTGTTATACTGGCGGTAGAAACTGGCTCTGAAAAACTGCATGCCATTGTTTCGTGGAGTTCAGGCACACTCAAACCCTGCTCCCTATTTGTCCACGTGACCATAAGTACTAATTTTGTCGGGAGAATGGTGATTCCTCTATCACCAACTTAAACAAAATGGAGGTTATGAGTATTCAATCATGTCTATGCTTTGATATTCTCACATCATCCATGGTTAACAGTCGAAAAATTCAATTCAATTATTCTAGATAATGAAATCCTCAGAGGAAGTCGAGAAAAACCTTTTTACCAAAGTGAAGTAAAATTTTATTACCGGCCGCAAAGAAACTATCAATTTCGAACTGAGTATGAGAAAGCTCTCGAGGTTCATGGGATATGGCGGATGTTGTTTTCAACGTTGAGGTCGAAAATTAAGCTAATAAAGACCTATTTCCTAAATATCATGGCCATATCTATTCCATCGAATTTCATAGTTAAACTCAGGCACAATTTAACGGTGGAAATGGAAATACGAGTATTTTCTCTTTCATTTCACTGAAATTCAAAGTAACTAAATATATCTCGACAGAATCCATGTAATCTGGCCCAAGGCCTTCTATCCGCTCGATGTAGCATCTTGCACGTTCTTTACTTATCCCGGCTATCTCCGAACATTTCCTCCCACGTTGAGATGTAAATATGGAATGTACCATGCTCCATTTTGACCCTCTTCAATCATGTACAAAATGTATAGAGGTTATAAAGGGATGTAGAGGGATAATATCGAGCAATTTCGATATGATGCGTTGGCGTCATCCACGTATCGGTGTCCGCCAAATTGGGTCAAGGGTGCGGGTAAATCGACATGCCGGAAAAATCTCACGGCCCCAACAGGAATGCGATGCCATAGCATCTTCCGTTGATATCGCAACGTCGATGAATCGAAACGTTTCCATCGTTCACTTTGAATTCTGAAAGAGCACTACATCCCGTAGTCCCCCACTCATTCCCCCGGGTTATTTCCCGGTGTAGGTGGGTGGGTACCTGCGTGTGCCTGCTTGGGTCGGTGGAGTGCTTCTTTTCATCATTGACCTTCCGCTTGCCCCCAGCCCTCCTCACTGGTGCCGAAAAAAATGCCTACCCTCTCCAACTTAGTGGGAGAGAGAGGTAATATTTATAGTCGCGCGCGCTTGCTACCGCGCACAGACACGAACACACGCACACACAGACACACACACGTACGTGCGCATACCTTTCTTTCCCTTTCTTTCCGTCCCTCCCTTTTGGTGACATGACTAAGGCGCAGTAGCTCCACTTGGCACAAGGCCATCGAAGAGCCTATTCATTCCAATTTTCCCTGCCGCGTAACCATTAATGGGAACCCCGTGGAAGGATCTCCCTGCGCGGGGGACGAAGGGGAGGGCTGAAGAGAGGGTAAGGAGGAGTGAGGTGGGAGAAGGGGGCAAAGAGTGGGTGGGGGTAAAAAATGCAGCTTTTTTTTCCTAATTTATTCCTCTTCCGCCGGAGAAATGAAGCGGGTTTCCGTTCAAATTCATTCAGGGGGTAGATGCCTCTTGTTGATGAGCTACTTGCTGCGGACGCCAAAGCGCGGAGTCCTTGACACTTTTGTGTAGTTTTGGGGGCGGGGTGTGGGTTTTGGGGAGAGGGAAACTGGGATATATATGGCGTCCTCCCTCACTCTCCTTCTGGCTTAATCAAGTCTAGTGTATGTCAGCCATTTTTTCTTCGAGGGACACTATCCTTTCGAGTGTGACTGTCGCAATTGACTCAAGATGCCAAGTTGCATCGCTTTTGTTTGGGCGAATAGAGATTTTTAGGATGTCGAGTGATGCAATATCAGGATAAGATATGATGTTTTTCTCGGATGCACAACGCTGGTCGTTGCAGTGTGCCGATATAAGGAATGGGGTTTTCAGGTTTGGGTAATTATTCTCTGATGAATATCTCACGGGTTTGAAAATGATGAAAATATGACTCCATTCTCTACTCACAACTATACCTAATGGAGCAATTTACCTGGTCGATCTATCTGCTCGAAAGACGGATCCATAATGCATGCATTAATTTGTTTATAAATTCCTCGGTATTTATCAATGTTTGTCTTAATCTCTCCTGTGATTATTTCAGTTATGCATTTTTACTTCTATTGACTCTCCGTTAAAATTTGTCAAAATGAAAACTTATGCGGTAACTGCCGTCAATAGGACTCGATTGAATCACCTTGAGGTTAGAGGACAAATATCGATCTACCAGTCCGACGCCCGTTTTAATCGTTACTCGCCTCTAAATTAAGTGTTTCTTTTGCTTTCGCCTTCTTCAGTCCCTTATTACTTCCGACTCATTTTCGATCTGATGATTGATTATAGATTTTTTAAAAATAATATACTCTTTTTTAATTAACTGTGTAAAATTTGGATCTAAGGTCATTCTGCATTTAATTCCGCAAAATTACCGATCCTTCGTCTTGCCATGGGATGTATCTGTCAAGATGTCTCCAGAAAAGAAGCTCACACGTGAGGTATTTAACATAAAGATTCGGGATACGTCAAGACCAGCAATTTCTTGCATATACCGCATCAAGATACACTAGGATCCAGCTAAAACAGCCGATCGATTATTTACCACCTTTTACGGTAATTTTCTTTGTTTGACTTTCAGTTGTTTAAGCATTTTCTAGATTTTTTCTTTCTTATGCCCAGGGCATGAAATTAAATGTATTTAAACGAGTATTATTTTTTTTAAAGGCATTCAGACATTCTTGAGTCCGCTCTGAATAGGATATCGGCAAAATAATTGCTGTCAAAACGGATTTCATAAAGCGGTTCACAAAAGTAATGAGGAAAACACAGCCGCTGCTAATTGATCGTACTTCGCTTTACTCGTAAATCGCTTAGTCTTTCGCTATCCAGATTTATCTGCGAACATTAAAGGAAAGAAACGCTGGGTCCTTCCAGTAGCTATCAAGATCTGAGTTTCAATTCCTATAATCCCCATTTCTAACTTATGCCCCACGTTACGGGATTTTCTCCCCCTCCCCTGTGTTTGTTGATAACCCAATCTAACAACCTGTGTGTTTTCGGTAGTAAAAGAAATTATATCGAAGCCAAAACCAAAGTGTTTAATGAGTCCTAGTCAGAAAATAATTTCTGTTGCAAATTGTGAATTAGGAAGATGTAGGAAGATGAGAGGCTAGTCCATCGTTGACGTCAAGAGTTACTCGGAAGCTCGTGTCATTTTATTTTCTGAGCCTCGGAGCGAGGGTGTTTCCATTTGTTTAATGCCCGAAGAGGCTCCAGTGCTGAGTGGGAAAAGGTTAATACCTAAGGCTTCGGAATTCTATTCTTACATTTTTACGTGCGCACACAAGTCGGAGAATGGAGAGCATAACCGGGTCCCCCTTCCACTATAGCCGTAACGTAGTTTTGCCACCTAACCAAATGAATTAAAACTACTTCCAGGTTGAAGGATAAGTGTAAGGTTTCCTTTGCACATGTTCCCGTTTATTCCATGATGGTTCTGTGATAACGACAAGTAGGAAATGAAGACATACACGAATGTAACACACAAGATATTGATACTTTCGGACAGCAAAGATGAATAGACAGGTATATCGCGCAAAAAGAATGGCAAGAAATTGATTAGCATGTTTGGCACTTTAAGGGAATAAAATCGGTCGATTTTCAAAAGAAAAATAACCGTAAAGATAGATAGTTGGCGATTCTCCCCAATGGAAGGATTCTCCCCAACATTGTAGTAGTTTCGGAAAGGAACAGATGATCAGATCTAAAAAAAGAGCAAGTCTTTGATAGTGTGCAATAGTATGAATGTTACAGGGCAGTTATATACGTTCTACTCTATGATTCCTAAATTCGGTGAGGTAACTCAATTAAATTTATTTTTGGTTATAGCAATCACTTTATTGCTTTGAGGTAAGGAGATTTTTTTCTCAAAATTAATAATTAAGGTATTTGACAGAAGGTAATCTAAGCTCAGCTGAGCAAAACCAAGGTTTCACCCGAATATTTTATGTCCATGTGAATCACTTCTTAAAAGAAACCTCAAATGAAGAGGTTATGGGAAATTTTGAATTCGTAAATAGTAATGAAAATGCTCTTACATGTGGAAAAATGGATACATCAGATTCAGTAAATGGAGAAAAACTAGAACTTGAGTAAATGGCTAGCCATGGATTTCAAGTGTGGTGACAGTTATTTTGGATATAAAATAGGCTTGAAATAGTTAAACTGCAAATTTTGAACAATATGGATTTTTCCTTCAGCCATACCCGATTTTGCCCCAGGACCCGGCTCCGACCGTTGGGGGACATAACCGTTTATTTCATCAGTATAAGATATCACGTGTTATGGTTAAGATTTCATCATTTATGAATGTTTTCATTCTCCTCGTAATATTTTTACCTTCGGTAATTTAAAATGTAAAACGGTTTGGTTATGGAATAAATGGTTATTTTCATATCATACCTGTTTTCTCATCCTCCAAAATCAGTGAACTAATATTAATGGCACTATTTGATTTTTTATGATTGAGTAATTTCGTATCGTCATAGTAAATATTGGCAACGAATTTAAATAATGAAATTATTTACTAAGCAGTGTCATTGAATTACCTTGAATTATACCAGAAGTATTACTTCCGTGTATTAAGTAGTAAAACATAACTTATCAGGGAAAGATGTGACTGCACAAATTTTGTCAGAACTTGTGTACGTTTGCTTCCATAGCGTTCATCGTGTTTAGTAATTGTTTTTTCTTAGGGATAATATGACATTATTCCTCCAAATTGGTACACAAATTGACTTCAAGTCCTTCACACGCATTGCCGCCATTTCGCGATAGATGAGGTTAATTCGGAAAAGTAGTAATTGTGAATTTAAATTTTCCGTCATTCCGTCATCCATCTGACGTACCTGGAAGTCTTGATTTCACTTACATTGAGCCTATGTCAACCGTAATTTTTAGAGTACTGCAAGTTTTTATACACTGAAGCAACTTTTTGCATTAACGCAATAATCCATTCACGGTTGCATTGCAGTTGTTATATTATTGTATTTTTCCGACACCGAGACCCTGGGTTCGAATCTCTTCATAAATGAATTGCAATTGGCATTTTATTCCCTACTTGGATGCCTTGGGAGATTACACAGGCCTACAAAAAAATTTTTTTTGGTGCCGGGAATCTTTGTGATGATTTTAACTATATTTGTAGAGCTGAATCCATTTACGAAATCCATTTTTATTTAACAGCTCTACTTTTTTAGATATCGCACATCTTACGATTAGTTGTTTTAATATTTGATATATTCCGGAAAATAATTTTCAAAGTTAAATAAATCTATAAGTATACTAATTTATAACCACTCTGCGGTGTTCCTTTTATTTTCAATAAACTGTCAATAAGTTTTATGTATATTTCTATATTGTAGGCCAATGAGATAATTATTAATATAATATTCCAATATCATCATGTAGAAGATTTTTTACGTAAGTAACAATATATCTATATCTTGAAAACTATAGCTGATAGGAAAAAACTAGTGTCATAATTGGATTCAGCACCCCAATTATTCTTTAAATTAGCATTAAAAGCTCCGGCACCAAAACCACTGTTGGCCTGTGTTATTAATATAATATTCCCATATCATCATGTAGAAGATTTTTTTACGTAAGTAACAACATATCTATATCTTGAAAACTATAGCTGATAGGAAAAAACTAGTGTCATAATTGGATTCAGCACCCCAATTGTTCTTTAAATCAACATTAAAAGCTCCGGCACCAAAAACACTGTTGGCCTGTGTTATTTATATTGTGTATGGTATTTTAAGTACAACATTTATTCTCCTTAAACTTCCCTCGGCAATTCATCTTGAAAGAGGATGTAACTAGTTTCTACTCCCGGTGATCATTTGATAGATCCAATGTCCGAACAAATTATTTTTTTACATTAATAAAACATTTGCAACTTTAGGAATGGGAAGGACTTGTAAAGAAGGGGCAGAGCAAGGAGGAACAGTTTGTCTTTAAGCCTAAGATCGGAAAGATATGCAGTTTAGCAACTAAATATTCCATCAGTTTGTTGTACTTCACACAAATGCTGGAGAACCCCCAGCAGAATAATACAGGAATATGCTAAAAAAACTATAACTTGAAGGAATCAACCGAGATATAAAAATTATATAATAATTCCTATTTTGGAATTAGAATCATAAACCTAATGCGAAATGTCAGGGTTACTTAACCTATTAAAATTTTAAAATATATTCTCATTAGGGGTACGCAGTAGTCCAGCGGTAGAGCGTTGGACTACTGACTGGAGAGCCCGGGCAAGCACCTGGGCAAGCACCGTCGTGATTTTTCGGGTACTGGATTTTCCTGGGAAATCATAACCGGCACAGGGAAAGGAACCCCTACCCTGATGTGTGAATTTCACAAGTCTGCAAGCTTAGTACTGGGTGATCTCTATCATCACCTACCAAATCGACCTTCGAATTGATTACTTTGTTTATGATTTATATTCTAAATAACTCGTAGAAAGATACTTATCCGAAAAATTATGAACCAGGGATCATTCTGATGAGAGCAATATCTACGAAGATAAGATAGAGTATCATTAATTTATTCATATATAACGGTTTAAATTTAAATAACGCATAAATTTTAAGAAAATGAAATATTTTTAATAGGTTTCAATTTGTATTAGTATTTATCTGACTATCCATGTCTTCATAATCAAGAGATATCCTTTAAGAGACGATGACTTCACGTTTAACTAGCTTCCTGAAACGAATCCGGAATCATTCACTGAGCACGTGAATCCAATAAACCTGTCTGCAATTTTTCTTAGTAGATTGGGACATCGGCATTATTAAACCGAAGACATGGCCATACAAGTGAACTATCCACTGAAAAAAATTCCATCCCCTTCCGTGAGGATGTTCGAAGAAACATTGAATGTATAAAAGCGTATCGGGTGGGTAATATGGGGACCTAAACAGAAAGATAAATGATTCATCTCCCCAGGCGAAGACGTTAAGTGGTGGACGACCCACTTGCTCCCATCTGCTAGCTTCGCCTCCTCGTCACCACGGAACTTCAAACTTTGCGTTCGATCCGACCGGGTCTCGACGATGGCCGCGAGGGTATCAAGCGGAGCCCGTAGGCCTTCGCGACCGGCCCCCCGGGTATGATTCGGGAACGCAGAATGGAGTGCTCAACACGTGATGGCATTCCTCCCTTTGGAATCCAAGCGTGCTTCTCGCACGCCTCGCTGGAATGAATTGTTGTACCTCAGCCTGCGGCAGCGATTGCTATCGGCTCGCCTAAATCCAGGCAACCGGGAGAGCGGTGGTGCGAAGCATAGGCATAACCTTCCGGGCGACCCGTTCCAATTGCTCGTCCCTTTCTCTCTTACTCTATCTCTTTCTCACCCCTCTCTCCCTCCCTCCCTCCCTCCGCCAACCCTTATTTCTTCTCCTTCAATCCCTCCCCTCGCCCCTCTTATTCCTTCCCCTCCCCACGTCCTCTTTACCCCAATCTCCCGCTCCCTCCCTCGTTCGACCAGCATTCACCGAGTCCGATCGCTGTAAATCATTCCGCATGGTTTAGAGATGTCTACAGGGTTCGTCCGGAAAATAAGTGAACTGAGCTCAGGAAAAAAAATGTATTACACTTTTACATATCTTAAGCTAATATTCCTCAAAATAGGACCCTTGTGAGTCGATACACTTGTTCCAGCGGCGTTCCCAATCCTGGAACGCTCTCGCGAAGGCATCATCGGGAACCTCTCGAAGACACGTCGTCACGGCCTCTTTGACGGCGTCCAAAGTCCCGTATCGCGTTCCTTTCAAACTCCTCTTTATCTTCGGGAACAGTAAGAAGTCCGATGGTGCCAAGTCCGGGCTGTAGGGCGGGTACGGCAGCGTTGTCACGCCGTGCTTGGCCAAGAAGTCCGACACGACAAGCGCGGTGTGAGACGGCGCATTGCCGTGATGCAGCCGCCAGATGTTTTTGATCGCTGGCCGGACGCGAGCGACTCGTTTTCGAAACCTGTCGAGCACTTGGACGTAAAATCCAGCATTTACAGTTTGTCGTTCAGGTACAAATTCGTAGTGGACGACTCCCCTTTTGTCAAAAAAGACAATTAGCTTATTACACTTATTTCCCGGACGAACCCTGTAGTATAAAATATGAGGAAAACTTTTTTCTCTCATCGTCATGGCGAATTGTTTTCATTAGTCTTTCTTTGATAACACAATCTTTTCCCAGCGAAAACCATAATCGCAGTTGTGTCGGAATGGCGGAACATAAAAGGATCGCTCAAAATGATTTAAATTTCAACTACAGCAACACGCAACGACTCCTGATGTGCTGTCTCCTGCGCTGATGCCACTTTCCAACGTGAACGGAGGGTCTGTGCTGAGTTGAAACCCCATCTCTAAAAAGGTGGGTGTAAATCTCACAAGGTTGATTGAATGGAAAAGAATAAATGAATCACAAACGGAATGCTAAATGCTAGTATCGTGACTTATTCAGGTTGTAGAACTTGTGCACGCGATGGCGACTCTTGATTAGATTGATAATCGATCTGGGTCAATATTTTTTTTTGAAAATCGACCGTCTAATTGTTAGTTTCGTATAATTTTGAATAGAATACGTCGACACATTCGTACTTTCATCACGAGTCGTCAACAAACTTGTAGGGTATCAGCTTCAAGTGAAGTTCGATCATTTGAATGAGGGTCATAAGTTAAATAACGATATTTTGTTCTCTGCCATCTATATTTGGCACCCCAAATGCACCGAGCCAGACTTCAATGTAATCCTATCTATCTATCGTTTAAATCATTTATTGATTTGAAATGACATGCAAGCTAGGATGGTGATGAAGGCAGTCAAACATTGGAAGTCTGTAATCCATGGGGAATTGGGATTTGCAGGTCTTTCAATGGTTCTTAAGCGGAGATGTCACTTTTTCATGAACCGCTAAATGTATCGTGTTACCATACAGGTCAGGGGTCATGCCAGAATCTCAATAATGTCAGACATTTTAAGGCGCTACGTTCTCGCTTGTTAATTCCTGATTCTAATCTCAGAGAATTCTATAAGTTCTCTACAGACTAGGCCGTACAAATGAATTTAAAAACTTCCGGAATTGATATTATGGATGTTCTACTCCTGGTTATCTATGACACCCTTCACAATGAAAAACCTACTCCGTCTTAGTTGGTTACGTAACTCCTCGTTATCGTGTGTTATCTACCGGTATCCATCCAGGGTCAGTCTTCTCGGTCGAAGCTTAAATAACACTACTGAAGGGAATCGCATTTGGGAGCGTGAAAGCTATCTCAAATGGTACCCGATTAAATTGAAATGCATTTTGCGTAAGGCCATAAATAGTTTACTATCCATTACTTGTTGGTAGACAGCAGGAAATTGCCTCTTACTATATACTGACATTTTTTCATAAAAACCAGCTAGAAAACCAGATCTTTGGCCCCGACAACTGTGGTGTGGTCGGGGTCAAAGATCACCATCCCGGCTAAGCCCCTTTTCCTTCTGGGGGGACGGAAACGTACCGTGCCGCTGTGGCCAGAGGGATTTATCTCTCGGACAAAGTACAACTTCTGTCGGACTCCGGCGATCTTCTGCACTTGGATCAATAACAGGCAAAGAGAACGAGTGATGGGAAGGAATGCGGTTTTGCCTTCACCATCACGGTAACAAAGGTTAGACGGAATTAGAGCTTTATCTCCTTCTCTTCAGATTTGCATTTTAGGGGGGGCATTGTGACTCCCGCCCCCGTTTTGAAACAATGAACGAAGGACACTCGGCCTGCATGTTCCGTATCCTGATGCAGATCATTAATCGCTGACCTTGAAAAGATCACATTATATCACGGAGGATGTATCTGTAATTATGGGTTAGAAAATGAACGCGGTCCGGGAGGTCAACTGAAAGCGCGTGACCTCTCCCGTGCTCCCGGCATTTGCCGCGAAACGGCATTCGGAGAGATGATCGCGCAGAAAAACCGCCCGGTTGCCCAAGAGGACGAAGTGCACGGAGAGAGTATAAGAATTTCTCGTCCTTGCGGGAAACATTCTTGAAACTGACGGATAGAGCGATGCCAATGCTCTCCGTCGTCCGAACTTTTAAAAATGTTATTATTTCGGACGGGTCAGGGCCGCGGATCAATAGAATTTCTCGCCCCGAGGACCACGCAACTATCTCTCGTGGACCCGCACGAGGTTTTCTTCCTAAATTAATCACCCTCCACCCGGACAAAAAGGACCTCCTCTACGCGTCGCGTGGGCAGAATTTTGTTTTTCGCCTCACATTTCCGATTTTGATCGACGAAATCCTCCATCCCGCGGGTTGCCCTCTCGCCGTCTCTCTCTCCCGCTCCCCACCCATCCCCCACCCCTCTCCCCCTGCCGTCCTCCCCTCTCTGCCCCCCTTCCCTCCGTTGCCTCCTCCTCCTTCTCTCCCCTCCTTCGCCCACCCGCCTCCCGAGCGAGTCCCCGCGGCTGCTGCCTCGCCCTGGGGCCCGGCACACCCCCAGCGCCGGCCGCCAAGAGCAGCTTCGAGTGGAGTTGTCCCAGGCCGTCCGGGCGTCGTGGTCGCGATCGCAGAGGAGGGTGGGACTGAAGAGTTGCAAATTCCGCCTCGACCATGGGAAGTGGACGCCGGTCCTCACGGTAAAAATAATAAGAGAGATAAGACCTCTGGGACGGAGTAGGCCGAACGGCTCCCGTCCCCTCCGTGCGCCCCACTGCTCCGAATTTCGCTCGCCTCGACTCTCGATTATTCGAGATCCTGGGCCCATGAGGGTCTTCCTTCCGCAAAGGGATGGCGACGAGGACGGCAGGCGGCAGAGGATGGTCGAGGCGGTGAAGGGGAGGGGACGAAAGGGGTTGACGTTTGCGTCGTCGCCCGTCCTCGAGTTCGAAGTTCCCCGTCACTTTCGTGAAAGTTCGGTTCACGCTGGCCGTGCACGGCGCAGCGCGCAATATTGGTCGTCAACTCCTGTGTGGTTGGTCCCACCTTAAAGCTGCGAGATCGTTTCGCTCATCGATTTCTTGTCGAGTCGACGAGCAATCCGCCGGACGCATTCACTTTTTTCGTAGGAGATGGAGAGGAGGTTTTGTGTTGTCGGAGAAAAAAGATGGAGTGCCATTTGATCGATACCGGATTCTGAACTCGCGTAATGCGCCGTGCGTGTTTAATCAGAGGACATACGCCGGGCTCTTGAAGTGGTGAAGTTGCTTTCTTGTTCACTGGGGAAACGGAATCGATCTTGGGGAAGTGACTATTTGATGATCGAAACTTGAACTGTGGAATCGGGCATGTGATTGTTTGTTTATATGTCACTCAGTGTACCGCAATTTTATGGTGCCTTCCGTGTTACCCTTCCATTAATGCACGCGAACATGAATGCGTTAGGCTTTTTTCAGTAGCCTTTTCATTCTATGTTGATCGATCTGCCTTTGGTTGGCATTGCATTACTTTCAAAAGTCAGTTTCTTATTCTGACAAGTACGTAGCCGAATCAGTTTTGCTGTCTGTAGCTTCAACTACTCAATCGCTAATAGCATAAGTTTTCTTTAAAACACACTTCTTTGTCGGAAAGAGCTCCCGTAGTTTAGTCAAGCGGTTGTACTGAAGTGTTTTTTGGAGATTCCTTTCCCTTTCTAATGCATTTTCAATGTTTTGATGTTTTCTTGGTAAAAGGTGTCGTATATAAATATATTTTATATTTAAACAAAACTAAAAAATTTTGAGTTTGAGTTCATCTTAATACGCCTTGCCTAACTCTCTTTGGGTATTTAAGTATCTTTGACGAAACGTCAGCCTTGTGAAAAAAAGACTGAAGTAAACATTTCACTTTTCATTGTTCCCTAACTTAATTCAACTTTGAAAGTTTGCCTAACCTTTTTCACTTTATATTAGATTTTAGTATGTAATAATGTAACCTAATATGAATTATTTTTAATTCTACGCATTCTTTTGTATAATTAACGATTATTAGAAATCGAAGTAAGGTTCAGCAATATGGAATTGTGTTATCAAAATACTCTCATTATTAAGGTTGTTCATTTTTATAAGGTATCAATATAGAAACACTGATGTGTTTCAGATGTAAGGAATAACAAGGACCCGAAATCTGACTGCCGTGCACCCGAAGGCTTTGATACTGGCTGATTCCCTCTGAAGTTCACATCTTTCGGGATGCTGCTTCCTTTTTTCCCAAAACATCTACTTCTATACGTATCTAGCAACATGGACGCTTAACAAGAAACTTGATAAATAAATGCACGACGTCATGCTCTCAAGAGAGAAACTTTGAGCGGTATTTTGTGTACGTGTAAATTCAAACCTCTATTTTATACATTGGTTTTATTGAAAAATATTTTAGTGTTTTTATTACGACGTGACGTAGCCATAAATTTGTTAATGATTCCATATCTCCTATTTGATTTTTTCGAATGTAACTAGTTGATTGCTTTAATAATTCATTGTTGCCGCCATTTGTTGTGGTGTTTGGAGAATGACGGATTCATTAGGGAAGATCCTCTGCAGTATCTCAAGATTATATCATTGAATAAGCTTCGTGTGCTTCAATTGCCTCCCTAATGAATTTAATGAATAATTCTACTTATTAAATGACTTGAATGAAATTATATTAGTTGCAAGAGAACAAAATTTTGTTTTTAATAACGAGAAACTCAAGTAACCACATAAACTTCAGGTAAATAAAAACTAGATTATTTGAATATTCATTCATTTACACCAACTGCGAACGTATGCTAGCTAATAACGCATGAACATGTAAATGTAAGTAGAATTGTTTACTTTTGATACATTATTAGAAGTAGCATTTTTTTCTCCCAATGTCTTGTATTCTTTGTACATTTTAGCATTGAATTATTCGTATCATGTACCTTAGATGTAATGAAGTGAACTCACTCTTAACTTTTGGAATAGAGTAATATTTTTCATTGATTTTACATTCGTATAGGTCTCTTTATTTAAATACTGTATAAGCTTAGGAGCTAGGGAGTTGTATATGCCAACGTGTTCAGAAACCCGTAAAGTCGATCCTTTTTTATAAGTAAATTATGAGTTTGGTCTCGCCCCGTTATTCCCAAAATTAAATAAGTAACGTTGATCTTAGTGACACAGATATTGAAATGAGGTATCGATTTGACTCCTTAGCCGCGTTCTTGTGACGATTGTACTTTTAATATTCTCACATGGTAACCTATAATCAAGCCAATAAATGTTCTTACGCTCAAGCGCAAACAATTGCGAGATATTTAATTCATAAAAAATGGAGTTATTATTTAAAACTTTAGAATATAAAATTTGTATTATCACTTTCTCCCCTTAAAAATTACATGTCGCCATGTCGTAATGGAAATATATTTGTTAATTGCAAGTGCTAACGGAATCTCCTCTAATGCGCATTCATTACGGTAGGTGGAATGATGCAGGGCATTGCGGTATCTGCTGCGATTTGTTGGGTGAAATCATTCTTTCGTCTACTCTGTTTTTATTTTAGGTTTGATATAATAGATGCCACAATCTTATACTTTAAATACTCAGCTATAGCCCCTTCCGCGAGACGCAATTGATCTCTTTGTTTAAATTGGGGAAAATCCTCGCAGTAATTGCTTGTGAAAAGTGAAAATATTATTTTTTTGGATGAAACTAGTAATTTGATCACACGATATTTGCAATTAAACCCTTTCCCGTGGTATGTCGTCCGCTATAGTATGATATCATAAGTATTAGTATTAACTTAAAATGATTTGTTAATATTCATAAGCGACTTCATAAATCTTAACTTAGTCTCTACTATAATTTTATCGGAGGTGTTTATTTGTCGTGTCTGTCGTATATCATGTCGTTTCTGAATTAAGTAATGCTCGTTTATGAAAACTTTCTTCCGAGTTTGTCAACATCTTCATAGATCTTCGTGTAAACTTGACCGAGAGAGTAAGTCATGAAGACACGGAAATTATCATTAAGACGTTTACCTTACGATAATAATATTTCCCTTTCGTGAATGTAGATTGTTGTTTGAAAGCAACAATTTCTTGTGAGGTTAGACACCTCGTTACCAAGATTCAAAACATGATAACGGGGTAAATGCCCATAATAAAAAGCAATTTATGATATAATCGTGATTTCAATGATGTTTTATTTAGGTTAAAAATTTCCCTGTTTGGGGATAATATTCTTTGGTGTCGATATTTTAATTTCATGAACCCACAAACATATTCTAACACCGTATCTTTGCAAGAGTTTATATTATTCCTATTCATGTTAGACTGTTATTTCAAATAACCTCTAAAAACCTTTAAAAATTTTATTCTCTTGCAACTTGTATTCGGTATTAAATCTTTCAACGAGTAATTTTTGGTTTTCGGATTTCGCTGTTTGCAGTTTCTGAGGCGTGGATTAATCACACTAAATTTGAATCTTCATGCCGTAAGTGAAGTAAAATTAACATTTTTCTATGAAATCTCGCGAAATCGTTATTCAAAGTGTTGTCGCCATTTGCTCGCCCTACCATTTTTTCATGACATTTTTAATCCTTGCTCCTAATTTCAAAACAACAAATATTTCGTAGAAGAACCGACGACCACGTATGGTAAAAATTTGCGTTGTACGATCTCCGAAACGTATCATTTTTCCATTTTATTGTTGGGGTGAGTGAAAAAATATAATAATATGCGGAAAACTTCTGAGTTCCTCATGAACGCACTCCCTGCGTGAGCGAAATTAAGGCAAAGCACGCGTTGGGTAGGCAAGACGGGGGTGGGGGGGAGGGAACCAGTTTCCAGGGGGGGAGGGGTCAGGGTACAGTTGCTCTCAACCCTGGGCTGTGAGAAATTTTTCCCTCGCACCCCGTGGACGCCGCTCGCTCGCTTGTGGAGAGCCCCGCGCCGCTTTTGTCTCTATCATCACTCTCTCTTTCTTTCCCTTTACGCCCGCAGAAGTTGCCCGCCTTGGAGCGCCCGTGACGTCATAGCCTGGGTCGTGACGTGCGCCCGAGCGGTCGATACCGGCCCGCGTTGCGTGGGTGGCCATCCCGAGTGAGCTGCTCAGTCGCTTCCCGAACGGGGACGAAGCTGGCTGGGATCCTGGCATCGATCTCGGGGCCCCAGAGAGAGAGTCCGCTGGCACTGCCACCCAGCAGGGGGAGGAGGAGGAGTAGTAGCAGCGGGTGCGGTGAAGCACGGTCTTCCCTGCAGTCGGACCCGCAGAGATCCCTGGAAGAGGAACTCTCCCTCCGATGACATTCGCTGTTAGCGGCCTGGTGTTGCGCTGTCCTTGCGCCGACCTCTCGCAGTGATCGATTGTCCCCGCGCTCGGCACCGACATGGCAGGCTGGTCATTGTGATATCGCTACTATTTGTACCTGAAAAAAAGAAGAAGTGAAGAAGTCATTATTGTGTCACGGACGCTAGGGAGAATTGATTTTTACCCCCCTCTAACGGTTGAGACGCAATTCCGGCGGGTGATGCTGCTCTGTCGTCAAGACGAATCCGTATGCATAGAATCCAAGAAGATTATTTTTGTTTCGGGAGAAGATAAATTGCTCCGTTACAATTCCTTCATTCTTGATAAATGCTACTGTGTGGAAGTTCTGCGTGGAATTTCAATTTAGGCATCGGTACGATACTACTTCGCATTTAGAATCTCTCCGTAGGAATAAGTGACTGTTACGTAAAAGCATTCAGCAATTAAAGGGACCTGAGGTGAAACCCAATCCCTACTTCGTCATAAAATATCGATCGTAAACCGTATTTCGTGTCTGCAACCCCCAACATGCACGTGGAAATCCAGGTGGCCCTGACCTTTGTCATATCCTATCTATACAACAAACTGCCGCGCCGGCGCGTCAACCTGTTCGGCGAGGAGTTGGAGAGAGCGCTGAGAGCGAAATTCCGTGGCCACTGGTATCCGGACCGTCCGTCCAAGGGCTCCGCATTCCGCTGCCTCAAGACGGGCAGCCCAGTGGACCCGGTCCTGGAGATAGCCGCCCGAGAAAGCGGTGTGCCCGTCAGGGACGTCCTCGAGCACCTCCCGAGGGATTTGGCCGTCTGGATCGACCCTGGTGAGGTGAGCTATCGCATCGGTGAGAAGGGAGCCGCCAAGGGCCTCTACAGTGAGGCGGCAGAGGCCGCCGCGGCGGCGGCCGGCATGCAGGGACCCGCGGCATCCGTGGCACCGCCCGTGTCCGTGCCCGACCCGGAGGTGACCAACGAGGAGGAGCATGACGGAGAGGTGTGCAAAACGTTCAACCCCGAGGCACAGTGCTTTCGGCCGATTGACGCCGTGGCCTCCAGCCTTGGAGGCCTCTCCCTCTGCTCTCCACTGGCGTGCGCCCCGCCGACAGCCGGTGGATCTCCGGCGCCGCCCCCGACGCCTCCGGCTGCCTCCGCCCCCGCATCACCCGTGGCACCCGGCTTCCTCCCGCGACCACCCGCTCCTCCCCTGACCTTCACCACGGCCACCTTCGCGCAGACCAAGTTCGGGAGCACGAAGCTGAAGAGCAGCAGCAAGCGCGCCAACCGGATGTCCCCCACGGAGTTCTCCAATTACATAAAGCAGAGGGCCATCATCCAGCAGCAACAACAACAACAACAGCAGCAGCAGCAGAGGCAGCAGGTGTCCCCATCCCAGAGGCCAAGGTCCATCTCGCCCGACATAAGGAGTCCCACATCCGCCGGCGGTAGCGGACACCCACACGCTTACTTCGGCGCCGTCGCCGCTGCGGCCGCGGCCGCAGCGGCCATCGCCCACGCGCAGTCCAATGGCTCTCAGGGGCACCTCCACCCCGGCTACGGTGGCCCCTTTCACCAATCGGCACCGGCATACGCCCCCCCTCAGCACCACCATACCGGCCAGCACCACCCGCAACACCATGGGGGCAGCCACCACCACAAGTACTACTCGGACAACAACCGGGGTGGCAGACAGGTAGCAGCCGGGTCACCTGCCTCCGCGACGCCTCCGGCGCCCCAGCCGGCCCCCGCCACCTCATCGTCGCCATCGCCCGCCTCTTCCTCGCCGGCCTCCTCGCCATCCACGTCGCCTTCGTCGGGTGGTGGGCAGGGCGGACAGCAGGGCGACAAGCAGCTCCTGGAGGGCCTGGGGGGCTTTGGCCTTCAGTATCACCACCTGCTTGTCGCCAACTGAGAGGGCCGCCGGGAGAAGCGCCGTCGCGCCACGAGGGGTGTAGCGCCGATCCCCACGTTCTCCTCCTCCTCGCCTCCCCCCCATCACCAACATCACCAGAGTCACCACCCCAGATACCTCCCTCGCACCAACAACGTCCCAGGTCCCCGACAGATGATGATGGAGAGGGCCGCCGTCCCCCTGAGGCGGCCGCCCGGTTCGTCCCCGGAGATACGAGCGCGCGGATTCGTCCTGGTTCCCAGCCGACACCATCACCACCACCACCACCAATGGTCTCCGCGGGACTCCCGCGGGCCGGCACGGTTCCTTGCAAGCAGCTGATGTCCGGAAAGTGGGACCTCGAGCATCACGGCCGGAGATCCCTCGGCAGCCACGTGTGGGCCGAGGCTCGTCCGGGTCTCTTGAGATGTCTCAGAGAGTCCCCGGTCCCGGCCTCCGCTCGCCCCGGTCTTCCTCGTACAGCGGTGTACTTCAACTGACATTCCCCGATCGAACTGCCGTCACAGTAGCCCACCGGCCACGCAATCTAGTCCCGCGCGCCGGGTCGACGTCCTCCGATCCTGATACCGTTCAGGCGTCACACACACACACTCTCTCTCAAACACACATACCCACAAACACACACGCACGCATGGAAACCAAACCGCACGCGAGCTCTCCGACTCCCGCGTGGGAGCTGAAGGCAGGTCCGCTACCCTCCGCGAGTGTAGCCCGTCCCTAGCATGGCCAACTCGTCCGGGAGGCGCGGAACGGATGCAAAGTGGGAAGGACGCGGTTAAACGTTCGCGATCGATTCCAGCGGCCGCGTGGCGAGCACCACCCTTACCGGTCTCAACTTTCCCGCCGCCACCTCGGCGCCCTCGCCCGATCCCTCTTGGTGCGAGCCTTGCCGTCGTTCCTTCACACCACCCCGGACTTTCCCTCATGAAGGGGCGAGGACGCCGAGAGCGAACCGATCATCCTCCTTGGACCTACCATCTCCGCCAGAAAAAAAACGCTGGCACACGTCGAATGCACCTTTTATCTTGCTTACACCTGGAACGGTCCCCGTTCCTGGCAGTGCGTGGGCTAGGAAAAGGGGGTCGAGGTAGTCTTCGGGTTGGTCGGGAGGCGGGATCTCAAGATATTACCTTCGGGTGGATGGGTGGGCGAAGTAGCGCGTGAGGCGGTGGACGGAAATACGTAACCGGGGAGAGTGGGAGGGAGCGCGTGTGTTCCCTTGTGTGTCCAGTTGTTGTGCGTGTGCTTTGCTGTGTGCTGGAGACGGAGGGCTGAGAGGAAGAGGAGCGGGAGACTTCGTCCGGCCGCCGGCCCGCCCCGTCCTCGTGCTTCCAGTGAGTGGACCGCCGCCGGTTGGAGCCGAAGGCGATCGCGAGGGATGAACGGGGGCGGAGACGCGCGTTGTCCGTGCGGGGTCGAGAGGTCAAGCGGTCGGAGAGAGTACCCACACGTGTGTGCAAGTCGGGTGGTGGCGTTCGAAGGGCGCCGCCCTCGTACCAGCTGCCCCCCGTCTCTCCTCCTTTTCCAACCACACACCTCTTAATCTTCCTTCACCGACGACAACTCCGCGTCGCCAACACCACCAGCACCCCCTACGATCTGTCTCCGAGGGTGTCCAACCCGTACACTCACACACATACACACAAACAAACACACCACGCAAGTATCCACGGAGGATTCCCGTGGTCGCAAATTTGAAGTCACTCAGTGTAAAACTCTGCCTTGTTTTTTTACCGCATACGTTTAATATCGTTACCATTACTATTATGATTAGGAAGATACATGATATATATAAATATATATATATATATATATGAAAAATATATGATAATATTAACACGGATTATTAATTAATGCCTATTTTTAAATTTGGAGGTTGAATTTTATTTTTTTACCCTTTTGAATAATGTTATGTAACTAATGTGTAATTTGTAGGGTTGTCGTTGTTTGTATTTTTGCAATATTTGGTCATTCGTCTCTTTTTTGATTTTGCAAGCTTCTGCTCGAAGCCATTTTGAATGGCAGTGTGTGCAGCGAATGTTTTTTTTAATCTTATTTACCGTGCTGCGGATAGCACTTTGTCGTATTGAACCCCGTCGCTCCCTCCTCCCTCAGCGGGGGGCCTGAGAAGGCACGAGGGGGTGGGTGACCGTTTTCTTTTCCTCCACCTATAGCTCCCGTTTCTGTCTTAATCTTTATATACGCTTAAAAACCATCGCCGCCCAATTCGGCGCAATCTCTTATAACTCTCGCTCGCTAAGAAGGCTCCTTTAATGATCATTCGCTCCGTTTTTCGGAATACCCCCGTCACGACAGCAAAAATCAAAAACAACATAAGGAAAGCGTCTCGCGGGGGTCGCACCCCCTCGCCCCCCTTCCTCCCTCACTTGATGCTATCGATCACAAGGATCCTCTTCTGCGTCGGGCGCCCTTCCGACCGTCACCCCTCCTCTCCCCCTCGCCACACCACCCGGCTCATTCAGCCGTGCTGATATCGACACAAACTTTCCATTTCCTCTTATCTCAGCGCCATCTGAGAACGCGGGACTCGTCACCATGTGTTTCCCTCGTCCTCGTGCTCCCGTGGTTCTCTCTCCTCTTCTTTTTCTCTTATTTTCTCCCCACTTTCTCTCTCCTTTTTTAATTGCATCAGGGTCGTAATGAAGGGTGGGGGAACAGCTGTGAGGCGGAGATGGGGCGGAGGGCATGGAGAGTTATTGTTAGGATCACCGAGGAAAAGTTCGCCACCCGTTCTATTAGCCATTTCCTCCACCTCGGATTATCGACGTTGGTCTAGTAGAGTATGCGAAGAGGGTTGCATCCTCCTCCTTTCGGCTCTCCGCACTCTCCAGCCCCCCCTCACCCCCTCTCACGCATTTCTTCTTCTCCCTTTGCCCCTCCTCATCATCTCTCTCTCTCTCTCCCGCTCCAGCCCTCCTAACCCCCCTCGCTGCCCATCTTCCCACTCTCTCCCGTGACGCAAGCCGCTTTATAAAACGCCATCTCACGGATCCTCTTTTCCCCCTTCCCTTCTCCACGGATGCGGGAGTAAGAATAGGCGCAAGGTGTTTGCGTGGTGTGTCCCTCTCTCCTCTCTCGTTCCCCTCCCTCTCCTCCGCTACCCTCCCTGTGTCCCACTCCCCGCCCTGTAACTTCTTTCCCCTCCCCTCCACCCCCCTCCGCCCCGAACCATCCGCTTCCACTCGACCTCCCGCTTGCCCTGCCCCCTCCCCCTCTCCACATTCCCATTGTAATTGCGCACTTACCGCGGAGGAGCCGCCGCAGAGTCAGCCATCTCCTCCTTTCCTCCTCTTCCCTCACTCTCCCTCTCTTACCCCCTCCAACAGCCTTCACCACCGCATCTCGAGCGAGATAGCGGGAGTGGCGGGACGACATATAAAACTCACGAGAACGTTCGTTCACTTCGTTCGAGGAGAAATGGGAAAGGAGTGCGTGGGTAAAGAGCGTTCCTCTCCCGACTCCGTTCTGGGTTGTTTTCGAGTGGTGACGGCCGTATTGGGCGCCCGCGATGGAAAGGGAAGGCGAGGGGGGTATTTGTTTTCTCCCATTCGGAAATGACGGGAGCCGTACTTTATGATGATGAACTCCCTAACAGGACCAACTTGACTGTCTAAAACGGTGCACTTTGTTTTGTAGGCTGTCTTCCGACCCGTTTCTCCTCCCCCCCCCAACAATCCCCTCCACCCAATTCCCCTATGCGCCGTGGAATTTTTAATCAAATTTAAAGGTGGTGGCTTCAGTGTTGTCTTTTTTGTGTAGGGAATTCTTATCGTCCAAGCGATATCTTTCCCTCAAATCATGTTCGTAGCTTGGAGGTGAGTGCTTTTCTGCTACAAACAAATTTTTAACAAAACAATTTTCACTTCTTTTTTTAGGAATTTTAGAGAGTAGAGTAATGGCAAATGGTTGCTGAATTTTTCCTACATTCATCAAATGTTAGAGTTCTACGACTTTTAAGAGCCGATACCTCCCAATCCCATTCCCCCTCTCCTATAACCCCATTTTTAACGATTCACTGAGTAGTTCATTCACGCTCTACGTGGTTATGTCGTAATTGTGGAGGAATTGCCGCGTTCCTGTTTGCAATAGCCTCTCGGGAGGTGTTTTTTGAGTCCGCTGTCATTCGCGAAAGTTTGAGCAAAAGAAAATTCAGGAGATTGAAGAGTAAAAATCCAGCGTTAACCGGCAACTGAGTTCTAATCCGTCTGTCGCACCTCCATTATTTAGGCTTCTTTTGTGAGTTACAAATTCGCCGCTCTTTCGTAGATTACGGCGTCAAAAGCGTTCAGGAGGTCGAGAGTTGAAAGAAATGTGAGGAGTTGTCTGTGATGGTTGCGTCTTTATTAGGTGCGATACAAAGGCAGGGTGAAGAAACCGGGTTTGAATTTCGCTGCAATACTGTTCCCTCGAGAATCGAGCTCACTTTTGAGTTTCCTTGAATACAAAATGGTTACGATTCCTGCGTCACCAAGTAGACATGCATATATTGTCTACCATTGAAAAAATACGGCCAGAAATAATATAATTAAATATATATATATATTTAACAAAATGGTACCTGACTCATTAGAAGTGAAATGGCTGAGGAGAGATGGGTGTAAATAATCAATATTATTATTGTAATTATATTATGTTGAACGGAAAATACGCGGGTTTTGAAAATAAAATCCTTTACTGAAATATCATTTTAATTGTTGACTCAAACCGAAATGAATGAAACAAAAGACCTGCAAGCTCGGAATTTTTAGTAAAAAAGTTGCAATTACCGTTTCCGTGGTATTCGTCTGGCTGTGTTTTTAATCCCCTCACATAAATTAATTCGAATTTTCCTTCGCTAGAGCCTTTGGGCAGCTCTGCCATCCACACAAAAACATGGAAACACTCCCTCTCTTGCCCCCGCCCTATTCCCTCCCTCGCCTCCCCTCCCTCTTCGGGGGGATGGAAGGTGGCAGAAGAAGTCTCCCTCCCTCTCTCTCCCGCACATGCCCAATCTCGGTTTTCATCTTTTGTGATTCTTCTCCCTTTTATTTTCGACTCTCGCGTTTCCACTTAAATATCCTTACTGAAGGAAAGCATCCGCGGCGTTCATTCACAAAGATATAGGCGGCGTTTTGATCAGAAATTCACAAATTATTAATATAGGCATATTAAAGTTATTATGATAAAAATATTCACAATTTAAAAAGATGTGTACGCCTAATGTTTAGGAATGCCTAAAAGGTTTAGATTGTTGTGTTAACTGTATTGTATATAATATATATATATTCATATATAATGTATAGAGGAGGACAATGTTGAAAACAGTAGTTAATATTTTCCCAGGTTGAGGATGAAGCATGACTTTTTCCATAAGGCCACCCATCCGAGCGAGCTGATCGAGGGAAAGAAAATTATCACAATAGTAGCTTCCAAAAAAAAAAAGATGATACAAATTGTAAATGAGTAACCCTGTTGGCTGTTTATCGAACTTTTCTACTATTTCCACTATTACCTGCTATGATGTTTAATACCTTAATACCTTGAAAAAAAATATATATACGATAAATATATACTTTTATACGTACATGGATATTATCATGTTTAAAGAAAACTATTTGCAATTATATGAGAGCATTATTAAAACGCTGTTTAGCGAACCCTGGTGTCCTTATTGTTACGTTATCCTCTTCATAGGCATAGTTCGATAGAGGCTGTTCCCGTTTTCGTCTATACTTTGCCAGTACCATAACAATACGGACGAAGATACTGGTCTCCACTTTCAAAATAATGAAACGTTTTTCTTGCTGTCGGTGATTGGTACTAGTTTTTTTTTAAATCATTTCCGACAGTCCTTCGCGATGACGTTCCGAATAGCAAAAATCTCGACACCCGTTGTCTTACTGTTCACAATGATAGCTATTTTGTAACACATTTTGTTCTAGTCTGCAATATTGTCAAGTGCTACCAGGTCTGAAAGATTCTGCGAGCACAGCCTTAGGTGGCGATGTACGGGCAAATAGACCCTTTTCGTCCTCATACTCCAAAAATAGGCCTTGGAAAATTGTTCCCCATTCAATGGACATCTAAATATTTATATCATTTTGGTCGCTGTGTGCATTAGTTCATAAAAGAGGAGATGAACAAAGGAGTTTGGTGGCCGACTCAACGTTTGTGCATTCTGATTGGTTGACTGAACTCCCGGGAATCGTGAGTGAAGGCCTCGTGTTATAAACGTGATCGTAGTGGATATATATCGTCGGAAGACTCTGACATAAAAGAAAAACAAAGGAGCTACCCATAGCTTACCTCGCGGCAGAGGAGGCCGTGGTCTCTCTTTTTTTAAGGTGCTCGACGAAAATTTTAACCTCAGGTGCAAAAATCTCAGTGCACCCGCGGTGAAACAAAGTCGCCCTGGCGTTTTGTCGCCGTCCCGACGTCGGCTTCGAGGCGAGCGTCGCGGGCGTCTCGTCCCCCATTCGCCCTCCCTCCCAAGCCCCCGACAGAAAAAATCAAAGACTAGTCGACGAGAACGTGAGTGAGAGGTCGAAATGTAGAGGCGGTTGAGTGATAGGGTCCACAAAGTTGCGCAGTCAAGGTTGAACTCCCTTGCGATGAAAATAAAATAAATAAAAAATAAAACTCGCCCTCCGCTCTTCGTGGCCTGTTTGAAGATTATTGAAAAAATAAGCTTATAAACGCGTACACAATAATAATTATAATAATAATCATGCCCTCGAAAATTAATTTTTTATTGACTAGTGTCTAGCGCCCCCGAAACTCCCCCCCCAACAACATTCATCTTAAAATTGTAAATAAAAAGTATTATGTCCTTTTTGAATAAAATGAAAGAATGCAAAATGCTGTCAAATGGGTATTTGTTGCGAACGAAGAAAAAAAACCTGTACTGGTATTTGATTGAAAAACAACATCAGATTTTTTTCCGAACAGTTTTTACCTGCGTAGGAGTTGATATTAAAGGAAGTCAGATTTTAAATTAATTGGAGGTAAAATTTAACATTGCTCTTAATACATTTAAAATCGTGTAATTTGTTGAAAGTATATGTTCGTTCGTAACTTGAAGGCGTTTCTTTATATAGAGCCGTGTGCAATCAACGGACAACTACATAATCGTCGTGTCGTTAATGTTATGTTGTATAGAGAAGCGTTTAAATGAAGCAGAAAAATACACAATATCTTATACACAGATTATTATATATTTAAAAAAATCAAAAATCGATCCCATTTCCATTTAATACCTTCCCAAACAAAAAAATAAATATATATATAAATATATAATTAAACATATTTTTTCATGATTTTGTAGTAGCTTGGATAACTTATTACGAGTACGTATCCACATACATACATGATGTTTCTGTGACAAGTGGGCAGGTAACATACTAATGCATAAGTGAGCGCAAAAAAAAAACATTGTTTTTCAGCTATTTGGGAATTAAAGTAAAAATTCAACTTTTATGCATTATTAATAATAGTTAGCGCCTGTTTAACTTGTTGTTCGCATGACTTTTTTAATTGGCACTTCACTGACGTCTCCGATTCCAAAGAAAGGAAATGTGGCGCTAACGGAGCTCTTGCACTATTTTTTTTATCACCTTCCCTTGGTGTTTCATTGCCCGAAGATTAGATCCAAAATGTCCTATATACACTCATAATATATACATATATTTTTTTACTTACAGTTCAACTTTCACCAATTGAGTTGTTTTCCATTCCAAATATGACGTCAATAGACTGGAAGGTGTTTGAAAACCCTTATCTTTCAGTCGAAACTCTTGACAACTCATGTTATATTTTCGATTGTAAGCATTAAAGGAATAAGGATTTAACCATGGTGTTAGAGACAATAGAGTCGAATTGGTCTCACGTTTTCGTTTTATGGTAGATTAAGTGAAAGGATATCAAGAATTTATTTTTATTGGATGCTAAATTGACTGGTTAAGGAATCGCCATTCAATCATGGTTATGAATCTAGTGACACAGTGTTGCATCTGAATGGAAAAATTCGGAAAGATTTACTCTGTAATGCCATTGGGTTTAATCAGATCTTCTTCCGTCTGAATGATTCAAACACAGCAATTGCTTTGAATAGGTATTGCCGCCTTACCAGCAACTCCTTTGTGATCCATAACCCGTTCGTCTCTTTGCCTTTTACCAAGGTTCTGTCAACAAAAAAAGTGTGCAACTTTGAAAGCCCTGCAATTCAAAAGAGGCCGTTCAGGTTAATGAATTATGAAAAAAGAATCTGTGATTTTTATGAATTGTTAAATGACATGTTTATGGGAAATTGATTGCCACGATTTAATTCAATTATTACTCTTGAGGTTTTCCCAAAAAATGCCGGATCATTGTCGACCAATAAAATTTACTATGAAGGTTAACGCCAACCTGTGTTGGTTTCGTTTTCAGAGGTATATCTTCCACAAGTGAATGCATTCAACTGCGCCATATTTTTTTTGTTCGGTCTTCTTGATTTTTATAAAAGTACATGTTGTAAAAGTTACAGTTCTGAAGTTCAATTTGGATGTTTTTTTTTAAGTTGTAACACCATTGTACTAATGTTCCTGTTGTCTTAAATTCGCAAAATCATTGTCCAATTGATTTTGACTCGACTTTTGTTTTGCTTAATTCATGACAACTGCATTTTGTCCACCTCCCTCCTTTGATGAGCAAAAAGAACTGGTTCTCAGGTTTTCTAGCTTGCACTTACACACTTGTTTATAATTTCACATTATTATTTCATGCATTGAGATAAGCCTTTTGTCTAGTTGCACTATTGTTTAATTTTGAATATTCACTCGATTCCATTGTGTGTGATACGCAAAAGGTTTGAAACCAACATATTTTAGTCGCAATTTTAGTTACTCTGTTTTAGTTTAATTCTAGTCTGTGAGAATTTCCATGCGCCCCACAGTAAAATTCTACTATCACTGACGCAGAGAGAGAAAGGAGGAGAAATTCATATTTTCTGCTCCAGCGATACCATTATCTCATCGAAATGGCAGCCGCTAACATCGCATTGTATATGCATTAGGCTATTCCTGCCGTTGACATGTTGGCATATGGATAATTTTTAATCGATAATTCTCTTCGTATATCATTTTATTGATATCAACTTCTCCTTCTCTTGTGACCTTGCTTTCTCATTCGGTTTAACTGTGCATGGCGTCCGTCCTAAGGCAGAGCCATATACCAAGTCATAGAAAATACCCTAACTAGTGTTTTGCTTTGCCTCTTTTTCTTTGTGGACAAATTGGCCAGCGTGCTACAAGTATGCGATGAATGTTTCGATTGGTAGTTTTTAGGTTTTTTTACTGAAATAAGAGAGCAAAAAAGTAGTTTTACTTGTGTTCTAAATCCTCCGACCAGTTATATGAGACCATTTTGTTGTTTCTTGTATTAATGTATAGCAAGGCGAAATATTCAACGCCTGTGGAAGAAGAAGGATAACGTGCACTTTTTTAATTGAGTGCTTTCACCGCAAGTAATGAGAGTGAGAGAACGGAAAATATTTTCCATCCCCTTATATTACATATATTATTAAAAATAATAATAATAATATATACATGTGTATAGTCTATAATTTTTCATACTGTTGTACGAATTTTTAAGTTTATATTAAAAGATTTTCTGTGCATTCATAATTATTTGTATTTTTATTGAAAATTTAACCACATCTTAGCCACTCCCTTCCTCGATCTACCTTGTTTGGTTGGCCCGTTTAATGTAGTCCCTTGTGGGATTGAGGTCGTTGTTACACTCTCGATGCTTTTGGTGCTATTCTTACTGAGCTCCGAAAAAAGATGTCTCATCTTGTTGATCGGAGTCAGTGGCACAATATTTAATTTTGATTTTTTCGTCTGTTTCCAAACGTGAATTGGTTTCGTTAGGATCATTCGCTATCCAGAACATACTATCGTATTTCACCATAGCAGGAAGGAGCTTATGTGGTGATTTCAGATACCCATAGAAAAAATATCATATTTAGGAAAACTTATTTCAATGGCAGAATGAGCCTCATTAAATATAATTTCTTCTGTTTTTCTGCTCATACGCTCCGCCTTATGCTTGAACTTCTAACGAAATCATTTCCTCCTAGAGATACGGTGGAAAAGTATCTCCAAAATTCAATGAGTCATTCCAAATTGATATTTCTGCTTCGAGCCCCAAATTCATGATGATGGACAATCAGATGTTGTCGACTTGTTTTCCGAATTTGCAAGAACTTAATTTTTTAGCAATTAATTTCCTATTCAAGTTCTTTAAAATGTTTTTACGGTAACTTTTACATGAAGGCTTTTGACTTGCACTTTTTACTCAATTCAAATCAAGAAATTTATAATAAAAACATTTAAACAAACAACATGCAACAAGTTGCTAGCTTACAAAGGCACCTGATGTCAAGTTACAAAAACAAGCGCAAAACGAAATGAGTTACTATGGAGATAACAGAGAATGAAAGACAACGGGGAGTAACATAACCAGGTGGATGAAGATTCATTTGGAAGAACAGTAAGAAAGGTATGTAAGAATTTTTCTACTTACTTATTTGTAAAAAGATATTTTGGGAGAATGTTTGGGGCGAGCGTTTTCAAGATCCTTTTGCCATATGGTATCGACGGTAGAGAAATATTTGTAAATACAGAAGTTTGATTAATTTGGGAGGTGACGGACACGACCTGCAAACAAGATATTACTATCCAGCGTATATAATAACTGAGCTCAAAGGTTATGCGAATCAAATTTTGCTACATATTCTTTACAGTTTAGTTGTCTTGGCTAATTTTTTTCAGCCAAAAAATGTCCAGTCATCGCGTCGAAGAGTGACAATTTAGATAATGACGCGGAAGCGTTAAAACCGGTTTAGGTGTCAAATTTTGGAAAATTACAAAATATTTTAACTTTGTCGCAGTACAGTGTTAGGTCATGGAATAAACTCATTCGCGAAGACTCTGCATTTGAAAAATTATTGCAAAGAAAATTTCTAAAACAAATTTGTTCAAAGACATCGGTAAAAAACGTCATCTATCCGACAAGTCTAGTAGACAGAGTTTTCCCAATGACACATTCATGGCCCGTAAAATCATTAATTCTAAGGTGTATAAATATTATTATTGAGTAATCTACCGATTAAGGTAGGTTTTGAATGGGAAAAAGTACCAAATAAATATTTTGTGACAACTAACAAAACACATTCCAGCAACCTACTTTACAACAAGTCCCTCTTCAACTCCGTATATTTCCTTACTCCCTTCACCCCGTCCAACATCCCTATCCTGCTCCTGCCCTTTCCTCGATTGCCTAACATTCTCCCCTCTATTACAGTCTTCATAATCCTACTGCCGATCAATACGCCCTTCATCCATTTTCCCGAGTTCTTAGGATTTCTCCCAACAAACACCTCTCCTCGCCCACCATACCTATTACTTCCTCATCTTAGTTTTATAAATATGTATTCTCATCCCGTAGTTATCGCACTGAATTTCCGATTCGCTCAACAATGCTTGCAACCCCTTGGCTGACTGACAAACTAGAGCATGATCATCAGCAAACCTAAACGATTTGGCTAATTCAGTCTAGAAGTATTACAAGAAAAATCAATCAATGCAGAAAAGTGGATAAAAATTGTTAGATGTGTTCACAATAATGTTTATGGACGATTTATTTACTTAGTCCCGATTTTCGTGCGCTTAAGATATGATGCAATGCAGTAAATTGGACCGTATGCGAGCGTTAACACGTAATCACTCATTCTCTTTTGTTTAAAACAATTTAATTTCTCGATACATATAAAATAACTAGATAAGGGATTACCTGCATAGTGTCGATGCATGTCATACTGGCCGATTGACCCGAGAGCTAAAGGTTTAAAACCTCAATTAGGCATGGATTATTTGTCGTTTAACTTTCTAAGGCAAAGTTAACAACACGTTGTGACATCAGCTGTAGGACGAGAAATAGCACAACGCGGAAAGCAAATAGTACTAATGTTAAGATATCAGAATGTGATAATATTTTTAAGGAAAAAAGATTAAGAAAATTTGGTACCAGAAATACACTGCTTAGAGACCGAGGCTAAGGTTATTTCGTCAATCATCACTATGTCTGCAGGTAAACTCGATGGCTATGCAGGCGAGTAAACTAAAAGGACGATAATCTCATACACGATCTCACTGAATCACTATCAGCTTATGAGAATATTATCTAAACTCAAAATCATCAGAGACCTCTCTCATAATTTCGAATTTCTAATTCTAGACTAAAATTTTGAGATTTTGAAAAATCAAATTGAATTGAAATTACATTAAAACGGAAAACATGCGTGCAAATAAATTAATACCTTCTTTAGTCCAATTTACTATCATTTGTCGCAATTGTAGTGGTAATATTAGGAACCGTGCACTGCAGAGCAGTAGACGGCCAGTGCATCCAGAGTAGGGCTTTCTCAATTATAATTGAGAAAGTAATGATAATTATCATTACTTTCCTTTAACCCTACTCTCATTTCAGGCACATCATTTTCTTCTAGCACATATCCTGTGAATATTTAAATGGTTGAGATAAAATAAATAAGAGAGTTTTTTAAATTTATGAGGGTACCGCTTCATCGCCTAAGATTTGTCTTCATTACCCCAGGTGTTGGCACCCATGCTGCTGAGACCTTTGGCAACCTCTATATGTATACCAATAATTTGGCCATGTATGAGCGAGGGAGAAGAGATACGTTGCGGAAAAATAGAAAACATCATTACTATATATGAAAAGTTCCAACTGTTCTCAGTTTAATTTTATATCCAAAATGGAAGGTAGCTTACCATTGCTGATTCCCACAATTATTCTTGCAGATAGGAACGGTGGGCTGTGTCTACCGCCGAAAAATAACGCCTCCTCCGCGAATTGAATTCGAAACCATGGGCTGGAGAGTCAGCGACCCACTTCAACAATTCATATTATTTCAATCATTCCAATAATTATTAGCGTTAAGCTCGTCCTAAAATAAATCTTTGACACTGCCTTGAGCGGAATATTGGGTACGTTTTCGAATAAATGACATTTAAACATACCCTGTGCTTTAAAAAACCTTATGATTGCACAAAATCAGGGTTTATTTTCATTAAACATGACTTATGATGCTATTTATTTATGGGTAGACCCGTTAGAACGAGTTCAAGAAACGTTTTAAAGTAACTTTAGCGGTTTAACGTATTTTGTTAAAGAAAATGATTTTTTTCTCCGAGGATAGTGAAACGATGCAAATGGATCATATTGGGCTGGTTCATATTGACATTCTAGGTACAAATTCAATTTGGAATGACGCGATTGCCTATCATTGACAGAAAAACTAATGCCTTTGTTGAAAGGAAGCGGGAATATATGCACATAATGATGTGTGTACAAGTAAGATTGCTTCCGCCTATTCTCCGCTTACGAAATCACTTGCTTGAAGAGGTTACAAGCTTGCTGGCTAGCTACAATTACATGCTTGCACTGTAATCTGACTGTCACTGACCAGGGGGTCCGTTAGGACACCCGAGTTCTCGAATTAAGAACTTACGGAAATGTGGCTTAGACTCAATCACTTTCTTTTCTATTTGGGATTAATTATCCTCCCAACGCCTCACATGCGCCAATCGAAGGAAATCGTTGACGGAAACTAATTTAATCAAATGCACGGTTCAGTAGCACACTGAGTTAAGTACATTACTTACGAGCAAGGAAAAAAATGCACAAGTGCGTCCAAAATAAAAGCTATTATATTATCACGTGTACTTCTTACTCGGAAGCGTTTTTCCTGCGTTTAATGGAATTAAATTGTGGAGCAGTATATCTGTGAAGAACAGAAAATGTCTGAAAAATGAGAGATAGATGGAGCTAAGGGTGGGCTTTGGGTATCCTGTCAGTCCGACCCCTTTGGCCGAGGAGTCACGAATTCGTAGTTAGATATTCATTAATCGATCAAAAATGACAAGGAAGAAGACAAAATCTCCCTTCTATAATTGCACCCACTCACTGAGCATTTAAATTAGTGTGGAAAATGTAGGTAATATTGGACAAGTCACTAGAAAAAGTTTTTTTTTCTAGGTATTTGTCTTTTCCCTCTTTGACAGGATATGGTTGAAAACCTGTCAGGTGTTCAACAAAGAAAAACTGAGCTAGTGATTGTTCAGGAAACAGGTGCATTATTACTTCTTTCCTAAATGACTTCTTTAATATTTTTTACCAAAATTTTCTCAACTAATTTATTCGAATTAGGCTTTTGATTTCCATAAAATATTCTTAAAAATTACATAATATATCATACAGATTGGTGAAGGCAGTAAACTTGCGAGTTCATGATGATTTAAAATGAAATAAAAAAGTTATACAAACTGTAGAAAAGTCAGGGAGCACTAGTTGAAGAAATATGTGGCAACTCTGATTTACCCCTGCCTCATCTACCAGGTCTCTCTTTCATCTCCCTATGCCCCCCACTTCCATCCATCTCGGAGTTCTGCATTCTGGCCTTCACTGGCCTATCTATCAGTCAGAGGTTTCTGTGCCTACTTACAGCATGATTTACTTGGTGGCATCTACTTTTTTTGTTGATTTTCCATCCTAAAACATAGGCATCAATCATTCAATGGAAAATGATAGATTTCTTACCAAATTCTTGGCTTATCTTTACCAACTGACATGATTGCCCCATCGGCTACTCCCACTGGCATAAGCTGCTGGAAAGCCAATATGAAAAACAATCAGTACTCATGAGCAAAACTAAAATATTCAAAACAATGGAGGAAATGAAATAGCACTAGCATTTCTTAAAAATTGATCTGTTGAGAAATTTATGGCCATGCTGATCAAGATACCTTGATTGGAATATAAACTATGGAGGTTGAGTTCCATCTATTGATTGTTGGCATGAGGAATAAAAAATTTGATGATATTGCTAGAGTGCCCAGATCTAATACAATTTGTTTACTAAGGATATGAGGATTGGTCCACTAGTGATAAAAAGCAGGTAAAGTGAAATGTTGAATGATAGGATGTTTATTATAGATAGTTTATAGTGCTCAGACAAATCTTAATCCTACATAAATGTCAATAATTGAAATCAAGTTATGAAGATGATGCACCTGCTTCATGTACTGAAGACCCAGGTTCGAATCCTGGTAAGTATTTTGCAGTGCCTTCTGGGCCAATCATCCATGGTTAGGTGTCATGTGGAGAGTAAAATAGCCATCAGATGATGTGCCAAACAGAGAATGACCTGCAATATTTAATTCAAAGCAATCCAATGATGATGCTAGACTTCCTTACTCTATGGTTTACCTCACTGCCATCATCCTACTCACTACAAATCTTAAATGAGGCAAATGTCTCCAGAAGCTGTGTTTTCATTGATAACTTCTCAGCTTCAGAGCAAAACATTTAGGGCTCAGTAGTTAACGTGATTCTTTTGACAGAGAGAAATATTTCTTCACACCGATATAGGTGGGATTCACTAATACGATGTGTCTTGGCATTCCTATACCATGGTATTTCTCAAATGACTGTTATATAAATTAGATTAATACATATAAACACCAATATGTATCCAGAAACCAAACATCTAGCAATTGTAAACATCTATATTCCTAACAAGACCCCAAACAGACCATCACTACTTGACACCCAAAAAATCAAACTCTCACTATCGCAAGTATAACTTTTTTACTACTTACAGGCTGCTATATTCTGAATTGATTATAAATTATACTTTACAATGAGTGAAAAATTTAACTTGTGCAATAAACGTTGGAGGAAAGTTACTTTTAAAACCCTAGTTGAATCTAACATGCACACAAGCAGTATTACTACAAGAGAAGCCATACCAGCCATGTGTATGAATACAAAAGCAAGAGATTATTACTGTGGTGTACTAATGTAAATGTGATAAATAATAAATGTCCAGCCCTGGTGGTGGCAGGGTAACGTCCTCGTCTACCAATCTAAGGGTCATGGGTTCCCACCTGCGTGGGTTTTCCTCCACCTGAGGCTTGGGTGTTCATAATTGTGTCCATTGTTATCACTCTTAATAGTCCGATGTAAAAGACCAAAAAGTGCTGTTTTCGGAGTAAGGCTAAATAAATAAGGTTATTCAACCACTTACTTTCATTAAATATAGGAATTTTTTCAATCAAATTTCTCTTCATCTTAAAACTTTTGGGCCATTTTTTTCTTAAATTGTCCAAAATTTGACTGGTGCAATTAGCATAACAAAGATATTTTTGCATAACCAACATATTTTGGTTGTAGCAGTTCTTGTGGTTATTTCCTGTGGCAAAATAAATAAGAATCCAGCCATAGGTAGAACTTATCAACTGCTAATGGGTATGTTCCTTAACGTATAATCCCATTGCCATGATTGGATAGTTTTATAATTTAACCAAATTTATGTATTTTCATTGACACAGAAAATTGTAAACCGTAAAAAATTTATTGATATCACAGAAAATATTTTTTAACAAAAATCAAAGTATTTACATGCATTTACACAGTACTCTTGCCTGTTTGTATGGCATAAAGTGTACACCAAAAATGTAATGAGCCCAATTAAGAAAGGGGAGTATATACAAATTAATTTAGGAGCAATATTATAGATTTGAATAATTGATAACTAATCTAGTCTCTTTCACTTATGATAAATTTTACACAGACCAATAACATCTCAAGAATACAATCACAATTTTTTGCAAACGATTGAAAATACACTTGTTTACAGAAGATCTCAATAACATACATTTCATTAAAAAGAGCATTTACTTGGTTGATGCACATAAAAATTTGTATTAAATGTAATGAGTAGTCATGTACAGAAAATTCCATTTTGCCATATAGAGGGCAATCACCAGTTTAATAATATGTCATACGTAATACAAGATGAAAATAAGATTATATCAATAACAAAAACATATTCGGTGTAGTTTTTGGAAAAGGACAATACATTGTGGAAAGACCTTATAATAAATTCAGATCGAATTAAAGGGTACAACAACAAAAATAAACATTTAGTATATAATTATTGCAAAAGAACTTTGAAAATGCTAAAAAAGAATTCATTATTTAGAAAATAGTGTTTCATTGCCGTTTCTACTCATAAAACCAGAGATGGTATGATTCCTGAATAGATTGGTAGTTTTATACTAGTGTATAATGAGTCATTCCTCCACATAAATAGAGAAATAGGAAGTATCATGCTATCCTGGAAATTGTATCATCCCAACTCACATTGTTTTATTGTGGAATTATATTCTACTGACTTCTTATATAGAGACCACAGTATGATGATGACATTTAACAGTTATAGGAATTGTTTGCAGCAACTCATGTATAAGAATTAACCCTTAAGTGTTGAATATCTCTTAATGAATCATATCACAGGATTACTAAGGATGCAACCTTAAGATATGCAAGTACTCTCCTATCTGTAGACGGTTATTCTCGTAATTACCTTTGATCACTGGGTTGCCAGGCTAGATGTAATTACAATACAACAATTTCAGAGTGTAAAAATCATTCGCCTTGAAGTTACCGTTGCGGCATCTCCTGCAGTTTCTTGAAATTTACATGTAATTATCAAAATTTACATATGAAAATAATTATTATAGTTACATAAAACATACAACAACCTTTAAGTGATGATAAGTTCAGATTTAGAAGACAAAAGACACTATTCTTGTACTCAGCTTATTTCAATAATAGACTACAAAGAAATAAACTATCATTTGCTGACTTTACAGAGCTGTAGAACTCTAATGAAAAAGAACTGGACTATCACCCTTCATATCCTATGAAAAATTGGAATGAACTACATTGACCAAATAGTAATACATCATTTATTCAGAGGACATTCATTGAGGGTGATAACTTGTGAACATGGTACATCTGGAATATATAAAGGAGTCAGGAAATGATACTCAGCTTTTATAGTAAGCTCAGTAAGGAGGTCTGATTAATAGGTTTAGGTGGCTAGGTAATGTCATGAATAAAAAAGGGTGTATGGACTTGCAAGTATTTGATATGATACAAGCAGGAATTAGGGCATACTATACAAATAGTAAATAATTGAAAAGCAAACTCATTGTCATAACAGAAAAATGAATATGTATAATAAACTAAATATGGACAATTACAAAAAGGAGAAAAAAGCACTGAGGAAATTCGAAATAGAAGCCACCAGGAAATAGTTGAAATCTTAATTTATAAGGATGTGGTAATATTTATCAAAACTAAGAATTAAATGGTTAGACCAGGTGGAAAGAATGGATGAGTAACAAATGCCAAAGAAAATCCTAATGGTACAGGCCTATAAAAGCAGGAAGAGGAGTTGATAGAGAAGAAGATGGATGGATGATGTGCCAGAAGAGCTTAGAAGAATGGGAATGAGAAGGGACACAGAGATGGTGAAGGATAGAAAATGCTGAAGGAAATTGGTGCTGAAGGAAAAGTTCACATTAGGCTGTAGTACCAGGCAAGAAGAATGAGATAACCTCTACCCTTAGATATAACATCAAGAAGGCACAATGAAATGATGGTGGTTTACAATAAACAAGTATAAAATTAAGGTAACGCTATGAAGTTGAAGTAAGGAGTAGAATTTTTGAATAATGATAGAGAAAGACAGTGGAACAAGTGAGAGACTTTTACAATCAAGAATGTAGTATCACCATTAAAAAGAAAAAAGAATAATAATCATAATGGACCTACCTTATAAAGCACCATGATTCTTATTGTACCAGTGTCACCACCTATTATGACTTAAGATATATTAAATTTGAATTTTGATTGAAAAAAGTTATTCTAGCAAAATACATACAACAAAGATTGCAAATATGTAGGGACAGTGGTATCCTTAAAGGCAAATTTATTCTTTAGCAAATTCATCAGAAAAAAGGACATACTGTGTCCTTAGAATTATTATTCTGAGAACTTGTATAAGTATATTTTCATGGAATGACAATATTTTATGCTTTCATTAAAAACATGTTAACAACATGGAGATTCCCAATGGTCATAATGATCTCAGATGACTTATACATGCTTAGGTCATATGTGTACATATTATCACAAAATATTCAAGTAATTATATATGATTAAGGAATTTAACCATTGATTCAATAAATGACATTTTTAGAATAAGAAATATATCCATACAAAGAAACCCTGATATTATAGAAAGAATGAAAGGTAATGATAATAAGAGGGAAGGATGATATTTGACAAATGATTGATATGACATGACTATTGACAAATGTAAGATTGCTTGCTATCAAAGACCAAATATCTGATTGACTTGATTTATTGGGCCAGTGATTAACAGTTTAATAAAATATACAAGTACAGAAGAGAAGAGGTGCTCAGATAAGTGTATCTTGATGAGGTCCCATGAAATGTTCAACTGATCTTCTTAATGACAAAAGACACTCTTCATCCTGAACTTATTTTCTTCTATTTAATGTCCAATAGATTTCTCAGATCATTACCTTTATTTCGTGGAGGATGGTTCTCTATGAACAATGACTGTTGCGGTTGCAAAACCATCTTGATTTTCTTCATTATCAGGCAAATGGTCACATGGTTCAGTGACACTATGATTTTGACCATGGTGAAATGGTTGCTGGCTGGCCTCTGCTTTCCAACCTTCTTGATTTTCATCCCCAGCTTAAAATAAATAGAGAATACCACATTTACACATGCATACTTACAAAGTAAACATCCTAGAGTAAAACAGAATTTACAAAATGATTACTTAAGTATGTACAATGATAAGGGATGCTTTATGTGCAGGTTAGCTGTAACCATAAATTCAGTTTTCATTCACCTCTGAAAACTTATAGGAAAGCAAGCTCAATACGAGCAATTACCCACTATAACAGCAAAAATGTAAACATCAATGAACAGTATTTGTTATTTTGGTGAAAGCGCATATATAATAAGTAATTACGATAACAAATTATTTTAAGTTGCTATAACACTGGCAATCGTACATCTACATTAATCAGTCAGTTCAGAATTACTATTTTCATTAGATTAAATTGCCACAATAAATCTGAAAAAGTAAAATTAACTGTTTTTTTCCATCTCAAAATAAAATGCCTACCCATTTAAATCCCTAAGAGCACTCATAACATTATGAATATGACAAATACAACACTAATTTGACCAGATTAAAATGAAATTCTCAAAAATTGTTATTGTTTCAACTCCAGGGTAAAAATGCAATTTCCTTAAATTCTTGAGTCTAATCATGTACCATATAAATAGGAGCACTCCTACACATTCACTATAATAAACTGCGTTCAAACATGTCAAGATCCAAAAGTAAATCAATCATTTTCAAATGACTTGTCTACAAAGGTTTACTTAATAATAAACAAGGAAACTGATATTACTATACACATAACATTTATCTGGTATTCTTAATGACAAAAGACACTTCATCCTGTGCTCTTTTTCTTCTATTTAACATTCAACAGATTTCTCAGATCATTATTTTAATTTATGTGGGGATGGTTCCCTATAAACAATGACTATTGCGGTTACAATACCATTTTGATTTTAATCATTTACCATTTTGATTTTAATCATTATCAGACAAATGGGGACATGGTTCAGTTACACTATGATTTTAACCGTAATGAAATGGTTGCTGGCTGGCCTCTGCTCTCCAAATGATTTTACAAAAAAACTGTTTCAGTTTGCATTTTTTACATCTATGCACATGATATTACTTCTGAGCATCTACAGAGAAGAGTACTAAAATATTTTCATGCTTTATCACAGGAGTAAAGGATTGATCATAATCTTCTCCATAGGGTTGGGAAAATCCCTCGCTACTAATTGAGCCTTATAGGGTGCCAGTTTGTCCATTGTTATCGCCAGTTAAGCTCTGAAGACCCATTTACAGCTTATATCTTTCTTTCCCCATGCCAAATTACATAAAATCCATTCCTTTGTGTTCTTAAAGAAAATTCATTTCATCTCTTGGCGGTATTCATTAATTTCATCTCTTAGCAGCAGCAATACATTGTTGTTGCTCATAAGAAAACAGTTTAATCACTTCACTCCATGATTTCGGCACTTTGATTAAACAAATCTTAACTTTATATCCAAAGTGATTGTTACCTGTACAAAAATCCAGAGGAACACTCTCTTCATTAGATCTTTAAGCTTAAAAACAGTTTATTTTAATGAACCCTAATAAAATAAGCAAAATTAAAAATGAATAAGTCATGGTTATGTAGGTAACTTTTAACAACACTAATAAAACTAATTCAAATTCAAAACAGTCATTCAAACTAACTGTAGCATCATATTTTCTGCAGTTCCCCACTCTTATCTTCTCATTCATTCCCCACCATGATTGGAACATTACTATTAAGTGTTTCCCTTAGGGAATATCTGCTATTGTCGATCACATATTTGACTAATTCCTCCTCCCTATCATTATTTGACATCATGTAGATCTGAATAAGAACCAAGTTCATTGGTTCACATGTTACCATAACTAATAATACTCACTCTACAGTCTGCTCTCTTTACTACTCTTCCTTGCATCTTTTTGGTCAATACTACTGTTATTCAATGGCTCTCCCTCTCAGTCCCTTTGATCTCTGTTTTATACTATTCCAGGGAATCTTATTTTCTTTCCATCTCAACTAGAAATACCATGAAATAGTCATTCTCTTTCTTTCCATTCCCTGTGGATGTTTTCTAACTTCCCTATCATCAACATCTTTCCAAAAATTCTAGTCCCTTTCTAATGATTTCAATCCTCTTGTGTGACTTCTTTTTGAGGTGATTTCTATTTTGCCAAGCAAGGATTTATCATGATGATTATGGCAGAAATTTTGTTTCTCACACTACTAGGCATGACACCAAGCTCAGTAGAGCTTGGTGTCAGGTGTTGGCTCAGTAGAGCCCACAGTTGACAGGTGGATAAGCCTTCAAAATGGCGTAGAAGGAACAGCAAAGGAAACAATGAGAACAGTAAACACTAGGAATAGTAAAATCAGATTCGTTGGAAAAAAATATCCACACATATTTACACTGGACTCACAACTGAAATCGGTATCAGTTCTCTGAGTTTGAATTGCAAAGTTTGGAAGGTCAACAATTGAATCGCCCCATGTAGTGCAAAAAGAAAATAAGCACTAGAAGAATGAAAAATATTGAGAATTTATTTATTAACAATTACAATGAATAAAAATGGAAAACTGATAGTAAAACATTTAATTATTATCAATATTTTTGGCCAAAATAGCCTCAGTTTAGCTATAAATTAATCCGGTCAATTATTTATCACCATTTATTTTTATAATTCGTATTATACTTAACGATATCATTACTATTCCTACAAAACCTTTTAGGATACAAAATAGAGGATCTGGCTCTGAATAAAAAAAAGGATACACCCATCCCTAGAGGCAAGTGAAAGCCAACATTTTAAACACAAAGGTGTTTACCTTAGACAAATTCTAAATTAACCTTGTGGACAGTGTTGCTTTACACATGACTATGAATGCCTGTGACATTGCACGCATGGTGTTTCATCATTAAATCATCTTCCTTTAAACCCCCAAAATTTTGAAGTGTAATAGAATGCCTCGATAGTTTAAATGGCTAGAGCACTCAGCTGGACATTGAGGGATCCTGGTTTGAATCTCAGTCAAGGCAAATTATTTTTTAACATTTCAAAATTTCATAATTGCAAGTTAGCTTTTGAAGAATACATGCCACTGCTAACAACCCTATGTTGATGGCTTTGCTCATTTATAATTTCTTACCATTTTCTTCTGAGAGCTTTTCTGTGGTTGAGTCAAAATCTTGGTGTGGTGTGACACTTCTTTCACTCCTACGCCTGCTTCTTTGCCCATTTTTTCTCGATGAAAGGGAGGTGCTGATGTTGGCAGCGAAAACAAAGTATCCAAGTCCAGCTCCAAACCATACAGCAAGCGCAATGGCCACGTTGAATCTCATTACTGACAGCATTAGGATATATCCAATAAATTCATTCTGCATGCAAAAAATTGTGTATTTTGCCGCATGGTAAAATCTGTCGACTGCACTTCTAAGAAAAGAAAACAAACATTTTCAAATGTTGTGAGTAAAACAGCCAAAATCTTAAGGATGGATTTGACACACAACGGTATATTATACTATTAGACAATGAAGAGGAAGGGAAGTATAAAATTAAACTTTTCAGAAAACAAATAAGATTTACATATTTTTTAAATTTTTATCAGTCGACAAAATATACTTTTTTCTTAAAACTGTTAATTTTGTTGCTTTTATGGGATTGAATGTTGTTTTAAAGTGAATAATTTTGGCCTAAGTCATGAAATAAAAATGCCTTGTTAGCATTTAATCTGAAAAAGTACCTGCTGGTTGCAGTTTCTGAGCATGACGTCATAAGCGTTGCAGTGTCAGTGATAGAATCTGTCATCTCTTCAGCTTCAGGAAATAAACGAGTCTTGCAATGCAATTTGTAAATTCTTCCGGCTTCATAAAGTATCGCGAGCGATGATGCTCCTACACATGTGGCCAGAAGTCCTATGTAAACATGACCACAATAAAAACATTGATTATGTCATTCTAAAATTCAATCATAATCCAGATGCATGAAATATTTATAATTCCTTCGTTCACAAAACGTTCGATTTAATGGCAATCACGTCAAAATGCACGTCCATAAAATTTAAGGTACATTGCAAGAACCTGTCTGTTACCAATTTATAATTGGTCCATAACTACTAACTATAAAGCATTTCGAAGTACTTAAAGAGAGCATAAAACCCTAAATTAATTGAAATGTCTTACATCTTTATAAATATAAACCACAAAAATAATAGCAATTTGGCCAAAAAAAGAATTTACCCCATATTGATGTCAAGTCATATCCTTCGAATAAAAAGTTTTTTATGTGAGTCCCAAGCCAAAACGATCGTTCCATTACTGTATAGCCTTTATAAACTCGGAAACTGTTATTTTAATATGTGGTATGTTATGGTAATAATTAATCAAGATGCTATCTCTTAGCTCGGAACTCTTCCAGAAGACTAACTGTATAGTTCACATTGGTACGTCGAGCGCTCTTCACATAAGTCAACAACCTCTGCTATCTTTATTTAGATTCGTAGGATGAAAACAACTATCAGCTGAGCAGGATACGGATAACACAGGCCTGGTCATTACGTCCCATACCATTCACTTATGTCCGCTGAGTAGAGTCAACATAATTTCATGGTGTCAAGAATATCTGTATTAATTTTGACATGGGAAATCACTTCTGCAATTATCAATCATTTTTCACAAAACTTAAATCTTCGATAACTTTTACAATAAAGATCCACAAGAAATTTAAAAAAAACAGAAATATCAATTCATTTCTTATGCCGTCACTTCAGGAAGATAAATTTAACTGAGGCGATATGCTCCAATGTTACGTAACTTTAGCCAAATCACGGATATCACATCGCGATATCTTACGGCCGTTTCCACAAAATCACGTTTCCACAAAAACAAGAGACCAGCTGACTCACAGTCATTGCATTTCTATTCCGATCTTCAGGTGCTTGTTTGAATGTTGAAAAGTGACTCTCGTTGTTGCGAACACATGGCTTCTTCAGTCTATAAAATTTTTCAGTGAAATTTTGTGAATTTACATGAGGTTTATGTAATAAAGTTGATGATTCTTCAAAATGGTTCTCAACAAAGAGTACCGAATATGCATGCCTCTTACGGTGGAGGAGGTTTGTTCCTTATTTAAAATTATAATTTATTAAGATCTTAAGCATATCTGTGCAATCACTTATGAATTGATTTCAGTACAAAATTGGACAGCTTTACATGATAGCACGTCATAGTCATGAACAATCAGATTCAGGCGAAGGAGTGGAAGTCGTGGAAAATTGTGCTTGTGAGGATCCAGAACATGGACCCGGGCAGTACACGGAGAAGAGAGTACACCTGTCAAGGTAGTTAGTGTGCAAGACGATTTTGGGTATGATGTAAGGATTTGAAGTTTTTTTTGTGTTCATTTCCGAGCTGTTAATTTTTAGTTAGTGTATTTTCGTTTAGTGAAATTTTAACTACGGTCAATTTTCCTTAAAGTGATTGAAATGTCCTGAAGAAAAGCTTCATTAGTGAATATTTCCTAAAGACCCTACATTAACTAGTCTTTACACAAATTATTTGGAGTTTTATTTACCCCTGTTTTTAATCGTCCCAGTAATGTCGTCTGAATTTTCAAGAGAGAATTAATCAATGGTTTTTGTAGTCGTCCAACGGAGGATTCAAACCAACATTGTTGAGGTGATACCTTTTAGAACGCTCATAGACAATAACGACATTTTGATAGTTTGATGCTCAAAAGAAGGAAAATTTAAATTGTGCATGGAATGGCCCTCGGACACATTCATTTTCCTAGTGGCATAAGGAACTGATTTAGTGATGTTCAATGATTAAAAACGAAGATTAAATATTATTGGAAGTATCCTAGTGTATGCTTACTGTAAAAATTGAGTTCAACTGCTTTAAAATATTTCATCAATTTGTGAATAAAACAATTATATCGTTGAAAAGCAGCATGCGTTTGTTAAATCGTAGATCAACTTTAACCATCTCCTGTGCTATGAAATATTAATTCAAAATGTTTAAGGAAAAGAAATAAAATTAATTTGAGTGTACACAGTTCTTTCCAAGGCTTTAGATCAAATTAACCATGACTTATGGACATTAAAAATAAGAAAAGGGCTATGTCAACCCACTCCTTTATTGTTTTGAAATTTAATTGATAAACAGATTTCAATGTGGGAAGTTTAAAAAATCTGTCATGTAAATAACGAAGGACATTCATGAAATGCTGAAATTTACATAGATGTAAACAAGTTCTTCCAAAATAGGTCCCATATATTTACTGAAATTTAGTAGAATATTGCATTTTCCCAGCAACATAGTTTAGTACAAGGGTTGTGACTTCAACCATCACATGTGCTTAGGTACTTGTATCATATTAAAACCAAATAGTTCCACTCTAATTTAATCGTAAGGTTTTCCTCTACTGTAGTTGTCATTTTATGTGATATGTTTAAGATGTACTGGGGAAAGGGTGTGCCTAAAGGATAAGCTGAAGAGCAGTTGTTGGTGAGATGAGGTCAGGAGAAGGATGGGTCACTGTAAATAGAAATACTAACTCTAAAAGGAAAAATGATGCTGGGACGAAAAATGAATGTGAATGTTGAGAGAGAAAAAGGAGAGATCTCACTTGTTAGGATGGATATGGATCACAAATTGAAGGGATGGATAGATAGAAAGGAAGTGGAACCTTATGCATTGAGGTCCCATCTCCTTTCCAACTCTTTATGTAGGTTATGCTTTAACCTTTCCTTCCTCTTTTCCTGTTCACCCAGTCTCATCATCATACTAACCTCTGTGACTCTCCAGCCTACCATGGAAACTTGCCCTATTTCCCTCTCCGAATTTCTTTTCCCAAACACTGGTTGTAAAACATGATTGAACAAATTCCCAAATATCAGAGCCAGTACCCATAATATAATATAACAAAGCGGCCACCTAAGACTTTGAATATGCAAGGAGAAGGAAAAGCTTTCCTCTTCCATGTTAAATCCCATTTTGAAGTTGTGTTTATGGTGGGGTAGAAGAAAGCAGAAATGAAATTGAAAAATAACCAACTTGGCTTTTCCACATAGAAAATTTTTTATTTACGACCTTGGTTTTGTTATGGTATAACATCTTCAGGTAAAAATACCGGTCAAACGCAGTATATAAATCCCTGGATGGAGGGGAGAGGAAGGAGGAAGGAAAGGATTGGTTGAGGTAGGAAGAGGGGGGCTCAACGTTTATGGTTGGAGACAGAGGAGGAGGATTGGTAATGTTGATAAATTAGCAGCCAGAGAGGAGGGATTAATACAGTGTTGAAAAATGTTTGCTTGGCATTAGGTTAGTTGGCAGAGGAGTGGGGGAATGGGTATTGTGAACGGGAAGAATGGGACTGGGTGATTAAGTAGCAGGCTGATCATTTTTTCTGTACCTAATCATTTTTTCATTAAGTTTGACATTTAAAATTTTCTTTTTTATTTCCAGTCGTCTTCCTTACTGGTTGCAGAATTTAATTCCTAAACTTTTTTATGTGACTGAAAAAGCTTGGAATTATTATCCATTCACTATCACAGGTAGTTACTGATTTGAATGTTTTTGCATTATTGCATGTTACACTTAATCATGTTTGTAGGAATTTATCAGGTAATGAAATATTAATGACTCAAGGAGTGAATAATGGTCTTTTGTAACTAATATTTTGCTTGATTTTCTCTTTTGGATTCCCTGGGATGCTCTGTGCTGTAATGACCACCTGTAGAGTACACAGTGAGTTTATCGATGAACATTTTTTCATAATCTTTATAGGATAAAATTAATGATTTTTTCAAATGCACATGCTTCTTTTTCTTATTTTAAAGCAAAGTATAATTTTTCTAGAGCCATGAAAGTTTTATGTTGCTATTAAAATTTTGCATACTCCAAAAAATTCATTTTATGTACCTCTCTTTGCAGACATAATTAGAATATCATGATAGAACTTAGAGTAAAAATTAGTTAGAATTTGGAATGAAACTCTAAAATTAGGATCATCTCCAAGTCTGTACGCTTGGTGGGCAATATGAAAGAATGGACATTTTAACAAAGATATATTTAAAAAATAAATGAAATGGAAAATAATAATACTTCGATATGAAGCCTTAAATCATTCACCTCAAACAGCTCATGCATGTCATTTTCTTGATTAAGTTTTTGACTCTAGCCAAAGTGAACATGAATGCTAAGGAGATGCAAAGGTTGATGAAATACCAAGATCTACAAGTATGGTACAAATTTTGGAAGATGTACCTGGGATGCTCGGTCAAACTTGAATTTACCATGATAAGCTTAAGGAGTTTCAAGCTTGTTGGAGTTAAGAACCCTCTTATAGAGAACATTAAGTTTATCCAAGCTTGTAGAGCTAGAGTGGGTGCACTGCTGCCTGGTGCACAGAAGGCCATCATCCAATCAAGGCCCCTCAACTTGCATGCAAATCCCCAGACAACTGGTTGGCCATCTATCAGATGGTATTGAATGTAGATACAGCTCTGCAAACCCATCTCAAGTGTTTCGCCTTCATGATGGCAATGAACCCAATACTTCCCAGTTGTTTCAAAATGTATCATATATTAATATAAAAAAGTGAATAAGCACACAAAGTGAGTTGAAACACTCTCTTACTCAGGTTTCTTATTCCAGTGTGTTGTGAGTACTCACTCACTCGAGGTTTTCAGAAATTTTATAAATTTTATTTTTATAATTTTACTTTACATTTTTACAGAAATTATTATTGCATGGACCGATCAATGGCACTACTTTAAGTGGAGGTGGGAAAAACACACACACACACTGACACTTGGGTTCATAATCTACAGTGGCCGCCATGAGCTTTTGCAAATGCAAAAGTTATGGGGATTTGCTCCCATGGTAGGGACATATCAATTTCATAATTATAGAATACAAACAAAATAGAGAAAGCACACTTGTAGATGCATGCACTCTCCCAGCTAGGTTTGTGCTCCACAGAGTTGATTGCATCCATTCAGGGTACACACAGTTAAAGGGAAAAGAATCAGTGCTAAAAAAATCTGACTACTGATGTTTTTCCTGCCAAGCTAAGGGGAAGTGTTTTAATCTCCATTGTGTGTATTTATCTTTCTTTATTATTTTTTTCCCATTCATTCGATTTTATTTGTTTAAAAATGCATCAAAAGGTTCCTCCTCCTCATTTATACCCACCAAAGTGCTACCTTGGAGTAATCTTTTTTAATTTTAATAACCATATGTCCATTCTCTATTTGTAAGAGTTAAATGCTATACTTGATACATACTTGAATGAATTTATGTAAAACAATCAAATGCCTCTCAGTTGTAGTGTATATAGTATTTATGTAAGGGAAGATTTCTATATTACTATTTTTAGTACATGAATGTGTTCATACCTTAGATTTGATCCTTGAGTATCAACTGAGTGTATCATACTATTATTTTACATAATGGTGAACATGAGCCTGAAGCATTTGAGTAATTGTCATTTTTAGAAGTAAAAATTGTACTTGCTCTATACCCACATCAGTATTTGTCAAATTAAATCAAAAGTGGAAGCTCATCTCTTGACTCCCATCAATGAGTGGGGCAAAAATTATTGAAAATATTAATGATTAAAGTAACTAATCACATCTAGTAGGTTTTCCTTTTAAACCCTTGTATTGAGCTAGTGCTTCCAATTAGTACATTGAACCATTGCTATTTCTTATAGTGTTCCTTCATCCCAAAGTTTCACATTTCAATTCGAACCAAATATGAGGACAACAATGGGTCATCAGAAAATGTAAGTGCTTCTATTTTACCTAAATATTTTTCATTTTTGGACAAGGATGTTTAATTTAGGAACTGCATCTAACAGTTTACATATGACAGCAGTTCAATAAATGGTGATCTTTCATTTTTATTTGCATATTGTATGGTGCAAAAAAATTAATTTTATGTAATATTGTTAGAAAAATGTGTATTACATATGTGGTACAAGTTTCATTGATTTGACTCGAGTTTGTCATCAGTGGCAACTGTTTTAGTTCGAAACTAACATCCTTATGTTATGCTCCAATTACTAAATTGACCTTTGGGTTGATTACTGTGTTTTTGGTTTACTCTTCTTTATGCTGATACACCACTCCTTGAATATAAAAAAATATGACCATACTTTTCCTGCAGATGGCTTCTCTTTGGTTTTTTTTGTATTTGGTGATGTTAGAAATTCCCACTCAGAGCTTTACAGTTGGCTCTCAGGATCAAAAATATGTGGCTTAAGTTTCATCTGCAGTGATAAACTTCAAAGAATATCTTTAGAGAACCAGTTAGATCAACTTTAACTGCTAACAAATTTGCCTGCGAACGTCCTGCTCCTCGAGTATGAGCATCCTTAGAATTCACTGTACACAAACATGTCTCAGGTGGAATTTTTCTGTTTCCAGTGTTTTTGGTGGAACCTAAATGAAATTTAAAAATTTCTGACAGTGCTTTTAATGCTTTTCGATGATTTTTTCATGCAATGGTAGCAGTGATGTTAATGTATGCCCCTGTAAGAACAGTTACTGGAGCTCCAGATCCACCTTCCTTTGGAACTGCCTCCTCTCTTAAAGTATTTTAAACTATCTTCTAGATGTGCCATATGAAAGAAGAGATTCTTCATAGGTTTACGGTAGTATTACTGAGGCCTTAGGTAGTGAATTTTTTTAGCTGGAAGCAAAATTTCAATGCGATGTTTTACTCATCACATGTACATCTCCATAGTCATTGCAGGCCAACTGGATATGTTTCAACTTGAAACTGCTGCTGCTAGTGCATTACTGAAGTCAAATCAATTATACTTACACCACAAATAAATTAAACATTAAGTTAATAGAAAAACATACAATTCCATGTTTGAACAATAATTAAAAATTTTGTAAATAAAAAATTCATGATCACTCATTATTGAAAAATCCTATTGTATGCATGTCTTCAGTAGCACTGGGAGTTATTAGCAATTAGTAGTAAATATATGACAAAAGAATAAAGGAAACTTTCACTACTAATTATAAGTCTTCAATTATGTTATTGAAGTTTCTCCTAATACCAATTACTTGGAAAAAAAAACTTGCTTACTGCCATGAATTAAAGTTGTGTGTATTTGTGCTATCCATTTATTTACAGATTAATATGATTTGCAAAAATATGATATTTTGTAAGACATAGATAGTTATTGTTGTTGTTTAATTCAAGTGTTAAAGGATAAAAGATGAGAGACACGGTACAGCCTTGCTATTGTAAACTGTCCTACCCTGTAGAATTAGAGGGGATAGCTTTGATTTTCAGAGAATTTGCAAGGACATAGATCCTGAACAAGATCAAATATTTAAAGCAGGAATGCCAATGCTTACATGTTGCTCTTTTACTGAATGTTGATTTTGACATAATTTCGACATATTCTGTTGACTTAGCTATCGAACATATCTGTAATAACAATTTAATTCATTCCTTGCATTTAAGTGTCAAATAAGTCCAAGTCAAGTTTAAGTCAGATAATATTACTGCAAAAGTATGGTCTAAGTGATTGTGTATATATGTGTGGAGATGCACTCAGATAATACAAATAGTTATTTAAATCAGGCTTGAAGTTATCAGACAAGATACAGTAGTACTCTCCTAAGTAAAATGTCTTTTATCAAATGAATTGTGTATGGGCTCTACTTGAGTGTGCTAAAAGGGTGCAGTAAGAATAATTTTGTATTTTATGGTGACAGTCGGGTATGAATAAGAGGAAAAGGGAGATATGGAAGAGTGAGTTTTGAAGAGAAGTAACCAGTCACTGCCTATGGTCATGAACAGTATTGAACAGTCCTACTCATATCTTTCCACTGTTAACTCATCCCTTTCAAAGATGAACCCATCTTTCTCTAATTTGGCAACTTAAAGAATTTTATCTGTACTTTTAATAATTTTCTTGATATTTTAGACTTCAGTTTGAGTAGAAATTGTATGCAACCTTTGCTTCCCCTTTCACCCTTGATTCCGATCTCAATGGCAATTCCTCACCATCACTCCCAGTATACAGTGAGAGTTCACACATTCCCATCACCAAGATAAAGGAAATGATAATTTGAGTACATAAAAAGAGACGTTTCAGGCGTAATATGGTGGAATATCATGATTAATTAAAATTGAGTACATAAATCTATTTATTTTCCAATGGTAAGTCATTTGCAAATTAATGAATTCGTCAGTTGGTTTTTTTAAAAAACAAACACACTATCATGGAAAATAATTAATTCTCATTGGAAACCATTTATCAGGTGGCGCAGAAATGGTGGGATTGCAGTGAAATTATTCTCTTGGTATGTGAATCCCTGGGAGGCTGATAGGCCTTTGCTTGTCATCAGGTTTCCCAGGTACTGAACTACTGAATTGTACATCGTAACTATGCCTTAAGATGTAATAGAAGCAGGCATCTTTGAATGAGTATGACTACTCACCGGAGTAACCCAGCCAGCAGTTAATATGTAAATTTCAAAATGCTCTATCTGGATGATGTGTATGAAACTCTGTTCTCTCGTTGTATTGTGAGCTTCCATGATTGACTAAATGCATATTTAATGTTGCATATGAAGTTTTGTTGTTCCTGGCACATTTTGATGCCTTCCTTAGTCAACCAATTTAAATATAGAGCATCTTTCTCGTCAAAACTGACCACTTTTGGCCAGACAGCATATGAGAAGTGGCAGATGATGTAGATAAATATCCTTCGGTGTGTCACTGGGTGAGCTTCATGAGGCTGATGTGTCAATGAACCACTCAAGATGCAAGGGCAAGGTAAACTGGGTCAAAAGTTTGACTGGTCTATATATGTTCGCTACTCTGTTAGGTGTCTTCTGATCAGTTGATGTTAACTCGGTGTCTTTTCCCTGTGCTATCAGTCTTCTTGAGCTCAGATTTTCTGCAGCATTTTAGTGTTCATCCAGAATGTCAAGAAGAGTAAGAGTACATGGGAAAGAAGGAAAATCAACGTCAATCAGTTAAAAGACACCTTGGCCATTCTATGAGCGTGTATGAACTGGCTAAATTTCTTAATGACTTTTAATAATCAAACCACTTTACTTTTCCACATAAACTTTTTAATTTTTACAACCCAGGTTTCGTTATAGCATAACATCATCAGGTCCTATAGGTGCTATAACGAAACCTGGGTTGTAAAAATTAAAAAGTTTATGTGGAAAAGTAAAGTGCTTTGATTATTAAAAGTCAGTATGAAGATTTTCCACCAAGTTACGCCAGAAACTGTTTTATTTAAATTTCTTAATGTTTACACAGCTTGCCCTGAGGATTATAAACAAGTGGTTTATTGAAATTTTGACTATGCATAGCCTAACCCACTGTCAAACAGAGTAAATCTTCAATTGTAAATACAAATGCATTTCACTTTGTAAAGTGGGCCAAAGTTATTAAAATACTTCCTAAAGTGAAATTTATTCACAATACTTATTCTTTATCCATGTCTATAAAAAAAATAAATTAACTCTCTTCAGTATGTGAAAATATGGTACTCCATTGTCTCCTTCTATAAAAAAATAATTATAAATATTTATATACCTTACTTGTATTCATAATGTATTCATGCATTGATGATGTCCTCACATTATTTCAGGTTTTAGGTGTCTCTCCTATAGAATTGAAGGATCTCGCAGTTGACTTTATTGACATAGTATATGATGAAGTCAACCCCCGTAATTATAAGGAAGAGGAGGTGAGTTCAGTCTAATATATTCAACTATATATTTTCAATTCAGTTACCATACAGCACGAGGGATTAAAAAGGTTATTAAAGGAATTAAAGGAAATTATATTTGGTAATTTTAGTTGTGAAATTCTGAATTTATGATATTTTGCTGCTGTCAATCTTAATTATCATAATCATTTTTCGGTGGCAATGAACTGCAATACTTCTGAATTACTGTCGTGAATTTCAAGACTCATCACAGTGTAACATCCTGGAAACCCCTAAATTTACAAAATAGCACTCTGAAGACCTTCAACAAATATTTGAAATGATTATTGTGTTTGTTCAAATTTATGATAATTTAATGAATTTATTTGATTTCCTTGTTTTCAATCATCATTGATCTTAGAAGTCTGGAAGATCTATGTCTGAGAAATGGCTGGGATATTTGGGATTTAATTTTTCTTCCTTGGGAATTTGAGAACAAATTTATGAAAGCATTAGATTATTTTTAATGGACTATTTATTTACTCAGTTGTGTAAATATATTAAGGCCAATTTGTTGGCCTTAGCAGCAAGCGGCAGTTTTTATGTGCCTACACAATGTTTTCCTAGTTGTGTAATTACCCTTGAAGCTTTTGGCTTGATGTAAGTTTTAGTTATTAGCCCAGAATTAATGTCTAAACACTGGGAGATCTGGTGCTATTGCTATTGGTTGTATTAAGGTGTTCCCAGGGAAGAGAAATTTTCCAACAGTCAACATAGTTTCTTCTCAGAAAATGCCCTAAGTTATGTTTTTCACTATATTTGCATCATTCGTGTAAAATTTTCTTGAAACGCCTCTATCATGCTGACATTATGCATAAAATTAATCAATTTGTTCTCAAAAATGAAATATTTTATATTTACTTTCATCTTATATATGAATATGGCACAAATTTTTCAGTCACTGATTGATTATCAAGCATTTAGAAAATAATGAGTCTAAGAAAAGGATAAAATTTATTCTTTTCAAGTGGAATTAATGTTGTAGGTTAACTGAATGCCAAATTTCTGAGTAGCATACTCCATGGCAAAATACTGACTTGGCTTTTACCTGCTTTTCTCAATTATAATATGTAATTTATTTAACTTTTCTTAAGTATTTCAACATTCTGCATAAAACAGCTGCAATTTACACCTGTATTATTTAGAAGAATGCAAAAATTTAAATGAAGCCAATATTTAAAATAATTGTGGAAAAACACTACTTCTAGCTTTATAGCCAATAAATTCCGTGGAAAAGTGAAGCGCAGGGGTTAGGCAGAATGACATATTGGATGAATACCTCTATGTGAGGTTTATTCTTCATCTGCCAATGAAAGAAAAATTCTTAATTTTCATGATACTTGGTATAAGTTTGTTAAAGTTAAACGTAGTGCATCAATTTTTTTATGTCATCGGAATAGGTAAACTTATTTGTATCAAGAAGTTCAAATGTGCACTCATGTAATGGTTGAGTTTCCTAAAATATATAGTTGGAGGAAACTTAAATTGCCTTACATCACTCTTCTGTGATTATAAAATTGGCTTCTTTTTCCATATAGGACTTGAGATACTTCAAATCAGTCACCACAGGACGTGGGCCACTTGTGGAAGGGTGGAGAGGAGGACCACAGAGTGGTGTCCTGTCAGAAAACAACTCATGGCTGGATCCCACTGTTCATCCTATCATGTGCTCATACAAACTAGTCTCTGTTTCATTTGAAGTTTGGGGTTTGCAGACAAGAGTAGAGGAATTTGTTCAAAGAGTAATTATATAAGTTTTCTAATTCTTTCTCTATCATCTTTTCTACTTATTTCTCTGTCTGTTTCTCATGTGTACCGATAGACATAAGATTCTTTTAAGAAGAGACATAGGAACTATTCAGAGTATAATACCTAAATAAAGTGTGTCAGAGACTTTCTCTTCCTTCAAGTGTAATATTTAAATTGAAAGTACCATGACTCTCTTCCTAAAGTCATTGCATCACCCTTATACAAATTGGCAATACTGCTCCTGGATCATTGTATCAGTTTGTAGCCTGTTTTCATGCTTTGATTTCTCTTTTGCCTTTGTCTCCTCTCCTCCTTTTTTATATATCCTCAGGCCCTTGAACTCCCTCTGTAACTCATTCCAAAGACATGCTGATTCTGCTTCATTGCCCTTTGGTCTAAAAAGTTGGTTGTGCCTTCATATCTATGCAGTGGTTCAAAGAAAATAATGTTTGTATTCTTGGTCACGAGAAAGATGGTCTAGGGATCACTCACCATTAATATCATAATATTCTGACTTATTTTAATCTCTATATCATCATTAACCACAATCAATTCTGAGGTCATTTATCTGTATGTGACCATGAAGCTAACAGAAAATATTCACGTTTGACATTCCCCCTTTTTAACCTTTTCCATTGAGTCACATCTCACTTATCTCCAATGCCTTTTCAATATCACATCATTCTTTTTCTCTGATTCATTTATACCCTTCTTGTTCATGTACAAGCAAAGTTAGTCTGATTGATAATGCACCTGCCACCAACTTACCCTTAGGACATAAGTTCTGTTTTGTGACTGGTTAGTGTTTTTAGAATGAAGGCTTCAGAGCAAAAACTTTCCTAGTTCACAGAGATCATTAAGGAGACTAAAAGCTTCTTTTAAAATTCTTACAGTTCACAATGTTGAATTTCATTGTTATGAATTCACAAATCAAATGGAATAGTTCTATTTTATTTTTTGAGTAAATTGCTATCCCATGGTCACAATATATTTTGTAAAAACTGGAGATTTGCCACTAATGGAGTAATCCCTGCTATATATTACATAATTGGTTGAATTTTTGATGAGAAGTTGATGTAAATAGACTGGTTAATCAACTAAAGTAAATCCCTTTTTTATCCTCACACAATTATAATGGGAGGTGGGGGTAGACCAGAGGTGTAGCGTGTCTGCCTGTGGAGCTGAAGGTCGATGGTTCCATTCCCATGACCGGCAAAAGTTTTTCAGCTAAGAAAAACAATTGTAAATGGTTTTTCAAAATGAGGCTACCTCACATTAACAGGAAAAACACAACAATGGTATTTCGGAAAAAGGCAATGAGAAAAATAGACTCCTACTGAAAAGCTACCCTGAACCCATGGTAAAAGGCAGCAGTTTCACCATTAGGCATAGGTGGTGCAGACTGAGTGGGTTGGCCCGGCATCAGCTGCCACAGCTGTGGGGCGAGAGTGAAGTTCACATTATTGGCCACAGTACTGCGATGTGGAAGGCAATGGGAAACCACCACATTATTCTCCCTAGAATATGCAGCCTTACCTTGCATTCAAATATAGTATAATGGAAGGATATACACTGCTAACCAATCCTATGATTGAAATACTGATGATGATGACTTATAATGGCAAATGTTAAATACTTAAAATATGAGGAACAACGACTCAAACTGCTATGTAATCATTTTATAAGTTTCATGGTCAAGCCCAAAATTCAATGATGGCCAAAGGCCCTCTTCCTTTATAGCACTGTTGATGGCATTAGGGTTTTATGTATGTTTGAATGAAAGATGTAAATGTGGTAAAATAAATACATTTTAACTACAATGGTGAACTAAACTTGTTTCAACTCACAATGGCTACCACTAATGCAGTACTGGAGTCAATTCAATGAAACTTGTACTACATGTGATCTACACATGTATAAAATGAAATTTTTGCACGATAAATTATACAAATAAAAAATTATAAGTGCTCTTTATTAAACAGTCCCAATAGGATTTTCCATATGTTTACAGAAAACATCATACAAATTTGATAAATTTTGGTGAATATATTTTTAAATTATTTTAGGTTGAGGTAATACATGAATCTATCAATAATTGAAAACATTGAAATTTAATACAAGGAGTCTAGATAGATTAAGGTCTATATTAGGGTGAAATTGAGACCTAATGGTCCCTTCTGAGTCAAGTGGGTAGAGAACTGTGTTACTAAACAGAGGACCCTGGTTTGATTCTGGGTCATACTTTTGGGCTCTCAGCTTCACCCAATCTGCATGATTTTATGAATACCAGATCTTCCTGGCAAATCACAGGTGGCACATCTCTTCTCCCTCCCATCCTAATGTGTGTATTTCATATCCCATTGGTCTAAGTATTAGGTAAGCTCTACCAGCACCTTCCAAACCAACATTAGGTTGATTACTCTTATTTTTGGGGTTGAGTATCTGTTGAAAATATGACGCAAACAATAAAAGTAATAATAATTACTGAGAATAGTTTTGGTCTTAGACTTTTTTGTTTAGTTAGTAGGCTGTGCAACTTGTCACATGAGCCTGATGAATACTCGCACATGGTAATAGTTTGCACATGGATGACTGCCCTGTGATTTTGCCACCTGAAACTTTAGTACAGGAGCACTAATTCATTTTTGCCCCAGTAACTTTTTAATATGGTTTTACTTTGTTGTTCAACTTTGAAACATATGCTCTTCTCTCTGGAAAAAAGGTGAAATCCAGAAACATCTAAGCATTGGCTACACAAATTACACAATGAGAAAAATCTTACTGAGGTAGTATTTGAATTTGTGGTCATCAGGATGGTGTATTTAGTAACAGGTCAACTATTGTTTGAGTACAGTTCATTACACAGTCACGGGGAAGAGTAGTTTGCATAGGGAAACAGTTTTTAATGTTATAAAATCTATTAACTCTTCTTCTCTGTGGCTATTTACAGTGTGTACGAGATGTCCTCCTGCTTGGCCACAGACAAGCCTTTGCATGGGTCGATGAATGGATTGCAATGGATTTGAGTGCAGTTAGGGCATATGAAGCTGATATGATTGGGAAAACAAATGAGAAAGTGGCCCAAGGCAAAGCAAAGGGTACTCCTGAGAATGCAGATGGAAAGGCGGCTCAGCATAAGGGAGCTGAAGGTGGGTGTAATGATAAGGTTAATAATGGTGGGAAACATACTGTGTAAATCTATGGATGGCCTACACCTGTTTTCTCAACTGCTAAAAATGTTGGCATGCGTCTTACATGAGGTAATGTCCCTCCCCTACCTCTCTGCTCTTCTCAGAACCCTCTGGGGTAGAGGAACCTCCACCCTCCTTAGCCTCCGGGGCCCTTGAGAATGGCATGAGATCTTGACAGGAGAAGTGCCTCATTTGGTTGTTTGCTGTTCAAGGCTAGCAAGCACTAGCTAGCAATCTTACACTAATATGCTGTGCTTGCGTTCAATTGTACATGTTTAACAGTGGCTACATTTACAGGTTTCAAATATGCTATGTGATAATTTGCTGATCTTCTATTTGAGTTAATAACATGAGTAGTTGTAAAGTAGTATGCTTTTATGAAATGTGAAAAACTAAAATTAATCTGAGATTCTTAAGAATAGTTGATTACATTACTGGGCAAAAAATTTTCAATTACAAGGTAATTTTAAATTTCAAGGTACAATTTTCCAGAATTTTTATTTATTTATTTATATCACCTAAAAACATCATCATACTCATTAGAGTGAATACATTACAAAGAAAAACAAATGGTGAATAAATAATGGGACACAAATAACAGCACTCCATAAAAATGAAGCTCAGTTTACATAAATGAGAGAGAAAAAAATGAGTGGCAAAAGAATGGGAGGTCCAAAGAAAATTAGAGGGGGGAGAAAGATCATGGCAAGAGTTAATGGCTTGAGAAGTTTGGGATGGGTGGAAGTCAAGGAGGTATTTCATCATTGCTTTACAGGTTGATGGAAGTCTAAAGATTAATGAGCATTTTGTTATTGACAGGTGAGGGCTGATACAACGAAAGAGATCATTCTACCGTGTTATATGTAAAGACATTCAAAGAGGGAGGAGGGAAAAAGTTCAGATGGTCTATAATTGCATTGATATTTTATGAAAAACTTTTTATCATGCTTTGCACAGTGATCAGTTAGGGAATAAATGACGAGAGAAGACCTTAGATAATCCAGAGAGAAGTTACGGAAGCGTAAACGATGGTGGTGAGTTGCACTTTTCAGGATTACAGAGGACAGGAGAGCCTTTAAGGAAATATCTGCCAGGTAATTGATCACTGAACACTGGCTGGCTGTTTAAATAAGAAGGTAGACGATGATTTGGATATGGTATAGCATATCAAAAGAAATGTTTGTGGCTTGACATTTTCCAGACTACAGCAGTGTTTGTGCTATTTTTCTGTTGCTTTTGATGTTGATGAAGTGATTTATAAGAAAATCCTGTATTTTCTTTATTTTTAAAAATGTTTTCTGTAAACAGTTATCACTTTTTCCATGCTTGATTAACTGTTGTGACGTGTGAGAATAAGTTGGGAATAGGAATACATAAAATGAGTGGCCACTCTGAAACACCTTGAAATGTTTTTAAGTGAGGTTTTTGCACAAATCAGTTTTTTTACAATTCTGAAGGAACTTTTTGAAAGGATCAATTGTGTACTTTGTCTTGGAAAGTAGTTTGCAAATGCTCTATAATGATGTATGTTATGCAGCTATATCAGTTTAACCCTTTCTCAATTAGTCAATAAACATTATTCTTTGTGAATCCCAAAAATAGGTTGCCATATCCTTCAAAACTGGTAACCCATTGCTTAGACTGTACCTTAGTTTTAGTTATGTAATGATGAATCCACAGAAACAGTTGTGAACTGGCCTTCGAACATGGTCCAAAGCCAGTTCTAAGTCCATGGTTTTGTTTTTGGTCAACTGCAAGTTATCGTGGAATACATCTTGTGGAAAGTTCTCTTTTTAGAAATGTTGGTGGAAAATATTACATACCTATTCACTCAAGATGCTTAAAGCATTAATGTTTTGACACTCCTTCACTTTTCTATTTTCCTCTACCATATTATACATTTTATCTGTGATTATTGGAGTAGTAACCTCAACATAGAATCAGGTATATTCTGCATCAATTTCACTCATATAATCGCCCCAAAACTTTAAAATCACTTATGAACCATTCTAAGAGTGCAGATTTTCCATTATGTTTATTAAGTTTCTATTTTGTCATTTTAGGAAATTTGACTTTTGGAAAACAATGTTTGATCAACACATGAAATTCTGTTTCATGCAAATTTTGAAATCACTCCACTTACTTGATTAAACAAATACTAAACATAGTAAGCAATCTGGCTGAAACTTAGTGTGTACTTCATGAAAAGGTGTTACTAACAGAAAATAACTTGGATATGTGCCAGTGTTGCCATCTCTCCAACTTTGCCTAGACTTCGCAAACTGCCCTCTTACACCTAATTACTTTTCCATTCCTCAACTTGAACTGCTTTAACCAGCACCTTCTGTATGTTGTCGAAAGATGAACACTCTGATATTGAATGAATCAAGGATTTAATAAGGAAAGAAAATGAAAAACGACAACTAAAGCATAAATTTATGTAAAAATATTTAAAGCCCCGGTCACATTTTCTTGAACTTTGTCTTTTTCTTAATTTCATGTTTAGTGTGTTTATTTAACTGCAGCTACATTTGTTATGGATTTTTCTCCCTCATTATTCTTCAGCACATTCTTCACTTGTGAATTTTGAAATCCCACCCATTTTCAGGTACTCTCTTATTTTTTTTCTGGACTTTTTGCTCCAGTCTGTCAATCCCCTTCAAATTGTTCAGTTGTTCCCAATCTGCAAAATTGGCATTATTCTGCAGTCATGTCCTTATATAATCTTGTAGGAATCATCCTCATCTCACAATCATCAATGAATTTCCTTCATCATTTTATTTCCATTTGTTGCATTGAATCATTTTGAACTGTTCCCGAAACCTAGCCTTCATTGTTGTGTGTTTATAATGCATTTAAAATCTATTATGCATATCATAGACAGGTTGAAGCATAAAAGGTGGGCCACAAAACCTGTCAGGAGAGGTAGTCATGAAATCAATGATTTATGTAATTTAAAGAAAACATATAACAACCCTGCCCTTTCAAATGTTTCTGATCTATAATGCTGATTATAAGATTAATCAAAAATGCTTTAGAAAACATATTACTATAGCCTAATTCCTATTCAGTTAGTAAAAATAGTATGTAAAATAGTGAATTGGGAAGCATGCATAGCTTGACCCAGCAAAGGATCTATAACTCTTAGGAATGATAGTGAAAATGGGATAAAGAATCCTAACATGTTAGCTAATTTTATTAATGAGTATTTTATTAACTTTCCATTGGCATTATATCAACCTTTTAATGATAATAAAATGAGTTCTCTAGATCAAAAAACAATAATTAGCTCCATTAAACTATTTCACGCCACTAAAAAGAGATTCTGGGCTGAGTCCACCTAAAAAAAAACTAAAATTCTCATGGGATTGATGGACTCATTCAAGATAATAAAAAGGTTTATTCATGTTATAATTAAATCATAACACATTTGGTTAATTTCTCCTTCCTAAATAGTGTCTTTCCAGATCATCACAAATAGCTGAAATAATACCAGTATTCAAGCAAAAAGACAAAGATTGTGAAAGTATAACAAAAAAACTAAAATATTGATTAGAAATAGATTACTCTTTTTAATTAAGGACAATATTTTCACTAAAGCCCAATTTGGCTTTATGGAAGGGAAAAGTACCTAATCCACATTGGCACAGTCAATTGGAATGAATCTTTCAGCCCTGGTTAAGTATGAGTTTTCCATCTGTATTTTTATGAACCTGACATGGGCTTTTGGCACAGTTCATGTCATCCTATTGAGAGACTCATAGTCAATGATTGTTTCCAGTCCAATTAAGCAAATAGAAAAATTAGTGGAAGTAGATGCTCTTTGAAGGCTCAAAGATATAGGCTTATTGTACCATGTAACTAAAAGCTATGGATAATGCAGTTCCACAAAAGAGTATACATACTTCAGTTGGTATTTGGCAATTTCATGAATAAATCTGTGTGGAGAACTGTTCACTGATTTATGCCAGTGTAATGCGCTGATTGAAGATTTATGAGTTGGTCAACTGAACTCAGCGGTTCATCCATAATAATGGACAGGCGCCGTTAATGCTGTCATCATTATGGACGTCCTCCCTTCCCAAGTTGAAGTTTTGATACTAGTGCCAAGCAAATGCCTTATCAATAAACATTGTCTCCATAAGGCTTCTTAAATTGACAACGAATGTCAAATGGCCACACATTTCTTATGTTGAAAAATCTGATCACAGCCATAGCTACACAAGTGGTGGGGTTTTCAGTTTTCTTAAACATTGGTAAACACTTGGTGAAACTACAAAATAAATGGCAGCATTACAACACTTTACCTGCGGTGAGCAAATAACTGAAGGTGTTTGAGGTTGAGTGATGGCTACTTGCATAGCAGGTGCTCTATGCAGCATAAACTGGTTCTACTTTCTGGATGGCCCTTGTACTTTGTTATATTTGATGTTTATTATATATGCATAGTGTGAGGATTAATTAAATTCACATCTAAAACAAAAGTACTGTCAACAGATTACTCCACCGAAAAATGGAGTGTTTATACTCTGGGTAGGATTATATTTAGACCAATATGACAGGACCTGGTGCAAACCTTGATGTTATTGGGTTTATGCCAATAACTGATCTTTTGAATTTTAGCGAAAAAGATGACCATGGGAGAAAAAAATTGACCATGACCTCATAGAAATTAACCAAATAATACTTTTACATGTTTGTATTGTAGTAGAGAAATTAGTGTTTTATCAATACATAATTGCTCATATGTTGAAATATAATCAATGGGTTCATAATAAAATGCCCAAGTTGTAATTTTTAACTATTCCCCATTTACTCATTATTTGAACTATTTATATGCATGAATTGAATTATAAAATATTTTCACCTTCCCTTTGCCTTTTTGTACATAGGAAGTTATATATATCACAATTAATTATTTTACAGTCTCTAGTATTTGTCCTATATGTAGAATATCATCTTTAACAGTAAATCAATAGAAATGCATTCTAAACAAGACAATGTGGTATAATTGTGTGTAATGTGTTTTTTTACTTCAGTAATTTTAGTGAATATGATTTTGAATTCTCTTTTACTATAAATGAAATTTCAGGCAGTGGAAAGAGACATCATTTTCATCATTAAACTACCAAAGAAGAACAAATATTGTGTAAAATATTTGGGAAATCACCACTTTTAGAGGTATTTCCTGATAATTTCAAATCTTATATAGCCTGGAAAACTAACATGTACCTATATGTTTCATGCAAGTTTCCTAATTTAGGGACAGTAATTCTTAGTTGCACTAATTTAGGGAGAGTTATTCTGTAGTGGTACTAATTTAGGAAGAATAATTCTTTAGTAATGAAAGAATCTGTTTCCAGTACTTTATTGAGTCTAATACTGGCACCCCTTGTCTCATTGTGATTATTTTTACATTGTCATTTTAAAATTCTCTCTCGTTATTGTGTAATCTATAAATGTTTCATCTTCCCTCATAAATGTTTCCTTACTCTCAGTCCATATGTTCTATAACCGAGCTGCTTTACGAGGAACTTTAATGAGGAGTCAGTTTTATAGGACAAAAATGGGTTTTGTATGCCCACAATAGACCTTTCAAACATGTTCATCATATTCTTATAAAAATGCCTAACTGTGATGATGGTTATCTTATCAGACTGATCCTTAGCTAGTCACATAATTTATAAATATATATGTACAGTAAAACTTCTATATTTTAATCCTTCTTCATTAAAAAATATAGAGTAATTGGAAGCTAAGGGCGCCACCCCCTAACCAAAAGAGAAGTATTTTGCATAATTTATAAAACAGATAAATTGAAATACATACATATGTCTACAATAAAAATTGAAGCAGCAAATGACTTTCAATTAGAAACATACGAGTTGTGTTAAAAAATTAACGGGAATTTTAATTTTTTGGGCAATAATATTTATTTATTCTTATACATTGATGCTGTCACCTCCAAAGTAATCCCCATTGGAGATTATGCACTTGTGCCAGCGCTTCTTCCTATCCCCGAAGCACTTCTCAAACTCGATCTTTCAGATAGCCTTTAGTTCTTTCAGTGATGCGCTTTTAATGTCATCTATGGCTGTAAAACGATGGCCCTTCAAGGTTCTCTTAATTTTTGGAAATAGGAAAAAGTCACACGGAGCCATATCTGGCGAATATGGAGGCTGGAGCATTGATACAGTATTTTTTTTGGCCAAAAATTCACAAACAAGCAATGAAGTGTGAGCTGGTGCATTATCGTGGTGCAAAAGCCATTTTGGAATGAATTTTGCTGCCACCCGTTTCATACCCAAAAAATTGGAAAAAATGTCATGATATGATCCAATTGATATGCCAAAATCATCAGCGACCTCTCTAATTGTGATTCGGCGATCGTTCATAACCATTTCTTTCACTTTTTCCACGGTTTCATCGATTGTTGATGTCCTGGGGTGTCCTGGGCGTTTGTCAACTTCAAGGTCTTCACAGCCTTCTTGGAAATGCTTATACTACTCATAAACTTTTGATTTACTCATAGCAGACTCACCATAGGCCTTTGTTAACATTTCACACACTTTGTTACACTTTATTTCATTTTTTATGCAAAAGTTGATACAAATTCTTTGATCCATTTCTTTTAACAAACGAAAATCGCTGAGCTCATAAAACACGTCTAACCTTAGTGGCTGTCACAGACAAAGTCCACAATCAAAACAGCTGAAAGTTTTATCATACTCCAGGGACATGTATACCAACATAATAAAAAAAAAAGTTTGACAATCGGACTCTCCAAGCCCGCGGAATGAAAAACTTCCCATTTTTTTAAACACGTCGTATTTGAGAAATTCCAAGAAACTCCAGGAGATGCTGCAGCAGTAACTTCTAGCAGAGTCATCCGCTATTATGCATTTCAATGCAACAATTTCAGATTGTTAAAATTTGGTCAAGGAGAATAATTTTTACATTCTGAAATTGTTGCATTAGAAACACATTATTTATCTAGACATTTTCCCCCAAAACTTTGCATTTTAAGCAATTCTGCCTTACAAAGTGAGATATAAACATCACACTTACACATTGTACTTATGTTTCTTATTTAATGGAACAATATTCCAATCCCTCGAAAACATAACTTTTTGTTTAGTTAGTGAGCTAACATGAAATAATATCCTATATCATTTGATCTGGAGCAGCAACTTGAATTACTGGACATATTATGAATTTTTTTGCACTTTTGGTATGGCTTGCTTTTGATTGAATGTAGGGCTTTGATTGAATGTAAACATATTATTATTTTCCTACCTTTCTGCTTCATGAGGGAATTAAGTTGACCAGAGAGACATCAAGACTACAGGCATTAATTTTCATATGTTGTCACTGGTGACAGTAAATGCTTCTTCCTTCATAAACTTGTTTGAAAAAGTAATTAAAAGCTTATGAGGTCAGTTTGCCTTGGGTTTTAATGGGTAGATGAAATGGAAGAGTTAAGTAACTCTATAAAAATCAATTTTTTAGATTCCTTATTTTAAACAGAGATATTTTGAAGCTCCATTTTTTTGACTCATGAATTTCAAATTATCGAATGAGATTTTTTTGCTGTTTTCCATCACATCACCTACTGCATACCACACCTGTCTCTAGATTACATTTGGAAGGATAGTAAGCAAAATTAAGTTAAATTGGAAATACATACATTCATTTTAGATGCCAGATAAATAACCGCAAACAGTTCTCACCCAAGAGATATCAGAATTGATTGTAATCACTCATCCAATTTGCAGCTTGATCTTTCTGTTCTTGATGTAGTGGCTAGTGGAAAATGAGGAGTATTCATGTATTACATGTTCACTTGAAAGCAATATAATTTGTATGTTGCTATTTAGTAGGTATTATAAATAGAAAAACTTTAAAATTATCATTTCGTTGTTTTGCCATATGGCACACATTAATTTCAATAAAACATTGATTTAATGATACAAGTTGTGATTTCTGTACAAGATAAAATAATTAATAATGAAGTTTGGCACAGGTAGGCATATTGCCAATACATAATATGAATTATAAATTCAAAGGTAAATAATAAAATTGAAATTCTGTGGCAACCTGGAGCTTTTACAATTATATTTTTCATTAAATATTCATATTTAGTTTTGCTCAAGTTTGGTAAAGTTGGATTAATTCTAGACATAAGGCCTATTGTCATTGCAATCTCTGTTAGTCAGCCCATTATATTATAACAAGCACCTTGTTTTTGACTAGGCAATTGTGGGAAGGTTTAGGTATCCTCGACTTGAGGCTTTACCCTTTTCCAAAATCTAGCTGTAATCTAAAGTAGGGTGGCATGAAATAACACACAAAATGTGAAGATTCTAAATAACGTGTAGATTTGCAGAGAGGAAGAGAGATAAGAGAAGGCTAATTGTTAGAATTTGAGTCAGCCAAGAAATCATATACATCATGAACACCTTGAACTATTTAAGAGTTGGGTGAAGAGAGGAAAGATGAAAGTGAATATTACAACTATCTAATCAGAATATACTGTTCTCAAGGAGATTAACTGTAAAATTTTAATTTTTTGGGATAATTCATTTAGAATTGTGAGAGAAAGTAATCTTAATATTTTTACTACCCTCCCCTCCCTCCTTTAATGTTTCCACTGCCTATCCAGTCACCCTTCTCTTTTTAAGTTGTGATTGTTGCTTGGACTTCTTAATGCTTCCTGTTTGTGCTGTATTGTTTATCAAATTGTCTTCTTTTTCATAGGCCTTTCGATATCCTCCAAAGCTTCAACAAGGGTGCCTACTTGTCCTCAAATTTACATTTCACTAAATGTGTATACTTCTTTGCTTCTATCTTTTGCTTTTCATCTTGTAAACAATATGAAAGACTTGTGCCATATTGTGTAATTTTGGTGTAAAAACATAAAAGTTAATAACTTTTAAAAGATTAACCTATTTTTAGAAATTTATTCATTGGTATGAACTTGTATTATTTGGATATATACGTGCATATTGGCTCTTTCCGACTTTTCATAATTTGTCTTAGTAATTGATCAAATTTAGAAAATCCAAAGTTCATATGATTAGGAAATTACTACAAAATATATATATGCCATGGGTCTTTCGATTTGCTGGGTTGATGCTCTTGCCACTTGAGCCATCAAGGAAAAGTAATTTACACTGAAATCTGCAGGCCTCCTGGCCAAAGGATTGTGGCACTTGGTTGCATAAACCCCCTGCAGATTTCAGTGTAAATTACTTTTCCTTAATGGCTCAAGTGGCAAGAGCATTGACCCAGCAAGTCAAAAGACCGGTGGTTTAAATCCCAGTCATAGGGTCTGGTTGATTCTGCCTTCCCCACCTCTCATGTGTTTGTCTTTTATGTGTTCCTATCCCTTTTCCTTAAGAGTAGGATATATATAAACCATAAACAAAGTAATCAACCCAAAGGTCAGTTTAGTAGGTGATGGTAGAGCTTACCCATGTACCAAGCCCAACGGCGTGCGAATATTCACACATCAGGGTAGAGGGGCCAGTTCCTTTCCCTGTGACGGTTATGGTTTCCCAGGAAGATCTGGTACCCAAAAAATCAACTAGCTTGGGTGAAGCTGCAGGTGCCCGGGAAGTGCCTTGCCCGGGAATCGAACCCGGGACCCTCCGGTCAGTAGTCCAATGCTCTACCCACTAGACCACCGCGACCTGCAGGAGATATATGTGTATATATATATATACATATACATACACCGTATAAATGAGGGTTGCAGTAGTTCAGGGGTAGTTGTGGGGAGTGTTGGACTACTTACTCAGAGGGCCCGGGTTCGATTCCCAGGCAAGCCTCTCTAGGCACCTGCAGCTCATTCTATGTGATTTTTCAAGTACCAGATCTTCCTGGGAAATCATAACTGGCACAGGGAAAGGAACTGGCCACCCTACCCTGTTGTGTGAATTTCACATACCATTGGGCTAAGTACTGGGTGAACTTTACAATCACCTACCAAACCACAGTAGTCAACCCGAAGGTCGGTTTGCTACCTATTTGTGTGGGTGTCAAGCTTTTCAATTGTCTTTTAAGGAAACTTAGCGAAATCTCTAACTGCTCACAGTTTAGCCCTGAAATACACAAATACCTTGTAAACATTTTATTCCACTAATGAATTCATATATTTGTTATGTGTTTACATATTTTTCTTAATTTGACTCCTAATGCTGTGTGTACTCGTGTACTGTATTCATATGACCTGTTCTATACATGTAAACCACATTTTCTGGAACCAATAAAAATTATTTTATGCATACACACACACACACACACACATGCGCATGTGAGGTCTGTCCATAAATATGCAATCTGGCAGCCATGATGTGGACTATAGCCTACTAGCAGCGCTAGTTGGCTGAGACCCATTGAGCCATCTGTGCTTGGTGGATTGTCGAGCTGTGCGTATAGTGCCAGTTATGTTAGTTTCTGTTGTCCTTATTTTTACTGTTTGTCAAAAATGGAAATTGACGAAATCAAGAAGCAACAAATCAACATCAAGTATTTTGCTGAAGTGTGGTAAAAGTTATCAAGAAATTATTTAAATGTTGACAGCTGTTTATGGAGATAATGCTCTGAAGGAAACGTTCATTTTCATGTGGATTAAACATTTGAACAATGGCCGACAAGATGCCATGAATGATGGAAGGCCGGGACGACCTTCAATCACCTGTGTTGATGACAACAATGAATTTGTGGCCTTGTCCTTACCGATCATCAAAAAACTGTCTGAATGATAGCTGATGAACTGAATTTAGGAAAATCAACATTGCACACTATTAAACATTTGAGTTTTAAAAAAATGTGTGGAAAAATCGTGCCCAAGCTGCTGATGCCAGATCAATAGTTAAAAAGAGTTGAATGTGTCACTGACTGGAACAATTCACTTGAAAACAATGCTGGATTTCTCAATAGGGTGGTTAATAGGTTTAATCAATGGTGACAAATCGTGGTTTTACCATTATGGCATTGAACTAAAATCACAAAGCAAGGAGTTGAAAGCAAAAGATGAACCTCAAACCAAAATATCTAGAAATCAAAGTCATGCTCCTAGTTTTCTTTGATGATCCTAGGTGTTGTTCATCATGAATTTCTTCCTGAAGGACAAACAGTAAATGCTGAGATCTGTCTTACAGGTCTTAAGTGTTTGAGAGATCGTGTGTGACCGAATTTGACTCAACACATGGATGGATCCTTCACCATGACAATGAACCTGCATATTCAGCATAGATTGTTCGCCAGTTTCTGGCAAAAAATTCAATCACCATCCTTGATCATCCTCCTTAATCATCAGATCTCACCCCCTGCGACTTTTTCCTGTTCCCAAAATGCAAAAATGGGATAAGGGGACATCACTGGGAAGATGTGGACACAATAAAGTGAGAAATGATGAGATTGCTGAAAAGCCTAACTGCCGAGGACTTTAAGGGTGCTTTGAACAGTGGAAAAAAAGATGGAATAAGTGCATAGCAACAAATGGAGAGTACTTTGAAGGGGACAAAATTGATGCAGGCTAATTTTTTCAAAATAAAGTTTCAAAATAAAGTATGGCCTCAGTTCGTGTTTTTATTGGACAGACCTTGTATACACACACACACACACACACTTAGTCATGCCATCTTCACAATCCATGTGATTTTATCATCTTTTACAAAATTTTGCCCCTAATGTTTCAAATTTTTTCAAATACTGTATTTTATGTTGTTTCCATTTTTCAGTATTGTCAGCACTTTATCATGAATTTTGACTTCCTCTCTTCTTACTATCATGCAATTCTGGACTAAAGATGTGCATACATAGCTGCTGTGTGTCTCTTAGATGGAATAATTTGTTTCATGTTGTCATTTTTTGCCAAGATTTACACTAATAAAACAATGCTGAGGGAGAGTAACATCCTCATGTTCCCTAGTTTTCCTCCAGTGTCCATTAACCATGGAGTTGCTATAATCATGCATTTTGATAGCTTTGCCTGTTCGGTAGTTCAATGGAAAAATTGTTACATTTTGACCATAGGGGGGCCTGAGGCTGAGCTGACATTGGATCACACTGGTGATGAAGTTGGTGTTGGTGCAGCCATCCTCTCCACTGGTGATGGTGAGGAAACGGCAGCCATCACTAGCCCATCCACTCCACGAAACAAATCCTGGTTCTCTTGGTCTTAGGATTTCATTGTTAAATTTTTGACGGATGTTCTCTTGACATTTCATACTCAAAGGTGGCAGCCATTTCCTTCGATTACTGCTCATCTGGAAACTGGATGCTTCTTCTACTGTGCAAATGGCTCATTTTTTTATGTTAATAATAAGTGTGGATGGCTGTGTGACAGCTACAATTAATAAACTGCTGTTTACTGTGATTAAAGCTCAAATCACCATTGTAAGCAAGCTATAAAAGCACCATATGACCTTTGAGACATCATATCTACCTCCCTGTTTTCTACTTCTGTGTAGAAGCCTACTAATGGGCCATATAATGTATGTTGTATGCTCAGACTTTTGTCTATTCCCATCATTGACATCACCAGATTGTGTTAACCTAGACTTGTTGGGTATATAAAGGGTTTACTGATCTTAAAGGTCTTAATTGTCCTTTGTACAAATCAGGTTCTTAACGCTTATCATTTACTATTTAGTCACACCTGCACTTGAGGAGATGCTCATATAAATGAATATGCACATGTTTTGTACGTTGGAATTTTTGGGAGACAATGCCATTTATTAAGAGCAGAGTGGAAAGTGAGAGCATTTAGAATTGATAGCATTTAAAAGAGAATGGCAAACAAAAAGGATAGGAGATGGATCTTGTAAAGTGGAACTTGGGACCATGTCTTGATTATTGCTCACTAAATTTTTCATGGTACCGTTTCAATTTACCCATGTGTTATGTTTAATTGTCTCATAGTATGGCTGTGCAACTTACACATAGATGTGCATGTTCTGAAGTCACAGTCACTCCTTGGTTGCTGAATTCCTTGCTCTTTGGTCTGCTTTATTTTCTCAGGCTAGAATCCCTTCAGTGAAACCTATATGTTTAAACTTGTTCAGCTTTTATCCAACATGTATTGGTGTTAAAATTTTGTCGTTGTTGAAGAGTAATATTTGTTGTGGTTTGAAGTTAAAGGCGAACCACTGTATCATTTCTTTGAGATGATGAATAGTGGTTCAGTTAAGTTCATAGGTTGTGATTGATAGAAGGTAAACAAGATGTGGTTAATTTACTAAAATGTTTTTAGTATAGCATATTTTATGTGTTAAAAGTTTAGGTGCTTTCATTTCAATGTTAAGTTTTCAAAATCTGTGGATAAAATTCAGTCGTAATTTTGATTAAAGTATTAATAATTTAAAAGTGTGTTATTCTTATTAGTGTCTTCTTTTGTGATAATATTTACCATTTCAAGTTTTCAACTTTACCATTTCAATTTTTTTAACTCCCCTGTTCCTGTAACATGCTTGTTTTACAGATAATTCATGTCATAGGTATGGGTATCTGTAATCTGCCAACTCAAGGGCTACCTAACAATTGGTGAATTTGCTAAAGATTTTCAGTTTGAAGATGGAGGAAAGAAAGCATACTTTTCAACAAATACCAGCCACAAAGATGACCTATCATATCTTCAAAGTCCACATAATCTGTGCACATGCTATTCATGAATTTTAGATATTCTTCAGACGCATTCATTCATGGAATAAGAGATGACAACAAAGGAATGTTTGAAGTAATTTTCATGTGATAATATGATTAAAGTACTATTTTACTTCAAGTACTTTTTTCTTATTCTTATCGGAAGAAATCAAGTTCAAGTAATCTGGCAAGATTTCTGCAATTATATCATAAAAATAGAACCAAAATTATTTAATTTAGAATGAAAAAACAATTAATTTGCTAGATAAGGATTCAATGTATATATTATGATATCATATGCTGATCTCTGAAAGAGAAAACCCTTGGCTAAAAATATCTCTGGGTCTTACTTTAGCATGCGTCAATTTTTCCATGTGTTGTTATTTTATATGTAACTATACATATTTATCACTAATTTAATTTTTTCCCCAATAGTGTACCCTACTATCACAGAAAAAGAGGTCCGTGGAAGGTTGAGACTTCAATGAGGGCTAATAGGAAGAGTACCATCAGATTTTAAGATCCAATATTTTACATGATAAACAAGGGATACTGCTGGAAAATAAGATAATCTCACTTCGGTGGATGGAAGGGCATTGTAACCAGTAAAATTGATTCAGAATATGAATAATTGAAGTTTCAGTTGTGGCTTAATATAATTGGGTGTATGAAGATTTGTGACTTGGGAAAGATGGAAATATGTCGGATAAGACTGAAAACTTGTGAGTGTGGAGGCAACCTTCCAAGTATGACCATTTTTGAGTGTCCAAACAAAGTGAAATCATGGATTTAAATTTTACTTTGTTCATAGTTATTTACAAAAAGTTTTTTGTTACATAATATCTAAATCTGAAAGTTCTTAGCTTATTAAAAAAAATAACTCTTAGAAAGAAATAAGCACTTTGTGACTTCCACACTAAAAAGTGTGGAAGTCACAAAGTGCTTATTTCTTTCTAAATATGACGTCCTTCCACAAAACAAAAGCTTCTATCTTCGATTTAATAGGTGTAACTTTGTGGCAGTGATGCATATTCATTGAAGTAATAGACGTAATACTTCTTTAAATTGACTTTAAAACCATTCTCATTATTTTATGTAGTAAATGGTATAAATTAAAAGTGCTAATGCCCAAGAGCACAAAAATTGAGGAAATGCAGCAAAGCCACTCCATTTCAGGACTCCTGATGAGCTCACTCAAGCAACTTTTAATTGTGAATGAAGTGAGGATTGGATTTTTTTCCCTGGAAGGTAAAATCAAGATTAGTGCAGGTGTTTGGGTATGATATTGATTTCATAGGCTTCTTGAAAATTGGTAATACCTCCACACAGTATTTATATAAAGGGTCCCTTACATCGTAGCTAAAGTTAGGGCATCATTATTTGGGAGACATTTTGGTAGAGGTACATGAAATTGACAGTCTTAGTGGCTATTTACCATTTATGAATGAAGAAATAAAGGTTTTTGAAATACCCCATGATAAATTCCTCTGAAAATTATTATAATTGATGCCAAGTATTCCAAATACCCTTGTTTGTTCATTCACCAATTGGATGCAGGAAATTGGCTACACTTAACATTTCTCATTAATGTGAAGATCTTCCATGTTTACAATTAAAATTGCTGTACAGCAAAGGTATGCATCTGGAAGATAATTATCCATCATCTCTCTTAAGGATTATTCCAAGCAGCAGAGGAAAATGAACGCGTGATGTATGGATAACTTATGTTTGTGATGGACGTCTTAAGCACCCCCTTCTAAATGTTATATAAATGCAACCTGTAGTAAGGTAATGTGTGCTTTTCTGTGATTATATATTGTGCAAAATTCTGTGATATTGATTGTGCAAAAATGAAAGTGCTTCTCACCAAAAGGTACTTTTTTGGATGAAAAAAGAAATCTATGAAAAGCAAATATTTTCACTATAAAACAATTCCATAAAGTCTCAAAAATTATTTTCTTAGATATTTATGTATTTATATGAATAATAGGATCTGTGTCTGAGTCATAATGTCCATTTAGTAATGCACGGTGCGGCCACATAACTTCCTTTTTTTCAAGTGAAAAACGCTTTCAAAAAAGGAAGATATGTTGCCCCACACTGTATTTGCATGATTAGCTCTGTGCACTGCATTGCTTGCTAATCTGGTGATGATAATTATGAATGGCATCTGATTGTGTCAAGGTAAAATTTATACTAAATGAGCTTAAAATCTCGAGTAAACAATATGGAAGTCAGTAGGTAGGTGACGGTTTGTATTTAAAAAAATTGGATTTACTTTTATTTTTTAAAAAATGTCTGTATTCACTTAGCTGATGATAAGGAGTCACCATGGCTGTATTTAAATATACCTGGGTGTAATTTTTTTCAGGATTCATCATCTAGACTTTGCATTCCTCACCATACCTCTTGGGTACCATATTCAATAGAAAAATTATTTCTTTGGTACTAATAGACCTCCAAATCAAGTGAGTTTTACAGGGATAATTGGATTGGAAAAGGTTGGTGTGAATGTATTTTTCAGTTCATTTTTATGCCAAAAGCTAAAAATTATTTGTTATTACATTTTTGTGTCATAATCTGGGGTTTTAAATACATTTTTCATTATCCTTTCCTTTATTAATTAATTGTTTTAATATATAAAATGAGCTCAGACTTGTATCCTAGTACTAAAACTCAGTGAATGTAAGATAACAATAAGAACTTGTGGTAAAAGTGATGCTTGAAAAAAATTTCCCAGAGGTTAAAAGTTCAAAAACTAAACCTAAAGCTGACATGAGCATGGAAAACACAGTGCTTTTCCTTGAAATCACTTTGTAAAAAGCTCACCTAATATGCCAGAATATATTAGGGTCACCAATATGCGTTTATCTTTAGAACTAAATATAAAATGGATTCAAATATGCAATTCAAATTACTGTAATTCTTTTTTAATGTTATTGATGTCTTCAGCGAAATTTGACCTACCATCCATGGCAGCACAAATTACCCTATTGCCTAATTTACTAGTACCAACACTATTTAAAATTAAATGGGAATATGAACTCCTGTAACTATTGTTATTTAATGAATCCATAAATTTACATTTTGCCTTTACAAACCATTGATAGGTATGCAGCATGCATAGGTATAGTATGAGTATTTTGCTTAAAAAAACCAATGAAGGTATTTTGTTGGACGGAAACATTTTACTGTCATTAAGTGTTTGGGATACATGTGTTGTTCTCCTGAATTTGAAGGTCAATAATTTATAAAAATAATTGATTCCTTGAATTTTTAATTCCTACAAAAAATGTTTAACTTACAATGATCTGCATATTCCTATTCTTTGGTATTGTGGTGGAAATGCAATTATTTTTTTGAGAACTCAGAAATTGCTGTTTATGTTAACCATGCACTTAATTTTAAAGTCCTCTAAACAACGATTACTGTTTCTTATTCATCCACATCTTAAACCTGAATAGATTTAAATCTAATTGATACATAGTGACATGCTCAAAATCTGTCGATGCTTCATGAGATGTCTTGCTCTCCCTTTCCTTTTGTTCTCATTGACCATATTTGAAATTTTCTAGCCTTGTTCTCTCATGAGATATGTCACTTTTGTATTCACTTCCAAATTCATTAAGTGCTGATCCAAGATTATCTTCAGCTGTGGAAGGACCTCCATCTTAAACCGCTTTACCAGTCATGATGAGGTATTTTCCTGACCAACTCCTACCCCATGAAGTAGTCATTCACATGTCTTTGTCCTTCCTTCCTTCATAATCATAAACTATTCATACTCCTGAAAATGCACATTCACTTCCAGCAAATCATTCACAAATTCCTCCCAGAAGGAAACCAAATGCATATCCTTTGAAGGAATCTTGAATTTATTCTCGAGAATGTTTTACTAAAGGTGATTGGCTTTGATTTGGGATATTGTCCCAAGATAGTGGGTTCAACTTCACCATGAATGTGGATGCTGAGAATCCATGCAAAATATTTGAATGAAACAGGTTGTACAGCGTTTTATGGCCAAAATGTTTTTGTGAAGTCTGGTTTTGTTGTCTTTATGCACTGTCCTCTCATCTTAACTCTGATATAATTGAGGGTTATGGTACGATTTGGAACTGTTCTTCCTGTTCATTTAAAGTGAAAGACGTTGAATATGCTTCTAAATTGCATTGCGGTGGTCATCAGGAAAGGTAAAAGAGTGGGTATATCACCTTGCGCAACTTCGTAGCCTGAAAACTTTTGGTTACCTGTCGAAGCACCATGGTGGTGTGTGTTGAGTTGGAAATATTTACTTTCATTAAAATATTTTCGTTATATTATATATTAAAATAGTAGGGTTCCGTTTGGAAAGAGTCGTACAATAAACATGTGCTCTGTTCGGATCAATCGATTTTTAAAGGGACGCTGTAGTTTTGCTAGAGTTTGTGTCGCCCCGAGCGGGCCATGAGTTTCCCACTGCTCTCGATACACTTCAAATTATTCATACGAACGGAAATGGACAAAATCAAGTTAATATAGCGAAATCCAGTGGCGAAAATTCCTGAAGGAAAGTGTATCGGGGCGTGATCTTAACATTCGGTTGCACCTCCATTGCAATGGGGATAAAGTTTAGGTGAATGATTTCCGAAAGACTTGTCAGTGCGTCACAAAGCACAAAAATTCGACTAGAGAAAAAATGGTGACTAAAATTTGGTCTGTACTATATATGTATGCATTTAAAATTTTATTTTCATATTTATTAAGCCTTCATGACCCTTCGGGATTTTCGTTTTCAGCCGATTTAGGAACATTTACCCCGGTTCTCCGACCTGTGCAGTGGAGGAAAAGTGTTTCGCAGGGCTGCCCGCCATTTCGTATCGTCCAGATCCGTCAGCGAATGAATATGGAGATCAATGTACCCTCTCGAGGTGATGGGCCACACAGATGTCTTTCAAAGTACCGAAAAGTAATTGCGCACCGCATACATGTAAGATTCACGGTCAACATTTTCGTTAGCTTCACCCTACGATGCGGAGAATGAAGGTACGATCGCATCCCTGGCCGCATACTCTCCTTTCTCCCCTTCCGTCCTTCCGCCACCCCTCCAGAGGCAGCCTCCTCAGTTATCCTGCCTTCCATTCCTAAATGAGAAAACACGCAAGCGTTGATTTTAACTCCTTTCTTCGCACTACCCACAAAGCCTCCGCGGACTGGGACGCATCCCCATCATAGCTTTCGGTTCCCCTGTGGTACGGTAAGAGATACGAGTTGTTTTTACGGGATCATCAAGTCTAGAGAATAGGTATTAGCGGAAGTCGCCCATTGTGCGCGGCCATTCTTGTTGTTTCGGTTCAAGTTAGTAGTATCGTTATTTTTATTCCGAATATTTGCTATGTTCATGCTCCATATAAGAAAGATTCAAAAGTATTCTTGGGCATCTTCAAGATAAATGGAAGTATTTCGAAGGACGTATTTGCAGCATTTTGCCAACTTTTATCATCTCATTTTTGTCCTTATTGGTATCAGTAATTTTCCTTCTATATATGTTGTGAGACTAGGTGTTTGCGCACGTAATGAACTTCGAAATAAATAAACAGTGGCCCTAAATATGAGTCGGTTCTTAGTTTACTGCTTTCTTAATGCTTGTAGTCGAGATGATTTGGACCATAGTAATCATTAATTTACGTATTATGCTATCAGGATGTCACTATTTAATGGTACAGTATTATTATTTAAAATAAAAATCGGTAAAATGTATTGTAATGCAATGTATTTTGTTTATTCTGCGCCACAAGAAGACAAAATCTCCACTCTGGAATCGCTTATTGAAACTCATTTCGAGAATGGGAACAGGCATGAGGCCTATCCGTTGAGAGCCGATGTGGCGTGTTTGAACAATTATTTGTGATGGAAAAATCTCAAGGCTCTCATTTGAATCAGCTCATGAAAAAAGGAAGTAATTTCATCATTTGTAAAAAAGGACTCTGGTGACAAGCATAACTAAAAATATATTTATAAGGTGACATTAAGGTAAAAAATTATCCGTCGCGAGCAGAATGTTTTTAGAAAGAATACACTATGCAACCATTTTTTCTTAATATTTCGTTCATCATGTCCATCGTCGATAAAAATTATTATTGCCGATTTCATTTCACCTTGGATATAACCGAGTTCATCGGTGACTTTGATTTTGGAAGATGGGACGGGATGACCTACTAAAATTCGCTCATGCTAAGAGATGTTGATAATTGTGTTTGTTTTCTAAAAGTGTATCGTTAGATGATAAATCTGCCCAGGTTACTTTTATGGCTTCTTTTCATTTAGAATAATTTTTGATAAGTATATTGTGATAAATTGTTCTCGCATAATTTTAATTTTGAAATATCTGCGGCAGACGTTTATATAAGCATTTGTTTACCCGACAGCGATTGTTTTGTAGAAGTTTAGGTTAAATGCAATAGTCCATTTATATTGAGACAATTTTATATGAATATATTATAGATAAAAACCCAAGAATAACAAAGAGAATGAATAATGGAAAATAGAAAAATCCCTACAGTAACTCATTCATTTGGTCGAGAAATGCTATGATTCTAGCTCGGAGCCGATGTACTCATATAGGAGATGTGAGTAAATATGTTACACTAATTTTGTAATGATGTTCGTATCAGGCTCATACGCTGTCGTAATTATTTTTCTACATCGGGAAAGCAAACAGCGGCAGCACTCGAGTTCGTTATCTACTTCAGAGTTGGCAACGACGCAGTGTTGTCACGAAAGGTTATACCTATACACGGTTAAGTTAATCAACAAATACCTGTTGCGCCAGTGCTATAATTATCGCCCATTTATTACGGCTTCACTAATTGCTTTTCTTTATCTATGCATGCTCTCATTTCGCGAGGCAATAAAAATTTCCTCGCGGTCGTCATTTTGGGAGCATTTCGAGAACTCTCGGTGGCGGTGCAATAGCTGAGTAATTTAAGCGCTTAGCTTCCCTTGACGATAAAAGGAATAATCTCAGATTTGAACTGTTCAGGTCTTCTTATTACATAGTGCCAATTTAGTGTCTTCTTTCTTTTCGTTTGACGAGATAATTAAAATTGAAGAACCTTTTGGAATGAGAATAATAGACGAAATATCCTTAATTTTGTGTGAAATAAGGCTTTAACTTTAATTATCTGCCGCTTAAAATCTCGTGGGGCATGATTGGAAAACAGTGATACCCTGGTACTTTTACTATCTGATTCGCATTAACCCATTTCTCAATAATTGTGCGATTCCTGGATTAAATTTCGATTGAATAATTTTTACGGTAATATTATTTATCGCTATACCTCTAAGTCGAGAAATAAGATGACGAATTAAGAGCTTAAATCATTGATCGACACCACTCAACGCTTAGCGAAAGGCGCGAAAGCAAGAAAAAATACTAGAATTGCCATGATATTAGTCGGCATCAAATATTTTAAACGGACCCTTTTTTCGCCATAAAACATATTGATACCCCATCAAATTTGATATCAAAATCTTTCACGGCTAAGGTTTTCCATTTTGGTGAGCGTAATATTGCCCTTAAGGGAGAATTTCAAAACATTTTGACGTTCATTACAACAGCACCGTTCATAGGAGTCTGCTAATTGGCGAGACAACAACTCTAAATCGAATTCAGTGCTTGTGCAGTAGTGCTTATTGGTATAGCCTTGCTTAAACAACATTTTCAATGGTAAAATTAATTTCCAGGAAAATTTTCGGATTGAATTAGAGAATAGTTTTTTGTGAATGACAGCAAGCTCAACAGTGTTTGAATCTTATCAGTGTTTGAAATTACGGATGACTGAAATAAAATTCAATGAGTTCAAGCCCTGGCTGCTCGAGATAGCATTTATTGCTGCCTGCTCAAGAGATTCTCATCCTGTGGTTAATGCAACTTTCAACATACTTTTAAGTTATGCGTTCAACTTACGTGTAGGGATATTATCCGTCCTTGTTCTGCGATACAATGCCGTTTTTGTGGATGTTGTGCTACCCCATCCCTGTAATGCGACAAGGTCAAACCGGAAAGTAACATTCTACGGAATTTTTTTACAATCATTTTGATCTTTCAGTTGGCAGGAGTGAATGAAATACGCGTGACGAACCAATAGATAAATAACGGGCGATAATCTTAACGTTTTGAATCGTACCTAAAGATGTCACATAAGGGATAAAACCAGTAGTACTGCAGTAATGTTTGTGAAATCTACTATTTTTTCTAATTTCTCAAGATGCGATTACACAAGGTTCAGCCTGATACGTTTGCAGTTGATTTAATGTATCCATCACCTCGTTTTTCAACTTCAAATGTGGATCCCTCTCATTTCAGTTCGTGTTAACGAAAGCAAAAAAAATACGTCTTGGATGCCAGCTGTTCGATATGGGTATCCATATCTTTGACACATGTAACAAATTAGTTTCTGAAAATTATTAAAGGGATGAAGCGATTCTAATTTTTTTGGAATTAAGTCTAAATTAATCTTATGATATCGCATTGAAGGTGAGATATCTGCCTCTAATTTGGGAAATGAAATTTGAATTGCTTATCTCTAGTGTCCACCCATATTAATTTCTCTTTCCGCGAAATCCCTCCCTGCGAGATTGAAGTGGTGAAACGTGTACGTACATTGTGTAGTGATATCAACCTCCCTGTGGCTTCTCAACATCCACAGATTATCAGTTCTGGGATTAGAAACGGCAAATCGACAGGATAGCGTAGTCGAAATTATATCAATAAATTCTCATTTATTGTACGAAGTTGTACATTGCCCATATATTTTGTTTAATGTGGATAAAGGGCGCTATGGTGCAAATATTTATGTGATTCGATCATTCTATAGGATATTTGTTCCATAATGATAGTATTTATCGTTGAAAATGGGGGAGTGATAATAATGTGATGCGCGAATAAGTTTCCATATGCAATTTAGGAAAAATAAAAATACATTATACGTGGAAATATGATAAGATGTAATGTAACAATTGTCCACTTAGTTAAAACGTGTTCATTTTTTTCTTAGGCTTCAGAATTTAACTACAACGTCAGAAGTACATTGAACTAATTGAACTCCATCAGAATGGAGCCACAGATACGAACGTATCAGAATTGGCTACTTACATCTTTCGTCCTCTCTAGAGAGGATGATTACAACAAATGATTAAATTCATGTTATAAATTTTATTTGCAAAGTTGTTACGTACGTGTATTACCTTTTCTCTTGCATGAATTTCACCAAAATAACTAGTTAGCATTTGATGAACCTTTATTTTGAATTTGAACTTATTTGTTGACTAATATTCCCATTTTATATTGCTCCTTTCGATCATCGTTTACAGCCGTTTCTACCGAATGATGCTGCTTTGAATATTTGCCTTGGTTTTCCATGACTTGTACACGGTAATAGGGAATATAAATAGCAACCGCTTTCCTCATTACATCTTTCGGCTTATCAGTAGGTTGTTAAGTACCCCAAAGTGAATTTCAGATGCACAATATCATATCTATGTGACATTGTGACTAATTTACATGCTTCTGCTAGTCGCAGTTTCTTCCTGAGAAGTTGAAAGAGGTGCTAAATATGGGGAAGGTTATTCGGAGGCCAGTCAGGGTCGCGTGCACTTCCATTACTGCACATCTGAGTTTTCTATTCGAAGGGAAATAGATGAGTGAAAAGTTTTGCACTCATTAAAAAAATATTTATTTGTGGAGTTGAATTAGAACACGATCTAAGTTCCGACTTTCCTTGGGGGTGGTAAGTTCCCCTTGCTTGGGAGGGATGGCCGTCTCTTGTCTACAGAGGGTCGGAATATGGTGCACAGGCACAGTTGGATACTGGGTTGCAAACACAAAGACAGAGAAAATGAAGATTTTCAATTCTTGACGAACCTACTCACCATAGAGTTGCGACTAATCCAGAAGAACGAATTTGCTGAGGGCTCCTAATATTTTTAAAGGGATTTAAGCAAAAATTCAATTATCCAACCGTTAGTTCACTGATACGTGTGTACTAAACCTTTGCTGTGCGTCGTTCCGGATCATTCCATTCTGTTTTCGATTCGCAAAAGGACACAATCTGACACCTTCATGCTCACGTCTTGGTAGACGCTTAACAGCAGTGGCCAGGCAAAAAAACTTCCGCACTTTCGAGGCTTCTATGGCCGCCGAGCGGGGGTGCTCGCGTTCTACCTCGCACATGTCGCACTGAATCTAGGAATAAAAATTTTAAGTGCGCGCTAAGTTTCTGACTATTCCTTCTCCAGCCTTTGGTGCTCACCGTTCTCCCCCGTCGACCGATGAGGAGACCTCGTTGAATCGGCGGGAGACCCTCCGCGGCGACCTACCTGTTCCCACGCGCTCCCCGGCCGCGAGATTGAGTCCCTCGCAATGGTGGTCTTCGTCGTGGTGCTGGCCGCCGTCGTCGCGGCACGCCCCTCGCCGCCGTGCCCGCCGATTGACGCCCAACCACATTGCACGGCCGCTCCTCATCGTCGTGGCATCACGTGCCACCGCATCGCCGACCCCTTGCCCTTGCTCCCCCTGATGTCAGTTCGCCGCGAGAGACCCCTGGGGGAGGAGGGCGAGGAAGAGCCAGGGCTCGGCGGGAGGGAGAGGAGGTGGGCCGGTGAGGAGGGCGTTGGAGGGCGGAAGGCGGAGGTGAGGCCCGAGCTGGTGCGCTCCATCACTTTCTGCGCCTACCCCGATGACGTCATCGACCTGGGGCCAATCATCAAAGGTGAGAGTTAACTCCGGATCCCCTTATCCATTTGTGCTCCCTCTTTGTGAGTGTGTACATGCCTGCCCCCACTTGGATTCCTCTCCGTCCACTACGAATGAAACTCTTTCCTTCTGTACCGCTCCGCAATCCTTCCAATTAACCTCGCTCAGAGCAAAGAACTTACTTCCTCTATGTTTAATGCTAATGTATGGTACCCTTACACCCCCTGTCCCTCGCTCATGTGGTGACTAGTGAGTCATTATTCAGACGTGCCATTCCTCCCACTAGCTCCACAACGTCCAAGAGATGAAGAAAACCATGGGGTCCCTCTAAACGCCTTTTTTCCATTTTCACCAAAAGTATTAAGTTCATGCTAATTTTTCTTGTTCTAAAAGCAATTGATATTGTATTAAGCGTACTTTTGTGTGCGTAACTTTTTCTCCATATAGGCCATCGTTTTTTTTCATTCTCCTTGACTTTGCAACAATATTTACACGTGAAAACGGGACACCAGGTGCCTACTTACGTCTTAATAGGTGCCTACTTACGTCTTAATTACTTTCGGCCATATCATAGTAGCACAAATCCGACAGGATCTGACAAATCCGAAAGAATCTGGGCCCACCTTTGGGGATACAACTTGGGCACTGCGGATAGGAGCCCGGTGAATTGGGTTCCTTTCAGAAATCAGTAAGCGTGACATTTAAGAATTAATTCGTATTATTCCCCTTTGTACTTCTCCGAAAACAAGGAATCCAGTGAACATCTTGCTATTTGGTACCGTATTTGAAGAAGAAAATTTTCCTCAGTTTCCACACCTTTGAATTCGTTGGTCGTGAAACGCATATGTGGAATAAAAACTGTACAATAATTTAAAAATTTCTTTTGTCAACCTGGGATTATTTTTCGCCATCTACAAGGCTTGTATAAAAGGTAACATGAATTGTTTCGCAAAAAAAGATTTATTTCGGATATTACTACAATGCCTCAAAATTCTTCAAAGTTTCCCTTCTTCAAAACTTCCAGAGTTTCCAGAGCTTCGCCGCTTGACGGTGGCGCCCGGAGGGATGGTGAGCCAAGTGGTGGGGTTCGACCTGGAGGATGAGGCCGGCGCCTCCTCTTCGTCCTCGTCTTCGGAGGAGACGGGGGGTGCCAAAGGGGTGGAGGGCAATGGGGGCGAGGCAGCGGGAGGGGGCGGCGAGGGCGGCGGACAGGAGGGCGAAGAGGAACTGTGGGCCGCACTGCTTCGCCTGAGCGCGTCCTCGCTGTCGCGGGGCAATGTGAGCGCCATCATGGGGCCGATGGAGGCCGACGAGGAGGAGAGACTGATGCGGCTCCTCCGCAGGCGGAGGCTGCGATCCCTTGACCTCTCCGGGAACAGACTGAGGAACCTAGAGGCGGGCCGCTGGATAAGGCGCGTGCATAAGATATACCTGGCAGGTAAGCAATTCCTTTAGCAATGCAATCATGCGAAGTGCGTACGATTTGTAAGGTCACCAAATTTTTTTCTCGGACTAAAAGCAAATAGGAAGATGAGACTGGCATTGAAATATGTTGAAACCGACATGTTATTCACTTCACCTCCAGACATTGCTTTTCACAAAAACTTGCAGCATTTCATTCCATGATCAATAGACTTACTTCAATACCAATGACGGTTTCCAGGGTTTTAAAGGAACTTAATATTATTAAGACAATAGTAGTGAACAATGGCTACCCGGAAAAATTAATAGACAAACTTTTTAAGAGGAAAATGTCCAAGTTAGCCAGAAACTGTATTTATGGGTCTATACCTAGCGATACATTAAGTGCTCAATGGAGAAGATTTCTCTATTTAGGCCCATTATCCATGAGGGTATGCAGAAAAATCCCCAAAGACAAAATAAGACTAGCGTTTTATAACAAACAGTGCATGAGGAATTTAATTTCTCATACCAAAGACAGAATTCCTACAAGTGAGAAAAGTGGCGTGTATAAATTAAATTGTCAATGTGGAGCAGGATACATCGGCCAGACTGGGAGAAAGTTTAAAGAAAGGATCAAGGAACACCAATTGTGTGTCAAAAATAAGGACTCGGCGTCTCTCTTTGCCAAACATCTACTGGACGAGAATCATTTGAGTGATTTTGTGCCAGAGTTCCTGCATATTGAGAGGAAAGGACAGAGGCTTGATACACTGGAGCAATATGAAATTTTGAAATGTGTTCAAAATAAGGTTAATATTGTTAACGAAATCGTGTACCCTTCCCACTCCCCCCTTCTAGACCTTCCTTCCTTACACACCTAATGATTCTTCACCTACCTTACCTCCCCTACCGGCTCTTAATACAGCGTTTTTACATATACTCGGAATTTCCCCTCTCCCTCCTGACCCACGCGTCCCCTACACTACCACCCCCTTCCTTAGATAACGGAGTTCCTAATCCTTTCCTTTCTTCTAGTCCCTATGCTCTCAGCCCCCTTAACCACCTCTGGGCCAAACCCCCCCACCCTCTGGGGTTTCCCCTCTTCCACCCCCTAACCCTCTCCTCAGACCAGGGAGTTGTCTCTCTCTTCTCGCCTTTTCCCCCTCCCCCTTCCCCGATCTCTCCCCCTCTTCCCCCCCCCCCAATTTTGTGTGACTATATATTCTCTGTCTTCTTTGCAAAAAGTACCTGATGATGACGTGCCACGTCAAAACCTGGGTCGTCCGTCTAATAAATCTATGTGGAATTATAAAGTTTCTCTTTTCATTATATATTGCATGCAAGATTAATAAAATTATTTGTCAAAGGTAAAACACCCTCAATGTTTAAATTTGGCTTTAACCATGTGGACTGTGGTGCATTGCACATGACTATGATTGCCTGTGATATTGTGTGTACAGTATTTCGTCATATCTTATTCCTTTAATGCCTCAAAAATTTTGGAGTGCAAGAGGATGCTTTGATAGCTTAACTGGCTAAAGCACTTGACTGGACATTGAGGGATCCGGGTTTGAATCCCGCTCAAGGTGAATGATTTTTACCCTGAATTTTTTGCATTGTAATAGACATACAGCAGATGACTCCGTTAAAAAGTTACTGTCGTGGCATCTCCTGCAGTTTCTTGGAACGTGATAAGTTTGTTTCTAAAGACTGTTGGCATATTAATTCAGCTGAAAGGTCCATAATGGCTTTGTTTCCAAAATTGGAGTGGTCATCTGTAAGTGCTTATCAAGATTGATTCTTAAAAACAAGGATTGGTATCTCGGAGACAAATTCTGGCTTGTGGTAATCTTAGGTGTGAAGTGCCCAGCTAGGAACCTTAGGCACCAGCAATGGCACTTGAGCTTGTGCTTGCTGAAAGTTATAATAGATATTAAATTACTTTTGTTATAATAGAGAAAAGTGGTTGGGACGTAAGACCCTACTAGTACTTACCAAAGAGGAGGAAAGTAGGTATTACTATCTTAGTACCTCTCTCCAAATCAGTATCATGGATACTGCCACTAGTATTTTGGGAAAAAATGCTAAGAATGTGCCAATACATAGATTCTGGTATATTGGACCAGAATCCGAGATATTTCATGGTATCTAAGCTAATAACCATTGTTCATAACTGAAGAAAAAACTGTTGTTTGTTGTTTATGGATATATGATAATAATTAGTGTTATATTTGATAAATTCTACTCATTTGCAAAGGAAAGGAAAATGTGGATGAGAAGATGCTTGAATATGACCAAGCTTTATGGTTACTTTTTTACACATTAGGCATGTTTTTTTGTATTTCCATGGTTGTTTGCATATTAATGTGTGCATCTCATTTATAGAGTCATATATGGCTATGGCTTTTTGGGATACCGATAAATGAATAATTCAAAAGAAAAAATTAAAATATCTAATCTTCAATATTATTTGCTCTTACAGGCTGCTTCAAAACCCCCAATTGTTGTCATGTTATTTCTAGAAGCTTAAATAACCACTCTGTGAAGTTAGCAAATAGGTATGGAATAATAAGAATAAGAATTGCTCCTAAAACATCAATCCTAGAAAAAAAAATCAAATTGGCACTGAAAACTTCTTCCTACATCACTTCTTTGGATGTATTGTGCTTTAGAGAGTATTATTGTGTTTTACTCTAATCTAAAATATCTATAACTATATTATAAATTCCATATTGGATGATTTAAAATTGGAGGTAAAAATATATGTTGGCAATTAGTTTGATCTAATTCAGGAAATCCATGGAATTGCTCAAATGGAGGTCTGCGATGGTTGGTGGCTGACCGTGATAGGACGTTACCTTCTAGACTTGGAAGAAGAATTGCAGACAGAGACAAACTCATGTGCAGTGATGATTCATATCCAGGGAAGCCCCTCTTCCCTGTAATGGCTTTAATTAAGGTTAGTTTGTACGCTGTGAGAGAAATTTACCACAGTTTTTCATTGTGGTAGATATGGTACATGTTAACCCTGAAGAAATATATTTTAAAAATACATTAAGATATGTACTTGAAACACAGTGAAGACTTAAATGCAGAAATGCTTAACCAATTTCCAAAATTTTTAAATGAAAGTTATTTAGCAAGAAATTTAGTAATCTGACTAAATTTTCCACCTGACTGTGTCATGTTATATTTGCATCTCATATATATTAAAATTAAAGTCACAAAATTCCTTATGCACAGCCATTTAAGTTACCAAAATGTTTTACTAGGTGTTTGTATAAAAATTCAACATGATGAACCCACATATTTGATAATACATACTGTTTGTCATTGAGAAGGGCCAATCTGATTTATTGATCTGAGTATTTTTTTGAAGAGTTCATTTTTAAGTCTTATAATAATACTTTATTCATTTTGAAAAATGGTACATCCCTATTAAAGGTCGTCAATATAAATATTACTTAATATAAAAACATAAGTTCTTAAATGTGATGAAGATTGTCACAAAAGAATTCATCCAATGAGTAAAGTGGGTGAGCAAGTAACCAGGTATATACCCTATTCTTGAAACTCTGGATACAGTCCGATTTCAACTGAGTAGGCAGATAATTATACAGCCGTATGTTCTTATCATGGAATGTGTTGTCAGTTGATGACAATCTACAATAAGTAATGTTTAGATCCAATTTACCTCTTGTGGTGTAGTTATGGATGTGAGATGTTAATTGGTAAGTTTCTAGATTAAATTTCACATGAATCAGAGACTTAAAGATGTATAAACTAAATACAGTTATGATTCCATATCTAATAAAAAAAAACTTGCAAGAATCACATGGTGGGATACTATTAAATAGCTCTCTTTTGTCGTAGCAAAATTTTTTTAACATGTGGGGAATGACCCCATAACTCAGCACCATCATTCAAATGACATTGAAATAAGACATGGTAAAGTGTTAAACAATACTCATTTGAAATGGGAAAGTTGAACTTTCTTAGCATATAAACAGCTTTACTCAGTTTATTACAGATCTGACTGATGTGGATCCCCCAGTTAAGTTTTTTATCAATATATATTCCTAGTATTTTAGCAGTTTCAATTCCAGATTTTTTCTTTAAGACTGCATACAATATGTTGGATTTTTTTAGTATTTAAATGTAAATGATTAATATCAAACCATTCCTTAGTCTGTCTTTGGGTAGCACTAGAATCAAAGAAAAAACCTTTGAATCTTCTAGATGTTGACATTTTTGTGCAAAATTGGTGTCATCAGGATATAAAACAGATTTAGATTTCATATTACAGGGCAAATCATTAATCATGATGATGAAAACTACTGGGCCAAGCACAGTGTCCTGTGGTAGATCATATTTTACTTTAAAAGCTGCAGATAGCTGCAGCCATCAAGTTCAACCAATTGTTGGTGATCAATAATTATGACCAATAAATTTATCATAATTATTACTCAGGTGTGGCAACCTAAGATAACATAAAACATACTTACTTCAGTTCATGTTCACTTGAGTCATGCCAGACCCACATATGTTAGCATTATTAATAGTGTTATAGTTTTTGAAATTGTGGAATCCATGTTTTAAATATTCATCAACGGTGGGGCATTAAAATTTTGGGTAATGTACCGGTAAAAGAGGTTAAGTAATTTTCTAGAAAGAAAAAGGAGTAGAAAGCAAAAGATGAACCTCGAACTAAAAAATCAAAAAAAGCCCGATCAGAAGTCAAAGTCATGCTCCTGGTTTTCTTTGGCATCAAAGGTGTTGTTCATCATAAATTTCTTCCTAAAGGACAAACAGTAAATGTTGAATTCTACCCTACAGTTCTCAAGCATTTGAGAGGTCACTTGCATCATGTGTGACCAAATTTGACTGAAAACCTGGATGGACCCTTCACCATGACATTGCACCTGCACATTCAGCTTTGATTGTTCACCAGTTTCTGGTAAAAAATTCAATCACCACCCTTGATCATCCTCCTTATTCACCAGATCCCACCTCCTGCAACTTTTTCCTGTTCCTGAAATGCAGAAATGTGATGAGGGGACATCACTGGGAAGAAGTGGACTCAATCAAGTGAGAAATGATGAGATAGCTGAAAAGCCTAAGTGCCGAGGACTTCCAAGGGTGCTTTAAACAGTGGAAAAAAAGATGGAATAAGTGCATAGCAACAAATGGAGAGTACTTTGCAGGGGACAACATTGATGCAGGCTAAATTTTTCAAAGTAAAGTTTTTTTGACCTCAGTTCATGTATTCATTGGACAGACCTGGTATATCACACACATGCATGCACACATACTGGCACAAACATGACAGTCTAGGTAAATGAAAATGGAGAAAAATGTTAGCATGAAATATTTGGCTTGGTCCCCTAAATTTCATGTTAGCCAGTCTACTATGAATAAGTTTTAAAAACATATTTCACACCCAATCAGTTTTTTCTTGTTTATTTGGACAGTTTCTTGCTATCTTCAGTCTTAAATTATATGGTGGTTATGAGGACAGTGTTTGAATTTCATTATGAAAGTTTGAAATGTAGTGTATGTAGTTCATCATGAAAGTAAGAAAACTACCCATGAGTAATAGTCAGCCAAGTGAAATGAATTTCTACAGTTTTTATTCTTTCTTAATTCCTTAGCAATGAGCACACCTAGGATACTGGAGCCTCATATATGTAGCTTCAAATTCCAGGTTACAGTGATTCTATTGATTCTCCCAAATATTTAATGAGAAACCATCCATCTGCTCCAATTCTATCCATAATTCAGGAAATATGAGAATCAAATTATCTCATTCCCAAATCATAATTCATAAAGCCAGTTAGATTTGTCAACGATGAAACTTTAGTTAGTTAGCCAGTTAGCTGAAGGGCTATAGTCATTTCTCAACTCACAAAAAATCAGTGTGATAGGTATGGCCTGAGAATTAATGCAACTAGACTAAAAAAGGATCTAAGGTTTTCAAGTTGTAGCAGGATAATATACACTAAAATTGGAGTGCCATAGTAGTAGGGACATAAAAAGAAAAATTGCATTAGACAAAGAAGCTTTTACCATGAGTAGGGAATTGATGACAATTGTGTTGAAGAAGAATACCAAGAAATGATTAACAAAAACTTGAATGTAAAGTATAATTTTATGATCCAGAAAAATGGTCATCAAAACAAGAGGATGGACATAGATTGGTGGCTTTTGAGATATGAGGTGGACAAAAATGGAAAAAGTCAAATGGATAAAAAGGAAAACAAACCAGGAAGTGTTAGGCATTGTGGGGGGAAAGAGGATTGTTGGAGGAAATCTGAAGGAGGTAGGAAAATGGGTACATAGCATTTTGATTGGCAATGGGATGTTGAAGGTGAAGGGATGGGAGAATGTTAGGCAAGTGAAGTTGGGGAAGAAAAGAATAGGCTTATTGAAGGGAGACAGAAGGGTGCAGTATTGAAGAAGGGTATATGTAATTGTTATGCTGGGTGTTTGGTTGTGACTTATTGGGCTAGGCTAGGAAATGTTGGTTTGTTCTGTCTGTGTCTGTCCAAAACATACCTTTAATAGAATTACATATATGTCAATGCATATAACAATAATCATGCTTGTTCCTTCTGAAATGGAGTGACTCCAGTAATTTTACACAGCAATCCATCCTTCACAGCATTTGCATGATCAGTGCCCAGACAGTCATCCATGGCATTGCAACTGCTCCATGACCAATGTGGTGTGGCACAGTGGAGGGGACTTGGGGATGGGGTGGGCAGATGGTGGAGGGTCTGCCATAGGGGGAGGGGTTGTAGGAAAAGGGAAGCGCCCTGACTGGCTAGTGCCTGTTATAATGGTCGACTGCAGTCACAGAAACCTTTCCAGGTTGCCATCACGCCTGCCAGATAATACCACCTCATTGTATGTAAAGGGGAATAGGGTAAGTATTTAAAATAGGAAATATCCATAACTAGCAAACATTTATGAACTTACAATTAATTATTACTAAGATTGAAATGGACATGATGGTAAATGTCCATGATGAAATAAGATTCAAATATGTACTTTAAACTTTTTAGATGCACATTGAATATTAGAGTATCTATTAGACTTGCAAGTACACACAATCTATTTTTTCAACAGTACTCAATAATGATGATATTTTAAAGCTAATTGAAGTTTTATGTCATTATTTACACTTGTCTTAAATTAAGCTTTTATGTATTTGAATGAGGTTGTGTATTTTTTGTAATGTTGGAAACATTTCTTGCTTCAGTCATGCTATGGGTTAGTGATGGAATGATATGCTGAACTTATTTAGTAATTAAATATTCTGTAGTTTTTTAAGATGCTGAATAATTTCAATTGTAAAATTCTAAAACATAGGTGCACATATATTTTTCAACCATTAAAAAATATGGGAAGTGTGTGCACATAATGTTATCACTTGTTTTCTTAAGAGTACAATTTTTTTTCATTTCGAGGATAAAGTTTTGAGTTATGATTTTTGATGATTATGATTCAGGGATATTATTTTTTAGACATATTTTGCTGCAGCAATTTGGTGCAAGTTTAAGTCTCATTGCAATTTTCCAAATTTATGAAACAATTTTAGAAATTAAAAATGCATAATCTCTCATCCCCCAAACTAATCACAAGAAGGTTCAATTTCATGCATACTTACACAAACACATAACTATCCTAACCAAGTCAACAGCCACTCCCTCCTCTTCACTGTAGTCTTTTCCCTCTCCCATCCCATCAGTTTAACAGTGATTTTTAAAATCATTCAGCGAATAATATTATAATTATTATTTATTCCACCCTTGATATCAAGATTCGATACAAGAAGTGGTCTATTACATATAGTATAATGTATGTTTTACTTGAGAAATCACAAACTACACAGAAATATATAAAAATTTACAGCAGTTCATACATACTATTAATTATTTTAATATTCTTTCACAGGATAGAATATTTCCTTCTGCAGGTATTCCCTTAGTTTCACTTTTCAACTACCAACATTTTCAATTCTTTTAATTATTGAGGTAAATTTTTAACTAATTTCATTCCGATTTCCTTAAGTCCACATTTTGAAGCTTTAGTTTGTACACACTTGTTATTCATCTTGTTAATACTTCTTATGTTCTGTTTTGGCCATGCACACATCTGTTTAGTGTGAAACAGTTAACATGTCTTTTAACATTAATAGTTAAGCTTAGAATATATGTACATGATGGAGGAATAAATTTCAGGTCCTTGAAAATTGATAGGAACAGGTAACCATATGGTTTCTCAGAGGCAATCCTCACTGCCCTTTTTGTACAAACAATTGTACAAACTGGGAAGATTAGTGAAATTGTGAGCATATTTAAAGTCATATTTGGTTTTTCATGTGTTTTGTTGCATATTTTTTCTTAAATTTGTAGGTTACATGATTTTGGAAGTTGCTGCTAGGACAATTGCCTACTTATAAAAAAATATAAGTAACTAAATATGGCAAATTATATCCCACTGTAAAGATTCCACAAGGAGTAATTTTATTTGTTTTAATTATACTAGATTTCTGATCTTCGGCCGCTTGTGACAAATGAAGATTATCGTGATGTGAAAGACATTTATCTTGACAATAATGACATCGCATCTGTAGATGTCCTGGAAGGATCACATTGGCTAATGCATTTTCGAGTATTTAGCCTCAAGAGCAATCAAATTAGCAGAGTGAGTTGAGATCCAAGGTTTGTTCCAGATATGATCCGATAGAATTATTAATATTACATATTATTAATAATAATAATACATATTGTACATAATATTAATATTACATATAATATTTTCCTTCTATCTAATAAATGTATCATTGTATTCATATTTGTATACCCCTCCTCAATAAGGTGAACCTTTTGATAGCTATCATTAACAAAGATGAATTCTCTGTCCTCGGAAATGGCTTCTCTTTCTATCTTATTCCAAAATAACTATATAGACACATTATTGGTTATCTAAAATATTTGTCACAATGACAGTGGTGAGTTTTTTGAAAATCTCTTTCCTCCTTTGGAGGCCTTCAAAATATGCCTTAAAGGTGGTCTTCATCTGCTTAATGATACCTTAGAATAAGGATCTTATCCACAACACCAGAGAGAATCCTTATTTTTTCCTCTATGAATTTGAACCTGACAAAGGCCTCTCCCTGAAGGCTTTTCCACTCTCTTATCCCTGAATTCAAGGACCCCCAGTTCTATATGCTGCCCATAAATCATGATGACTATCCAAGCTGCCCTGTAGTATCAGGTTTTAATTGCCCCACATAAAGAATCTCCATCTTTGCAGGCAAATCTTGGCAACTACTTGCCCATTTCTTACTCTCCTTCATACAGGATACAACTATAATTCTCATAACTGTCTACATTCCAACTCCATTTGCAATGAAACCCTACTCATGGCCTCTTTCAACATCACAAGGTTTGTCCTCTCTGCCTCCAAATTACCTACATATCAACTTAATTCTTCTGAGTATTTCAAATCTAGTATAAACAAAAAATGTATTTCTCCTCAATAATCGCTCAAATCTAATTGAAAAAAGGAGGCAAATACCCATTTCAGACTGGGGAAATACCATTCCTAGAACATCTATGTTTTAGTCTCTTTTTAAGGGACTTTGTGATCTTTAATAGCTATTTCCATTCCTCTAGCATATAAAGTTTCTTTTTATCAGCATAGGTCCAAAGTGGTCTTTCTTTTGTGACATTATCTCTAGTGGTCTGTAACCTTTCAATGATAAATATAAATAAATGGATAAATAAATAAAAGTAATGAGTGTGTACCTGCTGTAGTCCTCTGAGGTATTGGATTCATTTCATAAAAGTGCCCTTCAGTCTATTAATATCTCTTCTAAAAGGCCTTAACGATAATATAATACCTTTTAAACCATGACCCTTAAAACAGAGAGATGCACTACAGGGTTCGTCCGGAAGATAAGTGTACTGATTTTTTCCGGATTTTTGACAAAAGGGGAGTCGTCCACTACGAATTTGTACCTGAACGACAAACTGTAAATGCTGCATTTTACGTCCAAGTGCTCGACAGGCTTCGAAAACGAGTCGCCCGCGTCCGGCCAGCGATCAAAAACATCTGGCGGCTGCATCACGGCAATGCGCCGTCTCACACCGCGCTTGTCGTGTCGGACTTATTGGCCAAGCACGGCGTGGCAACGCTGCCGCACCCGCCCTACAGCCCGGACTTGGCACCACCGGACTTCTTTCTGTTCCCGAAGATAAAGAGGAGTTTGAAAGGAACGCGATACGGGACTTTGGACGCCGTCAAAGAGGCCGTGACGACGTGTCTTCGAGAGGTTCCCGATGATGCCTTCGCGGGAGCGTTCCAGGAATGGGAACGCCGCTGGAACAAGTGTATAGACTCACAAGGGCCCTATTTTGAGGAATATTAGCTTATGATATGTGAAAGTGTAATAAATTTTTTTCCCTAAGCTCAGTACACTTATTTTCCGGACGAACCCTGTATTATCATTGTTTCTAGAAGAATAGATAAAACTGCAAAGACTAGTAAAATGTCTTTTTGCATAGAGAAATGAGTTCTTAGCACAATTAATTTCTGTACAAGATTGAATTAGTTTTCGTAGTGTCTTCCTTTGGAAACTCAGATAAAGAGCACCTCCCTCTGATTTACTATTGCCAATATTTATATTTCCAGCTTCCAGTGTATGCATTGGATGCAGCTCTGGAACGAAATTCCAATGCCTGGGGTCTCTTCCTTGGTGGTAACCCTTGGGACTGTGCATGCGCATGGGCTCCTCAGCTTAGGAATTTTCTTGCTAAATATGGCTCCACTGTGGCACGGGATGTTGGTGATGTCCGGTGTGCATTTGCTGAGGGGGATGATCTTTCTTTGGAACCAGTAAGTGGTTGGGGGAAGCATTTATTTCATTCTAATAATAATTATTTTAAGATATCCTCTTAATCTAGGATGTGTAACTGTCAGCTGAGCACTTTTTACCTGTTATTTTTACTCATTGTTCAACTCCATCTCTCACACACATACTGTCCCAATAAGTAAGTAAAATGATTTTTCCTGGCAAAGCGGACAACTGGAGTGGGACAATTTATGGTGGGGAATATGGTGAAAAGTCTTGGGAAAACAACATGACATGCATCAATTGTTTGTGTGCTGTTACTCTCTGCGAATTGCTGCTAGGCTGAACCCCTGTTTAAGGGTTTCATCACAAATTCATGATGCCACTTTCCATGGAGCAATGATGTGCAATAAAATTTTTTGTTAAATTCAGGAAATCGGGTTCAGAGACCATGACCATGGTTAAGAATGTTTATGGAGATGGAAAAATGTCCCAAGGGATGGTTTTCTGCTTGCATATGATGTTCTGGAAGGATAACAAGGAGGCTGATGATGAGGATTGCCCTGGACATCCATCAACAATACAGTGTGATGAAAATATGCAAAAAGTGAGACACATGCTCACTTCTGATTTACCCTCAAGAGTCAGGATTGCAATATTTAGAAAACTAGAGTTCATAGCATTCTTACAGAAGATTTAGCCAAGGTAAAAGTGTGCCAAGATGGTGGTCCCTAGACGCTGTCCAAAGACTGCTTGTGTGAAAATCTTACCTGGAACCACTGTGAAAGTGACCTGAATTTTTTAGAATAGGTGTTTACTGGTGATGAGGAATGGACCTTTGAGTACGATCCATGTACAACCCCTTTGAGTACCATTTTGGACCACTGGACTATGCTAAAGAGACCATGACAACGTGTCTGAACGAGATTCCCATTGACTCCTTCTAGGAAGCGTTCTGGAAGTGTGACAGAGGCAGTTACATCAGTGCGTTTATCCACAAGGGTGCTGTTTTGAAGAGTTTTAGTAATTTACAGGTATTTATAATTTACCTGTATACTTTGATGTGCAATAAAGTTTTCCCCTGATTTATCCTACTTATTTTTTGGGACAGACCATGTTCCATTTTAAAGAATTGGTGTTAGTACTCATTCTAATTTTCATCCTAATAAATTAATTTTCTATCTTTCCATTGAATTACAACGATGAAAAATCATGTTTTAAAAGACAATACATTTTTCTGATGAATAACTTTATAAGCACTATTACATTATTTCCTATGGTATGTGTATCTGAAGATACAGAATTTTATAATTTGAGGGTGTTTTACAACTTTTCACAAAAATGTGGGTGGTATGTTCAGCTGGACACTAGTTCTGCATAATGGTATACAAATTATTTATAATATGAATGCATAAAATATTTTTTATGGATGTTAATCAATGTACTTATCTCGTTTCATTACTATAGGGTTAAAAGATTCCCAGCATGTCTTTCCATTCAATCAGAGGATGCGCTCTTATTATTGGTTCATTCAAATACCATCATACTTAGATGACAATTAGCTTTGAATTAATTTCTTCTGCCATTCTATGTATTCAAGTTTTCATCTCTAACTTTGGTCAAGAAAGGACTTTAATTACATACATGTAAATACAGTGTTTTGAGCATGATACCTGTATGATGTTAAACAATCATGCTGAGAGAATATGATTTGAGTGTTAAAGCAGCAATTTCATACAAACTTAAAAGCTTATATTTTTTAAGAGTTAGAGAATATAAATTCATAAAATGGCCCATGAAACATTTTTATCTTTTATGATTCTGCTTGGTGTAAAATTGTTTACAAATTAATATCTTGTGTTTTTGAACAGGTGGTAGACCTATCAAGGAGAGAGGTTTGTATGGAAGGTGGTGATTGGAGAGGTGATTGGGGTGATGGATATTGGACTGATGGTACAATAGAGCCGCTAGATGTTGCCAACATTGTTTTGCTTCTTCTTCTAATATTTGTCCTGTCGAAACTAGCTTTTGATTGTTTTATATATCGGAGGACAGGAAGGCTTCCATGGATTGTTACAAAGATGCCATAGTGACATTTTTTATACAATCTATGCCTTATCTCAAATTGGTCAAGTTTGTGGCATTAAAATTTACTGATTATTTCCAATTTGTATTATTTTCACTCTGCATTTGGTTTAAAACTTCAAAAAGGTTCATGACTCTTCCACTTATTGTCATGACTTATTTTCAGTTGATATTTGTGAGCGTTCATTATTCATATAAATGCAGTGGGTCCTTTCTTTATCATGGATTCACATTAAAATAAATTCTCTCCATATTGTAATTTTTAAAGAAGTTTATGGTGCATTTTAAGATTGAAAACTCACATTTAAATTGTATGTATTCTTTAAAGTTTGTGAGTTTTAATTTTCTCTGACCAGAGTTTTTCCACATGTCATTCCGCAATAAAAATAAGAACATAGACCAAATAACTCTTTTATTACTTTGAAAACCATATTTTTTGATCTAGGTAATGAACAAATCCCAAAATACTGTAATAAGGTATGCAGATAAGAAAAGGTATTCCTGGGAGATATACCTCAATATCAAGCCCAAAAGAAAGGAATATCAGATTGGCATTCATCTGGAACCTCTCAATAGAGGTCTGCAGTCATGGAGTATGCCACTTGAGACCCCAGGACATGCACTGAATAAATTTATGCCCAAGACTACCTCCGCAACTTCTGGCAAGCCACCTATATAGGGTTGGGACATGTCAGTTACTAAGAGTCGTTAGCCATATTTTCTCATCAATTATGATTTCCTGGGAATTATAATTGAGGCAGTTTCCTTTTGCTTATCTCGCAATTTTTTGTTGTGACTCCATTACTTAAAACAACCTCTCTAGGGAAGGCCATGTAAAGTAATGGCGATATCTCTCCAGATGGGGCGGCTGTTCACTGAGGAGCTGACATGCTGGCATGCTTCAGGACCATGTAAGCCCTTCATCACATTGATGCAGTAGTTAATGAGGAGGGGGTCACTTCATTTAGTAAGATAAAAATTGGGAAATACCTATTTAAAAACCTTTTACTCTCTTTGTCCCTCACCATTTATGCTTTTTCCATCCTCATTTACCTCCCTACCTTTAACCTGAAATGAAATGAAGAAGAATATAGCATTGCTGTCATGGAATGAAATTTTCAGGAATTGAATTAATAGATCACTGATCTTCATGATAGATTCAAAGTTCCTATTCATGAAACAGGCATCTCACCATCCTTGAGGCCAGGAGAAGTTAGGAAAAATATTAGGTACCACAAATATAAAAGACCTCTTGTGCTTACCATTTGAATAATCAAGGAGAGTGTATGCATTCTCCAAAGCTAACACATACATTACTGAAAATTACCTAAAACCTTGCCTATTGTGGATCTTTCACTCTTCTCCAAGTAGTATCTGAAACAGGAAATGGAAGGAAAATCTCTCCCTGGGGATATTTTATAAGATTTTGGTGAAATTTGTGGCTCTTCTATGTACTACAATAATATTTTGATAACTGAATTTTGTGAATTTTTTTGGCTTATTTAGAATTTTAAAAACAATGTCTTTTAAAAACTACACTCATTTCCTTCTGAAGAAGTCCTTTTTGAAGATTCCATACAATAATATTTTGATAACTGCATTTTGTGATTATTTTTGGCTTATTTAGAATTTTAAAAACAATGTCTTTTAAAAACTACACTCATCTCCTTCTGCAGAAGTCCTTTTTGAAGATTCCAATAAGGCTAGTTAGTAGCCTTCCTGAAAAGTTAATATTTCATAACAATAAATTATTGATATGAATACTTTGAGGAAGATTTTTTTTAACCATTATGAATTTATGCCCATAAGAAGCAGAAGGTTTGGCTATATGTTAGGTATGACGGAAAATGAATCACTAATCCTCTCCTATCCATTAAAAACTGATTTTTGACAAGAGATGTGCTAAAATTTGTGCAGTTGTGTTAAAGAAAATATGCAAAAAATAGGAAAATTGGTAATTATATGTTTTTACAGACTTTCTTATAGTATGCATTTAGGTGTAGGAATAAAAAGCAAGGTGATTTAATATCTTATGGCCTCTCAAAATGTCACACTCAAAACTTGGGTTGATTTCACTGGTAAATCTTCCAAATGTATAGAAAACTATCCTCTTCTAAAAATATTGAACAAATTGTTACTAAAGTTCACCTGATTATGAATGATCACTCTAGGCATTTCTGGCCACTCTGCATAAATAGTAGGTACCTCTACTAAAGAATAATAATGTGTTGTGAAAAGTATTACCCAAATGAGATTGTAAATTACTATTATGAACTATTGTGTGCATTGCCTGGGGAACCTTTGTATAAGTTGAAAAAGTCCAAGAAATCTACATCTTTTTCATAACCAATGTAAAACTTAACTTCAAAGCATGCACCTCTGAAAAAATTACTCCTATAAGTTGTGATAATGCAACCAATCTGCAGGTATCAGATGTGGAAAGGTTAGCCAGTGTCGAATTCCAGAATATGTGTGCATTGAAAAGATGCCTGAATGAACCAAATTTCAAAAAAATATTTCCATATCTTTAAAAAAAAGCCATGTGACTAATAATTTTTCACAATATTATACAGGTACATTTATGAATTAAAGTGACATATTTAAATATTCAGAACCTGAAAAATAATTTTCCCAGGAGGAGTTCCAATAGAAACACCAGTAATTTATTTTAGTTTCTGAGCAGAGGGCATCACATAGGATGCCTTCAGAAACGGAACGGAAGGTATGGTATCCTTGCATGATTAATTATTAGAATTTCTGTAGCCACAATAGGGTATAGTTTTTTGATCGCCATTGATGATGAACACCATTTAACATTCATTTAGTGATGATGTTCTACACAATCTAGCTTTTCATTTATCAATAAACCTTAAAATTTTGTGCTACCAGCATGTGGTCCATATAATCTACCGTGGGCATAACCAAGAAGGCTAATTTTATGTAATTTGGGTGTCATGCCCCCTTAATATAATCACACTTAGTATATTTAAAAATATTTTCCAGGTGCACTCTCCGTTGGCAGTATTTACTATGCAATATTGAAACTGTCCTCATTCATTTTTTGTGAGCAAGTTTAATACTTGAAATTTTTAGTTAGCCTAAAAACTCACCATTTGCAAATAACTAATTAGCAACGAATGTTAATCATTTACTTATCGCATATGCCCATTTTTTGATAGTTTTAACTGACGAGTAGTGATAATTTATTACGACCATAGGAAATTTTATTTTTGAGCATATTGTCCCAGGGGAAAGCTAGGACTCCCTCTCGACCTGTTATTGAGAAAACAAGTTACAGAGTCGGGGCTAGTATTTTGAACAATCCCGCTTTGTTTTAAAAGCTGCGAATTTCGATTTTCATTTTTTATAAATATGACGCAAGGAATTATGGGAGTCCTTCCGTCTTTGTCGCAGAACAAACATGGCTGCGTTGGTTCAAGGCATACGATGTTCTTTAGTGAGAAGTTCATGTGCGTTGCGTGTTTGTGCGCAGCGAGCTTCATTAATCGGATTGCAATGGAAAGCCATGCATACGAAACAGTATAATCCAGCTCACAATTCAAATAGTCTCCTCTCTGTAAATGTGGTATGTGAATAACCGGTGACCTCTCGAAGTTTTCTACAGTTTAGAATAGCTATTGCATTGTGATTTATTGATTTAGTAGTACATATTTATTTCGATAGTTTATATGGTTTAGTGAAGATAAAAGTTTACAAATCAATTTCAAGTGATTTCTTATTTGGACATTTTTCGTGTATGTAGAATCCCCGTAATCGACGAAATCTCCGTGTGAGATCTTCGAGGAAAGAAATTGAAGAAAGAGTTTTGAAAGCTATCAAGGAATATGAAAAAGTAGATGCCAACAAGGTACACTTTAAATTTTTAAGTGATTATTTTCCCATCTTTTCAGAGGACACTGCAACCGAAAAGACTTTACAGCGCCAAGGATCCCCTGACCCTTGAACTGATTCGGGACCGAGTGCTATTAGTTCTCAAACTGTATGATAAAATCGACCCCAACAAGGTATATATTATCCCTGAATTTGCACTGTTGCTAAACTTGCCAATATTATCCTTCATCCTATATCATGTTATCCCATTATTATAGAATTCGTACGATTTATACATATTTAAGGTGAGTTCATGTACACTGGCTGCTTAACTAACGACTTCTGTATTGTGTATTTTTATTTATTAATAATTAATGTAAAATCTTATATTACCCAATAAATCAGTTTTGCGGGAAGTAATGATAGATATCACAAAAAATTTTCTTAGGCTAGGAGAAATTTTCTTTTCTTAGGAGTTTTTTAGGCTAGGTATTTAAATTCATTTAATTAAATGTGGTATATTTGCATGTCTGTACAATTTTTGTTTACATTATGGTCTACTATTAGGTTATGACAATGTAAACTAAATTGGTGCATCGCATCCTTAATTTATTTAGGTCGGCGTGCTATAGTCAATGGTTAAACATGGAAGGCCCATTGTTTTGTATATTGCATCAAGGTTTGCTAATTTTATCCCATTTCATGATTATTGCAACGCCTTTATGCCGACTCACCCTTCGATGATGGTATTTTTAGGGCACATCATGGTTAGAGTAAACCTTAAAATTTAATGCTGCCAAAAGTTTTTCATACATAAAATCGTTCTCCACGTTCCAATTATTTACAATTATTATCATAATTTTGTGAATTCTCGATGCTTGTATTACGTTGAAGGAGTTGCAATGTATAATTTTAAGAAGTAGTAAAACAAAAATTTGAAAAAAATGTACCCATGACAAAGCACGAATCCAAACACGAACTTTTACGAAGAACATCGTCTCTTCATTACAACTGGGAGGAAAAAAAACAAAAAATTCAGTTAATATATTAGCTGAGGTTTTAACTGCACTTTCATTCGTGCCCTGCAGTAGTGGTGCTCTCTCTCTCTCAAGACTCCCGAGTTTTATAATATTCGCATTTCAACGCGGTACTTGTGTCATTTTGCCAGCCGCGGTATTTTTTTTGCCGCGCGTTGCCATGGAAAAGAACGTTCGTTAACCAAGGCAAAAATCACTCTTGAAATAGATTTTTATAACAGTTTCAATGGAAGAGTTTCGTTTCGGCCATTAGAACTTGAAGGAGCTTGTATATTGAATAATTATGATCAATACGTTGATATTGTTATCCGATTTAACTTTTAGTTTGTTCGATCTGTTTTAATTTATGAACAGGTCTGTGCATTAATATGCACAATTGTATGTTTGAAAAATTGATGCTTATTTTCAACGTCCATTCATATGACTGTGTATAACTTACGGTCGAGCTGGAATTTTTGGACCAAATATTGGCATGCTCCCGCGGGCGTATTAAATGGTCAGTAATTTTTTATTGCAATTAGCGTGGACGAGAATTGAGCGATAGTCTTGTTTTCCATTGGCAGTAATTTATATTCGTAACGTAAAATGTTATTATGAAATCTTATCTTTTACCCAATACCAGACCACGGGGAATCCATTGGGAGACCTCCCCTCGCGCTAAACTTAAAGATAAATTGCGAAAAACATCGGTAAGTATGGACAGAAAAACTAAACAAATACGCTGATGTTTCATCCGCCTCGCTCGATTTATACATAGCGTACGAATGTGACTTACAGATTGGTGACGTAGTTAATTATTTATTTAAATTGGCGACTCGATATAAATGACCCAAAAAATTAAAAATATGTAAAGTTGGTTGCATGCAAAAGTTAATTCGTTATGGATCCCTATAATAATATGCTCTTGCATGTGGTCTTTGAAAATTTTAATAAATTTAATTCGACGGCGTATCAGACACTGAAACCTAGCGGATAGTTGGGCCGTATTTTGAGAATATTTGATGCAAATATCATAAAATAACCCATTAAAATTCAATAAAGCTCTACAAAGGTACTAACTGTTAAGTGCAGAGACTTGGAACAAAGAATTGTAGCAGCATTATTTTTCATTGTAGGCTGTGATCAACTCCTCTCTCAAAGATTAACAACGATTTCATTTAGTTTACCCTTGCTCTTTCTATGCCTGCAGTATTCGTTAATATGGTTTGCCATTACTTGAAATTTAGCATGAGCTCAGTGATGATTTCACATAGGGGGAGTATACCTAAATTGCCACCTTGGTGAGGAATTCTTATGTGTTCTGTATCATTAGTGTTTGGAAAATAGTAACCAGTTATTTTTAGGCACTCTGCCAAATTGGTTGAAAGACTGTTAAATGGAGATACTTTACTTACTTGAGAATAAACACCTCCACAAAAAAACTAACTTCACATTTGTGCATTTGAAATTCTTGTCGCTCAGCATTCATGTTTGATGTATTTATAAGTTTGTATTCAGAGATGAAAATTCTTATCCCCAGTTAAATATACCTATTCTGTCCGATGGATAGAATAGGTATATTTAAAGATATTTTTACATTTTTCACATAAAAAAGTAGCCAGCGTAATTTCTGTAGCCTTTCATGCTGAATTTAAAACATGGCATTTGTTCTACTAAGTAATAAATTATCAATAAAGACTATGGCTTTATTTTACCCCATGAAAATAAAAGTTAACTTTATTCAATGGTGGATCTTTTTAAGAGCCAAACTGTATTGTTTTATTAAAGACAAGATAATACACCAAAAATGGGTTCAATTTTACAGTGTGGCATACAAATGTCATGATATGCTTGATTTAAAAAAAAATTAACATGCAGAAGAAGAAAACAAGATATACTTTTTTTACAATTTTGAGTTGTATTTTTTGAAAAGTGGTGCAGCATTCAGCCCATGACATTCTGCAGATTTTGTATCTTGACTCCATTCTCAAGTTCTTTTTCATGTATGTCATCTCGTACCCTGCCACATCATATCTTTTTTGTCACAAGAAAGACTGAGGGAAAAGTCCTTCTGTTTATCAATTTTTTTCCTTTTACTTTCTTCCCTGTTTTACTTAAGTACCACCAGATTGTAGATGTTATTTACTGCTTTTCTCTCAATGGTGTTGCATTTAAACCCTGAATTTCCACTTATTTCCACCTAGTTTTTGAAATAATACATATGTATTGAGTGTACATTAATTTTATCAAGCGATGAATGTCTTTCGGTACGAAATATTTGTTCCTCTTTCTTTTGTTAGGACAGGCATTCAATATCTGATGACACTTCTCCATTACTGCCATGTTATAGTGTAACTAGTAATAGTTATACTTGTAATCATTAATAGATTTTGGCATCTTCACTTCCTTTCTGCATTCACTGCCTCTTCTGCATTATGAATGATACTGTGCATTTTGACATTTTTTCAACCCTTCTATATCATTCTCATGTAACTACCATCACAGCTGCCACCTCCCCTTTCTTTATGTTTTTCTGTGCAATATTGTTTAGAAAACATTCTATTTTTATTCACTTTGCCGTAGCTATCTGATTTCCTCTCAGCAACAAGAAAAGGTTTAGGCTTGAATAATAATAAGAGATTTCAGTAGCTGTAGAAATTCCAATAGCAACTCCCACCCATTAATAGGAAATATTTTATGGAGCAGGTTTCGAAGGAGCTCACTGTGTTAAACAGCTAATTCCTGGTGTAAATAATACCTATCACAGAAAAGCAAACAATTGAATTTCCATTGAAGACATGTTTACCAAACAACAGTTTCAGGCTTAGCTTTGTGGAATTTCTTCATTATGAAAGTAGAAAAAGTGTAAAGTAAAAAATCTTTATGTGGAAGTGCAAAGTTTCTTTTTCTACCCTTTATATTTTTACCGTTTTTTAATTGGAATATTTGAACATAATAGTTGCTTTATCCCTGTGCTGCATACTGTTTTTTTACCGAAGAAAATCAGTATTTATACACGTGTTTTCAAGAAATAAATCTTGCATAACAAAAAATCATCACAATTTTTATGGACATGTTTCGCCCACATTTTCCTATAAAATCGCATTTAGCAATGGCTGAATCGCATTATATTTTCACCTCAAGATCATGTGGCTTTTGGTGGTACTTTGAATCTGTACGATGAAATCATGTGTCATTTTCAGATCCAGTAAACTCCCAGAAAAGTAATAATGTGGTCTTTATCATAGTCATAGTTTATCAAATAATAATGAAAAATAGCTTAACCATTTATTTGGGGATGCAATGGTGTGTTGCTGTTGAAATATGTAAACAAGCTTTTCTTTTGTTTATTGTTTCTGTAACTTTGAATTGAGGATGGAGATAAGTCTACCAAGTACCATTTGAACCTGAAGATGGCAACATCATGCATTAAGTGGTCATAGAAAAAATAATGCTTTGAATATTAAGATTATAATAAAAATATTAGACATTATGGTGGCAACAAAGTACATCATTGTGTTTCTCCTTCCCTTACTCTTGAATTTTCAGCATTGCAACTGCAATTGATCCCTGTCATCATTTTAAGGATGTACTTTGCTGTTATTTATCGTTTGTTCCTCCTAATTCCTTTGTGATATTCAGTGTTCTATTTCAGTCATCACCTTCAAATGGCCTTTTCAATTCATTCAAGGGATTAAAAGTTAACTGGTGTTTTTGCATTTTCTCCATGGGAACTCTCAAGGGCTATGGTGCCTTCTTTTGTGTCCCAGCTAATTTCAAAATAGTCCTTGTGTTATCCTTATAAAATATGTTGAGGATTGAGTGGCTGCCCCATGTGCGACCAGGTGGGATTTAACCTCTCTAAAATTCTGTTTCTCTTGGATCTCAGTTACTTGACAAAACTGCATATTCATATGTAAATGCCATAGCTTTCATTTGCTTGATCTTAGCTGAAATGTCTACATTATATTGGGCCATTCTGATTGGTGGATTTGTGCACTTCCTGGTATAAAGTTATCAAGGCCATTTGTTTTTACCATTTATCTTTCTGTAACTTAGTAAATTATAAATGTATAGCTTTAGTTTTCAAGTGCCCATTTTGTGAATCATTAAGGCAAAATCTGCACCCACATAAACTCACATTGATGACCTAGATAAGCCTGTAAATTGAAAAGAATCGCCACCAGTGGTTGACTCTTCTGATTATTTATGACTGTGGTGATAACTTGGTGGCTACAGTGGGCTTTTCACAAGGATGAAGAGGTTGTTTCCTCCTGAGATTCCAATGGAATTCCAATAGAAAAAACTAAATCGTGTCATTGTCCAGCACCTCGTGGATCCTGTATAGAAAGTACATTGGTAATGCAAAGTTTGAGCGCCACTCTTGGAGTTGTGCCTTAATCCTCCAGCATTGCATCCCAATTAAATCAATCCCATCCCAATCATTGTTGAGCATCATTAGTGTTTTTCAAGTTGCATGAATGTCACAAATCAATTTGTACAATACATTCTGGAGCTTTGTTCAATGTGTTTTAGTAACTATAGGGAAATATTATTCATTTATTGATCCTCTCCCTTCCGCTTATCATTCAAAGCATCAATAAATATGTGTATGGTGTTCTTTTTCATGTCCATTCACATTATTGATCCTCCAGTATTTGTGTTTGCTCAATTCTTTGCTGTTATGAATCAGTAATGATTCTACAGGCATTAATTTCAGCTCTTAATGTGAATTTCTTGTTTTTTCTGCAATAGATTTCCTTGCTCTTACATTTACTCAAGCATTTCACCTAAAAAGTTTCATAACTAATGGTTACTGAAATTTCTTAAATTGACATCTTTACCTCCCATCACTGATTTTTATATTTTTTTCTTTCCTCTATGAGATTATACTATATACTTTCCTCTCCACATTTTCAGTTATTCAATTATTACTATTTTATTAATTTTGAATCGTTTAAAATAATTCCTTGCAATTTTTATTTTCCACCGCCTAATCTGGCATTCTTTGAAATCGTAATTTGTGCTCTTTTTTTCTTTCAGTTTATAAAACTGCTTCTAGTACTTTCTTTACACCTTCTTTTAGAATAAGCTGAAATTTCATTATTTCAAAATATGATTAATGTAAATATCAGGTTCCAGGGTTGCCCATGCAGCCTTTTAACTGTATAATGTATTGTCTCATCTGAATAAGATCAGTGTAAAATTATTTTATCCAATGAAAGTATCCATTTACATCTCATTTGATTATAGTTTCAAAGGTTTAGTGAATAACAAAAGCATATCCGCTGTAGAATGAAAATTCTCTTAGAACTGCCAATTTTTTTCATTAATATTTTATAGCCCATTGAAATTCCTTCAAATAAAATTATAAAATTTTCACCTTGCATCTCATAATGCAATGAAGACAGTATAAATGCATCACAATGGTGCCATTTGTTTTAGGTAATATTCTAAGCATAGTGGTCTGGTCAGCATCATGTTTCCCCTGCCATGTACTAGCCATTCAGTTTTGCAAATTTAAATCAAAATTGTGTACAGTAATGTTGAGTAATGACCATTTCACTTGCTGCAACATGAAGTACTGTGTTACTGATATGTTACCAGGACAAAATACTATAGATGCAATTTTCATTGTAAGGCACAGACAACTCTGAAACCAAACCATGAATGTGTTAAGTCTTGGAAAAAGGAGACATTTTCATGATTAAATTCCTTGCAGTTGCACGTTCTATTATGCCACTTCAATGTTATCATGCAAAACTGGTGTCTTTTAATTGACATCTCTCTTCATGTAGAGCCCAATTCTTCCATTGTGTGCTGTGCCCAACAATTCTTTTGGTGTGATATAATAAATGTTAATGAGGTTGTTGGGAAACAGGAAGGGTAAGGTAAACATTTAAGTCTGGGGAAACTGGAACAGGTAGACCTAGCCACCTATTTAGGAAGTGATTTGGAGAAGGGTGGGCAGAGTAGTAGGGACCTTAAAAGAAGAATTGCATAAGGTAAAGAAGTGTTCACAAAGAGTTGAGAGTAGATGACAGGCATCTGAAGTAAAGATGTAAAGAAAATACTAATGAAATCTTTGAGGATAAGCATGCTTGGTTTCTATAAAAGCTATCAGGAAAATTTTTGCTAAAATAGATTTATATCAGATATTGCTACAATGCCTCAAAATTCTTCAAAGGACATCTGTTGAGCATTGGCATAGTTTTGTCAGTGGCTTTTACATGACTCGAAGGCTCTTTGGTAGGCAGATTCCAGAAGTTCTTTAAGGTTACGCATGCAAGCTTCTTTGATGGCACTTATGGTCCCGTGGTAGTGTCCTTTCTGGGAGGATTTTACTTTTGGGAATAGGAAATAGTCTGCTGGTGCCTAATCAGGACTGTGAATGGGTTGGAGAATTGTCGCAGTGCTGTTGCAGGTCTTTGCAAGCAGATAATCAACTCTGCTCTTGGTCGTCCATCAAGACCTTTGGGACGAGTTTAGTACAGATCTTTCAATCACCAAATTTTCAGGAATAGTGATGTGCACTCATATTATCAATGCCAATGCGATCTGTGATGATGTGCCTACTTAACCAATGGCCTGAATTCAACACTTCACACACACGTCAGGAAAAAATTGTACCAGCAGTTTTTATAGAAATCCTTATAGATTGGATGCTTTTGAAGGATAGATGTGGAGACAAATGGATGGCAAGACAAACAAAAATTAATTTCTAGCCATAGGAGGCAAAGAGAGGTTAAGATTGGAAGAAATTGCAATTAGGCAGGACAACTGGATGCAGGAGGTACATACCGATTGGATATTAAAAACTTGGATAGACTGGGAGTTTCTTGGAGAGGTAGTAGAAGAAAAATAATAGGCATTTGGAAGAAATTAAAGAATATAGGAAGCATGCCGAGCTAATGAGCGAGCTTTTATAATTTTATGTAGGTATGAGTTTCAAGGATACTTAATGTCATTTCATTTAAAGGTTAAGAGTACAGTGATGTGTATTAATGAGGTCTATAAAAAAACTATTCTCACCTGGTAGATTGCTGCTTATTTTATACATTAGTAAATGACTGTTTAGCGAAAGAAATATATTTATTTCTATGAAATTTAAAAAGTATTCACTGGTACACAAATTGTGTATTTTTAAATAAGTATACACAGCATGTGTGAAATTAGTCATCATAGATGTAGATTAGAAAATGTTTGGTTAGAAAGCATAATAAGGGTTTACAAGGGATTTCTTTTCAGTTGTATGTTCAAATCAATAGGTTAGGAATGCTCATGAATAGGTTGTGATTTAAAAAAAAATGTCAGTTGTAGTAGAGCTAATGTTAATTTTTCCTTATTTATGTTAAAGAAGTGAGGTCTCCGAGAGACTGAAGTTGCTGTCTTATGTGTTGATTTTATTACCAGAAAATGTGAATGATTAGTTGTTGTCGTTACGCCCTTACTTCAGTATCTATTCTATTTCCATTTTCATGTATGGGATTGTTTTTGTTTAAAATCACAGTGTGGTTGCATCCTGTTGTAATTGTGGCTTACCGGAGTTTTATCTCCTTGTAAATGACCATATAAGATTTAAATGAAAACATAAGGATTGTTTCTTTTTGCGTAGCATCATCTTTGTTGGAAATGTTATGGCCTAATGAGTTTTATGTAATTTTTGTTAAAATATTTAATTTTCTGAAAATTTTATTAATATGGTAGGTTTTTAAATAATCCCTAAAAAAATTGGAAACAATGCTCTATGCAGGTAGTTTGTTCTAACTTCTCTTAATTGTCACATTCAGCTGAGGAAAGCTTGCATTTTAAATCAAACTTTTGGAATAATTGCCTCTCTTAGAAACTACAAATTAGAAACCACAAAGTAGCTCCTGAAAAAAACTTTTTGTGACCATTTGTAGCTAAATGTCAATTTTTTGGCATCAACTCCATGAATTTGAATGTGATAATAGTATGTTTCTAACCTTCTTCTTTATTTATTTAGGTTAGGAATATTCAGTGGTTATTGTTAAGATTGTCTTTTATTTTTATTTTAGCTCACTTTAGATTCCCACTTCATGAATGATCTTGGCCTTGACTCATTGGACCATGTTGAAGTTATCATGGCAATAGAAGATGAATTTGGTAAATATTACCTTAGTTATAATTTTCAGGCATTACCATAAGTTTTTAATGATTCTTATATTATTCCAAATGTTACCTTATGTTTAAACCCTGTGTAGTATGAATTCTCATTTTTTATTTTTGTGATTACTGTATAATTAGAAAGAAAACTCTGATGACCGTATTGGTGCATTTATTATCAGTGAACATGTGAATCAAAAGGTGGGGGGGTCTTCCCTGTCTTTCATAATTGGTGTTAATATTATTATGGCTGCTGGCATGTTCTTTGTACTATTAATTTAGCTGAGATTGTAGAGATTTAATAATACATGCGTTGCTATTTTTATTTTCAGCCTAATAATGAAAAGACTAATTTATTGTTGGAAATGGCTTTATTGTTTTTCGAAGTATTCTCCATGATAATCAATACACTTTTGCATGCGCTCGAACCAATTTTTGTAACACTTTTTCCACCCAGATTGAGATACCTCTAAAACATGGTTTTTGACTGCATTAACGGCTTCTTCAGGTGCCGAAAAACGTTGGCCACTCAATTTTTTCTTGATAAACGGGAATGAAAAGAAGTCATTTGGGGCTAAATCAGGGCTGAATGGAGGATGACCCATAAATTCGATGTTTTGGCCAGTCAAATAGGTAGTTTTTTCAGCCGATCTGTGAGAGTTTCCATTGTCATGATGAAGAATGATCCTTCGTTGCTGCTTCTTTTTCCGTATTTCACCAAGCACTTCTGGCAAACAGATGCTTGTGTACCACTCAGAATTCACGGTTCTACATTGCTCTAATGGTATGGTCTGAAGAAACAGGTGATCATTTGTTTCGATGTGCTTTGTGCAAGAGTCACTTTTGTCAGATTTGGCTCGTCTTGTAAGACCCATACAGTGGATTGCTGTTTTGTTTCAGGTTCATAGGCAAAGATCCAAGATTCGTTTCCTGTGTAGATATTATACACAGCTTTTGATGCGCCACGATTTTATTTGTTGATCATTTATTTGCACCAATTGATACGAGCATCTTTTTGAGCTTTTTTCAAATTATACGGAATCCAATGCAAACAAATTTTTTCACAGCTAAATGTTCATGCAATATCTTGTTGATCCTTGTCATGCTGATTCCCAAAGGTGCCTTAATCTCACGATAAGTCACAGGCTGATCTTCCTTTATTAGTTCTTGCACAGCATCAATGTTTTCTGGCACAACAACTGATTTTGAACGACCTTCACGACTTTCGTCACTGAGCAAATGGTGGCCATCATGGAATTCATTATATCAGCATTTCACAGTGGCAAAGGATGGGACTTCATCGCCAAAAATGGAACTAAGTTGATTGATGCACTCCTGTCTTGATAATAGACGTTAAAAGTTTTAATAAATCATCGCACAAAAGTTTTTCTGAGTTAACTCCATTTTTTCGCTGAGAAAAAATTTTTGAGTCACTGTAAACAACACAAGTTATGATCAAACGACAAAATGTTCTGAAGTAAGTTAGAGTTAAAAGGGTCAAACTTTTGGATGGAGACATCATTTGGCACCTAAGTTACTTATTGTTGTCAAAGCTCAACATATAAATAGCAAGCCTTGTATACCTGAATACCTTGATTTGTACCTGATCATATTGTAGAATATTGCTTAATTTTTATTGCAAATTGATTCAGGTTATCATGGAACATTTTTTAAAGTTTTTGGCTTCTCAGCATTGTAAAGGAACAACAGATTTTGAAAAATAATTGTGATGGAAGATTATGGGACAGTGCTTTAATTCAATGAATTTCATTACTAGTAACATATGAAGCCTTTTATTTTTATTTTGCGGCGGCATTTTATGGTCACCTTGTTCGTTCAAATGCTTATTAAATGATTTGGGTCATGTCTGGGTGTGCTTTGTAAAATTGATGTTTATTAAAGTAAGTAATTAACTGGAGAATTCGTGCATTAAGATGTTCAAGATGTTTTTCACTGTACTACTTCATTTTCATTGTCGGAAGTATGTGGAATTACAAATTTGATAATTTCATTTCAATATGTTATGAAAATTTCATAAAGTTAATCTGGAGATGACAAATTTCACTGTTTGAAATTTATTTAGAACATTAAAATTGGATATCAATAAATCTTCTCAGATATATTACAATTATTAGTAGTAGTGGTTGTTACTTGGAGAGATTACTCAGATGAGGACATTTGCTCCATTAGGCATAGGTGGGTAATTTGGTAGATGTAAGATTTTCAGGGAATGGGAGAGGGTTAGAGATAAACCCATCTATAATTAGCTTTTATTGAAGGTCAACAAGGGGTGCACAGTGTAATGTCCCATCCATTTGAGTGTACTTCTCTTGAAGTACTCTACACATGGCACCCAATTAATGATTGAAATACGTTTGAAAAATTCTGGGATTGTAACCAAGCCTCTTTGGGTGGGAAGCCAGCATGATAGCCATATTCACCACCACCAACACCTATTCAAGTTTTATTTGTATGAAAAAATAGAGAAAGCTATTTTTGGGTTTTATTTATTATTCAGAAAAGCCATGACTTTTTTTTCAAAGGTTCTTACTATAATGCAACAAAAATAAAATCTTTAATCACTCTTAGATGTTGAGTTCTTATTTGTCTCTGATTTTTCTTACATTACATACTAATCTAGATGATTTTGATTTATTAGACTCAAGAATAGAACTGCATTAGGTAAAATCATTATGGACAGTTAAACACAGTTACGCTTACAATTATAAGGTATAAAGGAACTAAGTTTAACACTTTGTCCCTTTATACCAAGTGAAATTTGGTCTTCTGGGTACTGTATTTTTCAGGAGAGAACCAGTGAATATAAAAAAAAGTTTTCCTGCTTTAAATCTGAAAATCATATAATATTTTTATTACATATAAGAAAAGTTTCAGCTTGGAAATCGGTACAGTGAGAGTATTTAAATATTATGTTAAAACTGTATGTATGTTGAAGATTAGATTGACGAGAATTGATAAAATCCACCCAGTGCTTTACCCTGCCACATGTGACATTTCAAAAGTATCTTTTAGCCTCCAATATATTTTTTAAAAGTGGGTGTTTTGCCCATAAAAAGCATTAAAAACTTAGGTAATGATACATAATTTAAGACCCCTAAGTATATTGTATAATACAAGTATTTTTGGAACAAGTTGAAGGCATTTTGCCATTGCAGCTAATCTTTGTCTTATTTAATAATTAATTGCAACATTTGAGTGTGTTTTTAAGTTTCCACTGAAGAAATTTAGTATAAATGAACTTTATATTGTCCAGTCTGTTTTTTCCGTTACCTGTAATCTGGTTGTGCAGATTTTTTCTTGGTGCCCTTGCAATTAATGATGTACTCTTTCTCAGGTTTTGAAATTCCTGATTCTGATGCTGAGAAATTATTCAAGCCTGGTGACATTGTGAGATATGTAGCAGACAAAGAAGATGTGTATGAATGAAGATAAATCTAAAAGAATATGCCCAAATAGAGGTTGCTGTGTTTCACTTTTTGTTTGGCTACAGTTACTCATACATGCGAAGAGCCCCTGTTAGGAAGCTGCCAATTAGTCCTTGGAATATTTTATTTAATCATAGTTGTATTATTCTCAACATTGCCCACCCATTCCCAAAATACCATTCATGGGCAACTGAAAGGCTGTCACTTGAGAGACTGCTGGAAACATGTTGTATTTTAAAAAATTGTTGTGGTTGATTCTGATGGCCTTAGGAATGTTGGAATAAAGTGCATATATCATGAAATTGGCATGCATATAAGTTGAAGGATAAACTTAAAAGTTTATTTCTCTTTCGATACAGTTAAAATGTTACAGTAAAGGGGAAACACATCTTGTATTGAAGAAAATTCCTCCCTGTACAGTGGAAATGAATTACACTACTGGGGTGCATTTGTATGAAAATGGTGTCATTCTGTAGTGTTTTAAGAAGTGACAATTGTCAACTCAAGGTTTGCACAGCTGTAGACATTGTAATATAATTAAGAAATTCACAATAAAGTTGTTTTCTTCTATGGTATTTTATTGTTATTGTGCCCTTTTTGGTGTTGCAGGTGTATGCTTATTAATTGATTTCCTTAAAATTGAGCCAGTTTATTTATTTTTCTGTTTCAATGCGACATATGTTGAAATGAGAATTTCAACAGCGACGGAAATGCTCTAGATTTAGGAAAGGGAGAAAGTTTGATGTATATTAGTTACGTACTTCCTCGGTGTGTGCTAAGATATTTAAAATTTGTAGTGTCAAATGGAGACTGGGTTGATAAGAGGGGGTGCCATTTTTTCTCTTTGTACATTGATTGGTGACTGACGTAAGTAGTTACCATAGTAATTGATCATATAACAATTCACAATGGGAAAGTAGGATATAATCCCGATACCTCGTACAAATGAAACTAAAATCGTCTGGGACATTCAAAAATTTCAAATAGCCCGCGCACAATCTGATAAAATGTTTTTCCAGTGAAAGTTTTGTTAAGATATAGCAAATTTGTCTGTAAAAGTTGAATTAAATCACAATTTCAACACCGTTTTATATTTGAGCAATTAGATCCCAGTAAATTGTGTACAGCTGTGAATGAAGGCAACTTGACTTCAGCAGTTTCCTGCGCCCTACCACACGAGGGTCTTCAGTCGTACGAGGTTTCTTTCTATTCAATTAAAAGTGCCTAAGGTTTATCTACAATTTTTAATAATCTGTTGTTCTTATGGCTCCTGCTGAGGACGGAGATAGTGGGATGGAGTCATTGACTACGAGCAGTAAGGATCTGACGCCAGAGAAAGTCAAGGAAATTGGGGATACTGACGATGACTCCGACGATGAGGTATGAAATGTAGACCTGAAGAAATTTGATGTACCTAAGCCATATATACATTATTATACAGCTGTTTTGAGCCTTAAATGTTTTGTAGATACCCATATTATTGGTAGATGATGTAAAATACCAACAGCATAGTCAGGTCACGGTGGTTGGCGGCTGAAGTTTAATTTATGATAGTTTACGTTGGAATTCATTAATTACTTACCATGTAATAGCTGCTAATTTATATTAGTCAGTATTTTGTGACCACAACATGCGAATTTAGTAGTTACTGATTAAATCCAAGTATATGTAGTGATTTATCATGTATCAGTGATTCCGTTCCATTTTGCGATATCTGAGAATCTTGAAAGTGGTAGTTTATCAGGATATTGTTTTATTTGGATATAATGACGAGTAAAGAACATTTGGTAGTTGTTAACATTATTAAGCGCCGGCCTTTCTTTTCTATAGTATACCGTTGTGGAAAGTTACTGAAGGGCATATAAATTTGGTTTTTTTCATTATGAGATTTCTCATTAAGGTCTCTGTAATATTAACAGACGCCCGGAAAAGGGTAGCTATTTCTACTTCTTGCAATTTAAAATTTTTGATGGTGATTCTGCTGTGGTAAAATAAATTTATGGTTGAAAATGTTTGACTATATATTATGTCGGTCCAAAAATATTACGAATAAATAAGGATAAAGCATTGAATGTTCGAGTATGGAAATGGGACACATTGTCAAAATTTTCATTTCACCAACCCCTAATAAATTATTTTTGTACTTGCGATCAGGATTTGGATGAGACGCTATCTGAGCGCCTTTGGGGGTTGACGGAAATGTTTCCAGATAAAGTAAGGGAGACAACTGGGGTGGTATCCAGTGCTGCATGGACTGCTATAAAAGGTGTGTTGTCAGTGTATGTGTAATACTATAACAGGTTTGGAGGAAAGATATGGATATTATTTTTATTCTTGCCTAAAACAGTTTTGTAGGTATCTAGTGAAATGTCACTTTACTGTAAATGGATGAATTACAGATTCCTATTCTGAAATGTATGTATATAATGTTATGAATACTGATCTGAATCGGATGGTACATTACATTGATTTAAACCATATTTCAGTTGGGTAGTGGGATATAGAGCATGAAGTTTTTTGGAAATAATTGGTCCATATTCTATTAAAATAGGGATGTATATTTTTGTAAAATTGTTTTTCTAGAGTATCATAGAATGTGAAGTCACGCTATCTGTATGGAGACTTGAAGGAAACATTACTTACAGTGCAATATCATTGCAGAAATAAGCTAGTTTATAATTTCAGGAAGTCCTGGAGATTCTTATAGGTTTTACGGGTTTTTTAGTGATTTAGCAATAAATAGACATTAGTAGTTTTATCACTGATGAGAATGCCAATTAAGTTATTACCCCATAGAAGTTTGAATCCATGCTGAGTTACCTGTTAGTTGTTTCTGTGAAAAAAATATAATTAAATTGTACTCAGGGTATCTTTTTCTAATTTGCTTACACGTTTCCATTCTGTTGAAAATGATGACATAAAACATTTATGTCCATTATATAATTAAAATCATTGAAGATGGGAATTTTTTGGAAATTTTGAAACCTACAACCACCACCACTTGGAGTGATTCACAAAATGTTCACCTGGGGTCTAGTAAATCCTGTGGCCTAAATTTAATTATACCTTCATACTTTGGTTTAATTAAAATAGAATCGATTTATTTACTTGATTACTAACATATTTCAAGAGAAGAATTTCAGTATTACTTAAGTTTTGTAAATGAGTTTTCAAATGCATTTGTGGTAAACCTTAATGGCGTTATTTAAGCACTCCTTCCATTTCAAATTAATCTTCAGTTGGTCATGCATGGGTCACATTGCCTGTTTTTGTTGAAGCAAGCCCCAACACTTCTGCACATGGGCTATTGCCCAAGGGACATCTATAGCTGTATGAGTCTCAGTTCCTTGTGAGAGTATGAGTTATTTCATTGGAAAATTCACTTTTCAAAAAACCCTTGAATGAATAGTTGCTCCATCTTTGGTCTGCTTGAGAGAGTACAACAAAATATATTACAGTTTTTTTCATGTTATTTACTCATTAAGTTATTTATAGGAAGTGAATTCATTTGCCATACGTGCAAAGTTTATTGTATTTAGTCTTGCCTCTAAGGGCTCTCTTACATGAATTATTAGTGAGATGATATTTCTTTTACAAAAATGAGTGGATCGTGATGTGCAAAGCCAATGACTGTCCAAAAACTGTTGTCCTTCTGTCACATCTCTCCATATCCATGAAGGAGCAACATGTACAAGGTATGACTAAAAGTTCATGGACTAATACTGTGAAAATCATTTATTGAAAAAAGTAATATTGGGTAATTACACATTGTACCCTTTAAAGTACTCCCCCTGAGTTGTCCCACTTCTCCATTTGTCTTTTCCGGCCTTCGATGCACTGGCAAAATTGTTTCCCTGTTTTCTAGAAAGATTCTGTAATATTGAATTTAATTTCCTCCAGAGTGTGAAAAGGTGCCCTTTCAACTTTTCTTTAATTTTTGGAATTATAAAAAAATCACCATTCCAAATCTGGTGATTGAGGTGTTCAAGGACCCTAGTTACGTTTTTGGCTAAAAACTTCTTGAAAGTGATGGCTTTGTGAGTGGATGCATTGTCATGGAAAACCACCCAGATTACTTTTGCCCGAAATGACGTCTATTTCTGAAAAAAGGTGTCATTCAGACTTCCTGGTATCCTGAGCGACATCTCTGGCTGTGCACTAATAGTTTGAGTTAGTGGCTTGTTCAATATTCTTCACAGAAATATCATTTGGAATGGTTTAGTGTAATTAGCTCCAAATGCTCATCGCCCTCTGTTTAGTTCGTCTTCCCCCTCCCAACCTTGACCTCCACTGGTAGAATGAACTTCTTTTCACAAGATAACCACCGTCACTGTATGTTTGAAAAACCCTCTGTCACTGTTTAAAGCTTTACCCTAAGTTGACAAATTGAGTAGTTTCAGACATGATGTGGTGGAAATTGAACATAATGAATAACTATTGATTGAAGCACTATTTCACCAGATAAAATTAATTTTACGACCGGGTTTTGATGTATTACATCATCATGATGATGCAATAAAATCGCAAAATTTTAAAATTTATTTTACATCCGGGTTTTGATGTATTACATCATCATGATGTAATACATCGAAACCCGGATGTAAAATAAATTTTATCCGGTGGCATAGTGCTTCTATCAGTTATCATCATGATGATGTAATACATCGAAACCAAGTTGTGAAATAAATTTTATCCAGTGGAATAGTGCTACTATCAGTTATTCATTCTCAAGTTGATATACTTGCTTTTTCATCAAGCAAATATTTCTTGTATTATATAGAGCATTTTCTCAATCCTTCTCAAAATTCTCAAAAAAAGTAATACACTTATTATAATGAAGAAATAGCCTATGAGTAGAATCTAGACTACATGTGTTTTATAAAAGGTAGCCTTTTTATTATGGTTTTTTGAGATAAAAAAAAATCCTGAATTAAAACATGTAGATAAATGTCTGGTCTTGCTCTGAAAAATGTATTGTTTTGGAATTTTGCCCATAAATATTTTTGTAGCCACCCTGTAAATTTGAAACTAAGTTGATAGAATTAGCAAAAAAATAGAATTACTGAGTATATAGTATTAGCAAAAATGGTTTTGAGAAGACCCAAACTTTGAAACATGATGATAATAAACAGTGTTGTAACTCGAGGGAGCCAGATCAGGTGAATACGGGGGTTGCGACAGCAATTCATAACGTAGTTCATGCAGTTTGGCAGTGACAACTCCGGATTAATGTGCTGGTGCATTATCGTGGTGAAACAGCATCTTCTTTTTCACCAAATGCGGCCTGTCTCCTTCCAAGTTTTTGTCAAAGCGGTCCAATAACTCACTGTAGTATTTCCCAGTGATCGTTCTTCCTTTTTCTAAAAAATCCATAAGGATAGCGCCATTTACATTCCAAAAAACTGTCGCCATGAGCTTTCCGGCTGATCAGACCATCTTCGCCTTCTTTGGAGCAGATTCACTGGGAGAAATCCATTGTTTTAATTGTTGTTTGGTTTCTGGTGTGTAATGATGATCCAGGTTTCATCAACAGTGATAACTCGATGCAAAAACACCTTCGGATCTCTCTTAAATTTGCTGCCAACACTGCTTCGAAGTTGACAGCCTTATCTGCTCGTTGTGCACTGTGACCAATCGCAGCACCCATCGGGCCGACAATTTTTTCTTCGCCAACTTATCATGTAAAATGATAATTGCCATTCCGGTCGACACACCCACTGCCTCTGCTACTTCGAGCACTTTCGTTCGTCGATCAGCGAGAATCATGGTGTGGACTTTTTGAATGATTTCCTCGGTAACCATGTCTGCCGGGCATCCTGGTCGCTCCTCTTCAAAAACAGATGTTCACCCACGTTTAAATTCGTTGAACCAATATCTAACTGTGGTCATAGATGGCGAAAGCTCCCCATAAACAGCATCCAACTTTGCTTTTATCTCCTTGCATTTCTTTCCATCCAAAAACAAAAAGCAAATTTCCGAACGATACTGCTCTTTCTCCATCTTTGCGAAAATCATGAAACACGTCTTACTTGAATGGCTGCCAAATCCAAACTAACCTTTAAATCAATCTGAAATTTGTTTCACCGTTGTTTGATAGATGGCAGCACACGATGATAACATGAACTTCCCTCAGGAACGCCCTTTGTTGTCAAACATGGGTACTTATTGAACCGCCCACGTACAGGGGTGCTCACAGGTACTAGAAGGTCAATGAAGTGTTAGGAAGGAAGATAGAAAAATCCATTCACATTACCCAAGATAAGACAGGAAAAGTATTAATCCAAGTAGAAAAGAGTCTAAATGAGAGGATGTGGAAAGATAATTCAGACAGAAAATTTAGGCTAGGAAAGGCATTATGGTGATGATGAGGATAGCATAGGTTCAATCTCTCAATTGTCGTAACAAGGAAAATTAATTAGAGAAAGTAATGCTCTGGTCGGATCAAATTTTTCTCTTTACAAATATATGTTATCATCTGAGCTTCTTTCTCTTTAGCTGCAGTCATTCTCTTATATTGTATTTTTTTGTGATCACACAGTATTTCATTTTTTCATGCTACCAGGCCAACAACTTCTATTCTCCTGACCCTACTTATTCAAGTTTTACTTTCAGCTCATTCTGTAATCATCTTTTTGCACTTCCCAAGCATCATTTACACTTCCCTTGTCCCTATCCATGTCCCATTCTACCTGCTTTGACATCAGACGTACAACAAGTATGCATTCATACGACGTTCTTGCGTATTTATCTTACAATTTTTTTACTTCACCCTGGCAGCAAAATGAATGTAAATAAAAGAGAGAATAATGGTAGAATTTGAATGAAAATGAAGTTTAAAATTTCACAAATCAGGAAGCAGAGATAATGGTTGCCTATTTCGGAGGAGAAAATAGTAATTTGGCATGCACAAAACATCCAGAAGTAAATATTATGTTTTCAGGGTAGGAACAGTGGAATGATAGATACAAATTAGAAAATGAAAGTGTATCAAGTTTGTCAAATTCACCATAAATGAAAAGCTTGAGATGAGGTGGGTGGAGATGATGTTGTTGGTCATAAGAACATATAATACATGAATGGGTGCTTAGTCCTCAATAGTCCAGAACATTTGGTGCATAATCCTCTGTTGTTCAGAAAAAAATATTAATTTTTTATATTTCAATCATTAATGGATTTATGGTTCAAAGTCACATGGCAGAAGTGAGGATTCACAAAGCCTGCAATACTAGATAAAACATGAAAGAATGAGACATGTACTTGCAAAAGAAGAATCCCCCTCCAAATGATGCATTACATACAGGTAAAGTGCCACAAAAGTAGAGCACAGGAGGGACCAAGCACCCTTGCAATCTTTTACAGCAGGTCCCTGATTTTGGTTTTTAATTCCTCTAGAAACTTCTGGATAAGCTGATAACTTCATTACTAAATGTATGTCAGTACATGCATTGCAATTTCAAGCTAACATGGTCAGCTTCACTCTTTGAACCATTTTTAATGCTGAAAATGTAAAGAGAACCTTGGTGAAAATGATAGAAAACATCTTTTGATGAGCTATTCAGATAATAATATCATATGAGGGTAGTCTCAGAAGTACCTGACCCAAAAAAGAAAACACTAAACTTTGGGAAAAAATGTATTTATTTGTCAACATAATCTCCTTTCAGCTCTATACACTTTTCCCAGCAATGTTCAATAAGTTTGATGCCATTTTTATAATAAGAACTTTCTTGCTACTCAAAATAGCCATTAGCTGCCGACATCACTTCTTCATGGTTGAAAAATCTTTGACCACCGAGCCATTTTTTAAAGTTTGCGAACAGAAAATAATCTGAGGGGGCCTATATATGGCGAATAGGGTGCATAAGGCAGCAATTCAAACTTTAATTCATGAATTTTGGCCATTGCAATAACGAATTTGTGAGCTGGTGCATTGTCTTGGTGAAACAACACTTTCTTCTTGGCCAAATGTGGCCGCTTTTCTTCCCTCAAATGTTGCAATATGTTTGTATGACACCCGCCATTGATAGTTTTTCCTTTTTCAAGATAGTCAATGAAAATTATCCCATGCACATCCCAAAAAACTGACACCATGACCTTGCCTGCAGATGAAATGGTCTTCAGCTTCTATGGAGCAGGTTCTCCCTTTTGAATTGATTCTTTTGATTGGTCTTTTGTCTTGGATGTGAAGTAATGGACCCATGTTTCATCCGTGGTTATGAAACGGCACAAAAATTCTGCTTTGGTGCTGTGAAACTTCTGCTAAACAATCAATTGAAGCATGTTCACAACACTGATTTTGCTTGGGTGTGAGCTAACCAGGCACCCATCTTGCGTACAGCTTTCTCATGTCCAAATTTTCAGTTAATATGCAATATACCACACTTTTTGAAATACCTACTATGTGTGCTAGCTCCCGCACTTTCAGACAATGATCATCTAGTATCACTTTGTGGATTTTCTTCAACGCTTCTTGAGTCGTCACCTCATTTGGTTGACCAATGCAATGCTTGTCTTGACAGCTTGTACGGCCTCATTGTAACTCTGTCACCAATACTTTAATGTTGTAAACGAAGGAGCAGACTCACCCAGAGTAGAATGCAGTTCAGCTTTTATATTGGTTGGGCTGAGGCCTATCAAATAAGAGTACTGTATCACATAACAATGACCAATTTTCTCCATTTTCACAAATTCACTGAAAACGTTCAATATTGATGGCTGCCAAACAAATACTAAACAATGTAGTGTCTTCAAACTTGAACTGCCTTATAGATTGCATACTTTCTAATACAGTGATATTTTTTAAACAACTACCGCCATCTATAAGCCAAACTGAGTACTTCTGGGACCACCCTCATATAAACATAGTGGTAAATGCGATTGTTATACAAAATTAATCATCACTTCACTAGATACTGGTTCCACATAGAACCCTCCAAAAAAATGGGGAAAAAATTATATTTTTTCAAATATAAATGTGGTCCTTTTTTTCTTGGTTTTGCTTCATTGTATTTCTAGGTTGCTTTTTTATGTATGTGTTTTTCCAATGATGAACATGGTACTCTTACCTTCTCAGCATAAATCCTTTTACAGCCAAAAATGGAATCCTTGACTACCCTTCATATATATTCAGAGGTTATCTCCTTCCCTCAAGATCTAGTGGTATTTACTCTGTAACATGAAAGCAATCCACCTTTTTTAGGCTTAGTCATTTTTTACATTTTTGGTGTTTTGGCTTTGTGTCTTATAAATGTTGCACATTATATGTTGTCTTCCAGCTCCATGAAGTTTTAATTCCTTTGCATTGGATTTTATTGATTCAACAAAATCATTTTTCTTTATTGTTTATTTTAAAATGTTCCACAAGTTCAGTGATTACATTTTAGCCTTCAGAACCTGAAATACATCAGTGCATCCAGGCATACAATAGCTGTAAACCCAATGAAAGTAAGCCGAATGCAAGTTTAGATACATCAGTGCCATAGTGGAATGTCATATGTAATTCAGGGACTTTCTGTAATGTGTATTCATTATAGTGAGAGCTAACTAAGATAGGTTAAAGTAGATTTATTATTATACTTCCATAATGAAAATGTATAATAAAACCGCAAGGTTTACCTTAAGTTTATTCCTGAGTTAAGGGTTCATGTGTGTAGCCAGCAGAAATTTTGTTATTAATCAAAACAATTACCCAAGAGAAATAGAATAGCAAGGTCTCTATGCCAAAATTATACATTTCCACCAGGAAATGATTTGTATTTTCCTCAGACAAATTTTTGCATTTTGCCAAAAAGAACTTCACGGAGCTTCACTGATCCTCTCAATGTTATGTAGAAATTCATTTAATGTTTTTGACACCGAACACAAAAATGATTGACTAAATATTGTTTTATTTGGGTTGAGGTTAATGTCCTTTTATCCTCGTTGTATGAATTTCCTCCTGAAGTGAAGGACAGCGAGTATCCTTTTGGAACATAAAAAACAATGGTTTATAAATGTACAATATTCCTGGTAACAATCTTAACTCTATAAATAATGAGAAAGAGGGCTCACATTACCTTTTAAACAATTGTTCCAACAGTTATTAAATCCGTATTTAAAAATTTTATTATGTGTACCCCTCCAAATAATTGAACTATAATCTCTCATTTTACTGAACTCAGACACAATATTCAAATTTTAAAAAATGAATGGGGAATGTGTAATAAATCAAAATATTTGAATAAGGCATGTCTTAATCTTTTGTCTACATTACAAATGTATTCATATCAACTTATGCTATAAGATGATAAACCAAAATACTTAACTTTTTATACCCATGCTATTGACAGATTATTGCAATGCAATTTGTGAGCTAACCAAAGTAAATACTCGCCAATACCTTTGGTGATTATTTCCAATTGAAGGAATTTTTATATTGAATGTGAAAATTACACTTTATTACTGTGTGATATTTCTTCTCTTATCTTCCTTATAAGATGTAGGCTCATAGATGTTTAGATAGCTGATTAAGCCCCATTATATTGATTAATCCTGTTCAATGCTGATTTAATTTTCTTGTTTTACTGTGCCAATACGCCTTCATCCTATATTTTCATTGTTATAATGACTTTTACCTTCTTTCAGGACTGTATAAATTAAGCTGCAATGCATCCTGGGTGTTCTTTACCTCATCAGCCATATTATTTGCTCCTGTCATAATTGAAATAGAGAGGTCACAAATGGAAGAAATGCAAAAGCAGCAGCAAAGACAGGTATGCATGTTATAGGATAGCATTTCAGTGTTGCATCTGGATTGATTTTGGACTGTGTGAAGTCTTTGGATTTGTTGCTATGGGACTGAGAATTTTCTTTCCCATGAAAACAGAATACAGAAAGTAAGAGTGGCAGCTTGATATATACCTGTAGATTGATACAGTTTTTATCAATGTTTGTGTCCATCGTTGTTTGTTATAAATGTAATAAGCAAGAGTTTTGGGATAAATTTATTAAATTGTTTTATTTCTACATTCTTGTGATCACATAAGAATTGAAGTGTGCACAATTGATTTTTTTACACGGAAGACTTTGCTAACATTATTAATTGAAGTTTTGTCCCAGGAGGATGTTTTAAAGTTTCTGTAACAGGTCACTGGCCAAAGTTATCAAGTGATAGTCTTGGAATACAGTTGTTCATTTAATTAAACCATGCTGTGTTCTTTTTTGTAAATGTGCTTTCTTAGCGTTTTACTTGAGCAAGTTAAACATGCATGATTATTTCTACTTCTTTACTGTTAAAATTTAAATTTACCAGGTGGGAAGGGAAGGTAATAAGGAAGGATATGGTAGAGGAAGAGGAAATGGAAAAATATTTAGTAAAAATTTATTGAATAATGTGCAAAATCTATACATGCTGGAAGACTTGATTAAAAAATGAGTTAATTCACCTAATAAGTTAGTTATTTGCTGCACCAAAAGAGGGCATTGCAAATAACCACAACTATTTTAAGTAAGTCTGGAAGCTCGTACTGATGTGAAGGCTTCCTCAGCATTAGATGTCATTTTCATCATGATGTCATCAGTTGACAAATGTTTCATCAGCCTTTCTACCGGTGTTTTACATGAATTGACAATATGTTCATCCTGGCCTTGTATTGGCAGGCTGATAACATTGCTGCTCTCCCATTGGTTGGATGTCAAATTATTTATTTTCATATGTTATACTTTGGCAACTGACCTAGTTGAAATTTGCAGAATGTTTTGTAACTTTATAATGGTCCCATTTTAATAATAATACATTTGCTTAAATATTATATAATAAAAATTCCAGGTAGATGGTGTATGTGCATGATATAAGGAAAAAAGGTCAGGTCAAAAAGGAGTGCAATGCATACAGACTCAATTTGGATGCTAAAATATAGTACTGACAATTGCATTAAATGTAGCATGAACACACACATTAAATGTAACGTACACACAATATCCATTAAAAACATGGAGCATAAACATAAACTAGACTAAGAGCATTGCTATTAATTCTATAAATTAACAGTAAGGACTCAATGATCAGGAATATTTTTGAGATATTCATCAACCAATTAGAACATGTTACATTGTGGATATCTTTTTAATTTATGTTTGAATGCAGTAGATCCCTTCGTATCCTTTTTACTTTTGGGCAATTTGTTATATAATCTGATGCCCATATCCTTGGGTCCTAATTTTAATAATTTAGTTTTATTGTTGCCCTAATGGTGTTGTCTTCCTCTGGTGTAATGATGATAATAGTCAGAGCTAAGGGAATAGTTGCCTATGTGATTTTTTCATATACAGAATTAAAAACATGGAGTAGTGGATGGCACAGGAGTAGTTCCTGGAAATTAGGTCTTGATGGGGCATTCTGAGTTTTCCCAGGGATTATTCTGAGTACTTTCTTTTGCATTTTAAATATGGTTAGAGGAATGGCAGCTGAGCTCCAAAATATAATATTATAGGTTATATTTGAATACATTTCCCCACAGTATAAATTAAGTAGTAGTGTTTGCTGGTAGTCTCATTCAGATGTCTTAATAAATAACAAGTGGAACTGAGCTTATGCTGAAGAGCTTTTACAAATGTATCCCAAGAAATAGTTGCATACAAAGAAGAAATACCTGAAAACTTACATTTTTTCACTTGTCCAATTATGATCGGTCATTAATTTTTACCAGTAGACTATCTGTCACATTCTTATTGCATGAAAAGTACACCACTTTACTTTTATTTATATTTAAGTCTAGATAGTTATCTATACACAATTGTTCATTGTAAGTGTAACAGACCTAGGTTATTCCACAAGGCTAGGGTGAGTGTGTCGATAATATTACATTATTGTCATCAGCATACAAAACTGGTACTATTCCTTCATAATTCTTTTAGCAATACAACAATTTCAGTGTGTTAAAATCATTCACCTTGAACTCTGAACTTGTTGCATTGAAATGTATATTAGCGGATGACTCCGTTATAAGTTACTATTGTGGCATCTCCTGCAGTTTCTTGGAATTTATCCTTTAATCAGTTAGGTAGGTCATTAACATATACCAGAAAAAAGAGTGGCCACAGGGCTGAACCTTGTGGCATGCATTTGGAAACATGGCATACTTTGGATGAATGTCTAAACCCATCTTCTGACAACACTACCTTCTGAGTGCAATTGTGGATATAGGATGTCATCTGATTTAGAGGGATGCTTCTAATGCTAGTTCTATTGAGTTTAATTAGAAGACTATCAAGGTCCACATGATCAAGAATTAGCCTGAGGTAATGTAGCTGAATTGCGATCACCTGATTTTCACCAAGTGTACTTTGTGTTCAGGCTCTAACCAAGCATGTGCCACTACAGCTGGAAAGGTGAAATTGCTTGTCCAGTTCTCTCTGTTATATCTGGAGGTGGCATGTAATTGCTCTGCCTATTTATTCGATGTAAGACTTTTATGGTTGTAATTTATTTACATAGTTTGTGTGCTCCTTCATTTTGAGTATGATACCACTTGTCATTGAAAGGAAAACAAATGAGGAAGTACTAGAGATGGTGGGTGAGGAGAGGGGTTTGTTGAGAGAAATCCTATGGAGGCAGGAAAAATGGATGAAAGGCGTATGGAGCGGTAGTGGAATGTTGAAGAGGGTAATAGAGGGGAGAATGTGGGGCAAGCGAGGTAAGGGCAGGAACAGGATAGGGATGTTGGACGGGATGAAGGGAGGAAAGAAGTACACCGAGAAGAAGAGGGACCTGATATAGATTAGTTTGCTAGGTGGGGAGCCACAAAATGTTTATTTGATAGTTGTGTCCATCCAAAAACCTACCTTAAACTGTAGATTACCTTACCTACCGCTTGTCATTGATGAGACTACATTGGGTGTCATTTTTGACAAGTTATTACTCACTTTTTGTCGGTCATCAGTTCAAAAATTTGCATAAAACTGGTGCATTGTTCCTATTTAGCTAAAAAATTAAAAATTGCACCTAGGCAGATTTGTTTAAGATGATTGTAGCATTTTGGATTGGTTAACTAATTATGGTTGCAGAATTGTTTCATTTTAATTGTTTATTCTTCAAAATTTAGTTCACCAACCATGTGTTTTTTGAAGGAAATTGTCTCAATGGATAGGTCGTAGGTACTCCCAACGACAAATGCAAAAATTGCCTTTCTTCCCAACATGGAGGACGAAGTTTGACAGTGAACTCTTCCCCTGATAAGGGTCATCTTCTGTGTGGATGACTATAATTCACCAGGATTTCTGTATATACATTGTAGTAAATTTAAGAATATCACAAAATAGCAGAATAATTTTGTTGAATTGATGGCATAATGTTGAAGGATAATTAAGATAACTTATGGATATGGTGTGAACCACATATAATAGCCCACATTATAACTGATGTCACATCCACAATTCTTTTAGCTAATGTAGAAGAATAATTTGGTGTCTGGGCAGTGTCATTGTATTAAATCAATGTTATTGCTCTTATTGCAGTCACAAACCTTTCTCAAATGTTCTCCGGGAGGTAGTTAGTGAATTGCTAAGCAAAAAAGTGAAGTTCACTGCACATAATAATACTTAGCACATTACTACCTACTGAAATCTTTAGCTTGTGAAGGGAAGTAATTTGGTGTTCTTGCAATGCTATCACACATTAAACAATGCTGTTGCTGTCACAATCACAGACTGGCAGATTTTCTCTGGGGCATTTGCTGTTTTAAGTACAAATATTGTTGTTTGTAAAACAAATGTATATTTTTACGATTTGAAGGTACTTTCAAATGATACATTTTGTAAGGAGAAATAATGTTTTTTTCAAGTGTACCAGCGGTGTGTAGGGAAGTGTCTTAAAAGTAATAGTAAATATGTCATGATTACTGTATTAGTAATGGCCTTATTTTGTTTCATTTATGAAACCCCCATGAAAATTTAAAAAAATCACCTAGTGTTTCCTTATCATTTGGAAACCATTTTGACACCAGGGTTAAGAATTTCTTGGCATTGCATGCATGTGGTAAATTAAGTTTTACTTTACATATTTGTTTTTAAATAGGTGGTACTGATTTATTCATTTCAGATTCTACTAGGCCCCAATGCCGCTGTATCTGGCCTTGCACCAGCTCCAGGACACCGATAATGAGGGGAACCAACCAGGATCTGCTCCATATTACCCCTGCCTCCCACCACCTTGACCTCGAACACCTTTGTTTAATTACTTCATTTGAATCCATCAATAATTCTTGCTGCATCATAATTTTTTTATCATTTTTCCTTTCTCACAAGAAAGTGCATCTTAAAGGTGTCTGTTATCCTGTCTTCTCGTTTTCTGGCATACGTATTGTTCAACAGTGTTCATGGATTAGTAGGAGGAAACTCCATCCATGAAATGGCAGTTTCTCATGCATCATATTGTTTGTCACTTGATTCCTCTGTGGTCCTCTCCTGGTGCTCCATTTGTGGAATGATGCCTTACCATTGGTGGGATGGGTGTAATGGGTTGCCTTTCTAGTCTGGAGGTGGGCCCTGGGTGGACATCGTAAAACGTTGTGGCGTATTCTCCATCAACATTTTAGTGCTCATGTTTTAGGATAGGTGAAAAATTGTTGTTTTGTTTTGTATGAATAAAAATCATACCTTCTCACTTTGTATTTTTCGTCAATTACTTTACATCATTTTTTATATTTCCATTATCTGAAATGAATAAATAGAATTTTAGTAGTTACAAAGCAAAGAGTAGTTAAACCTCTTGCTTGATTTTACATTTTTTATGATAAATTTACCTTAACTAAAAGAGCAATACACAAAAGTAAACCTTTACATTATTGAGCTGTGATTTTGTTTTGTACTTAATTTAATGTTTAAAGATTTTTTGCATAGTTTTTACTATTATCAGAGATGGTCACTCTAAACCAAGGCTCAGTAAGCTTTGTTAGACATTCATATTTTAAGTTAAAAGCTATAGAAGTGTTACTTATTTTGCACCCTGAAGGTGAGTTCTAGGGACATAGTTTGAGGCATCGTTATTCTGTGTTAATCGTTCACTCAGCCCTGCTGGACAATCCTATTGTACCTACTCGGGGCAAGGTACCATAGTAATGCTTTGGGCTCTGGTGTTAATTTATGAGAAAAGCACATTGTTACCAGATTAGATCAGTTGAGTTATATAGTGAAATGAAACCACTAATTTTAAGGGAGATTAGAATGTATCCGTTTTATCTGTGTACAGTTTTTGAGGTGGAAACATTTTTTCCTACTGAACTGAGAAATTCCAATGGAATTGATTAAATCTACTTTCCACTTGCCTCACAATAGTAGGATGTCTGGCGTGAAGTTTTTTTAGTGCCGAGTACTTTCTGTGACTTGTCTAAAATTATATATGCATCCTAAAAACCTACGTACTGTTGATTTCCCTCGAAGCTGCAATGGAGAGTTTATAGAAAGAATGTGTTAGGACTGGTGAATATGAGTTTATCCCCAGAGAGTTCTTTGAGATATCACTGTTTCCCATAAAGTTGATCATGTTAAAACATTGTGAAAACATGTTTGATCATTTTGCAGATAAGTGTCCTTATATTTTGAGTGTTTTTAATGGTAGACTTATGTTTTTAAGGGCCCTGGTGAAGAGATAAGCTAAGAGGTCCACATTCATTCTGCCCTTTGCAAAAGCCAACTTGCCTTTGGATTTGGTGATTCCAATGTTATTGTGAGCTTGACATGTAAGAATATGCCACGGCAAATTTACTGCTGATATCTTTATTTGTTCAATTGTTATCATTAAGTGTACCATATTTGACGGCAGACAAGATGCATCCTTATTTAAGTAGGCTGCACACGAGAAACAAAAATCTTCACAATGAAATTGCAACATCTGACCAACTTAAGTTTTAGTTCTAATGTTTTAGAAAATCCAAATGGATGGCAGTTTCAAAAAGAAGGGCACACAGTTTTGTTATGATCAGTTGTGTTAAAATATTGTTCATGCTCGTTCAATATCTCGCTCACTCTTTCAACATTGCAGAAGTGAGCTACACTATTCACTTCACATAATAGTGGTGAGCTAAATAATAACAATCACAACTACAGCATTCTTCAATTGAATAATAAAAATTAAATATAATTTCAGTTAATGGAGTAAAAATAGTTAGTACTGACCATTTGGGTTAAAAATAACATTCAATATTGCATGGTAACCCATGGAGCTTGAACTTTCACATGAGATACAGGTGTTTTTTTAACTAAAATTTTGGGAACAAATAGTGTATCTTATATGCCATCAAATTTGGTTGTTATTCATATCATAATTTCATATTTGACAATGCATTTTAGTTTGCATTTGAGGTATACTCTGTCAAGCAATATACTATGGTGATCAACCGTACTGTCTTTACATTTGTTTGGGTTTGGCTGAAAGCAAAAAAATACAAATGTGGGTCATTGTGTATGCATTCCAGAAAAATTGATATAACTTTAAATAATTTTTAGATGTGTGACAAGAAGGTTTGCAGATTGTAACTGCTATTGAATTTGCCAGCAATTCAAACTTCTTGTGTACCGTTTGGCATATATCTTTCAATAAATACATGAGGGAATTTCAGTAATTATTTTCATTGTGACAAGTATACCTACTTTTTTGCTTTTGTAAATAATTAACATCTTAATTTTTTGCTGTGTATATTTTCGTGCAGTGGATCGTAAAATAATAACAGCTTTTTCTTTGAATTAGTGTTATAAACAACTTAGATGGCATGTCTGTGTGAGTTGCAAAACAAGGCAATGATAATTTTTTATTAGAAGCTGGAGGTCATTTTTATATGATGTCCACATCCTTGTCAGTTGTAGATATTTATTTACTCTCTTAATGACTCCCAAGAAATTTCAAGTCTGCATAACAGAATATATGAAGGAATTCTCTCAAGTCATTAGTTGCAAAGGGTTATTTGTTGAATAGATTCTTAAATGAGTATTGTCTGTGTATTCTGCAGAAAAATGAATGGGCCAAACTAGTTCCTCGTAATGATTTCTGTTATTCTTGTGGATAACTCATGTTGTTAGCTTGTTCATTAGCCGAGGAAGTAAAAATTGTAGTGAATAGAAGTATTTGTTAGAAAATATTTCAATAATTTTCTGGAAAATGGGTTTCATTTTTTAATTGGCATGATATATTGACCATCTATGGAACTTAATACATATTTTAAATGTCAAGTATGAGGTTACTTAAATGTTTTTTCACTTGGGTTTGGTTCTCAAAGTCACATCAGCGTGCAAGTCCTTTTTATTTGCACTTAAGGAGTTGCCTGATGAATGAATGGTGCAGCACCTTTTACTTACCTACAATAGGCACTGGTAAATTTGGAGATTTTATGTTATGTGTAAGACTTGAAGAGAACTTTTATATTGATGCTTAGCTCTGAGGAATTGCCAATATACCTCCCCAATTCCTGCTCCATGCTAAAATATTAAAATCCACATTCAAGATTATCTTTTCCACTTTAATACCTTCATGTTGTGCTATTAATAATCCTTTATATATGTTAATATTCATAAATGTACTGGTAAAGAAAATTATTTTAGTTTTCATAATTGCTATACAAAAATAACTCAATCAACTTCTCCCTCTTTCTGGTACATGGTAATCTATTAACAGCTTTTGTATTAATTGTATTTAGTAGTTCACAGTTTTCAGGCTGCCATTTTCTTTCTATCTCACCCAAATTATTGAATTTAGTCCTGAAAACATTTGGCTAGATGAAAGGGAATAGGATAGGAATTTTGTGTATGATAGATGGGATCTGGGTTCTTGCATTTGAGAAGAATTGCATAATTCCTTGGGTGGAATCCAGGATACTACTAAAAAATTAGCATCTACATCTACTCAATACCCCGCAAGCCGCCACAAGGGCATGTGGTGGGAGGGTGTTAGGCCACCACTTGTAATTAAGAAAAAAGAGTATGCAAAAGCCACAAACAAAACATTGTATACATTCGTGCAAAAACCCTTTAAATCAACACACATGCAAACAACAGACTACCAACTAACATACACATGCATCTACAGATACACCTAATATCTTTGCGACGTTAAATTTTTTCAACTTGTAAATTAAATGTTTTTACTATTTCTAAAGTGACTTTGGTTTCTTACTATTATGATTTCTGATTGTTCTGGGAAAGAATGAATATTTGAATCTATCTGTATTGGAATCTATCTCCCTTATTAAATAAAACAGTTTCTGGCGTAACTTGGTGGAAAATCTTCATACTGACTTTTAATAATAAAACCACTTTACTTTTCCACATAAACTTTTTAATTTTTACTACCTAGGTTTCGTTATAACCTAACCTAAGACCTGATGATGTTATGTTATAACGAAACCTAGGTAGTAAAAATTAAAAAGTTTATGTGGAAAAGTAAAGTGGTTTTATTATTAAAAGTCAGTATCTCCCTTATTTTATATTTGTGGTCTGATCTAACTAAGTAGTGTGGGATCATTATAATTCCTTTAGTGTCGTCATTAAACTAGTTGGTTCTGAATCTTAAGAGACCTGTCACACTTGTGTTTTTATTATAACAGTTTTAAATGAATCTGGCGGATTTTCTCTGGACTCTATCTAATTCTTTTTGCCAAATTTTCTCCCAAGGATCCCTAATACTTGTGGCATATTCCAAATGAGGTCGAACTAGAGCAAAATAACCCAACCAGCATCCAGCTAGTGATGTCCATATTTGAAAAGGGATAGGTTTGAAGGTGATTTCTGATAATGACCAGTGGGATTGAGCAGTGCTATGAGCATAACAGCTGTACCAAAGATGGATGGTCTAATGGAGTAAAAATGCAAGGTATTACCATTCATGGTTGTAATATGGTTTTTATTGTGTTCAAGTATATATTTAAGTAAGATATTTTTAAACTGTGAGTTGTCATTCCTCTAAAAAATTTGCATTAAGAGATGTCTCAATGAATTAATGACAGGTAATTACAGTCATATGTTTCTTTGTGCAAGATGGGTATGTTTGTTTTGATGCACAGAAAGACCAATATGCTGTTCATATTGAAATGCTTTGAGAATGAGGATTACATATGTAATTATATGAATAGCTAAAGTGATGCATCTCTACCATCAGGATTTGCTTCTGCATGGGAAGACTTATGGGGATGACGTTGCTTCTATGGTTATGAATGTTTCCCTACTATTAGTATTTAGGTTCATGGGGGTTTATTTATTGATTGAATGGGAAAGTAGGCAGTTCCACATTTTTCTTCATCAGTGATTGGATTATTTAAGCCAAATAATGAATATTCTAACGACCATTTCATCCAAATGGTAAATGTTTGAATTTGGAGAAGGTAGAATTAGTAAGGGGAACTACACAAATACTGGTTTTTTATTACATTCAGGGGAAACTTCTGGGAAATGCTTACTGACATCCTTGTCCAATAAATCCATTATTTAGTAAAGTTGGGAGTGCTATTTAAAATTTTTTAGTACATTGGGTTAAATGATTGGGAGGCAGTTTAGGTATTAATTATGGCAAGTGTTCCTTGGGAATTGATTAGATCCATTACTTTTCTTGCATTAGATTTCTTTTGACATTAGATATACTTTTCTTGGCTTAGAACAGAGGTACTGTAATTTTCTACTCCTTTTCAGGCACTTTTACTCATTTATTTATGAATTATTTCAAGAATAGATTGGTGGAGATATTTTCATGTATTTTGTATATTCTTTCCATGTGTTGTGGATCTCTCCCGTCTTTTATTGTAAAATATTACAACCACTTCAAGTCAGTTGCATAGGTAGAATAAATCCAGTCTCATTAGGGCACCAAGTTGATGAGTAGAAAATAAAATATTGACTGAATGCATCACTTACGTGAGTGCACCATGAATTCAATAGCTGATAGAGGTGCAGGAACCTGTATGTCACGGAGCTTTGATATAATTGTTGCATTTGGTATTTGTATTCTTTAAAAAAATGTTTAAGGTGAATTTCAGTGAATGAAGAATCAGTTTCACTTTCATTCAAGATAGTTGATTATTTTGGTGCATTATTGTATGAGTACATAGCAGTTAAATTGGTGGGTTACTTTTAAATGGAAACCTACATAGGAATAGTTAGTTTTATTTGAAAATATGTAAAACCTCTCAGTTGTGATAGCGGAAGGACTGTAATAAGTTGAATAGAATGATTCACTTACGTTTGGAAATGGCTGATAAAATTTTATGAACAATCCCAAAAACCAGGATTGATAAATTAATTTCAGTTTTACTGTTACTCATATAATTTGTTAATGCTTCTGACTGCTCGTTTTGGGTTGCAAACATTTGGAATAATAAGAGATATTATTAAACTTTTCTAATCGATCTTCAACATATTGTCAAATTCCATATATAACTCCATATTCTATTCTATTTCCTCTATTATTATTATTAGGTAATCTACCGGTTAAGGTAGGTTTTTTTGGATGGACACAACTATCAAATAAACATTTTGTGACTCCCCACCTAGCAAACTAATCTATATCAGGTTCCTCTTCATCTCAGTGTACTTCTTTCCTCCATCCCGTCCAACATCCCTATCCTGTTCCTACCCTTACCTCGCTTGCCCAACATTCTCCCCTCTATTACCCTCTTCAACATTCCACTACCGCTCAATACGCCTTTCATCCATTTTTCCTGCCTCCATAGGATTTCTCTCAACAAACCCCTCTCCTCCCCCACCATTTCTAGTGCTTCCTCATTTGTTTTCCTTTCGGTCCATTTCACCTTCTCCATTCTTCTCCACACCCACATTTCCAAAGCCTCCAATCTACGTCTATCGTCCTGCTTCAGCGACCACGTTTCCGCGCCGTACATAGCTACGCTCCATATCAGAGTTTTTACGAGTCTTGTCTTAACATCCCTACTCAACGTCCCCGTCATCAACTCCCTCCTCCTTGAGAAAGCCTCCTTGCCTAGCGCAATTCTTCTCCTTACGTCTCTACCACTTTGACCGTGTTGGTCCAAAACACTTCCGAGATATGTAAACTGTTCTACCTGCTCTATTTTTTCCCCGCCTATTTTAATATTTAGCTTAGCCTTTTTCTTTCTGGAAAATCGCATAACCTTTGTTTTATTAATATTTATTCTCATCCCATATTTATCGCACTGAACCTCCAATTCACTCAACAATGCTTGCAACCCCTTGGCTGACTGAGCAACTAATGCTTGGTCATCAGCAAACCTAACCGATTTTACGAATTCCCCTCCGACTTTCATTCCTACCTCCAGTTCTTCCCATGCCTCTTTAATCATTTCCTCTACATATACGTTGAACAGTACCGGTGACAATGGGCAACCCTGCCTTACGCCTCTTCCTAACACTGCCCATCCGGACTCTCCGTTCCCCACTCGCACCTGAGCAGTCTGAGACATGTACAGGTTGCGGATCAGTCTCCTGTCCCTCCAATCCATTCCTATTTTCTGCAATACGCGCATTAATTTTTCCCAATTCACTCTATCAAACGCTTTTTCGAAATCTACAAAACAGGCAAAAACGTCCTGATTGTATTCTATATTCCTCTCGACTAGTGATCTCATTACTGCAATGGCATCACGCGTACCTCTTCCTTTCCTGAACTCAAACTGATCATCCCCTAAGCAATCGTTTGCCTTACTCTCTATCCTTCTGTTGATGATCCTGAGAATAACTTTAGCTGCTTGGGATATCAAACTTATTGTTCTGTAATCCTCACATGACGAAGCCTTTGCCTTTTTTGGAATAGGAACTAACACCGATCTCACAAAATCTTCCGGCCAGATTCCTTCCTCATAGATACTACGAATCAGTCCATATATGGCCTTCTTCCCACCTTTCCCTAACCATTTCAACATTTCTACAGGAATATTGTCCACCCCCACAGCCTTATTTGCTTATTTCCTCTATATAAACCATAAACAGTAATAAACCTCGAGGACAGTTTGGTAGGTGATGGTAATGATCACCCTGTACCAAGCCCAAAGGTGTGTGAAATTCACACATCAGAGTAGGGAGGTCAGCTCCTTTCCCTGTGCTGGTTATGGTTTCCCAGGGAGAACCCATGCCTGAAAAATCACACAGCTTGAGTGGAACTGTGGGTGGTTGGCTGTGATACAAACCTGGGCCATCTGATCAATAGTCCAGTGCTCTACTCCTGGACTACCGCATACCCCCTTACACATGAACACACACACACATATATATATATATATATATATAATATGAATTACCTAAATTATTTATATAATTCTCTATGCTTATCCATAGAGATTTAAAAATTATTTTTCACTTCAGTGCTGAGGTATTCATAACAATTTCCATGTTATAAATTAACCTCTATGAGATAGTACATTCAATTTATAGCTATCTAAATTCATGTTGGTTGTATTGTCTTTATTAGACTGTGTCTGGCAGTGCAACGATATGTGTTTCTTGGTGAACCTCGCTCTTGCGTGTTAGATATTAAATCTTCAGTGAATTTTCGATGACTGGCTCTTCCAATAGGCGGCATAAGGAAAGGAAGTGCCTTCCTTACCCTGTTACATGAACTTCACACGCCGTTGGACTTAATATTAGCCAAGATCTCACTCCTATCAAGCCAAATTTCGAGGTAGCTACTGCGTTTTATTATGTGAACGCACCGTCGTATTCACATGCTGGAAGGAGGCGCCAATTTTACTTGCCGTCCTAAAATTCTTTACGCGATTATGGATGGAATTGTGGTCTGTTCATGCTCTGCGCCATGACCACAGGTGGGGTTATGGGGCTCATGATACCCCCGAAACCGACTTACTGGCCTTGCTTATCTTCACATAGTCTTATAATGGTAACACATCGAAACATGCATGCATGCATACATCGATATCCTTCTTTCCGATTGATCGAGCAGTATTCACACCGCCCCGCACACACAAAAACGAACCTTTACTGGAAGTCGCACCATTTTACTCAAAAGTCATAAGGATTTACTTTCAAGGATATACTATCCTTCCACGTCGTTGAACTTCGTCGGTTTCATCACACACTTGCCCTGCCGACTTTGTATTCTGCCCGATTTCACCTGTTTTTCCCCACGTATTTTTCGCACTGTGCCGCCTGTCATCTTCCGACCAAATCCATGGGATGACATATTAATAATAATTTGGCCTGTTCGATAAACATCGGGAAATTTACTGTTTCAATTTTTTGGGGTACCTTATATTTAAACCCCCAGTACAATTTCGTTAATTTTTAAAAAATGTGAGTTACATACCTTTCCTTTCCGTCGGTCTGCCCGTTCCCACTTTATCTTTTGATGATAAATCTATCCAATATTTTTCTAATCGGTTTCTCGTGTAGGTAATTCCCAATTTGTCGGAAATTATGTAGATATCCAAGAATAGCTTCCAGTTCGCGTCTTTCCTAGGCATAAAAAATAAAGGACTGCCGTGTTCTCCTCCATCATGCCCTCACACATCCCCTCCTTTTTTTCCAATTTTCTTCAGGCATGCTCCCAGCGTCCTGTTAATATTTACGTAATGGGAGGGAAGAGGGATTTTATTAAATTTGTTCAATTAATACATCCACGGATACCGTGCTATATACGATACGCATATTATGGGTGGAGGCATCGAGGGAGCCAATGCATGGAAGGCATTGCCAAGAATGGTTCTCGAGAGATGAGGAAACTCGAGGAAGTATGACAATTTTTCTCTTATGACCTCCTTGAAGACCACTTGATTTTTTTTAGAATGATTTTAAAAAGTTTCTGGAATCACAGTTTCTCAACTCAAATGGATAATTACGATTGATGGAATCATGCTATTATTTACCGACTCATCAGCATAATAACATCCATGGTTGTTGAGTAATATTGTATAAAGCGTTATTTCTTTATATTGACTGTAAAAAGTAACCACAATACAGTATTCTTATTAATTTCGCTGGGTTGTATTGATCGCTATTTGAACTACCACTAAAGAGGTTTTATAATCAATGGCATTGTTTACTTTCGCTAAGCATACCCAAATGAGTGGTGATAACACGTCTTTGGGTCGAGTAGTGAGTCGCGAAAAGTAAAGTACTAATTCTGTAATGCACACATTATTGACTGAAATCCCAGGGCTAACTTGCTAACCACAGTTTGATCATCTGCAAATTTGTCTTTATTAGCTCCCGATTTGCTGTCTTTCCAGCAACCACTCCTTCCCATTGTCTTTTAATTCCTTCCGTGTATTCATGCAAAGCACGGGATGTGATGGAAAACCCTTTCTCCCTTCCCTCTCCATTACTCATTCTGATTCTCCATTTGCTAGCCTAACTTGTTCAACCTGATTCAAACGTATATTTGGAATAAGTCGCATATTTTGTAACACGTTAAGCCACTTTACCTAATGTACTCCATCGCAGGCCCTTTTTAAAGCCATCAAGTAAAATAAAACGTGGTTATACTAAATTCTAACATGGTTCCCATTACTTGTTAAAGCAGTCATAGTTCCCTTGGTGCAAGATGCAAGATATTGGATAGCCAATGAAGGACATTTTATATTATCTTTGCAATAAATGTGGGAAACCTTAAAAATACGCCACCGAGAAAAAATCCCAAGGACACCGAGGATATGTGGAAGCGATACAGTAATAATAGCAAAACTTAACGAAATAATTTCACCGGACATCAATTAGAAATTGCGAATCAAACTTGAAAAATATATCAATATTAATTTTGCAACAATAATATTCATGCCCTTTCGATTAACTCCTCCGAAATTGGTATTCGCATTATGGTTGTAGAAAGCTACAGCTTCATCTATTAAGCTATTTTTGCCAATTGCATCTCCTATAAAATTCCATGAAATTGCGGGAGATGCTGCGACAGTAACGTTTTAATGGAGTCATCCGCTAAATTTGCATTACAATACAACAATTTCCGAGTGTAAACATCATTTTCCTTCACCGGGTTCGAATCCTGGTTAAGGCAAATGATTTTTACACCCTGAAATTGTTGCATTTCAATACATATATTATGAAGCCATAAATCATTTTATATGTTTCACTAGGAATGTTCACCAAATCCAAAACATTTCTAATTTCTTCATATCCTTTCCACCAAGTTCTTTTCTCTCCAATCCTGTCTCGACTTGGTTGCTTAGCCAATTCCAATTTTTGCTCTTAAATTCTTTGTTCAAGTTCGTCCATTCCTCCTCTTTCTAGTCTTTTTTTCCCCTAATTTGTCCATCTTTTCCTCTTGTATGGTTTTTTTTAACGAGGATTTCTATTTTTTCTGCATATAAGCTAACAAAGAATGGAGATGTGAGATAAAATTGGGTTCAAAAGTCGTGTTTATTGTTTCTGCGGATAGAATTCTGCATTTTCCGGTTTTCACCGCGTTGTTGTTTAAAGCCGATAACAGTTTCGCCGAAGTTGCATTCGGCGTCTTCAGGCGGTGAAAACCCGAAAATGCAGAATTCTTCAAGCCACCGCCGCGAAAATCTACGCAGCCATTTGTTTCTGCGGATGTTTGGGCATTTTCGGGTTCCGGTACTGTTTTTTTTTTGGGGAGGAAATGTAGGTGTTAGCGAACGCTACTTACTGGCACCGTCCCCCCCCCCCCCCTTTAACCCGCGCGCCCGCATTTGTGTGTTTAGGTCAGTAGTTTGGGTCTTTCAGGGGCATCTTTATTCTTTATTTCGCTTAAGATTTCTGGACAGACGATCTGGTGCTGAAATCTGAGAACGTTTGTTTACTCACGGAAAAATGTAAATCAGTTGTAATCTAGTAGTTCTATGCATTTAGGAGGCAGTTCTTCTGCGTTTCCATGTAGCCTAACGAGCCACAAAGTCCACAATTTTTTCAATCTTGGGAAGTAAAAGAAATGAGCGCAGCTGTGTTTTAAATTGAAAAATTTCTCCTCCCGTGCATTATTTTGAAAGTTTTATTCTCATTTGGGTATGATTAATAAATATCATCCTGTCTTATAGGTAAATCGGAGTGTAATGTTTTTCTATGACGGCAATTTTTTCATATGATTGTTGTCTTTTTACCTCCCATTGACTACAACCTTGACGTGGTGGAAGGGCTGGTGTGTTCCGATGACCCCTAGAGCTGTGTTGGGGGGAGCAATGGTAATTGCTCCTGGCAGAGTCACCCATGCCGAGGCAACGGGAAACCACGTCAATTATTATTCCCCAGAATATAATGATGGACAATATAGAGAATATGAACCCTGGCAACTACGGGACTCGGCCCAATCGGACGTGTGCCGTGACCGGCAGCGATAGAGGCAAGGTTTCCGCGGTCGCCATCTCACGAAACCCTTGCAGGGGAAAAATAACAGCAACAGGACAGACGTCGCAGAAGAAGAAGACGAAATTAGTTAGATTAGGCGCATGGAATGTTAGGGCAATGTTGAGGACAGGAAAATTAGAGAATATTAAGCGAGAGATGGAAAGAGGTAATATAGATATTTTAGGTCTATGCGAGGTGAGATGGAAGGATAGCGGGGATTACTGGAGTGATAACTATGGAATAATATACAGCGGCGGGGACGAGAGCCAACGAGGGGTTGCCATAATATTGAATAAAGAGGTAGGAAGAAGCGTAGTCAACATAGAAAAAACAACGGATAGAATATTATTCTTAGAGATTAAAGATTTGTAGAGATTAAAGCAGAACCGACGAACTTGGTCATTGTTCAGGTATACATGCTACTGAGTAACCACAAGGAGGAAGTAGTCGATAGGATTTACGATGAGTTAGAGGATATAATCGCGTGTGTTCCTGCAGGGAAACATTTCATAGTGATGGGGGATTGGAATACGACGGTAGGCGAAGGAAGAGATGGTGGTGAGGTGGGGGACTATGGGTTAGGCATGAGAAATGAACGCGGGGAGAAAGCAATTGAGTTCTGCAGGAGACTGCAGGGTTAGTCATCACCAACACATGATATAGACACCACAAAAGGCGTAGGTATATAGTACATAGAAAATGCCAGGTGACTCAGAAAGGTATCAGATAGATTATATTCTGGTTAGGCTTACGTTATGTTTAGGATCAGTGGGATAAATTCGCACAGCTTCCCAGGAGCGGATGACCACCTCTGACCACAATTTAGTTGTTATGAAATGTAATGTCCGTTTCAAAAAAATAAGGTAGGGGCGGCGGGTTACAAAATGGCGAAGCATTAAATGGATTGACAAAGTACTATCAGCAGCCTGCTGATGAGAAAATCATGCATGAGGTTAAAGGGCCGAGTACTATCGAAGAAAAATCGGAAAGTATCAAGAAAGGGATATCGAAAGTCGCAAATGACACAAGAGGAACCGTTAACGGGAAAAGGATAAGGAAACCATGGGTAACGGGTGAGATGATTGCAAAGATGGACGAGAGAAGAAGATGGAAGAATGTAAACACAGAGTTAGGCAAAATGAAGTACAATGAGTTAAACAATAAATTGAGAAGGGCCACAAATAAAGCAAAAGAAGAATGGTGGAAAACGCAGTGCGAGGATATGGAAATACGAGGAAGGGTGCGCTATACAGCAAGGTTAAGTTATTATCGGGAAGTAAGAAGGCAAGATCTGTGCTAACAGTTAAAGATAAACGGGGTAAGATAATAGTTGAACCAGAAAAAATCCAAGAGAGATGGAAGGGATATATAGAAACACTGTATGGTAAAGAACTTAGGCCAACAAGGTTAGACATAGAAAAGGAACATGACGTAGAAAAAGATAGCTTAGGTCCAGGCATAATCGACGATGAGAAAGAAAGGGCATTAAGGGAGAATGAATCTAATAATGCCTTGGATGTAGACAACATTCCTGCGGAACTACTACGACTGCTACTACTCGTAAAAGGTTTAGGAAAGTGTGGGAGGAAGAGGGTATATGGATTGGTTTGTAGTATCTATGAGGATGTCAAATTTCGTTTAATTTTCCGAGTAGTTGCTACAGTAACAAACACTTATAAAATAACGATAATAGAAATATAACAATACAACCAACTAGGAAGCCCTGTTATAGGCAACATGCCTCCTCAGATAGAAGGAATCTGACAGTAAGACTTTGTGAGATCAGTGTTAGTTCCTATTCCGAAAAAGGTAAAGGCTACATCATGTGAGGACTACAGAACAATAAGTTTGATTTCTCACGCAGCTTAAGTTATTCTCAGGATCATCAACAAAAGGATAGAGAGTAAGGCAAGTGATTACTTAGGGAATGGTCAGTTTGGGTTTAGGTAGGGAAGAGATACCTCGTGATGCCATTGCAGTGATGAGATCACTGATCGAGAGGAATATAGAATACAATCAGGACGTATTTGTCTGTTTCGTAGATTTCGAAAGAGCGTTTGATAGAGTAAATTGGGAAAAACTAATGCCTGTATTGCAGAAAATAGGAATGGATTGGAGAGACAGGAGCCTGATCCGCAACCTGTACTACATGTCTCAGACTGCTCAGATGCGAGTGGGGAACGGAGAGTCCGGGTGGGCAGTGTTAGGAAGAGGTGTAAGGCAGGGTTGCCCGTTATCACCGGTGATCTTCAACGTATACAGGATTTTTGAACCTGTATGTGGAGGAAATGATTAAAGAGGCATGGAAGGATCTGAAGGTAGGAATTAAAGTCGGCGGGGAGTTCATAAAATCAGTTAGGTTTGCTGATGACCAAGCTATAATTTGTCAGTCAGCCAAGGGGTTGCAAGAATTGCTGAGTGAATTGGAAATTCAGTGCGATATATATGGGATGAGAATCAATATTAATAAAACAAAGGTGATGCGATTTTCCAGAAAGGGAGAGGCTAAACTAAACATCCAAATAGGAGGGCAAAATACTGCTGGTAGAACAGTTTGCGTGTCTCGTAAAAGTTTTGGGCCAATACGGTCAAAGTAGTAGGGACGTATGGAGATGAATTGCGCTAGGAAAAGAGCATTTCACTAGGAGGAGGGTGTTGATGACAGGGACGTTGAGTAAGGATATTAAGAAAAGACTCGTGAAAACTTTGATACGGAGCGTAATTATGTACGGCGCGGAAACGTGGTCACTGAAGCAGGATGATAGAAGTAGATTGGAGGGTTTTTAAATGTGGGTGTGGAGAAGGATGAAGAGGGTGAAATGGACCTGAAGGAAGGCAAATGAGAAAGTACTAGCTATGATGGGCGAGAAGAGGGGTATGTTGAGAGAAATTTTAAAGAGGCAGGAAAAATGGATGAAGGACGAGTTGATTAGCAGTGGGATGTTATACTCTGTAAAAGAGGGGAGAATGTTAGGCAAATGAGGAAAGGGCAGGAACAGGATAGGGATGATGGACATGATGAAGGGAGGAAGGAAGTACACAAAGATGAAGACCTGATGTAGCGTAGGTTGCTGGATTGTGTTTTGTTAGGAGTCAAGTAATATTTATTTGGTAGTTGTGTCCATCCAAAACCTACCTTAACCGGTAGATTATTTAATAATTAAATTATCTTTTATCAAAACATTATCAAGTGTAATTGCTTATATGAAGGAGAGTCAATCTTGTCACGAAGTGACTGAAGAAATACCTACTAAATGCTAGGTTAAATTGTGGGAATATGTCTTTGATTGTATTGGATTTATATTCATTGATCATATATTCGTAGATTGCAAGGTCCGAAATAGAAAAGTAAGAATCTTTTTGTGGTCCCCGGGTTGTTCTTGAAAAAATTTAGATTATTGAGGTTAACAATTAGTTCACTCTCAAAATCACCCAGTACTACTCAACATCACCCTCGTGACATCCTCTAATTCGAGAGCTTTATAGCCAATAGTGCTCGAAAAGCAAAAATTTTCTTTGCCAAAAACGTCACTGTAATCATGTAACGAAATACTGTTCTAATTCTTTTTGCGCTCTTGCTAGGTTTATTGTAAATTGTCTTTTCACACAACAAACACTTATTTGCGCGCTTCTGCGTTAAAGTAGTTTTTCAAGGGCACACCCTGAATGTAGGCATGTGGGCATTTGGAAACAGCATCGATGATTATTACACTTTTCTTCATATTTTTTCTTGAAAATGTTACATCGGTTCTTAGGTCATAGTTGATTGATATTAATGGGAGGTAGTACCAACTTCATTAAATGTTGATCAGAGGGCCTGGGTTCGATCTCCAGAGAAGCTTCTGGGCACCCTCAGCTTCACCAAAGCTGTGTGATTTATCGGCTGCGATATACTACCTCGATCAAAAAGTTCCCGGAATTTATTCAGAAAATTAAAAATACAAGTTTATTCATCTAAATCTATATTGTCCCCTTCAAAGTAATCCCCATCGACTGCAACACACTTATGCCAGCGCTTGATCCAATCCTCGAAACATTTTTTATATTCGGTTTTCGGTATGTCCATCAGTGCTTCCTGCGATTTTTCCATTACTTCATCTCGGCTGCTAAAACGCGTTCCCCATAATGGTTTTTTAACTCGATTGAACAGAAAGAAGTCACAGGGAGCCAAATCAGGTGAATTCGGTGGCTGTTGGATGGTATTTGTTGCATTTTTCGTCAAAAAATTACGAATAATGATAGCACTGTGCGACGGTCTCGACGCACTGTGCGACGATTTCTGGTCTCTTTCGGCGAATTGCTTCACGCAAACGTCTCATAACGCCTAAATAATACTCTTTGTTTACTGTCTGGCCTTCTGGCAAAAATTCATGATGCACTACACCGTTGTAATCCATGAAAACCGTCAGCATTGCCTTCTTTTTTGACTGAAAACGACGTGGTTTTTTTGGTCTCGGCTCATTTGGTGAACGCCATTCACTTGCCTGATGTCTGGATTGCGTGTCGTACTCATAAACCCACGTCTCGTCTCCAGTAATGATCCTTTTGATGAATGTGGGATCGGATTCAGCCTCGCAAATCATGTCTTTTGCGACGTCAACACGGTCTCTTTTTTGCATGAAATTGAGGTCTTTTGGCACCGACTTTGCTGCTACACGACGGAAACCCAAATCATTAACCACAATGTCTTGGGCGGATCCATAGGCAATGTTCAAGTCCTCCGCTATTTCTCTGATGGTTAATTTGCGGTTATTGACCAACATTTCTTTTACTTTATCAATTTTTTCACCGACTTTCGATGTCGATGGTCTGCCACTGCGTTCATCATCTTCGATTGACTCACGACCACTTCTGAACCGCTCGTGCCACTGGTAAACGACCGTTTTTTTTAGAGAATCGTTGCCGAAACACTTTTCCAACATTTCCAACGTCCGTGCGCCACTAAATCCGTTTTTTAGGCAAAATTTAATACATGTTCGTTGTTGAAAATTTAAATCCATTTCTGCAATTGTAAAAAATCGCCAACACACACAGAGATAGATGTACTCTTGGCTACGTAACTTTTGCAAATGTCAAGTTATGACACTAAGATTAAAAGGGAATATCAACAACAGATGTACCAATTTAACAAAAAAACAGAACTCAAATCGGAACGATGGAAGCGCCACACGGTGGTTATTCCGGGAACTTTTTGTTCAAGGTAGTATTCCTGGGAAACCACAGGAAACACAGGGAAGGGGTAGGTTTGGTATTTCCCTGAACTGGATTTCATGCGTTGCGGCGTGTGTAATGTAGATCGACCCGACTACACACGTTGGTCTCGGCATAAGGTGAGCTCTCCACTCAGTTACCAAATCAACTCGAAGGTTGAGTTGATAGCAATGACTGATTTATATAGTAATGACTGCTAATGTGTATTAAATTGTATAGTAATGGCTAGTAATGACTTGGTAGTAATGACTGACTGTAATTTTGCCAACCGATCTGTAACTGAACCACTATCATTCAATGTTAAGTTTAGAAAATCGTCAGGTATTACTAAACTGGTACCTCAAATGATATACATTTATTAAGGCATAATTTAGTACGTATGCCACATCCACCGTGGAAACAAATGAGTATGCTGCCAATTTGCCATTTTCCGTCTGTGAATCCAAGCAGATAAATTAGAGCCCAAATAAATCAACTCTTCAATGGGGAATACGATGAGAATATTCAATTTTCATTACGATGTAAATTTCCTCAAATGTTCATTTGGATATTAAAAATTAACGTTTGGAAAGCTTTGGATTGCTGTTTAACTTATTTTTCTGTAAAATAAATGAACTCACGAGGATATTAACGTAAGTTTACTTATTAACCACTTTGTCTCGTTTTATATCCCGCTAAAAATTAACCAACGTAGACTTTTTTACACTAGAATGGATATTGCCTTTATATTGTTAATATAACCTCTGTGGGGACATTTGTTAGCAAGTGACAGCTATAAGTGATGCAGTAATGAGGAGGAAAACGATCATTGATTAGGATAGCTTGGCTGGGCAATGCTATATGCATTTTTTTCTAACTAAAACGCTTCGATTGTCCGGATTCATTTTGTCAATCCAATTATGCAGCGCATGATACCCGTGTTTTCAAATTTGAAAACTTGATGGGGGTTTCGAAATGAATAGATTTCGTACCAGTTTCTCCTCGTTTCGGCTCCAGAGTGTCATCACTGCTATTAATGTATTTTGAAGCTACAGCTTCGTTCCCTCGCTCGCTGAAAGGAGCTTCGTCCGAGTTAGGCCAAATCCCGTCAGATCGAGACACCATCGAGTCACTTCCTATTTTTCTCCCCGCGAACTCCGAACTCGTTGGAGGGGAGGAAATGGAACGTTGAACGGAGGGGAAATAAGGGGATGGGGAATGAGAAGAGAGTTTGAGGGGAAGGCCAGCAGCTCAACGGTCATTGACTCCTTTACAACACGAAACGCCTGCACATTGGGTTTCGCTCCACCTTATCACGCGGTGAATAATTCATCAAAAAATCACGAAAAATTTTGTACCGATATTTTTGTAACGTGACTACGGATCCTCAGAAACTTCTAGGACTATTAGTTGCCTCGTGTGACAAGTTTTGATTTTGAATTAGAGTGAGTGTACAATCGTTGAACTTGAGAGAAAAATGTGTTAATATTTCGTCGTCCAGAGTTCATTTTGCGTTTTTAACTTAATTGTTGATCGCAACGAACAGTGCCAAGGTAATATGTGGACAGTGATACCGTTTTCCCTCCGTGGTTTTGAGTGGGAGAGGGGCAGATAGAGAGGTGGGGGAGAGAGTGTGAATGAGAGAGTGATCGGGAGAGAAGACTTCCCGAGAGTGGTTCTCCGACCGGCCGACGAGTCGAGAGAGATTCACAGCTGACTGGCAAGGAAGCTCGGTCATCAACCTCGCGCGCTATCTCGTCGGGGAGAGCGCGGAGAAGGAGCTCTACCGTCGCCGGAGTCCCCTCTGCGATCGCCGGCAACCCGGTCGCGTTGGTCTCGCATAACTCGTGCCACCTGCCTTCTTGTTTTGCTGACGGTAGAACTCTTGCGTGGTTGTTGTGAGAGGTGCCGAATGCGTCAGCCTTCGCCGGCGAACGACAGCGAAGTGCAGGAGTCACCTTGGAGAGGTGGAGAGCAGTTGGAAATTTTCGTAACTCTGTTGTATTTCTGCAAGATCCAAGTTAGGTTTTTGCCCTTTCGTGACGTTAGATTTAATGTTATTTTCAAAGAATTGTTATAAGACACCGTGTTACAGTGAATGCTGTTTTCGGATATTTATTGCCAGCCATTTAATGTGTTCATCTCTTCAAAACAAGATTCAATCGACACAATAGTAGTCAGGCGTGAACATCTGATGTTTGTGTTGCAGTCAATTGAATTATGTGCAGGAGATCTTCCATTCAAGGTATTTACAGTTGCCAAACGACGGATGATCAAGTAATTTATTGCATTTGGTCTTGGACACGCTGGTCGTATATTTCAGTTTAAGTGTAAACTGGTGATTTCGATATTTTCTGGCTGCACGTATCAGTGTTGCATTCGAACTCTTGTTGCTGGTAGAACGCCAGCTGGATTTAATCACGACGTTCCATGCCCCAGCATTGTTTTTGAACGTTTTGAAACAACTGCCCATAATCGCACAAAATTGCTTCATCTCTTCCAATTCGTTTCTTTCATTGGTGCCAAAAGACTCATCTTTCAGAGTCGCTCGGAAGAGAGAGAGACCCGTAATTGGACATAAGTAAGTTTGAGGAGGAGGGCAAGTGCACTGTGCTACCTCTGCTAAAAACCAAGTATAAAGTGAGGATGTGAATTCACATTGCAGTGATTTCTGTGGGGGCGGACCTTTTGGTCCATTTCCATTAGTTGAACGAAGTTAAGTCCTCTCACGCCCTCGTGCCATCGACATCTTCCTTGCATCACCGTCTCCCGCAGTATCTATTACCCATCCGTTTCTTTGACCAAGTTGCTTCGAGCGGAGATTGTCACTTTCTTTAGTCGAAGGAAAATCCGGGAAGGGGGTGGAGTGGTGCATGGTCTAGGAGCGCGGGAGGGGGAGGTGGCTTGCCAGTAGCAGCACGAGGGCAGTGGAACTCGTGTGTTTCTCGTGAAAGTCCCATCTTCAGCCGGGCCGCGGAGGCAAGGAGAGAGGAGTGGGGTAACCAGCCGTGCGTAGCGGTACCCGTGTATTCCCCGTGTCTTCTTCTTCAGAGCGGCGACCCTGTGGTGTTCTGGTGGAGAGAGGACGTGTGTGTTTGGCGACGAAGAAGAGAGGAGGAGAGGGTAGTGTGTGCTCTAGTGAGAGTGTGAGTGGGTCAGACGCCGTCGAAGGTAAAAGCCCCTCTACCTTCCCCTCCTCCGCGTCTCCGGACGGCTCTCTCCCTCCCCTCCCCGGCTGCCCCACACCACCACCGGCTTCTCGACGGAGGAGAGCCGGAGGATCAGAGGGGCAATGCAGACACCGACTGACTCACGAGGAAATCCTCGTGCGAGAGCGTGAAAAGCAGCCGCGGACTTGTTCGTCTGGCTCCCGGCCCCTCTTCAGCGTCCTCGGTATCCTGCCCTCCTCGGCTCGCCTTCCCGAATCGCGCATCTACAAATTTCCAGAAGAATTAATTAAATTAAAAACTTAATCCAATTGACCAATGTTCGGTGGAGTTCTGCGGAGAGTTTAGAGTAGAACATCCTTGCTTTTATGCGCCGAAGCCTGAAGGATTTCAATGACTAAATGGCACCACCAATTTCTTTTTGGGTGTAATCGAGCCTGGTCAAGCAAGGAGGGAGAAGATTTCTTGACTCCGGTGCTCCACCTCGTGTAATATACGAAATCGAAACCGAGCGCTTTAAAAACAATTTTCGCGGACGCGGTCTCAAAACAAGCTGTGTTCAAGGTTTCTTCGCGAATCGATAACGCCTCCAGAGGACCTTTTAGAGTGTAAAGACTAAATATACATATTAGCCAAGCGCATCGGCACTGATTGGGGCGTACTGAACTCTTCTCGTCATCCAATCCATCCTTCAGAAAAATACCTAAGGTATATAAAAATTAAACGCTGTGGCTAGCATTGGGAAGTTCAGAAGTATTTTCTGTTGCCATCCACCTGGGACAATTCATATTATTTTCTCTTGAGTGCTCGAAGAGAACAAAGTTAGCGTTCGACCCCTCCACCGCGGTGAACAAGTAAGCCCGAGGTGGTTTTCCTGACGCTGCACTAGCGGCGCGGCGGGAGGAGTATGTCCGTGTGTTTGTGAGAGCAGAGGAGGAGGGGTAGTAAAAAAAGAAGATCGCCCTCCGTTTGTTGTCACTGACTGCTCGGGAGCATTGCCCTCTCTTTCTCGCAAGCCGGCAGTAGTGGCGTAGCGGCGGCACCAAGCGGCCTTCCCACCACCGAGCTCGCCCCACCACACCCTCCTCACCGCCGCCCCCGACCCCCTCAAGGGGGGGACACACCACGCCGTCCGTACCCCTTCATCCTCCCACCGCTTTCCTCTTCATCCTCCTTCGTCTTTTTAACTTCTTTCTTCGCTTCCATTCCCCTCAAAACCCTCCTCCTTGGCCCTCTCCCCTTCAGCTTCACGCAGCCGTCGTGCAAAATCTCACACTCGCACACAAGAACACTCCCACAGACACAAAGCCACACACACACGCGCGCGCGCGCATGCATGCGCCATAACCGACACCACGCGTGTTGGTGCATGTGAGTGAGAGTTGGTTTCTCGCGAAAGTTGTAGAGAGGGAGAAAGAGAGACGGGGTGTGAGTGTAAGGTCTTGCGAGTGTGTGGGTGTATGTGTCGGAGTATCGCACTCACCCCTTCGGAATTTTAGAGGCGTCCTACTCCACCACCACTGCCGTCCTTATATTTCCTTATATTCCCCCCGCACCCCCTCATTTCCTTCTCGCGACCTCCGTTCCACGCCTCTCCCTCTCTCGCCTTGTGTTCGCGGGAGGTGGCAGTGGAGGGAGAGAAAGAGTCGGGTGGTGTGGAATTCCGCTGCCGTTTTGTTCGCGGGAGGGAGGGAGGGAGAGAGGTCGCGAGTCTTAGGGATCTGATCATGATCGCGAAAACCTTCGCACCGCAACACTAGTAAAAATCGGGAGAGAACTTCCCCACTCATCAGGTCATCCACGGGCGTTCGTCGGTGGACACGAGGCTTCGGGCAACGGGGTAGACAATAAAGACGCCGACCCGCGCTCAGTCTTCTCTCACCCGGCCCTGAAATCCTTTCGTTTCTGACCCGTGGGGGAAGGCGATTCTGGCGGGAATTTTCGACTGTCATTTTCCCGGGATCCCCAATTCAAACCCCCTCTCTCACTCTCCCTCCTCACATCCCTCCTATAAAGGCAAGAGCACTACCCGGGAGGTCGTTTTTTTATATTTGTTCCCCCTTCCATCTCCTATATTGTTCTAACCGAATGAAGTGGTGGTGAGGGGAAGAGGAGTGGAGAGAGAAAGGGAGGCGGACACATGGACCGGCCCATAGGACGGCGACTACGCCGCCTCCTCGCTGCTGTCCCGACGTCCCCACACGTGATCGCGCAGGATGATGTCCACGCCGACCGAGACTCCGTCTCCTATGGCCCCCGCGCGTTGGTCGCCGCGGGGGCGACTCGCCCGCCGCCCGCCCGCCGACTCGACGGCGGTGTGCGATCGGACCCCATAGTGTGAAGAAGGCCTCCACGCCTCATTCCGTGGGCGAGAGATTTCGCCGGAGAGGAGGGAGCGTGGCCCGGCGTGTGCTTGTGTGTGCATGTTGGCGCGAGTTTTCGTGTTCCGGGCGCGTGACAAGGCACCCCCGAACCGTCATGCTACCAGCTCGCGTATTTTTTTCCCTTAAATAATATTTTGTGTCGAGTGCGGTGAGCACGCTGCCGGGTTGAAACAGAGATTGTGGATGGATCCTTTTTCGACCGCCCTCCGCGGGTGTTCACACGAAGGTGGTGTCGTTGGACAAGGTATACATTTCATCGCGAGAGGGATTGTCAAATGTTAAACTGTTGAAAGAAATAGGAAGCCTGGAGATTTTTCCAAAGTCCCGGTGTTTTTTGTTTTAAAATTTTACGCGCCTCTTCCTCCAACTTTGGTGACCCCTGTGTCAGTCCCACGAGGAGTTTAGATAATTATTTTTTCTCTCTCTCTCTGTCCCCTCCCGACCACATCGGAGTGAATTTTGGGAGGAACCACCGTAGCTTTTTTCTTTTTCTTCCCGAGCCCCGGCAGAACCCTCTCGGGGGGACTCACGACAGCCGGCCTACTTCCCGCGACGTCGCGCGCGGGAAGCGGGGAATCGAACGTAGTGGACCCGGCGCGGCCTCCCCGTCGTCGTCGAAGTGCGTAGGCCCGCGCCGTTTTCCCTGTCCTCTCTCTCTTCCTCCCTCTACCGCCGCCGCCCCCTTCTTCGTCCCCGTCTCCCCGCCCAATCTCCCGCTCGCCGCACGTTCCCGCGGCGGCGTCGACGCGCGCTACCAGACTGCTACGACACACTCACTCGCCGGCGGCCGCTGGATTTGCACCCGCCGCCAGTGTCCTTTGGCCCAACCGGGCGAGCGTGCTGCCCGCGTCCCCGTGCGTTGTCGCTCCTCCCCAGACCGTGTGGTGCGCGTCCTGTGCTCTTGCGTGTGTGTGTGTGTGATTTCCCTGCCGCCGCCCGCCGACGCGTGTAAACCGAGCTTCCGTCGAATCGGGCTCCCTCATCGTCGTCGTATTATTTCATCTTCAACTCACCCACCACAATCTTCCTCATTCCCGTCTCTTTCTCTAAGGACCCTAAGTTCGTCACCAAACTTCCACTCGTGCCAGTGTGGGGAAAAAGAAAACAAAATCGGAAGGGGGAAGGGAAAAAAGTAATTTTTTCTTAGCTACGGGAAAGAACCCGTGAGGGAGAAGTGGTAATTCCTAAATAAAAACACCTTCCTTCAGGTGTGCCGTTGCCACTCAGTGAAGACTCCCAGCGTCCCGAAAGCGGCTTCCGGGATTGAGAGAGAGAGGAGGAGGAGTAGGAAGAAGAGGGCCAAGGGAGCAGCGAGCAGTGTGTCGGTTTGGTTGGCCAACACTTTTGTACGCCCGGTATCTGGCGGCAACGCATTCTTCTCTCACCCCTCCCTACCCTTCACCATCAACTGGACCTCCGTGACTCCTGGATGCATCGCAGACACAGCGTCTTCAAAGGGGCAAAAATGTAAGTCAAAAGCCAAAACGGAGAGATTTAAATGACATTTTTTTGTGGCTTTTTTCGGGAATATTTGCAGCGAAGTTGTGACAAGTACTTCGTGTATGGATTTCAGAATGCGTGATGTAGCCATTTGTCATATGAACTCAAGAATGTACTCTATTCCGCTTCGTTTTTTTAATATTCTACCTATTTTTGGATAATGACTTCACTCGTATGGCTTACAGTTATGGATAAGATTTCTTATATAATTATGTGAGTTAGGTATTTTCAATACCCCATACTCATTTCAAATGGTTTTTAAATATGAATACACCTTAAGACATTAGTGGATTAATGTTAAAAGTTTCCATGATGGCTATTCATGACACAATGGCACAATGCTTGTTCCTAATAAATAGGTGATAAAATTTGAAGTGAGGAATATGCAGACACTTTTTCAATCACGTTTTCGGAATTTCCCACTGCAAGTATCATATTAAAAGATATATGTTTTCAATTAAAACATGTAAGCTGTCTTATTAGTACACATTTTGTCGTTTGTCACTGTGTTATGTGATTCAGAGGCATTAGTAGCAACAACAAATGTTTCTCTCTCTGGCCTTTATCAAAACACCAGCTGTCACTGCGTTAATAGTGTTACCATAATGAAATAAGAATATGAATACTGTATAATTTCAGGGATTTTGGAGATAGGTGTTCAGGACAAGTGGCATGTTGAAAATTAAATTCTACGAGCATTTGATATTTTTTCAGTTGATTGCTTTTTATTTTTCTTATTTAGTGCAAATGTGATCATAGAAAGCTGGAATATGTTTACTGCGTATTAACCTGTGTGCTTTTTTAGAAAGGAAAACTCTACCATAGGTAGGTTAGTTATGTTATTACTTTAAAAATATAGAGCAAATCCGTCAATTTTCTGTTTGTATGACATAGAGAAGTTTATAGTATATATATTGAAATGTTGGATGGAAGTTTACGGAGACGTACAGTCGGCTAGTGTAGTGTAACAGTTTATTATCGCTGACCTTTGAATTTAATGGCATTGCACTTGAGAGCTATGACATACTAAATGCATCAATTACATAGGGCGGTGCAGGAAGTCCTATGCCTATAGTCATTAGATTTTCGGAATTTCTTTCCAAAAGTGCATTCTTATGCATCTCGTGAGACACGCTTCTCGCCATATTGGTTGCATTGGTACAGGCCATATAAGACTTTTGATATTATCTTCGATATCATGGAAACATTTTGTTTTTCTTGAAATGGGATCACATAGTTTCAAATGGATTCACGAAAATTGTCGTGGGAACTTACGCAAGTGAATTATAAGGAAGTTTAATTAATAAGATGAAGGTCCATGTCCTCGGTTTAAATAAAGTTGTCAAGTAAGGGCCAATAGTACTGGTGGATTAGAGTAGAAATGAAATTGAATATGCTAGTTACATTACTATTACTTCAAACTATGGATAAAATCGGAACAGATCACATTGTGAACTCATAAATTATGGATTGCAGCGGATAAAATGTAGTGGGGTGGATGATGGTAAATTTTAGAGTGCAGGTTTCTAGCGGAAGTAACTTAATGCGCAGAAGGCTCCTTGACATGGCACAATATGGCGGTGTAGTACTTTGGATTGAAGCCGGCAAATGGTGTTATTTCATGTAGTTGAAAATTATTATCAGAAAATCGTCCCCTATTTGACCATCGCTAATGTTTAAAAATGCATAAAGAGTGTTATGAAGGTATACATGGAAGACATCAAGCATTGTACTCGTCTAGAAGTGACATATGATATTTCTTACTAGATAAAGCGAATATTGAACTTCGTAGTTATTGTTTGCTAGTTGCCGGATTGTTTTAATAACATATAATGCGTATTTATTTTTACAGAATGAACATTACTATCCATTTTATTTAAAAAATGATTTAAGTGCCGAATTTTTCATGTAAATGTTGCGCAATTCTAATGTGTTGAGTAAATATTACGAAAATAGTTGAAATAATTACATATTTTATTTCTGTTAGTGTTGACGTAGTTGAGATCTTTAGTTGGTCCATTAAGCGTACATCATGAATATGATTTTGCTATGGAATAATTACTATAATGTGCTTGAGGGATCCACCTTCGACTTTAGAGCCTTGCTGAGAATATTTACATATTAATGCATTTACAAGATTTGGGTTATACATTTTGCCTTGCGGCTTTGATATATTGTAAATAATTTAGTTTTTAAATCGCTGAACATTCGTAAATTGTACATCTAGGCAGTTAGATGACTTAAATATTATTTGTTTACTTTTGGATTCAAATCCGATAAGTGCAGGGGTATAGTTTAAGAAGGGTGGAAATTGTCATTGAGGAAATACTATAAGTTAGAAAATTTTTTAATGTATCAATTTCTCTATCTCTTTTGTTATGAACATCCGGCAATTGTACTTAGAGAGGCAGATGCATCAGCGACCGATCATATTTATATGCCTATGCTATGTGCATTTAAATTTTGAAACGACGTGATTGAATTTCATATCAAATCACCTATAGCGTAACGACTGTGTATTTTGATTTTAGTGGTTACATTCTGGCGTTAGATATTTCCTTTTCTTGTCTCTTTTGTTTTCTGTCTTATTTTTCGTTCGAAGGGATATTTAAAGTATGAAATATGTAACTCCACCAACTTCCCCAAAGAGGGAGAAAAGTTTGTCTTGTAAAGAAAAATTTGACATGCTATATTTCATGAAAAATATAATGCATTCGAATTCATGCATAACAGCTAAATTGCATAAGATCTAAATCAATTTTAGAATAGATGGTACATTGATATCATCAATTTCACTTTTTAAGTGAAAAGTCAGTGAGGAGAAGTGTGAAGTCAGGAGGTATGAGAAGAGAAAAGAAGAAGAGTGAAGTCAGGAGGTATGCCTGACATAAATAAAAGAATATTATGGCGAAGTATTAAAAAAGAGGGCACTTATTAATAATTAATTTGCGCTATTGGACAAAATAATGACATGAAATCAGTTAATAATTGTCACGATAACACTTTGGAACAGTGTAAAATCACTGATTTACTTGATACATCGTATAATGACAATAATCTGCATGCTATTATCGATCTATTGCCTTGTGGTAGGCTTTTAGTTGAATAATTTAAATTTGACTTAGGGAAGTCGAGTAAGCAAAAAAATGAAAATCGCTTAAATTATTTTGTGGTATTAACTTTATTATATATATCGACTTGATGGTACATACACCATGTAGTTTAAATCAAATATCTTTAATTTCCTAACTATTTGTGGTTATTTTGTCAGAATCTTTTGCTAGAATTGGCCTCAGTCATGAAAAACATGAGACAAGACGAATGAAACTACTTAAATTATCTGACGCCCACTTGAAGTACTACATAACAGCGAATTCACGGGTTGCATTTGCCAGTTTCCGTTTTCTGAATATTGTAAAATTCCTGTTCCAAGTATATTCAGAGGCATACAAACTGTTCCTTTGGCGTTGATTCTTCGAATCAGGCACATACCAGGTGTATTCGTAAGTTTCAGATGGTATTATGTATGGTATGGTCAATACTAACAGAGAAGAAGAAATCACGTTATCTTGAATTCTGTTTAAACAACTCTGAAGCTTATGTGCCGTCCAATATGTTTTTACAGAGTAATTCACCACAGAGTATGTTGTTAATACATTTATATCGAATTCTGAAATCCACCACTAAGATGTTAGGCAGTGGGAGTTTCTACGTCAGCATCGCAACACCAAAATTATGTTTTGTTGGAATGCTAGTTACCAATAAAGATACAAAATTTCAAATGATAGAGGTGCAAATACCAGGTGCGTTCTTTACGGTATCTAAGGGCAAAATAATTCTCTACGCATGAACGTCGAGCTAATAGTAAAGAGAAGGGCAATACAATAAGAGTTATACAACAATTATAACATTCTAGGTAGTTTATAATTAAAAAATGTATATTCTCCACCATTGAGCGATTGTTTGCTAATACCCTCGATCTCTCTAGTCTTATTTTCATGATCTCACCTGTCATATTACGATGGGGCTAATAATACACATGGTTTTTCATTTTTCGAAACATTTGATTCGTTAAGTATATCCAAACTTTTCAGTCATTCGTCGGAAGATAGCCATTCTTGCAGTGCTAAATCTGCTTGAAAGAAAGTAGAGAAGAAAACTTCTAGCTGCTTTTTGCTCTGGAGTCTAAAGGGTTTCATTGGATGATTTTGACGTATACTTTGGTCTTTCCACGCCTAAAGGAAAATCACATCCTACGCCAATTTATCTTCTGGTAGGTCAGCGGCCGGATTAATCGGTTAGGCCATATCATACCTTGAATCAATGAGGAAACGGTCAGTCGCCTTATATTTTGGCAAGAGTGTTTTTCACAAAAAAATCAATATTTCCCCTTTACCCATTACGCAACTGAAAATCTCGCTTTCCTTTCCCGTATTATTTCTTACTGGCACTAAACTAAGTCCTTATTGGCTTCACTGCACCGTTTGAGTGGTAAAATTAGTATTTTTTTCAGTTTGCTAGGAAAGATTATTGAAATCCATCTACGAGCATCTCGTAAGTCGGAGAAATTGTTGGGAACAACTAAGTATACATTTGCTCACTGGTAATAAAGAAGCAACTGATCATTTAGAATGCCGAATCATGATTTATTTTAAAGGCAAAGAATTATATTGGTGGCAAGTTTCTGTAAAGATTTTGAGCTTGCGAGCTCGGAATATCATTTTGATGTATAATGTTCCATGGCAATGACTAAAATTATATAATACACAATTATGTACGCATTACATGCAAATGGTTACCCAATTACAAATATTATCCTTTGGGGTATCCTAAAGATTCTACATTGTTGCAAAAGAACATCGATAATGTACTTGTATGCTGGTATTTAGAATTGATAAATGTATTTTAATTATTACATAGTGCGGCATTCTTATGAATGAGTAATGCAATACTATATATGGTTATAATTAAACATAAAAAACACAGTAATCAACCCGTAGGTCAGTTTGGTAGGTGACGGCAAATTTCACCCAGTAGTTCACCCAACGGCGTGTGAAGTTACACTTCAGGGCAGTCCCTTCTTCTGTGCCGGTTACTGTTTCCCAGGAAGATATGGTACCCGAAAAATCACAAAACTTGGGTAGAAAACTGAGCCAAAACGTGAGTGGAAAATTGGGGAGAATAAAGCTGAGAGTGCCCAGAGAGACTTGGCCGGAAATCGAGCCGGGGCCATCCAGTCAAACGCTCTACATCTGAGCTACGGCGACGCACGTGGTTATAATTACGAATTTAAATTCAATTCGATGATGCTGTTGAGTAGGCTTGAGATTTCCATAGGGTAATATCGGTGAGGTAGGAGAGAGGATTGTTGGGAAGAATCCAAAGGAGCCAGGAAAGGTGAATGCGGAGCATCTTGATTGGCGATGGAATACTGAAGACTGGTAGAGGAGAGAACGTCAGATAAGCGAGGAAAGGGAAGGATAAGAATAGGCATGTAGTACGGAATGAAAAGAGGAAGGAAGTATGCGGGTTTGAAGATAAGGGTTTATTGTAATGCTCGGTGTTAGGTTGTGCTTTGTTAGGAGGCATTCACCTACTGCAGAGGAGAGCTTTAAATTGTCAATGAGAAAAGTTAATAGTCATGTACATCTTCAAAAACAGCTCTGTAGGAATTTATATCCGTTAACTGTCGTGTATGCATGACGAATGTTTTTGGATTTTTGCCTGGTCTCAATTTTTATCCAATTCTCTTTCGTAAAATGATTCTGAAAAATTCCCATAGACTTTCCCACTGACTTAAATTGTTATCTTGTCATTTTACGTCGCTCTATTTCACTTCTTATAAGTTATCACAATTGGAAACATTTTTACTGGGTTTTAAGTTGAACTGTTAGCGCTGAAAATCGCTACATATCAAGGAACAAATATTTTGTGGCATACAGAACAATGGAGGGTTATTTAAATCAGAAACAAAATTAATGTATTTTCAGTTAAAGGTTAAACAGTCCATCGTTAGTCATTAACATATTTGCGGGGTACTCCATGAAATCGCTCATTAGGTTAATGTACACTGGTTTGAACTCCGCTGCGTCGAGGGTTAACTGACTCACAGAAAATTTAAAGGCTGACCTTTTGTTACTACAGTTTAAATATTTACATGCATTATTGAATTTCACATTTATTCCAGTAATTGATCAATTATTAAAAATTCACCAGTATTTTACAACCTCCATATGCTATATGAATAAAATTTTTATGGGTTTTCAAAAAGAAAGAGCAGGTTAATTATGGAATCAGCTCTACGTCAAGACAGTACTGGGCTCAGTGGATTTCCAACTGGTATACGTTTCAAACTGGAATGTACGATAATTTCGAGGCGTTAATGCTAAAACATTAATAACTAATAGCTGACTGTACTTTAATGATGGTCATAGGACTATTAATCCACAAATATATATTGTAACAACTTTATTTTGATTAGTCATTCAAAATGCAAAGAGCTTATTCCTCCGCCACGATTCTATTTTTTAACCGGACACATTGTAAACACCTACTACATACAATGTGAATCTTTAGTCTTTTGTTTACTTCATTAAAATGTTATAATAGGCCGTAGATTAATTCTTTGCATACTATTCACACTTATACAAGCTGTTTTAATTATTTTTTATTTTAAATGAATACGGGTGAATGGCACAGGCGTGTTGAGAAACCATTTTAAAATGTAGTCAATTTGTTAACTAAAGCAACTATTGTTAAATTTAACTGAGTCAGGATTTACGTTGTCTGGTGCTAGGTATCAACTACAAACGTAAAATTTGTATCCTTTGAAAAATATTTACTTAAAAATATAATCTGGTGCACTATGGTAACATCGTCAGTGCGACCTCATTATATTCGTATATCCATTGGTAAAAAGTGAAAATCTTTTGTTTGTTGTCGATATCAACTATGTTTTCTCTCCTAAACATTCTGGTGTACACAAATCAATTGCCTCGCTTAAATGCTTATCATCGCCCGGCGAATAAACTTTGATTAAAAATGAAGTGAAGCGAAATGGTGAGAGAGGTGCTATGTATCCACTGGTGAAAGCAAAATGTTTAACGGATAAAGAAAACACTTCAGATATCCAGAATGAACAGAGCAAAGTTGAAGAGATGTAAAAATCCCCAAAAGCGCGTTGCGGGTGATTGAGTGAGGTTTTGGTCCATTTGCGCTCAATCGAGTGTGAGAAAAAATGTCCTGAAGTTAAAAATAGTCGTCCGTCTTGTGTGTCATTTGGACAATAAACTCAATTATTGAAACTAAGATTATGAAGTCTGACGAGGGGTTGATGGAGATGAGTGGATTCGTGGAAACGCGTCAAGGAACGCGTTTCTTCTTGAGAAAATGTTTGCGGTAGATACGTACGCCAACGGTGGACGAATTTTATCCATACGTTAACATTTTACTCGCGATACGTTCTGAATTCAATAAGGTACCTACGGGTCATTAAGACGTCATCCTCTACCTGTGATTCTGCCGAGTAGAATGAAACAACAAATCTCGTACCGGTGTCCTGTTGGGAATTAATCCAAACGATACCCACTGTTGGTAAACGATTGATTAGTGGTTATGTCGAAGTGCTCGGGACGCGTTGTTGATATTGTATGTTGCCTAGTAGTCAAAGTGATTACCAGTGGTGTCGAAACCCGAGTGGACGGGTTGTTAAATGCCCGGAGTCACGGGGATTTTCAAACACGGGTTCACTACCCACCTCTCTACCGTGGTCCCTCATCCGCCATTCCACGATACGGTTACCCGAACGCGGCTGCCCTACGAAATTCTAATCCAAACTATAGTCAAGAGAACTAAAGCACACATTCAAAACTCGATACCCTCTGTTCTTCAGAACGCGTTGCTCTAAAATTGTTTAGGCTGGTGAAAATTCGTTTAGTGCAATTAATACGGTTAAATCTTTTTGGGAGGGAAAAGGCGATGCTTTCGAAGGGTTGGGAGGAGGGGAAGGGACGTGGGGGAGGGAAAGAAGGGGGATTGTGGACGTTTTGGAGAAATGGATCGCGTTCGTGGGCGGGACGTGTTTTTTGGACAAAAGAACCAGGAAGGAACGAAGGAAAGAGTGGGGAATAGGAGGAGGGGAGAAGGAGTGTGCTAGGAGGCGTGCGACAGGAGTTTGGCGGGGAGGGGGGGTTCGTAAGGGCGAAGGGGGCGGACGGGGGAGGAAGAGTGGGGGGGAGGATAGGAGCGAGGAGGTGATGTCAGAAGGAGCGGTGCCACCTGTGGCTGCATCGCAACGCCCAAGGAAATAGCAGCCGAATGGCTTGGGAGCGGCGCCCCCCCCCCTTCCCCCACCTCCTTTCGTCTGAGTGTGCGAGGACATCTGAAAACAGTCCGCGCTGCGTTTTCATTTTTTTTCCTTTCCATTTTTTTTAGGCGTACATATATTTTTCCCTCTCTTGTTATTGCACGATTCATTAAATTTAATTGACACGACCTTAATTTTTTCGGACGTGTGCTCGGCAATGTAGCTCACTCTTTAGAGCGGTAGACTCGGATGGTAGACTGTCCCTTTGCGCATCATTTAGCCGTTCATCGCAACAGATTTCCACGGAAATCCTTTAGAGAGTTTGGCATGAGCGAGAAACATAACAGTTCCCAAAATTCAGGTATTCTATACTGAGGGAGATGGTCGAAAAGGAATATCTCGCGTTCGCAAATATTTAGTGATGTGACTTGCAATCATTTTAATCGGTGTTTTTGCATGAATGTAACTGTAGATCGTTGCAAATGATTTGTTTCATTAATAGTGGTCTGCAAGTCACTGTTGGGGTATGTGGTAGGGGTGATGACAAGCCAGGCATGCAACATCAAAACTTAAGTTTTTCTTAATTTTTAGTTGAAAAATCTTTCTGTGAATAATAGAAATAAGCGTAACTGTATGGAAAAAATTAATAAATTGTATAAAAATCACAAATTAAACATTTGAATCCTTCCCGGTTAAATGGATAATAGGCATTTTCCCAGGAGAACTTTTACTTTCTTTGTGAAACTAAAATAACAACCCTTAAAAGTGATACATAAATTTTATGCTCCGACTTTCGAGTTAAGATTAGCAATCATATTCCGTAGAACTCAGTGAGGTTTGCCTTCGTCCAACGCTACCCGATTTAAATATTACACGTATTGCCGGCCACGGTGGCGGCGGAGTAACGACCTCGCCTGCCTGTAACCCAGAGGTCGCGGGTTCGATTCCCACCTAGGTGAGTTTTCCTTCACCTGAAGTTTGGGTGAATGTAATTGTGTCATTTTTTATATATTTGTACTAAGTCCGATGCAAAGGTCTGTGCTGTTTTCGGATGCAAAATAAATAAATAAGTATCACGGTGCGGTAAGAGACCAATGTTTTTATGCTCAGATGTGGGTAATTTTTCTTATTTCATATCCAGTCTTCGTTCATAGGTTTATAGTTGGATACTCGAAAAAGATTAGCTAAAATCTGAACCGTGTAATTGAACGGTTCAAAATAAGTCAACGTTTAGTATTCCTTTTGGGTTAGTTGAGATGGGTCAGCATCTACGTTAAGATCATCCCAGTAAAACTTAGTCTGGATCGATTGGTAAAATATGAAGTGATAAAGACACACCACCAATTGCGTGAATTATTAGAATTGAAAAGCAATTCAAGAAATTTAATCAAAAGTCTACGACGCCGTCTAGGGCACCTGTCTAGAAATGAATAGTCCGTTTCCGTAGCTAGCGGTTGAGATTTCTTGGACCAACCTCTTAGCCAGGTCACTTTGAGTAATCGAAGCAAGTCTAGAAATAACATTCCACTTACCAAATGACTCCAAAGTGTCGGCGATAGAGGGCTTCCTGAATGCGCTTCACTCAGTTCTTTTAAACTCTCAATATAAACGAGATGTAGTATGTACAAGGGTGGTCTGAAAAGTTTCCGACCTAACAAAGATACAAGACATTTTTTCTGAAATTTGCTGAAATTTTCTGAGTCGGAAACTTTTCAGACCACCCACGTATATATTGTTGTGTATGAATTGAAAAATCCCTCACAAAAAAGAAAATTCGACACGACTATCACGACTCGAACACCAAATCTTCCGGCAACAAATCCGACTGGCAATTGAGTTATCCTGTTTTAGTATACGGGACGAATCAAGCGAATTTCTAATGCCCTATCTCCACACATCAGAATATTATCGTGCACCAATGCAAATGACCACTTATCGTGTTCTCTTGTGATGTTTCCCTTTGGAGCGTTTCGAGCGTTTTCACTTAATTGTGACTTTTCAACCTTTTCAGTTAGCTGTGACCTCTCGAAATATAATGCTGATAACTCCTAGAAAAATGAGAAACATTGAATATTATTAAGGACGTTGCAATCCGTCTTAAAGTGACGCAGCATGATTTTGACCGCATTTCATCAAGAGTAAAACGTGTATAGGTTCGGAATTAGCAGCCCGAAACGAATATTCGCAAAGCACATGACAGAACGGGGAAAAACTGATGTCGGCCCAGGAATGTTCCATTTTAGAACCAGCCGTCCCAGGAAAAGAGTGAAAATAGCAACAATCCAAGGGAGTGGAAGCCTTGTTTACAATATTTAAAAGGGTACAAAAAAGAATTGATTCTAAGTAGCCACCTCATTGGTAGGAAAACCGTTCTTGTAAGAAGATACTCGTGTGAGCGGAATTTGCATTCCCGAACCAAACCAAGACCGAATGGATGAACCTCAGGGGTGATCGATTCGGAAGCCCTTCCGCTATATGTACTTTTCAGTAGCCTATCATTTGCGCTAATCGAGAGCAACCGGCTTACAACTCGTCAGTTAAGCATTTTTTTTCATTTCGCTTCGCCTAATTGTGTTTGCGGCGAATCCAGGCGGCAATGTAATATGTGTCAGCGTGGGTCGTTCATCTCTGCGGAAACCGCTGAACTGTGAGTGAACGCTTGTTTCTCCTCCAGACATTATATTCCCTGTTCCCTTAAGTCCGCGCCCGGAAGCTTAAGCCGACTCTCTCGCGCGTCCAAGGGTCATTGCTCGTTTAGGAAGTTCTCGCCGTATTAACGAAGCCTTTCCGAGGCACGTGGTCGATGCGATGGCTTGACCCGGTTTCCTCGGGAGCCGGGGTGCGGAGGGAGCCATGTCACTCTCGTTCCTCCCGGGGTTGATGGCGCCCTACCATTGGCGTATGCATGCATATCAGAGTGGCTGGAATGGAATTATTTTCCATCGCGGAAGGAATTCCTTATGGTGGGGAGGGAACCTCATGTTTACGTTTCCCGTGAGCTGGAGCACTGCCGAGCATCAGTTAACAATTCGCATCCGCCGCGATAAGTATGACTTAACGCGCAGTTGAATCATAATTTCTCTCCTAATGAGGACCGAAATGCGGCGTGATAGTCATCTATTGACTCTCTCTTTAGATTATAGTGGCTCGTCCTAAGTCTTGTCTGGTGGAGTAGTTAGTGACAGGTGATGGAAGAATGAGGGGGTTGTTACGGGGAGCGAAGTTCAACCGAGACGAGAGATGGAAATCTGTTCCTTTACTGTGAGGGCAGGGGGTTTGGTTTTTGACCGAAAATGAAATTCAGAAGAAGGGGTGAGATACTGCCGCCAACTGATCATATACATATATATATATATATATATATATATATATATATACCATAAACACAGTAATCAACCCGAAGGTCGGTTTAGTAGGTGATGGTAGAGCTCACCCATGTACCAAGCCCGCCGGCGTGTGAATATTCACACATCAGGGTAGGGGGGCCAGTTCCTTTCCCTGTGCCGGTTATGGTTTCCCAGGAAGACCTGGTACCCGAAAAATCAAGTAGCTTGGGTGGAGCTGCAGGTGCCCAAAGTGCCTTGCCCGGGAATCGAACCCGGGACCCTCTGGTCAGCAGTGCAACGCTCTACCCGCTAGACCACCGCGACCCGCATATATATATATATATATATATATATATATATATATATATATATATATATATTAGGAATCTGGCCGGAAGATTTTTTGAGATCGGTGTTAGTTCCTATTCCAAAAAAGGCAAAGGCGTCGTCATGTGAGGATTACAGAACAATAAGTTTGATATCCCACGCAGCTAAAGTTATTCTCAGGATCATCAACAAAAGGATAGAGAGTAAGGCAAATGATTACTTAGGGGATGATCAGTTTGGATTCAGGAAAGGAAGAGGTACGCGTGAAGCCATTGCAGTAATGAGATCACTAGTCGAGAGGAATATAGAATACAATCAGGACGTTTTTGCCTGTTTTGTAGATTTCGAAAAAGCGTTTGATAGAGTGAATTGGGAAAAATTAATGCGTGTATTGCAGAAAATAGGAATGGATTGGAGGGACAGGAGACTGATCCGCAACCTGTACATGTCTCAGACTGCTCAGGTGCGAGTGGGGAACGGAGAGTCCGGATGGGCAGTGTTAGGAAGAGGTGTAAGGCAGGGTTGCCCATTGTCACCGGTTCTGTTCAACGTATATGTAGAGGAAATAATTAAAGAGGCATGGGAAGAAATGGAGGTAGGAATGAAAGTCGGAGGGGAATTCGTAAAATCGGTTAGGTTTGGCTGATGACCCAAGCATTAGTTGCTCAGTCAGCCAAGGGGTTGCAAGCATTGTTGAGTGAATTGGAGGTTCAGTGCGATAAATATGGGATGAGAATAAATATTAATAAAACAAAGGTTATGCGATTTTCCAGAAAGAAAAAGGCAAAGATAAATATTAAAATAGGCGGGGAAAAAATAGAGCAGGTAGAACAGTTTTACATATCTCGGAAGTGTTTTGGACCAATACGGTCAAAGTGGTAGGGACGTAAGGAGAAGAATTGCGCTAGGCAAGGAGGCTTTCTCAAGGAGGAGGGAGTTGATGACGGGGATGTTGAGTAGGGATGTTAAGGACAAGACTCGTAAAAACTCTGATATGGAGCGTAGCTATGTACGGCGCGGAAACGTGGTCGCTGAAGCAGGAGGATAGACGTAGATTGGAGGACTTTTGAAATGTGGGTGTGGAGAAGAATGGAGAAGGTGAAGTGGACCGAAAGGAAAACAAATGAGGAAGTACTAGAAATGGTGGGGGAGGAGAGGGGTTTGTTGAGAGAAATCCTATGGAGGCAGGAAAAATGGATGAAAGGCGTATTGAGCGGTAGTGAATGTTGAAGAGGGTAATAGAGGGGAGAATGTTGGGCAAGCGTGGTAAGGGTAGGAAACAGGATAGGGATGTTGACGGGATGATGGGAGGAAAGAAGTACACCGAGATGAAGAGGGACCTGATATAGATTAGTTTGCTAGGTGGGGAGTCACAAAATGTTTGTTTGATAGTTGTGTCCATCCAAAAACCTACCTTAACCGGTAGATTACCTACCTTATATATATTAATGAATCAGTGTGAATGCATCATGTCCTCTGTCATACTGCCGGTTCTCATGACAATATAATAACTGAATTATCTTGCTTTCCACTCTGTGTAATCTGGCAGATTTTTACCAAAAAGGAGCGTGCGGATCAGTCAATCGCCGTTGAGACTCATCAAGAATTTATTATTTCATGTTTCACAAATTGAAATGTAAAAAAACCATATTTTTTGCATACTTTCGTTTAATCTGACCCAAACCTACACATTGCAAGAAACTTTTAAGAGGATAACGTAGATAAGCGTTTAAGTTTTTCTTTACAAATTCAAATCTTGTTTATAAATGGGAAATATTCTTTTTTCAAAGCTGGGAAAATCATTTAAGTCATAATGACCCTCTAGTTATAACCTGAGGGTTAAAAGACTATTGTAATTTAAGTAGCCCTCCCTCAAAAATAACACAAATATCGAATCTCTTTTTGATTTTTGCTCATTTAATTAACTGTGAATATGTTTGTGTGGAGGATTTGAAAACACTTAGGTATCCTATCCAAGACGAAGACTCCTATGAAAACACCACATTATCGGAGTGTCTGAAAATAACTGGTTCAGTTGACGACATTTTTCTACTAAGTGGCAAGAAGGGAGATAAAATCGACATAAATCGACAAGACTCTTGCTAGTCGATGGAGAAATGTTGAGTGGATTTTTAGCGATTGTGCATGGGCCTAAAGTACTAGTAACAACCTTTGCCATACACCTTAGTGGTAGCATTGTAGGGTAAGATATAGAGGTAGAAGATAACCTTTGGAATCAATTAGTCTATTTCACGGAATATCCGTTTTCAAAGTAACGGTAAATTTGTTTGAAAAAGGTCGTGTAACCCATGTGAATCGTCCTGTCAAGTGTCGTATCCGCCAATGCGAGCGAAGGAGCATATCCTGCTTCATCAATTTGTATCCGCATGTGAGGTGGCCGCTATCTCGTGTCAGTTTCTTAATTGCGAATGCGTAATATTATTCTCCGGCGTCTGGAACGCCGTCTCACGCAACTTGCATTGCATTCCACCCAACGTTCAACAGATTCCGCTCCTTATCACCGAGTCGTAACTTGATTGAGGTTAAAAAAAATGTCTCCGTCGAAGCACGCGATTCCTCCCTGACGTGACATCCACCATCATGTCCTCTTTCACATGCTGCCGCCTCCTACACGCCTCCACCCCCCGTCCTCGCCCATTCGCGCATGTCTCTATTTCCCCCAGAGATGGCAGGGGGATAATCGACCGAGATAACTGGAAAAGCCCGATTTTATGCCCGGTAATAGGAATTTCAGATTATTGGGTTTTAGACTTCTGGAATATTATTGCGAAGGAACGTGGAATACGTCTTATCTCCAAAGCAGTAAAAAAAACAGGAAAATCTTGCTAGAGCGACAATCAATTCTAAATTTTTACGCAGTCCAGTCTGATTGGCAAGTTTTTTGTATGATTATTCATCTCAAAGCGGGAATAATCGAGTTCCCTTACGTGTTTCATCTATAGTTAACGTAAAAGGTCCCGACGCCCTAAGCGTGATGGTTTAATCTGAACTTCCATCGAATTTACAGTGTATTACTTGCATATACTGTATATTGTGTATCACTTATAATGCCTTATGTACGGTATATTGAACTGAATTAACAGATTATTTCTTATTTCAATCGATCTGAAAAAGTTTTAAACGATAGTGGGGTCAAAATTTTCAAAAAAAATATTCCTTTCGCAGACTTAAAACGGATACAAATTAGACATTATGTTTTTGATATATCGCTAGTCACTGGTTTTACCCCTTTTTTTACAATTGTCCTTCCAAATAATTGCAAACTTCAGGAAGCACTCATTTACTTTGAATTTACATTTTACATCAAGTAAATTTACATTTACTTGATAAAAATCTATTTTTATTCGTTAAAAATGTTATAATAAAGAAATAGAAGAATATGTAAATGATAAAGTTTGTTTACGAGGAAACCTTTGATTGAATACGTAAAACATTCGATTCGCTATAATTTTCTGTATTCACGTCATCTGTTACTTATTTTTGAGAATAAAGTGTCAGACAACGTCCACTCATCTTTTTTCTCAAGATCAATAAAATACCGCACAGGTTTGGAAAAAAATCTATTGCCTAAATTGATGACTTACGGATTCAGTCTTAACACCAAAGCATATACGTGTATATCGTACGTTATTGTAAGACTCAATTTTATATCTTACTCCCCTACATTCGCTTTTATTTGGTATTTTTTATTCACTCTTAAGAGGACAATATACGATCTTAATATGACATCATTCAATCCGTTTTCGATTTTTCCTTAAGCAACAATAATTTATTTTTGATTCAAAATAAACTTAACGCGGAGAACATATTATATATTAACCTTATATGTACTTACTCTCTAAGAAATCAGAAGTTTGGTTAATAGTGTTCGGAGTACAAACTGTAAGAAATCGAAAAGAGAACCGTTGAGTGTTAATGTGTCAGAGGAGTTTGAATGTGAGGAGATAGGTATGACATGCGTGAAAAATGACATTAGCGACCCACAAAATTTCAATCGTTCTCCATATTTTTGTCGTGGTTGTGACTTTGCAGCGAAGAGAGATTTGTTTTCAAGAGCTAGCTCGGCAGAAGATTTCTCGCATTTGATCCCTGTGGTCAAATTTTACGACGTGATATTAGCAGTGCGGAGTTCGCTGTTTAACAAGTTAAACAAGAGTTGAGATCCGAATGAATCGGCATCAACACATAATGCATTGATTTATGAGCCCGCACACGGAGCGCAGGGATGAACGCGTAAGTTCCTTGGACGACAGCACGCACTCAACTACCTGCGTACAATTTTCAGTTCCTCAAGCACAATCCGTGAACGAATCAGTGTCAACTAAGTCTCATGTTAGTTTCTCTTGTCGGTGAGGCGACGTGTCGTGCGTGTGTCATACACATGCACGGCTAGAACCACCCTGCCACTCTCGGCGACATATCCCCCACCTCCTCCTCCACCGCTTCTTCTTCGATCCCCGTCCTCCTCCTCCTATGCCTTTCCCCCCACGCCTCCTACCCGCCCCCATTGACGAACCCTGCAACCCCCTCCCACCCACTCACCACTCCCTCACTCCCCCCCTTCCGCCCTTCCTCCCTGTGGCCCAATTCCAGGTCATCGTCCCTCCCGTACCTTCAGCCGCTTTATATTCATCCCTCTCTCCTCCCTCCCTCCCGCTGCACTTCCTCCCTTCCCATCCCACCCCTCTAAAACCCTTCCCTCCCCCTTCCTTCTCCCCGCAGCCTCCACTGCTCTCTCGTCATGTTTCACTCTCTCTCTTTCTCCATCTCTGCTCCTCTCCCTTCAGTTTCCTTGCATCTAGTTTAATACGTGGATTTATACTGTTGCTCAAAAGACAGTTTTCACTGACGTTAGCTCGGTCGTCTCAAAGTTATTCTTGATAGAGGAAGAATGGGAGGAGGAGGAAGTTCTTTTCTCCTCGTTGATCCCTCAACAATATGCGTCAACGTCTCCGTGATCGCCATTCATCCCTTAGGGCCAATACCAGAAATGGTGAGAAATATCAACTTTCCAGTCTTATCTAGTGGAAAATTGTTACTATCTGTTCTTTATTATGTTCTAATTCCACCATATCACGCCTGAAACTACTCAATTAACTCCAGTCATCATTGGTTGTCACGTAAGATGTACAGTGTACAACGAAAGAGGTCGCTCAGAAATGCTTTGAATAGTATGCTGGTCATATTTTTGGAACGATGTTATCAACAAAATGGATTGGTAGAAACTAGATATATCAAATAAATATTAAAATACCAGGGAATATGCTAAAGATGTAATCGACGCTGAGTTTTTAAAAATGTTAAAAATTTTGAATAATTAAATAGGTGTACTGAGACATTATTTCGCCTCTTATTAATTTGTCTTTTCTCGCCATTAGTTCAGGATCTTATTTTTATTAGTTCCCCTTAGTTCATCTCTTAGTTAGTTAAAAAAGAAAAAAACTTGGAGTTTCAGTTGCTAATTATTTGTTTAGATGCGCCTTTGGAAAAGACTTTATAAAAGTATTACCGTCTCATCTTTTAGTTATCGGGTGCTTTGTCTCCACTGGGGAAAATAAATGAAAAAACTAGGGAAAAAATGGGGAGAAAGTACGCATAAGTGAAAATTGTAGTGTTTAAAATCACATTATTAAATTTATTTCTTTTGCAATATTCTCCCGGGTGACTGACAGACCGTTTGAAGTAACTGTTGCCAATGTGTTTCACTAAAGCAAACTATTTTTTTCCCATAAACTTGAAAATGTTCTTTTGAGTTCATCCTTTACTGCTCTCATTCATCTTTAATCAGTTATCTCTCTCAAAGTTCCCTTCTTGCTTCTTTTAGCGGGTTAGTGTATTATAAGAGGCGTATTCTGGGACATGTTAAGTAACGACTGAGTTCGACGGAAAATATATTTTCGTCGTGAACGAAAAGGTACAAAACTTTGCAAAATGATTCTCTCAGCTCCCTTCGCATTTTTAAATCTCTTTTAGATTTTCTATTCTAGTATATGTGATTCGCGTTAAAAATGGTAGAAGAGACGGTACAAGTAGGAGAGCTCAAATAGTAAAAAAATATAGTTATCACCTCACGACTACGGTATTACGTATAATTATTTTTTGCGGTCCTTGTGTCAGAAATTGTTGTGTATGTACATACATGTTTGTATGGATGAATAACATCAATGATTTACGATTCAATGAAGAAATAAATTACTCTTCGATATTGTAGCAATGTTCCTCGTGATCTCAACGGTAGGGAAGTTAACTTTCGGCAATAGTCTATAATTAAGACATAACTGTTAATGTAGGCATAAATACGACTACATGTGATACGTATATGATCTATATGGATCAACTGACACGGAACTTCTGTACCAATCAAAATTTCTGTTTAATCGGTTCTAGTCAACATAATAGAAATAGCAATTGCCATCAACTTAGTCCTGGCAATATTTCAGACGCCTCAATGTTTGTGAGGGGAGGCGATTCACCGGTCATCGGACAAGCCACTAGTCGGAGTGATCCCTGCGTGGTTTTTCCTCCAAAGCGGCACTGACTCAGGAGCACTGCCCCAGTATGTCTTCATTCAAACCCACACGTTTGTCTGCAAATATTCCACGGGGATTCCAGGCCGCCAGTCCGTCTTCAGCTCATTTAATCGATGCATCTCCATTTCCGTGTGGCCATTGACTGGAAACGGCCAAAACATACCAACTTGCTCATCGCGGTAAGTACCGTTTCGGAGATTTCGCGACTCCAGGGATACAGCGCGGTGTCGTGGTTTCGTTGTGGTCATTGATGATAAAAACGTTTGTTCAAGCCGTTGAAGATGTCATCATAAATAAACGGATCAAACAAAGAAAGTACGCCGGCAGACGAAAAGATGATGAATAAAAGAGACAACTGTGGCAAACTATAGTAATTTACCTGAAGTTGGTTTTGATTGTGAGGATAGAGTTCAGCCGGACTAAGTCTTCATGCGTGTTGCATAAAATTATTTTCTTCCAAAAGTTGTGCTATCTGGAAAATCGAACCGATCGGTGGGGCCCCAACTCATCAGTCGGGATTTGAACCCGGGAACTTAAAGTTGGTAGCCGAATGATATACCGGTTACTTCGATGCTAACTTAATCAAAATGCAGAAACTTGAAAGAAGCCAATTTTCAGCGAAGCTTAAATCATTATTCTGGGGGTGACTTTCATTTGCTAACTTTGGATTTAAAAAATTTACAAATTGATTTATTGAAGCAGCGCGTCTGTTTCAATGCCCTTTTCGCTGCATACAGTGGCTTATTTGCGATTCCCACGAGGTTACGTCTTTTGCTCCCCACACTTGCAGAGAATGGAACATTTTTCCCCAAGATCAAGCTTTGGAATGGCTCGCCTAATTGATGATTGAAGAATTCAAAGTAGCTATTTTTCCTTTTCTTGGCTCCCCAGGACGCCGTCGTGTTGTGGTGTTTGGATTCAGTTGCCTCTTTCTGTATACTCTAACTCGTAAAATCCTTCTGTTTTGATCCTTGAGAGAACAAGAGTGCGCACTGCAAAAATGCCTAGCTTGCGCATTGCGATCATGGCTTCGACTGAAACGGGAGAGAGAAGAGAGATTAGAACATGGCTGCATGCATGCATATAATGATGTCACTTCCCGACGCATCGCACGCCTGCAGGCTCAAGCGTACAACTCCTTTCCTCTCTATGCTGCAACCAACCTCGTATTGCCTGCTCAGTACTGATGGCGGTGGAATATTGCTAGACAGGGTTGTATGAAGCAAAGGGTAACATCTCCGATTTCTTCCGACGATACGGCAGACTGGTTTTCTGGTTTTCTCGGACAGACGAAACTGGTTTTCTTGGAACAATATTTACACTATGTGTACTTTTTTCCATTTTTGTTTTCGGAAACTTGTCATGAAATACGCGTACCTCTCAGCTCATGCGAGGCGGGCAGTGACAGTGATACTAGAAACACTGTAATAAAGTTTAAATTAAATTTTGACTACATAATAGAACACTTAGAATTGAAAAATTCTTTTCTTCCGCCGAGCGTGGTTGTTAACAGTTAGTCCCTTATCGGTCGTGGGTAAAATGACATCTTTAATCTTTCGGATCTACAATTGATCTCTCTAATATTATTTCCGTGTTCCTACTACCGTAGTAAGTTAGGAATAGCTATAAAATTTCAATATATTCAATAGAATAGGCTGGTATTAAATTGAATCGATTTAAGCATTTTAGTGTGTGCTTCGTAATTATGCTGGGAATTTCATTCTGTAATAATTGCTTTTAGAAACTAGTGGTTGGCTGGCAGTGACTAAGTATTTAACCTTTGTCTTTTATTTTTTTATTAATTGCTCCTTAGGTCCTATAACTGTATATACGAAAATTAAATGATGTGGTGTACATCTGCTCTAATTGCAGATAATTGTTCTGCATTCCTCGCATGGTTTAAAAAGTTGGTGATCACGTACTCCAATAGGGTGCACGATAACATGCGTAAAATAGAAGATGGCTTGGGAAAATTGAGTTTGATCTAGAAAATCTGGAATAATCATGTAATTTCAAAACTTAATGAGAGTGAACAATACGCTACCAGTAACTTTTGGAATTTAAAAGTTATTTTTAAGTTTATTGGATGTGCAGGGTGTGGGCCTGTTCGACTTTCGTTTGAAAACATATACTGTTCTGTCTGTGAACATGGGCTTGCGGAAAATCCAGGGAGAACGCGACGAATTTTGCCCTTCCAAAATCAAGCCCCCCCAATAATGTGAAAGTTTGAACTTAAAACAAGAGTCATCGGTTTCAGGGAACCCGCTGTTCATTTTGTTCAAAAGAAGTCTGCTAAGAGGAATGGAAATAACCAAGTTAGCTAAAATCCGAACTCCGACGAGACATTCAGAAATAATTACAGTTATTTACATTTGAAGTAAATAAATGGGACATGACTTTAGGTTTAAAAAGCATCAATCGAAAACCTTTTGAGGCTGTAGAATAAATTCAGCTTAGGGTCGAAAATATACTCGTATTGCAAGCATTCGCAATTTTAGTTTGTGTACTTCGTACCTGTATTTTCTGCTCCACGGAACGATGACGCCTAAATTTTGAATATATATATATATGTAAATTCACTGATAAGTCATAAAAAACACAGAAACCAAAACACAAAAGAGGAAAAACTCACTGGTTCTCGAATTTTCGGTGGTCCCACCACCTTTCTCAAGAGGAATTAGGAACAGAGTTCTGTTCCTAATTCCTCTTGAGAAAGGTGGTGGGACCACCGAAAATTCGAGAACCAGTGAGTTTTTCCTCTTTTGTGTTTTGGTTTCTGTGTTTTTTATGACTTATCAGTGAATTTACATTACACGTTTGTGGGTTTTCCAAAAAAGTGTATATATATATATATATATATATATATAATTATATACTATATATATACATATAATATAAAATAAATATATATAAAAAATAAAAAAAGTATACATATATATAAATTCATATATATAGTATTTAATGGATTTTGAAATTTAGTAGCATGCTTTAATTCACTATAAACCTTCTCAATCTTTAATTTAAATCACGCTATTTTACTTCCAAGTTCATGATGGTTTCTTTGTTACAGTTCAGATGCGCATGGCCGAGATAAATTATTCGATGGTGTGTAAACTAAGCTGGGCACTGTTTCATGTTTCCGTCATGTCTTTCACTTTTTCGCGAAAAACCTACTTGAGGCGCTATACCGTTGGAAATTTAACGATGCCGTTTGTCCCGCGGACGAAGGCTACTCTCTCTGCAGTTTTATATAAATTAATGAAGGAACAGCATCATTCTTGCTCCCTCCTCATTCTTATCTTTTAAGTTGACCCCGTTCCACCCTCTAAGACGCTAAATCATTCGGGAATAGGTCTCTGGGAACGAGGTAGTTAACGTCAAGTACTCGCGGCAAGGCGTGAATTTGTAGCTTCTGTTTTGGCGGGAGGGTTGACTGCAAGGGATGAAGTACGAGGACGTTGCTGCAGATTGGGGCCGTGCGTATCCCTGGGTTTATTCCGGGCATGCCACTAAACGGGTGGCAACTCACTCCACGTGGTCGTGTGTCCCTTCTTCGTAAGTTTTGCCGGTGAAATTGGAGAATTATCCGACGGTATCCCGGAAAATTTTCTAAAATGCTTATTTTCACGCCTTTGGTCTAATTCCGACATTACGTGTATCGTGCATTATTCGCCCAACCATTTAGCAGTTCATTGCGTGTTTGAATGAATTACTAGTAATCTAACTCGTTACAAATGATGGAAACTGTAATTTATGAGAAAGGCAAAAGCAGGCGTAAACTATTTTAATCATGATATTTTCTTTTTCCTGTTTCTGAACATAGATTTCCATCATAAATATGTTTCACTTTCGAATAGTTCATGATATGTTGTGAATAATTCTGCACTACTTAAACTTCGGGGGAAGCGTTTTGGTACCTACTCTTGTTCTTATTGACGAACCAAATAGCATTAACGTCATTTTTAACATTTTTTCGTTCACGACGGATTCTGGCAACGTTCATTTTGCCAGAGGATATTTTCAGGAAGTGTATTCTCATTCATCGTGATCATCTTCTAAATACATCCAGGAAAACACTTCTTTTCGAAATTAAGAAAATTCTCGTTATGAGCTCTTCCAACACATTTCGAGTTGCCATTCCGGTGGGAATTTAATGATTATCCATGCTTTTCCTATTCGGCCGTTGAAGGGTTTTATTTCGGAAGCACACATGATCTCATCGTTCGAATACATATATTCATGAGCTAAATGTTTCCTTTATAAACGCCGGCCCGTTTCCATGGTGCAGGGCAACTTGTTGATCTTGGTATTTTGAGTGGGTGGAAAGTGGGAGGTGGTCTTGGAAAATAATTTATAAATTCCTTGGCATGATTTCTTCGATGTTTCGCACCCTGTCTTCATAAGTGACAAAACTGGAAAACACGAAAATTAGGTAAAATGGAAATGAAAACAATAACTGATATAACCATTGAGATTGTTTTACCCTTTTATGAATTTTGTATTACTATTTTTTTGTTGATAAGTCACTGTGGGAATACGACATATCAGATTTGTGTTATATTTCATTTTATGTTATAATTTAATTACGGTTGCATCCAGTTGAATTGATTCGTTATTCATATGCAGTAATTCTAAACAAAACAGAAAGTGCAATTTTTGGCATGAAGTTAGATATGCTTGAAAGGTCATACGGAGTTGAAGTTTGTGTAATGCGCCGACGTTAGTGTCTGTTCTAACTTGAATCATAAGGGGATATTAAGTACCCAAATAATAAGTGAGTGCTGCACGCACGACAGACGTAAATTTAGGGTTTCCATTGAGTTGAACCTCCGCAGAAAAATTAATTATGGTGTGTAGAAAGTATATTTCCATGCGTTTATTACTTTTTTAGCCATTCTACTAATTTTTCACGAAAGTTCCTACTCTATTTTGAGTAAGTTTTAGAGAAGAATATAGAACGAAAAGGTCAAATATTACTTTCCCTCGTGCGTAAATTAGTTTATTTGCAGGAATTTATTGGCAGGTTTTGAGTATGTTGACTAAACTTTTTTTGGCTACCGACTTCTTTGGCGTATCCTCGGAAATGTATTTAGGCGGGGGGATAGAAAATCAAAATTCCTTAAAGAGTATTGGGAAAAATAAACTCTTTCCACTCAAGGTGGAGGCTTTCCACTCACTAGTTCCAGGTTCTGAACTTTCCCATTTCTTTGGTCAGTCTATATTAATAAAATGGTCTGTTGGCCGATCAGAAGGTTGAATTGGTAGAGGCGAGGTAGGTGACTCAATGAAAAGAGCACCAAGTTCCGGGTTGTTATGTCAAAAAGATGCTTTGGACAATCCTGAAGATAAAAAAATCTGTATAATTTTCATCCCATCTGAATCTCATGGGAAACCCCAGGGAGTACAAAGAAAGGAACTTTCCTCTTCCGCTACCTTAAAGGCAATTATTTCACGTAACATAAGATGCAATTCAAGGTAAGATATTCGCCCATTTACCTAAACCAACATTTGGCAGAGATAATTTCGTTGAATTATTAGAGATCGGAGCTCGCCGTGTATAATACAACTCCCATTGTTAAATTAAATTTCAAGTGAATGTATGGTTTAGCGTTTATTTCCTTTTATTCTTACGATGAGAGTAGTTTCCTAAATAATAATTATATCTACCATGATACAAAGCAATCTTTTCTGTAAAGGTTCAGAAGCATTACCCTTAGTTGAACCTTAAATCATCCAGACTGGAGCTGAGTGCCCCATAGAAACTGTCCCATGTAATAATACCACGTCGATTCTGCAGATCATATGATATTTCATATTTTGACGGCAGTGAAGTGATTTTTAATATCCTTCATCATCGAAATCTTTTATATCAGTGTGTGATATTCCTATTCAGACGAATTGGGATCAATTCCGTTGCTTTATCCGCGTACCACGCGGAGTCTCATCATCACACTCCTCGGCGATCGTTCGATCAAGAATTCTTCCGTCCTCACGGGGCCGATGGGGGCTTTGATGCGATGCGAAGGCGATGTTGGACTCTATGGACGCTCCCGAAAGGAGAACCTCGAATCATCCAATAAACAGGGAGCTGGTTTCGGTAAAGCAAGGCTCCCATTCACGCTCCCCCGTCCGTCAGACACAAAAACACTGCATAATCGGTGCCGTGAGACACTGAGCCATGTATAGTATTCCTGGGTTGTGAGAGGATCGACGACGGGGAAGCCTGCCGCGTGGAGCAAGGGCTCTTTACTCCTTCCTGACACCCCGAGTGGGAGAGAGGGAGGAGGTCCATCGGCGGAATGTTTTGCCGTATTCGGCCCTTTTACGGTTTCCGCGCCCCGTCCTTCCCTCCATCACCTTCCCCTCCAGTTCCACCTCTGATCCATGCGGCTTTGGGAAGGATTGCCCCATTCAGACACCGCGGGACAACGGCCCCGCTCTCCGCTCAGAGCGAGTGATGCGGCCGGCTGGTGTTGCACGCTGGGAGCGCCCGTCCTCGCCTTGTGTGCATGTTGACGCGCCTAGAGTGAGTGAGGAATGACGCAAGGACGGTAGCAATCTGGCAGTCCGACCCAATTCTGTGATCCCCATTATAACTTAGACTTAACATTGATGCAGTCTACCAGCCGAGGTCTCCGGAATTTGTATGCCATTATTTCCTCGGAGCCAAGAGGAGTTTTCCCCACCCCCGAAGCTGTTTTTCTGAACACTTCAAGGCGAGGGTAATTTTGCCAAGGTGGGCTTTTCTTCAAATGGCTTAGTCACGGGTGGGGTCCGTTTAGTACGACTCAAGCAGTTTTACGAGTTTCATTCACAAATATTAATTTTTTGACGGGGCTCATTGTAAACTATCGCATTTTTATTCAGGTCATTATATATATCCAGAGACTCTTTATATTTTAAAACATTTTAGTTTGACGCTTTCACGTATGCAAACAAGATTCGACGTTCAATTCTAGGTTTTGTTTAGTTGAGGATTCCATTATCGTGTATAAATTGTAATGAAATTTGTAGTGATTGTAACGGATTTTTCTGTTTCTGTTTTACATTTCAAGTAACCATTTTGTGTTGTTAGAAATGAAGTTTACTCGTAAATAGCAGAATAACATAATAGTTCCATTGAATATATAAAGTGAAAGACTTTTATTGTATAAACCTTGAGCTATTTAAATGTAGCGGAGGCGAAACGCCAATACCCTGTCTCAGTTGAATCTTAAATTGATTCAAAAGACCCGTTTCTCTAACGGTCAGTAATGTTGTTTTCATTACAAATTCTGTCAATCCTCAATTTCGAACTTTAAGATGCATTTAAGCTAGCCACATGTCGAAATTTAATTACTCAGTCAAATTGAAAAGGTATTAAAATGTGGCGGATAAAATCTTAATCTCTCACGACGGATGATTATTTAATGTGGCAAACCAAGCATTCCAAAGGCTGAACTAAAAACTCGATGTGAATGCGATGAGTGCGTATTTTAATACTCATGCATATGGTCTTCATATCATACATCCGTTAAATTACAAAAAAAAACAAAATATGACGGAGATCGGCATAGAATGATGTTAGACACTTTCGTTTTTTTGACTTACAATCCATAATCTTATATCAATTAATACAAAATTTCATTAAAACGTGGTTTTATAGTATTTTATGCTGGAATGATTGCCATTAAGTGCCGTGTAACGTGTTTGCTTTTACTTAGTAGGTATTTATTAATAAATTTTGCCATTTCTTGCGTGTTCGTATTGCTCATATTTGTTGGTTCTTCGTGCACGTACTTTGTGGTACCAGCGTTGAGTCCATCACATTGAGTTTCCGAATTCAGCTGCCCTTGCGTCTAGTTACAGCCCTCCGTGGTATCCGCGGCAACGGTTATTTGCTTCCTTTGGTGAGCTTTGTGTACGACCCTCCCCCCAATCCAGTACTGTGTCACCCCAGAATGCAAAAAGGAAAGTGTAGTATGTTCATCCCCTCCTAAATGGCTGAGGTTCTCCCAAATGCAATGGTTTACAGCCGCTTTGTTCTTCCATCCATTTAGTGGGGGATAGTTGGGAAACGAGGAGAAAAGTAGGTTTCGCCTTTGATTACTATTTTCAGCGTTGCCTCAAGTGCGCATTTAAGTCTAGTGTTTTAATGTTCGCCTCGACATTTCATTTTGTCTGGAAAAAAGGCACTGCCTTGTGCTTGAGAAAACGTCCTCTTTTGTGATTCAAAATGTCACACGAAGCGCTAGCGATACATTTTAAGCTTTGGAGATTATTCACATATGTTTATGTCACGATGGGTAATAAGTCTCTTCAAAAGCGGCTTGAAGTAGGTGAAAGTTCTATATATTCGAGCGAAATATTGCCGTTTTCTGTCAAGTTCAGTATAAATATTATCTTCGGTAATCCCCCAGTTAGGGTTTAATATGTAAATTAAACCAGTTCATACACTCGGTGCCTTATAGCCCATATATCTGTTGGTGAAATATGAAATTGTTTATTTAAAAAAATTCTCATTTGCATCGTGTTATTTCAAATAAAGTACTACATTTTAAGTACGAAGGTAAATATTGGGTTACAAATTCATTCCCAGTGATCCATAGCTATGGTTACACCTTTTTTTAGGCCTTGTGGAAAATGTATTAAATATTTCCTTTGCATCGTAGTGCCAAATCTGCTCCAAAGAATTTAGTATAGGCCGCTAGACATTGGAATAATTGCTTCTCGCGCTTTTCGACCTGCTTTGGAAGATCTGTCACCGACGATGAGGACGTACTCAAAAGCCGTGAATCAAATACCTATGAAAACAATTCGCAGAAAGTCTATCATTGGATCGGAGTTTCATGCAAAAACAATAAAATTAAAACCAGATGGAGAGCATCATAAAATAGATGGCGATATGAATATGGGAGAATTCGATGAGATCCTGCTAATTAGAGTCATAGAAGGTTGAATGCTGGGCTCCGATTGGGACTTTTTTCCACAAACTCGTGTCTTCCATAGTTGAATTTTCAATTGATATGATTGGTTTAACATCATTAAAGAGTATTATTGTGAAGTGAGGATTTGCGATTATGAAAATCCAGGATTTATGGTTTTGAAAATTTCCTTATCTCCTTCATTTTCGTTCTCCTAAGGAACAACGTAGGTGGTGGAGAGATACTTAAATTGCTAACCGTTGGTGGTTTAATAAAACCCCTGGATACTCGCGAGTATTTTGGACCCTATGGTAGCTAGTTGTGGAAATAAGTAAACGAAACATCCGCTACGATTGATATTTTTCTATGAAATCTCAGACACCGTGACGCTCCGACGCTCCCTAATTACCATGAACTACAGTGAAATTTCAAACATTTTCAGCATTGGATGAAGGTACTTCATATCCTCACAGTTTTCATCGCTGAGAGAGGAGCTAACTTAAGATCGCAATTGTGTAGTGCCTTTTCTTTAGCGATGTCAAAATATGTAAATCCAAAACGTACGTAACTATCAGAACGCGTCTTAAAGCTGAGCATTTTGTGAATATGTGGCATTCAAGTCCTCATTAAATGTGTTTCTTTGTAATTACGAGTGGCTTTCCGAAAATTAAAACGTGCAATTTTAAGGCAACTGTATATTTTCTAAAATAGCTTGATAGTGATTTTCGGGCATTGAACTTGAAAATATGGAGGAATCTTATTGACGAACACATTTCTGTGGCTTTCCCGACGTATAGTGTGAATGGGATCTTCTCAGATTACTTCTTTTTTGACCCAAATCTACCATTTAAGGTTGTTATTTTCTTATAGTGTGCGTCATATTTTCTACTCTTCTTCACTCTCAAAATGACTATTTTCTTCTCTCTTTACTTCTATTGCCTGACTTTCTCCCTTTTACCTCATCATCAATAATATTGAATGGAAAACAAGAAGCACTACAAGATCATTCTCTGGGTATGGTAAATTTTTTTCTGAAAAATAGCAGCCCATGCAGATACGAAATACTTGAAATGACTTACGCAGTGGCTTACAGGTGGTACGTTGAAATTAGGTTACAATAAAAAAGTAGCGAAGTGTAGGGTAATGCACATCAAAAAAGGGAACAGATGGGTAACTTTAACGCACGCCAAGGAGTTCAAATTATCGTATAAAATACTTGCTTTGATGTTATCATCACAGCGGTGACACATAGAAAGAACTAGCACAGATGAAAAAATATATATTTATTAATACATCCAAAATATTAGGAATAGATATTAGAAAAATCAGAAGAGTTAATAATATGATTGCTAAATGTATAAATATATTTGAATGAGAGAAGAGCACACAGGATAAGTAAATTTACGCGGGAAAAATTTAATGCTGCCGTAATCCTTCTTTCTGCTATAAAAAAGCCCAAATATTTACGCAATTAATATGAACTCTTGGAAGAAAGCTCACTGAGATCTTTAAGACTGTTCTTAGAGAGACTAAAAAAATAATAATAATTTGGTCCGTCCGATTAAAATCGGGTAATTTTTTGTTTAAATTTTTTCGGGTGCCTTATTTTTAAACCTCAAATACAATTTCGTTAATTTTTACAAAATACAAAGTATGAGTTACATGCCCTTCCTTTTCGTCGTTCTCCCCGTTCGTGCTTTATATTTTGTTGATAAATCTTTCCGATGTTTTCCTAATTGGTTCCTCGTGTAGACATTTTTCAATTTATTGAACGTTATGCAAATATCCAAGGATAGCTTCTAGTTTGCGTCTTTCCTCGGCATAAATTGGGCAATAAAGAACTCTGTACATTGCCGTGTCCTCTTTCATTATGCATTCACACGTTCCCTCCTTTTTCCCTATTTTCTTGTGGTATGATCAAAATTCCCTGTGTCCTGTTCAAATTTGCGTAATTTCTTCGCAAGTTGACGTTGGGGTCTTAGAGAAACTGCGGGAATGGCCGCAACAGTAACATTGATGGAATTACCCGCTTGAGTTAAAATGATTGCTAGAATTTCACTGTGCCTAGCCTGTATAGGTGGTCAAGGCTCAATTTGAAATTTCATCTGTATGTACACAATATTCTGCAAGCCGCTACAAGGGCGACGGGGCAGATGGGAGAGTTTAGGGCATTAGCCATAAATGCACTAATATGAGTTCCTAAATTTACGTCAATAAATATTTGCTCACAATGACACGCACTCGCACATGTATGCACATGCATGATTAACTATAGAATGTACGTAGTACATGGGCACGTAGTTGGTGAGTTTGACTAAATTATTAAATTTTGTCTTTTAATAAATATATTCGGATGTTTGGGTTCGTTTCTTTTATGATTGCACATCGTGCGAGGGAAGAACGAGTACTTGAACACTTCGGTGACGGTATCTGCCTCTCTTACTCGTATTTTATCCTTGCGTTCGAATCTGCCCTTATAATTTGAGACCATAATAATTCCCTCGGCGCAAAAACCGATTCTGCATTGTATTTCCAAAGTATCATTACACGAACTTACTTTCGGTGTAGAGGCAATAATTCAGACGCCGCAGCGCGTCATTCTAGTCCAGGAAAGAGAGAAATGCTAACATATCAAAACGAATTTCCTTATCGCTGATTTCTTCCCCACATTTTTCATAGCAGATACCCAGCACCCACTGCCACACTCACAATACTTCGCGCAGTCATACGGAGATTTGTGTTTTTTCATGAGAGGTACTCTGAAATCAACCCTAAACAGTATGCGGAACTCATACATTGTGTTTTTTAGTTACCACCATCAAAATATTACTTCCCCTCCTTCAATCCTCCCAACTCCTCCTCTCCGCCCTTCCACCCGATTCGGAAGTTTGAAATCCGAGAGCGGGGAGGAGGGGAGGGGTTGCGGGGGAGGGAGGAGATGTTGAGCCGCGGAGAGTGCACGCGGGTAGAGTGCAGGGGTAAGTGCATCCCGCCGCAATCACGGCTGGGACGCGTTGGGATAGGTCGCTGCGCCAAGAGTGGGGTGTGGTGGGGATGGAGAGCAGCTGTTCTGGAGGGGGTGGCAGTGGGGAGGAAGGTGCAGATAGTGTGGCGATGGAAAGAGAATGCGGGGACGGCGGGAGGGGTGAGGGGGTCCGCGGAGGGACCGGGGAAGGGGAGGGAGGGGGAGAGAGAGAGAGCGCGAGAGAGAGGATTGCATTGCCAGGGGACATCGACCCCTTGCTCTCTTGCTTCGCTGCACGACAAGCGTGCGAGGAGGTGCTGCAGCCACTCGCGGAAACACGCGGCGGCTTCACTCGGAGCGTGTGCCCTCTCATCTCTCACCTCTCTCTCTCTCCGCCTACCTTCCTCCCCACCTCCCTCTCCACTCTCCTCCGACCCCTCTCTCCCTCTTTCCGATACCTCCCCCTCTCCTGGCGTTACGTCTTCTTCCTCGGGAATTTCCTCGCTTCCACTTCTCCTCCTCCTTACCTAACTTATTCCACGCGGGTCGTTATCTCATCTTTGGTCCCGTTTCCAACTTTTGTTAATACACCCCCGAGAGGGTTATGCCGCCAATCACCATCACACACAAAATACGCTGTACCATTAGATTTCAGAGGCACAGTTTGGTTCAGTTCGCTTTGCAATCCATCGACTTAATTGAAGGGTTAGTTATTGTTTAACAGTTTCGCGGTTAAGTTGCGTGACCACGCCAAACGAATTGATTTCTCATTTGGGACAAATAGCTACAATGTTGCTATTTGTTTTGTCAATATTTTATTTTTACATTATTTTACTTGTCTCTTTATCTCTTCTTTCCTGTCTTCTTATCATCATGACTTCAGTTAATGATATTCACCGGTACGTTTTTTTTCATTCGAATTCCAATTTGTTGCCTCTCAGCTGCATGCGTCAAAATCCCTGTAGGTTTATTGATATTTCATATAACTGAAAGAAATAAATATTTTAGGATTTTTCAATAAGTCAACAGGCTAATGTTAATACTTTCATGAGGTTAAACTGAGGAAGGAGGGCTTGTTGAGTATATGCTTTCTCTCAATATATATATATATATTATATACATAAGTGTGTGTGTGTGTGTGTATGGTATGGAGAAAAAATGTTGTTCGGCCAATTGACGCATGGATTTAGATCCGTAAACTTATGTTACGGTTTCTGTCGCAATATTGTATCAGTTTGACATATGATGAATTTTCCATGCCTGGATTTTCCAGTACCTTATTATGCATTATTTTCCATGTACTTTAAAATAATGCAATCGTAATAAATTTTTCAAGCGATAAACAATAGCCCTGGAGAGCATCTCACTACTAAGTATGTTGCCTGATAAAGCATTTTATTGGTGTTTTTTTCTCTGAAGTTTATGAACATTTTTGTGTACGTTAGTGAAATGACTCCTTATTTTATCTGGAGGGTGTCTTCGATGTCGATTTTACAAATTGCGATGGTGGTTTGTGTCCATACTTGTCTGCAAAAATCTCTCATAAGAAAGAAAGATAGAGAGGAGAATATGCGAAAAATTGCGAAATTTGTTCCTTTCAAAATCGATTGCATGTGCTCACTACCGTATGGGGGATCAAAACAAAAAGTCAAAATGAGATCGAGAAACTGGACCAGGTTGATTTCTGCCGTTTGTGCGCCCCGTCATGAATGGGGTGTCGATTACCTGAGAGTTTGCAATCCGAATCGGTCAATCTGAGACGCCTTTCATTCCCAGAGCTTGTGCGGTGCTTCCTATCTTCATTACAAATTTCGCATATTGTTCCATATATGCCCCCTCCACTGATCGTAAATTATTTGCTCTAAGCATCAAACTTCAGATGATCTCTGGATTCCAAGTTTTCCCACATTATTTTATTCCTAAGTTATTATCCACGAGGTGCGGTAGGAGACGGTCTATTTCCAATAGTTACTCGAGTTTAAAAAAAGTCTAACTTGAGATTGCAAGATGGTTTCCTTAGGCTCGGCTCTATTTAATAAAACGTATTTGTTTTCAGTTAACCTCTTTATGATTGGTGCAAGCCGTTGATTCAGAGTAAATATGGAATATGAACATGTTCGAATGGAAGATCTCCCCGGAATAATCAAATTGGAATAGAGTCAAGATGGGGAAGATTAAAAATGTTGGGATACATTTGTTGAAATATCTTGACCTAAATATAGACAATACCCCGCAAACCGCTGTAAAATCGTGTGGCGGGGGGTGCAGTCATTCATACGAGGCCATTAGTTCATATTTTTCAGGTACCAATCCTGTACCCATTATTGATTTTTGTGGCTTCCCACAAAAATTAAAATTGGTATCTTACCAATTCACAGTTTATAATTCGCATCCTGGTCGTTTATTAGTTCATACATACATTTTATTCAATTATTGAATGACGTGTGTATATAAATGTATATATGTATTTATTTATATGCCAAGTATTGAATAAATAAACGTTTGGCTTGAAGCGAATATATTCCTCTGTTTGGATTAAATTTGTTATAATTGCGTCTCTCGCGAGGGGGAAAGAACGAGCACTCGAATCTGTCTGTGTTGGTGTTTATCTCTCTTATTTTATCTCTTAAGAGATCAGATTATCATTATAATATGTCGTCATAATAATTTCCTGGGTATTATTTAGATGATGATTGTCTTGCCTTTTCTCATTTGAATTAAGGAGATCCTTCAACATACCCGACAGGTTTATTCTCTAATCGCAGAAATTTTAAACAAACATAAATTTTGTCTGAACCACTTCCAATTCTAGAATTAACGTTTCCTCTATCGGATGCAGAATGCTTGCCGTTTATTCCAAATGTGGTCTAACTAAATCAATGTAACACCGCTATTTTATATTTCCACTACATTTCCCTACAACCCGTCTAATAGCACCTAGCTGCCTTAAGTCTGATTCTAATATTCTTCTAATGCGCTTACCCAATGGAAGATATGATATCATTGTAACATCCGAGTATTTGACTTACCAAATTTGCTGATAACGTGGTAATCTAAGTCGTTACCGCATTTCAAGAATAGGAGGGCCTTAGTCCTGAAGTTACGTCTAGGCCTAAAGATCGCTTCTGTTGAAATCACTCAATCCACTACTTCTTTTTGTTTATAGTTATACAAGAAGTCCTTAATCCAATTTTGCACTTTCTAATTAATTTCATAGTATCTTTGTTTGCCTATCAATTTCCCGTGCGTGACATTGTCGAAGGTTTTTTTTTAAATACAGAAGTGCAGCATCCACTTATGAGAATTCCCGATTTTAGAATAATACGAATAAAATGCACTTTAGTTTTACCTGACCGGTGTTTCCTAACCCCTTGTCAGTTACGGTAGAGTGTTCATGTTTATTTACTTTCGAGAAAGGCCATTCTTATTTTAATAAATACGATGTATTATAAGATTCTGTGGGATATAATTATTGGATAAATCAGTCTTTGATCACTGGATATCGCTTCTTATGAGGTGTAATACCAGAAATCTTCGACAAGTTCAAGTCTGCATGTGAATTAACTTCATTGAAGGATTAAGTCTGCAAATTAAAGTACCCTAAAATCATTCTATGGTTCCAAAAAAATGAAACACGAAAATCACTATAATGGTAAATGTATAACATGCTTGGGGAAATTTGATTTTCATAATTCGCGCCGATCGATCGCTACGACGCCTCATTAGGAAATCCGCGGGACGGTCGCGGCGGGGGGGGTGGGGACAAGGGTTGTGCGGAGGGAATGGAATGAAAAGAGGTCTCACGCAGAAGTCGGATCGAGGCGATCCGCCTTGGCGGAAACTAATCTCGCCGAACGCGGCCTTCGTTGGGTGACGCTCCGGCGTGTGGTGTGGGGGAACGAGCGGAGGGAGGTCGAGGCGATCGAAGGGCTGCGAGGAAGTCCGAGGGGTCAAAGGGGAGCGGACGGGGGGACTTGGGAAAAAGGTGAGGAAGAAAGAGGAGGTTCTTCAAAGACAGAGAGAGGAAGAGGGAGGGAGAGATAATAGAAAGTGAAAGTGGCAGACAGGAGAAGGGGGAGTAGACGAAATCGATGAGGCGATCGCGTGCGTTGCGGAATGGGGCAGTGCACCCTATCGACGATCTAATGTGTTTTCCCTGTTATGAAAAATCTCACCCCATCATGCTACCCGCATTGTATCCTTTAAATACATCCAGCAGTGCAGCAGGCTCCATGAAAAAACGGTACTATGAATTCTCATCTATGAAAACTTTGCACTAATCTTCGAAAAATGTGCAAGCTTCTTTGATTTTCCCCTGCGTACGGGTCATTCTAAATCAACATTGCACCATACAAGCCACCAATCTGGTATATGGAGGAGGCTTTCCAAATCAGGCATGCAAAATTAATATTGATTTGCTTAATTGTTAATTACCAATAAAATTGTAACAGATTTCAAATAATGGAGGTAATTCTGTGTTCAGGTGTACGCATTACATTATCTCTTGGAAAAATATTTCTCTGCGTACGCGAAACGAGTTTCTAGTAACGAAAAGAACAATAAAATAAAAGCTAGATGAAAAAATGACAACATTTTAGGCTAGTTAGAATTAAAAGATCCTTTTTCAACTATCTCTTTCGGAGAACATTTTTGGTACTTGTGTATCTGAACTAGGCAGGTGGTCATCTAATATTACATTCCTGAATTTGCAACTACTTCATGTAGATGGTGTTGAAATTTTTTAGCTAGTTTTATTTGCTGGAAACTCTAATTAACTACGACTTTTTAAAAAGAAAGAGACACTCAAGGAAATAACAATAATAAAAACATAATGACGAGAATACATCCGCATCTACACTATACAGGTTGCTGCAAGGGTTTGTGACGATGGTGTTAGGAAACTAGTCTGGCATGTTCAAATATTAGTTCGTAGACGCGTATTAATATATCATAATTTTTCCTGTCCATATACACAAACACTCATGTACAAAATGCCTATATATAATGTAATAATTTGTTTGCTCTGATAAATTATTAAACTTTGGTCTTTAAGTAAATATATCCGGATGGTTGGGTTCTATATTGTAAACATATGATATTTTGGGAGGAAAGAACGAGCGCTATAATGTGTCAGTGTCTATCTCTCTTAACACAATGAGCAACATATAGTATATATCAACGAATAAAGCCAATAGTTCACCGTTTGAGATGAGAAAAGGAGAGAGAATATTCGGGGATCCTAGACATGGTCAACTTCAAATGAATATCTATATATTCAAAGAGAGTTTACTGCGAAAAAGCAATATTTTCTTAAGAAATGCGTTTTGCGTCTCTCATCGGAATAGGACAGTGAAAATCAACAGAATGACAAATTCTCTCTGTGTTGCATGTTCGATATTAGTTACATTAGCGGTTTGTCAAAATCTCATTCATTTATTCTCATTCACAATGTACGGACAGGTGAACTCCCAAAATTACATGCAGGGAGAGGAATATTTTTCTTGTTGTAATAACATGAATAATGAGTTTCAGCTGGGCTATTAGGACCCGCACCCAAACACAAACCGTAGACGCCGTGGTAATTTGTGCCTACGGTTTATCTGACCCCTGCGGCACCAGGATAGATCAATTGTGATCACATGAACGAATGGTTAATGTGATCCGGAGGATAAAAAAATAGTTAACTTAGCTGAAATATTTTGTTGAAAGGAATAGAAAATAACGTTGAGGGCCTACTGCGATCACTAAAATAAAGTTAGAATATGGTTTCTTAAAATGCCCAGAAAGAGCTACGCTGCCTAACATTGTTTGACGTATTTATTGGGCAACGAATTTTGAAGAGAAATGACATCTTTCTTTTATGGTGAAGGTTTTTATTCAATAAAATACGTACGAAAAAAATCATATCGTTTCCACCATAAATATTTGGATGTACGTTCACTTGGTTTTGGAAACTTCTATCCTAAAGTATATTTCCAAGCAAGTAAGACGCTTTTCTGCGAGACACTGCAATGATAAGATTTTCAGCGTCAGAATTTTCTTCTGGAAAAAGGAGTATATTTGGAAAAGAAGTCTGTCATTGGTTCCAAATTGCTACCGATTCGCGTGAAATTCAGTTATGCATGAGATATGTTGGAGTTATGCCGTATTTAACTATATAAGAAGGGAGGAGGGTGCAATGCAATGGCCGGCTTATGAGCAAAGATATAACTGTAAATCACTCAAATATTTTGGGTGTGTAAACTACCCGGTCCTTTGTTTGGACAAATTCTAGGATAAAAGGTAAAGCTTTTTCCGGACATGAAAGCACCTATTTAATTAATTATCAACTATTTTGGCATTGCCTCGTACCATTCTTAAAAAATACATTTGAATAGAGAGAAGGAATGAAATAGATTTCTAGAGGAGGGAATCGTTCAACCTTCGGGTTGGTTACAGTGAATTAGGAGACACATTGAGGCGTAAGTAAGGGATTGCGTGCCGTCCGTTGCCAGGACAAGTGTAGAGAGGCGCTTTCTGTTTATACTTTGAATGTGGAAATGAAAAATTATGAAAGAACCTCACCTCATGAATGAAAGAGGTCGTACTGGCCTATGCTGCTTTTCCGCATCACGGGGGAAGTGAATGGCGCGCGTGACGATTTATTCTCTACCTGCCGTGTGCGTGATGTGCAATGGGAGGCAAACGAGATCTACTTGATAAATATTCAGCACCCAATGGCGGAACTGTGCGCTTGACGCTTCAAGTTCGGTGAACGAATTCCCAACCGACCTTCGCGGTTTCAATTTTTTCAATGGGCTTTGTGTCTTGCACAGCTAATTCAAAGTTTGATTTTTGTATTTACGCTCACAAATGAACCTGGAAGCAGTTCTTAGGGTGATCAGTGATTTATCGTGCGGAAGCGGTAGTTAGCATTTAATATTCAAGTAGTTTGAAGGGTTATGCGCGTGTTATACTCGTGTGTAATCTAAAATGTGCGAAGGAAAAAAGATTGGAAATTACGATTCGCCCGTCAAACACATTTCCTAAACTTTTCATCGTGGCCTCACCTAAGAACTTTATGCGGGATAAAATTAATTATTCTCTAGGTTTGAGCATTGAACTAATGCAAATTGTTGTTAGATGTAGTAGGTAAAGTCTTTCATGCCATTTTCGTGCTTTTAGCGGCCTAGAAATCAGGCCTTTTAATGCGAAAATTAGAATACCATATTACATATACAGCCAAAGTGTAGTTTTGGATACCTTAATTCGTTAGCTTCAACTCGACCCTTATCCTCGACCTCATTTCCTCCTTCCTCTTCTTTTTTTCCCATTCTTCTTGCACCTGTGGACCTCCCTGGACCTCCTATTGACCAAAGCGTGAATTTCCTGGTTATGCACGAAACGGGTATCCCTAGAATATTGACCGTTTATAGGTCCGCATTGCATGGAGTTGGAATATCACGCAAAGCGTCTCTGGCATATTGAATGCCTGCCTAACAAATGTCGCGTTTTTTGACAGTGCGAGGGATATTACTCCCGGTTAGTTTGAGGACTAACTCAAATTATATGCTATAACAAACTGATATTCCAACGTGCACTCTTTTGCCGAAATATAATAACTTAAGGAATTAGTTAAAAAGAAAAAGTTATATTTTCCATTTTATGTTTACTGTAATGGAAAATATAGATTCCGGCCGAGTTATTCAGGTGGCTCGACTGTTAGCCAAAAGGTCTTGGGCTCGAGTTTAGCCTTGGGCATTGGTTTTGTGTCAACTCTTGTTGTTCGGCCCCTGACGGAAAACCAAAGGCATATCGAGATCCCAACGACACACGGTCCGTCAGAGGCATCTGTAAAGCAAAAAATCCTGAGGAGAATTCATTACGAAAAATCAACCTTTATAACAAAAAAAACTCAAAAGTACACTTCATCTGATTCGATTACAAAATTGACAGTCGGGGACGAGTGATCACAAGGAATCAAAGTTCTTATCGTGCAGCTGCTGGCGATGCATGTAACTTGACTCAGGACACCGTCATAAGGAGAGACCTTTGTGTCTCACCTCCTTCAGAAATATTTACCCGTCTTCATTTTTCTCTCCAAATCATCAAAAACCTTCCGTAAGTTGTGAGTTAAAACTTTAGAATTGTAAAACGAATGAGATTCCCTTCCAACTGCCATGAGATATTCATCTTGAATATATAGATATCAAACCTTTAATTAATTGCTGAAATAATTTCGTACGGCGTATGAAAATGATACCAAGTCGGAATTCAGTTTGATTACCGAATAAGATCGTGAGAGGATTGAAGAGGAACTAGCTTTGTAAAAAGTTGCGCTGATGGACTTAGTAGCTTATCTAGATTATTAGAGGAACTTAGTCGGGAATCGCTCACGGAGCAAAGGTTTGTTTACAGAATAAGTCAATTGTATAAATTGGATGCTGGTCTTTCTTTCGATGATGATGAATATGTATTGCGTTATGAGCCCCATTGTACCTTGGTAGGAGAGATTATGAAAATAAAATCAGAGAGATCAATTGTAGATCTGACAGATTAAGTTATTTTTCCTACGAGCGATTAGAGATGAGAATAAATGCAAACGACCGCGGTAGGGAGGGATATATTTTTTAAATTCCAAGTGACATAGAATACAGTAAATATTTCATCTAATGCTCTAACTAGCCGCTAGTGTTGCTTGCGTATAGAAGTATATTGTACTTAGTTACCGTGATACATACACCTGTAATTACCTATACATCCATCATTTGAAATAATTTGTATCTTTATTGGCAATAAAAACTTATTACTGATTTTGCACACCTGGTGTGGAGCAACCCCACACCACACACCCCGTGGTGACTTTTAGGGTACCATGTAGATGTAGAAAACTGGAAATAAGTCATGATCACATTTCCAGTTGTCCTTCGACATTGCTATTTAAAACAGAACGTTTCGTTTGAAACTGAAGGTTAGTTAGCTTCAGTTAGTCAGTTATTCAGCAAAGTTAGTCAGCAAAATTAAGAATCGCGAGCCTTAAATTCGCATATAATTATTAAAACTAGATCTTAACTCCGTAAACTCCGATGCCGGAAGCGGAACTTGTGACATAAAATCCTAATAAATAAAATAGTTCCGCTACTTATTCATAATGTTTACTAGTTTTTGAATATTTTTTAATGTATATTTAGTACACGTATAAATATTATTTTCTATTCCAAATTTTATCATTTTCCTGTCCTGGACTTATATTGAATATTACTTTTTATTTTGTCGATATTTTATGCTGAAAGTCAAACTTTCAGGAAACGACCCTTCGGACTCCACAAATTGCATATCTTAATCCTTAAGACGCCTTGATTTATACTTTCCACCTGAACCGCATTTCGTCGAACGTATGCGATACGCTAAGATCAATAAGTATCGATAAGTTCTCCCTATCATTGATCCGAATTGCAAACGTTGGTCAAGAAATATTCCGATGGTGACTGTGTGCACTGATTGTGTTTGAGAATGTAGTTCACTGAGATCCCACAAGAATGCGCACTCGCAACTCACGCAGTCTAGGATAGTTCTGCTCCGGATAGATTCCGCCATTTTACTGGGAGTGAGCTCAGTCTTCCAAGTGATAAAGTAAAGTAGCAACACATTGTCCTTATACGCTAATTGCACTAAAAATATTTACAGTTTCTATTTAAAGAAATTTACTACTATGTACTCCACTCAAATTTCATATAAATTTAACATACCACATAGGTTTCTGTCGTCTTTTTAATTCATTCATTCGCTACCATTCGCAAAAAACAAGGAATAACGAATAATGAAGCATAGACTATCACATGTTCCAACTATCAGAAAAACGTGCCGAGTAAAATGCGACGCAATAATCTTCCTTTTGAATAATTTGTCCTTAAAACGTAAACAACTTTAAAAGGGGCTTAATTTATTTTAATAAAGAAAGAAAATTTTTCATATCTTGGATAATTACAAGCGTGATTGTAGAAAATTTTCATGCATGATTAATTGCATTAAGCTTACCCTGAGAAGGCTGATTCAATTGCATTCATTGTCTACGACTATCAATTATAATGTCCTGCTCCATCTGCAAGTAGCAAAATTCATTTTTTCCTGGAAATAATATTTTGTTCCGACTCTCATTAGAGAAATCCCAGATTGTAAACTGCATAAAAGACATGATTGAAAGGTGCGCTTTTAAACGTAAACCTCAGTCGTAATCCACGCGCTGTTGGCAATAACAGTGGCTCAATATTTTGCAAATATCAGCGTTGCGACACAAGCACGTGTTGATGAATGAATTCCTGATCATATATCCTAGAGAATATCTTCGCGTTGTACGTCAATAGAATATAGCGTTAAAAATAATCCAGAGTAAGGTTGGAGAGCGTAAGGGGAGATTGCAATTCGCAATGGAAGAAGAGGCAGATCTGGTTAGCCGTGTCGCTGACATGTACGACGGTTAAACCGAAGATTGCCGTTCTAATCTTTTATTACTTGATGTTGCTATGTAGCAGATTATCTTGTGTTTGCAGTTAGTAGTGAAATAGATCTTCCACCATCGTTCATTACCGTAAAGACTTAATTACTGCCAGGAGTACACGGTAGAGAGCGAGATTATGAGTGAAGTATATGGAATATGGAGTACATACCGCATTCCAATGTACAGAAAGTTAAGGGGGTCAATAAACTTCGTCTTTTTTTATGATGATTTTTTTAAAGTATCAACAGATAAGTGCTTTTTATACGGAACGAACTTTTAAAAATTTAATTCAATGTCACCGGAAAAAGATTTTGATGATGAAACTGTTGGAGATTTTCATGAGGTTATGTTCATAGATGTATGCAAAACCAATGTATTATTTCTGACCATAATTAACTACACCAAAAATGGTGGATTATTGTGTTGTATGACGCAGAAAATCATGTGCAAAACAATAATTGGAATATAGGACATTTTTAGCGGGAATAAGTTGATCAAGGTGAAAAATCTACTGAAAAAGCTCACGCTAACTCTCAGACTAAATGGTTATAGTAACATAGGATAGTCGTATCTTATTTTTTTAACATTGTCACAGAAAGCGCATGCATTTTATTCTCATAATGAGTGGAAAACATTCTCGCAATGGTAAACAAGTATGGTAAGAGGTTTGACTTGCATCATCCCTCCAAGGACGTAAACCGTGAAGGTATACGAGTATATTTCCAATCAAACGACTACGCATTCTTTCAATTTCATTCGGTCATAAAAGGAAGCAGACTCTCCATCGAACCCAAAACTATCAATGTCACACCCATTTGATATCAAAGGCACGAAATTCAAGATACCACAAGTATTATATATATATATATATATATATATGTTTGAATGAATATTTGTGCGCCGTATAGCGGGACTTCGTATTTGAATGTGTGTGTGTATATATATATATATATAACTTAGACAGGAACACACAGCACGAGGACACATAAAAGAAACTATTACACGTAATATCTTGAACTCCGTCTTCTTCGGAAGATAAGATAAGTTAGGACTCAAGGTGTGCTGTGTTGCTGTCTAAGTTTTTTATTCAACACTTCCATGTTACTTCGAAGAATTCATCTATATATGTATATATACTAGTGTGACTCCATCGAAAAAATATGTAGGTAGGTACAATTTATCGGAATTTGTATGGGTTGACGAGGAAAGACGAGACGGAGACAGAGCGGACCCAAAGTAAACACAAATTTTGCATCTCGTCTCCGGTGGGAGAAAAAAATATGCGAGTACAAAAAAAAATAAATACGAAGGGGTACGTGGTAGAAGAAGTTGAGAGAATTGGGTGGGCGGTGGGAGCGGGATGGGAAAGGGAATGGTTGGGGTGGAGTGCCGAGATGGGAAGAGAGAGAAAGGGGAGGAGGGAGGGGGGAGGCAGGGGTACTCTGAGCACACGCTCCCGCCCACTTCCGCGAGAGGTACCTCTCTCTCTTGAAATAGCGCTGGTGTGGGCCGTCCGAGGGGGACGCGGAGGGAAAAGGGGTTGTTGGAAGGATGGAGGGAGGAGGAAAATGGGAGCGTAGAAGGGAGATGTGTGTGTGTGTGTGGGGCGGGGGGGGGCGGCTCTCTCTGGTGCATGAGGAGGTGGCAAACTGTGTAAGCTTCGCGCGGGTCACGGGGGTGGGGAAGGGGTGTGGGAACTGAAGGTGGGGAGAGGGTAGAGGAGTGTTACTCCGGGATATGGCCAAAGATAGATGCGATGAAAGGGGGGTGAAGGGAATTCGCGGGGGGGCGGTAGATTTTCTGCGCAGGGAGAGGAGTACTAGTCGTAGTTGAGGCATGGGGGAGGAGGTGTGCACCGGAGAGAGAGTGGTGCGGGGTGTGGGAAGGGGGGAGGAGGAGAGCGGCGGGAAAGAGGGGGGGCAGCTTTCTCCTTATCACTGACCTACATCCTGGGCTGAGGGTGATGACCGCGGGTATGCATCCAGCCCCACAGGCGAAAGAGAGAGAGAGACGGAGAGAGAGAGGTGGAGATGGAGAGAGGAAGGCAATTGGAGAGCTTCCTCATCTTTCTCTTTTTCTCCCTCCTTCTCTCTCCATCTCCACACCTTTTGTCTCCCCTCCTTTTACGAACGTGCTTGCTCCCTCCCTCTCCCTCAGGCCACTTTATCTTCCGACTCCTCCTCCTAGATATTTTTTCGATTTCTCTTGCTCTACTCCATCAGCCAACCCACCTCCTTCTCCCAGACGATCTCCAACATACGTACCCAGCGCCGTTTATCAGTGTTTACGCTTCGCAATCGCATTTTTCCCCCACTCGCGATAAAACTCCCCCCTTTGTAACGCACGGCGACGAGTTTGTGTGAGCGGATGCTCGTGCGTGTGTCTTGTTTCGAACTTGGGCTGATGGGTGTGAAGAGGCAGTCTTTTACAAGGGCAACAAAATATAAATAAGTAAGGATTAAGGACGCCACCCGCGAGGACCCGTGCCTTCGGCGAGATACGACTAGTTGCACGATTCGATTTCGGCATATATCGGATGAACCTTATTGGATCTCAAACTGTTGAACTGTTCCTCGTTTTTTACGTAGATTTGGTTCTTGAAATTCAAGGGGATGGAAAAACCGCCATAAATACTGGATATACTTAGATCTTAAACCACATGTTGTCTACCCATCCTGGATTACATTTCCCCTAATGAGATTCAAGGATTCGAGCAATTCTGTTATTGCGCCATCTACTCCTCTCGACTAAGATGGCGTCTGCATTAGCGTCTCAGCATCTAGCCTCTGGCCTTGGTGCTCCATCTTTGATACGTATTCAGGCAATTAAAAATTCCGTTTCAGTTGCTTTAACATTTCTACAATTTTAGGCGTCTAGGAATGCACTTCCTTTAGAAAATACATTAGCCACTCAATTATTATTGGATTTTCAGATTTAGAGTCAGCCTACAGCGCGGAATTTACTCCCGTGGTCTTGAACCATTCCAGAGGATCCGGGCGTTCGGAATTGACAAGCGATATTTAAAATAAATATCATTTGAAAGTTTCACTCCAGGTGGACTGATCCTGTCTCAAAGATATTTCTACGCTGGCATACTCATTAATTTTCTCAGGCAAAACGAAACGGGGGAGAGTAGAGACAAAATTCAGGGGGAATGGAGTAAGGGAGAGAAGAAGCCGATCGCTTCAAAGTGTTGTGAGTTGGGAGCCAGCCGAGGAGCTTCCCAACCACCCTCTACATTCTGCTAGTGGCATAAAAAATATGAGTTTTCATGGCATGTGATGTGGCTTCATTGCCTTTTAATCAATGTTTCCTTGCATTAAATGAGTTTTTTCGAGTTGCCAGTGCCATTCCATTCGAGGAGCAAAGTTCATTTCCTCATACTTAAATTTGACGACGCTCTCCTTATCTATATTTTTCCGTTATTTTGTCTTCCCCGGAGGCTCTCTGACACCTCTTCTCGTTAGTAATGTCAGTTGGTATTTTCTATGAATGTTTTTGTCCTCTGTTCCTGCATTTACCTGCGCACAAACCCTTTACCAACACAAACAATTTTCCAGTTCCATGCCATTACAATGCAACAATGTCAGAGTGTAAAAATCATTTGCCTTGACCGGGATTCGAACCCGAATCCCTCAATTCGGACGCGGGCCGAGATTTGGGTTCGAATCCCGTTCAAGGCAAACAAATGTTTTCACTCTGAAATTTTTGCAAGGAAATACATATTAGCGGATGAATCCGTTAAAGGTTACTGTTGCGGTATCTCTCGCAGTTTCTTGGATATTACCATTAACTGTTCCTGATTTCTTGGTTTTGATGCCATTGGAGAGTATATACGGGGCATTTTTAGATATTAATAGTTCATACTAATGAATAATGCAAATCTATAATAATCTCAACTAATGATGCAAAATCAATATTAATAATATTGATTTAGCATCATCCATTTCGTGAGTAAACAGGAAAACGTATTGAAAACCATGCTTTTATATTTTTTGCTCTGTGCAGCCTTGCGGGAAGAGGAGAAATCAACCGTGGAATCCTAAGCTTTCACATAAAACATCGGAATGTGCTTGTAACCTTAACGTTTACTATTGGCTTCCGGTATTTATCTCTCCACATATCGAAGAGGTTTTGCAACTAGCTTCTTCCGACGCTATTACATTTTCTTTCATTTGCACGATTCTTCTATATTCTCTCAATAAAATGCAAGAAAATCGATTTCAGGTTTCTTTTCGGAAAATTTAGTTTTCTCCGTAGAGACGTAAATTGTGAACGAACTCGATAATTATCATTCCTTCTCTCCGTTGTTGGCAGATTAAAGGGTATAATTCGATCCTCTAGTTCGGGATTTGCAGTCTTTCATCGGGATCAATCGAGCTCAAGAGGTTGTGACTCTCAAAGCCTATCCTTTCAGCACGTAGGTATGATCTCCGTCCAAGTTTGCTACTTCATTTATTAAGAGGATCCTGCAAGAACTTTTTAAATTATGCAATCCGGTTTTCGAAATATTATTCTCGATATGACAATAGGTTCAATGCAATAGGGATATATTTATTGGAAATATGCTGTTTATTTGTGGGCTCATTGAAAATGTGAAATGTCAGAATGTCATCATTGAATAATTGTCAGAGTGCCATTGTTTAGTTATCCATCTGCATTATGGCATTTAATTATATTTTACATTGGTTAAATCTGCCATGTTCTATTTACTCGGCGAATCACAATACTAACTTTAATGAACTTATATATTTTGTGAGCAAAGGGTTAATTACTCTGTAAGCAACGCAATCACTCTGTTGTGGATGCATAAAATCACTTATCCAGGTAAATGTTGATACAACGATCCACAAGAATGCAAATAAAACATAAGCTTTCGGTTCTTAAGTTTTCGAAAAATGGCATTTGAGAACGACAAATGTTTAAAGGACTTTTATGGATACCTCGATCGGGACTCTTTTACAATATCTTTATATCATCTTACATATCCAATATAATACATACTATATCTAACACTCAATCAAAGAGTTTTTGATTTCGACGAAACTTCTGACTTCATCATAAAACATAATGCCATCTTCCCGTACAGCGAGAAGTTGAGCTTTAAAATTTCTCAAATGTTCTATGAATAGCAGAAGTGCCACACTTTTAGTGTTTCTGTGAGTCTATGTGGCAAGGTTAAGGTAAAAAAATAGAATTTAATTTCCTGTTGATGGAAAATGGCTATGTGTTGAATTCATCTTCTCGGAGAGTAATAATATGCAAATAATGTGATATACGTAGCATGATCTCTTCTTCCAGTCATAAGAGGATTATCTATAAATCAGACGCCAATTTTATGTGAATACTGCTAGTACGAAAGTTTATTATATTTTAATTTGGTGTACAACTTAATGATTTTTTAAAGTATTAATGAACCGACGAATAACGTATACTAACACTAATTGATGCATGTTTAAAACATGAGCCGTACTCCAGAAGAACAATATTGCTCCGTTATTCCTGATTTATTAAACTACCCTGTAAGTAAGCAGACTGTATGAGATAATAAATTATTGATGAGAATTACGCAGTCATCTCATGAATGAAGACAACTCACCCGGATAGTATGCTGATGTCTATATATTATATATTTCGATGCATTATAATGTGAGTAGTGTAAGCTGGCGTCCAAGAAGACGTTCTAAGGATTCTAGTGCAAAATTCTCTATCTGTGAAACCTTAATGCAGTGACACCGACGGTTATCTCTTGTTCCACTAGGAAGACTGATGTTCACTTACACATTAACAGTTTTCATTGAAGGGAAGTCCAAAATGTACAGCAAAAAAATAAGAAGATAAGTTGTGTTCGATTCGTTTTAGCGGAAGCGATCTTCTTTATCAGAAAAATGTGCTCCCTAGTTTCTGGATGTAAGCGTTAGGTTCTGGAAACACATACTGAAAAAATTTAGACCGCCACTAATGTTCGCGATTCATATTTACTCTTTTGGACTCTAGGGAACCCTTCGTAGCACCAAAAGGAATATCAAAACAAAATTTAAAAAGTGGCAACTGTATACTTTCCCAGCTGAAAATGAAAACGAAGTGAAAGGAGAGAGTAGAAGGCTCGGGATAAAGACTTGTGTGTGTTCGTGGAGCCCCCGCGAAGAGGTTTTAGTTTTGTTTTGGCTTTAGCTTAGGTTTCTTTGAGTAAAGAAACTGATTGATCCTAATGCCATCCGTCAGTACTGTCACTGAAGTAGGTAGTTGGGAATGTTTTCCTATGCTCAGTTTGGAAACGGTTTCTCCTGAATCTTATATTTTCCTCTCCGGCCACATATTGCAGGGTTGCAAAGCTGCTTACACATTAATCATCAATGAGATAGTACACGTATATTGATTATTTTTGTGTTTTCTACTCATTCTGAAGAAGGAATGGAAATTCTGATGTAAATCCGAAAATTTTGAATTATTTTATCCGTTTAATTTAGCGGTCATCTACATTCACACAATCCGCGAGCCGCCGCAAGGGTTTGTGGCGAAGGGTGGTAGGAAGCTAGCCATATCTGCACAACTATTGGCTCATTCATGCATTTGAATGTATTTTAGCGAATTAAGAAAAACACTGGTAGGTATACAAAATGAAACGCCTATATATATGATCTACTAATCGACTAATTGCCGAATATTCATTATTTTACTCCGCTTTTTTGGCTACAATTTCATACATACAAGTATATGTCAATGATCTAAATTTACCCAAAAATACCCCACAAGCCGCCGTAAGTAGGAGGTAGGACACTAACCATGCATACACAATCGAAATCATATTATCTCTTCACAAAATAGTTTGATAATGCACTCGAAAAATATTAATCACACGAAAGAAGTACTTACATACAACAATATTCAATAACAGTATACGTATCTGTAAAACTTGATGTAGAACTTTTTAAAAGATGGGTCTATTTTATAAAAATAATAACATGCAGGGTATCGACAAATATATAGACTACGTATTCTAATTATCTCCTGCGCAATTGCTGTCATATCTATTTTGATCTCTAATCGTACGAGTTAAAAACGACATTCTAAATATATCAGTTCTACAATACATCTCCCTTTCCACTGTGTACAGTGGAAAGTGAGATGTGGAATCTATAATCGCAAATAGAGTCCCGATATACTTATCGTTTTTTGTTTATTGCTTTATTATTTGCTTTTTATCGCCTTTTGTGAGTTGTAGGAAATTCGTATTTCGATTATAACATGACCTTTTTGCCGCAGTTTGCTGTATTTCTTACTACGACCTAAATGAGTATATCGTATCAAAAGAACGGCAGATTATTGTAATACTTCGAAAATAACATTAGCATTGCTTCTAGGGTTAAATGTAATTAAAGTTTTGTCAATGTAAGGGGTTAAATAAATCATAAGATGTTTATTATGTATACATTGTACCGGGTTATTAACCGATAGAGTGTGAGACAGGAGGTTATTTTACGCCAGACATGCAACATCACAATTGATAAATTGTTAGTTATTTATATGTTAAATATTCAATAATGTAAAGAATATTAACAAAAGCTACATACTTTTAAAAGTTACCCAAACTGGACAATTTTAATAAAAGTTACCCAAACTGGACAATTTTAATAAAAGCTACACACTACTGCTGTAATTTCTACCAAGGTTTGTCTTTTGTGTATCCACTTCCATAGGGTGCTGCGTACGGTGAAACATTTTTGAATTTTCTTCACTTTTTATCGCAAATGGATGCGGAATCGAAATGGTCTCTCCGTTCCCTTGCACTCTCGTTCAATCTTCCAACTTTCGGGCAGAAAGCGGCAAAATGCTTCTCCGAACGTTTTCCCATAAACTTCTGTCGTGAGTGGAACCTTTCGAACTGCCTACGATTGTCATCCTCCCCAGCATGTCCCCGTTCCCCTCTAAGAACCTCGAGAGTTGCCTTCGCGCCATCAATGATGCGGAAGTAGTACCACGCTGCCGCGGGGACCTCCGGAGGCAGCTCTTAAAGCAGCGAGGGGCGGCGGCATGGACCAGATGACTGTGTGTCCCTTCCTATCGCGAGTGATTTCCTGTTAGCTCGTCAGCCATCCCTCCCACGCATGCCATCGCAGCTGTTGTCGTTAATTTGCTCATTATTGCGGGCGGTTATGGTCTCTCTCCGTTCTTCGAATCACCACGCGGGTACGCGAAGCATGGTGGAGTATGTCAAACGCATAATAGAGACCGGAAGGTCATTCATGAACCGGTTATGCGGGAGACGGTTCAATATTTTTTCATCGTCAGTGAAGAATTTTATAAGGTAGGCGAGTCACACCATAGCTCTTCGGACTTTTTAAATCAGCAGCATTTTAATCATTATCATTTAATCATTTAAATCAATCATTTAATCATTTAAAAGCAGCATTTAATCATTGAAGCATTGTTTTAGATTTGTAAATAAAAATTTCTCTCACACTTTTCCCTTTGCCTTATATTATACATTAATTAGATATTTGAATTTCAAAAGCATTTTTTCTTGGATTTTGAGTCATTGTTTGCCATTTGATTATTTTGAACACTTATCAGAACATGCACTGTGCGAAGCGCACACGCACATAGCGAAGATGTCATAAAATAACTAAAATTCAGAATGCATTTTAAATCTGCGCAATTGGCCAAATAGTATTAATTGCGTTGCGTAAGAGGGTGTTTTGAGGGAATTTTTCATTATGTTTCACTTGTCGTTTTAGAATTGTAGATTGAACTGGGAACAGATGAAATCAAATTTCGATTTTAAAATAATTTTCGAATGGTTTCCGAAATCACCTAATAGTGTCTACCAAAGCGCCCAAAATAATACTAAAGTGTACCGGGAGCAAAGGAAAGCTTCAAATGTAGCATCCTTGACTTACTGCTTTAACATTGCGCATGGTCGAGTTAGTCACAGCGTTTGGTCAGTAAGTGGCTGATAGCACCAGATGTCAAGGACCTATTCTTTCATAAAGCTTGGCCACCAAAATAAGTGCTGCTATTTCCGTTTTGTTTTGGTGACACTATGACATTACATTCCGATGATATGATGTCATGTGATATAAATTTAATGGGTGATGTTCGACGTTGAAATGCTTTAACGATGATCGAATTCGAACAGCCTTAAGGTCATTTTAAACGATGATTATTTCACTCACTCTAATCAAGATGTTCAATAATGGACTCAACTCCGGTGCTAAGTCTCGGATGAACCCTTTAACACTAATGACTTTCTATTCTTTGTTATGCTTCCCTTGACCACAGCCTGGATTTAAATAAGAATTTCGTAGTCATATAAGATTTCATCCATTGTTCTGACGAGAAAGCGACTCTCGTATTAGGAGGAATGTAATTAACCAAATGTTTTCAATCGCAAAAACGAAAAAGAGAAATCTGGGTAAAGCATTGGATTGGTTATTTTTATAAAAATATATAAAAAAACATCTATATATATATATATGTATATGTATGTGTGTGTGTGTGTATGTGTGTGTGTGCGCGCGCGCGCGTGTGTGCATACTATCGGCTCTCATATACCTCCATTAATCTTCGTGAGGGATTTCTCGTCCAAGAGTGCAATTTTTCGGTGGAATAAAGAAAAATGGATTTCTGCAAAAACAGTCTAATGCTTTAAAGCAACCTGATTACATTTTTGAAATTGGAATCGTGTAGAATGTGCCCTTTCAGATGCGAAGTAGGAATTCGACCTATGGATACACTCACAATATTTTTGTTGTTGTTATTTGTCATTATTTTCTTCCGCTCTATGAATATCGTAAATTTCCAGCATTTACATAAGATCTATGATTCCAGCATTTTCCGTTTTGTCTTCGTTCGGATTCTAAATCTCTGGCTTCATCGGAAAGCCGAAATATTTTTTTCCCTCCGCTCCCTTAATTTTGGATCGCAGCATCAGCTCTAGTGTTACGGCGAAAACTCTATGGGACACCGCGAGGTGTACCCGGACCCCGGGGGATGTAAAAGAGAGCAGGCAGGAGGCGTTTTGAAAGCAGACGCTTCCTCCCAGCCATCCACCAACCCACGCTCCCTCACCCATTCTTCCCCTCCTCCTCCGTCTCCCACTCCACACTCCCCTCCGTCCGACACTTCCGGCCACTCATCCCTTTCCCTCCCGGCCCCGTTCTTCGTCCCGCACCCACTCCCACCGCCCCCTTCTATCCTTGCCTAGTCCATATTTCACCCCCTTCGCGCGGGGTCTCCTCCTTGTTTTCCCCCCTCCCTTTCCGCTCTCGTCATCCCTCAGACCCTCCCCCTAACCCCTCCACCCCCGCTCCCACTTATCTCCCGCCCACGCGCTAAAATCCACACACACGCACACACACACACTCCCCTCCTTTACCCTACTTAGGCTTCGCATTGCAAAGGAAATGGCGTCGTCCTATCCTAAGCGCGCGCATCAAGGTTTAGAATGAAAGCCTTCATGCTCGTCCTTATTCATCAGGTTTTTTTCACTTGTTTTTCCCGACTTACTTTTTTGCAATCGTCTCATTCCCTCCAATCCTTTCGTTTCTCGTAGATTTTTTTTATTTATTCCTTTTCCCCGCTTCCTCTTCTGTCACGGAGTACGAGTCTCCCAAGCGTCTCGAAGTGAACATAGCGTAAATGCTTTTGCAGACACTGACTAATACGAATATTATCCGCGTACGGCTATGCATCTAAACAGTTCCCCGTAAGCCGCCGCAAGGTTGTGCCACGGCGGTTGTTAGGACACGAGCCTAATGCCTTATGGCTGTTCTGAACCTTTGTTTCATATCTTTTCGATCGATGGTCATAGATCTATGCGTAGTCTTTTGCTGTCGTAATTTAACAGGTAAATCGATTATCCAGATTCTTGAGCTTAAGGCCAGGGGGTACAACATTTGACAACAGAACCGTTAAGAAAATTATAGGTAGAAAATCTGCCTTTTCACAACGAAACGCTCAAAATTACTTTATAGTAGACGGCTGAATCAGAACCTGGATGATGTTGCAAGAGGTTGGTTTGGGTTGAATCCACTCATTGATTACTATCCTCCATCCAAGCTGATCTTACATGAGGAAAGTTCACACGCACTATCTGTGGAGGGGCCCTAAAGAATTTGGCATTTTTTCAAACATGTAGTCAGAAAATGTAGCTATGAGAAAGTAAAGGGGGCGTGCTATTTTTCTTTTTAGTAAGATCTCACATAGAGTTTGCGGCGAGAATAGAGAATCCATCTTAAAAAGCACTGATTACAGAATGGAACAAGGTATAGGGAAGGGTCGCCAGATTCGTGAAACATTCGTACAAAAGAATACAAAGCGTTACACATTTACTGCAAGATCTTGGGATGGAACCGTTAGAAAAAGAAAGTCTTAGAGTCATATTTAGGCTATTGCAAAAATTGTATGTATACATATATATCATGGGTCGCGGTAGTCCAGGGGGTAGAGCGTTGGACTATTAATCAGAGGGTCCCGGGTTCGATTCCCGGTCAAGGCTTTCTGGGCACCTGCAGCTCCACCCAAAGCTATGTGATTTTTCGGGTACCAGATTTTTCTGGAAACCCATAATAGGCACAGGGAAAGGAACTGGCCACCCTACCCTGATGTGTGAATTTCACACGCCGTCGGGCTTAGTACCGGGTGAACTCTACCATCGCCTACTAAACCGACCTTCGGGTTGATTACTGTGTTTATGGTTATGGTTTATATAAATGGAAAAACAAAAAAACGTTCCTTATTTCCACAGAGGAAGGTGGTTTTGCCACCGAAAATTTTGGAATACGTTTGAGTGTCCGTTTTTAATGTTTTTCACTTTTTTTGGTAGCTAACGCCATATCGCTCCATCGTTTAAATTATTATTCGCATCTGTGAGACTTTCGTACAAAATACCAATCCTAAGGTTTCACATCCAACGAAGAAAATATAGTTCAACCCCCCCAATCACATTATCAGAACAGAACTTTGTCATAAAATAAGAGAGATAGACTGCCGAACGGATAGATTTAAGTGTTCGCTTTTCCCGCGCTCTATTCGCAACATTAACAGAAGGGGGAAACAATAAGAGAGAAATGGCTAACCACTGGCGAAAATAGTTATATAGTATAGGAACATATATAGTATAGGAACATACTAGTTATATTCCCCCTCAACTTACGCGTCCTAAAGCCTCCTGCCACGCTCCTTCGGGACGGGTGCTGTTGTGTAGTTGTAGATTTAATTTATTTGTGAGTTGCCCGTTCTGTATGAGTAGAATACTACCTGGTATTTAGTGATAGCATTTCATGTTAGCTCGCCCTCTATAGTGGTTTCCTATATCTTCTTATTGTAATTAGTGGAGTAGTTACGAACAGTCGGCCCCAGTGGCGTTGGAGTAACCCTCTCGTCTGCCATCCCAGCAGTCGCGGGTTCGCTTCCTACGAGAATTTTCCACGTAAAGATTGGGCGCTTGTAATTGTCTTCATTGTATGTGTAATGTTTAGGGATTATGTGGAAGAAGGGCATATAAAGTCTACATCCAGTCCCAATGAAGTCTTAAAATAAATAAATAACAGTATAATATTCGCATTATTTATAGCGGATGTATAAAGGATGGCGTCCGGTCCGTCCCTTTCGGTAGAGCACGAGGCGCCTTGTGTTTTTGTAAGGAATGGACTAGAAGTAGAAGGCTGGTGACCTAACAAGATTTGCCAAGCGGCCTTGCGATGGCTTGCGGGGTAGTGTATGGATGTAAATTACGACAAGGAAATCCTCCTGCGTAGGAAAAATGGCTTAAGGGAATAGTTTGATTGCGACAGTCTCGATCAATGCCCCGGTTTGATTTTCCAAAACGACTCGGCTTCACATGGATCATTGGATTCAAATCACCTACTAGACGCAACATTTCAATTATTAAAAACCTTAGAAAAGGTTGAATGCAATTTTAATCGCCCGCCGAAAATACTTTGCAAATTCGTGGCCATAACAGTGGCATCCATGGGTGGAATGTCACGTAAAAACACCAAAGATAACGGAATAATACAGAGTTTTAACGTTTATTATTACCTTATCAGAACTCTCGCGTCTTGGCTGTACATAATCGATGAAGTGATGATAGTTTTATATTATTTACAAGTTGTGTGAAGGGTTTTTAAAAACAGGGGGAAGTATTCTGCGATTAAGCCGCATCTTCAGAAAAAAATGGAGGAAGTTCCAACTTCGAAGTTGACATCCATCAATTTGATCGTCTATATTATCTTTCAGTTTGCGTAATTGTTCCAGGACTTTCTCTTTACAAATTCAATAAAGCACAGATTTCTCCGCTCAAGCACCGCAAGTGGAGTGACTGGGCGTCAACGAAGTCTGGTATTTAATTTTCGAGATCTGGGAAGTTTTCAAAGCCAGCGTTGCCAGAAGGTGATCTTGAAAATTTGTGCCTGTTAAGGCCTGCTTTGAACATCATACATTTCAGAAAGTCTCGCCGCTCTCACGGGAATTTCCAAGTCTCGACTCATAATATTGCTGCCGTTGATGGAGGGAGAGCTGCAGAAGAAAAGTAGTCACGAGGGTTGTAAAAGAAATTGTTTAACTGGTATATCAGGAATCGTCGCATTCGCACGGAACTCTTCGGAATTCAGTGGATCAAATACGGGGTCTATAAAAGTGTGACACCCGAAGGCGTTGCCATGCATGTATGAATATATAATGGCATCAGAGTTTCGCATACTTTTGAATGATACATTTTTCAAAGAGGCAGTATAAAGAGAACTCAGACTCACGACTTGAATGAGTTAATTTAACTATAGTTTCCCCAGATAATTGCTTGCCTTGTGTTGGACATAAATGCGGAAAATTAAAATTATTATTGGTAGCTTAGAGGCAGATCACGCGAAATCGGAAGCAGTGGTACGTTAGCTTTAAGTAGCAGATGTTTCAGCGGTTAGGTTTAATTGACATCATGAAATCGAAGTAGTAAACCCTAGGATGTGCATGCTTGCCCGATTCGGAAATTAGAACCGCGACTATTGAGTTGCCAGACCGGTATCTTATCATTCTATTTACCAAAGGAATAGATAACCTTTAAGGAAGGAGAGTGGACAAGATAAAATGGCCGAAAATTATACTGATTCTATTGCACTCCCAATTAGTAAAATGCAGACGCCAAGTTGGTGGCTAGTTCAGCTAAAGATGGTTGAATAAAGCGATGGATAAGTTCAGCTAAAAAGATGCATAGCATGACCCAACAGTCGGAAGCAAATTAATGACTTCTATTTTTAAGGTTTATGCGATCACTTTTTGAATTGCGACTACAGGTTTCAGTATCAGACTGCATGAATGAAAACCTGACAACAAAAATCATAACACGACCAACTGACGCAAATTAGGGAGCAAACAGAGAACGGGCACATATAATTAGAATCACATGGTGTACTGAAAGGCGTCCGTCTCCCTCCTCACGCCTAAAAACTGCATGCATTGAAATCATCTAGAGCCCCCGATATTTTCTCCCAGATACGGAAATATAAGTAGTTGGTAGTGTAATTGGGTGGGCGTTGAGTACCCTCGAGATAAGAGGATGTGACTTCAAAGTGGGTGCCTTCACACGCATCCAAACTGCACCCCACCCGGATCTCCATTCCCCATCCTCCGCGCGGCAGCCTGTTGAATTTCATCCTAATTGGTTGCGTGCGTGCATTCCTTCTTCGGGGGGGGGGGGGGAGAGGAGACAAAGCAAGCAAGCGCACGAGTGGCGGTTTTTCACCGCCTGAAAAGGGTCGCGTCGGGTGTGCATCCACGCTCAACCTCGGGTTCCCCGGCGCACAGTGCCTCCCCTGCCGCACCCCCTTCTCCACCCACCCCCGGTCTTCTCAAAAAGGGCCCCGAAGGAGGGAGAGTGCGACGGGGTTTGCGGGGAGGTGCGATGGAGTGGAGAGGGAGAGTGACGGGTCGGTGAGAGGTGCCCCGGGGAGCCAGGTCGGGTGTGGGGGAGGAGGAAGAATGCATCCTTCCTCACTGCTTTCCCTCCCAGAACCACTCGACCCAGTTGCAGTTTCCCTCGCCCCTCTCCCCTCACATGACGAGTGCACTTCTGCCTCCTCCCTCCCCTTCGCCCCCAGGTCCCTTCTCGCTCTCACGACTCTCCCTCTCCCCCTTTCGCTCCTCACTCAACACTCTTCCGTCTTCCCTCACCACGTCGCCATCATTATCATCATCAGCGTTCTTCAACCCCCGCCCCGCGAACACGAGCAACAACACACGACGAACACCGCGTCCGGCGGCGCCGTAAGAAAAAATACTTCACTCTCCCCCTTCCTCTATGAGGACCCGGGTTCAGTTTATTTTTTTAATGTCTTTTGTTTATCCTTCCTCCTCCCCCACTCAGACAGCGTCTCACGAAATGGGATGCCGGCCCCTCCTGCCTTAACCTCTCCGTGGCGGGAGGGTTCTCCGCCATTGAGAGGAGCGGCACATCGCTTAGGTAGTCTTTCCGTTTATTTTTTGTACATATTTTTTAAAGAGTCGCCACACCGAAACGCACGCACGGTCATTTGTAGTAGCCTCTGTGCAAGCTCAGTAGTGCCACTCACTCTCAAAACAATGAAGTCACTGTGCATGTTGGAACTTCCCTTCCCTTTACTGCGTGATTCGCAGTGAGGGATGGGCGGTGTGGAGTAATTGTTCGAGCGAGCGAAGAGAAATCAAGGAATGGTAGTAGAAATGCTGTGGCCCCGGGTTCAAATAGGGAACCACTCTTTACACACACGTCGAGTGTTTTTGGACCCTTCGCAAAAGCACTTATTTACAGAATTAACCAGAATACAAAAAAAGTATTCACTAGTCATGAAGAAACGCTGTACACGAGCATAAAGCGTCACATAGTTATTGGATGGCCTTGCTCGGGATCCATTGGAAACAGGCAAATTATAAGCGCAACTTAAACATTTAGTAAAGTGTAAATTATTCAAGTTTAACGTATGCAGCGCTAGGCAAAATTGTAGCGCTGATTATTTGTTTCTCATATCTCTTCAAGGATGAGAGCTAACTGTTGACTGAGTGGAAAAAGTATTAATGGGAAAGGATGAATGAAGGGTACATAAAAAAATTGAACGAAAGCATAAATATCTATGGATGAATTATTTTAAGTACCCCATTGTAGAAGAGATATAATATTGGTTGTTTAATTTAAATATGCGTGATTCACGAATTTTATCTTAAGAAGAATTTGGAATGTAATTTAAACTATATTTGGCAATTGAATTCCGCAATGCTTGTAAATGGATTTATCTTATGGAAAATCATGAATGAGGTTTTGCATAGATGTATTCCGTTTATTGGTTCATGTTAGCTCTTTATAATAATCAAATATACCGCTAATTAAGATTTTACCTTTCGTTTGACCAGCAGATTTATTAAAATACCCTGTAATATGAATTATTCTCTGACTTGAACGTTCACAGAATTTAACTCTGTTGAAGATCTATGAAGTATCTTAGTCGAGGTGTGGTTCGCAGAATGTGAAAATATTTTTGATTTCCTGGAAGAAAAAACATCTGTGAAAATAAAAACATAATTTCCGGGGAAGATATTGAAAACTTAAATAATGAAAACCACAGGAAACGTCAAAGACAATCAATATCAAAGGCATCACAGAACATGTCACCAGACATTATATCTACACAAATACCCGGTAAAACCGGTATTTTATTAATTGGAAATGATATAATAAATAATCTCTTTTCTTTATTTCGCACCCATATTAAATGAGAAATAAAGGTTTGAGAAAGAGGTGGTTGGAGATTAGTTCCAAATCAAAAACATTCAGTGAGAATTTATTTATAGTATGCATCGGATTCATGAATTTTTCTCAGGCTAATAAATTTTTGGCAATGGATAAGGCGTAGATATATTAATGAAAAAAATTACCATTCTTAATAATTATCCCGAATTATTGGCACAGATTAGATATCAATGATAAGTGGCACGATGGCAGATCGCTTCACATGAAGAGAAATTATATTTTCTTTATTTTCTTGGTTGAAAGTAATTTCTAAATTATTCCTCTCGTATGCTAAGTTGCAGGTCTGAGTCATTGGCTCCACATAAATATAAAGTGGCCTCCGGCTGGCGCGCCATTTTTGACCGACAAAAAAATTTTAGGCCGAATCACATTTTGCCATATGAGACCGAATCACAAATATTACGTTTTCAAATTTGTACCCGCGCAGTAATGGGGTACACTTGCGCCTCAATAAGTGCAGTTTAACACAGATCTTTTTGGCCTTAAAGAATTTCCCGAAAGGTGATACTTTATTTCCTTGTTTTTGGTTTTAATGGGCAGATTTTCGAACTAACATCATCCATGCTGAACGTATTTTACACTGAAGCCACCGCTACGTAATCCCCAATGGACTAAAAAATATTATCTGAACGATGAGTGTTGTCACGCGGCTATGCCTCTCTCGTTGGAGAGGAATTTTAAGTAAACCATCTCAAGATGTACTTTGGGGTACACTTAGGATTCTTCTCTATTAATTTATAAGAATTTGGTGTGCCTTTGGGAACCTTTACATGCGTCAAGACTCAAGAGCTAAATTAAACCTAGTTCCAAGATACTTCTCTTTTGTGGATTTATCTCCGACATAGAAGATATGATTCAGCCCCTAATTACATAAGCAGGACGGAAAATTACATGAATATATTCAAGCATTTGTTTTCTTGTGTATTATCCGTAACAAAAATTCTGAGGAAAACATTAAGTAAACAATTGGTAAGCACTGGCAAAAATATTTGGTAGCATAGAAGCTACATTCTCCCTCACCGCACTTCATGACTGGCGCCCTAACGCCTCTTACCTGGCACCATTGAGCCATGTAGTAGGGTTTCGTGTATTTGCAAATCTAATGTAGATCTAATTGTGAATTGTCTGTCCTGTATGAATAAAATGTTACCTGGTAATTAGTGACTCCGTTCCATGTGAGCCCGCCCTTTTCCGGGTTAACTTCAACGTGCCCTTTTCGTTGGATCGTGGAATGTCATGTGTATTTGGATGTAATTGAATGAAGTAGAAAAGCTGATGAACTAAAACCAGAAATACGCGTCTTTGCGACGGCTTTCGGGGTAGTGTATACAAGTACATGTATATGCAGGGTATATACATGTATACACGGCATAGATGCATACACTGTATGCATGCATACCATGTAGAGTAGACCGAGAAAATGGTTTCCTCAGTTTTAGAAAAAATAATCAGAGAAAAGTCTCCAACTGAATGGCGATAACTGACAATCAACTCGCTCGAAGGCGAAACTTGGTTACTGTCTGAACTACGCTCCCGAGTGAGACTGTTGTCTCGCCTTCACCTACTTCCGGTGTCCTCCCCAGGTCAAGGCGAATGATTTTTATGCTCTGGAATTATTGCATTGAAATGCATGCTAGTGGATGACTCCGTTAAAAGTTACTGTTGCGGCATCTCCCGCAGTTTCTTGAAAAATCTCCCCAGGGCATTGGTAATCTACGTCTACGTAATATTCCGCAAACCGCCGCGCCGCAAGGGCGCATGGTGGGTGGGCAGAATAGGGTAATGTAAATAACTCTTAATGCCCAGAAGTAGGATTTTAAATGAAATAAGGGATTTGAATTTTTTTGTGGAATACAAGTATTTGCTATTGAAACAAGTTTTAACAAAAGAAAAGAAGAGAAGAGGGTGTCACTTAGAAGTCCAAGTTGTATGTCCGTGTATTGTATCATTGATCTTGTTCGCTGAATCGGTTTCCATCATTTTATACTAGTGATGAGGATAATTATTTTCAGGAAAAATTATATTCCCGTCGATAATATTCTTCATATCAGCTCCCCTGAGTGTCGTGTAGAGATCAAGAGCACAACTCCGTGCATCGTCCTTTGACTGAAATATAAAATTACACTCTCCTTGCTATCTTTCTTAGAGTGGGCCAGGGCCAATTCTCTGCCTTTGCTCTAGTCACTCTTAATACTCATTAAGAACTTCTTGTAAATAGTGTGTGGCCCAGGTATTCACCCATCTGCTTAAAAAACAACTACTTAGGAATTTCGTAGCATCTGGCAAGCGCCATTTGTTTCATTGAACGCGACATCTCATAATTCTCAACCTGTAGGCGCAAGGTTAACAGCCAATGCCGTCGTGCATCTTTCCGGCGCACCGAGCAGTCGGGCTTCAAAGGGAAACCTTGGCGGGAAACGGCGACGCCAGCGCCTCCCTCTCCTTATCTTTCCGCTCGCCCGGCGACCGTGGATCATCAGCCAGCTTATAGCAGCCATCGCGAGTGTGTGTGGACGAGCGCCATGAGGCTGAAGGAGGGGACAGGGGGAATGAGAGGGGGGGATAGGGGGAACTAGCTTCCTGTTGGCAAACCCGCGTCCTACTTATCCAGGTCCTCGCCCCATTCCCTTCCATCTTCCTTCCTTCCCGCTCCCTCTTCACAGCACGACTCGTCCTCCTGAAGATATATTTTTACGTGCACGTTCCCGTGATTTCCCCTCCCGAGTCATTTCTTAGCGCTTACGTACAAGGATATCTACTTCTCTAGTTCCAGGAAAAATTTACTGAAGTGATGAATCCAGTGGCTTTGCTAGCATCCCGCCTGTTGCACCCGTGGCTCCACCGTCGTCAGACGGCCATTCCGGCTCTTCGCGTTGGCTGCGGCGATAAAAATCTCTCGTCGTTCTTCGTGTAGGTTACCCCCGACTAAAAACTTGAATGCTCATACATTTTTCCCTTGGCCTGAATTGTAATTCCTTGTTGAGCAACTGCTGTTGCCGAAGTAGTTTATTTGCCATTCGATTCCAGCCTTGTGGAATTCCGTTTGCTGTCTTTATACTACCGCCCGTACTGCTGCTCTGTACTACCGCCAAAATTAGGGCGAAAACGTGAACTTTGTTTTTTTCAAACCCATATGTGCGTCCAAAATCGAACAAAACCTATACTTTAGGGATGCTCGGCACCTGCATTTTCTTTGGAGACGGATGAAATTATTATGCTACCATATTATAAATTGTAGATTTGACCACCGAGATAAAATAAGAAAGAAATAAAAACAGTCACAGACAGAGTTAAGTGTCCGTTCTTCCCTTGCACAATACGCAGTCATAACAAAATCGGATATAAGCACTCGAATATATCTACTTAAAAGCAAATATTTAATGATTTAGTGAGTCGATATTTTTGTTTGTGAGCCAACATGTATGAACTAATAGTCGTGCATGTGTGGGTGATGCCCTATTACCACCCTCCACACACCTTTCTACATCTACCTAACATCTCGTTAGCTGCAGCAAGGGCATGTGGCGGTTGCTTTCGGGATATTGGCAAGCTGTATATTTCAATAATACGCGAAATATGTACATTTGACCTCCCCAAATCCTCGTCGGAAACCCAGTTCACTTAAGGGTTAAGTCGGTACAAAGGGTTAAACCACTGCTCGACGTAAACAATTATGATTGTTTGTAGTTGCTCTTCGTGTATATAGTTACGTTTTATCGGCGTACCTGATTTTGTCATTACAGGAAAATATTGTTGCCGATAATCGCTTGCATGCTCAGATATTCATGTATTAGCACCTACCCACACGCCCTTGCAGAGGCGGTTTAGTTTGTTCATATAGATTCATCGTCAAACGAAAGCATTTGTTTGCTCTCACTACATTGCGCTGAGAGAGTGAAACCAAAACAATGCTACTCTCTTATGCTCAAAAGTATCCCAACATCCTCTACCAACCTCAAATGTCTTAAAACCGATTGAAGCTCAACTCACATTGCGGTACTTCCCGCAAGCAAAATATTTTAATATAAGTAGTGCCCAAAACCGCAATTGCTAGCTATTAATACTGTCATTTTAATAGGTGGTATGACGTATTCACTAAATTGCAAGCCATGCACGCAAACTTATACTTTGGAGCATTAAGTTAAGCCAAGAAAAACTCATTCTATTCTTAGCTACCATGACCTAGGTTCGAACTAACTTCACCCGCTCTTAATGTATCTGTCGTTCTTGGTGTCGTTTTTCTATCGCATCAGCGTCATTGGTTGATATACTAAGGATCTATGCAACATGTTTTAGGAAGTTGGAAAAAAATAGTTAATAAATGGAGAAGGAATTGAAATAAGAACTCCATCTGAGCAATCAAACGGATGTTGCATCAGAGAGGCGAGATTCCAGTCTCTCTGTGACGCCACACGTTATCAAATGCTATTGTTTTGCTGACACCCAAATCTTCTTCATATGTTTCGGGCTCGATGAATCGTAGAATCTTAGTGCAACGTAGATGGAACGTATTAAATTTATAATAGGTAATGTAAAGATATATGTCTTCGGAATTGTTATTAATTATATGTGAATGCATCAAAGAATGACAATTCATCAGACTTCAGCAGCTCAGCAAGCCTTCTGATCACCATGACACAGGCAAATCATTCAAGTATTATTTGAAGAAGAATCTTTCGTAGAATAAAGGAGTTGGCTGATATAATAAAAAATTATTCTACAGGTCGCTTACCGTTCACAAAGGTGAATGTACCATGATTGTGTGCACATCTTACTCCCATTTAGGTTCTTTAAGAAGAGTTGATGTGTGTTAATTGTTACATTTGTACCGAAATTAATCTCGTAATTAACGAAAATACATGGACCTCTTGCGTTAAATCTACAACTTTAATCCCAAAAACTCACGTTATTAGTAATTATAAAATAGCCTTCTCCACCTCTTACTTATCTCTGCAGTTTAAAAGTCAGACCCATTCCCAGTATAATTCCATATAAATCTCAGCTGTTGGTACCAGTGTAGCACAGTGATTATCACTGGTTCTTCCTATTTTTCCTATGTCTAATTTTGATGTGATCCTACGGATTCAACGGATAAATTTGAGCCGCGTAAATTTACTTGGCTATCATTTCTTGACTGGATGTTATAGGAAAAAGTCGGAAAGGAAGCCGATAAGACAGTAATATTCGTGGAGTTAGAGGTTCTAATTGTGTGCTAAAAATATCCAATAATGTTCATAATCCACATCACGAGCATTTAAACTCACCCCAAGGTTCGGTATTTCGAAAATTGAGTGATTTTCATCGAATGTATGCATATTCTCTTTTTATCCTTGATAATATTGAGAAAAAAGCCAAAGCTATGATGTCGCCAAATGGTAGTAGCGAAATCAATCAGTTGGTGTGACTTAATACTATACAAGCCGCGGCAATGGCTATCGTCCCATTCCGTGTTGGTTATCATATTGAGAGTTATCCGGGAACGAGACGACGCGCTGAATACGTTGGTCCCTTCACTCGGTAACAATTGCCTCGTGATCCTTTTAGTTATCTGTCTCACGCTTGCTTGGGTTTCTGAATTGGAATTGAAGACGTTCGACTTACATGTCGCCAATAAGAAACCGACATCATTCGAGAGGAGCGGGTGATCCTCATCTTATGTTAACTCCGTCTCCCTCTTCCTTTCCAATTTCGTCGCGAAGGGAGTCGCAAGGGTCACCCGCCACTGGGAGGGGGGGAGGGGATTCTCACACGCTGCGGTGCCAAATCTCCGCTTGCGTATTCCTTGTTTTCCCCTCCGCATGCCTTACGCACCTTTACCACCACCACCACCTCGGACGAATTACCCCTGACCTTCTTTAATGGCGTGAGCATGGAGAGAAATCTTCCTTCCCCCTTCCATCCCTCCCTCTCTCTCTCCCTCTCGCCACTGAGGAACCTAGCCGCACACATTTTTTCCCCCGTTTTTTATTTATAACTCTCGCCGACTCGATTTCGCGGCCGCCTGAGACAAATACTCTCCTTTTCGGCAGGGTCAATGTCCCCCGTCAGTCAGATAACATTGGGAAGGCGGAAGGGCGAGGTGGCCAGAGGGGAAGTTTGGGGGTGGGGCGTGGGGAGTGGAGGGGGAACGGAGGTGGGGAAGGGAACGGGTTTGAGGAGGTGCGGGGAGAAGATGCTACCCCCCTCCCCTTTTCTAACCCCAACTCCTGGTGTGGCGGAGGGCAGATGGGGGAGAAAGGGTTGGACGGGAGAGAAGAAACGAGGAGAACGGGGCCCGAGGAGGAGTGTGGGAGAGTCTGGACGTATGGCGTGCTCCCGATACATTCCCTCCGCTTTCATTCCTCCCCCCCGCCCCACCCAAAACATTATTTCCCCTATCTCTATCTCTCGTCTCCAATCTTATCCACCTCTTTCTCCTTTTTATATTGCTTCACCCCATCCTCCAGACATTAGGTACCCTACCTTTCTCCTCATCACTTTCCCTCTCCGGGATCGTCGGGGGAAAAACCCACGGAAAAAAATAGCGCCCGGGGTTTACCACATGATGGGTCGATTTGGAGGGGAATCCGGGGGGTTCGATTCCGCGACCGAAGAGGGAAGGGTGACTTAGTCCGTCGACGTGGGCGAGTCCACAGAACGAAGAGGTTTTTCTAAAATGTCCTCAGGATGGAGCATGAGATGGTATAAATCATTCATTTCGTATACTTAGATTTTGTCTCGGTGGATTGAGTTCAGTGGTGTGTTGAGCTCAGATTGAAGCATTCGGTAGCTTGTTTTGACTCGAACTTCATTCATTGTATCATGAAGTCAGGGGAAGGAAATGCAGAAGAGGATTATTCATTTTAAATTTCAAGAAAGCCTTCTACAAGGTCTTACCGAAGAAATTGATCCAGAAACTGAGATATCTGAGGCACTTTGAGAAAGTGATCAACTTGATTAGGGTCATATTATATAACCATAAACAAAAATTAGTGGTCATTAGTGGCAGATACGACTTCAGGAGAGCAACAGGGAAGTGTATTAGGCAAAGGCGCTCTTGTGACACCGTGGGAATTACTCTAGCCCCAAATAATATTGATAGACTCGACCATCGGGATAAAATAAGGGGGATGGACACCGTCACCGTCAGAATTATACAACGATTCTTCCCTTGCACAATACGATCTCAAGACAAAATCAAACCCAAACACCCAAGTAGATTTACTTAAAAGCCAACATTTAATGAGTTAGTCACACATCAATTATTGAATGCTGTGTATAGTCAGTTACGTATATATGTTTATGTGTACGATTCCGTATGTATATGAGCCAATTAATTTAAATATGCTTGTTTTAATTCAAATTTGCGCATATATGGTTGGTGCCTTATCACGATCCGCCACACGCCCTTGCAGCGTTTAATGAGGTACTCGTAATGTGAGGATGAAGATGAGCTTTATTTTTCAGAATTTTCTCCCGAAAATCCCTAGCACTGTTGGAACGGATACAAATATAAACGTGAATAGAATAATTGCCATTATTAGAGTAGTATGTTAAATTTTGTTTTTATAAATATGCCTATGTTGGATCTTATACAATTTAAAGTAGGTAAAATATTTTGATTTTTAAGTTCAGATGATGACTTAGATTTTACAATTATATTAGGTGTTAGTAATGAAATCTTATTAATTGACGCCCTCAATTGAATAGATTACTTAATTTTCTAGTTAGTATAGGGTGAAGATAATTCAAAACGAGGAAATATCACTGACTTTTGTAAATCTTATCTTAACGAGGTGGCGTGATCCATTCCCCTCGAAAAGAGTTATCGTTGAGAGAGAGGTATGGCGAGATTTCGGCGTGGCAACTACGAACTATTGTAATGTGTGGTGCGTAAACACAGTGAACTGCGGGGAAATGTTGTTAGCTTAACGCAAAATAGAATTAAATGAAGTTTACTCTCTTTTAGGTTAAGGATATATTCGCATTTCAGGTATTACATCCGCAATCTCGCGTTCCTTGTCCTTGTATTACGGAAAAAATTAAAGCTGAATTATGCACTTCGGATATTATTTTGTATAAATATACGGATTTCAAGAAGTGGGTATTTTCCCATTTGGCTCTTTGCCTTATGTGTGATATACGTGTGTATATAAATCATTACCACCATAAGTCATATATCAACCCGAGGATCGGTTTGGTAGGTGATGGTAGAGTTCACCCTGTACTAAGCCCCACGGCGTGTGAAATTCACACATCAGGATAGGGGGGAACAGTGCCTTTCCCTGTGTCGGTTATGGTTTCCCAGAAAGATCTGGTACCCGAAAAATCACATAGCTTGGGTGGAGCCGTAGGTTCCAAGAGAGGCTTGCCCGGGAATCGACTCCGGTCAGTAGTCCAACACTCTACCCCTGGACTACCGCGACCCACACATAAATATATATATTTTTATATGTATTTTTTTAGGTAATCTACCGGTTAAGGTAGGTTTTTTGGATGGACACAACTATCAAATAAACATTTTTGTGACTCCCCACCTAGCAAACTAATCTATATCAGGTCCCTCTTCATCTCGGTGTAGTTCTTTCCTCCCTTCATCCTGTCCAACATCCCTATCCCGTTCCTACCCTTACCTCGCTTGCCCAACATTCTCCCCTCTATTACCCTCTTCAACATTCCACTACCGCTCAATACGCCTTTCATCCATTTTTCCTGCCTCCATAGGATTTCTCTCAACAAACCCATCTCCTCCCCCACCATTTCTAGTACTTCCTCATTTGTTTTCCTTTCGGTCCACTTCACCTTCTCCATTCTTCTCCACACCCACATTTCAAAAGCCTCCAATCTACGTCTATCCTCCTGCTTCAGCGACCACGTTTCCGCGCCGTACATAGCTACGCTCCATATCAGAGTTTTTACGAGTCTTGTCTTAACATCCCTACTCAACGTCCCCGTCATCAACTCCCTCCTCCTTGAGAAAGCCTCCTTGTCTAGCGCAATTCTTCTCCTTACGTCCCTACCACTTTGACCGTATTGGTCCAAAACACTTCCGAGATATGTAAACTGCTCTACCTGCTCTATTTTTTCCCCGCCTATTTTAATATTTAGCTTAGCCTTTTTCTTTCTGGAAAATCGCATAACCTTTGTTTTAGTAATATTTATTCTCATCCCATATTTTTCGCACTGAACCTCCAATTCACTCAACAATGCTTGCAACCCCTTGGCTGACTGAGCAACTAATGCTTGGTCATCAGCAAACCTAACCGATTTTACGAATTCCCCTCCGACTTTCATTCCTACCTCCAGTTCTTCCCATGCCTCTTTAATCATTTCCTCTACATATACGTTGAGCAGTACAGGTGACAATGGGCAACCCTACCTTACACCTCTTCCTAACACTGCCCATCCGGACTCTCCGTTCCCCACTCGCACCTGAGCAGTCTGAGACATGTACAGGTTGCGGATCAGTCTCCTGTCCCTCCAATCCATTCCTATTTTCTGCAATACACGCATTAATTTTTCCCAATTCACTCTATCAAACGCTTTTTCGAAATCTACAAAACAGGCAAAAACGTCCTGATTGTATTCTATATTCCTCTCGACTAGTGATCTCCTTACTGCAATGGCATCACGCGTACCTCTTCCTTTCCTGAACCCAAACTGATCATCCCCTAAGTAATCATTTGCCTTACTCTCTATCCTTTTGTTGATGATCCTGAGAATAACTTTAGCTGCGTGGGATATCAAACTTATTGTTCTGTAATCCTCACATGACGAAGCCTTTGCCTTTTTTGGAATAGGAACTAACACCGATCTCACAAAATCTTCCGGCCAGATTCCTTCCTCATAGATACTACGAATCAGTCCATATATGGCCTTCTTCCCACCTTTCCCTAACCATTTCAACATTTCTACAGGAATATTGTCCACCCCCACGGCCTTATTTGGTTTCATCTCCTTTAATGCCCTTTCTATTTCATCGTCGAGTATGCCTGGACCTAAGCTATCTTCTTCTACGTCATGCTCCTTTTCTATGTCTAACTTTGTCGGCCTAAGTTCTTTACCATACAGTGTTTCTATATATTCCTTGCATCTCTCTTGAATTTTTCCTGGTTCAACTATTATCTTACCCCATTTATCTTTAACTGTTAGCAAAGATCTTGCCTTCTTACTTCCCGATAATAACTCAACCTTGCTGTATAGCCCACCAATTTCACCAATCCTCTGTAAACTTTCCATATACTCGCATTGCGTTTTCCACCATTCTTCTTTTGCTTTATTTGTGGCCCTTCTCAATTTATTGTTTAACTCTTTGTACTTCATTTTGCCTAACTCTGTGTTTACATTTTTCCATCTTCTTCTCTCATCCATCTTTGCAATCATCTCATCCGTTACCCATGGTTTCCTTATCCTTTTCCCGTTAACGGTTCCTATAGTGTCTTTAGCGGCTTCCAATATCCCTTTCTTGATACATTCCCATTTTTCTTCGATAGTACTCAGTTCTTTACCGTCATCCATCATTTTCTCTACAGCCTGCTGATACTCCTTCCTCGTTAGTCCATTTAATGCTTCTAAGTTCCATTTCCTAACCCGCCGCCCTTGCCTTATCTTCTTGAAACGGAGGTTACATTTCATAACAACTAAATTGTGGTCAGAGTCCGCATCCGCTCCTGGGAAACTGTGCGAATTTATCACACTGTTCCTAAACCTGTGCCTAACCATAATATAATCTAACTGATACCTTTCTGAGTCACCTGGCATTTTCCAGGTATACCTACGCCTTTTGTGGTGTCTAAACCATGTGTTAGTGATGACTAACCCCTGTCTCCTGCAGAATTCAATTGCTTTCTCCCCGCGTTCATTCCTCGTGCCTAACCCATAGTCCCCCACCTCACCACCATCTCTTCCTTCGCCTACCGTCGCATTCCAATCCCCCATCACTATCAAATGTTTCCCTGCAGGAACACTCGCGATGATATCCTCTAACTCATCATACATCCTATCGACTTCTTCCTCCTTGTGGTTGCTCGGTGGCATGTATACCTGAACAATGACCAAGTTCGTCGGCTCTGCTTTAATCTCTACGAATAAAATTCTATCTGTCGCTTGCTCTATGTTGACTACGCTTCTTCCTACCCCTTTATTTAAAATTACGGCAACCCCTCGTTGGCTCTCGTCCCCGCTGCTGTATTTTATATGTATATATATATATATAATTTCACACGGATCTAGATACAAGGAAAATGGGTAAGAACACATAAAATATCACAGGATAGGTGGAGAAGGCGGAATTGAGCAGATCACAAGTGCAAAAATATTTCCTTGACCGTTGTGTGAAATATATATATAGAAATGTATATATTTCTATATATATATAAAGAATATATTTTTTTATGAAACATATATATACTTTTAAAGTAATTTTCCCAAATGTGCGCGTGTTCACAGTACTTAAAAATCCACTTTGTTTTTTGCTAATGTTGAAACCGATCAGTCTCTCGTTAAAGTAATAAGATATGATTAGGAGTTTTACTGGCCGTTAATGTTCAAAGGAAGGGAGACTAAATTATCTCCCCGGTTTTATGTTGCGTGCGTTTCTTAGTTGCGCCAACAAACCATTCCTCACATCCACCCTTCCTCCTCACTCGAATAACCCATTTATGCCTAATTAGGTTATCTGGTTTCATTGAGAGAATGCAGAGCTCCCATTCTCTTTCCGAGATAAGGAACGAGGACCTCACTGTTTATTCGCTTGCTTGACGGATTAAATGTTTGCAGCGTGAGTCCAGGATGAGGACAGCCAGGCCTCTTGCCTCCGGGCCGATTGCTTTTTACAACACTGTTATCAAGGCAGCTGGAACGCCCGTGTATAACATTACTCATTTTCCGTTCCCAACTGAAATATTATTTTATTTGTTCTTCCCTATTCTTTTAATAACCTGCGGATTGTGGTATGTTTTGGCAGTCATTTTTCGCTCGTCGAGATTCAGATTTGATTAAGACATGTACGGAAAAAACTCTGCGTGTGTGTGTACGTATTATATATATATATATATATATATATATATTCACTTTCCCGGAAAAGCCACGAACGTGCACAATGAAACTCACTAAATAGTCACAGCAAACACAGAAACCAAAACACACAAAAGAGGGACTCACTAGTTCTCGAATTTTTGGTGGTGCAACCACCTTTCTCAAGAGGATATTAGGAACAGAACTGCTCTGTTCCTAATTCCTCTTGAGAAAGGTGGTTGCACCACCGAAAATTCGAGAACTAGTGAGTCCCTCTTTTGTGTGTTTTGGTTACTGTGTTTATATATATATATATATATATATATATATATATATATATATATATATATATATATATATATATAAACATATAACAACATATAAAACTTGAATGAAAGTCTCACGGATGTGAATACGAAAGAAAGTACACCATGATAGTGCAAGCGAATAAAAACACAGAAATACGGACAAATGAAACTCACACGTATTCCTAATTTTCGGTGGCTATACCACCTTTCTCAATGGAGAGAAGGAACTCAATTCCTTCTCTTCCTTCTGTATTCATTCACATGGATTCATATATTAAGAAAAGGGATATGGACACATATAAAAGGCGAACACAGGATTGTTGGGGAAGGTGGAATCGAGCAGATTGCAAGAGTATAAAAGTATGGCTATACTTAACTCACACATTTCATATTTAATGAGTAAATCTGAAAAAGCAAATGTCTTTCACCCTAAGTTAGCTGATTTGATAGAGTTCACCTAGTTTCAACTCGTCGCGCTCGAGTTGTAGGTGGCAGTGTGTGGTTTCCCAATTATATGCGTCGGCCATAAAATTCTTCTTCTTTGGTTTGGAAATAGTGTTTTGAGACCAGACCCGGACTAGAAACCGGAGCACTTTGGATTAGCACGCCAGTGACCAACCCACTAATCCACTAAGACGCTTTATAGCCATGCAGGAGTTATCCACCTTTGAATGAGTGCAACTTAAGACCTGCTAGTTTCCCTGTGCACCTACTTACAGGAGCTTTGGTGATGCGGATAACATTGCTTCGCTATATTTCATTAACGCCTGCAGGGTGCATTTGAAATTATTTTGCCGTATTACGCGTTTTAAAACCCGCGTATAGGCGGTGAACCACCTCCTTCAGATTTAGCAATGGGCAGAGGGTTAGTAGGAGAATGAGGGAAAACTAGGGTAATTGGGAGATATGTTAGGATGCTGTGGCGACGGGGGATGGGAGAGGTAGCGGGTAGTGGACTTTGTGAGTTGATGTGAGAGAAAATGATGAAGTGTAAGATGCTGAGAAGAAAATTTCACGTAGAAGATGAAGGGGAGCGAGCTGGTACTTAGAAAAATACAAGTCTTGAATTAGGTTATGATGCTATTAAAAGACCCCGGCCTAAAGGAGTTACTGACAGAACTCTTTGAGTATTTGGCACATGAAAGTAGTTAAATGGTAATGGCGAGGATTTAATTGGAAGCCGACTACATGTGCACGTACGATAATGCTTGAAGGTGTTGAATACCGAAAACCTTTTAGAGTTTCAAATGTATCCTTCATCATTTACTAAAATGCACATTAGTTAAAGTACTTGCTCGTCGCAGTGAATATTGAAAACACAAGGAAGTTTTTGGATGCTGTAACCGCACTTCATGCCATTCAGTAACTGAGGGTTATGCTGTGAAGTTTCGTAAATCCCGCCAAAGTTGGAATGGAGAATTGGAAGGCTGAGATACGCATCTCTTTGCTCTCGATAGCCGAGAGCCCTATCGCCGAGTCATCACAGATGGCGCAACACAACTTTACCTTTCTAGGTCAAATTTCGTGGGGACCAAGCAAGGTCATCGCACTCCAAATCTAATCCGTGTCACTCTTGATGCTACCCACACAACTAATTGACGTCCCAAATACTCTTCGTTGTGGCGGCTTCCAATCGGAGGATTTAAAATGGTTGAAACAACACTCTGAGGTTCACTACTTCTAGAGAATACCCTGCAAGCAACTTCTGGGTCTGTGACGGGGTGATTCAACACCAGGCATATGGTATCCAAAATGAAAAGTTTGGAAGAGATGTTATTCCGATTTAGAAGATCACATTTGGAATATATGGCGCGTAGTTAGAATCACTGAGAGAAAACCATAATTGAGAAATCGAAAACGCTGAGAAACAATCGCTAGATTTATTAAAAACTGCTGCGATAGAGAGAGAGCAAGTGTGACGGGGATGTTGAAGGGATTAGGTTGGGTGCCCCTTGATTCAAGAATAGAGTGGTCAAGAGTTACAATTACACTTTAAGAAAGGGACAAGACGGTTGTGTTTGCTGGCGAACCAAATGGCTCCAAATTCTTTTAGTAAATTCGACCACAGACATTAAATAAGAGAGAAAGACAACGTCTCCAGCAAATTCAAATACTCTCCCTTCTCTTGCACAATGCGCATCACAAAATCAAGTGAAGCACCCGATTTATTTTTACTCTCGTACTAACTTTAAAAATTCAGTCAACCACGCCGATTATTACGTAATGTGTGTGTACGAGTATTAGCATACATGTACATCAGAAATAATATATTAATAGTCATGTATAAGTTCATGCAAACAAAGGTATGATAATAATGTATTAATGCATGAATGCTAAGTACCCTATCACCTCTTGCCACACGCCAGTATTTCGGGAGTATTTGCGGAGTATTTCAGGGTATTTTGTAGTTGTAATTATAAATTGTGATTTCTGTTGTTATTAAAGAGGTGATAGAATCTGCAAGCTAAAATTCACTGTCAGAACAAATACCGTAGAAGTTGGTGGTTTATGAAGAAATATAATTTTAATAATGTCAAGGGAGATATATTTAATAGTATTATTTGTTACACCTCTGTATTAAACTGAAAAATGTTTAATTTGTTATTTTGCTTTAGTCTTTCCATACTGAAATTAATCTCACTATAGAATGACGATATTTTTCGACCAAACCATTATTACAACTTCTTGAAAAGTGTTTTGCAATGACAGAAATATCCGGGGAAAACCGTTCATTGTATTGCGATTAATTTAACCTAGATTTCGATGGAAAAACTTTAGCTCCGGCAGAGCGATTGCTTTTGCTTTTCACTCCATGAAAATGAACGCAGTAAAGCGCCAGTTGGTTTATAGGCTTACAAGAATTTTATAGACCTTGAGTGTTTTTATTATTGGCCGTTAACCCTCCCGTGACGAGTTTACTTTGCTACCCCTCTTTCTTTGCCCAATGTTTCTTTTTGTGCACAACTGATGGGATTGATTAAAATCTGACTTACATCTACAGGATACCCCGCAATCAACCGCGAGGGCGTGTGGTGGAGAGTGTTGGGACACCAGTCATTCATGCTCAAATATGAGTATGCGAATGAATATACTTGTGCTTTTTTAAATTAAAATATTTTAGTTTTGAGGTCGATTTTGCTATGGCTGTGACCAAATAACATGTACTCAAACTAGGACTACGTGTACTAAAAATCTATTCATGTGGCAAACTATTAGTAATAGTAGGTCTATATTTACATAGGTATTAATTGAATGTTATTAACGAATATTTAATTACTACGTTATTTTCTAAGTTATTAATTATTTCGGCATAAAATCATGAAGTGTAGGTTATGTACATGACCCGTCATAACCCTGTTCTTATTCGAATTATCATGTTTCTTTTTTAAGATAAAGAAAAATGCAATGTATGTCGAAACATATGGTGTTTTTAGCAGGGAAAGGTTAAATTGGAACTGAAATGTGAGAATAGTAGTAAGGTTTCCTTCGATCCTTTTGGTTTGAAACCAAACAACAGATCATGAAAAGGCTATTGTTATCGATTTGAGATATTTCAAGGTATATCAATTATCTAAGGCAAATGTGGCTATATAAATATAACTTTATTTTATTGAGCTATTATTATAGTTAGGATGACAAAGATCATTATCCTTAATTCAGATCTCTTAATACACATTTATTTGAAGTAGTTACCAAAAGTATACTTTTTTCTGCCATTAGATGCATTCCTCCCTGCTTCTTGCATCGATAGCACTCAAAACTTGACTCGGATCACTTTATTTATTGTATGTGCTCTTTTCTTTCTTCAATTTCTTCCCTCGCTGTCTTCGTTGAATAATTCTAATTTAAAATGTGTCTATGGTGTTTTCACCTTCTTGTCAGTGACGCCCGTAGATTTATCTTTTCCACCAAAAAAAAAAGAACTGGAAAATATAAGAGGAAGTATTTAGAGGATATAGAAGAGAGGTATAGTCTATCGTTGTGTATGTGACTGTGGAGATAATCACAAGTGTTACGCATGTTGTCATAAATCTCATAAATTAACACAGTTATTTTGAAAGGCGACCGACTTCTGGGGGCATTAGCGCAACAGAAGTCGGGTGGGTAATTAGGCCGAAAGAGGATTTCTAGGTGTCGAGAGAAACCCGACTTCAGCGCTGTAGAGGCATCGGCATAAGCCCAGTGCCAAGCCCTGTCCTGTCCTGCGTTCTCGCTAAGGGAGGGAAGACTCAGACAACGGGGTCCGATGTGAGTAATGAAAATACGTAAACACGGGCATTCACTCGGTTGGGGTGCGAGAGTGAGGGCATTGCGGCGAAGGGGCGAAGGAGGAGGGGAGATGGAGGGGTGCGGGGGGGAGGGTTTTTCACGGGGAGGAGGGTAGATTTTCGAGAGCGAGAGGAGCCCTGTTGAGAAGGAGGGGGCGAGAGAGAGAGAGGGGGGGTGGTGGGGGAGAGTGTGCTGTGTGTACGTGCGTGTGTGCGCTCGTGAGAGGAAGGGAAAGAAAGGAAGGAGGCGTTTTGAGTGCTTTTAAGGAGACAAAAGGGATTTCTTTACAATTCCAACCCTTCTCTCTTCACCGCCACATCCTTCCTCCTCCCTCTTCACACCATCCGTTCGTCCCCTACCTACGGCTTCTCACCCTCTTTCTCTCTCTCTCTCCATTGCTCACTGTTACATCCCTCCCGATCCTCCCCGCCACCCGCTTTCGGTCCCCTCTCTCTCCCCCTCCACTCCGCGCTCTAACCCTCTTCACTGCCGACCCCCCCCTTCCTCCCGCCTCTTCGAGGAGGTGTGGTGTGGAGTAACCCAAGGCACTCCCCTCCCCCGCCTCTCACGCTCCCCCTCTCACCCGTGTAAGACGTGCGTAGGAGGGTTGGAGGAGGCGCCAAAATCTCTCACCTCACCTTTTTTATTTTTTTTTTCGTGCTCGGCGAGGGGTAGGTATTTCATTTAATCCGTCGCGGTGCGTTAAAATATGCACCCATACCCTCTCCTCCCTCCCTCACTCGCCTACTCTGTCTCTCTTTCTCTCTCTCTCCGTGTCACACCCACAACCTCTCGTTCGCGAAACCGACCTCCTGAGAACTCCAGTGATCTTCATGCCGAGGGTCCTGGTTGACGTGCGGGAGGCTAGCGTTCGAGTCAATGGGGACAGGAAATTTTGTTAGCTTTCAGCAGATGTAAGTGAAAAGTCAGGTTCTAGTGAATTTAGTTCACTTCAAAGAGTGTGTGGAGGGCGTCGCAATTGAATTGACTAGAATAAGCAATGGACTTGGCGGAAAGGCAGTGGACGTCGTAAAGTCGAGTGTTTGGAGCGAGTGACTGAATGTCAAAGATAGAACTATCTCTCTGCAATTTGTAAATACATCTGTATGTAATTAGTCTGGGAGGCATAAGACGTGCCCACAGATTGAGAATAACTTTTTCCTAAATTGCGATGAACAATGGATTTCATAGTTCAAATTTTATGATAAATCTTACGTATGACTAAGCGTTACCATTGTGCCTGTACAGGAACCTATTATGTACTCGTATTTTAAATGGTTTTGAGTGGGCGTAAGAAAAATCATCTACCGATATAAGTGTGCATTATTGCATTCGAACTTTGGCATGATTTTTTAGTCAAGCATGAGTATGCACTCGGGATCATCATCTATTTAGACATTTGGGATGATATTTGATTAAAGATTTACAATTTTTGGAGCTTTCGGAAGTTGGAAAGGTAATTCATATTCGTTTTTTGCTCACTTTGAATTGAATTTCCCCTGTGGATTTGTGTATTTTTTTAACCGTTAAATCCTTAGGTTTTTCAATAACAAAGCGTGTGAGGGTTTTAGTTGTTGCAACTTCATCCTTCAATACTCTAAGACATCCCAGTTTGACTCATCTTACCGTTGCCATGGTACCTCTTAGCTACGAGAGAGTAAAGCCACAACGACATTTTTCTTGTCAGAGAGATTTTATTTCCTTGTTTACGTTTTTTCCACTGTGATGCCTAACTTCTGAAGGTTAACACGACATATTTGAGGTAATTAACTTAATTCAAATGCTGATCTCATTGGTCACCCAACCTCTCTCGCCCCGAGTGGAAAGTGAGATGCCCGGCAGGAATGTATGCTTGCGAAATGTTCTCTTTTTTGCCCTAGAAAATTAAAGGTGCCTGAATTCGTACTCAAATGAGGAGTTGCCAAACACTATCAATAAATGTCATCAAGAACCGAGTTAAGAAATTGTAGCTGGTCCTTCACCTTGAAATCTTAATTACATCAGAACTCATTTCCTGCGGGGGCGGTGCGTCAAACTTCGCGAAAAGTAAGAAATAGATCAATTAAATCTGTAGGAGGGATTGAAATTTTCTAAAAATGTTAAAAACTTCAAGGAAAGATTTACTCATTTCAATTAGCTTCTTCCACCGAGGATGAATTAACCCTGTAAATTATTTTAGAATTGTATTTCTTTTAGTACGTGCTCTTTTTTTATGACTTACATTCACATACTTTCAAATGACGTATAAAGTTAGCTTTAATTAGTTAAATAGCAATAATACATGCCACGTGGTCCATGCTGCTAGAGCATGAACTGATATGGCGGCTGATTACTGGATAACTGAAGCCCTTAAATTTACTTCCATCGGAATTATGCCTAGTTAATCTTTTTAAATGGAATGCCTCCCTTTGACTTTCAAATTAAATCACCATCATGTGAAATTTTAAAGTGGAAAACATGGTTATCTTATCTTTTCATGCAGCCTAATTTTAAAATTATAAATGCATAGATTTTGAAATGTTTATTTGAAATTTTGTTGTAACAAAACGGTTCAATTCGATATCTTTTGTACTGTTGGAATTTTCACTTAATGCTATTCCACTGAAATGCGTAATCCTTCAGTTCCACTTATATGATTTCATCTCCCTGAAATATACTCTCCATGTGGGTGCACAAATGGAGCAGGAGTTGATTCTGAGAAAAATCTCATGGAATGCAGGAATTCGGCTCGGTTCCTTTCATAGCATAACCTCCCTCTCCTCCTTTCTCGCCCACATTCTTCTTCACCTCTCCTCCAATATCTTTTCTCGTGTCTCCTGCTCAATAATTCTATATCGCGTTTGGGTTTCACTATTTTGTAACCTTGAAAAAACATCGCATTTATAATTTTCGTTTTTAGTCAGCAGGGTTGCAAAAACATGTACTCAATTTAAGTTACTCTTAGGTGTATATTTTTCACGGCTAAATTTTCGGCATGCAGTACGTATAAAATGCCAGGAGGCGTAGCAATAATAAAGCAAGAAGGCTGAAAATGATTCAGATTTTTATGCATCCAGATTTCTTGAAAGGTACTTGTGTTGCATCCTGAAAGTGTCATTTTCTCTATTCCCTGAATAAAATATTATGCTCCAGAAGAGTATAATATAGGGCATAATCTTAGAACGTAGTAGGCTCTCCACTAGACTCTAATATATGCATATCATTAAGCTTGGAAAATCAAAATTACACTGTCTAAAGTGGATGGCATGGGAGGGTAAAAGTGGGAATTTGGCCTGCCAAAGAAAATATCTCATCATAATGACATGGCACGAAGCGTGCCAGAGTATACTGATGGTACACGTGCTCGAGTCAAAGCCATGCAATCGAACGCTAAAAAATATAAAACCTGTGTATAAAAATTCTGTTCCTGGAACTCGCCATCTTGTTTATCCAGAGTGAGATATTATTTGCTCTTGTTGCTATGGATAAAATTGGGAGAAGTTGTAACCAAATCAGTGTAGGTTTTATTGATCGAGAAAATTCTGTAAAACTGTAAGCAGTAGCTTGATGGCATGGGATAAAAATAAGGTAAATGTAGAATATCCTACAAGAAAATCTGATGGGACCTCTCTATTTTTTATATTAAAGGTGTAAGAAAGATCGTGAAAATAAGACTAGAGAGATGAACTTTCGGACCAACAGATGATCATAATCTGCATTTTGTCCGTGAACATGGAAGTTCACGTTCAATCCATTTTGAAAATAACTTCGTGGAAACAAGATTGGCTCAGTTGGAATGAGCCCACATTTTTAAGACCAAATTCTGAGGAATGGATAAGTTTCCAATAGATTATCCGCAGGCCTGCGGTTTTGCACTGGCGTCTCGCCGGGAATCGGTTGACTCCCACTTATCCGGGCTCCCTGACTTCCCTCCTCCTCATCGGCGGCCATCTTCGTCACCCTGTTCCACTCTCTCCCTCTCTCTCTCTCTCTTCTCCCGTCCCTCCCCTTCGCACCCCTTATCCTACAACATCTCCTCCCCCACAACTCCCCTCGGTCCCCTCCACTACTCTCCTCCTCCCCCCCTCGCCACTCTTTTTTCCTCCTTTTTTAAATTTTCAACGCCCTAAAACCCCTCTCACTTTCACTCTCTCCACTTCTTTTGTTTTCCATCCGCGCCAATTTCGCACCCTCCGCCGCGTGCCTCCGCTTCCTCCCCCTCCTCTCATAAGCCCACCTCTCCCTCTCCTCCTAGCCTCCTCCCTCCCCACTCACTCCACCCAACTCGCCCCCGCCCCGAAGCTCCGGCCTTCCCCTCTCCATCTTTCCCGCCTTCCTCCCTGCCTTGTGCCCTCTTCCCGGCGTCTCGTGCGTGTCGAGAGATGCGTACAGCTTTCCGGGGTGACCTTGAAGGATATCTCCCCTCCCTTATCCCATCCGTTCCTTTTTTCCATCTCTCTCCCCTTAAGCCCTCTCGAATTCCTTCCCTCCTTCCTCTCTCTTTTCCCCCGCCATCCACCATTCCGTCCCTTCCACCTCCCGTGCTCTCCTCCCCTTCTCTTTATCTCTTTGGCTCTCTCTCTTTATTTCCTTCCTCGAAGCTCCCCCTTGCGGCGGGGGTGTCATGTCGCCCGCTCCGGGTAGAGGAGGAGGCCGTGAAAAAAAATTATAGCGCATCGCTCCTCCTCGTGACGCAAGGAATCTAACCGTCCGCTAGTCATCTCGTGGCCATGGAGAAAGCCCGAGACGCGTCTGTGATGATGATAATGATGATGGGCGACGGGGAGTGATTCATCCTCGGAGATGATTCCCGAGTCCCTTGCGTACTTTGAGCGGAGTTGAGGATGAAATGTTTCCACAAAACGAAAGTCCCTCGGTTGGTCGAAGAAAGGAGTTTTTTTTCTGGAGATGATTAACAAGTCCACAATTCTTGAGATAAAAATCGTTCGTCGCAACCAAATGTTTCTCGTAGGTGAATACTCTTTTGTGTCATTTGAATAACTTCGTGAGAAGGATTAGGATACCATAATCAAATCATATTTTTTTATTCTTCATGCACACACTGCACACTCATTTCAGTAATCACAATAGTGTAAAATCGAAGTCATGGGAAACATTAAAATCGAATTACAAGCGGAAGCAAGATTAAACGCTGCGTGATCATCTAGTGCATTCGTAGGTGCATGTGCGTGGGTACATCACTTGCTTGCATATGCATTTGCATGCTAGTTAGTTAAAATAATTTTTTCATGCGCATATGTTTGAGTGTATGCTAGCATGTGTGTTGTTTGTTTTGCTTGTAGTTGCATTATATTTTACGGGTGGTGTCCTAACACCCCCCGCCACACGCCTTTTGGGCGGATTGCGGAGGATTGTGTGGATTTAGATGTACACCGCAAGGGCAGGTGGTTAGGGGATGGGCAAGTGGGGCTTCAGCCATACAGGTAACATTATTATTTCACACATGAATTTAAACATGAAGTAGCCCATGTACAAATGCGCTCGTACACATGTATTAATGGAATTTGAATTATAATCCATTGAATATATGCATTAAGGTAAATATATTCGGGTTTTGGGCTCAATTCTGTTATGATTACGTATCGTGCGAGAGTTGAGCGAGAACTTTAATCTGTCTGTAACGGTGTCCATCTCTCTTTTATTCCCTGTGGTCGAATCTGCCTATGTAATTTGGGGCATTTATAATGCGAGGTATGTTCAAAAATTAACGGGAATTCAAATTTTTCGCACAATAATATTTATTTATTCTTATACATTGATGTTGTCACCTTCAAAGTAGTCCCCATTGGAGATTATGCACTTGTGCCAGCGCTTCTTCCAATCACCGAAACACTTCTCAAACTCGATCTTTGAGATAACCTTTAGTTCTTTCAGCGATGCGCTTTTAATGTCATAACCATTTCTTTCACTTTTTCCACGTTTTCATCGATTTTTGATGTGTTGGGGCGTCCAGGGCGTCCGTTATCTTCAAGGTCTTCACGGCCTTCTTGGAGACGCTTATGCCACTCATAAACTCTTGATTTACTCATAGCAGATTCACCATAGGCCTTTGTTAGCATTTCACACACTTTGTTATACTTTATTTCATTTTTTACGCCAAATTTGATACAAATTCTTTGATCCATTTCTTTAAACAAACGAAAATCACCGAGCTCATAAAACACGTCTAACCTTAGTGGCTGTCACAGACAAAGTCCACAATGAAAATAGCTGAACGTTTTATAATACGGGGATGTTTTATTATCAGGGGATGTATACCAACATAATAAAAAAAGTTTGAAAATCGGACTCTCCAAGCTCGCGAAATGAAAAAATTCCCGTCAATTTTTGAACACACTTCATATCCTCCGTGCCTTAAGAAAACTCAGGTTTTCTGTGCCTGCCTGAGAGTCTTGTCTTCCCTTTTTGCGAATTAAGGGGCTCCCAAACTAATTCCTTAAACATAACATCCACGTCTACTCTCTTCTCGTAGCAGTCTTTAAAAAAACCTTGCGAATTTTAATTTGTTTTATTATTAATCAGTTTTTACGTTCGTCCGGGACCTCCATGGTCGGAAAGGTAGGAGGGATTCTGTTGTAAAATTTTTATTAATAAATGCAAACCTTAATTTAATTTATTATGCTCAACGTGGAATCACCCCGTGCCACACCCCCTAGCGCTGGCTTTCTGATTAATATGTGAATGTAATACCCGCGACATATACCGTCATCCTATGCCTTCGCGTTTTCTTGTGCTGAGACGTAGATTTAGATAATGGGTGCACCGTCGAGGTGACGATAGCGTCCTCCACCCGGGGCAGTCCCTGGTGGAGGACGCTATCGTCAAGCCCTTTGAATTCGAGACACGGCAGCGTGGAGCAGCGCGCTGGTTTTCTTCGAATTTGAAAAGGCATTGAAGCATTTGGAAAAAGGGGCGCGAGAAACTTGGCTCCCAGGTACTGCGCGCCCGTTTATATTAGGGGATCGGTCAGCTCCACCCCTTCTTCTCACGTTTCCCCTGCGAGTGGTGCGTTCGCCAATTCCAGCACCCACCTCAACTCGGGTGCACGCCCGTGCGAGAAAAGCCACGCCACCGTGCTCCCCAGTTCCCTCACGCCATCTCCTCCTCCCTTCTCCCGTTCCCCCCATTCTTCCCACCCACCCCCACCGCATTAATCGCCCTTTTCCACCCACCTCCCTCCCTCTTGCTCCCCGCGGAAAAGGGAGGGTTGTGCTGGAGAAAGGAAAGTCTCCTCGAGCCCTTCCAAAATCTACGCCATTCCTCTCTCTCTCCCGCTCTCTCATCTCCACCTCCCATCGCCATTCATTCTCTCCTCCTTGTCCGACCTTCTCCTTTCTCTTTCCTCGCTTCCAACTGGCATGCTTTCCCTTTCCTCATATTCCCTCCATCCCTCCCTCTCTCTCTCTTCATCTATCCTCCACCCCTTTTCTTCTTTCCCTGTCTTCCCAGCTCCCGTTGGCTTCTCCCTCTCTCTATCGCTTTCCTATCAGTATGTCAGTGTATTATGAGGCGTGTTCATAAAGTAAGGCCCGTTTGGTCACAGGAAAAATATACAGGGTTCGTCCGGAAAATAAGTGTACTGAGCTCAGGAAAAAAAATTTATTACACTTTTACATATCTTAAGCTAATATTCCTCAAAATAAGACCCTTGTGAGTCGATACACTTGTTCCAGCGGCGTTCCCATTCCTGGAACGCTCCCGCGAAGGCATCATCGGGAACCTCTCGAAGACACGTCGTCACGGCCTCTTTGACGGCGTCCAAAGTCCCGTATCGCGTTCCTTTCAAACTCCTCTTTATCTTCGGGAACAAAAAGAAGTCCGGTGGTGCCAAGTCCGGGCTTTAGGGCGGGTGCGGCAGCGTTGCCACGCCGTGCTTGGCCAAGAAGTCCGACACGACAAGCGCGGTGTGAGACGGCGCATTGTCGCTCAGGTTGTCAGTCATACGGTTGATCGCTGGCCGGACGCGGGCGACTCGTTTTCGAAACCTGTCGAGCACTTGGACGTAAAATGCAGCATTTACAGTTTGTCGTTCAGGTACAAATTCGTAGTGGACGACTCCCCTTTTGTCAGAAAAGACAATGAGCTAATTACACTTATTTTCCGGACGAACCCTGTACTCATATGAAACACATTTATTGGCACTTTTAGTTAGCTACAAACCTACTTCACTTATCTGCATAATCGCCGTTCACTTCTAAGCATTTTTCTTACCGCTGCACCAGCTTCTTTAACCCCTCTGCATAGAAACTCGCCGCCTGAGGGTTGAACCAATCGACAACGTCATTCTTGAGTTCCTCTTCGGTTTCGAAACGTTGTCCACCGAACCACTGTTTCAAGTGCAAGAAGAGGACGTAGTCGCTGGGTGTAAGGTCAGGACTGTACGGTGGGTGGTTTAAAGAGTTCCCAACGACCGAAAAACTCTCGTCCACTGGACATTCTTTGCTCTTTGTGGTGGTCGGTGAGCATTTTCGGTACCCACCTTGCACGCAATGTGTGGTATCCGAGGTTTTCCGTAACAATATTGTAGACAGTAGTGCGTCCAAGTTGAGGAAATTGTTCAGCCAGGCCATTAATTGTCAATCGACGATCACATCGCAGTTTTTGTTCCACTTGCGAAACAATTTCATCGGTCAGAATACTGGGCCTACCACTTCGCTCTTCGTCATGGACATTTGTTCGTCCATTTTTAAAATCACAGCACCATTGTCTAACCTTTCCTTCACTCATAACTGTAGGTTTATAGACTAGGCATAATTCCCGATGAATTTCAGCAGCCGACAATACTTTTGCATACAAGAATCGTATGACAGAACGCACTTCACAGCTGGCGGGATCAACGATTGTCGCGGGCATTGTTGTTTGCATGCACGGACAAGCAAACAAAACAAATGCTGCTATAGCTTCTCAATGAATCAGTAGATGGCGCTGCAGGAGCAAAACTGTGTTCTGAAGCGTCAATATTTAAATATAAGCAAACGGTACTTACTTTAAGAATTCGCCTCGTATTAACCAAATGCACATCTACGTCCGCGGACTGACCTGAAAGTCATGGCAGTTTTGTGTGGCTGGCCACGCCACGGTGAGAAATAGGACGACGGTGGAGAGGGTACGAGAAGGTAGAATGGCTGTGAATGGACATGTAAGGAAATGCTTATTGCCAATACTGTGGGAGTTGGAGACTGAATTTTCCCAGTAATGTCGAGCGACAAGCACGCTGCGAATACGCAAAGTTTAAATTAATGGGTTTTCCATAATTACCATAATTTAGACATCGATGGTGTGATCAAAGCTATAGAAATAGATAAGGTTTGATGATTGAATATGTTGATAAAATATGCTACATTATTTCTTGTTTTCTTATAATATCTACGTGTTTCTGGGATTTTAGCGTGAAATATACCTCAGTAAAGAATGATAATCATGTCAGACATCATGAGTTTATTTGAACTCGAAAATATACAGTATAACAGTACAAATTATCGTCCTGAGAATTTTCAACAAAAATTCATGTACATTCGCATTTTTCCAATTACTTTGGTAATTTATTTTATTTTGCTGAAAGTCATCAGTACGAACCGCAAATCCAAAATTAATGCTTTCCCCTGTTTTCCACCCTTGTTTTCATGTTTTACTAAGAATGAATATTAGATCATAATATCTTCTTCTCCTAAAATTTCTAGGAATAAAAAAATAATAATCTATTTCTCAATTTAAATAATTGCTGCTGCCAGTGTTGTGTTGGCTGTGATATTAATAATCGGATGGTATGTCGATATATGACTAAGCCGCTCACTGACTTATCACCGAAAGTAACTATTTTTTTAATGACTCGCTTGAAAGTCACTTCAATATTTTAGATTTGACTGTCGCTTTAGGCTAGGCATTGCGATGTGGATTATCAAATGCGGTATGCAATACGAAAGAAAATTATAAAAACCTCACTAATTGTTGATTTGAACTGTAGGCGCTGACACTTGTGATAGCGCCGTCGATCCATTGCACCTGTTTAGCTAAGTATCATTAGTTTAACTGTTGTACCCATTCATTTACCATCTCCATGTTCCACGGCCGCTACTTTCCAAATGATATTTTGATATAATTAGCCAAGTCTTTGTTGCTAAGGCGCGTACCAAATTTGCTGCCGCCTACACTATTTGAACTGCTAACATTTTTGGCGATTCGTTATCTCAATCCGACGCTCTGTTTTTTTTTATTTTTTAGCGACTTACCATTACCTTTGAGTGCCAACATAGTGATAAGGCTGTCTTTTTGCATTTCGTTTTCGAGGTGTTCCTCGAAAAACTCAGACCGTTTCATTTAGCGGGAAACTTTCATCTATGCCAGAAGAAATTTCATGGGTCCTTCCTTCTAGCACACAAATATACAAATATAATGTTTTGAAATGTTTACTATATTACCCCTAATGCTTAGTTATGGATACTTCATAATTCGAGTGCTTTTTTTTGGCGTACTGAAACCGGAAGAAACATGCTCTGTCTGGCAAATTCATCCTTGAGAAGTACAAATGATGTCTTCAATAGTATAAGTGGTTTATTTCTATGCATAATCACAGAAATGTCTTCCAATAGGAATGAAATTTCTCGAAACTCAATTTTTTAAATTAATGGAGGTGACACTCTTAGGCCATAAGATGGAATCTCTATGATAGTGGACACAATGTGTTTACCTTTAGTTGCAGTTATCTTTATGTATGAAATATAAGGCCTGCAACAGGGATTCGGTAATAACATCAATGTGCTGATCTCAGTGTCATTAGTGATTTTAAATCCATACAATCTCAAAAATGGAATTGGAACATATGTGAAAGTATCAATCACCTCTTCATACGGAAAATGTTTTTTTATCCACTTCAAATGTAAAATATTCGCTTTACTCCACTTGGCTCAGGTTCTCGAGAGTACACGTCAGTTATTAGCTATTGTAGTTTGTTCATACACACTTATATTTCCACTATTCTAACGACAAGCGTCTATCAAAATATTTATCTTTTACAAAAATTATCTCTGGATATTGTTGAAAGCTTTATAACTTACTTTATTACTTTCTTTCGAGGTTTTTAAGTTGACTTTTAGTTATCAGGAAAAAGCTTCCTAACGGGTTAAAAGGAAAAGATGCGTATCATTTTTTTGGTTGGGGGAAAGAAAAAATTCAATTGAAATAACTAGGGAAAAAAGGTGGTAGAAATAGAAAATAATATTAGATAAAATATTTATTTAAGTTCTGGCAAACTTATTGTGAATTAATACGCCATAAATCTTTTATGGGTTAAAAGAATATATTCGTACTATTGAGGGAAGACACGGCCAATTCATTTAGGAAGGGTAGAATTATTGTTAAAGATATATAAGGTTTAATTAAAAAATGATTAAGTTTTAATGGAGTTAGTAATTGAATTTAAAATCTAGGCGTACATGTACGTATTGAAAGTAGTCGAGGCTATAATTTACAACAAACATATCACTCTTGTTGCATGATTTTATCATAAATGGTGGTGCTATAATGTACATTCGACTTGAGACCGATAAGTTGTTACGAGTTCATTGCATTAAAATTTTTTCATGTATTTGTATATGGTGTGTGACTTCATTCGCGGACTGTGCATAACTAGTGAGGATACATCCCCTGCCACACACTTTCCCGGTGAATTTCAGGTTATTTTGTTGAGCTAGATGTAAAATCTAACGTATATATATTTTGTGGGAACTAATGGTAAATGATTCATTGGGACATTCCTTCGTGGTAATAGGATGACGGTAAAGTGACTGTTAGAAATATTGAGACCACCAGCATAGAACTATGAACTGTGGTCAATTGCCATTGTTGATTTCTGTAAACCTGCATGCGGGCTGTTATTGCTTCAGTAAATGAAATGGCATGCGGCTGCTTAATGGTTAATGGCTATTAATGTGTGACAGAAACTCATTTATCTTTTACGTGGAGGGCGGTCGTCGACCTCTAGATTAAAGGTATCATGTTTAACGGCTAAAAAATTTTTACTCACCACAACACTTTTATTGCTCGTGTATATTTTATTTATGCCAAGCATTTTAATCAAATACTCATTTTCGTCCGATTAAGTCCATCCTCACTTACCCCCACCCAGGATCTTCTAGAATACGATCTCTTTCGAAATTTCCTGCGTGATACTCTTGTGTTTCGAGGTGACGGGTTCCGAGGCCACAAGCAATGCAGAAATTTTCACCCAGGAAAGAAACGAGAAAATTGGACGAATAAGGATGTAAAACAGAAGCATATATCGATCAGGAGAAACGCGAGGAGTAAAAGAGTACGGGAATGAATGTGCCCAGACGAATGGGCAAAGGGTTAAGATAGTTAGAGAAAGAGGAGAGACAGAAATTGACGGCTGCTGATCGTGGCCCAAAAGAGAGGGACGGGAAATTGGCGGAGAACGCGAGAGGAAAGATGTGAAAGGGAGATGACGGCGAGGAAGAAAGAGGAATGGAGGAATTCTTAGGAGGAGGGTTGAGGCGAGGATGGGGAAGAGGGAGGAGGAATAGACGAAAGGGTATGAGAAGGGCGGGGAGACCATTTAGTCCGTTCATTCGAGTTCCACTGGTCCGTATAATTTCGGGGACTGCTCCCACGATTGTTCCGTGACTGCGGAGACAATGTCAATGCTCCTCCCCTCCTCCTCCCTCCTTTCCCCACCCATCCGGGCCTTGACTGTTTTGATTAGGCGGGCACCCGAGCTCATGGGCTGGAAAGATGTATTAAAAAAAGCAAATAAAATAACGCCGAAAGCCTCTCTTTCTCTCTCACTCTACCCGCCGCGATTCTCCGCGTATCCGGAGGATTGTTTTTTTTCTAAATGTATTCCGTCCCTTTTGAATTCTATTTCTGCCGTTTTTCGCAGGAATTCGCGTCAAGAACGTCGGGCGAGTCGTCGTTTTGAAGCAGTGTATCGCAGCCCAAGCGACGGCTTCCCCAGCGTTTTTTTCCTTGTATCTCTCCCATCCTGCCTTTCTTCAAAACAAAGAAGCATCTCTTTCGCTTTCGTCGAGCCATGTTTTCAATTTTAGTTACGACTCCTATCTTCCCGAGTTGTAATCGATTCTTCCTTCTGTCCAATCTCTTAGATTCCCGTCCACGAACTCTAAACCACGGCGATGAAATCTCATAGTTCATTGTGAAGCCTTATTATGATTAATTGCGCAGCTTTTGGGGAGACCGCATGGACGCACACGGAGTTTTTTCTGTTTATCGCTCTCCTCAATATGATATGGGAGGATGATTTTTTTTGTTTTTGGTCAGTAGATTGTCCTAGAGATGCGTATCGGGTATATTTCGGGATGGATGCAGGTGGCTTTTCAGTTTGAGCACGGGTACGAAGCTCAATTCACTCACTCCATGTGGCGAAAGAGAATTTCGCCGCGTGGAGTGAATGAATTGAGCTTTTAGAGTGCATAGTTTTACGGTTTTATTATAAAGGCCCCTTCCTCCTATCTTCGCTCTCCTATGGAAAATCACTGTTCAAACTTGAGAGATGAGGGAATGGGTAGCCTGTTTAAGAAATACGATAAAGAATATTATTCGCTCTGGGAAAGAATTTAATTCTCATGACAAAAATCGTATTAATTGCAAGTTTTTCGTAATTAAACATGGACAATTATTACATGTTTCCACATTATAATTAAAAATTTGTGCGAGAAAAATATTTTAACATAATATATAGCAATTCATTACAGTAGCTAATAGTAAATACAATTCCAGTTCCCGACGTAGGTTCATGGTTTAGATTCTTAATGCATATTTTAAATTCAAATTTAGTTTTTTGACTTCCACTGGGTACATGTATTGCAGCTTTGCAAATTGTTTGGGCGAAGCAAAATTAAATGCCACTCTGAGACTTAGCACCAAAGGTGGCTGAATGCGGCCTGGAAATTCCTACGTCCTGTTTGATGTGTATAGGTATTTCAGTCATTTGTAAATATCTACTTCCGCACTAACAGAAGCACTCCAGACCTCGCCTCGTGAAAGTTTAATTTATTTATTTAATCATAGGGCAGCTCTATACATCATCAGTAATAATTCATTTGTGCGGCCGATAATTGGAGTTTTCCTGACACGCTGACACCGACTATGCATTTCAATTATTCTCTGGAAAGTTATTACACTGTTGTTATTGGATGTGAACGTCTGTCCCATCATTATACTGCGGATAGGGATCATTCTAAATCATTGAATACAACTTATGGAGCTTAAACCTCAGAACCTTGGAAATGATATAAAGTTAAATTGTGAAGAGAGTTCTAGAGAGAGATTTTAATGTTTAGCTTTGCATTTTTCTTTCTGAAAAATCGCATAACCTTTGTTTTATTAATATTGATTCACATCCCATATCTATCGCACTGAACCTCCAATTCAATCAACAATGCTTGAAACCCCTTGGCTGACTGACAAATTGTAGCTTGGTCATCAGCAAACCTAACCGATTTAACGAATTCCCCTCCGACTTTCATTCCAATTTCCCGTTCTTCCCATGCCTCTTCAATCATTGCCTCCACATACATATACGTTAAACAGCACCGGTGATAATGCCTGCCTTACACCTCTTCCTAACACTGCCCATCCGGAATCTCCGTTCCCCAATCGCACCTGAGCAGTCTGAGGCATGCACAGGTGTCGGATCTGTCTCCTGTCCCTCCAATACATTCCTATTTTCTGCAATACACTCATTAGTTTTTCCCAATTCACTCTATGAAAAGCTTTTTCGAAATCTACAAAGCAGGCAAAAACATCCTGATTGTATTCTATATTCCTCACGATTAGTCATCTCATTACTGCAATGGCATCACGCGTACCTCTCCCCTGCCTAAATCCAAACTGATCATCCCTTAAGTAATCATTTGCCCTACTCTCTGTCCTTTTATTGATGATCCTGAGAATAACTTTAGCAGCGTGGGATATCAAACTTATTGTTCTGTAATCCTTACATGATGTCGCCTTTGCCTTTTTCGGAATAGGAAATAACACTGATCTCACAAAGTCTTCCGGACAGATTCCTTCCTCATAGATACTTTGTACGAATGAGCCCATATAGAGTCTTCCTCCCACATTTTCCTAAACATTTCAATTGTTCCACAGGAATGTTGTCTACCCCCACGGCCTTATTTGTTTTCATCTCCTTTAATGCCCATCGTCGAGTATGCCTGGACCTAAGCTATCTTCTTCTACGTCATGTTCCTTTTCTATTTCTAATCTTGTACCATATAGTTTTTCTATGTATGAGGCGAACGGTAACTACGGCCGCATGAAATAATGGGAAGAGTAGACCACAGCCGTACTCTTATAGGAGTACGGCTGGGGTCAACTCTTCCCATTAGTATTTCTATATAATCCTTCCATCTCTCTTGGATTTTTTCTGGTTCAACTATTATCTTACCCCACTTATGTTTAACTGTTAGCAAAGATCTTGCCTTCTTACTTCCCGATAATAACTCAACCTTGCTGTATAGCCCACCAATTTCACCAATCCTCTGTAAACTTTCCATATCCTTGCATTGCGTTTTCCACCATTCTTCTTTTGCTTTATTTGTTGCCCTTCTCAATTTATTATTTGACTCTTTGTACTTCATTTTGCCTATATATATATATATATATATATATATATATATATATATATATATATATATATATATATATATATATATATATGTGTGTGTGTGTGTGTTTTGGACCAGTACGGTTAAAGTAGTAGGGACGTAAGGAGAAGAATTGCGCTAGGCAAGGAGGCTTTCTCAAGGAGGAGGGAGTTGACGGGGACGTTGAGTAGGGAGGTTAAGACAAGACTCGTAAAAACTCTGATATGGAGAATAGCTATGTACGGCGCGGAAACGTGGTCGCTGAAGCAGGAGGATAGACGTAGATTGGAGGCTTTTGAAATGTGGGTGTGGAGAAGAATGGAGAAGGTGAAGTGGACCGAAAGGAAAACAAATGAGGAAGTACTGGAGATGGTGGGTGAGGAGAGGGGTTTGTTGAGAGAAATCCTATGGAGGCAGTAAAAATGGATGAGAGGTGTATTGAGCGGTAGTGGAATGTTGAAGAAGGTAATAGAGGGGAGAATTTTGGGCCAGCGAGGAAAGGGCAGGAACAGGATAGGGATGTTAGACGGGATGAAGGGAGGAGAGAAGTACACAGAGATGAAGAGGGACCTGATGTAGATTAGGTTCTGGATTGGGTTTTGTTTGGAGTTACAAAATGTTTATTTGATAGTTGTCCATCCAAAAACCTACTTTAACCGGTAGATTACCTAATAATATATATATATATATATATATATATATATATATATATATATATATATATATATATATATATATATATATATATGGTTTCTTCGAAGTAACACGGAAGTGTTAAATAAAAAAGTTAGTCCAAGCTAACCTTATGATGAAGACGGAGTTCATTTCTGTTGAAATTATCAAGAAATAACGTATGAGTGTTCCTGTTTTGTGTTCTTATTGTGTGTGTTGCTGTCAAAGTTATATATATATATATATATATATATATATATATATATATATATATATATATATATATAAACATGTTACCAAAGACACAGTAATTAACCTCAAGGTCGGTTTGGTAGGTGATGGTAGAGTTCACCCAGTAATAAGCCCGATAGCAAGTGAAATTCACACATCAGGGTAGGGGGGCCAGTTCCTTTCCGTGTGCCCTGTATAGTTTCCCAGGAAGATCTAGTACCCGAAAAATCACATGGTGGGTTCAGCTGATCGTGCCCGGAGAAACTTGATATATGGCGCCCTAACAACCCCTGCCACTTGCCCTTACGGCAGCTAGTGGCGTATAATTTGTATTTAGTTGGATTTCTTTTACCGTATTTAAATAGCAGTATGACATTGTACGCGATACTGAACCTTCTATCGACTTCAAAATCCTCACTGGTACAAAGAGGAGCAGGCTCGTAAGTGATCGTTTTTTTCGAATCAAATGTCAAATCTGCTTAATTATTTTTTAGCAAACCAATGAATTTCACACAGTAATTATTGTCAAAATCATAGTCAAGGTGGTGGTAACACTGAAATCTTGAAATAATGACTTATTTTATGAAAAAAGCAAAGGAATAACGATAAGTTGTCAATTTTTGCTGTTTACTAGTGCGAACCGAACGATTTGAGATAAATAATTAAACAAATTCCGGTCTCGATTAGGAGTTCTATTCAAGTGTCAAAATTGGCCAAGATCGATAGTGAACTTGCATAGGAGAGGGAAGGTGTACCACACGTATAAGTAGCCCTTCCAAGTTGACTCCTACGTGACTCAACTCCCATGTGTAATCGCCGCTTCAGGGATTGGGGGATGGGAGATGTTTACGCAACGATATCACCACCTCCATGCCCTCAGCCAGTTTTAAATTCGTGAAGGAGAGACATGCCTTCAGGCCACAATACTCGGATCTCCCTCGCTGAGCAGTTTCCCGAGTGACGTTGTTTGCATTGTCGTGCGCCCTGCGCTCCTGCACCCGTAGTCGAGGTGGACGGGAGGAGGATTTGCGCACTCCACGGTGGCATCCTATTCCAAATAAGCACACGGTCACCGAGAAGACTTTTTCACCCCATCCCAACCTTACACCCCTCTGCGTATTCCAAACCGTTCCTCCTGCCTCCCTTCCTCCCCTTCTTTCAAGTAACCTCTACCCGCCGCACTCACCCCAGTTTCCTGAACAACTGCCAAATATATTTTCTCTCTCTCTGTCTCTCCCTTCACCCTGAGATGTTTTTCAGCTCATTCTTGCCCTTCCATCGTCACCGCCCCCGGTAGATCGTAATACGCGAACGACTTGGAGAGGGGACTATTTTGTTTCTCCCGCTCGAATAATCTTGGTGCTAAACCGATTCGCAGATTGAGATTAGACACTTCTAGCTTATAGTTCCTAAAAAATCATATAAATCTATTCCGCCTAGAGATTCCTAAAATTTGTTTGTTGTACAATAAAAATAGGAATCGTGAAACATTTTCTATTAGTATTCTTCGTTTAACGAGCCTTTCCTCTTTATTTCTTTTTAGCATCTGATTTAGCAGTCACATGTACTTTCTAATTTTTGATCAAGGAATGCAAAAAATATGGATCTCATTTATCACCGTATATTTGTATCCATAAGGTTCACGTTTTGCTTGATAAGTGTTTCCGAGACAATAAATCGACTTACATCAGGGGGTAAACAGAGAAAAGTGCTTTCTGAAAGACATCTATAATATTGTATGTAGTTGGTGAATGGCACCAAAATCCGATCAACTCCATGTCAACGTAAAAGTTATACAGTGGGCGTATTATGATAGCATCTTGTAAAACATGTAGGTTACCAATTGCAAGAGTTTTGAAGTTCCTACATCTTTAAGGAAACACTTGGAAAGACTCATTGTCTTTCACTGTAAACCGTGTAAATTTAGTTCCCAAAGTTTGCATTTTGACGAAATATTCCTCCCATTATTTTGAAATATTTCGCGCGTTGTTTTTATGGAAGTACATTGGGCTTTTTAATTACTTGAAATTATTTCTTTGCTGTCCCAGATTCCTCTTTCTTTCTTTTTTATCTCAAAGTCGCTCGGTCTCACTCTTCCCACTGAATCATCTCCTTGTCACTCTTACTCTCCCTCCCTTAAGCAATTCTAGTCCTGGAATCTTATCCACCGTCACCGTCTCTTCGCCAATTCCTAGCCATTCCTAGTCAATCTTCGCATGAATCCCAATCTTACTCGCGCTGTAGAGAATCTTCTATTCTGGTACATGTGGTAGGAACATTCTTTGAAGGGTTACAGTTACTGTCACCTTTTAGTATTCTGAAAATCTTTGAGTTCCTCCGAGAATGGTAGCAAAGTATTTGAAGGCATGATATAATCAATTTTTAGTGCTGACTCGGTCCTGTCTGGTTTGAGGAAGTGAATGATCGAGGGATGGAGATTCCCCCATATTTCCCAATCGATTAAGGGCTCTGAAAGATAATTATGACAGCGGCTAATGCCAGCCTCGCCCGACAGTGTACCCTTCAATATAAATGCAACACCGATGTCATGATTAGATAATTAACACCTGAAAAGATGGCCTAATCATTTTTTGATACAATCAATAATGCATATTTTATCTCATCGGTTTTTCAACGCTGCATTTTAAAATTTTTCATTTAACGCCCATATTTAGGTGCAGTGCGAGCTGACCGCAAGTGAAGAATATAGGAAAATGTGCAGCTCAAACGAGCACAAATTTAGGTGAAATTTTCAGTGTTCGAGGTCACTGATTCATCAAATATTGTGCAGAAAATGATATTATTTCGATCAAATCCATTCACTTTCATATTTCCAAACCATGTCCTATCATTGCCATGGCTTGTGTCTTATTAATTCGATTAAGAGGTATTGGAAAATTAAAAAATAGAAGATAGAGTTATCTTTGTCTCATCCTATTTTTGCGAAGAACTCCTAAACGTCGAATTTCTTCGTCAAAACACTCCGGAGAAGCGGGGAGTGTTTGGGAGTCCCTTCACCCTCAGTTGGCGACACTGCCCATCATCCTCTTCTCCGTCTCTTATCTTGATCCCGTTCGCCCTTTCCCTCGCCCTTCCCTCTCTTTCAGAATCCAAACCACCCCTGGCACTCCCCCCTCCCTCGCCAGATCCCAATTTTTATTTCGCCTGTAGTTCCTTTCTCTTTTGCAGCTACGAGCTGGCAGGTCATCCCTAGTGATATTCGGAACCGCCCAAAAATTCGTGTTTGAAAATTTAAATGCTCGTGAATCTGGTTATTTATATTTTGTTTGCTTTTCTAAAAAATACCTCTGGGTTTATTTGAGGTCTAGAATACAATGAGAATTGTTTTTTTTGGAGGGAAATGACTGGAGCAAAAATAAATTTTTGGCAGCGACTTCATTAGGATGAAAACGATTGCATTCGGATTCATGTATTAACACACGAAAAATCTCTCGTGAGAGGAACGTGCTTTTCGATTCATCTCCGAAGGGAAGCGCTTTACACGTTAAAAGAAAACTTTTCGGTGGTGATTAATGTTATCCAAGGATCGCGGTAGTACTGGCTCGAGGGCCCGGGTTCGATTCCCGGGAAAGCCTCTCTGGGCACCATCAGCTGAACCCAAGCTGTGTGATTTTTCAGGTACCAGATTTTCCTAGGAAACTATAACTGGCACAGGGAAAGGAACTGGCCCCCCTTCCCTGATGTGCGAATTTCTCACGCCGTCAGACTTAGTGATGGGTGAACTATACCATCACGACCAAACCGACCTTCAGGTTGATTACTGTGTGTTTTTTAACGTCATTCTGCACCATTATAAGATCTCGACGCATTGAATGTGCTTAAGCCGAGCTTCTTCATCTATTCATTATTGTTTGCAAGGTTCGCAATATTTATCTCCAAGTCCGCCATGAAATAACCCGGTAAGCTTTGTGTTTATTCACTTTCACTCCATCGGTTACCACTTGACTTTGTCCCCGCGAGTTGGCTCCGACAGCGACTAGTGCTTGTTAAAAATGCAGCGTAAACTCCTCAGCCGGAGTCCTGACCAGAGTCCAAAGTTCGTCCCCAAACCAAACCAAACCGAACCTCCAACCCCTCCCTCTCCCTTCTTACCCCTCTCTTCCTCCTCTCATATGGAATCCCTCTCCTCTTAAAACACCCCCCTCCTCTTCTCGTGATGTTTTCTGGGAAGTATCTTCACGTTCGTGGGCGGGACTACTTGTTTTAATTTGTGCAGAGGAACGATCTTGGCAGCCCACTCAATCCCCTCTTTCTCTTTTACTCTCTCCCGGTCCTGCTGCCCGCCTCTCTTCGTTTCCCCCATCCTCTCTCTGGCTTTCATCCTTCCCCCAATTTGCGTCTCCTCCAAAACCTTTTACTATTCCCAAGACTCCTGAGAGCGTCTCACCCGCTTGGTTCTCCCGTCGACGACCGTCAACTTGGACCAAGGTCGAGTTCAAGAGGGAATCGTCCACTCTTTACTTAACAATACGATTACACGCAGCGTGCCTACGTTAGATAGCAATATACAGTGCACTTGATCAATATCAATACCAACCATTAATTCACGGACTCGAAAGCTTTATCCACACGTCAGTGAAAGTTTCTTGCCCATTTTTAGCTTTTCTCCCCCCTCTCACTCGATGTTAGTTTGACTTTTTTTCTTCGGCTGCCTGGTCGCTTGAGCTAGATGATTTGGTGTTGTCCAAGCAATCTGAATTCCTTAAACCGGGTTTTGTTTTACTTTAATTTTCAAAGGCTATTATTTTTTCAGTCTTCGATACTCAGAAGGTTATATAGCCGATTCAAAATCGTGAACGTTCGCATCCATTGCTTTGGGATTTACGTGAATTATTTGGGCTTTGAATCATGGTTTCTTGAGGAAATAATTTATGTCGAATTTAAAAAAAAGATGAAGGGTAACTATTTATTATAGAACGCTCGGACACTTGGAAAACTCTCGTAAATTTGGTTTATCCAAAAATGAGTTCCTTAAGGTCAGGTTAATTGGGTCGACCGTCGAGAAATCGGAAATCATTTCTGCCAAAACCATACCTGTATAAGTATTTTTTAATGCTTCTGAATGCTCAAACCTCTGAAAAATGTTTATTATTCATCGATTCTTCTTAAAGCATAGAATCCCGGAAAAATAAAGAAACGGGAAATAGTAAACTCCTGTTGTTCATTCTAATATTGGATGTTATAATCAACGATACATTTCGTTGCGTATATTGATATGCAAAATTTAATAAGAAGCATAGATTGCGAGATTAAGATGACTCGTGAGTGTAAATCCGAGTCAGCAGAATTTATATTATAAACCAGTGACATAAAAAGGAATCAACGTCTTTTCCAAGCTTATTGATAGGGTCTTCCGTCTGAAAGCGTTTATTGTGCGATAATATAGTCAAATGGAGAGTTCGTTTCGCAATGCTGCTGAATAATTGGTACTGTACACTATCAGCGCCCGTGGCATTGGTAGCAGTTATGCTTTTGAATATTTATGTAGGCAGAGAAAATTGTTGCGCATTCAAGGCAGCATCTAATGCAGTTTTTTGGAGAATGTTAGAGCAGAAATAAAGGAAACAGTTTTTGCATCATTGCTGACGGTACAGACGATTCTACGAGTGAACAGTTTTCTGTGACAGGTGCTTCAAAACATGGCAGACATTTCAATCTATATAGAAATCATATTAAGGTATGCATTACAGTCCGTCGTAAACGGACGCAAAAATTTGCGTCGAGCAAGAGACAATAGAGATAAAATGATATCTTCATCGACTTCTAAAAAGTCGGCTCTTTACTCAGCCGGCTTTATCTTATTCATTAAATAAAGGAGATTTCTGGGAGTGAAAAGAATTATGCCCGGCCTCCCTCAAAAGTAATCGTTCCATTAAAATATGAAATTTGTTAAAATGAACTTCAGTAAAATTAATTGAATTGACTGAAAATATTACTCCAATATAAAGGAGCATGATAGCGGCTTCAATCAAAATGTTGCGCACCATAGCAAGCGGGATTGATGCTGAAAATAAAATAGTTATACTATACTGCTGAGTTACCCTGACAGGCAATTGACAAAGGTAGATTTAAATCCCTTAGTGATTTATTTTTTTATGGCTAATAATGTGGTCTGCATGTACTCATTACTTTCTTCTCGTTTTCTCATTTTATATTAATTTTTATTTGCTAATCCTGTGTTGGTAATACTTTTACTTCTCTTATTAATGTTTTCGGATGTAATATGCCTTTCTATCCCTTTTGATGCACCAGAAATTAAAGTAAATAATATGGAATCCCCATATATTTGCATAATTACACTCGGGCGCCAAAATGCTATCTTTGGTCTTCCATTAATGAATAATTAAATGCTATCTTTATTTTCTCTGCCTAAGGATTCTATGTCATTCTGCGTTCTACTCCTTGCTGCGCTAAAAGGTGTTTTATTGCATTTACTTATATTCAATACTCCTAATACTTTTTCCTGCAGATAGCATATCCTTGTTCGCCCTTTAACATTCATTTAAAAAATCTACACTATCTAATAATGTGCACAGCCATATTTTCTTCTGGTTGTTTCCGATAGTATTCTCTCTATGCTCACTGGTTACTCCATCTATTTCGCAGCATTATTCTCTTATGCCATCACATTCCTACTGGATTACAAGGGCTATACTTAAATTGTGTTCAAACCTAGGAAGAAAGGTTAATTATTCTATTCAAGTTATGATGAAAGATTTTCCGTCTGCTTAGCTCATTTTTTTGCAAGCAGTCATTTGTCTCGCTATCTTTGTTTGACATTGCTAAGGAGCCAGGTTACTCTGAACTGTTAGTATAGGCAATCGTGGGAATGCAATGATTAAATGGAATTAACATGGGTATACAGGAATTAATGAGAACATTTCAATTGACATTGTGAAAGTACCACAGTCCGTTCTTCCCCATCGGACGGTGGATAAGGTTATAACCGTTGCACGCAAGATAAGATGAAATTATCGAGTTCATGTGAAACACACACTTTTGCCCACTGATCCCCGATCATTTATCTTTCCAAAGTATAGACGATCTTCTTCAAGATACTTAAAGATGAAACCAAAGCGTTGGAACGTGTAATAAATGGTATAAAAAACAAGCTTAATGTTTGTTTACATTCAGTGAATTTTCAATGCTGAAGACATTGTTTACCGTTTGAATTACACGGGGCAATATCTCCGCTTCGTTTCATGTTTGAAGTATCTACGTAGGTGTACTGCCAGGGCCATCCGGTTGTTTATTGTGATTCGATGCGCATTTATTTTCTGTCACCTCCCTCCCGTGCCGAGTTTAAAAAGAGCTCAACATTGAGGGCGTTGCATCTCCTTTGCACCTTTTCTCCTCGAGTCCCTTTGACTTCTGGCTCGGAGACGCACTTCATCCTTTGTACTATATATTGGATTTTTCCGTGATCGACTGTGCTTTCGCACCGGTGATGGCCTCCTGATTCGTTTCACTTTGCTCATGCTCAAGCACTTAAATGGGAGCGATTTCTAAAGATAACCGTTTGCCTTGTGAAATTTGTTACATTTTATGTTAATGAGAAGTCTTTCCCTCCAGGAGGAGACGATATTCATGAAAAAATATTGATGGGTACAATTAAAAATTCTAGTATCTGGCAGATAGGCTATGGTAGGTGAGCTTTGATTAATTGTTACATAATCTCACCTATCTTGATGATTAGATTATGTCACAAAAATCATGACTGTTAAGTTCAAGATATTTGACAGATTTAAGTGTCATTTTTTCCCCGGATAATAAGGGAGCAGAATAACTGTAAATGACCGCCGTTTGAGGAAAAATATTTATCTTTTTCATTCTAAGTAGTTTAGCATGCTGAAATTATTTAATTTAAACTTTATTTTACTGTCCTTCTTGTGAATAGCTTGTCTCGCATGCTGTATACATGAGTATTTTACACTTAAATACCGCAGTACATGTACCTGTAGTTTACGTTATGTTCATAATATGAATAACTTTACATATTTATTGGTTAATTAATTAAGAAAAATTCATTTTTGATGTTGCGTGTCCGGTTTTGAGTCATCCCCTGCCTCGCACCCTAACGGTCCCTGGTAGAGTACCATTAAATGTAAATATATGGCCTTTATGTTAGAAAATATTAATGCGTTTAGCCATCTATCACGTTAATTGAAATAGGACATAATTGGTCACAAGATCATTTTCAATTTACTTTAAAAATGATTCGTAGTGCTTTGCATAATTTACCCGCATCGTGCATTTTGGCATATTCATGCTTGGGGAATAATCGGCTAGTAAATAATTAGAAGAAGTTTACAAACTCATTAAGCGAAAGTGTTTAAGGGTCCATATACCACTGTCCTGTTAGGTTATGTAATCCTTTATTCCGCCTGCCCCACCTCCCCACCTCTACTGTGTTCGTTCTTTGTGTGCTACAATCCTTTTCCTTGTACCTATTTCCATGCGAATAAATAAATAAATATATATATATATATATATATATATATATAGATGATGCGGAAGTACTCACGAGAGCAATATAACTTTTGGACGGCACAATAGAACACAGAATGAAACAGATAACACGTAAAAGGACACTCACACTGTAGATGATTTAAGCTTTCGGCCTACTCCGAGGCCTTCTTCAGGTCAGACTGTCTGAACCTGATGAAGGCCTCGGAATAGGCCGAAAGCTTAAATCATCTACAGTGTGAGTGTCCTTTTACGTGTTATCTGTTTTATTCTGTGTTCTATTGTGCCGTCCAAAAGTTATATATATATATATATATATATATATATATATATATATATATATATATATATATATATATATATATATATATATATATATATATATATATATATATATATATATAAGTTTTTGTGTAATGGGAAGAGTTGACCGCAGCCGTACTCTTATAAACTGAGTTCTGTTCCTAATTCCTCTTGAGAAAGGTGGTCGCACCACCGAAAATTCGAGACCCAGTGACTCCCTCTCTAATGTGTTTCAGTTGCTGTGTTTGTGTCGACTAGTTAGTCCATTTACATTATTGTGCACGTTCGTGGGATTTTCAAAAAAGTGACTAAAGTAAAAAATATATATATATATATATATATATGACTATATATATATATATATATATATAAGTGACTAAAGTAATATATATATATATATATATATATATATATATATATATATCCTCACGCATTAATGTGTTTAACCATCCATCACGTTAAATGGAACAAACATTATGTGGTCATTTTAGTTTGTTTTAGATTATTTATTTACATGTAAATAAATACGTGCATAAAAACTTACGGCACCAGTTCAAACAAGAAGACAATTATGACTAGTTCCCCTCCCGCCATAAGAAGTAATGCATTGCGCATTCGTACCTGGAGCGCCTCTTTTGATACACAGTTGAAAAACACAGGCTATTTCCCTTTCAAATAGACTGAGTTATACTTGTTGCGGTGTATATTCTGGTAAATCGAACGCAAAGTATGATAACGACACTTGTGAAATACGCGAAGAGGTTGTCGAGCTCTCATTAAAGTTTCACCGAAATTAAATACATTTAAGGTGATTTAGTTTTTGTTGCTAGTCTTTTTAGGGATTTTTTAACCTGACAAAAAAAACACTTTGTGCTGAAAGGATGACGGGTCCCCTTTTTGCAAGCGACCACCTTTAGACATTTGTCGAGTCTTCATCATGATCCCTAAACAGATTGTATTAGCCGCAGCCGGGAATATGTCGACTGACATATTTTTTTATAGGTCTGGACGAATCTTTTACGATTAAAAGTGCGATTTCGGAGTCCGCTCATGGCCATCTATTCCACCCTCTTTTATACTCATCGCAACCGCTGAACGAGACAAGTTGTGACAATTAATTCGCGGTTTCTGCGTTGTATTATGCTCGCAGCAAGCTCTCGTCGGGTGAGTTAATTGCGGACGGAGAGGAGGCCTTGGGCGAAGTCCTGTGGCTCTTTCGAAGGAAGCAACAAGCCAAGGCAAGCCGTGGATCGATCTGCCGTCCTCGGTGGAGAGCCCGCCCCCCCTTCCGACATCTTGGATTTGGTCCATTGTTGCGTCGATGCCGCTTGTAAATCCTGCCGTCAACAAGACCGAGGTCCGGGCTGAGTTTAAAGTGGTAGTCAATCCGTGAATCTCTGAATGGAATGACGGAAAATCTCAACCAACCTCAATAAACAAGATGCGTCGACACAGGTCCCAGTTCTTCTGACTGTTGATTGACGGGAAATAATCGTCCGTGAATTTGCGTTTTTAGTGACCGTTTTTTCATGAAAATTGCCAGCGGGTGTCGACTTTTTTGACGTAATCTTTTCTCGGAAAAATTATAGGATTTTGAAATATCTTCAAGGACGTAGATCAAATGGAATATAAATATTTAATCCGACATTTTTTTAATTTTGAAATTAATGCCTTCTAGTGGTTGTACATACAGTATCATCAAGTGTTTACGTCTGTGCCGTTGAAAATTTCAAGATACTTATCAAGTATTGATTTTCAACTGATTGTTTTATGGAGACAACTACCCCCGCCATGATGTTGACTCTCATGTTGATGTTTCATTAGAACACACGCAGTTTTTGAAGAGTAAATCGGTAACTCTGTCTAGTCCAAAAATTAAAAATGATACAATGATCGATTTTTATGCTTTTGGTAACATTTTTGGGAACGCGATATTTTTTACTCTTGTAAGAACGTCTTCGGCAAGTTTTTTTTTACTTTTAAAACGATGGAAAATTATATTTTATACATCAGATCTTTCCTCTTAAAGAGGGATGGATCAACTCTTAGGGGGTTCGGCTCTTATTCCCATTTATAATCCTGGTGTCATTTCCAACATTGTTTTCCGTTACAAAATGCCCTTGTATGGCATCATTTTGATAAAGTACGGGCATACTCGAATGGCGTCGATGGAATCGTAAAGTATCCCAGGAGTTACAATGAATGAAAAACTTTAGGGTTTCAACCTCCTCGAATCTGGACTCGCGTGGATCTCAGCAAACAATCGAGCACTCCATCTCATTGGGGAAGTGACGTCCAGGCCAGTGGCCATCGAAGCCAATTGGATTGTTCAATGGATTCGGAATCCTCACCGGCATTCCCTGCAGCGTGAGTCGTTGGATGTCCACATGGCGCGCCCTTCGACTTGTCGTTTTCGCCTCTTTGGGCGTGGACCTTCCTGAAACCCGCGCGTGAAACAGGGTCGAGGGAGTGTGGGGCGGAAGATTCGGGAGAGAAAGGATTGACCACCCATCGAAACAGATGTGACGAGCAGGGAGCGGGTAGAATAAAAAGGGAGGAGGGGGGAAGAGCGTGTAATTTTCGATTTATCGGCGGTTGGCATGGCCCCGTGAATACTGGTTCCTGCGGAGGGAGTGCGAGTGAGCAGTGAAGGGGGAAAGAGTGCTGTCGTGACGCGTCCCCCTCGTTGCCACTTTTGTGGTGCTCGGTCGGATCCGGCGCGCCGTTCAGGCGAGTCAGCCACGGCATTTATTTGACGTCTTGCCTTTAGCCTAATCCGAAGTGGAAATTGAATGTTCCCTAACCACCACCCGTGAAATATTTCCCGTGGTCTCTTCATTGCGCTTATTTGATTTCTTTCTACAGTTCAAACTTAAACAAATGTCGTTTCACGATGATTTGGGACTTAAATGGTGAAATAACAAAAAATGAATGGGGGTACGACATGTGTCAATAGTACGTGCATGCATGCCACTACTCCATTTAGTATTTCTACGTCTGCAAAATGCCCTGAGCGCCGCCGAAAGGGCATGTGGCTGGCAGTGTTAGGTCACCACCCGTGCATGCAAAAATATTAGTTCGACCATGCATTTGAATATATATTCGCTCCTATAAGTAAATATTCGTAGATATACATGCCTATATACGAGTGCGTTCCAATAAATAAGTCGCAAATGTCAGCAAGACGAACGCAGAAACTGTTATGAACATCGTTTGGAGTATCCACCGTGCAGTGCCGACTTAGCCTCCCGTGATTTTCATCTGTTCGGACCCCTAAAAGTCATTAGCTGGGCTCGTTGGCTGCGACAGCAAACTAAACTTCTTTCCTGCCGTCTAGAATTAGAATCAAGAATTTAGGATGGTTGTCTGAATGTACAGCCTGAATATGCAGAAAAGTGGAATGAAGTTCAGGAAGTTGCCTTGATTAATATTTCCTCTGTTCAGTTTTGCGAGTTATTTATTGACCTACCCTCGTGCATCATGGTTTGGTTAACTGATTCATTTAATTTTGAGTTTGAAACAAATATAAAAGAACGACATGAGACAGAGTCAAGAATTTGTTTTCGAATTCATAACGTGAGATGCAGTTCAGCGTTTTGGGATAAGTACATGGCACAACACCATTTCTTTGGCATTGGCTTCAAGAGTAACGTGATTTCTGAATCACGTTACTCTTTTGTCCTTTCCAGAAAACCCGATGGAAAAACAGTGGGAAAGAGCTGACTTCAAATCATTTTACATTTATCCGTCTTAGCATAAAATTTCCTTTTATTTTATAGAAACTTCGCAAGTTTATTTATTTTCCTTGTCCGTTAGCCTCTCCGGCAAGGACTGTTATCTTGCTCCGCCCACCTAATACGTAACTCGACTAGAGGGACAAAGATAAAAACTTAAAACTCGTTAACCTAGACCGAGAGGATGGACATTTTGGATATTTCGAGCGTCGTAGTACCTGGCATTCAAGGGTCGAACGTGGAACATGAAAATTGACCGGGCAAGTGCCGGAGCCACCCCATTGAATTCAAAACCAAAGGGTTTATAAAAAAAAATAAAAATGGTTACGATACAGTAAAAATTTTAAAAAATCATTAAGTAAGCAGAAATGAAAGTTAGGGTTTAAATTGGTTGAGAAATTCTGATCACGCATGGGTTTTCTGGCCAAGGAAAAACTACGGGCCTACCCCAGGTACTTTTATTGGTTCCAGTTAGACTGCTTTAAGCTTTATAGGTGGAAGAATATAGTATATTTTACGAAGCCTTTAGTGATGTACTGAGCTGTTTTAAACATAGTATTTTTAGCGCTGCCTATATTGAGTGGAGTACCTGACTCCTGTTTTATTTGTTTACATTAGCCCTGAAATACGGAAAATGCTCTGCGATATGAAAATCGAGTTAAGCTCTAGGAAACGATAGGAAAATTTGCGTCCCTCCATGTACATGGGAAAGTGATTTTTTTATCTCATATGTTAGATTTCAGTTGGTTCATCGACATATTGGTCTAGAAAGCTCTCCTTCACTGCTTCAGAGTGAATGTGTTAACGTCATGCGCAAAGCCTACCAATAAACAACCGTTGGACGAGGTTCAGAAAAAAAGTGTTTAAATATATTGAGATCGAGTCAAACAAAGTATCCTACGGATCTTGGGACCCTCCTGGTACAGGATATTGCCCCATGTATCGCGGCCTAGTCATCTCCTAGAGTCTGCTTGCTGGTTGCTATCTCCTATACACCCTACGAGCTTCCCACTTGAACGCGAGGAGGGAAGCCTTAAAACACCAATCTTTGACAATGCAAATGCTGGACAATATATCTTCGCTATTCCAGCTTTTGGGATTTTATTCTTATTTGAATTAGGTCTTGAGTTTTTACTGCTTTTCGAAATAGAGTTTCTGCTTTTTCAGGGCGCTGTAACAATCCTTTATTGTAACAGAAAGCCATATAATTGATACCACGGACGTGTTTTATTTGATACGATTTGACATTACGGAAATTTTTGAGTGGCTCTATTTATTCAAGATCATATTTTTTATGTTGTATATTATAATGATATTTTATTCATCGTCTCGAAAGGTATTCGGTTCATATTTTAATGGTCGTAAATTTTTGTATTTTTATAAAACACTCATGTATTTCCGATCTTCTTTCGTCTCTTCCGTCCACTGTAAGTTCTGAAGAATATTGAGATTGAATAGTACACATTGGCTATGAAATATAAAATTATATTATGCATACGAGTACTCGTAGTACTGTTGTTCTTATTTTTATTGGCTTCTCGGTCGGCATCGAGTGTTTTTATGTGAAATGTTTGGTCTGAAGTATTGAAGATCCAGAGAGATGCCAAAAGCGAAGGCTTTAGATTCCACATTCGTGATATATATTTCTTCCAAATCAATGTCTCAACCTTCCATAAATTTGCTGGCCGTCACCAATGTTGATCGTGTGAAGTCACTTAAGCAATTCGAACTATATCCGTCGACGCCTCGGCCTCCCCTTTTTGATTTCTGATTTTGATTCCAATTCTAAATTATTATTCGTCAAACATATCAGTGAATAGACTAGCCATTTTCAAAGATCATCCAATCCATTTTGAATGATTTATCAGTATGCTGTTGTCAATATGGTCAACATTATTGACAATTGATTTTTGTGTAAATATAACGTTTGATAAATACAACATGTATGATAACACGCTATGTAACACATACGTAAGTCAAAGTAGAGATCATGATTCGAACAAAAATTATAAATTAGGTTAATATATGTTCAAATCTTACTTTTTATATACCTACCCCCTATCCCCTCAACCTCTCAGTTATTAAACTCTGAAAATAAATTCGGCAAAGGCTGTTTAAAGGCGATAATTAACCATGTAATGTTTGATGCCTTATAAAAATAAAATACTGTGTTGTTCAATTAATAGTGATACAGGTGGATTACATAATTATAACATTGCAAGCCTAGAAAATAATTTAGTACAAACTTATGAAATTATATAATACCTATTTTTCAAGTGAAATGTATCGTAATACAATATGCATATATGCAATGGCATAAGTATGTCTAAAAGTAAAATTTTCCTGATCAGAGCAAAGTAAAAATGACCAGAGGTTTGCGTGGCAAAAAGACTTCTGAATTTGAAACCACGTTGTAGGGGTGATTAATATACGAGTACAGTCAGGCCGACGGGCGTCCATGGTCCACTCATCCAGCATCACTTGTGACATAGAAAGGGAACGAGGGGCAGCGTATTGGTGGCCATCCTTGCATCCATCCGGAACCGGTTTTTATTTCCGGCCATATCAGTTATTTTACCTTCTCACTTTGCAACTGTTAAAAGTTCAGCGATGCTAATACGCCACAAGCGGTTTCTTTCGACGAAAGCATTTTTGTGGATTTCCCATGTATAGCTGGCCTCTTGAGTGGAACGGTAATGGAGTAATTAGACGGATAGTATCAAATCAATCTCTCTCTCTGTCCTTTCCGGGGCAGGTGATCGTCATAAAAATAACTTCTACTCGGACTGATGTGGACTAAAGTAATGTGAATACCGTCCGTGATCAAAAGGGATGGCGTCTTTTGCTACGTTTGTATTCCTGTATTTTAATTAGGCAACCATGCCATAAAATTGATCTCTTTCGATTGTGAACTGTCAAATTATAGGTCACGCAAGCTTTGGATTTATTATTTACGCCGTTCCAAGTTATTGAACTGAAAGTTTCTTCGAGTAATTTCATTCGAGCTGCAGTATTTTTTTCATATCGTTTGGCCTTGAGTATCCCATATACCCTTGATCAACCGCTAGCAAAAGTTTTGGATGCAGTCATACCACGTTGCGATTGCCTTGACTTGCCCCGTGCTATTCAAAGTTTTCAAATAACCCGCTTCTCCAAGAAACAAGCATTCGCGAGCCCCTTATGAAGCCATCGTCCCGAAGACAACACTCATCTCAGGGCACATGGGGAGAGAACTCGAGAGTGGATTCGACCGCTGCAGCTGTTGCACCATCCACTCACGTGATGCGTTCGGTCCTGCATGTGCAGCTAAAGATCGATTTCTCTTGAGGGCTCCTCCCGGATAACCGGTGGTGCTATCTTCCTATCCACTCCCTCCCTCCCTCACTCCCCATTCCCAACGGTCAGGGAGCTTCCAGATGTGGATGCTACGCAACAAACAAGGTCGCCATGGGGATATGTTCCCCCGGCGGGACGAAGCTGTCACTTTCCGGCGTTCACAAGAACTCAATTGGGCCAATTTACGCACTTTCTACGCACTTTATACGCACAAGATAAGGCAGTTGGGAGTACTTTGATCACTCGAAGCCGAGGACGTCACGTAATCCCTTCTAAATTATTTGCGAGTTTGTAATCCTCCGCATTGTTTCAGGCGTGAAGGAGGTGGTGGGAGCTAAACTAATTTCAGGTTGAAGCATAAACACAAGGAAAACAAATCGATCGTGTCCTTATTCCACGAATCATGAAAAGTGTCGTGGAACAGCATTATGTCAGTAATGACATCAATTCGAATAAACAGAAGTATTTACTAATTAATTATCGCACACGCGCGCTAAATATATATATATATATATATATATATATATATATATATATATATATTATTCAGTAATCTACCAGTTTAGGTAGGTTTTGGAAGGGCACAACTACCAAACAAATATTTTGTGACTCCTAGCAAAACACAATCCAGCAACCTACTCTACATCAGTCTCTCTTATCCCTAAGCCCTTCATCCCGTCCTACATCGCCATCCTGTTCCTGCCCTTTCCTCGTTTGCCTAATATTCTCCCCTCCATTACAGTCTTCAACATCCCACTACCGATCAATACGCCCTTTTTCCATTACCCCACTTGTCTTTAGCTGTTACCACAGATCTTTCCTTTTTATTTCCCGGTAGTGATTTAAACGTTCTGTATAGCGCACCAATTTCACCCTTACTTCGCAAACATTCCGTACACTGCGTCTTCTATAATGCTTCTTTAGTTTAATTTTTTGCTCGCCTCAATTTATTTTTTCATTTCTTGTACTTCATTTTGCCTAACTCTGTGTTTACATTCTTCCATTTTCTTCTCTCATCCATCTTTGCAATCATCTCATCCGTGACCCATGATTTCCTTGCCCTTTTCCCTTTAAGGGTGCCCATAGTGATTTCTGCGGCTTTCGATATCCCTTTGTTGATACACTCCCATTTTTCGTCAATAGTACTCGGCTTCATACCCTCATCTTCCTGGGAAACCATACATCAATCAACCCAGCAATCCTGGGAAACATAGGGAAAGGATCCCCCTGTATATATATATATATATATATATATATATACATAGATATGTATAATGTAAACGGAGAAGCAAGATACTGCTAGCGAACAAAATCAAACACGCATTCCAAATTTTCGGTGGTCAACCAAGCGAGAGAAGGAACTCACTGGTCTTTCTTGACTCTCCCTGATTGGTCAGTTCCTTCTATCCCTTGACTTTCTGATTGGTCAGTTCCTTCTCTCCCTTGAGGAAGGTTATTTGACCGCCGAAAATTCGGAATACGTGTGAGTGTCATTTGTTTGTGATTCCCTGTTTTTGGTCGTTAGCGCTAAAACGCTTCTCTGTTTTCATTATTATTCACAACTGTTATTTTCCTTTAAGATATAGATATATATATATATATATATATATATATATATATATATATATATATATATATATATATATATATATATATATATGAGTGTTTTTGTAAATTATCGACCAAATATTTAATAATTGTTATATTATCACCCCTTGTGGTTTTCCATAGAGGCCAATTCATCTTCCAAGTACCTAAGTTCGTGGCATGGAAATGGTGGAAATAAAAAACTTGCTCATAGACGCCCAAAATGGGTCCATATCATTGCGTTTGCCAGACGCGTAGGTTCTTGCTAACGAGTAATGAAAGTGCTTCTCTATTTTGGCGCATGCAATCAAGGAAAGAGATGGAAAATAGAGTCGTAAATGCATGATCCACCTGCTTATTATTACACGACATTCATAATTTTGGTTGACTATTCGCAAACAAATCCAGAGTCGGAACTGGCTCAACCAATCTGATTGAACAACCCTTTCTCTACCATTTTTCTAAGGACATGGAGTTTTGAACGGTGAGTGTATATGAGCCAATATCTAGTAACATTCGTGTTTGAACTGATAATTGTGCATGCATGACAGATGTCCCAAAAACCCCCCGCCACAAGCCTATGTGGGTGCTTGTGGGGTATCGTGTAGATGTAATGAAAATCTGGGATGGGTATTTTACTTTCGCTTTTGGTATACTCGGTACACCTTCTAATTTCATTCATGCACTCATTGCGTAAAATGAACAGTTTTTCGTAACTAATCGTTCTCCATAATCGGTACGTAACGGTAACTTACCACATAATTTGCAGCTCGATGAGAACGCACCCTTTGTCACGTACAATGCCGATGGCTTGCACTAGATCATGTAAATGTAAATATATATTCTATTATGTTGCCGGAATCTATCCACGCTAAAAATTAGCGAACGCCATGACATGCGTCGTCCAATGTATTTTTTAGTAATTTCTGGAGCCCAATCTATTTCACAGTGTTTCATTGGTTAAATCAAACTTGTAGCCTCTTCACGAAGAAATGGGTAATTTCTCAATCATGTTCTCAATAGTAATATTTTATTAATCCCATGACTTGGTCCAAAACTTTTACGTAGGATAAGTCAGATCAACGCAAAATGTAATGCTAGTGACACGATATCATGTCTCTAAAAATTCTTTGACAGTGTAAAAGCATTTCTTAAATTAAGGCAATGTCAATGCTCTTTTTTAAATAAGAAAACAGTAAAATCTTTTTTTTATTTTATAGGTAAATGGTTAAAGTATTTAGTTTCTGTATTATGTTTTAATTTTTAGAATAACTTTAAGTTACGAGGAGGTTTTATATCGTCAGTTTTTTCGTGTGTCATCCATGTACATCCATATCAAAGCCATGCAAACATAATTTAATATTCCATGGAAAATAGAGTAGAAATATGAATACGACAATCTAGTGGTTATATTTCAAACTTTTAAAATGTACTTTACAGCTACTTACTGTATTTACAACGGCAATAATGCTAATTGCCCATCACTGGATTTTAAATGGACGAAAAGAATGGGGTGAATGACTCCAGGCTACGATGGTGTACTTTAATCAAGGGAAACTATGCTGCTTGCTTTCTAATTTGTGATTGACAGAACTGTTCTCAGGAGATAACAACCATAATGAACTTTGGAACACTATTATTATATGGGATTCCCAGTTCAAATGTTCATCAATATAAATCCCTAGAAACTTTGTAACTGTATATCCTTCTAAATGTTTATTGTGGATTTTCAGTTGAGGACTGGACAGGAAATTTTAAATGGGCGTAAATGAGTAAATTTATATTTTTTGTGGATGATCATTACAATGTTGGTGAAACACCGAGAATCCATTCAGTCAGTTTCTTGCTGAAGAACAACAGAAATATTTTAGTAATTATTTTCACATTAAATTAGATTATTAGTGTCATCTGCACACATCATTAAATCGTCAGAGCTAATAAACGATGGAAGGTCATTTACGTACAAGAGCTAGAGCAATGGCCCCAGCATTGAACCTTGTGACTATTTTGCGTAATTTCTGTGAATACGTAGTTTATGTATCGTGAAATTTGCTTTAGAAGAAGATAATGGGATACAGAATAACTTGATGGGAGTGTGCACGAAAATCTGCGTCCGAATTCCAAATTCCATTTCTTTGAGTTTTTTTTCCAATTGCATTTCTTTACGAGTCACCACCTATGGAGCCAACTCGATATCTCTGTAAATTTTAAGGAAAAAATTCCAGCAGAAACAGCTAGAATGTAAATTTTCAAATTACCAAAATTTGATTTTACATGTATATGCAAAAATAGACCTTTCAGTGCTGGAGAAACCTCGTTAAAACTTTAAAACTTATCATCAACTTTGATTTTATTTTAGGTCATTACTCTCATCGAGGGAAGTAAGGTTTTTTATACCAAGCTTCACATTTTACGAAATTTTCATTCATAAGCATTGAATCACGAATGATGGTAATAAATATTCCAATATGAGATTTAAATTGCAACATCATGCATGGGTCATTGTCATTGAACACGCAACGGGTGCAGGAAAAACGTACAGGAAGTTAAGCAGATGGTGGTCAGCCTTCGCGCTGGTTATTTTTTGCACTCTCATATATGACTGGCGGTAGCGAGGAATTCAGTGGAAGAGGAAAATGTGCAGGAATTTTAAAGCCTCGGGCCATAGTTCCTGGTCTCGTCGAAGGGGGGCTCTTCGGAAGCGAGTTATCCTGAACTTTTCTCCGAATTGACGCCGTAACTCGCCAAAAATTTGACATTGAGCAATGACCTGGTCTGACTGGTCCCCGGCGATTCATTTCCAACTAAATTGGATCGGATCCTCCTAAATTAACATCCAAGAAAAGATCTCCCTGGAACTCGGGGGTACTCCGGTGGAATCCAGTATCTCATATTTGGTTCCCCTTCGGGTAAAACCTTACGGATTAAAAGTATCTTTTGCATGTTTTAAACGTTGATTTTGTGACCGTAGGAGTTGAGTGATTCCTTCCTCTCTTCTGAATCCATTAGAAACGAACATTTTTATGTTTAACTCTGCTCCACAAGAGCTTTTGTTACGTATTCGCTCTAATGGAAAAATCAAGTTGGCCATTACGATAAAAATAGTGATAATTGTTTCGTATTTCCTCTCTTTGTTTACTGTATTCACATCGCATGGGCCCTAAATATCAGTTTCCTTGCATGGAGATAATGCAACACCGAGAATACGAGGCAACTTACTTCCTGATGAGGAAAGCATTCTTGATCCAGGAATCAGGAAAACATTGCTTCGTATTGAAGTAGTACTTTGTATATTATTTATTTTTTATACAATCATTGCTTTTCATTTATATTTTCATTGTTGCTCCTCGTTAAGAAAATTTTATTTAACACTCAAAATCAATGCAGATACTGTTATTGAAGAAAGAAAGGTCTTATGCAATGACTCCTAGCTACATGACGCCGTAGGCGTAGCTTATTTGTCTACACCTATCCTGTGTAGTAATTAAGTGTATTATACGCATATGATGGGATATTACCCAAATGGTATGGAAACTATGCATTTCTTAATTATCATGAATTGATATGAGCCAAATTTACATTCTTACCCTGCCGATATTATTCGCATATTCCCTCTTGTGGAAATCCAAATATTTCTAAGGTGTCTCTCGGAGAGTATTTTCCATTACCGTTCATTATGGAGTGCTTCAACCCGTACTTGTATCCGCATGTCGATGAACTTTAATTGCTTCGGTAGAAATAGTTTACATTTACAAAAAATCGATTTTCTTTGCGCCTGCAAACACTCAGGGAAATTTAAGAATTTCGCAATATGTGGTATCTTAAAATGATTCCTCAATTGCAAATGCATACCTTAGCTAACGCTTCCGCGTTTGTGACATAAAGACCTTTATCGATGAATGAAATTTATTTCTTGTCACGATTTTTTTATTTGCCTCCTCAATGTACTCGAAAACCTCTTTAAGAGTGTGCAACGCTTAGGTATATAGGCAAGAGAATGAGTCGAATTTTCAGGCTAAGTTGTTTAAAGCAGTGAAAAACGCTCATGAAAATGTTGGAGCAAAAGTGGATGCGCGCAAAATTCCGGAGCGGCAGGGCATTGCACTTTTAAAAATAAAAAGAGCTCGTGATACAGTCCATGCTTGTGGAAGAGTTTTGAATTTGCTATTGTTCGGTGGGCTTCAAAACAAGTCCTGTTTCCCGTGTTTGTGGTGGGTGCATATTCCTCGAAATCATGCAGCTTGCGCGGAAGATACCTATGATTAAAATGGGGACTATCGTCAGTTCCCTCTTCTCTAGGAGGACTAGAAAACTACGTAAAATATTTGGTTAAGGTTTTTTATTAAGACTCTGAAAATTTTAAAAGTTAAACAAATATAATACAAATAATTTTCATCCAGGTGTTGCTTCCGAAAATCATTTCTTTTGTTATTATTTCTTCCTGCGATCGAAATGTCAACGGGAATATTGATTTTATGATACTGATTTTACTCAAAACCGGAAGATCCATGTCTGGTGATGTATCCATTGTCTCCTTTTTTTCGACGAGGGTGAAAATATATGCTCTTAAAATAATCAGCTGAATCTATGACAGCGTATTGTGGACCATTCGTGAGAATAAATAACATACCCGCACCAGGAGAAAGAGAGAGGGAGAGAGACAAAAGGAAGGAGGACGTTCCACACACGAGAGTTGAATAAACTGCCAGAGAAGAGGAGCCGACGACTTGGCAACACCGCATAACTCTCTATCCCACCCCTTCCCTTTCTCCCGTTTCCCCTCCTTTTACTACGCTGACGTCAGTGCTTGGGATACCTCCTACGGTCCCTCCCCCGCTTTCCCGCCCCGCTCCTCGTCCTCATCGTTTTCCCCCCACCCCAGTACTCCTCCCATTCGAACATACGGAAGTAACTCGGTCGTAGTCTGCACTCCAGAAGAGCTCGTCTAAAAAGAACACCCAGCGGTCGTTGACCCCAGGAGCTCGGCGTCGCTCGGCACTCTCCGGCATCGCTCGTAGATATCTCCCTCTTTCGCGGAGAGTTTATTCCGCTCCGCCCTTTAATCTAATCACGCCCTCCCCTCCCTCTATCCACTCTTCCCCTTCCTCCCCCCGCTTCATGCGCCTCCGCCCCTTTCCCCGCCCCGTAACCATATCGCCCGCCCTTTACACGCATATTTACCCCTTTCCTCGTCTCATCATGCCTGGCGAAAAGGCAAGCGAGCGGCGGCGGCGGCGTGAGAGGCCGCCCGCCAAAAAAGAACGAACGACGGAAAAACTCTGGCGGATTACAACGAATGCCGTTGCTTTCCCCCCCCCCCACCTCCCGCCTCCCCATGGTTGAATAATTGGAAGCAACGCAACGCTCGAGCCAAACAAAGAGTTCGTAGGTTAGTGAGTTCCGTTTGGGAGGAGATATCGAGGTGAGACGGGCAGAGGTAATTTTGCGTTGATGGGTTGTGGGGGGTGAGGGTGGTGGCTCGGCTTGTTTCGGTGGTTTTGTCTACAGTGCTGTAGGACCGGATTTCCAACACCCCGCGACACCATCAGGCGGTGCTGTGAGCATGACCCGCGCGAAGACGTCAGAAGAAATAATTAAACAAGTTACTTATTTCACGACAATAATCGGCATGTTCGCGAGATTGATATATTTCACGTGGATCGCGCGTGAAGCTTATGTTATCTACCAATTTGATTTTTTTTGGATGTCAATGCTTGAAAATTATCTCATATCTGTCCTGTCCGTCTGTCTGCTCTGAGAGTTAGCCCACCTAAACGCTTTGCTGCGGGGGGTTTAGGGTCTGAAAAACTATCACCTTGAAGCTGGTGCCTCCAGATGTACTGTAGATCGGAAGTTATAATTCTAGTAGTACCGAAACAAATCAAATGTAAATAAGTCATTCCTTATATTCGACATATCTTCTTTGGAAATTTTATGGTTCACTCCTTAATTATGATAAGCCATGTGTACCCGTAAAGACAACATTTTTAATCACCAGAGGTTTAGTACATATCTAACTATATGTTAAGAGGCGAGTAAGAGTGATTCAGGAATTTCAAATGTTTCCAAATGCCCCGTCCATTTGGCAAAACCAGTGATAATCACAAATTACTGGTTCAATTTTCCAAATGAAGTCGAATAATGAGCATTTCTATTTTATCCGTGTGAGGATAGTCCTGGGTAACTAGGGTTGGGAATATATTAATTGCTCCCTGAGAGTCAAATTTGGTAGTTACGCCATGGATGGTTTTCTGACCTGTATTATATCTCTCCGTAGTATTTGCTCACTTTGTATTGATTCTCATTAATGAAATATGCATCATTTTCCTATTTTGTGGTTGTTGCTTTCCATTGCTGTTTATACAAAGTAATCAACGATATACGGTCATATTCTTTTCATATTTATATACATTGAGAAATGAGTAAGATAATTCGAAGAAATTGTCAAATTCTGACGATATCTGACGGTTGATGCAATAACCGACGGAAATACAACACGCAAATTTTTATGGAAGTGATAAGGTTCATAAAAGAATCGATGCTGATATCGTCTTTGTCTTCTCATATTCATTTTCAAAAAGCCTATCGGTCGTATAGGGACGTGGTAGTCCGGTGGGTAAAGTGCTGGGCTATTGAACGAAGGGGTCGGATTCGATTCCGGGTAACACCTCTATGCACCCTCAACTTCACCCATGCTTTTTTCGGATACTAGATCATCCTGGGAAACCATTGGCGGGACGGGGAAAGGAACTGACCCACCTCATTATTCTGTTGATGTACGAATTTCTCACGTCTTTGGGCTTACTACCACACAGATGAACTCTATTCTCATCTATCAGCCCGACCTTCGAGTTGAGAACTGTGGTGTGATCGGTCAATGGGCGAAAAAATTAGTTTTAGAATGATGATTTTTGTGGTGAGGCAAAAAAAATAATAGCACATGTAGCAAATGCGTAAGCATATTTTTCCAATTTCACTTGAATAAATTAATTTAGGTTCATTATCATGTTTTTGCGGCATAATTCTTTCTTGATTAATATATTGTTTCACATGTAAATTTCCTCTCAGTTATTGTACTTCGGCCTTGATATTGTAAGGATTTTTAAATTTATGTTTGTTCCTATGGAGTACATTGTTAATATTCTCATTCAACGTTAGACCTTTATGAATCGAAAAAAAACAAAATCCGTCGTTCTTATATTAAACATCATTGAATCTTTATTTCTGTAACCTAATCTCCGTTCAATAAAATCATTATTCAAAAATTAACAGATACGCCGAGAAAAATTAAAGAAAATTATCTTATATAGTAAATAATCTGTTTGCTAATGATTAAGTGGTAGGATAATAGAAATACAAACCGTGTGAATTATCGCTCGTCCTTTTCCATGAATTGAATTGCGTGAAAAAATTAAGACCTAAAACCGTAGTGACAACTCGAATGCAGCCGCAGATGTTGATCGTTGGGTTATTATTTCAGTGATTTTTTACTTGATTGGATTATTTAAACGAAGGAAAAGAGGAATTCTAGTTCTAAGCCAGGTGTTTTCGAATTAGATACTCTCGGCCATTTAAGCAGCCCGTCATTGTTAGGTCCCAATGCTTTTTTATAATTTTTAATTTTTAAATTCAACCTTAATTTTTCTCATTGGAAATCATGCATTAATGGTTTTCCTTGTCTTGTAACATTACATAATTTTAAAGTGTGAGATGAGTAGCGCCCATTATACGTATATTAACTGAAAAACCATATAAAATATTAGGTCCACCAATCTGCTACCTGATTATCGTCGTATACTTTTTGATTTCATGAAATGATTTTTCACAATTCACAAAAATTAAAAGTAGAATGGTAATACCAAATGTAATTACTAGTTTCCATCAGCAGGCAAGCCTGCATTACCTGTGAAAATCACCACATAAATTACACATATATTTTTCGAATGATATAATAAATAAACTGTTCACTCCATCCATCATTAACTTCGTAACGAGTCAGTTATTTGTCTACTTGAAATCATAATGATATGCTTAGGAAATCGACGCGATCAAACATCACTGTTTGGTTGAATCAGCTGACGGCTGTGGGAAATGAAATCGATTCCGTTCTTCGACCGGCCACGACAGACAAATTTTGCTGACGCAGTTTCTTCTTGAAACTTTGTTGAGTCATCTTGTGTGATGATTACCCAACATTCCATTTCCTTAGTTCAGCGCATCATAAATTAGTATGAAATACAATTCATTCGTTTAATTTTCGTTAATCAGTAATGTCTAAATCATAATCAGTATTACTTCAGTTATTTAAGTCACCACATAAAATACAAATATAATTAATACTATGACAAAAAATAGATACGCCGTAATTGCCACGTTTATTTGAAATTTACTCCCCGATTTTGAAGGAATGTATCCAGGTCACGGTAATGGAACGCCGACGCAAAGAAATGCGTATCCTAAAAGTATACTGCGTTTATACTTTTGAATGGTAAATGGATTTATCACGCTATCTTAGCTGACTATGGGAATTAGTTATAGGATTTGACCATCAAAGCATTTTAAAAATTTAGTTTCTCCTTAAAGCTAATTAATATTAAGTATTTAATGCATGTACACACCGTATTTTGTCTTCTTATGCATGAGTAGTGAAGATTAGGTCTTAATGATTGCATGACGTTGAGCCAAGATAACATGATCTACTCGGCTACATAGAGATACGTACATTTTCTAGTTTTCAGTGAGTTGATCCGTATTGCCCTCGCTTCCAGCTTCAAACCATTCTGATAACTGCCAAAACGGGACTCGCGTCCTTGGCATATTGCACCACAAACTAATGAATCGTCTCCCGGCGTTTGATAAGAAAGAATTCCTGTTTAAGTTTAGATAACTTTGTCAAATTATAATCGCCTTGGTTGTACAAGGTCTGTCCTAAAAGTAGTATGACTTGTATTTTCCCGGATAGACGGACGGACGGGTGGCGGTTTTTCTGGCTGGGTTCGAGGGAGAGTAGTCACTAGATGGGCTGGAGGCCGGTGGTAGTTGTCTCCCAGCCTTTGCGGAGCGCGGATCGTTCATTTGCGAAGCCACTATAACGTGACCACGTTACGCTCTGTCATGAACCGGTTGTTGCAACAGTGCTACGCCATTCAATTGTTCATGAAACTGGCAAAACCAAGAAAGAGACATGCTCGATGCCGCTCATGGTGATGATCCCATGGGTAGATCGGGTGTTTTTTGATTAGCACAAATAGAGAGCTTGTTTCGGGAGGGTAGAGATGATGTTGAAGACGCCGACCGTTCAGGACGCCCTTCGACCTCAAAAAGTAACGAAAAACTTGCAAGAGTTAAGGTTTTGTTGAACAGGGATCGCAGATTAAGTGTTCGCATAGTTTGTGATGAACTTGGCTTCCCAAAAAGTATGCATCTACTTGTGACCGAAAACATGGGCATGGGAAAGGTGTGTGCGAAGCTAGTTCCGTCATTGCCCTCGAGCGAACAAAAGGCAATTTGTCCCCGGATTTGCCAAGAGCATCTCGACTAAAAAGTAAGGCTCCAAATTTTTTAGACGATGCTCCATCAGACTTCTTTCTTTTTCCCCCACCTCAAATTCGTGCTGAAAAGACGTCACCACGGCTAGTGGAAGGCCGTGACGAGGGAGCTTAACAACATATAGTACTTCGATGACTTTTAGTCAATGCATAAACTCTTTTTTTAATCGACTCAATCCTACTACTACTGGGACAGACCTTCTATAAAGGTATTCCTTGGGGTATTTATAATACTTGTGAAACATTTACCAGCAGCTTACAAGTGACATAGTATGTCGAAAATAGGGTTGTATTATTTTATGGTCCATGAAAGGTAACTCCCCGTGTTTTATTTTGCAATATGAATGCATTGCACATTTAAAAAAATATTTTGTGTTCACAAGTGTTTAACTGGCGAATCCAAAATTAAATTTTATTAGAATGAAAGAAAGTGAAATAATTAATTACGCCTGCTGAATTAAACCTAAATGTCACATGCAGAAATGCTGTACAAGTCTTTATATCAGGAAAATTAAGAGTAATCACATTAGTTAAATGTGAGGACATCAACATTTAAAATCGTAAAAAGAGGATATTCCAGTTTTTTAGAGCAATATGTACATGTATAATGAAGTTCTTGGATCCAACGAAACATAATTAATGGGTACATTAATATAAGTACATTGTAGATTAGTCTCTCGAGAAAAAAATATGATATTGAAAAAATATTTTTCTGTGTTGTTTTGATCCATGTGCTGTTGTGTATCACACATGTATGTAGGAGCGTTGGGGCGCTAAGTGACTTACTATCGCACTGCCTTCGTTCAGTGATCCCATTCATGTTCCTACCGCGGAACGATAAATGGCTTGACCTTTAGTTGCATGCTTGCTTGGCCACTTTTTCCTCCTTCCCATTTTTTCTGGTCAAATTTTTCGCTTTCACTGTCGGCGTGTTTTTTCGCTCCATGCTATTAACTCCGGCGTCTTATCATACGATTTCACGACGATGGTATGACCTCTCCAGCCCCTGCTTTTTGCGTGTTTTACTTGATTCCATAGCAGCTTTTCCGCATATCGATTTCTTGAAGACGTTCGATAATTTTTTTCTGTCTGATGTAAAGGATCCATGTGCCGAGCTATTCGGATTTTATCACACCTCGAAGAATGTTGACTTATATCTTGATTTATCCATCTCAACTATTAAGCACTCCACGTGACGATGAAGTTAATTCATAATCCTCTCATTAATAAAATGTCGGAGGGTGTGTTTGAAAATGTTCAAATTTTAGTTTTGATAATAACGGAAATTTTAAGGTAAAATAAATATATAATTTATATTTTTTTAGCTATTAATAGCTATAACCTTCTATTTTGGCATTAGAAGCGTTTATTTGATAAATAATATCACAAACTAAAATTACATCTGCCTCTACACAATAAACCCGTAAGCTTCTGTAAGGGCGTGTGGTGGGGGGTGTTGCACAAATATGAGTTCAAGAAATCTATATATATATATATATATATATATATATATATATATTACAAACCTACTTCACTTATCTACATAATCGCCGTTCACTTCTAAGCATTTTTCGTACCGCTGCACCAGCTTCTTTAACACCTCTGCATAGAAACTCCCCGCCTGAGGGTTGAACCAATCGACAACGCCATTCTTGAGTTCCTCTTCGGTTTTGAAACGTTGTCCACCGAACCACTGTTTCAAGTGCAAGAAGAGGACGTAGTCGCTGGGTGTAAGGTCAGGACTGTACGGTGGGTGGTTTAATGAGTTCCCAATGACCCAAAAACTCTCGTCCACTGGACATTCTTTGCTCTTTGTGGTGGTCGGTGAGCATTTTCGGTACCCACCTTGCACGCAATGTGTGGTATCCGAGGTTTTCCGTAACAATATTGTAGACAGTAGTGCGTCCAAGTTGAGGAAATTGTTCAGCCAGGCCATTAATTGTCAATCGACGATCACATCGCAGTTTTTGTTCCACTTGCGAAACAATTTCATCGGTCAGAATACTGGGCCTACCACTTCGCTCTTCGTCTTAATGGACATTTGTTCGTCCATTTTTAAAATCACGGCACCATTGTCTAACCTTTCCTTCACTCATAACTGTAGGTTTATAAACTAGGCATAATTCCCAATGAATTTCAGCAGCCGACAATCCTTTTGCATACAAGAATCGTATGACGAAACACACTTCACAGCTGGTGGGATCAACGATTGTCGCGGACATTGTTGTTTGCATTCACGGACAAGCAAACGACTTCTGAAACAAAAAAAATGCTGCTATAGCTTCTCAATGAATCAGTAGATGGCGCTGCAGGAGCAAAACTGTGTTCTGAAGCGCCAATATTTAAATATAAGCAAAGGGTACTTACTTTAAGAATACGCCTCGTATTTAAACAAATGTACACGACCCTTAATTATATTTGAAATTGTCTTTAAATAATGATTGAGGAAAGAACACCAAACATCATAATGTTTTCAGAGAGATGGCATTACTTTTGGCAAAAATATGTATTCGATAAAAATATTTCGTCTTGAATTGATGGAAAAAAGGAAAGAATGCTCCTCAAAATTGACATTTAAGTCATCAGTCAGCCACGAAGATTATCCATCCTAACTCGAGTATTGGTTTGATATGACAAGACTACAAGAAAACACATTAAATTGTATAAACAGGTACATTTGAAGGTGGGTAGCGATGGTCCAGTGGGTAGAGCGTTGGACTGCTGACTTGAGGGTCCCGGGTTCGATTCCCGGGCAAGGCACCTGCACGGTTCCCAATGCAGGGCAAACCCGGCGGGTTTGGACCTGCAGCTCCACACAAGCTAGTTGATATTTCGCGTACCAGATCTTCCTGGGAAACCATAACCGGCACAGGGAAAGGAACTGGCCCCCCTACCCTGATGTGTGAATATTCACACGCCGTCGGGCTTGGTACATGGGTGAGCTCTACCATCACCTACTAAACCGACCTTATTAGGGTTGATTACTATTACTGTGTATATATATATACATACATTTTTATATTTTTTATATATTTTTATAAATATGTTGAAATACACAAAAATTTGGGTACATTCACTTATAAGTGCCTAAGTACATATATCATGCAATAATTAGTATATTTGACTAAATTATTAAATTTGATCTAAAAAGTTAATATATTTGGGCGCTTGTGTTCCATTTGGTTATGATGACGTTTCGTACGAAGGAATAACGAGTATCGGTGACGTCGTCTATCTCTCCTATTTTATACCGTAGTTCAAACTACCATTATAATTTAGTGCCCTAATAATTCCTTCTCTGTCGTAAGGGCGAAGGTATACTGTGCTTTTCTGAATGTCTTCAAGTCTTGACTGCTCTCTTCGTGAATCAAGGAGCTCCCAATCTAATTCTTCAAACTCACCGGTCACGCTTACTCTCTACTCCTAGCTATTTTTAACAAATCTGGTGGATTTTCTCAGAACCATTTCCAATTCCAATTACCGTTTACTCCCATGGACCCCAAGTCCTTGTCACGTACTCTAATTATGACCTAGTTAAAGCTTACTAATACCCCTCTTTTTCTTTTAGTTTCATTTTCTGATAATCCATGTAAAAGCTATGCGTATTCTTTTTGACTGACCCGGATATTCTTCTAAATGTGTACGCCGTGAAAGGTTTAATTTAGTTAGTGTAACTACTATGTATTTGACCTGTTCAGAGTAACTTGATGCGGTCCCGAGTAACTTGATGCGGTCCCATCTAGTTTATAATATAGGCCTTTTTTCTTTTGTTTCAGTCCAAAACTTGAGAACTGTGCATTTTCTTATATTTAATTCCGAAACCCCATTCCTTAAACAACTCCTATTTCTCTTCTAAATCGCTAGAGAGTAGCCAGCAATCTGCCGGTGTTCTTATTTCTATAAATTACTGTTTGTATTACGGATTATGACTTATAAATGTTTACGAAATTTCCAATATTTGATTGGGGTCTCGGAAATAGTGGATGGCATTAAATCAGAGCCTGGGTCTTTTCTGCAAGGATATCGGAACACCATTCGTTGACTTTCAACTGGCTATTTAATCGTGTAGGAACCCTTTCAACCGCTGGTGTTAATTATGGTCCGTCTATATATCATGGTCTGAGGCTGTTAGTTGTGTAATGGGTAGGATATTGAGAAGCACTTCATATGATTTTTATATTTGAGTGTAGCCCAGCATATACTTGTATGTCTAATAATGGGCCTCTAATATCTTCATTGCCAAATAATTTAGCTTTATCAAATAATTTAGCTTTAAATGAGTGCCAGTGGCAGTGATGTATACAAGGGTCCAAAAACGAGATTATATGTTGCAATGATCGGGAAGTTTTTTTAGGGATTCATTAGGAAAAGAATAAGTTCTCTGTTAGATATTAAAGCAAGTCTACTGCTAAGGAAACAATAATTGTATTATGAGATAATACTCCGGAAACTGCCGCAAGGGTATATTAGTTCACCGGCCATGCATGCACAAACCCAATCATGACACTTCTCCACAATAATCAGTTTGATCATGCATGCTCCCCCTTGGGACCTCACGCACTTATCCCAGCATCTCTTCCAATAATCAAAACAATCAGCAAAGTTCTTTTTCGCTGCCTCATCGCATTTTTCTTTATCTCGTCAACCGACTGCTGGGAAAACTGGGCTTTCGTTTGACCCATGACTCATATTCAGTTATGATCTTTTTAAGAAAGCCTGGGTCATCGTTTGCAACTTGGAACAAGTCCCCTGCAAATGCAGCGCGAACTTCTAGACGTTAACGTCACCATCCTCCCCCAACCCCATATTCATCTATGTAATACTCCGCAAACCTCGGCATGAGCCTGTGGTTGGAGGTGTTAGGCCACAAGCTAAGCGTGCACAATCACAGCGATTACACCTCTGCTAAATTATTAATTTTGTAATGCACTTGAACAAAGTTAATCACACGAAAGAAGGTAATTACATGCCAGAATATTCAGTAACAGGATATATCAAATCATGCGGGAAGAATTTTGTAAGGATGGATTTATTTAAAATTCATGCAGAATACCGACATTTATACACTACCAATGCTAATATCCTCTTCACGCCTGCGGTCATATCTATTTAGATTTCTAATGCTACGAAGAAACAAAGAAATTTTAAACCTATCCGTTCTACTCTCTATCTCTTTGATTTTACGTACATGATCTGATCTACCGTAGTAAGTCGAAATTGGTAATATGTCTTCAACATCCCTGCCTTATATTTACGCAGTAAATTTAACCTGTAATTTAACCTATGGTCAACGAGTGGATCCCATCCTAATTGTCCCAGTAGTGTCGAAACACCACTACATTGTTCAAAACTTTTCACAAATGTAACTGCTCTACGTTGCACTTGATCTAAGGCCAATACTAAGGCTACCTCGTGTCCCATGCACACGCAGGACCCCATGAACTATCTCTTCTCTTAATTTTCTTTGCATCCCCATTCAATCATTACCCGAGTATCACGCCTTCATATAGCTCTTACCATTCATTTTAGCAATTTCAGCAAGTGTCTCAAAATATGCTTGTTTATTTTATTCTTTTCTTTTTGGCGGGCTTAGTATAGCTTTCTCTCTAACTTTTGGCAGAAATTCTACTTCAATTGCTAGATCCATTCATTTGATATCCATCATTCTCGAGTAACACTGCATTTCCATTGCTTTCAATTTTCTTTCCCCCTCTGCTGCTACGTCCTTTTCTTACATCCATAGATAATATATGCTCTTTGCGTAGGTTTGGATGAAATATCTCTTCTGTGGTTTTCAAAATTCTGTTTCTTAGGCAGGATAGATTTTTATTTTTCGCTTGTGTTTTTTTCAACCTTGTTCCCGCCTTTTACCATAATCAATGCTCCTACTCCCCAGGTAGTTCGTCATTTGTTATAGTTTTTGATTTCTCATATTAATATTTGTGTTTCCTTTTGTCCTTTTATTGCAAAACATTTTTAACTTGCCTTGAAATAATACTTTTCTCTTGCATGAATCATCCTCGTAATTCCTCATTCCTCCTCCATCATAACTCTTTTGTCCGCCAGTTGCGACATGCTGATAACTCTCCTTGTTTACGTTTCCCGCAGCATAACGTGTATTTTGATCACTCGCGTTACCCAAGCAAACGTATAAATACTGCATGAAAGCGCACCATGTCTTGCTTCTGTAATATTTAATAAGTCTTCAATGCTGATACTTTAATTAATTAATATTTAGATTTTTTTCACATGTTATGTGCCACCCGTCTCTCTTGTTAGAGCCTCATATGCTCTTCAGAAATGCGTAGGTAGCAATCTCTCCTAGCTTCAAGTACTGAAATAGTTCAAAATTATGAATGAGGTGAAGTTTGTTGTTTTTTTGATAAGCCTAAAATCCTAAATAACTAATAACTAAATAACTTAACTCTTTTGCCGCATATCTTTCAGATGATATTTAATTTATTTGCTTCAGAGACTATAGTTTTTGTCGCAACATAGAGTGCTTAATTTTTATGCTTGAAGCTTAATGGATTCGTCACGGCAATGGTTGTCAATTGCTAAAATACCAAGCACGTTTAATGAAATTAATATCATTTAAAAAAATGATTTCTACTTGAATTGAGAGGAAACGAAAGGGAATTATTTATGAGGGTCAGAGTAGGGTGCGTGTTCCCTGTCAAGCTAAATCTTCCTACTCCCTCCTCGATATCATTTCGACGATGTCTAACACGGAGCGCGACGGATGCCGATTTCTCCGTTCATCGAGGGGGTTGATTCATTTTACGGAGGATCACTCATTTCCCGTCGAGAGTGCCTTCTATTCATCGCGTGCTATGCTCGACGTGTCGGTGATCCGGTTTTCGGTCTTAGTTTTATCCTTGGCTCTCACGAACTGAAATGAGAAGGAGAAATACGTCGCGGAATTGGCCGAGGTTCGCAAAACATGGGTGGCCCTTTGTCCTGCCTCCTTCCATCTCTTTCCTCCACCCATGTCCCACTCCCCAGGGGCGAGATGATCCGGAAAATAAAATGGCGAGGATTGGCGTCGTCGTGGGAGGGGAAGGGGTCGTGATCCGTGGTTAAGTCTTCCTCCGCCAGAGTTCGGCCGTCCTGGCTCGGTATGTCCCTCAACCCTTTTCGGAACCGTGAGGCATAGTTGTTTTTCGTCGTCCCGAAGGAAGGGGAGAGGAGGGGCGTCGGCCGGGAGTGGGTGGCCGAGGGACAGGGGCATGGGAAGGAGAAGCCGTACCTACAGCCGGCTATCCCTGTGCATGCGCCACTTCTTCGCCCACTTCCACGAATTTCTCTTTCGTTCCACTCATCCAGGGGTGAGGAATACGTATCGATATTTCCGAGCATCGTGTAATTTTTTGTGACTGTGCTTTGATTTTTTCGTTCCAAAACTTTCGTCAAGACTAAAGTTTCTTGCCTTCAAATTCAATACTGACGATCTATTTTCAAAGTTTTCTAATTATAATGACGAAGAAAATAGATTGTTAGTTTATCAGTCCAGTTATTTTATCAAATGAATTGATATACTCACTTGAAACATTGTCTGAAATCAATTGATGTCATAGCGGAATCACCATTACGATAAAAGGAACAAAGACCAAATTTCACACTTCTGTGTGCAAGTGTGGAAATTGTTATTTTATACTTTTAAAAATAATAATTTACTTCAAATGCTATCGAAATGGTACTCCCGAGGCATTATGTAGCGGTGGAATGTTTCACAAAACCAGACTTGTGTGTGAGATACAGTTTTCGTTGACCAAGTACGAAATGTTATGGATTCGTTTTGTAAAATTGTCCTGTAGTCGTATGCCTACAGAAGGTATTCGACTTCGTCTCCGACTTCTGCAGTTGAAGTATGGTTTTAGGGTGCGCGAATAGTGTGCATTCAATAAGCAAAGTGATATTTCTTATCATTCTTCTTACAACATAATTGTGTATTAGCTTAAATTTGTTTAAATATTAGAAATAATAGCCTGTAAAGCTTTGCAGGATGAGAATTTCTATGAACATATTCGCCTCCAGAAGTGTTGTATCAGTAATAAATTGCCACAACTATCACATTTTTAGGGCATATCTTAAAAACGGAAGTTGCCTCTCATATTAGCTCGTCATATTTGGCCTTTTGAAATACGATTTCTTCTTCACGGAAAATACAACGCTATGACGACCAGCGTTGGCGTACAATAATTTGCGGTCATATTGCATATAAATATTTCACCTGTAGGATATATCACCCGTAAAAGTGATGCTTAAAGTAATGATGTTTCGAAACATCGATATTTTAGGAATTATTCGATACATTAACCAGAATATCGGAGATCGAATTACCCCCATAATCGTACGCACCTACTTTCGTCACTTCGAGGGTTTTTCCCCTTTCCTTCCGTAACGAGGGGGGGTGAAGTTATTTTTAAATGCTCACGAAGATTTTCGTGTGAGCAGTAAACGTAATGCGAGGATCAGCCTTCTCAAGGTAACGGAGTGAAAGCTCGTTTATTTTAATCTTGCATAACAAGTGAAATCACCCGTGTTTTACCGTTACGTCCAATGAGAGGAAAAGAATCAGGGACAACAACATTGCTGCGATTACATGCGGCTATCAACATTTGAGGTGTTTAAGATCCCTTTAGATAATGGAGTATCACGTTATGAGAGATTAGCAATGCCCTAGACTACATTAAAATGAAAGCCAGATAATTTTTTCCCATGATCGATATATGAAGCCACTTATATACTCTGCGAAAAATAAAGAATATGGGATACGAATAAGGATATGATGATAGGAGACTATAGTAATTACTTTTTGCTTTTATTTTCGAAGGTAATGTATTTAACAAGGTGTGGAGTGTATTCCTCTTAAATTTCAATACCATTCATTACCATACGAGTGCTTTGATGACCATTTACGCGTTCTCATTACAAAACACGTAATTATACACAAATATGAGATAATATTTCCTCTTTAACATATTATAGACTACGCAATATATTTATCCTGTTTTTCGGATTTACTGTTTTCGGATATGCATTGCGTTTTGTATTACATATCTGACTTTATCATTGAGAATATTTAAGGAAGATTACCAGAAGGTAGGTGACCTTTTTCATTTCTCGGATGGCCCCTAGGGGAGTTGTAGGGAACAGGATTAGCGTGGGATCCTGTGGGTCGTGGAGAGTCCCGATCGGAAATTTCGGGGAAGGAAGTCCGGTGTCACGTGACCGAAAGCATGAAGTCCGTCCGATCCGGCCTCTCCTCTCCCCCTTCCACCATCACACTCCCCGCTCGCGTTTTCCGCCGGCAGCCGGAGAGGGTCCGTCCGAATATCTGTCCCCACCCCACTCTTATTTCTCCCGGTCCCTCTCCTTCCCACGTTCGCTTTTCCCTCTGGCGCTCATGGTTTTCGCTCGGTCCCATTCACTTTTACCCTGAAGCCTCCCAAGTGACGCGGGAAAGGGTTGGCAAAGAGGTATGGAACGAGGGGATGAGGGAGCGGAATGAGGGTAGGGGATTAGTAGAGGGAGGGGTCGTGGGGGGGGTGAAAGAAGTGTAAGGATTTGGGGAAGCGAGCGGGGTGGGGAAGGAGCTCAAAATTCCTGCGGGAGAAATAACATCGGATCGGCTGAGGGGAAGACTGGTGGTGTGTGTTCTAATTAACCCTCTCCCTCCCTCATCCTTTTCTCCCCATCCTCTTTATTTCCTTCGGAAACATCGTCACCCTCCCTCTTTCCCCTCGGCCTTCTTGTTAATGCTCTCGTCTCCGCACGACGTCCCATGGAATTCCGGTGGTCGCCAGCTCCGGGGTAAGACCATTCCGGGGGTGGAGAGGGCTGTGGAAAGAGGGGATTGAACTTAGTCGTTCAAATGAAGGAGCTAAGAATTGGAGTTCCTATCGACTTGATTCTGAATGTTGTGGAATCTCATAAGGAGACATTTTTCGTCGAACAAAGTACGTATAATAGCAAACGAGCATTGCGTTTTCATTCAATGCAAAATACCCTAGCAACTTGGTGGCGTTGAATTTCTCGGAACGCTCAAGTTGTCGAATATTTATCGGTATTTTTCAATCAAGTCCCTCCTGCATATTTTCATTAATCGTTTTGGTTTTCATGGTCGTATCAACGGAAGATAATGGTACTCTTATTGAAAGTTTTCTTAAATTATAAAAATACATGATTTTTTATAATCTGTACGTATTTCCGTCCGGATTTAATTTTCTTTGGGAATTAACCATAGCTTTATTTCAAATTTTTGAAAGTTAAGTCCCAATCTTAGATGGGTTATAGGGGTTTCTCTTTCCCAATCTGTTTCTTCCCAATATTTTTTACCTTTCGGCTTTTCCAGACGGTGGTTTTCCAATCTCCAAGGATTATGAGGCTTTCTTCTTTAACATTTTTATTTCTTTCGCAATACTTTCATAATCCTCTTCAACCTTCTTATCTTCATGGTCCCTCGTAGACGTGGATGCAGTTACCATTCCGGGTCCTTAGGTTTGGTTGCTATCCGATTTATATTGACCCGTTCGTTGAACCGCAGGAAGAAATCTGTTGAAGATTGGTATTATTCATCCTCCTACATTTCCTTTCCATTCTAATGACTATTTTTCCGTAACTAGAGCGAAAATAGTTTCATTATTGCAAATTTAATTTAGGCAGTTTCAATAACATGGAAACTTTCACTTTCCCATAATTCATATCTCCACTTTTAGATTTTGCAAGTATTCATGAATCTAAGTCCTTCATGATCATTCATTCCAGATATGGATAGAAAATCCCATTTCATCATCTGCATGAAAATGTCGAATATGAAATTTTGAAAGACGATTAATAAAATGGGACTGAACTGATCACCATACATCCTGATACACTCTTTTGGATATTTCTCCACCGGATGTAGTCAAGGAGAAACCGAATGTTTAGTTGTTATATCATGTGTTTTGTTAATGATAAACAATTGAGAAGAGAATTGTTTAGTTACCCTGGTTTTTGTTGAGCTCATTTTCAAAATTTGGCTCTTGGGACCCCCTTGATTTAAGAAGACAGTAGACAAGATTTACACTTGCAGAAAATTAAAGGAGTCCCGAATTTGCTGGCAACACTGAAAGAATTATTATGTCCACAGATTACACAGGCGTATTGGACCATCGAAATAAAATAAGAAATTTAGACACCATCACCGACAAATTCTAGGACTCGCTCTTCCCTTGCACGATACTCAATCATGACAAAATCGAACCTGAATAGACAAAAAAATCAACATTAAGACTAACATTTATTTATTTAGCCAAACAATACAATTTCACGATGTGCGTAGCTATTTTTTCGCTTATATGTGCATGTGTTTGTACATATGAGCAATTTTACATTTACATGAATATTTTTGCATGTTTGACTGGTCCCACAACTGACCCCATCACACGCCTTCGCGAAGGCTTCTGGGTAATTGTGTAGATTTAGATTGAAATTATGTGGTGGTTGATCGTCGCCACCCTTATGCCATTGCTGTAGCCGAAGAGGTAACTGTTATTACAACTCTAATTATATAAGCCTTTCCCTACCGACCCTTATGGTTCCCGACGTCACTCGTTTGAGAAAGAGCTGTTGCCGTACCTTATGGGTACTTGTTGGAAATTTGATCACGTGCTTCTTACCGCCAATTCACAGCAAATGCATAGAACTTGGCATAATTTGACACGTCTCTGTTAGAAAACATTCGTTGAGAGCCGTCGCTTATTCCTCCGTGAAGACATACTTGGTTTCCATGTGATTTCTATAACCGGAAAGTCAGTACATTATCCCCCAACAGTTGAATGCACGGGCTATTCATGTAATTGGCTTCAAAGCATGCTATTACATCAAGAGAAATGTAATTTATCCAAAAAATTACTTGTTCGGTAAAATTTTTCTGTTGTAAATTTGAAATAAGGAAATAAAATTGATATAAATTCCATCGATTTCCATAAGTTACGTGGTTATGGCGCACTTATTTATCTTCTGAGTTAAGGAAATCTCGGGTGCTACAAAGGAAAAATACGGCATATACGTACTATTTCCTGAGGAGTCGTATGTTTTGGCGTTATTATTGATATATTTTTCTCGTTTCAGAAACTTTTTAATTTTTTTTTCAAATTTATAATCGGAATGCAAACCTTGAAATCAATGCTAGTGTTGCATTTTGTGAGATAAATGTAAAATCATGCGACTAGCAGGCCTATTCTAATTGAGTACTTGCGAGCGAGTGAGAGATTACAGATGATATCAATTTGAAGATATTCGGTATATTTATTTAATGAAGTGAGAGAATACAGTTTTCCTCTTAGTGGCATTGTGGTGCCGGCGTAGTTTGTTTTTTTAAAACGTTTTTTGCCAGATGTATTCAGTTTTACATGAAAACTCAGCTTTTACAACCTTTTAGAAAAAAATACTTATCCATGGTCGTTGCTTCGTCCTGAAATTACATTTGTTTGCTTTCGTTGACGTAGAATGTCTTCAGCAGTTGCATTGGAGGTTACGTCTCCTTCCGTTCCACTCAGGGAGCTTCATGGCATTTCATCATCCCTGTAATTTTTGCTCCCGGAATGGATGGAAAAACAAATGGCCTTTTTCGGATTTCAAATCGATCCAAAACTCCATATTTGTGAGTGTGTTAGGCTCATGGATTTAGCATAACGTAATGCCTCAGAAAGTAAACTTTTGTGCCGATCGCCGCGATAGACCGCTGATGGAGAGAAAAATGGAAGGACTTAAAAACGTCAGCTGGAATATTCATCTTCTTGCATTGAGTACATTTCAGGAGTGTGAGCATTTGAGAAGGAAGGAGGAGGGGATTCATCGGGGAATGAATCGGATCGGGAAATCTTTTATTCTTCCTGCTAGGGAGGAATGGAGATGGTTTGCGTCTTTGGACATTCTTGATCTGTCGGGGAAAACATTGGTTGTTCGATTGGCCCATCAACTTTTGCCCGTAAAAAAAAGGAAATGACCTCAATGACCCGATTTACGGCCTTTCCTAAGGAGAAGTTTACGGGAGATGGGAGTCAGGTCTTAAAAAGAAATCTCCGGTAGGAAAACAGGCTGCTATGGTGGGTTAGATTGCGTAAAAGAAGCGTAGTACTTATTGATTTGCGTTTAGTTCATCTACTCTCCCGCGTTTTAGCTGAGGACATTTTACGCAATTACCGACCCCATGTGCAAACCAATGAACCAATTAAAGTGGACGCTGACCTACCACACAAAGGTAAATGTAAAGTTTTTAGCGTTTTCGCGGTCATTTTTGCCCTAGAAAATATTGGTTTTGAACGTTTTTAATATATTTCAAAGGCTAATATAACATTTGTTAATGTTAATATTATCCTATTGCTATTATTATCCTAAAGTTAAAATTATTATTTTGTAAAAATCTATTTATTTGGTCATTTTACGATGGAAAGCGATGACGTTTCAGTCAATTCCTTTGTGGAATCTCGGGTGGGAAGAACTTGTTAATTTAATTTTGCAATTTATGCGTTATTTCTTAAGAAGCAATGTCATACTTACCTTTTTAAAATGTAAAAGTGAAAGACAAGATAAAAACCCCGTTATCTCATAATTCAAATGAAAGTTGACGTGCGGTCACCTCTCTGTATACAGGGCTTGGTTTACGGTACATTTTCACCAACAGTGGCAATAATATACGTAGCTCTATAGGTTATTTAATGGAAATATGTAATTGACAACTACTAAAGTGGTAATTTGATAATACTGAGCTACTCGTTGCATTGAATTTTTGGCTTCTTTTCCAACTAGTCAGAGACCTTCCGTCGTGAAAGAATTGATAAAAACTTTCGCGTTCTTTCGGAAATAAAGAATTTTTCCCACCAAAACTCGACCCACAATTCGACATATTTTATCCTTGCATTTGTACATTTGGAATTAATTAGCGAGCAAATAGAATGGGAAATACAATTTACAAAAACTATGGAAGAAAGTGACAACTCTACATCGTTCAAAGAAACAAAACCGAGCCCCGGCAGGGAAGGAAGGTGTTGAGCGGAAGGCTAAAGTTTCAGCATAGTCAATTTAGCCCCTTAATTGGCATTTTAAGTTTTTAGAATTTTAATTAAGTGTTTTAAACAAGAATTTCTTTTCAAGTAACTCCGTTAATCTTAATTAAATGCAAATTAAGTGTGTTTATAAAGTACTGAATCCTCATTAGTATATCATGGAAATGTATGCTAGTGAAGTTTGCTTTCGAGAGAGGGAGAGAGCGCTATCTACGTGGGAAGGTTCCCACAAACTTTTTAGGTTTCCAAAATTCTACAGAATTGGGTATATTATCCGTAGCACCCCGCATATATGGATAAAGTTTTTAGGAATCATGGTAATTCACATTCAAATTCATGAGGTTCCCTTTCTTTCTACTCAATAGATTTGAAGTATTTTTCTACATTTAAATTCACTAAAAAACCTAGAATACCTACAGGTAATATCTACCATTAGAAAAGGAGCGTGGATTGTCCCTAACCACTAAAATTTTATGTTACTTCCACATGTACCCTACAAGCCACGGCTAGGATGAGTGGCAGGGGGTGATTCCACACCATCAACATAAATATTAAGTTTTGCTTAAATGTTAGTTACCCAAAAAAATGCAAGATATTTCAAATTATGGATTTGATGCTAACTTCAGATAAATTCACTATGGTATTTAAGTACAATATACTTATCTGAGCATGCGAGACGACCTTCTAGTAAAGGTAACAATAAAATGAGGAAAAGATAAAACTGACACCACATTACAGGAATTTAGAAATTCTAGATACCTTTTTTCGGCAGATATCATCTCGATATTTTTTAAATTTTATTTTGATGATATATCGGTTCACCAGCGTAAATTACTCAACATCTAAGATCAAATCGTTGATGGAAGAGTGATCATTTTCGACGTCCTTCTCGTCCACTTATGCTTCTGGATCCTCTGGCAGCTAAACTCACAGAAGAATAGAAATGGATAGAATATTAGGGACGAGGCAGAGTGCGAGGGGCCGACCAAACCCCGCGCTGCCGGAAGCAATCAAGTAATCGCGCCGCTTCAGCTCATCAAGGACTACAATAATGCGTCCTTGAGCATTTCAGGGAATTTCCGACAAAGAAGAATTAGTTTCGCCTCTCATCCCCAGCGTCTCACACCTTAAACGCAAGGCGCTCCGTCCTCGGAGTCTTTTCGCTAACTCTTCTCCGGGGCTTGAGAGAATCGGCGCGGCACTCCGGGGTCGCAGAAGCGCCCTTCCACTGCCTTCTTTAGGAATTGGGCATTCATTGGAGTTCATCCGAGCACGCGATTAGTCCGAGATTTGTCGAGGATTAAATTAAAAATGAGAGAACACCGACTTGTTGTTTTGAGGCAGTGATTAAGAAAAGATCGAGGCATTCACACGGGAAATTTCCCTAGAATCCAAATTAAGTATCGATAAACTGGAAGAATTGCCAAAAGGGAAATTGCTGAAACCGTTCTTACATACTGGGATTACGAATGACAACTAAGATGAACTCCGCGAAAGATGGATTTTTTTGTCATTTGCTCTGAGCTTCGGAATTATATAAAAAGCGTCTAATGCATTTTAAACTGTGCTGGTGCATTAAATAGAATAGTAATTCAATGCTACAATTTCAGAGGGTACAAATCATTCGCCTTGACTCCGCTCTGAAATTGTTTCATTGAAATGCATATTAGCGGATGAGTCCGTAAAAAGGTCTGCGGCATCTCTCGAAGTTTTTTGAAATTAGAGAGGTAATATTTCGAAAAATTTCAATTTGCTTTCCTTTCATGTGTGTCTGCGCCATTCGTGGTTATACGTACGTCCAATAGCGTCAGCATGTTACCTGAGTATTTTAGTAATGAGGGTAAGAGGTAGGTAACACATCACACCGGGAATCAGTTCGGTTAAACAGGAAGTCCTCGGTTTGATTCGCGTGCGTTTTTAATTACGGAATCAGCATCGTTCCCCATTCATCTCGCGTTTCCATTTCCTGAGCGTCCTATCCATCTCCACCAATCTTGAAATACCTTTGGGGAGACGTGGTATGCACCTGCACATTAACATTTTCCTATTCTTTTTCTCCCACTCCCCCCCAAGAGACTCGAGAGAAGGTGATTACGCTCCATTTCTCCTCTATCCCTCCTCTCCATTTTTCCTGCCTCACATACTCAGGCATCCCCTCCTCGTCCTTCCATACTGGCGGATCCACCACCACCCTCGCCTTGCTCCCCGGGAAGGCGGAAGTGGGATATCGAGGAGTGTAAATAGAGGGCGTTTAAAATAAAGGAGGAGGTGCGCCCTCGGCTGCCGCTGCAGGTGGGTGCGGGAGGAGGAGGCGGGGATGTGGGAAGGGCGGGGGAGACGGACGAGAGAGTGAGGGGTTTAAGGGGGTGTGGTGTGGGGCGTAGGAGTCGTGAGGAGGCGGGAGAGAGCGGAGGAGGAGGTGGAGGAGAGGAGCGGAGGCATGGAGGGTGAGGCATGATCGATAAGGACGGAAGGCCAATGACCTTCGCGCGGAGTCAACCCCGAGTTTGTGTGTTTGTGTGTGCTTGTGTCCCATCGCTTTCCACGCTTTTTCACTCGCACACAAACGAAATTTCTCTCTTTCTCTCTCTTTTTCTCTCTCTCACACACACACACGTACACGCGCACATTCTTATGGAATCGTGGCACCCCAACGCATAATGTTTGCGCCACCTTCGCTTAACGGTCTTTCTCTCTCAGTTTCCCCACGTCTTTCATTCCCTTTAACCCTGTTTCCCCCACCCCTCTACCCTTCGGCGTTTTCCCAGACCACAAAAACCCTCACTCGTCCTTCCTTTTCTGATAACGATTTCTTTTGATTGCCCCCACCCCTTTCTTTCTTTCTCTCCCCAGCGACCGTTTCCCATTTGCTCCCGATAATCTCTCCTAATTTGTTTGGCTATAATCTTCGTCACGTTTTATCTTGAAATAGTGAGGCTGGAGGGGTAGAGTTAATTTAATGGTCTCTATTTTTAAACTCCATATTTGGCGTGGATTTTTCAGCAGTCAATAATCTTCGGACCTCTCCACTACGTTCCTTTTCCAAATGTTTCACATGAACTTAACTTCATGACGCCCAAACCCCTTTTTACTATATGTGTTTTTAATCTCCGTCTCTTTCTCATTTTCAATGTAACAATCATCATAGCTGCGGTGTTTTTCATAATATAGTCTTTGGTATATTTTTAAATTTTATATAATATTTTTACAAGGAGTTTATACTTTCGTGTTCTTCTGACTTTATTTCACCCTCTCTCTTCTTTCATTGTTCGTTGGAACTTCTCTTCTCCCAAATTCTCCTCTGATTGCCCTTCTCTGGAAAGTGAATTAATTAAAATATTCCCCCGGCCCTCGTCTTAATTCAATTGCATGTGATATTCCGCCACCCGCCGAGCCGTCCTCTTATTATTTCCTGCAGTACTCCCGCCATCATGGCCCGTCTTCCTTGCCTCCACCTCCGCGATACCAACTCTACCATCCCTTCCTTATTCCACCCCAACTTCCCCTCCACCTGCCCGGCTGTCTCTCCCTCACACCCCGGTGCATTATACCCACTCAAACCTCTTCTTCTACCAACCCCAGCGAGGAAGAAAGTGGACACCCCTTCCCCGGTACGTTCTCCTGCTTATCCTCTTTACATTATCATCTCCTCGTCCCGCATTTCCTAATTTGACCATGCTCTCTCTTAAACTTGTATACTTTCTAACTCTATATTGCAGCAAGATCTATAAACACCCTCGAGCAAAGTGTCTATTCACATTCGTATCGCAGACTTATTTTATTGCAGGAGCTGTCGCCGAAAAAGTCAGTTGATACAATTTCGAAGTGTGTCGATCTCGGAAAACGGCAACGCAAATGAAGCAATTAAAAAAAGTATGCGCTCGGGTTGCGAGACTCGAAAGTATGTACTTATTTTTTTTGAGTGCCGAGATTGCCCGCTCCCTCGATTACTCGGTGTCGCATTGTTTCTCCACGCTTCGATAAATTTTTGCTAATGAGGGGGTAAAAAATGGGACAGAGTAAGAAAAAGAGCTGTTAAACACCGAGCTACAATGAAGTCACATGTGCATTGGACACAGGAAACCATAATGAATCCGCGAGGAACCGACGAAAGCAAACATGCAACATGAATACCAAACTTATCGAGCAATCGGCGTATAAAATGAATAATATCATAAAAGAGAAGTGAATAATTAAAAATATCACGCAGAAAAGAAACAAAACACGGTAAAGTATATTTTCTAAGCGTTTGAGTTGAACGCATTGCGAATTTTTAGAGCAGAATGGCGCGAAAATAGTCATGCGCCAAGAGAATACAGTGATTATAAGGTGAGCCGTATCTATCTTCCCTTCAGATTTGCTCTGATGTTATTCCATTCAAATATAAAATGTAATTTTTTTTCCGTCGGCATCGGTTGTTGAATTTTGGCTTCGCTCTGGGTTTTTCCTTTCCGCGTCTCAACCTGTTCTTTTATAGATGTGAAACGTGCAAAAAAAGGTCTGAATCCTCGTCTTGAAACGGTTGCATATTTTCTCGCGCGCCTCCAAATTTGTATTCCACTTCCATCACGGCGAGTCAAAGGAAAAGTGGCGTATCTTTGCCTTTTACCAAACGGAGTCGGGGATTCTTCTTATTGTGTCATGTTCCGAGGCACCACTACTCCCTTATCCCCGGTACGATAAAAATCAATCGCTCCTACTTCATTCTGTCTCCGCTCCCTCCTTTCCCCCAACCTCCTTTACGAGGTCCTCCCCACTCGCTCCCAACTGTTCACCCCCCTCACCCATCTGCACTTCGCCCCCATCCCGCGCACCATTCCAGTCACCTCGTTTCGTCCATTTCCACCTTTTCACCCCCTCCTCCGGCCAGCCACCCTCCGCACTACCCAGCATCCACTCCCTGTCCTCCCGGTACAACTGCTCCTCCGCCCGTCCGACACCGCATCCCGCCCCTCTACATTTCCCAACCGTCTTCATCACGTTTTTATTTTCCATTCCTGACTCCACCCCCATCTCCATCCCGTCTACCCATTCCGCATCCCTCTCCTTCTTTCCCCCGAACACTCATTTGCATCGCCTTCTACTATTCAACCTTCAATTTCTCCCCCACTCTTTGACGCAATGAACCCGTATCGAATTTTTTTCCGCTAGACAATGACTGCGTTTTCCGGCCGTGAAAATTTTCCACACATTGGCGTCCATCAATGGCACTGAAAATATACATATATAAATTATATGGCGTTATTTTAGTATTTGCTTCAAATTTGGGTCCAAGTAATGTGGTCCGCCATTTTATAAGTGCGGAATGTTAATTATTGTGCTTATTTTTCTGATTATGCTATGGAAAATCTGGTTGCATTCCTATAAATAAGTCTTTCTAGTTTCCAGATGTTTTTTCCCTATTGATGAGTACAATTTCCTTTAAAATCTTTGAGGATGAAACACATTTTCTGCAATTATATATATTTCCTTCTATATGATTATTTTTCAGTTCATGTTAAGCCATATCACATTAACTTATTCCATTCAGAAATCTTTGAGTGTGCGTCTCGATATTTCTTTACTTGATTTCTTATGCTCTATTGCATATACTTCCCGGTATTTGCGTTACAATGAATCACCTAGAAAACTAATTACTATATTTGAGATAGAACGTGCAGATATGTGTGGATATATACATAAATACGCACGTTAAGTTTGATATCCCACGCAGCTAAAGTTATTCTCAGGATCATCAACAAAAGGATAGAGAGTAAAGCAAATGATTACTTAAGGGATGATCAGTTTGGGTTTAGGGGGGGAAGAGGTACGCGTGATGCCGATGCAGTAATGAGATCACTAATCGAGAGGAATATAGAATACAATCAGGACGTTTTTGCCTGTTTCGTAGATTTCGAAAAAGCGTTTGATAGAGTGAATTGGGAAAAATTAATGCGCGTATTGCAGAAAATAGAAATGGATAAGAGAGACAGGAGCCTGATCCGCAATCTGTGCATGTCTCAGACTGCTCAGGTGCGAGTGGGGAACGAAGATTCCGGATGGACAGTTTTAGGAAGATGTGTAAGGCAGGCATTATCACCGGTGCTGTTTAACGTATATGTATGTGGAGGAAATTATTGAAGAGGCATGGGAAGAACTGGAGGTGGGAATGAAAGTCGAAGGGGAATTCGTAAAATCGGTTAGGTCTGCTGATGACCAAGCATTAGTTGCTCAGTCAGCCAAGGGGTTGCAAGCATTGTTGAGTGAATTGGAGGTTCAGTGCGATAAATATGGGATGAGAATAAATATTAATAAAACAAAGGTTATGCGATTTTCCAGAAAGAAAAAGGCTAAGCTAAATATTAAAATAGGCGGGGAAAAAATATAGCAGGTAGAACAGTTTACTTATCTCGGAAGTGTTTTGGACCAATACGGTCAAAGTAGTAGGGACGTAAGTAGAAGAATAGCGCTATGCAAGGAGGCTTTCTCAAGGAGGAGGGAGTTGATGACGGGGACGTTAAGTAGGGATGTTAACAAAAGACTCGTAAAAACTCTGATATGGAGCGTAGTTATGTACGGCGCGGAAACGTGGTTGCTGAAGCAGGAGAATAGATGTAGATTGGATGCTTTTGAAAAGTGTGAAACCGGTCTCAGTGCTCTTCAAGCTGTAAAAGCGGTAGGTCGACAGTAATTGTAAACGTCTGCAGGCCGACCGTGTTACGAACAAAAATGGAATGGACGATCGAGCAACGTTACGCGAGTACTAATTTATGTGCTAAATTGAAAAAAATCACTCTGGGCGACTTACAACATGATTCGTGAGGCTTACGGGGTCTCTCCTCTGTCCTACTCACAAGTTTTGAGGTGGTTAAAGGCCTTTAAGGATGGCCGGGAAGAGGTTCACGACGAACAACGCTCTGGGGGCCGTCAACCAGCAAAACTGACAACAATGTGGCGCGTGTTCGACAATTATTGGACTCTGACCATAGATTGAGGATCAAGATCGTTGCCAATGAACTGAACTTGTCGTCTACTGTTGTTTCACATTGTTACTTGTAAAAAGGGCCATCAGGACGAAAAAGACATCTCAGCTATTTGGCAATTCCATCACGACAACGCACCTTACCACAACGCGCTATGAGTCCGCGAGTTCCTGGCCAAACACCAGGTGCCAACGATGCCCCACCCTCTCTATAGTCCTCGGGTTGCCCCAACAGACTTCTTTTTGTTTCCTCGGATTAAGGCAACCCAGAAAGGAACCCGTTTTTCATCTGCAGAAGAAATCCAATCAGCCATGAGGAAGACCTTGCGAGAGGTCCCCGAAGACGCCTTCCAGGGCGCGTACCGGTCATAGCAGACCCGCTGGAAAAAATATGTAGAGGCCTAAGAACAATACTTTGAACAATTTTAAGTGTTTTCGCAAATGTGTTCAATAAATTACTTTCAAAAAATAATTGCATTACTTGGAATGCACCCCGTATTTATAATATGTAATGTTTATTATGGTCGCACTTTAATGAAATCGGTCGCACTATTTCCATAAGTGCTTTCCTAAAAGAAAATTTAGGCGACTAATTTTACGCAGTTATAGTCTTGAATATTAATGCAATTTCGAAATTCATAGCGTATATACAAAAACGCTTTTAATTACGCCAATGGTTGTGATGTCACTTACCTCTTCCTAAAAAAATCTTTTTTCAAAACTAATCTGCAATTTCTAAAAATCACCATTTGTGCATCGAGGATTTTCAGTTGAAAACTTATGATATTAAACAAATAGGTCTTTGGAACAAATTTTTTTCTCTGCTGGCATGGCGCTGCCGCCAAATTTGCAAAACTCCGGACACATTTATCGGATTTATGTGTAAAATCCTGATTTGATGAGCGAAAGAGCGTATGAAATTTCCCGATACGCGGACAGGTACATCGATGCGCTTATTCGCAAGCCTTCCGCCCTTCCCTCCCGTACTTTCCGAATATATTCCCTCTCCCTCACCCCCGTTCCTTGCTCCCGCCCCCCATTCAATACGCTCCACTGCATCTTTACTCTCTTTCCCAACTTCCCCTTACGCCACCCCCCTCCATCCCCTCTCTGCATATCACCTCATCCATCCACCCATCCCCTCGATCCCCTTCCCTCTCCCCGCACTCTTCCACTCCCTCCCAACCCCTTTGAGGTCTTCGCGTGCCCTTATTTCCCTCCTCCCCTTACCCTTTTATTCCATCCGCTGCTGCTGCGATGCTCTCAACCGCCCATTTCCCCCCCCCCTCTTCCACCTCATTCATTCCCTTTTTCTCTTTCTATCCGTCGGTCTCCCTTTTTCTCTCTCCCTCTCGCCTTCTCCCTCTCCCCACCGCCATTACCACTCCACCTTTTCCCCTCCCACCCTGCGCTCTCCCGTCCTCTCCTTCGATATATCCTTCTCGCCGAGGTTCACCGACACCAATTGAGTCCGACAGTTTGTGCAACCCCGGCCGAATATTAGATATTTTTTTCTCTCTCTCACTATCTCCTTTCCACTCCGCGCTGAAGTCAATCTCCACCCCACCCGTCGTCAGTCATGCGTTGTCTTATTAAATGGTCATTTAAGCGTTTGCACTTCCGGATTCATTTATCAGGGTCTCATGAGGGGTTCATTTTTAAAAATTCAAATATGAGTAGAAAGGAATAGATAGCAGTCAGCATCACTTTTTTTCTGTGCCTCCATAATTTTTTTCCCCATAGTCACCTCGGCTACCGAAAATGATCGCATATCATCCCGTTCGCTGAGCACTTCAGGAATCCTGGGCTGAAGTGCACGACGGGTTCGATGATTGCTACTTCCAACCGACCGCCTTCACGCTCGCGAATAATTTTTCTCGGAAGGAATTCAGTTTCTCCGATTCTTGTACAGGATCACTAGTCCAATTAAAAGTCCGTTTAAACGGTCGCTATTTTAGAGTTGAGATTCTGAACCCTTGAACCTTCAAACACATCTTATTTTAATATTCTGGCTTTCCAGAAAAAGGAATCGGCCGATAAACCGAGGACTAATTAGAATGGAAAATAATTTCCCCGAAGAAACAATGGATGGAAATCTATTCCCAATAATAAAATGTGTGTGAATGAGGAAATTAATTTCAGCTGGGAGTCTCCTAATGTCTTCGATATAGCTTCTTTACATTCCACAGGTTAAGACACCTTTGAACCTGTAGGGTATTTCCTCGGGTCACTGTACTCCTGTGCTACCTAATCTAGCGTAAGCCTTTCCTAGCACGAAACTGATGAAGATTCATTGAATCATGTATGCGGGGTCTCAAATGATGAACTTTCTCAATGTACATTTAAAAAACATGGTATATATCCTTCAAGTATTCCACAATTCTTTGTAATATGTTGCTAAAATTACAAGATATACGTATTCCTTATCGCACCCTCTTAAGAATGGGATACTCATTTCAAACGAAAGACCTTCTGTTGAACCCTCTGGAATCGTTTTCTTTTTAGGAAATATTTATACTAAGATATGTGAAAAAACCTTTATGTGGTGGCGATGCCTGTTTGATATTCTTTTTGTCGCTTTTTATAGTTGTTTTTAGGAGCAAAAAGCGGACCATTCGCACAGCGAATGGCTTATTCGATGGTTCTCTGTTCATATCAGGAAGGTAGTTTTGCTCCCCCCGATGCTGAAAAAATATCGTGGTGGACCTCAGAAAGTGGGATTTATACAGAAATAAAATTCACAACAGTCGTGTTCGTTCAACCAGAAAAATCTTGGTATGAAGGCATTTAGTCCCATTATTACTACTCTATACTAATCAAATAAAAGTTCATATGGATAACGATTTCGTCACATTTTTCACATGCATCCGTGAAATCAGTCCGCCTTCAGCTCCCATTCTTTATGCAAAATTTTGTTTTTTATTCCAAGTTTTACTTCACATCAATGTGCTGTGTATCATTACCGAGCTATTCTATTGCAGAGTACCATAAATAATCTATATTTTAAATATATTTTTGTTATAATTATATATCATTACATTTTATTGATGTATTTTATTCATTTTTTTTCAAATAATTTGTCTAAAATTAGTGGTTATCAAATAATAACATTAATTTTATATTGAAAGGAGTACTTGTAGCGGCATAAGATTCCAAGCACAGATTGGCGCAAGAACAAAAAAACTTCTAAAAAATAAATATTTTCTTGTTGGCTTTGGTAAATTATTTTAAAGTCTGATTGAATGTTTTTCAAAATTGACATTTTGTGAAAATACCGTGCAGGTGAGAAATTTGAATTAATTCACTACTTCACGAAAGAGTCTGACTGCTATTATTAATGTCAGCTAATTGTACTGGATTTATGACTATCCTCGCGTTGATTACAGAATATTTTCGAGTGATTGTGATTACATAAATAACTCATCAAAGATGAAATACCCTATGCAAATATTTTTTTCATCTTTCATCCGTCTTTTACAAACCACGATTAAGGTTTTCATTCGTCTTATGTGATTAAAGTGATTATCGACGACTAACAGGACGATCTCTTAAATCAATATCCGAAAATCCGAGTTGTTGCCTCTCACGACACAACCCCCTCGGATTTTTCTTATCATCAAACGTAATTTTACTCTCTTGAAATGTCCGATTCCCTATGCAGCCCCTCTCTTCCTTTTTTCCACCTCATACTCTCGAAACTGGAAATGAGAACAAAAGTAAGCGGGTAAATAATTTGAGATTCGGCGAGTTTCTGCAAAGTACCCCACCCCAGAGTGCGTTTTCATCCCTTCATCTCTCTGCATCTCTCTCTCTCTCTCCCTTCCCAAAGCACCGAGGTCATTGCCCGAGCGAATCCATAGTTTCAAAAAGAGACTTACTCCTCCTCCCCCACCCTCTACTCCTCCCCTCCCTGACTCATCCTTCGGCTCCTTCCCGCCTCTCCCTCTTCTACCTCCACCCCCGTCGTTTCCTCCCTTCCATTCCCCCCACATCCCCGCCCGTTTCCTTCTCCCCACCGCTCACACCTCCTCTCACCTCCGCCGTGCACACCCCCCACCCCTCACCCGTTCGACTCTCCTCCTCTCTTTCCTCCCTTTAATTCCATCCAGTCCCACCTCTCCTCATCATCCGCTGCCCCTCGTCCTCGGCGACCCTCGCCGTCACCCCCACCCCAGATCTACCCCATTCCCGCCGCCACGCCCCGCGGCCGACCTCCGCGGGACCTCCCGCTATCGCCCGCGCTCCAGTCTCGATGGATTCCTTCGGGATAGCCGACCCAGCCCCTCGCCGACGCCACCGTCCCACCGCCTTCTCCCTCAACCGCACCCCCGCCGTTCCCTCCCGTCCTTCTGTGCAACCTCCCCCGGATTTCCTCCGCCATCCTCCCCCGGATTTCCTCCGCCATCCTCCCCCCCGGCCATCCCGCTCTCTCACCTCCCACCCCGTGAGGATTTGGGATGGCGGGGGTCGCCGTGGAGCTTTCAGGGTGTTCTCGCTCTCACCCCACTCTTCAAGATTCTGCATCCTTCCTTCCTTTTGTCTCTCCTCCGCCCGCCGTTGCATCTTCCTTTTTTTTATTATTCGTCCCTATCTCCCTCCCTTCTTCCTCCCTTCCTCCTGCTTATCGAATGCAGCTCGGCCGCTCGCCGCTGACATTATTGACGATCCGATGGTGTGTCCCCGTGAGAGCCAACCTGGGCGTTTTTAATGGGCTCAGCGAAACAGCCTCAGACAACAGCGGGAACTTGATGTGTGCTGGCACGTGAAAAAAATGTGAGGAAAAGGCATCGAGGTGGGTTCGGGGGGGTGAGAGTTTGTAGTGTGGTAGAAGGGAGGTATGGGGTAGAGAGGACAGCGCGAGGTTCAGCTTGAAAGACTTGAGACGTTCTTATTCACGGGTTAGGGGATTTACTCCGGATGATCTTTTTTCTCTCCCCCTTAGAATGGGAGGGAAGGAAAGGCAAGAATTTAGAAGTAACTGATGCAGTAACACACCGATCCCGAGCAACCACTCACGTGCATTTCCACGAGTGTGGAAGTGAGGGATTTTTTCCAGAGCTGCCGAGCGACTTGGGTTTCTGTTTAATAACAGTAGCAACGAATCAATGATAGTAGATAGTTTTATTGCAACGGTGAAATATATTGTAGTGATCGTTATTAAAGGATGCGATGGGCAGTTGACGCCTTTGCAATGGCTGTAGAGATAGGTGTGTACTTTGGGGGTCGGATTATCACGGAATGAGTTGAAGAGAAGCCAGAGTCGGCTTTAGCGCATTCTCAACCTAAGACTCCGAGGGGTCCGCAGTTTAACGTCCTATCTAACGGACGGTACAATCCACCAGAAATGCTCTTCACATGAAACCCAGGAGGTGATAAGTTGACATCTGGAAATATTTATCAAAGGCGAGAATTAAACCGAGACCCCGTGGATGGAAATTCAGAACGACAGGCATGGAAAAATTGGATCTACACGAAATATATCTTTCGCAAAATAATCAATACATTCATTCCTGAGAATGCACTCTAAGGGATGTACCAATTCAACTTCATAAAATTTGGCGTATTTTTCTAGCGTCTCCTACCCGTAATGATGAAATGTTTTGTTATAATAATGTTTTAAGTTCAAATGTGCAGATTTCATATTTACCTCATTAGAACATTCAAAATATTTCTATTATTTAGATTACATTAAAGAGAAAAATTGTACCGTCAGGGATAGTAGCTTAGTTATGGAGAAAAATATTAGCAATGTAGTGTAGGAAATCCGTTTTGGTATTCTGAAACTTCTAAATCACGTCCCTGCTCTGCGTAAATAGTTTCCTAATGTGCTGTAGACGAGGTGCTCTGCGCTCGACACCAAGGGATAAGTTTGGGTAAATTCATTTAAAATGGTTTCCAGCGAAAAGCGTGCTAGCCTAGTGTGCTGATTCAGAATTAGAAACCTAATTTACTAATAAACTCTAAGATTATACCTGTTTTAGTGATGAATAAGATTGAATTTAACTGCGTCGAGTTCCTTTCCTGCTATTCTACTTCTACGGCTCACTCTGAGATGCCTACGTGTTTTTGAAACGTCCCGTCTTTATCGTAAATAAGTGCCGGGTTCTTTCCTAAACATCTGCTCGCACTCCGGAAACATCTGCTCTTGCGACGCGCTCTCGTTTCTGAATTTTATGTTTGCCATTGATCTCTCCAATTCTTACCGTTGCGCGGGAGCAGTTGCGCTAGTGAAAAAAGTCTATTCTCGTGACATTTCAGGAAAAACAAGTCAACGTCTCTCCGGTCTCCTCTAATATACCCCGTGCGCTCTTCTGTCACCGGTGCGGGTCGCCTTTCCTCCTTCCCGTCTCTTCTTTTCCTTCTTATGGCTGAGAAATCCCATCTCGCAGTGGCGTCCGATCGTCGTGTCCATTACGTTCTTTTTCCACGGATTAACTGAGTCTCTCATTCAGGAACGGACTAGGCGAAGGGAAAAGGTTTCCTTTTTTTGTGTCGTTCACCGAAATTAGCGGGAGAATTTCCTTCTCAAGGATTATTTCAAGGAAGAACTACTCGAAGGATGCTATTTTCTTAATAGTTGCCTTATTTTCATGTCAGTATGTAGAACTATTGTTCTTCCGGACCATCGTTTTGTTCAATCCTGAGTAAAGTTCGAGTTTTGTTTTTTTAACTTTCCCTGTTATGAGTGGATATGATTGAACCTCATCATGGCTGCGTTTGAAATGTATGTGTCGAATAGGAAGCGTTAATGGATGATCTTAGGACAACATTCTATTAAATGGGAAAATTTTGAAAAAATTATAATACTTCTCCAGGATTCCTCATTTTCTGTATTTTATCTTTTCCCTTCTCTTAAACCTTGAAAAAGTAATCCTATTGCAGTGGATAGATTCTCTCTCCGCCAACATTTAAGACACAGGGTCGTTCACACTTTTATCCACCAGCAATGCAGCATTTTTGTTGAATCAGTTTAAAAAATAATAATAAAATAATCTAAGATGGATATTAACGCTAGCTACAGAAACATGTGTTAGAAAATTATTGCGAGTACCAGATGATTGAACGCACATAAGAAAAAATTAAATATGTTAATCAATGAAAAATAGTAATTGCTCATACAAGACCAAGCCAGTGTTTACGTTTTATGGCCATAAGTTCACTTTACTCATTTCTGCCATCGGTAGCGTTTCTTAAGTTACATAGGAAGTCGTACATGCTTAAGTTTCGTGAAATATAGTTGGGATTTTTCTGTTTTCTCAAGCCCTATGTAGTAAATTCTGAAATGCTATTCAATCCTAAAGAAAAGTGTATTTAGTGAGCATGCTGATTACTGAAATGCAATGGTAAGTCTTAAGCAGAAGGCTATATAGTTGGTCGCTCCCTGGAGCGTACGCTATTACCCTATACACGAATGCATTACGGGTTGCATCGGCCTGTATGTTAGGCTCTACATGTTTCTTGATGTGTGACGGCCATTTTTCCGTTCACTTCTACGATTACTCTAGCCGAGAGGGCAAGAGGAGCGCCTTATTTTTCCGTGTATTATGTAACTTAAAAATCGTTTTAAACAGTTTAAATTTTCAAACCCAACTACTCACTTGTGAATCGTAATGAAACTACTTTTTTTTGAAGTCAGAGTAGAGAATTCCGGATTAGTCTATGGAAAGGATAGTTTTCTCTCATCAGATCCGTGGTTTCCGGTTTTCACTTAAAGATGCAGTGCAGATGGTGAAGAACCCATTACTTTAAGTTTAAATATATTGGATTTAAAGAAGGAATCGACTTGAACCGTCGAAATTTTTGAACCTTTTGGAACAGTATATGGACACGCAACTAAGATAAGACGCGACTGGAACAATATATAGATGAGCACCATAATCTGTTTTCGGCAAAAATGCGTAATGATTACTTCCATTTTAGTCTAATAGTAGTTCATTTCCTCTAAGTACGTCTACCACTAATGTCCGTTTCTAAAAGCTGCCATTCAATCCTCGCGATCATTAAAAAGAAAAAAAAGAGACGTTTCAGGCGTGATATGGTGGAATATCATGATTAATTAAAATTGGCAATTTTCCACAAAAATAAATTTTATTAATACGACCGGTTTCAATGTAACTACATCATCTTCTGGTAACAGTCATTTCGCATTGTCTAATATATATGCTGAAAAGCAAGTGAGGGGAGGGTAGTGGAAAACGGGGGAAAGAAGGATAAAAATTTAAAAAGAAAGTCTGAATTTTCAGACAAAAATCTTTCCACATCTCTTAGAATGAAAGTTAACGACAAATAAATGTTACAAACGCGCTAATTTTCGTTATATTTTATATATGATTAAGTACAAATGAAAATGTTCACCGTTGATTGATTATTTTTCAGTGCCAATCGCAGAAATGGGGTCTGTTTGCTATTTTGTGACAAATTTAAAAACCTGATGATGATTCGCAGCATCGAAACCATGGTCGTGTTGTATTAAAAGTGTGTGGAAGTGGAAAGTTTTTTTCTTTCTTTTACCATCAACATAAACACCATTTACGTTGAAATTGAATTTCCCAAATAACAATAATTTTCACGAGTCCTATGCCAGAGATGAGTCGTAAATCCTCAACTGCTAGCTTTGTATGTGGAAAGCTTACACGTAAAATAGCTTTACCCTAATAACCTTTCTTATTAAATCGCTTACTCTGAACAAGTGTGTGTGTATAAATAGTATAGTCATATTTTGCTAGGGATATTTCCAAATTCTTAACGAAATAAAGAACTTCATCATGATTTTAATTTATCCACGTGCTTTGTTAAAAATACTTCTGTCATATATTAAATACATTTGTTCAGCAACCGTGGCCGGCGAAATGTACGGACGCTCGAGTGCTTGCCAATGCTCAATCGCAAATAAATAAAACAGGCTCGACTCCAAGAGAGGGGTCCCGAGGCCACACCAATGTTTCAGCGATTGCACTACTCGGGTAAATTTAGGCGCGGAGAATAGAACGCCCAACCCCGCGTTCCCTCCGCCTAAATAATACAGTGGACGGCGCGTCGGATGCGGAGGGGACGTTTTACGCGCATTATAAACTCGATGATTTACTCGCAGACGACGGCGACGAGGGTTTAGGGGCGTGGCCGCGACCTGCGCCACAGGGGGGTCCACGAAGGGAGGGAGTATCTGGCGGGTGAACGGGGTTACAAAGGAGGCCATCCCATTACCTCCTCCTCTTCCTCCATCTTTCACTCGCTGGCCTCAATGGGTGCGTGCGCGCTGCGTCCTGCTCCTTCAAAGACTTCCCCAGCCTCAGGAAGTGCGCCAAAACCTATGCCCCCGAGCTGCTTCGGGTGGGGGAGGATCCGCTCTCGACGTAGGCCGGGCGACCGGGTTCTTATTGTTGCCCATCCCTCCACTCCACGGGGGAGTACACTCCCTGAGGGATAGTCTGGGGAGGAAGTTGCTGGATGGGGGTGGGGAGGGCGAGGAGGAGATAAGGGAGTAAATATAAGTTTGACCCGATTTCCCCGAAAAGGAAAGCGGGAAACTAAAATAGCCCGTACGGAGGAGGAGAGGGGTTGTGTACGTGCGTGTGGGGTTTGCAAGCGTCGGGTTTGAAAGTGGCGAAATGGGGAGACTGTGTGTGTGTGTGTTTGCGGTGGGGGAGGGGGCCTTTCATGGGGTTACAGCTTTTGGGCGGGGGTGGAGTGGACTTTTAGGTAGGGGAGGCGATGATAAGAGCTGGGTCTAGGGCGGAGGGGGACGTTTTTGGGGCGGAGGAGAGTGTTGAATGGGAGGGAAGAAGCGAGGATTCCGCTCCCGAAGTGGAACAGGAGGGATAAGCCGTGTTTACGAGGCTGCCAGGCGAAGGAAAACTGTGGAGGAAATGATGCTAAGGTGGCGAAAATTTAGCCATCACGTTTGTAAAATACAAAGACAATTGTTTACCGAATTTCGGCTTGATAAAACAGACGAAGGGGATAATGAAAAGAAATAGGATGGCACTACCTGTTTCATGGTCGTCTAAAACGCTTAGGAAAATATTTTTCATGTAATTTCATTGCCAAACTTCCTTTGTGATCCGCGAAATTTCGTGGGCTACCGCCAAAATATCATAATCAGTACGTTTAGAGAGTAAGAAGATGAGCTGATTTTGATCGTAAATATTCGCTTCCGAAAGCTTTCTTTTCCACCTGTGCACGTCGTTATTTCTCCTTCTCTCTAAATCAATACGTGCCATGGAGCCTCTGCTAAAATATTTCAAAAACTGTATCCAGGTTGCACAATGTTAATCCTACAAACTCGATTATTGATTACAATATCGATTGAAATATTTTGTCAAAAGCCGACTATTTGGGATCTCTATAACTTTTCTGCAAAATTGAAAACGTATGACTTTGGTTGATAATGTTATTGTTCGCATCGATTCATTTTTGACTCCGATGACTATTTCAGTATCCTCATCGTTTTTGTAAATTTGAGATTGCAATTTTTTTTATTTTCGTGAGTCTAATTCCTTACTTTCTTTCTTGCAGGTAAGTCGCCATTTTCGTCATTAACGCTTTGCGGTTTATTTTGGGGAAGCTATGATTTCTGATGAAGGTAAGGTATATTCTCCTTTTGCTTCTACTATGCAAGGAATTTTTCCTACTTCAAATTTTAATTTCATTTCATTGCAACAATTACAGAGTGTAAAAATCATTCACCTTGACCGGGTTTCGAACCCGGATCCCTCGATGTTCGGCCGAGTGCTTTATCCAGTTAAGCTATCGAGACATCCTCTTGCACTCTGAAATTTTTAAATAAAGGAACAAGATGTTGTGACGAAATGCCGTACATACAATGTCACAGGTATTCGTAGTCGTGCACAACGCGCCACAGTCCACGAGGTTAAAGCCAATTTCAAACACTTAGGCTGTTTATACCACAGACAAATTTCAAGAAACCGTGGGAGATGCCGCAACAGTAACTTTTGACGGAGTCGTCCGCTAACATGCATTTCATTGCAACAATTACAGAGGCAAAGTCAAGGTGAATGATTTTTACACTCTGTAATTGTTGCAATGAAATGCATATTAGCGGATGACTCCGTTAAAAGTTACTGTTGCGGCATCTCCCGCAGTTTCTTGAAATTCTACTTCCATATTTAACCAGCCTTGTTAAATAATTGTTCAAATACAACATTATCTTTGAGATGAAGGAGTTTGACTGATACAAATTAAATACTACACATTTGATGGAATGCTCTACTATCATTATTATGAAAAATATTCGTATGCTGTTTCATGGGGAAATATCATTAGAGGATAACATGGTATTTTCCCTAATCTTTTGACAATCGGCATTCTGGATAATGAAATTCGGATACTGAATCGTGTCTTAAATCGGTTGTAGCAGTTCGTTTTGCTTAAAAGTATATTATTCCTAGGAAACAGCCTAATGAATTTTTCAGCATAGGTTATAAATATTTAGGCAATAGATAAAAGTCGAAATGTGTGTCTCCAAGCTAGGTTTAGTCCTAATTTTTGTTTTTTTCCCCTAAGATTGTGCACATTTTAGATTTTTTTACTAATTTATTCATTATTTCTGAATGGTTTGTCACTGCAATCCTTCCACCTAACAAATTCACAATCCACTATAAGAGTTGCGTATTCGTAGGTTCAAATTCATGGCATGTTAGATGTTATCTAAAAGGTATACATTTATTTGGTATTTCATAAGCGAAAACAGTGATATTATTGATAATGAACGGCATCATATTTGACAAGCGTGTTGGAAATAGATACTTCTCTGAATATTTCTTGCATTTCGTTAGCTCGCTTCCACTCTTGGGGTATCTGCCTCCGTTTCTTTGATTGTGATGTTTTGACACTGAATATGTTTTTAGAAATCAAGTGGATTAAAAAAATGCTTCTTTCGCCAGAGAGGCAATTTTGAGAGATTGAATTTCAAGTATTGAAAATCGAGTCATGGCAATCATTTGTGCCTTAAATTTATACCTTTTTCAGTATAAAGGATCTCATGTAGACATTAAACTCAGACGTAAATGATTTTACCGAAAAAGATAAAAAAATAACGGGCACAACCCCGAACGATTCATCACCTCACAGTCTCAAGCTTCCGCAATCCGGATCCGAGGGTCCTTAGTTTGTACGGCCTGCTACTCTCCCCGGAAATCACACCGCACTATTTTTGTAAACATTCGTCGTTCCTCTCGTTCCTCGTTCAAACAGTGTGAGGTGCGGACGGGCGTTCTCCACGAAGTTAAAACTTCCCTTTCGGCCGTGGTGAAATGGTGGCGTAAGTATGAGGAGAAGACGGGATGCATGGGGGCCCGAGGGGTGAGAGGTCAACCAGAGGAATGACTCTCAGTTGTACAGTGGCTCGTCAGAGGGAAGGGCTGACGGCGACGACTCCCTCCCCCGTCCTCGGACCTCTCCTCTCCCGCCCTGCGGCGGCGGTGGGGACGGGGATTGATAAGCAAAGAGACGCAAGGGGGGCTGGTCGAGAGAGAGATAGAAGGAAGTCGGTTCCGCGCCTTGTTTATTCGGGGATCGAAGCGGCAGCACGGGAGTCGGTGAGAAGTCGGCGAACCTTGGGGGAGTAGAGGTGGGCGGGGCGCATCTCTCTCAACCCCTCTCCCCTACCCCCACCCTCGTTTTGAGAGAGGACGGGCGAGAGGGTGGGAGGGGATGGAAAGACGAGATGGAGGAGTATTCGGAGGGGGAGGAGGGTAGGAGTGGAGTGGAGGGAGCGAGGGAGGGTTGCCGCCCGTTCGTGTCCGACCTACCGCAACGGATGCTTCGTGCTGCGCCTCCGTGCATGGATGGAGTGGAGTGGATGCACTCTCAAACTCCCCGCTTCCATTCACCGGCTGCACGCGCGCCGCGTCATTGTTTGTTTATCCGTCTCCGGGACGGCTGGCTGCCGCAGAAAGTGAATTGATGACCGGGGATGGGGTTTTCTATTTATTTTTTTTTTTTGGGTTGCTTTGATCTCTCGCGCGCGCGTGAAATGCTCGATGGGTTGGTTATACCTGGAAGGAAAAATGTTTACTGCTCGATGATGTCACTATGACAAATTCCCGCTCACGCATGAAGTGATTTGAGAAAACGGCTTCGATACGCATTAGGGATAAAATTAGACGATTAGCTAGATACGAGTACGTTTTAGCATTCCATATACATATGCAGGTTCAGTTCCAAAAGTAGTACGACTGAGTCGATTAAAAAAGTGTATTGTCAGAGTTGATACATTTACTCAAAAGTCTTAAGAGTAGCACCCCTGTGTGTCCACACACCCCTGCCAGCGGATTTTCCACGTCTCGGACACTTTATGGAAGGCAGCGCCCAGAATTTTGCTAAGCTTCCTTGTCACGGCCTGTTGTAACGATACCACCTGGAATGTCTGGTGGGGCATCGTCTAAAAAATTTGGATCCATCCTCCCATGGTCGAAATGCTCTTGGCAAATCCTCGTACGAGTTTCATTTTGTTCGTCCGAGAACACTAGCGACACCAACTTCGCACACAACTTTCTCATGTCCATGTTTTCGGTCATAAGTCGACGCACATCACTTCTTGGGATGACAAGTTCATCAAAAGCCATGCAAACACTTAATCTACGATCCGTGTCAAACAAAACCTTCAATCTTGCAAGATTTTCGTTACTTTTTGAGATCGAAGGGCGTCCCTATCGTTCGGCGTCTTCAACATCTTCTATACCCTTCCGGGACAACTTATACTACTCAAAAAAAACCTATCTATCCATTGCGTTATCACCATGAGCTGTCTTGGGTGTCATTAGTTTCTTTGCCAGTTTCACGCAAAATTTGATGGCGTAGCACTGTTGTAATAATCGTTTCATGACGGAGCGTTACGAGGTCACGTTATAGAAGTATTGTAAATAAACCATCAGCACTCCACAAAGGCTGGGAGCCAACTGCCACCGACCACCACCAGCCTTTCCTGAAACTCCTCTCCCTCGAACCCAGCCAGAGAACCCGCCACCCGTCCGTCTATCCGGGAAAAAATAAGTCCTGCTGCTTCTAGGACAGACATTATACGTATATACAATTAATACGTTTATATATATATATATATATATATATCATATCATAATCATCTACAGTGTGAGTGTCCTTTTACGTGTTATCTGTTTTATTCTGTGTTCTATTGTGCCGTCCAAAAGTTATATATATATATATATATATATATATATATATATATGTATATATATATATATATATATATATATGTATATATATATATATATATATAATCGTTTTCCATTGATTTTTAAAATTGATAACGATGTTTTATCGACATGAAATTTGACATAGTATGAGAAAACATTTCTTTCGCCTTGGTGATAACCCGTTATTATTATTTACCGTATTCGCATTACATATTATGTAAATGATTTATGTCAAAGCATGAATGCAGTTTTTTAAGAATAATTTGTCTGAGGAGTTTTCTACCTGCATCATTATTATTATGCATAAAAATATTTTTTTATTCAAGATTATTATTCACCAAAACAAGTTTTCTGCTTATTCTTCTATTTATTTTTTATGCTATATTGGCCCGGTAAACTTTTATGAGATATAAAATTTGTATCAGCTTGATTAGTAACTGTTGGACTTTACTTCATCTATTCTTTATCTAATATTTAGACAGTAGCTTAAAGAATTTATCTGTTTTTTACATTTTTCAGAACAAACTTTTTCACGATAATGAAAACTTGTCTATTTTAAGATTGTAGCAGCTATATGACTTTTTCAGCGCCACTCGCATGAACCCGAATATTTCACAAAACCTTCGTTAACATTTCGAGAGCTACGGAGAACGATTTTTGTTTCGAATAGCAATAATCTGTTATTACGAGCATGACCGTCAGTGGATAATTGTACCATTAACTGACGCTGTGAGTTAGCTTTATCCGGGTTGTTGGTTCGCAATTTAAACTGAGGGCATTATTATTTTCCTTGGTGACATGGTTTGTTCTGTTTTCCATAATTGTCCTTTTATCATGCCCCATTATATTTTCCTGCCGAAGAGAAATTCTTGGATTGGAGGATGTAAGAGCGGGCTAAATTTTATACTGGATAGAGAAAATTGGAGATTCGCAGTCAACCATTTTCCTGGTTGAAAGACCTATGGCCGTAATTGAGTCGCTATTATAGAGAGTTTGTTTTACTAAATGGCATTCTTCTAATGGTTCTCCTTACTTTTTCGTTGCTGGTAACCCTGATTCTCATTGATCCCTCATCTCTCTCTGAATCCTCATTCATTTTTCCACTATCGGCAAATATAACCTCATAAAATATGAGTCGTATTCTGCCTAGTGTCTTAATCTTGTTTTTGGTCATCAGTAGGCAGTACTTTTTATCAGATTTTTCCGTTAAACGGACGTCATTTTCACTTCTACTCCTATTTCTACTTCTACTTTTATTGACACTTTTTCCATCACTTAGTCGATATTTGGAGCAATAATGTTGGCTTTTTCCACGTTTTTGGAAACTCGGTGGCCAAATACACTTGCAAACGTACTTGATGCCATTTCCTTTAAATTTCGACGCCGTCAAGAAAATCCTGATTTTAACTTACGAAAGGGAACTTACTCTCTTTTACTCTTTTATTCGATTCTTCATTGTTCTTCCAGACTTCTTTTACCTCTGTCATATTCATGGATGTCATTCTGATTCTTAGACTTCAAAATTTCTTGTCCTAAGAGGCATGACTTTCTCGGTTAATCGTTACCCCCAAAACTATTTATCCTTCTCATTTATTGATTCATACCAAAGTTCGGTGATTTCCATGACATTCATTTTCTTAATATGACCACCTTTACGAAGCACATTGCTTTCATAAATCTATAGTAGATGCTTACCCAATTCACATTCTGATATAATTCACTCATCCCTTACCCTATCGCTTTAGCATGAACACTTCTTAATTATGTCATACTAACCGCATACAATTGTCAGTTAAACCTGGACTACTTAAGTTTTACCTCCATCAATAATTTACACTCACATGCTACAGATATTCCTATCAATGCTGGAAAGAGTACAAATTGATGCATTGCCATTTTTACTGCCAGGACAAAATTTGACCAAATTATTGTTTACAATATCCACCGTCCATTCCCACGAGAACCAATAAAAACACGTGAAGGTTATTATAGTTAAAATCTAGTCACGTCTCATGATATTATTTCATTATTTTATCCATATTTATTGGAAAGGGAATATTTGGCAGTCGTCGAGGTTTTTCCGTATTCAATTGCCCTACGCGTATTCTTATCAAGAATCGATAAATGATGACTTCACATTCAATTCTTTGTACTCGAGCAGCCAAATTACGGCATCGGAGTGCGTCCACCGAAATGCGTCCATCAACCTCACTGAGGTCCTTAGTGCCCAACCTTGTCCCCCGGAGGACACGTGTTGAAAGTTCAAGCGCACGAAAGGAGACGAAAGTGAACGTTTTTCCGGGGAGGGATGGGAGTAATCGCAGAACGTAAAAAAAAGCCAAATGGGAAAACGAGGGTGAAACTATATCCTGCGCGCGAAGGTGGCCGCGTCGGGAATATCCGCGCAACGTTAATGCAGGAAAATAGTTATGCGTTCCTCAGGAGGGGGGAGGGAAAATAAAACTCTGCGGGCATGAGTTCAACATCCGAGTATTTGGCAGGGATTTCGTCTAGCCTCTGCACCGCGCCAACTGGTGTCGACTTCACGACCTACGGCAAGGAGGGATGGGCCGTCACGGGTTACGATGGAGGGGGAGAGGGAGATGAGGCGGTGGTTTGGGAGGGGGTCGCAATTTCGACACTCCATTCCCCGCTACCTCCCCTTTACCAACCCGCTTCCAGCAACGTGACGAGGAGGGAAGCACGTAACGGAGGGAGGGTGGGGTTTAGAGAGGGAGGGACCTCCGGGGATGATCGTCGGAATGTGTTGACACCCATCAGGCTCGCGCTCACTTCTTCGCAAACCGCAATTCTCTCGACACGCCTCCAATTTGGACATCCTGATATTTGGTGGTACATTAACAAGCAACTTGGCAGCTGCATCGTCTCTTTCATGGTTAGAGTCGTCAAAGGACGAGGAGAAGGTTGAGCTGGTTTCGCATCGCAATCCAAGTTCGAATTCCTTGGCTTTTATATTTTACACGCGCCTAGTTTATATTATTTTAGGAAAACTCAAAAGTTCCGCTCGAGCTTCATCCACTGATGATCCAATATACTAATTACGGGCAAGTTTTACGTATGAGGGATATGGATGAGTTAACGCCTGGGTGTCCAGGTGGGGAAAATTGAAGAGAAATGAAGTTTGAAAAATTTTTCGGTGTCTAGAAATCTCGCTCTCGATTGGAATCCAAATGAACTCGGCAGACTTCGTCATCACGGGAAAACCGTTTTTTCTAACGAACTTAAACTTAATTTGCTCGTGATATTTTCGCGATACAAGTTTCACGAAATGAAGCAGACGCTTGGGGACCACAATCTCGGATGGATTGATATATACCTATCCAAGTTTAATACCCTCAAGGAGGCTAATTAATTAGCGACGAGTCAGCCCTCGCCAATCGTCATTCTCTCTGCTTCCAATGTTTCCCCTCTCCCCTGATTACGCATCCTTTCCTTGCGGCCACATCTTCCCTTCTTTCATCCTCCGTTCACCGCGCTCATTAACGATTGCATCTCTTTTGCGCTGGCACGCTCTCACACTTACTTCACTCTGCCGTCTGGGAAACTTTAATTTATATTCCGTCTGGTAGCGCAGCAAAGGACCTTCTGTGGGTGTAAATGAAGAGCTGTGGCATAAAAAAAATCTCCATAAGAATTTAGTCCCGTTTTCCATCTAAATCTTTTCGCTTCAGAGGCAAGATTGATTTAAGTCAAAAGTATATTTTAAAATTTTATATTACACCTTATTAGTTCCTTCCTGCGTCATTTTTTTAAATTAACGACGTCCAACCTTTTCACTATCATTTTTTTCTTTTATCGTTTTCAATGATATCAATCTCTCATATTCTTCTGATTCTGATCTTTGGTGTTTTCAGAATTATGCAAGTTTTGGATTTTCCTACTATATATCCTCTGCCAAATGCTATTTTTTTAACTACTTGTTATTTTTCTCATTTAAGTTACCTCTAACAGACAGGAAAACATGTCCCTGTCTCACCCTTAACATCTAAGCGATAAATGTATTCATGATAATCAATATAATTGGACTAATAGAATTTAACCTTAGTAGCATGATGAAGTTGAATTAACTCAGAATAAATGGTCCCCCCCCCCAATTGTTTTAAGCATAGTGAGAGGGGATGACTTATTGACTATTATGAATTGAGTGGCTTTGAGTATGCTCTGCTCTTGCTCCATTTTCCTTAATCTGTGCCAACATTAGGAATTTTTTAAACGGATTCCACATCGATTGTAAATGACTAATATTTTTTATCACTTGGAAGATATTGTCGCACTAGTAACTCGAGTTGAAATTTCCAGTCATAGTCTTCCTTCCGATGTGTTCGGTTATCTACTTGGTAGATACTACGGGGGGACTTACGGGGCAGAATACGGGGATTCAATGCACTTTCGTTCGAATAAGACATTCCGATATAGTGGTTTTCTCATTAAAATTTGTCGTTATAGGATAGCAAATAATGAGATTTTTAAAAATTAGAAGGTATTAGAAAAATATTACGAAAGGGCTAAAAAACGAAGCTCTTTCCCCATTTAGGTCATATTTACAATATGCTGCTAGCAAATGAGATACCTACTCACGAAGCGGACTCTTGTGGTGAATTGCATTGTGTACACCGACGAAGAGCTCGATTTGTTAATTATTGCTATGATATACATAGTATTATTAGGGAAACTATGTTGGGATTACTCGCAGGACAAAGTAAGAGCATGTTCACTATTGTATTTCTCGTTGGAGGTTAGAATTTTGGTTGGATAAAGGAAAGCATTACGTTTATAAGCTTAACAAGATATCACGAATCATCCCTTTCTATATATACATGTATACCATTCTTTAATTCCAAATATTTCCTACATCCCTTCATTTCGTCCAATTCCTTTTTCTTCCCTATTTCTCCTACCTAGCACACACCTTTCTCTCACATTATTCAACATTCCATCGCTAGTACAAAAAACTCTGTAGCTTTTGTAAAATACATTTCCATTATTTGAATTACTTTAAATATCCCTAGAATATTTAACATTTAAGCAACACTTATTTTTAATGTTTGATGTGGCATCACCCCGTGCCACACACCATCGTGGTGACTAATAGGACCGGTATCATTTAACGTAATCCGAATTTTTAGTTATAACACCACTCAGCCTATCAGACATCAACCTTAATTGTTCTTGATAGATGTCTTCCAGATCAAAATATCATCCTGTCTTTTATGTTCAAAATCAGTTTGCCATTCGCAGCACTCCATGAGCAGTTACCGTAATTACCGAGCGAAAACTGTAGCATAAGTATAATTGGATGTTGCAGGACAATTGTTTTCCTCGAGTCTACTCCGACGAAAGAATATAAAGGATGTCGGAATCTTTATACACCGGGATGTCCGGATGCCTGCCTCAGCATCCTGCACGAGTTCACCCCCAGCGGTATAACCTCTAGTTTTCAGGGACCGAAAGACGTGGGGAGCCACAGAGCGAGACATGTCACATTCAGAGAGGTCCTCTCCTCTCCCTGTTAGACGTATGCACTTGTTGGACCTCCACCGAACGAAAAAAAAGGAGGGTGAAATGCGACGCTGGGTCCGCCGCCAGCACTCGTACCGCGCGCATTGAAGGCTTTCTCTAATAATAGAATGGCGCGTACGTGTGGCGGTGGGATGGGGAGGAGGAGATGTGTGGGTGAATGGTCAGAGGGTGGTCGGAAAGAAGAGGGTTAATTACTCGTCTCTGGGATCAGAGATATTTTTATGTAACGACTTATACAAATATTCCATGTTTTTTCCTGTGCAATCTTTCTATATTATCTCGTATTTCATTTTATCGAGAAGTACTTCAGAAATTAACTATTTTTAGGTGTTTAAAATTCTGTAATCGGATAGGGTCGGTGCAATACAGGTTAATATAGAGGTAAAAATAATACTGAGGGCCATGTGGGCTTGGAATAATGAGATATTCGCTAAAAAAATCAGGTTCGAAAATATGTTTGTTAACTTTCAACCGGGATTTGATATATGACAGTAATAATCAAATATTTTCATCCCTTAGGTCCTTTTTATTGAATGCCTAACGTATGCAACACAATGTTTTGATAATTGAAAGTGTAAACGAAATACGGCATGCACGGAAATTCCTATCGTTGCCGTTGCATTCTTGTTGGGGAATACGTGTGTGTATAACTGCGACTGAATTCGAATCCAAGCCAATATATTGTAGTTTTAGAATTGTCTGGTTAGTTGAAGCATGACCTAAACCACCTAGACAATTTAAACTTCATGGAAGTGGTCCAGCGGTCGGTCAGTGAGAACATACAGATTTATAAAGTATTCATATATTAGTTATATAGTAATTTACAACGATAATATATCATGTTTTAAAAGTAAAAACTACTTATTGCTCATTATCATTTCATAAAGACATATTTAATGCGGAAAATGATATCAATAATCAAATCTTAGCACGAAATAAAACACGGATTATAGCCATCAGGGACGAACTTCAGTAAAATCCGACGTTTCTATAATATTCTTCCGAGGGACCTCGGTTGTATACGTGACGTAAAATTAATGCTTAACGCACAACCATGTGTGCATATAGAAATGATGAATCCTTCCCTGCTTTCGATTCACTCCGGCATCATCCCCGATTTCCCCACCCCGTCGGTACACCCTCATCCACTCCCCGATCGGGAATCCTCCTCCATTCCTTCTTCCATTTTATATCCACTCACTTGGATGAGGCATTCCTCCCTTAGGCCGCGCTCCCGCCACTACCGTCCAATTCCCGCCCCTCAGCTCCGTTACATTTGCGGGGCGCCGCCGACTCCGGTCCTCCACCACCCCCAAATCCCCCTCTCTTCCGCCCTCGCAACCCTTCCCAATCCCACCCTCCCATCACACTAATGGTTTCCGCGGAAATCGTCACGGCGGACGAGGCCAGACCGCCGATAATCCGCCCACCCACACGCGTGCTCCCCACCCACCCAGCGAGCAAGGCAGGGGCCGACAGGATAGCGCTGTACGTTAAGTGCGCTCCCCCTCACCAGTCCCTCTCCCCTCCTCCCGCCACTCTCCACTACTCGAGGGAGAAGAAGAATCCTTCGGCCTAATTTTACCGCGTCGGGAATACCCGAGGTCGGAGCTTGATTGTGTTCATGTTCTTCGGAGACGCCGGGATATGTCCGCCCGCCTCGTAGCCGGAAACGTTTATATTACCGCGGACAGTAATGGATTCACCACCGGCATTCCGCCGTGGAGTTTCTTCCCTCCCCTCGAGGGGATGAGTGGGGCTCCCAAATCAGTAAATATGAGTCGTTGGAGATTAATTATGCGAATTACAAGTATGTTTCGAAAATTATTCAGCACCTCATAACTTCACGCCCACGACGACGAATGAGATGTTGATATATTCATGAATGAAATTTTCATCATTGGGCCTTATTATTACTTTTCCCCGAATATTAATCCGCTTTAGTTTTCATAATCATGTCACTGTGGTGATGCGTATTTGCGTTACGTATTGTTGCTTGGAGAAAAATTTTTATAAACTCAACTTGGACCTACATACTGAAATTACGATGGATGTTATTTATCGATTGTTGCATATATATTTTAGAAAAAGCTTGAGGTCCAAGAATAACTGGTTTACACGAATTATTTAATCTAGTTTTTTATTTTTTAAATGAGATAAAACGACTAAATTCAAATTCTAAAGCATTATGAGCTCCGCCCCTTTGAAATTATCTTGGCTTGATTAAATCAAACGCTTTGACTTTACACAAGATCACCGTTGGCCGATATATTTGCAGATACTTTTAATATATAGTTCCAAATAGAAAGAGAAACTTAAATTCAATATGGAACTCTGCATTTGTCAGACAAGATATAAACTCTCTGAAACCATGAGAAAGTTTATTTTGATGTTTGTAAGATTTACTCGTTTTCATCTCATTTGATGTATTATGGTGTGTACAACTTATTGGTACCTAACTACTAGGCTTTCTTCAAACTACATCGTGTTGGCTATATTAGCGACTGTATGTTCTTATGAAATAATAACACATTATTTCTGATAGGAGGCCGCACCTAATTTGCTCATTGTTATCGGAAGATACCGAAGGTCAGACGTAAATGGCTGAAACTGATTGAACATTACTAGACGATAAACTTGCTACTATTGGTCGTTGAAGATATGGGAGATGGAGGTTTGTGTGTCCTCTTTTCTGCCGCTGCTGTCATTTCGGCCCCCCCAGACTTTTGCATGGTGACCTAACCCATGATGACGCGAGATGATGAACCTGTAAGGACTAACAGCAGTATGCTTTCGAGTCACCGGCGAAATAGGAATGCAGCCAGACGTCCCATCGTGCGCCGCGTAGTGAGGCGAGTACCACCACTCTCACGGTGTTCCCCCACTTGCGCGCGGCACGTACGCACTGAATGGGGAGGAGGACCGAGGGGGGTGGGAAGGCGCGGCGACCCTACGAGCGGTAGACGCCGACGCCCCGGTGGCGTCGCACGCCGTACTCACGTCGGCGCCGACGTCAGCGCGTGCCTTGCCGCCCTCGTGCGTGCACGCGTACACACGTGGAGTGTGGGGGGGGGGGCATAGAGAGAGAGGGAGGAATCCCCCGACTCCCCTCCTTCCCACTCCAGAGGGTTGCACGCTTCGCGCCGCAGCTGCAACTGTGCATCCGTCGCCCCTCCGGCGGACTCCGATCGGGGAGGGGAGAGGCACTGAGAGGGGCCGAGAGGGGAGAGGCGGCGTGGGAAGTAACGGCACCGTTTGTAAGCCACGGGGGATGTGTGGGAGGGGGGGCGGATGAGAAGGGGTGGTGCGGAATAGAGAAAAGAATTTGGAGGGGGGAGAGAGAGAGGGGAGAGCATCCTACGGTGTATGGCGGGGTAAGTGGGTCAGTCACGTGGCGAGAGGAATGGAGTGGAGGTGGGGAAGGGTAGGAAATGGGGGAATCTTTTGAGGGCTGGGTGGAAAAAAGGGGTTCGCTTGGTTGGCCACTCAGTTGTGTTTGGGTCGGAAGTGAAGGAGGGGTAGGTGTCCAGCAGGGCGCCTGGAGGCGGCCCCACTTTTCTTAGTGCTCCCCATGGAGCCAAATGCATTGCACATTTTTGTTGTTTTGCGGACAACCACCTTTTTCTCGGTCCACGGGGACCACTTCGTTCTCCGTGGGGGTCTCCAGAGTCTAGGCGAGTTTCTTCTTAGCTTTATAAATTTTTGAATAACATATGTGTAAATAACGTAAAGGAATATGTAAACATTTATTTTTGTGACCTGAGTTGTATCTTAACGCCAAAGAAAGTGGTTCTACCACCGAAATACGTGTATTCTCAACTGTGTGTCATTTATCATTATTTTATTTTGATTGTCACGCTTGATCTAAGTAATTAGCAAGAGTGCTTATTACCTTAGCGGCTATTATTCCTATTAATAATACAATTACGACATATATGCGATTAAAGGAGAGGAGAGCGGTTGATATCACATAAATGGAAATGGCGTTATGTCGCTTTCGATGCACCGTCCTGTCTTTATTATGGCGATGGAATCTTTGAGGGTAGAAAAAGCGGATGGAAAAAAAATTGGGAGTCATGGGGGTATAAAAGGCCGTGACAGGAGAGATAACGCTAGGTAAGTGGGTTGGGGGAAGGAATAGGATTTTTTAACACCAATAAGTTTGGCAGAAATCATGTAGAATAGAAGAGGGAGTAACAATAGCTTATGCTGTGGGAAGTCTATGCGAGATGTTGTACTTTTTGGGGACTGCGAAAAATAATACTTTATTATACGAGTTTATATATTCTACAGTTTTAGCAATATGCACTTTAAATTCTGGAAAATTAAAATTTCTTATAAATATGTTTTTCCATGAAATTTTTGGCCATAGAAGGAAACAAATTCAACTATAGTGGCATAAATAACTTGTTGCATTTGGTGAAAACCGTGACGCCATGAGTGTTCACGGATCGCGGTTGAAATGGTAGTCCACAAATTGGAATTTGCAAATTTCCAGATTTGAATTTATTTTAACTGAATCTTTGGTCTCTTTCCAGAGAGTAGCATGTTTCCACTCTCGTATATCAATACAGCTGCGAGAATATTAGTAACCCTGTTTTTATGAACGCCACATGCAGAGAAATTTCGACGGATCACATATTACTTTGGCCCATAGAAACTCTTACGGCAGATCCGCGAGAGTCAGTTCAATCGATAACAAACTAGATTCGTTTTACTCAAAAGAAGTTTGGTTGGATATCAGCCTAAATCTGTTGGATTTCACCTTCATATTAAGAAATCTAAAACTCAAATAATGTAGATTTCAATGCTGTGTATTTGTACCGTTTGTCGAGATAATTTAATAAAACATGCGGGATTTGCTATTTAATTAAACACCAATCTTTTTGGATTGAATTTCCTCTTTTGGTTTTGTTCAGAACTGGGAGTGACACCGCAAAATTGAAGAAATATTCTAAATTTCCGAGAATGACTTAATATTACTGTATTATTGCTCTAAAAATAAATTTTTCCACGCCATGATGCTCGCGAATAAGCAATATATGGCAAAAAATACTCTTTTTTAGTTTAAGTTTGTAACATTTGATTCCAAAAATAAAATACCACATTTAATTAAATTGGAAAATATTATTTGAGAAGTGGTTGGTTGCAGACGATACTTTTTGGAAATCCATTTGTAAAGTACTAAGAAAGAATCAAAGACTCGCATTTCCATAGGAAAGAATTTGAATATAGCAAAATATTAAAATATTTATAGTCATATTTTGGAGATAGCTTTCTTAAAAGGCAGATTTAAATACCCGTTCCTTCCTTCGCACGATACGAAATCGCTCACAAAATCGAACCTCCGTAAAATTAACTGAACACTAAAATTTAATGATTTAGTCCAATAAATGTAATTGAAATATATATATTTATTTATTTATTCATATAGGCATGCATGTGGGTATGTGCACGAATGCTTTCTATTATAGCTAATACATAGTAGTATAATTAATGCATGAACTGATATTTCTTATGTAAGGCTGGGGCCCTAGCACCCCCCGTAACACGTCATTAATGGCGGGATGTGGGGTATTGTGTAGATGCAGATATTCTACTAAGTTGTTGCTAAAAGCAGCAGTACATTTTCACTAATCTGTTTACAAGGTGGTCGGTTTTTAAGCCATTTAGTCACGGGCGTTTTTCCCACGGCTTGACTGAGCGAAAGGCACTTAGTAGAAAGGCTCCCTCTCCGCTGAAGAAATGCTCAAATAATTTTATTTGAATGCATCCTAACATGGATATTTTTGAGCCAATTATAAGACTGTTGCGATGGTATTACCTTGCTTGTAAAACTGTGTGATATTCTAATGTAAGTTATCACATTTACGGTGTCGTCCATTTAATTAATTCAAAGTAAATATAGATGCGTGATGGGTTATTCCATTTCCAACACACCGACCCAAGATATAGAGATATCGAGTTGACGAAATAAGGACCTAATCTATCAACAGAGTTCAATAATGGTAAAAAATATACTGTGCAATTATTTATTATGGTTTGTATGGACTTTAAATCGTCATACCATAAAATTGCCCTCAGATTTCGTACATGGTAAAAAATGACTTGCGACACTGTCCAGTTAGACCGCAAATTCTACGTGGGTACACTTTTAGAACTTTAATTTTATACAGCACAGTGCTAGACACATGGCATGCACTCACCTACTGACAGATGCGGTAGTCTAGCACACGTTATCCGAACTAATTATCCGCCATGCATTTTATAGCCAACGTTTAAAACAAAATTGCTGGAAATGTTGCATTAAAATCTCATCTAATGCAGCCATTACGTTCGAGTTTTACGATAGTATTTGAGAAATTGCTTGCGCGGTGTTAATGCATTGCCATATACCCACCCATCTCTTCCATAAGCCCACGAGGGCGAGACTTTTCTCAATAAGGCTCTTCCGCCCTTCATCCCTTAGGACGCCCGCCCCCTCAATATCCTCCCAACTCCCAGAAGTGGCTTCCACGACGGCACTGTGCACGTACTATGCAACGCTTCATCCACCAGCTTCAATCTTCACCTCTCGCGCAAATAAAACAGTCTTCACGAAAACTTTTAGGTGAAGGAGATTTGTCCAATGATCGAAAAAGTCCGCCTCAGCGAATATAAGCGCAGTATATAGATCTAATCGCCCCGTTCGAGATTTTCTTCCTTTTGGCGGTCGAGGTCGTCCACGTCACGTAATGCGGATTTCGGAAAAGTTAAGGCACTGCACAGGTGGAAGATGCCTACTTATCCCCAATCCGAATTAACGTGATGAAGTCAAAGATGTGTATTTGTTCTTACTCAACTATAATTGTAATTACTTTATTGAAATGCATAATAGCAGTCATTGTCTCACCAAGTGTGTGCAGTTATATTTAATTTTTTTCAAAATTTCTTTGGGTTCATGCGACTGGACTAATTTCGGGTCAATGATATTCAATGGTTGGAGCCGTTTTGAGAATATCTGTGCACTTAAAGTACCTTTTCTTTGATTGCCAAAACTATTATTACTGAAAGGCGAGCTTTTCCATAATTAATAGATTCTATGATCCTCAAAGACAATCACTCATATTATAGGTTTTCCTTGAGAACTTTTAAGTAATGCGTGGTCTTAAATTTGAGTGAAACTGTTGCATGCTCTTGTAAATAGATAGTACAAATGGCTGTTTCGCCTCCTCCATTAAACAATATTCTGTAAGGCTTGAGTTCCTCACCGAATATCAAACCCCACCCACTTTCCGGAAGAGCGAACTCCATTGATCTGAGGAGGTTTACGGAACCACTTCCCAATTTCCACGGTTAATGAAAACGATCAGATTGTTTTACAACCATCACCACTTTCTCTCTTCTCCATCCAATATCCTGGGCATAGGAAATGATAAATAATTGACATTTCACGAGAAACACAGAATAAAAAAGTAACTCTCCTCTAATCCTGTAGCATGTTTTTTTTCGAGTGACTGCTCTTTCTGAACCGATAAGCGCCGGGTGCTATTTCCGCTTAGTTGGAATAAAAAAAACAGCGACCTCACCACCCCCAGGTATTTATTATTAGTCGACCGATCGAGCGGCGGGCGTTTGGTTACGTCTTGCGCTGTTGCCGCGCACATCCGGAAATGCAGGCGACCCCCAGCGAACCTCTTGTCGCGTTGCGAATCTTTTTTTTCCTCCGATCTCTCTCTCGCTCTCTCCACTTCCCCTTTCTCTCGACATCGCAAAGCGAATTCTCTTCCTCCTTCTCCTACTCCACGCTCACCTCCCATGCACGAAATCCCTACCTCTCACACACCTCCTCTCCCGAACCTTCAGTAGCGTCACGAAATCTTTATTATTATCTTTTTTAATGTCTGCCGGACTCTCATCTCCCACCCCGTTCCGCCTCCTCCCGACGCGCGCGGCATGATCATCCCCCGCGGGTCGGCTCGGCGCCCGCCCGCCGAGCTACCCGACCTCCCTGGGCATTGACTCTCTCTTTCCCTCCCTCCCACCGGCACGGCCAAAAGACTTGGCAACGCGGCGCCAATCGTTAGTTCCCTGACCTCCACAACGTGCACGGCGGGCCGGCTGGTGGCGGCGTCGCCGGAGACGTTGCTAGGATACAACAGCCCTGCCGCAATGGAAGTGCAACGGCCGACTTTCACTCCTGGAAAAGTGAAAACGGCGAGAGTGTCGTTGAACTCGGTGTGTGGAAGGGAGAGGGAGAATATGAGAAGGTGGGGGGTGGGGGATGGAGGAAAAGATGGGAAACGCCAGGATTTTCGAGAGAGGGAAGAGGGCGCTCCTCCCTGGGGTGAAGGCTTCCCGGAGGGGGGAGGGGAGAAAGTGGAGAGGGGGCGGGGCGATGGCCCATCTCTCCCTGAGGAATATTTCGGATCGGGAAAAAAATTCACGGCTTCGAGCCAACGCTCCTTCACACTCCCCCTCCCCCTGCCTCCATGCACATTCATTGCATGATGTCGTCGATTCGTTTGTTTATTTATTTCTTTTTTCGCTTGCCTTCCCTATTGTCGTGTGGAGTCCGTCAGGGTTGCTTCTCGGAATTGGTCTGACGAGGTGATACGCAGCGCAGAATCGCGGTGTATGTCCTCCGCTTAAATATTCAACTCAATGATTTTGTTAGGTCGTTTGTTTTTTTTTTGCTGCGCGGATTTTTTTTAATTGTCGCTCGCCGACTTCCTACTTCGTTTGCCGTCTTTTTTTTTACTAAAGACGAAATTTGCGCGGAACGAGAAGTATTTTGTCCGAATATCTAAAGTGATAACGTGACGCGCCAAGTACTGGGGTCAAAATGACTTTTCTCTATTGTATCAATTTCTCTATTTAAAATCTCCCTGGAGTATCATGCGGATAAAATTGACCGCTCCGCGCGAGACGAGAATATAATTGGCGTCCGGTTTTGTCATTTGCTGGTGAGTTCGTGCGGGGAGTTCATTCATTAAAAACCGACTAAATTAATTTATCCATCGGTTTCAATGGGATCTCGAGTGAGCTTTAGTGTTTGAATGTGGCTTTGTGTCGAATTCGTTACTGCAAAGGGAACAAAGCAGAAAAAAACTTCATCTGCATCTACACGAAGCCCGCAAGCTATCCCAAGAGAGTGTGGCAGGGGGGGGGCACCAGCCATGCTTACACAAACGTGATTTCATGCATGCATATGAATACATATTTGTCCATGTACACAAACACGCGTACACATATTCGCCAACATTCTGTTCCTCTTTTCCCTCTCTTGAGCCGTCTTGCCCATGCGCCCACCATGTCATGAGCATTCCGATACATTCTCCCAAAGCGGCCCTTTGTGATTATTGTGCCCGTGCAGTGCTGCAGTGAGGTGGAAAATGATATCCCTTTCCTCCTCGTAGTATATCCCTGACCGCCACTCTTAGGAAGTATCCATCCCTTCGCTCGTTCCAAGAACTTTCCCAAACACTGCCAACTCCCGTCATTTATCTGTGTTACACAATGTCATTACGCAGGTCATTTGAGTGCATATTAAGGGTAGTTTTCAGCCAGCCTAATTGGTGTTTTCTATGTGAAATGCGACCATCTCCCAACCGTTGAATGTCATGCATATAAACAAGTGTATCTTAATGTGGGGCCGAGAGGAGAGGGTTCGGTGACGATATTTTCCAAAGGACAACCCACAAATACGTATTTGAACCATTAATTCCGTTTTAAATACTATATGTGCGTCAAAATTGATGTTTTCGTGTCAATTCCTCCCGAGAAAATCTCACTTCATTCACTTTTCGAAGTTTGGTTGTGATTATAAAACAATGCAGAATATGTTGTATGAACAACCAGAACTATGAGAGTATGTTGTGCAATAACTGGGTGATTTATAGCTGTGATAGAAAATGCGAAACTTCTAGTTTTGTCATCCTTTTATATTATTTTGAAAAATATATTGTAGCTTGAAATTAATATGCATAATTAGTAAAGGCAGACAACTTTAAACATTATTATATCTCAATGACGCCAAAGCAGTTTAATTTAATCCTGGCCTGATACCTCAGTCCTGCTGATTTATTTGAAATTCTCTTCAGTAAAAAATGCTATCCCTTTAATTTAAATTCAGATTATTCTGATAGCCTCTTCTGCGCTGCCTAGAGGCAGAGGAGTTCTTCATTCAGCTTACGGGAGTTTACATCGCATAGGCACTTTCGTTGTTGAAAGTTTCGCCTCAATGCGCGAAGTCATTCACGATTCTAGGCATTAGTAGCGAGTGTAATAAAAATAAATAATATAACTTGGAGAGACATGGAGACTATAACAAACAAAACGTATGCTGGAAAGTGGATACATTAATTCTCTGGCTGTCATGTTAGTAAAACCCTACTGTAAATGTCCGCAGTTATAATTAAAAATAAATAAAATGTATTGAATTCATTAAAAAATGTTCTGCTTTCCTATAATATGACAACTTGGAATACACATTTGGAATTTTTTACACCATAAGTTATCAGGTGTACAATGTAGTATTCAACCGCGAAATGTGCATGCACGTATATTAACTACTCTATCTATAAATTTGTTTTTATTCAGATATATCAGAAATTTATAAAATATCTGATTGATCAGGGGAGTAATCGGGTGAATCATCCCGACCGCGAAGAAAAAATGGAGATACCCACGGAAACTCCCGCGAATTCAACTGTGAAAATGAGGCTTAAACTTATTTTTCCGTGGAAGTAATTTAAATTTACTAGGGAGCTTGGTCCCACACCAGATATACAATATCAAAATGTTTTGCTAAAATGCTAGTAACCAATATAAATGCAAAATATTTTTAATAATAGATGTTTCGTAAACTTCAACTACATAAACTACGGTACTTAGTTGTAAAATACTTCTCTTAGCATGCGAAACGAGCTAATGGTAACAGGAACAATAATAAAAGAGGGCTGTTATAAAACAATGACAACATGCTGGAATACTTAGAGCTTAAAATAATAATTCCCCCCCTCCTATCCCTTTGAGTTATAAGAATGAGAAAACGAAAGTATATAATGTCACATTTCAATGGAAGTTGCAAAAGGAAAGAATTAATCCCCTGGAATGGACAACAACAACCAGATTAGAAACCAATTACATTTTTTATAAAATTTCAAAGGAATCCAATTATTTGGGCATGAGTTTAATATGGTAGGTTGGGATTCTGGGTATGGCCAAGGAGGAAGAACCTGAGATGAAATAAGCCTTCGAAATATACTTCTCAAATATGTTTCAAAATTTAATTATCTGTGATTTTTCATCTTTATATAAGGAAAGGAATCCTTTAGGAACTCCGAGCAACATATTTTCATTCTCCGATCCAGGTTTTGCTAGTTTACATTTCCTCGAATACGAATGACTGGCTGTAAGATATTGAAATCTGAATCAATGGATAAAACATTTTTTTAGGATTATTCAATGCTTCTTATCTTGTTAGAAGACATCAAAATTTGGCGTTGTAGATGCTGAAAGCATTCAGTGTAACCTTGAACATGTGCCGAGATTTTAATGCCAAAGTGCATATTTTGTCGAGTCTTTTTGGTTTGTTTGTTGGGACTGAGGAGCAGACTGATGAAAAGAATAGACTCTTCACCAGTTACTTGATTCTTAGTGAAAGCGTGAATTCATCACCTTGTTACAATATAGGGCCAAAATATAAAGATTCACGTATATTTATTCGCAAGTGGTCAGTCTGTCTTAGGAATATGTCTTTAATACGGCGGAAAAGAATAATTTTCAATCGAAGATTGTTGAGAAACCCCTGTGCAAGAGCATTTTCGAGCATTTGTCTTTCTCGTGAATTGGAATTTCTCGTGAATGTCATCTTCATGCGCTCAAAGGGAAGCGTACTTTCATCCTAAGGATCTTTCTCGACGGCAGCAGAAAAAACACTGCCATTGGATTAATCTATATGGGTGGATTAGCCGATAGGATATTTTCCTTTGTCGTTATTTTCTCCGTCAGTTATAAAAACCGTTGAAGCAAAACGAAAGGGCATCATTCATACACCTGACTCTACTAAGTGGCACCCATATCGCCTTTTTTGTGCATGCCTCTTTACATTCGTTGTTTTATAAAGTAAAAAAATGAGTATAAATGAAATAAAATACTTAATAAAAATTAGTATGAGTAATGTATGTCCATGGATGACGTCCACTGGTCTCATAAATGAACAGCCAAACTGCTATAATTTACGTATCCTATGTAACTTAGCTTTGGAGTAATGGTAAAAAAAATTGGGCCTAAAACATTCCTCAACAGCGTTATTATTGCAGCGCGAAAGATGTTGTCCACGACAGCATCATCAGTTGCTGTTTTTTATAGCATTAAACATAAAAAACAATGAAATTAAACTTTTACTACAAATAATTTAGTTTTCTCAGTTCCTCTCTCCTTCCTTCCATTCACCACCACCATCCTGCTATCACAACCTAAACGCTCATTTGCCGTTGGAATATCTGCGGATTTTTCCCGTTAGAAGCACTGTGCGAATATTTTTCCACTCAATAATGGGTGATCCATGATCATTCGAAATATCGATTAATGGTTTTATCTTCTTCCTGATTGTATTGTGTCCTGGATATGTTTTGTACTTGTAATGACCCCTGGTTAATGAAAGATCGTTTGCCTTTTTGGTCATATATCGTAGTAATTTCATTATGCTCAGTTGCTGCATTATACTTTCAAATGTTTCTATTTAATGCTACGTTGTAGCATCTTACAAGATTAATAATGAATTTCATTTAGTAGTAGCTCGATTTACTGAAGGTGTTGTATCGATTAACGTTCTTTCTCGCTAAGAATAGCACATTGATTAACGAATACTACTAAATAGAATGCAACATTTGGTCTTAGCAATATAGGCCTGCTCCCATAAAAAATTTACAATAAAACATTTGCCACAAATTTACAATATTTTATCAAAATTCACTTGTTCAAAGAAATGTAATACTGTTCATTATAGGTAATCTACCGGTTAAGGTAGGTTTGGATGAACACAACTACCAAAAAATATCTTGTCACTCCTAACTAACTACAACTCAGCATCCTACCCCACAACAAATGGACACTTCTTTTCTCCCTTCACTCCGTCCAACCTATTTATATCCTATTTATGCGTATTCCTCGTTTGCCTAACATTCTCCCACAGTCTCAACACAGTCCTCAACATCCCATTAACAGTTACTATACTTTACACTCATTTTTCCTTTCTCTTTATGATTTCTCCCAACAACCTCCTCTTCTCACCCTTCATATCCAGCACTTCCTTATTTGTTTTCCTTTCTTTCCACTTCACCTTCTTTATCCTTCTCCACACTCACATTTCTATAGCTTCAAATCTACGCCTATCATCCTGCTCAAATGAACACGTTTTCGCATCGTACATAACTACGCCCCATAACAAAGTTTTGACGATCGTTTTCTTAAAATCCATAATCAAAGTTGTCGTCATAAATAATCTTCATGTAAAATCTTCTTTGCATAACGCAATACTTCTCCTTACGTCCCTACTACTTTGACCTTTTTGGTCCAAAACACTTCCAAGATACGACACGTACGATACGACTCGTACGTACACTGTTCCTCCTGCACTAGTTTTTTCCTTCCTATTTTAACGTTTAAACACCTTTCTCTTCTAGGAAACCACCTTACCTTTGCTTTATTTATATTGATTCTCATCCCATATCCATAGCACTAATTTCAAATTTATTCATCAATACTTGCAACCCCTTGGCTGCCTGACAAATCAGAGCCTAGTCATTAGCTAGCAACTGATTTTAAGAATGTCCCGCCGACTTTCATCCCTATCTTCAGTTCTTCCCATTTTTCTTTAATCATTTCTTCCATATATACGTTAAATAGCACCGATGATAATGGACAACCCTGCTTTACACCTCTTCCTAACACTGCCCATCCGGACTCTTCGTTCCTCATTCGCACATAAGCAGTCTGAGACATGTAAAGGTTGCGGATTAGCCTCCGGTCCCTCCAATCTATTCCTATTTTCTGCAATATACTCATAGTTTTTCCCAATTCACTCTATCAAACGCCTTTCCAAAATCCGAAATCAAGAAAATACGTCCTAATTGTGTTCTATATTCCTCTCGATTAGTGACGTCATTACTGCAATGGCATCATGCGTACCTCTTCCTTTCCCAAACCCAAACTGATCTTCCCCTAAGTAATCATTTGCCTTACTCTCTATCCTTTTGTTGATGATCTTGAGAGCCACTTTAGCTGCTTGGGAAAGCAAACTTATTGTTCTGTAGTCCTAATACAGTTATTCTATATATTTATTCCATCTCTCTTGGATCTTTTCTGTTTCAACTCTTATTTTACCCGACTTCTGTCAAACTGTTACTATAGATTTTCCCTTTTTACTTCCTGATAGCGTTTTAACCTTCTTGTGAAGCGCACTGATTTTTATCAGTGCACCCTTTTATCTTTCCATATCCTTGCACTGTGTCTTCCAGCGCGCTTCTTTTGCTCTATTTGTTGCCTGTCTCGATTTTTTATTTAACTCTATGTACTTCCTTTTCCCTAACTCTGTGTTTATATGCTTACATTTTATTCTCTTATTTATTTTTCTAATCATCTCATCCATGATCCTTGGTTTCCTTGTCCTTTCTCTATTCCTGATTATATAAGTAAAGCATTTTAACGAATTTATTTACATGCCTTGATGCAATTTAGGTTCATTTACTTTTGGACGTTCAGTATGAGTGGATTTTTTTGTGCGCGATAGGTGACAAGTGCTTCATAAATTTATTATTAAGGTTATTGCCGGGAGACATAAACTCGGCATCTGCACCACTGACATGAGGCATTGATTTCAGTGGGGCAATGACGACACATCATTCATACAAAGATTCGAGATGAGAATCATTGAGCACAGACATTTAAATACAGTTAACCCCCAGCCCCCGCGAAGGTTGCGATCTCTGAAACTGTCGCGAACTATATTGCACAAGAACAAGGCGTTGCGTAAATTCTCGCGGCGAAACGACGAGGGCATCTTCATGTTGCTTAAATAGGAAATTAGGGTGTTAAAAACGAAGGCGAAGGGCTTAATGGCGGTGCATTGTGCCCTCGGAGCCGCCGCGAATTCTGAGATGAGGTCAAAGCGGGCAGACAAGACCGCGCGTAGGCTCAGCCGAAAGCAACCGACCACACCCTTCGTCTCCGCGCGTATACTCTCACACACCCCCTCCCCACCTCCGAGTGGATCCGCCGTGTGGTGTGTGAGGAAAAGAGGGCGGAGAGGACAAACGGTGAGAAAGGACGGGAGGGAAAGGTAAAATGTGTTAAAATGGCTAGTTACGGTGGTACCGTAAATTAAATGCTAAAAATGAAATAATGTGAGCGAGTGAGTTGCCGTCTCCCAGCAAGAAATTAATTTTTCTCCTCGTGCTGCAGTGCTTGCGGCGATGATTGGGGCATGTAGGTAGTACATATGCATTTGCATGGACATGAGTACTCCTTTCTCGGCTTTCCTCCTCTACCACCCTTTCTTCCCCTCCCCCTGATAAGAGTTCCGTAGTTTACCGATGATAGGGTATCATCTCGAACCTTCTCGCGAATCTCCCGATCCTCCCCCTTATCCATCGCTTCTCACTCGATTCCATCTGCAATCCCCTCTCAGTTTCCCCTTTGGCTAGATTACTCCCATCGGGAAAAAAATTGCTGGACGGTTGTCACTCGTGTACCGAAAATTGTCCCTTAAAACAAACAATATCCCCGCTGACGGATAAATCCATGCGGGGTCTCTGCACTGGCGAAATCATCGTCCAAACAATTCTATATTTTTCGATATTCTACAGTTTTGACATATGGTGCACAAGAGGAGCAAATATCGAACTGAAAAGTAAACGTTTTGAGCTAGATTTGCTCGCACAGGAAGGGTTAGGAACACTCAAATCCCAGCAAGCTAAATTGAGTGGAAAAATTGTAATTGGTGCATTCTTTCGTGTATAAAAATAGTAGACTGCAAATTAGCACCTCAGGTTCTGATAAATGATTGTTGTTAGTTTTGAATTCATATATTTGTCCTGTATAATCAATCTTTTCAGTAAATTATCTGCTTACTCTCCTTTTCGTCTTTTGTATTTTGGTGATGTGGGGCAGTCAGACGAGTAAGTCCATTTATCCTAAATGAACAAAGAAAGAGATAATAAATTACCAATAAATTGTTTATTTTAAAGATGAACTATGACATTTTCATCTTTGAAGATGAAAATGTGATATGTTGGATGTTTTAAATGTTGATAGTATAATTTGGCCTCGTCTAAAAGTTACCTAATTTAGTGAAAGGCTATATTTTCAGGTTTCCAGTATTTACTCATATATTTTGACAAAAAGTTCATTTTATGTGCAAAGTATGATTATATTTCCAAATTTTTTTCGGATAATTTTGCTTCATACAATACGCATTCGTTATCATATTTGGTTATACACGCTATTACAATTTTGGCGAAGAACTTGGAAACACGCAAAGCCTCTTCCTGTTTTTTTCAGGTAGAGGTTTTTCAAAGTCCCATTTTTCGTTAAAGAGAAGGAATTACTAAAATTTTGGATCATATGGATGACCAGTAAAAGTCTGAATAGTGAAATATTGCCCATGGGAAGCAGAAAAACATCGACATTTTGGGAAATACCATCTGAAATTTGGGGGAGTAATTTTCATTGTATATGCCGTTTACATGGTGATTATAAAATGGCATTTGATTGAATATCGATGTAATCATGAAGCAACATGTAATAGAGCCGATTTTATTCTTAAATTTTGTGAAGTGTTATGCAGTTTTTCACGATACCACACATTTCCTGAGACTTGCACAACGTGGATCTACTGTCGTGATCCTTGTGATAGCAGAGCACTAATTTGATGAATTGGGATCTAAATTTGCAGGCTGATATCTCTGAAATAATCACTCGGAACTATGACTTGGAAAAGCGAAGTCAGCTTCATGACATTTATAAAAACGGCACTCAAGTAAGGCATCAAAGTATACAATTGTTTCAATTCGTTGCAGTGCATTGATTATTTCATGGCTTCGGACAGTTTATTTTGTCAAGAGAAATAAGATTTTAGGCTCCCTGACTCACCCTCTTCCTTCGACGAGAACAATTAATTATCCACCCGACTGTCGTCACCACTTCCCCCGAACAATTATAAGTGCACCCACCCGCCTTCGACCGCCCCACATCCCCCTCCTCTTCTGCACTCTCTTCCTACCTCCCCCCCACCTCCCGCCCTCCCTCCCCAGATCACTCTTTTCGCCCATTATTTTGGTTGACCTACATCTCCGTGGAGTGCATCGACCTCTTCTTCCCCAGTGGCAGGGAGGCAAGAGAGAGCATACACACCCTCCTCCTCCCTCCGCCCACCCCCCCATTCCCCCATCACTCACTCGCCCCTCCCCCGAAGCCTGATTTCACCCACACCCTCTCACCCCGTATCCCACCCCTATCCCCATCCCCCTTCGACTATTCCACCCATGACCTCTCTTTCCCCCACCCCTCGCCACCATTCTCATCCCTGCAACTGGAACCCGCCCCCGCTGCAACTAGAAGGTGGAAAGTATAACCGCTTCATTGGCTGCACGATATGCACGCCAGTTTAATGGAGGGAGGGAGGGTTATGGGCCTAGAAGGGGGGAGAGCAGATGCAGGAGTTGGCATGAGGGTGCCGACTTAGGCGGGTGGGGAAGAAGGTGTGTGGTAGTGCTTGCTGGTAATGGGTGGGGAAAAAGTTCGTTTGGTGTAGGATAGGGGGTAGAGTGGCGATAGCGCACCCCTTTTTTCGAAAGGTGTGCCCCAAAAAGTACTGTTTAGACCTTTAAGGGGGGGAGGAGAGGAGAGGTGGCGTGATGGAAATGGACTCATGCACCGCACCCTTTTCGGGGAAAGTTGTCATCCTATGTTTCGGAGTATTGTGTGATTCACATCAGCAGGTGATGCCCAGACAGAACGGTTCTTGACGCAATAAACTTATTTTAAAAATTTTATTACCGTGCTTACAGTGTAAAATACGAGTACTATAAAAGGGTTACCGGCTAATGAGCTCCGTAGTTCAAAGGTTCGTGGATCCTCGGCCAATTAAAGACACGGCTGAACCCTTTTTAGAATTCCGTGGTGATGGAATTGCCTTTCTCCTTCGTATTCAACGTTAGCCGACTCGAGAATGACAGATGCCAATGAACTTAGGTCGGTATGGAACGTATGTATCTTCATCATGCATATCCGTGAGAGAGAATATTTTTAAGTGAATGCCTACTTCATTTCGAACCGCGAGTCAAGCTGAAAGGAATGTAATTCTTCTCTGCGCAAACTGCGAGTGGCCTTGCCATCGTGGGACCTGGGAGTGAATATTATCATTTGCTCCATGCACTGATGGAAAATCTATGTCTTTTCGAGTTTGCAATGTGAACAGTTGGTCGATAGCCAAGGAGTGAGATTTTCAGGCGAAAAATATATAATTAATGTTAGTTTAAATAGAGTTTGCTATTCTCTTTGCCAACCAACGTATCTTTTGCAAGCCATACTTCCTGTCTCCTTACTGGATGGAAAAATGTCAGTAATGACTCACTTTGATATTTCTTAACTTAATTATCACCAGCTTTGTCCATAAAAAATATTAACTTAAGATTTAAAAAATACGTTTAAGAAAAAATGAAAATTTTAATTGCTCTTTCAGCAGTGAGTTTAATTACCATGTAATTTTACTAACCAGTTTTTATGTCGACAATGAACCATCCCAATCCAATTTTGCTATCGAATTTGAAGAAACTTTAATGTCCCTCATAAGGTGTGTTCCAGGAAGTTATATGCTAGGAACCAATGTCTTGTTACCGTGGCAGAGGGAACGGTGCCGAGACTACCATCAAACCCAAGTTTGACTTTTGCATTTAAAGGATTTTCAAGTGGGATTTCGGCTGATGGAAAATGACTATAGCGCCTCGAGTGCAGGTCACCACCCCATGTACAAGTATATGAGGTTAAAACAAGGACCCCCGACGTCTTTAGCATGGCAACTTTATTTCTCACGAGCCTTCTTAGTTTATTCCATAATTCATTTCTTGCCGTATTTTCCCGCTTACCTTAAAAATGACCGAGGTACTTCCACGTTTCTCATACAGGTGTAAGAGGTGTTTTAATTAATACACTTCCCTGTATTAATTACAACACTTCTAGTGGAGCAGGTTTACGGTAGTTTTAATTTCCGTTGCTTTTGTAGATAGATTAAAAACAGCATGAAGGTTTGCTCTATAGGAAACGACTATTGCATTACAAAATACGACTACTATTGTTTGCTTGCGACTACTATGGTTTGCTGGCGTTTATTACGAAGCAATGGCTTCGTTGAGAGTTCGGGTTCATTTGCAATTCTGATTAACTTTATTCTTCTCTTTTTAAGGTATGGATCCATGCAGCTTCTCGAGTTGATCTTGAGAGGTTAGAGGTCAGTGCTCTAAAGTAACATGGCGATACATTCAACAAAACTTTCATCCTGTTTCATTATATCCATTGTAGTATGCAGAGAATGTGATATTTTTACGAGGGAGGAGAGAAGCTATTTAAGCGTGTATATAAATAGACGGCACTATGAAAGGGAACACGGGAGTGATCGATTAATGGAACCGTACACCAGGAATAGTCAACGCGACCTGAGATTTAAAAATAATTCCACTTGATCCTAATATTCAGTTCACAGACATTTTAGTAGATGATCATCTGTTCTGGTAGCTCAGTGTGTGTGGAGCGTTCGTTGTTCTACGCATATCAGTTTCTCGAGTTCAAATCCAGGCGATGGTTCTGGACTCCTCCCACTAAACGTATTGGAGAATTGTAATTTCTAATGGCTAAATTAGATAAAGGTTTTTTGAAACTACCATTTCATGTAGGGTCCGTGACCCTACATGTTTGCGCAGTTTGACGAAGTTTGCGCAGATAGTGTGGATGTAGCCTCTACCACACTCGTTGCCAGTGTCTTACAGGATATCTTGTAGACCTAGATGAGCAAGGGTGGTCTGAAAAATTTCCGACCTAACAAAGATTCAAGACATTTTTTCTGAAATTTTCTGAGGTCGGAAACTATTCATACCACCCATGTATCAACCCAAGTTGCGTGTGATTTTCTGGGCATCATAGCCTCCTAGAAAAGGAAATGTCCCCTAAACCTTCCCTAGAATGAATCTTATATGTCGTCGTAGGGCTTACTACGAATTGAGTTCCACCTTACAAGTCAAACATATATTTTGGTTTTTTTTAATGTAGGTGGTTGTCTTCATTCCTCTTTTACGTGCCATTGTGTTGGAAAAGTTTGGTGAGAACTTCTCTGTCTTACTTTTGCTTCGAAATGGAATGTATTTTTTATGTTTACATCTCAGAAAGACGAGGGAATGCTCTTAAATCCTTCTCTCCCAAAAGAAATCAGAATTGTCTCTGACGGAAACTTCTGATGTAAGAGAGAGGAACATAGGTCAAATGACGGGGATAAGGATGGTGGCATTTTTTGGTTTCTTTCATTTTTACCCTCTGCCCGGAGGCTGACTCTATTTTGTACCGCGACAGTTTCTACATCTTACCCCTTTGGTTTTCACGAGGTCGTTTGGCAGGAGATGTAAGTTCACCAGTCATTAAAGTAATTATTGATTGATGTTTTGTTAATTGTGTTTGTCTACTCTTTTTGTCTCTATGTGTGCGAGGGGAGGGAAATACTCCTTAAGATCTGTTCTGCAATCAATTTCCCGTATCACTGTACCAATATAATGCGGCAATAATATTATTCCTTCCGTGTCAGCGTTAAATTTGAGTGATTTCAACCTGTGTAAAGGTTTGGTACATATGATCAGTGGGAAAGTTTCCCGTTTCCATGGTCCATAGCCATTCGAAGAGAGGTTACGCCTGGGTGTTGCATTGGCATGAAGCTGTGCGTTATTTTTGATCTTCGCGAATGTAGTAGGATCTAATCCCGTCTAGTCATTATTCCTCCTCGCCACAAATCCTCTTCCAGCAGTTAATTCCTCTGTTCAAAGAGAGGTTGTGAGAAGTTCTTTGGTGAAGTAGTTGCATCAAATTTAAATAAAAAATACATGGTTACATACAAATTACATGGTTACAATACATTACCTAGCGGAGGGAGTTAGGCAGTTGACGTTCTTTTATGGGGTAGTGAAGCCTTACCCATCTTTCCCATTATTTCATCAAACACTCCTCAAGCACCACATACTCACTGCTTTAATTGGACATTTTTCTTTTTACCAAAGGTTGACTTCCATGTAATTATGTAGGGGGAGTACACTTTTATACACCGTCATTTTTGCTTTCTTAGACAAACATTTGAAATAACTCCACACGCCTTTCTGTTGCCATTTGACCAATTTTAATCTTTTCATCTATCTTACGGTTTTAGCCGTTATGCTGCCAAGCTACGTGCATATGAAAGCATCATTTACGTACAGTCACTTTTCCCATTACCCCTATTTCACACGACTACTCTCGTTTTAAAACTTATTTTCCCTCAGTTTCATTATCAGTCACAACACTAAAGCTGTCCAGGGGTTCCTGTAAATATGGTAGCTTATCAGCAGGTAGAACTTTAACGTCGACGTATAGAAGGACGAGTAAATTGACATCTCCGACCACTGTCCCTATCTAATGCATATGTCCATCCGTCCATAGCTAAAAGAGCTCGGCGTTATTCAGATTTTACAAATATAAAGCAACTGTTTATGCATTTTCTCGTTGATACTTGTGTATTACTTACAAAGGCGGGATATTCTAGCAACAACAATGATTTTAATTAGGTTTGATAGATGAGGGTAGGCCTCACCTCGTGCTTTGTCCTATGGTATGTGAAATTAAAGTATTCAGGCAGAAGAATTTTAATTTCATATGTTCCCCTGAAATGTATGCACAATAGTGCCAATAGAAATCCTCACTTCTCTAGTTTAGAAGGCGTCCTGAAGGAGAAAGTGTATTGGAACTCGGGATCCTTCTTTCAGCAGCCGAAAGCTCTGTCTAGTAGGCCACCACTCTGCCAACAACAAAATGCCTAAACGGGGGAAAAATTGTTTATGAGTAACAGTAACAAATGAAGTGAACTGAGTCACATGCGAACTATTGTATGGCGAATTTATATATTTTGTGATTGTAACTACTACCATTTAGATGTAACGAATTAGTGATTTCTAATTACTTCAAAAATCATGTAATCAGATTATTGATTGCTTAGCATTTCTCCTACGGTGGGAGAGATTATTTCAATGAAATTAGAGAGGTTAAGTGAGATCAGATCATCATCAGATGGAATAAAGATGTCATTTATTCCACAAGCAATAAGGGATCAGAATAACATTGTCCGACCACGATAGGGTCATATTCGGGTGAAATTAGTCTGGTGTGTTTTCACTCCCTACTCACACCCCATCGGTGGCTTGCAGGGTACTAAAATATCTAGGGCTGCAATAAATTGCTTTATATAACCAAGTTGAATTTTCGCAATCAAATAATTACAATCAATTGTAGAAAATATTTTGGTAGAAAATCTTATTAAAGAAACCATTATTTATTATTTTATAGAAAATCCAATTGAATGCTGCATGTTTGCTATTTATCGCTATAATATTACAAATTTTAAATGTTTATTACATTTTGCATAAATATAAAATATTCCCGCGCAAAATAAATGTGACACAATATTTCAAATAATTCTTAACACAGACCTTGAATTACTGATGTCACAAATACACCTGCAAGTGAAAACAAATGTTCAATTATTTGGTGATCCGGGAAAAATCGTGTCATAATTCTGGAAAAGAATTTTCTCTTTTGGCTAACTAGTTAACATACTAATTCATTTGTTTTTGCGACTAAGTAACTTCTAATTCATGAACTGATTTCTCGGCTAATTTTTCTCTTCTTTTTCGCTCTAATTATTTTACTCATCCACTTGCATCACTATGCTTGAATTTCTCGATCGTGTGTGCGGTTGCAATATAGTGCAAAACGACACATTCCTGTGCATAAGTGACAAGGGTAACATGTGTTACAAAAAATCGTGTACCCAGTACCCACGCTTGTGAAACAACTGCACAAGACGCGCTCAGACGTTCGCGGTGGTGATATCACGGCTCCGCTTGAGCTTGATGTAACAACTACGATACTTCCTCAGCAGCAGCCCGAACTTTCGAAACCTCAGTCGTTGACTCCTGCTTCGTTGCACTATGAGGAAAGGCCGGGAATTGTAACCTTCGTCTCGCCACACCGTGAACTTTCTCCACTGAATAGCGCCGTTTCTAGAAACGACACAAAGGGACTCAGGCATGGATGGCGTCGGGGGCCTTTTTCTTGTCGGATTTGCTTTCGGACGGGAATGCATTTAATGTTGCTTGGCTTGCGTAACGAACTTTGTCAAACGTTTGCGGTGCTTAACACTTGAAAAAGGTCACAGACACTATCGAATGGCGATGTGTTTCAGTTTCATGTCACGAGACAGTTACGATTATTTGCCCACGTGTTTTTTTTCTAGCTGGAATAATTGAGTCGTTGATGTCATGCGTGTTCCCTCTTTTTATTTGAATAAACATCTGCATCATGTCAGTGAATTAAAACTGATTCCATCCAATATAAAAGTGAGCAAAGCGCCATTAAAATGACATTTCAGATGTCCACCTTCTTAATTCCAACACGAAGTGTTTTAGAAGAAGTTATGAGAAAATAGTGTTCGGCATGGTTAAGAAATTTCGTCACGCCTCTATTACTTAGACTCAATAGCTGTGGCGCATCGCTCTTTGGCAAGTGAAATTGCTCTTTTTGCTGTTTATCATATTTTGAAATCTTTTGTTTTCAAACAACGAGCTTTTTTCCATATTTAATTTATCATTAGTGTCTTAAAGAGAATGAACCAAATCAAAATGTTAATATCTTTAGGGTAAAAGCTAGGAATTTGAAATGAAAATTCTACATGTACATGATATTTAGAATTCTTTCTGAAAGGTAACTTGCTTTCCAGAGGGTAAGATACTCGTATTTCCGGTGGAAGAGAGAGGAACTGTCGGCACTGTATCATCAATTCATAGAAAAACGTTCGGAATAAATATTCGTTACGTAAAATTAACTCTATTCTATGACGCCAAATTCTTCAAGATCTTTCAATGTTTTAAATTACTATTTTTCTGAAGTCATAGTATCTTTTTAGGGAATAACGGTGGAAACTCATCAGTCTCTACTCTGGACTAACCTTAAGGTTACGGGTTGATATCCCTTCTTGGGCATCTGCCATGTTGTCATGCGAGTGTTTAAAAGATGTTTTACGGTGATATCTGGACTTTGCCTTTCCAGAACTCATTACCGATATATTTCTGTAGGTATAATAACGGTAACCATTTGAAGCGATTGTTTAAAATTTCTATTGTCTGAAAAGTGTTTTATATATGTAATATCTGTAAATATATTTACGTAATTTTGCGCGAAATTCTATATCTTGTTCAGGCTTAACATATGAGATATTGGTTGCAATAATTGAATAGCTATCCTTCATCGCAGTTTCCCCTTTCAAAATTTTACCTCACCTGTCAGATATTAGCAACAAACGTTTTGGGTTGTTAACTTATTTTCATTATTTTAGGAAAACACTGTAAATGCCAGGAAGAATGGGCAAAAGAGAACAGATGTGTGTGAATCTTAGTTGAGTCAAAGACTCACAGAGAAAATTGGCGAAACTGAGGTTTCCACATTTAAATAAATCATTATTGCCTATTCATTCCTTCCAAGTGTTTACTGATTAAATGTAGTGCTTGGATCGACCCCAACAACTATTATTTTCTTCATATTGTGAAAAATTTTGTTTATTTGCCTTACAATATTCCCGTCTTCATTTCCTTTGTAACTTCTACCTGTTTTCATGTTGTCTTAAAGGTCTTCTCTCTCTTCCTCATTTTATCTTTCTTATCCTCCTTTCTCAGCCATAAACATCCCAATTTCTTCTGATATTTTATCCACCTACCTTGTCTGGCCTTTTCGGATTTTCCCTTGCGACTTATTCTCACCAAAATTTAAATTTACGCTCAAACTCTTGTCTCAAACACCAGGTTCCAAATCCACAAAGCGCTACGCCCCTTGTTCGTCTTTATTAACATTTTCTTCAAATCCTTTCTTATTGTATCTGTCATCAGTTCTCTTCTTCTTACCAATGCCTTACTTAAGAATAACCCCGACAATATTGTTTTATCACAAAACATAAAATCAGGATTAGGTTTATGAAATGATATTTCCTATAAATAGAATATTTCCTATTCTTGTGAAAATTCCCGTTTCAATAATAATCATGATGCTAGTTTTGATATTAAGTAGAAATCGATGAATAACGTGAATTCATCAGCGGTGATCTTTTATATGGATAATCCCATTTACTTTGTAATGCTGCATATTAGTTACGACATTTAAAATATTTTTTTAATTGATCTCTGTTCATAAAAATAATAAAAATTCGGCTTCCGAAAAATTTTTTAATAATATATTCCCCTATATATTTCAATTGAAACCATTTTCTGGTCTTTCCTCGCATAAATGGAGTAGACATGTACATAGGGAGCATCCAAAATATTTCATTTAATTCATGATTGAAGTCCTCAGCATTATTAGCTAGTCAGTTATCGATATATAAATTCGCTGCGTTTGAATATTGTTTCTTTCTTTATAAAGCGCGTGCTGAAACAGTGTTTAATTCACTATTTTTGTATCCAAGTTATAATGTCAGTTTTACACAAGATTACACAGTTTACACTTTTTAAATGTAATGATCGCATCCTCATCTAAGTTTCGAGCTTTATTTATAGTACTCATCTGAAGCGTTTAGCAAAAAATCAGGACTTTTATTTTCTGCAAGCAAAAAAAGGAATTCCCCAATTCCAAAAATCTTTTAAAATGATGTGACATAAGAATTTGCTAATTAATCTGCTGTATGGAAAATATTCAGTTAGTTTCTTAAGGGCTAAGCAGTCTGAATATTATCAGTTATTCAGATTATGAGCTTTCTCAAGTGTCCATTTCAAGGCATAATTTATGCTCAATGATTTGTTTTTCACCACACACTTACATTCGGATACCTTGTGCCTTTTCAGTTTTACTTGACAACTTTTTTTACGTGTACTACCAAGCGTCAACATTCAGAAAAGTTAATAAAACTGTAATTTATTCTTTGTAACATAATTTCTTTATGACAGTCGTATCCTAAGTTCAATAAATTCTTCTCCATTTAACCCAATCTGGTCTTCCGACGACAACAGCAAGTTGTTGACATCACTGAACGCTATGTTTTTATCTAGAGCTGAGAAGAATGTGCCGATTCTGCATTTGGAATGCATCAATGCACTTAAATGCTCCCATTAGTAATGCAACAATTTCAGAGAGTAAAAATCATTCGCCTTGACCGGGATTCGAACCCGGATCCCTCGATATCCGGCCGAGTGCTTAAACCATTTAAGCTACCGAGACGTCCTCTTACACTCTGAAATTTTGAAAGAAAAAATTTCAGAGTGTAAGAGGACGTCTCGGTAGCTTAAATGGTTAAAGCACTCGGCCGGATATCGAGGGATCCGGGTTCGAATCCCGGTCAAGGCGAATGATTTTTACTCTCTGAAATTGTTGCATTATAATACACACATAGCGGATGACTCCGTTAATAGTTACTGTTGCGGCATCTCCCGCAGTTTCTTGAAATGAGGGCTCCCATTAGTATTTTGCAATTTTTATTATGTTTCAATCCAGCGATTGCGTTAGATTTTGGACTCAATAAAATTGTTAGCGGCTAGGTAACTTTACGTTTTACTCGCCAATCCAGTATGGGCTCCTGTCACCTAATCTAAATTTGTGAATGAAAACCTGTCACCCCAGCTGTCTCTTGGAGTTGTTAACTTTATTTAATAACATATGGAATCATTTTCTTAGGCCATGAATTTAATAAAATTTTAAGGTACCTTGACGACTGAATTCATTTGAATTCTTTACTTCTATGCACTGAATATAACTAGATACAGGCTATAAAATTAGAGTCGAATGTTTGGCATGTAGCAGGAAATAGTAAGTAGGATTTAAAAGCGTTTTCTCCTAAATCGAATTTGTACTAATTCTATTAATTGAATTTGCTGCATTTCGGATTTGATAACTAGCAAATCTGCGACTCTCGTTCCAAACGGTTTAATTTAGAGGTAAAAGTGTTGCATCCTTAAATATAGGTCCAACGTGTAGAAGAAATATTGCAGTTCTGAAGACAGGGTAACTCTAGCAATGCCGTGTTTACTAGGGAGAGAGTTAACGGCCCACAGAAGGTCCAGACACGAGCACGGGAGAGACTAGGGAATGACTCGGACGCTCAAGCGTAAATATTTACACGTCGTGGCAAGCATTTGGGGAAGGTGCGATAAAATAAAACAATTACGCCATAGGTGACGATGCGATAAAAAATAGAAACAGGAAAACATATATTGATTGTTATTTTACTTTTCACGAAAGAAAATTACTTTCTGGTGGTTTTTCTTTCACCAAGAGGTGTCAGATATTTCTCAGGCAGAACTTATTTCCTTTTTACTTGCAAGTACTTAATTAATTTTTAATCGTAAAATTGCACTCGAATTTCAATAATTCCCTAATCCAATGGAAATAAAATCGGTCATCTCTCCGTTAGGATATTAAAGTAAATACACGCTTTTATGTTGTCACTTAAAGCGATTCGTGTGAATCATTAATCTATATCAGGAATTTTGCATGAAAAATGTATGGCGTATTACTTATTAATAATGGCTTAAGGAATTTAATGCGGAAATAACATTTTCTCCTGGGAGAATATTCGTCTGGTTGTTTCAAGTTCAAAGGATATGAGGTCCCGCTTAACATTTGTCTACACCCAAATAACTTCACATATTTTGTGTATCCACCCGGCCCTGTTTTCGAATAAAATCGTTTATATTACCAAAAGTCCAGACTTATCAATGAGAGCCTCGCGCCGGCGCACTTAAGGAGGCACCAGTTTTATCAATGAGATTGGCGAGGTACAGCTCTCCATTCAGAAGTATCTTTCCATAATTTTGTCAGTATGGGGTAATATGGCGAATAATTTGAGGTTTTGATAACACCCCTGGGATAAGGAGTGAAGTTCCTAAGCCTTTCTCGAGACTGGGGACTCGCACTAATCTTCCGGATTTTTGATATAGATCTTCCGGAGCAACTCTAGTAAACTTTAAACTAGGAGGAAATTTTGAATCCACCTTTAGCTCGCCGCTACTGGAGTGCGTATGCTTTTCTCATAATTTAGGAATTTCAATTTACACGAATAAAATATTCTCGCCAAAACTTTAATTTTAATAAAAATACAAGAAGTTGATTTTTCACTAGTCATACCATTTGCAGTACAAACACTAACTCTATATAAAATAAAATAATAGAAAAAACAACTGTTGCTTTAGCATGCGGTGAAAAGTAATTATTCTCTCACTTTATTGTGTTTTAGTTGGCCGATAAGTGTTTTAACTAAAGCAATTACAGCCACTACATAATTCAAGCAAATCAATCCATTAAGTCATGATCACACATCTCAAAATTGTGACAAAATATACACGTTCATTCATCTAACTGAAAATAAATTACTATATTCGCTTTGTTCATGTTTTTTGTCCCACAGATCGCTAAAAAAACCATCTTCAATCTGTCGATTTCTTTATAATCTTATTATCATGATCCCTGAGACAATATTGAGACGGAACTGATAATACATTTTTAGTACCACCGCTAAGGAGACATTTATCCAATTTCTATTCTATGTATAATTAATACCTACACAGAAAGTAACTTAGTACGAGATGGAAGACCGACAAACAAAATAGTTTGTCTAAAAAAGTATAGAAGGAATTTACCACGAAGATTCGATTGCCCTTTTTAAAGAAGATAATCTGACAATCGAGGAGGTAGTCCGTGAAAAGGTTCTTGTGGAGTGTGGCACTCTTTAGATCAGAGACAGAAGACCGTGGGAAAATTGGACCACAGAGGAATAGGGGCCTTCAAAACCTGGCACTTTAGTTGGATGCTGTAGATAAAAAAACGTATATTGGGAGAAACTGGAAATATACAGAAGAGTGAAGGAGAAAAAGTCACTATAATTATATGATGAACCTGATGGACATCATTAGACTCAATGAATTTATCAGAATAGTAATACTACCTTGATCAAAAAGTTCCCGGAATAACCACCGTGTGGCGCTCTCATCGTTCCGATTTGAGTTATGTTTTTTTTGTTAAATTGGTACATCTGTTGTTGATATTCCCTTTAAATCTTAGTGTCATAACTTGACATTTGCAAAAGTTACGTAGCCAAGAGTACATCTATCTCTGTGTGTGTTGGCGATTTTTTACAATTGCAGAAATGGATTTAAATTTGCAACAACGAACTTGTATTAAATTTTGCGTAAAAAACGGATTTAGTGGCGCACGGACGTTGGAAATGTTGGAAAAGTGTTTCGGCAACGATTCTCTAAAAAAAACGGTCGTTTACCAGTGGCACGAGCGGCTCAGAAGTGGTCGTGAGTCAATCGAAGATGATGAACGCAGTGGCAGACCATCGGCATCGAAAGTCGGTGAAAAAATTGATAAAGTAAAAGAAATGTTGGTCAATAACCGCAAATTAACCATCAGAGAAATAGCGGAGGACTTGAACATTGCCTATGGATCCGCCCAAGACATTGTGGTTAATGATTTGGGTTTCCTTCGTGTAGCAGCAAAGTTGGTGCCAAAAGACCTCAATTTCATGCAAAAAAGAGACCGTGTTGACGTCGCAAAAGACATGATTTGCGAGGCTGAATCCGATCCCACATTCATCAAAAGGATGAATTACTGGAGACGAGACGTGGGTTTATGAGTACGACAAGCAATCCAGACATCAGGCAAGTGAATGGCGTTCACCAAATGAGCCGAGACCAAAAAAACCACGTCGTTTTCAGTCAAAAAAGAAGGCAATGCTGACGGTTTTCATAGATTACAACGGTGTAGTGCATCATGAATTTTTGCCAGAAGGCCAGACAGTAAACAAAGAGTATTATTTGGGCGTTATGAGACGTTTGCGTGAAGCAATTCGCCGAAAGAGACCAGAAATCGTCGTACAGTGCGTCGAGACCGTCGCACAGTGCTATCATTATTCGTAATTTTTTGACGAAAAATGCAACAAATACCATCCAACAGCCACCGAATTCACCTGATTTGGCTCCCTGTGACTTCTTTCTGTTCAATCGAGTTAAAAAACCATTACGGGGAACGCGTTTTAGCAGCCGAGAGGAAGTAATGGAAAAATCGCAGGAAGCACTGATGGACATACCGAAAACCGAATATAAAAAATGTTTCGAGGATTGGATCAAGCGCTGGCGTAAGTGTGTTGCAGTCGATGGGGATTACTTTGAAGGGGACAATATAGATTTAGATGAATAAACTTGTATTTTTAATTTTCTGAATAAATTCCGGGAACTTTTTGAACAAGGAGTATAAGGGAGCTGAACAAATTCAATAGAGCCATGAGGGAAACCAATAACTACCTCTTTCATAAAAAGGAGGATGTTAGATGGAAGAACAATGAGTGTGTAAGGGTATTAGAAAAGCAAGAATGGTTGGAATAAGGATTAATGGAAGGATGAATCAATAACATCATTGAAGTACTATGAAATTGATGCTTAAGAATTTTTCTCGGTGTAAATATTAAGTTTAAATTCTCAGTCCAGACCTGCTGGTAAACACACAGGCACGTGATCATCGACATTCATAATTTAGGTAGGTAAACTACGAGAAGGAGAGGGATAAGCTTAATCTGTATCTGAGGGTAAAATGTTTGATAAAATTAGTTAAATCCAAATCTTTATTTAGTTAGGAATTCAATTAACACGCATCAGTGAACTAACTAATGTCGATCCATGTCCATGAAGTCAGAAGATCGCTGATATTCGAAAACGCTAGGGGCCTACTCCTCGCTATACCCATTTATATCGTTGGAACCGCTCACCAGTAGTGCATTAAGCCACCGGAACAAACTGGAATATTTTCAGCGGTAGCTTGTCTATGAGTATGATTTTATGCTATTACTCGGTATTATTATTAGGTAATCTACCGGTTAAGGTAGGTTTTTGGATGGACACAACTATCAAATAAACATTTTGTGATTCCCCACCTAGCAAACTAATCTATATCAGGTCCCTCTTCATCTCGGTGTACCTCCTTCCTCCCTTCATCCCGTCCAACATCCCTATCCTGTTCCTACCCTTACCTCGCTTGCCCAACATTCTTCCCTCTATTACCCTCTTCAACGTTCCACTACCGCTCAATACGCCTTTCATCCATTTTTCCTGCCTCCATAGGATTTCTCTCAACAAACCCCTCTCCTCCCCCACCATTTCTAGTGCTTCCTCATTTGTTTTCCTTTCGGTCCATTTCACCTTCTCCATTCTTCTCTACACCCACATTTCAAAATCCTCCAATCTACGTCTATCCTCCTGCTTCAGCGACCACGTTTCCGCGCCGTACATAGCTACGCTCCATATCAGAGTTTTTACGAGTCTTGTCTTAACATCCCTACTCAACGTCCCCGTCATCAACTCCCTCCTCCTTGAGAAAGCCTCCTTCCCTAGCGCAATTCTTCTCCTTACGTCCCTACCACTTTGACCGTATTGGTCCAAAACACTTCCGAGATATGTAAACTGTTCTACCTGCTCTACCCGCCTATTTTAATATTTAGCATAGCCTTTTTCTTTCTGGAAAATCGTATAACCTTTGTTTTATTAATATTGATTCTCATCCCATATTTATCGCACTGAACCTCCAATTCACTCAACAAAGCTTGCAACCCCTTGGCTGACTGAGCAACTAATGCTTGGTCATCAGCAAACCTAACCGATTTTACGAATTCCCCTCCGACTTTCATTCCTACCTCCAGTTCTTCCCATGCCTCTTTAATCATTTCCTCTACATATACGTTGAACAGTACTACCCGGTATTCTTTTCGAAATATTAACCGATTTTCAATGCTCTATTGCTGCTCTTGTCTTCATAAATAAGGCGTTACACCGTCGGTGGAAGCACTTCTGTGGAGTGGGAGTCGACTTTTTCCATGAAGGTGGAGAGTGAGGCCGGTGTTTGTCTTAGACTGCGACCACGGCGTGTGTTCACGTGAGACGTCGACATGGATTGCCAAGATAGCCTCGCTACCAGTGGTGCAACGGACGTGCACACGTGCGCAACAGGTTATGGGACTTCTTCCATTCTGTCTCACTGGTCACGCGCCGTCGCCCGTCACTCCCGGGACCAGTGGAGACACGAAAGAGGCGCCTCGAACCACCCACGTCGGTGTCATTACCTCGGACAAGAAAAGCTGGTGAAAGCCGATGGAGGAGAGAAAAAAGTTTCCTCTCCTGCTGTTTTCCCCCCGCATTTCCCTAGTCCCTCGAAAAGAAGCTGGGACGCCCTCCCCGAGCCGTTCCTCCGGGTGTATCGATGACGGCACTCGGAGGTGGCGGTTTGGTTCCCGGTGGGGAAGCCGCGAGCGAAACGGGGACCCAACTGGGGGTCCGCGGCCTGAATGTGGAGGAGAGAATGAGGAGAGGGGGTGGTGATTGGCCGTCGAACCTCCGAGTACCCGTCCGGGCCGGTGTCCATCCGGCGGCAGCCGAAGGAGGGATGAGGCATGCGCGCAATGAACCCAGGGCGGTGACAGGCGACGGAATCTCTTTCTTATTCAAGCAGGCGTAAAGGCTCTCGTGTTTACGGTCTGTCGATTGCATTTCTGCTCCAGCGTGGACGAACTAGATACAGTTTTCACCATTCGACCGCTGCTGCTCCGCATTTGTATGTTTTTCAGTTTTATACTCGGGTTGCTTCGCTCGAACCCCCCCTCCCGCCCCCACTTCCTCAACCCGTTCCTTCCCTCCCTCCTCTCACCGTCCCCTTAGTCTCTTCATCATGTCTCGACATTTCGGACGAGAGCGGACTCGCCGCCAACGCTCTCGAGCCCCGGATGAAACTCGACCTTGGTCGACACGCGAGCGAACGCCCTGTCGAGGATTTCTCGTTTTCACCGTGGCGGTAGTCGTGGAACTCCGGTTCAGATTCATCCGGATGGTGATGATTTTCTTAAGCTACTCCACCGAGATAGGTTTGCTTGACAATTCCCGCGAAAACACTACCCATTATATATATTACATGCACAAATAATAGAGGGACGAAAAAGGTTGTTGAATGCTCAGTTACTTGTGTGTGTGTGAATATAGTACATTGTATGCAATCACACATAAGATAAATATTCTATAAACTATTAAAACATGATAATAAATAAAAAAGAAGATTCACAGAGATATATTTACATTACAGCGATCATACGCCCTTCCTCGAACGGCGCCGCCTAGATTCTTGTTTTATTATTCAGGAATATCTGCTCATCAACAGTCGTGCCATCGTTTTCATTGCATATTCAGTGAAATTTAATCGATCAATTCTGTTGTTGTCCTTCCAGGAAATATCAAGATTTTCGATTTACTCCAATGTTTTCACGTTTAAAAAGTGAGCTTTCTTCTATTTCATCTCAAAAAAATATTTTGCAGCGCTAAGCTACTTATCGATAGATACAGCTGGAAACTAAGGCGATTTTATTTATTAAGTGCAGCTAATTATTTAGGATTTCGACTTTCTTCCATATTTCATTGTTTTCATAGGGGGGATAAGATAAAACTGGTTAAAATTAATTACAATATCTCTTTAATTGCAATTTTTTTCCTATGTAATTATAAATTCTCCATTCTAGAGCATTTTGATCAAACAATTTAGCTATCATTATTGAGTTATTTCAAATTTCTCGTTCATAATTAACAATCTTAAATTTTGAAACAAAATAAAAAACTATCAAATTAGTTATTTTTCAAATCCTTTTTACTGTCTATTTGAATTATTTTGTTTCTCAGCATGATATTTACCGTATACCGTACAAAGAATCTCCTCTTTAAAGAATGAAATATATTTTGTTAACTTAGATTGAAATTTTAGTTTAAGTCATAATGTCCGAGAATTAGATTCTCAACAGAGAATATATTGCAATTCTTTGTGCATGAAATTCTAAGAAAAAAGTTCTCAAAGTACTTAAATGTAGTGTTTAGACCATGGTAAAGAAAATACTAACCGTTTCATGACGGAACGTAACGAGGTCACGTTATAGAGGTTTCGCAAACGAGCGATCCGCAATCCGCAAAGGCTGGGAGCCAACTGCCACCAGCCTCCAAACTTTTCTGAGACTCTCCCCTCTCCAGAGAAACCTCCGCCCGTCCGTCCGTCTATCCGGGAAGAAATAAATCATTCTAATTTTGGGACAGATCTTGTAAATACTCAAGGAGCTTCACAAAGAGGAGCTATCGACCAAGCCTATTAGTGAAGGGAAGCGAAATACATGATAAACACAGAAATTTCAGCCACGGATATTCCCTTATTTTCAGGAAAAGAGAAACTGTGTTTAAAATTATAAAGGCAGTAAGGACAATAGCATTACTTTCTCTTGAAGTCAAACTCAAAGTCTGACCTGAAGAAGGCCTCGGAGTAGGCCGAAAGCTTAAATCATCTACAGTGTGAGTGTCCTTTTACGTGTTATCTGTTTTATTCTGTGTTCTATTGTGCCGTCCAAAAGTTATATTGCTCTCGTGAGTACTTCCGCATCATATATATATATATGTACATAATTATTACTTCATTATTATTTAATCTACCGGTTAAGGTAGGCTTTTTATGGGCACAGCGACCTATTAAATATTTTGTCACTCCTAATAAAACACAACCCAGCAACCTATTCTACATCAGGTCCCTCTTCATTTCTGTGTACTTCCTTCCTCCCTCCCTTCATCCCGTCCAACATTCCGACCCAATTCCTGCTCTTCTCGTTTCCGCAACATTCTCTCCTCCATCACAGTCTTTAACATCCCGCTTCCACTCAATACGCCCTTCATTCATCTTTCCTGCCTCCTTATGATTTCTTCTAAAAAACCTTTCTCCTCGCCCACCATACCAAATACTTCCTTATTTGTTTTCCTTTCGCTCCATTTCACCTTCTCTATTCTTCTCCACACCTACAATTTAAAAGCCTCCAATGTACGTCTATCTTCCTGCTTCAATGACCACGTTTCGGCGCCGTACTACGCTCCATATCAACGTTTTTAAGAGTCGTTTCTTGTATAATAAATATATATACATGCATATGTATATATATTTAAACATAATAATGTAAATTCACTAGCTAGTCGACACAAACACAGAAACTAAAACATATAAAAGAGGGACTCACTAGTTCTCGAATTTTCGGTGGTGCAACCACCTTTCTCAAGAGGAATTAGGAACAGAACTCTGTTCCTAATTCTCTCAGAGTTCTGTTCCTAATTCCTCTTGAGAAAGGTAGTTGCACCACCGAAAATTCGAGAACCAGTGAGTCCCTCTTTTATATGTTTTAGTTTCTGTGTTTGTGTCGACTAGTTAGTGAATTTACATTATCGTGCACGTTCGTGGGTTTTTCAAGAAAGTGACTATATATTTATACATATATATATATATATATATTATATTTATATATAATATATATTTTGTTTATATATATATGTGTTTATATATATATATATATATATATATATATATATATATATATATATATATATATATATACATGTTTATATATTTATGGCGTCATCGTACACACACACACAGAGAAACAAAAACAAACATGCATATTGCACACGTCGTTTAAAAGATATCGTGAGATTGTCCCATAACCTTAGTACTAACATCATAACTACCACTAATGTGGAGGGAGCAATGTGCTGGCGCATCAAATATTTATATTCAAAAGAATGACTTCCCTCTGGCAATAAACTGAGTGGTGGAAAATAGAACACCAGTAGGTTTTGGTGAAGTGTACTGTTTTGTCATGTTTTTCTAATATTTTAGCTATTTTTTTGTACATCATTGTTATGCTCTTCAGAATGTTAAAGGTTGACAGAGTATTTGTTTCCTCCGAAAGTATGGAGATTGAATTCTCGTACGAATATATAGAGAGAAATTCTTAAAACTCGCTGGGACTATGCCTGGATTATGTTTTTACCTGTAATCAAGCGAAGCCCTTCTTACTCATACAATTTTCAAATTGTATTTTAAAGAGACAGTCTAGTATAATTACATTCCGTTACCAATTAATTAATCGTTAGCCCCACCTTTCTATTTTCGGAGGGATTAAGGCTTTCTCTTTTGAAGTGTGAATATCGGTTTTGGTCCATCCATCCATGGAACACTTCCTTTACACCCACTCTTCATTGATGTCGCTACGGTGGTCAGAGATTATCTTCAATTGACGGTTGGAAAAACTTCCTCTGAGATCTGCTGACAAGCGTTGACCCAATTCGCGGTAGGCAACCTTTGGCCACGCTCAAATTGCTCCGGATGAATGGGTGTGCATTGCCTCACAAGGTAAATGTAAAAATGATAGCAGAGCTATACCCATGCTTATCGTATAGGAGGCAGGTGATTATCTTCTTTAGTTCAGTGGCATCATCAGTTGCTACTGTGTAGCGAATTCGGTCATAAATATACCGTCATTTCTGTGGGAACGTAAGTTTTATTTATTCATAGTGCATCGTCAATTTACACGAAGTGTTGTATTTACATCTACACAATACCCTGCAAGGCGCTGTAAGGGTATGTGGCGGAAGGTATTATAGCACATTTTGTGTAAAAACCATGATTCGGGTGAGATGTTTGAAATTTAAACAAGCAAAGACGGAATATGCCATGAGTGTGTGTTCATAAATGTTATCTTTTTATCCTTTTCAGGTAAGTTTTCAAACTTCTTAGGAGTGCAACAGCTTCATTTCTCCTTCGGGAATTTTTTGGCAACAAAGAAACTGTGGGTGAGTTTCAAATATTAAATATGTAATCATAGGTTAATATACTATTCTTTAGAATGCATGGGCACCATTCATATTAGGACTTTTGAAGCACTCTTGACTCGCACTCTTCGGGAATTCTAACACCCTCCACCCTGCCTAAAATACGAACTCTCCTCTTTCCGTATCCTCCTCATTATTTCTGCTATCAAATTCCATAAACGCCCACCTGCTACCCATTATCCCCTCCATCCTATTGTTTTTCATTCATAGGAAATCTCCGTTGAAGGCCACTTTTCCAACCACCCTAACACTTCTTCATCTGTCATCCCCTATATTCGGTTTCTTTTTACCACCCTTATCTAAAATCGTACTTGTTTTGATGGCGCTCTCCTTTTTTGCTCTTATCTGTACCTCCTATTTTTAGTCTTATCTTTATCGTTGAAATAATTTCTTTAGTCTGATGCGAATAAAAAATTCTCACACCTATGTAAGGTTGTGTTTATGGGTCTTTCCGTCGCATGGTCGAGCTTGAAACTTTAATAAGTTGAGCTACGCTTAAGAGAGCGTTCCTCAAGTTATTAATATAACATCCTTGTCCTATTCATCTAGCTACGGTTAAGAGAGCGTTCCTCAAGTTATTTATATAATATCCTTTTCCTGTTCATCTATCATTTGTCAAATCGTACCTCTATCCATAAAAGTAATTGTATGTATTATTTTTTTCTTACTAATTTTTCCAGAAATGAAAAAACTGCTTCCATTTTTATTCCTTGCTAAAGACCTATTATCTCCATTTTTCCCAATAGTAAGGTTTCACTTTCAATACTATATTGGTCTATTACTTATTTATCGGTTGGCCTTCTACGTGGGAGATGAGGGAACTGGAACGCAGAAACCTCTTCTATTATTCTCGAGAAACTGTTTCCAAACTTTTTTCCAATGCATATGACACTTTTTAGCATCCAACTTTCTTTATAACTTTATATAATAGCGAACAAGTGGACATTTTTAATGAAAGGCTAATGTCCCAACACTCTCCGCCACACGTCTTTGCGACGGCCTTCGGGGCATTGTGTAGATGTAATATTCTGCATATGTGCTCCCTTGTTTCTATTTTGTCTTTCATTCAAATGTTCCAGCTAATTAAAACAATCCAATTTCACACGCTATCCTTTATGTGGAAAGGTTAATTAAAATGACATCCTGAAATTCAAGTTCAGCCCCGTTTTTGAGGCAGAAATTGTCGGCGCGCCATTTATTCCTCCATCAAAACTTAAATATATTTTGTAAGGTTGGCATTTGGGAAAGAATATTTGAGCAGATACTCGAATGCGAATTATGGGTATTGTTTGAATGATTGAGTTATTTTAAATTAAAATGCTTTTTGTTCACTTAGACCTAAAACTAGGACAGATATTTCGTTCCATTAGCATACTCTCTTACGCCGGCGATGTTTCAACATGTTAGGCAATTCTTTGTTGAGTATTGAGTTTAAAATATCATATCTCAAAGTTTTGACTTTTTCTGAATAAACTTTGTGGATAAAAGGAATTAAAAATTTGCAACACCCTCGCATCTAACAACTCTTTCTTGAATCACTTTTTATAATCAAAGATCCTTGTCTTCACATATTTTTTCTTTATTCTCGAATTTACTCTCCCCTGGTGAACACATCTATGAAACTGCTTTTCAATCACAAAATAAAGTGTGAATAATTATTTAGCTATGGCCGTGATAGAATTAGATACGGAGTTCAGTAAGTCTCCACAGCGGAATTTATTCGTAGGGAACATAAAAGAATGTGAAGGATGGCTTTTGAAATGCCCTTCTGTGTTCACGGAGAGGCCTGTTAAGTCTGATTTAAGCAAGTTTCGCTGGTGAGGGCAACCGACCGGATAACGGCTATTTGGATTTCAAGTGTTGCAAGCGACTCTTTCCCCGCCTCCTAATCCATGTCTTATTTTGTGAAAGACAAGTTTTATTAGCCATTGAGATAGGAACATTTATTTCTGTAAAACTTAACTCTTAGTCTACTCGTTATCTTTGGTCTACGACAGAGTTTCTACATTTTATGTGCTTGGTGAGGCACACTCTTAACTGTTGTTGGAAAACTTGTGGCTTTTACAGTCTCTAGTGAAATTTCGTTTTGCAATCCGTAATGTCATCAGTATAAGACCTTTTCGAGCTTTGTATTGCTGAACATAGTATAAGCAGAACCTTTTTTATAGGTATGGTATCAGCCTTCAGATAGGTAAGCTTCTCAAGAAAAAGGTAGGCTAAGTTGGAGGGTGTAAGGTAGACCATTAGATCGCTTCAATTATTTAGGAAGTGTTTTCAATGTCATTGCTAAAGAGACCTACTTCCAAATTATATTCTACTTATCACGAGAACTTCGTTTTGTTTGCCCTACATCCTGTAGCTTTTTCTTTATTTCTTCGTAACTTCTGTCTGCTCTCATGCTATCTAAAAAGCACATTTTATCCCTTTATCTATATCATTTACTTAACATTCTCCTTTCGTACAAGACCTCCAGCCTCGCACTACTTTCAGTGTTTCCTACGCTCACTTTCTCCGGCATTTTCGGATGTCCTTTGGCTACTTCCTCTCTTCGCACACCGCATTTAAAACTTTGCTTAACAGACAAACGTTTCTTTTCCTCTCTATCCAACTTATTTTCTCCATTATCATGTACGCTCATAGGTGCATGTGCTTGTGTATGTTAGTTGTCAGTACATGAGCCTAAGTTAAAATGGGTTTTGAATGAATATATTGGTCTATGTGGGCGTGAATTGGCACGCTTCCCTTTGTTTTGCATGTGGTTGCATAATGTTTTACGGATGGTGTCGTAACACCCCCCGCCAAACGCTCTTGCGGCGGCTTGCGTGGTATTGTGTAGATATAGATGTAGATGGAGGCCGCTGATTAATTCCCTCCCTAAGTGTGAGCGTTGGATTAACTCCCTCCTAGTGTGAGGGAGTTAATTCGTGCTTTGGAGGGAGGATTGGAGCTTTTCATGGCAAATTTATTCTACCAAATAATAGACCATAAAGTTCTCTGACAGAAATCTCGTATTTGTTTTACTAATAAAACCAGCGAAAACCGAGAAAACACAGTAATTACAAGGTGCACGCGAGATAGTAAATATATGAATAAAAGACACCCATTCATTTTCCGGCTGGAATAATATTTACAAGTATGTTAAATAACTAAACATACAAAAAATTCCCTTTTGCAAACGAAAACATTGATATATATTAGCATAACTGAGTGAAAGTTGCGGAATAACCAAGGCTCATAGAATATTCCATTCATTCACCAAACTTGTATATGTGTATTCATCGAACCATGTGGTAAAAAACGTCCGTCAGAGCCCTATGAGCCATAATACTATCACCATGTTAGAATCCTTCGCTCAATTTCTTTTCAATACAATAACTGCTCTCTTTATTTATTGCTTTGCGGAAGAAGTGGTTTTAGCTCGAGCGCCACCCTTCTCTCTTTTCTTGATGGTATCTCTATGGTGTCCCAGGGTTTCTCATCGAAGCGAGAATTGAAGCCGCAAATTCTCTTATAGCCCTCGAGTGCCCTTTCCTCCCACAATTCACATTGGCACTGCAAGAGAAATGAAAGAAGATGGGGAAATGGGATAGTGTTAGGACGACCAGAAATAAATAGAGATCAAGAGGCAATCCCCCCCCCACAATGTTTGAGGGTTTGCCTAAGAGTAAATGTAGCATTACTGCTATGATTTATTGACATCGTATTCTTTGTTGCATTCGCCCTCCCGCCGCGCGACTACGATCCACTCAAAGGATCCTTCTGAGGAAAATATGCGGTAAAAGAGCTCCCGAAGGGAGGAGGAAGAGGGATGGGCGTATTCGTAACCGTGGAAGATTCGGTCGTTCCCGCGCGCGCGAGTAGCGCTCGATCGTCCAACTGAAACTCGCTCCAGGGAAACGCCCAAGTCGGAAGGAGAGTGGGGTGAGGGAGGACGTGCGGGCAGAAGAGAACTGATGGAAGGGAATGAATGACAGTATGTGCAGCAATTTCAAATTCGGCAACTGAGGGATGATGTAAACTGGGAAGAAGAGAAGAAACAGAAAAAATAACATTTCCTGAACTCAAAATAACCTGGAATGCTTTCATTGTTTTCTCTAACACTTATTTTATTGTTCCTCTTACTACTATCAGATATTTTCGCATACTCAGAGTAGTATTTTGCCCTTACATGTGCACAGTACATGTAGATGCATTTAGCATCGTTGTTAAATCCATTGTTCATATTTTGTATTTTTATAGGTGAATAACTTTTATAGAAAATTTCAATTTTGATATTAAACGACTTGTATGGAATCATCCTTTGCCACAAATCCTAGTTATAGCTTGCAGAGTACGAGTGGTGTAGATGTAGACGTAGGATGTAGTACGAGTAGGAGAAATGAAAATGGTGCTAGAGGGAGTAGGGAGTATCATGTGTTGAAGAGAGCGAAAGAGTAATAGTGAGGAGATGATCCTTCCTATCATTTGTTGGGAATATATGGACAAAAAACCGTCAAAAAGATTACCCAAAGATTCATACTTTTAAGAAATGGGCGTACTATTTTTGTTTTTAAGTTAATAATTTGAAACTGCCACAAAATCCTAACTAAAAGCAATTACTGCTTCCGTACTACTTCAGGTGTATACGATATATTTTTTACACCGTGTAATTATTTCTTGGAGTCAAGGGAAATATGATTTTCATATATTCCGTCCTCTTTGATTTCTTTCACCAGCAATACCTATTGTCTCTTTTGGCACGAATGTCTGGCAAAAACGGAAGGGTGTGCCCATATCGTAGCGAAAAATGTAAATGGGAAAATGTAATTATTACAAGTAATTTCTTCGTTTGGAGATAATGATCCATAGCCCTCGTGAGTTTCATTCACTAATATTCCTTTACTTTACACCTTCCCATTTATCTAACCCTAATCCTTAATTTTGACTCCATTGACAATATTGATTGAGTAGATGTCTTAATTTAATCATGTCGCCATATTTCACAATTATTTCGTGTACAAATTCAAATACAGTAGTCACTTAGAGCAAGGCGAGGTTTCATTTAATATGAAGCTAGTGGGATTTGTGTACACTGTATAATGCTATATGTCATTAGGTATCTTTTATTTGAACATTAGATTTTTCGCCGAAAATGGGTATGCGGAGGAATACATCTAAAATTATCTTCTCCCTATCATTTTCTTATCAATATGAAAATAGCACTTGAGCAATGTTAATAGTTACGCACATGATGTACGTACGTATTTAATGTAGTGTTTTTAGTAGATACTATTTTGAACATGACTTCAAATCAGAAAATGATATTTTAAGATTGCGGGTATTGCGACAATTGGATTTAAATCGGGTTTAATAAATACTCATGCAAATACGGCCGGTATGATGATAAACTTAGATTTGAAAAGTTCCTTAAGATTCCCCGTAATATTATAAAAGCTTTGAAAAATACACCAGCTCCTCGGCATCCAATAGTGAAGGGATTCCTTAAGCAAAAACCAACCCCTTGAAAGTAGAATAGCCAGAGATATTATTTCTAACAAGAGCAGTTTAACCCTAGGAAAGAAAATACGTGCATATATGATGTTTAAATGGAAAATTTCTTATGGAAATGAAAGCATCAAAGGTTTCAATTTTTAAGGATTAACGTTTGTTAATTTTAAGTGCACCTCATTAGTGTAGTTAATACCAGATCGTGGGTGCTTTAAATACTTCACTTGAGCTTTAACACCTTCTTTTAATAAATAACTCACAAATTAATTCCTATAATCGAAAAAATAGTGACTTAGCATAGTAAAAGGTTGCATTCAAGTGATAGATGCTTCAGGAGTAATGAAACAAATGAAAACATGAATAATAAATAATTAAAGGAGAGCATGTTCTAGTGATTTTAATCGACGGCTATGCTCTCGATTCTCAATCAGTTGATTTAATCGCAACTGAATTTCTGTTGATTCTTGGAAAGATCGAGCTATCGAACAGGAATTGTGAACCGACTAATGGCATCCTTCACAGGAAATATGTGACGGTGAAGGTCATTTGTAGTTGAAGCGCAGTTGATCGAAATTATATTATTAGGTCGTAGGATTACTTGCTTCGGGCATGCGTGGGACAACCTCGTGTAAGGTTCCAGGAAGTTCGCCGGGAAAAAGAACCGGGGACATGATTCCGCAAAAAGCGGGAGGCGGGGTGAGAAAGCGAAAGGAAAGAGCAACAGACGGGAAAAAAACGATTTATTCCGGGAGAGAGATGCAAGGGTTGCGTTGAGGGGGAGTTTTGTGGGGGGGGGGATGGCAGCGGATTGGCGGAGTGGGATGTGAGGATGGCGAGGAGAAGGGAAAGTGGAGGATGTAGGAAACCGTGAATTGGGGAAGGGAAAGAACAAAGAATCCAGGTTTCAAAAGACCGAAAGCAAAGATGTATTCCGATTACTTTCCTTTTGGCCTTCGTTTTCAATTTTCCCGATCCCCGAAAACAAATATTTTACCGTTAGGTGTAGTTACAACCGTATGGAACGGCATTCCGTGTCACTATTGGGGTTATCGGAATGGACGCTTGACGCCTTTACGAACGGAAAAGATTCGAGTGCGAATATTTTGACGGTCTCCATCCTATTTTCAGTATCCTTCGGCTCTCCTCACTTCGCGTGGGGAGACGACGCATCGGTATGTTGGCGAAAAATATTGATTCCTTTCGTTTCGGCTGTCTCTCACCGAAAGTATTCGAAATTCTCCCTTTGAAATATGATATTGGAGTAATATACCAGTGCGAGACTTTGAACATTACATTAATTCGATGCAGTCTATTCTTGTGGTCGTCTGTGAACTACGGTAGAGGAACGTATGGAAAGGACCTTTGCGATCGATATCATCTGGTTTCTGTTATTAAAATAGAGGAACTCTTGGCCGAGGGTAGGGATAAGGAGGAGACCAATTTATAATATTGGGACCGAAATTGATCCTGTTTGCTTACCAACGAGTTCAACTATATTCTTTTACCCAAGTCTTACTTCAGTGCATTACATTTAGAAAAGGCATTATCTACATCTACATAAAATCTCACAACCCGCCGCAAGGGCATGTGACGAGGGATATTAGGTCACCACTATACTAACTAAACTAAAAAAGTCAGAACCATACCACCTGCTAAATCGACTTATCCATGCAAACCTACACCCAAAGTGGCGTATACATTCATGAAAAAAACCCTTTCAACTTACAAGCATGCAAATACATATACTATCATATATTATCCTTAAAATACAACTATTCTAAAGGGTCAAAATCATTCGCCTAGCATAAAATAAAGGGTTTTGGACCTCTGTTTGCCTCGTGAAGAAAACCGCAAGTGTGCATACCGAGTTGGTATCTGAATATTAACGAACTCCATGCAGCAATCCTTCCAGAAAATTGCTAATCATTGTTGAAGGAGCAGTTATCTGCACTAATCTTGATTTCTCTATGGTAACCCCCTGCTCCTTGGTCTCGAAAATTTAATTACTCCGAGGTTACTTCTATTTATATATCAGCCACTGCTCTCGGAATTGTTAGTAGTATTTTCCGAACATGAAAGATTATTTTACGGTTCATTTTACTTCGACTAAGGAGATGGCCGCTCTATTCAGTGAGAAGATATTTAAAAACCTTCGGAAAATATTTCGTTGGCAACAGCTACTTCGAAACTTTTGACTACGGAATATGTTGAAATGAGTCATGCTTACACGTTGATGAACAAATGCCTGTTGATTAATAAATCGGAAATAAATTAATCGGAATAAATAAAATAAAATGAATAAATCGGAATAAAATTAATCGGAAACGTCATATCTGGATGCCATAATTGTCTCAAGGAGGGAATTCCACTCAATGAATTTCATTATACTCTCAATTGTATCATGATGCCAGGCCTACTTTCATGCATACTTCCTGAATGAAGTAAACTCACTGCCAGACCGACCAGCCTTCCTCTCACTATTGCGAATCCGTTTTCGTAGCCCGAGTGCCTTAAGGACGGAGAAAAGAAAGAAAAGATGCCCGCATTAAAATAGCAACGCTTCATTTAAAAAATAATCCGCGAGCCGCTCCAACGGATGATCGGCTCTTTATGTTCCCCAAATGAATTCGCATCACTGCGTAACGGTCCCGGTGCGATGTCGCATAACCCGTCTGAGGGCGTCCATTCATTAATGGGGAGTGAGGTGGGGAGAGAGAGAGGGGGGGGCGTGGTCCGCGGAGGGAGCGGAGAGCCGGGGAAGGGTGGGAATGGGATAACGGGGCCGGTTGGGAACAAGACGGGCGACGGGATGGGTGGGGGTAGAACAACGGGTTACTTCGTCTTCTTGCATGGATCTCTATCTCACTCCCCCATCCTGCCCGCCACCTCTCCTCTCTTTTCTAGCCATCCGCGGAACGACCACTCCCCCCCTCCCGTACCCCACGCCCGCCGCCTCTTCCTCGTTCCCCGGCAAGGCCTCCCTCGAAAGCTGCTCTTCTCGCTTCCACGAGATATCCCCCGAAATGTCATCGACCCCTGGAGGGCGAGAAGGAGAGAGGGAAAGTCACTTCTGCCGAGCGGAAAGGAAGGAAGTGGAATGGCAGGAGGGGGCGGTGGAGGTAGGGGGTGTGTTGGAAAGGATTGCTGGGGAGGGGAGGGTTAGGGTGTGCGGTGGGTGAGAGGGAAGGAGGGAGGGAAGGGCCGTTGGAGAGAGGGGCGAGAGAGAGAGAAGAGAGTAGGGTGGAGAATCGAGGAGAACGGAGAACGCAGCGTTCGTGACGTCACGGTCCTTTTGACCTTGCCCTTGACATTGAAAGCGGCGAAAGGGCGGGCGGGTTAGGAGAGGAGGAGGAGGAGGAAGTGAGTTGCTGGAATATTCTGCGAATGCATTGTGGAGCGGGGAAGTGAAGATAGCGGACGTAGGGAATGGGGCTTGGAAGGATTTTTTTTTCGGAGGGACTCCGCGGAACCGCGAGTGGATTAACCGCGGATTTCGCAGATGGGAATGGAGGGTTAAGGTATGAGGGAGGGATGGAAGGGGGACGGGGAGTTGGCAACGGGAGGTACGGGAGAGAGAAATCTTGGTTCGTCCGGCTTTGGTGACGGGGGAAGGGGAGAGATGGGGGAAGTCAAATTTAGACTGACGTCGTGAGGGATCTCCCACGGGATGGGAGCGGAAAAATCCTTGATGCGGAGGGACACCCCGCTAATGGATTACACAAAACAGATATTGATTTTCAGGCGGTCGGCAGTGAGTTGTTCGGAGCAGGAGTGGCGAAGTGGGACGTGGGGTAAGGGGGGTGACATCAACTGGGGTTGAAGGGACATCAACCAGTGTTGGTTTGCTGTATGCAACCCCCAAGTTTCACTCTCTCCCAGATATCACGCGGTGGTCGCTGCGGTGACGGAATTGACTCATCGTCATGTTCCCATACATGCCTTGCGCTATTTTGGGGTTGTAATGTCGTCATGGAAGAAACTTACGAATGGGTTTTCCTGTGAAAATAAACCAGCTGTTGTCAACGTTATTTCTGGGGTTGGTATATTTTCGTACCCTGAGTTGGTTTGAATCATAAATCTCCTTTTTTTTCACTCATCAGTTATGGTTAAATGGAAGAGGAAACCCACTAAGGTCTCAATTTTGACTCATTGAGCCCATTTAACTACATCATACACGTTTCATATGCCACACTCAATTCATACTTATTTTATTGTCCGAGTCGTGAATGTGAATCGTGAGTGTTGCCAGCATATGAAATGATCGCGTAGATAGCTTCAAGTTTAGGCTTTACCTGTATATAAAATGACTGTGCTTGTGAAGGATCTTCTTTATACGTAGTTTCGGAACAATGTTAGAAGGGTATGGAATAAAAGATTAGGGAAAAAATGAATTCAAGGCTTCCTTATGGCCGTAAGAAAAAAGTAGTAATAGATGTTTCAAGCTATTATTTTAACACCCGGCGTCCCCCAGGGTGAAATATCCTTTATTCTTTCTTATTTACATGAATTATATCACATCAAAAATAAAAATAAACGTAAAACTAGTGTAATTAGTGACTGTGTTGCATGTGTGCCCGCCCTTTTCAATGGGTTCCTTTACGAGTATTTATCTCCATAGTGTAGTCAATGGAGTAATGACCGTGATTCGTAATGAGTACAACGGACATTTCATGAATGGTGCCAAGTTTCCGGTTCTACATCGACATCTACTTTATACCCCGCAAACCGCCGTAAGGGCGTGTGGCAGGGGGTGTTAGGGCACCACCTGTAAATTAGGAAAAAAACCGCATGAGGAAGCCAAAATTTTCAGCCCACAAACCAAACATGGTAAACATTCGTGCACGAACCCTTTCGCACCAACTCTTTCACACACATGCAAACCCACAAACTACCAACAAACACACATGCACAATCTTTGAATTTTTAATTTCGTTCCGACGTGTAACTTAAATGTTTTTAATATTTCTAAATGGACTTCGGATTCTTATTATTATGATTTCTGATTGTTCTGGGGAAGAATGAGTATTTGAATCTATCTGTATTGGAATCTATCTCCCTTATTTTATCTTTGTTGTCTGATCTACCTAAGTAGTGTGGGGCCATTATTATTCCTTTTGTGTCATCGCTAAACTCGCTGGTTCTGAATCTTTCTAAAAGTTTGTCTCGCTTGTTATCTTCGTATTTCAAGGGGCCTCCAGCCTAAATCCCCTAAGAGACCTTTTACACTTGTGTTCTTGTCATACATATTTTTCACGAATCTGGCTGATTTTCTCTGGACTTTATCTAACTCTTTTTGCCAGATTTTCTCCCAAGGATCCCAAATACTTGCGGCATATTCCAAATGTGGTCTAACTAGAGAAAAATAACACCTCTCTTTAACTCTCTCATTACATTTCCCCACCACCCGTTTAATGAAGCCCAGTTTCTTTAAAGCGGATCCGCATGTTGTGCTGATATGTACTCCCCATGAAAGACGTGGTGTTAAAACAACCCCCAAATATTTTACTTGTTTGGCCGTAGTTAGTACTGAACCCTCTATTTCGTAGTTTATGTCCTGTTCGGCACTTCCTTTGTTCTAAAATTTCGAAACTGCGCATTTGTCTATCTTAAGTATTAATCCCCATTTCATGCACCAATCCGAGATTGTGTCTAAGTCTCTAGAGAGTAGCTCGCAATCTAGTTGGCTCCTTATTTCCCTATATACCACCGTGTCATCAGCAAATAACCTGAGATTACTACTAACGTGTGCGCTTAAGTCATTAATGTATATTAAGAATAGAAGAGGCCCTATTGCACTTCCCTGGGGGACGCCGGATGTTACATCTCTTTCCTTTGAGCACAACCCATCGATGACTACTATTTGTTTGCGGTTTGACAAGAAGTCTCTAATCCAATTAATAATTTTCTCATTGATTCCATAGCATCTACGTTTGTGTAACAATTTATTGTGTGGGACTTTATCGAAGGCTTTTTTGAAATCTAGGAATACTGCGTCGACTTGTGTGTATTTTTCTCCCGATCTAAGTATAACGTGAATAAATAGGCCTTCTTGTGTTTCGCAAGATCTGCTCTTCCTAAATCCATGCTGGTTGTGGCTTAGTATTTTCCTACTATCAAGAAACCTCATTATGTTACTGACAATAATGTGTTCTAATATTTTACAAGAGATCGATGTCAATGAAATGGGTCGGTAATTGGCTCGTTTATCCCTATCCCCACCTTTATAAATGGAAGTTATATGGGCTAGCTTCCAGTCACGAGGAACTGAGCCATCTTCTATCGATTTTAGGAAAACAATTTCTAAAAACGGGGCAATGTCTTCGGCTAATTTCTTTAATATTCTAGCAGGTATTTCTTCCGCACCAGGTGATTTGTTTGGTTTGATGCTACGTAGTAGATGTTGTATTCCATTCTTGGTCAGTGTTACCTATATGTCGCTCATGCGTTCCCCGGGTGGGTGTGGAGGATCGTTTGGTGGGTTTGTATCTTTATTGTAGACGCTCTAGAAAAACTTGTTTGAAATGTTTGCTTTTTTCACGCTATCTGTAATAATTTCTCCGTTTTCCGTCTTCAAAGAATGTACAGTTGGACGTTTACCCTGTATTTCCCTAACATACATGGCCTGTAGGACCAGAATGACTTTGGATTTTCCTCAAGATATTCGCTTAGCATTTTATTTATTTATTTTTATTATCGACTTAATTGGGCGAGGTTGAGACTAAATAGTCCCTTCTTCCACCTAACCCTTACATTACATAGAAGACAATTACATACAGCCAAGCCCTGGATGGAGAAAAATCCACCCAGACGGGAATCGAACCCGTGACCTCTCAGTTGGTAGGCGAGGACGTTACCCCGCCGCCACCGGGGCCGGCTTTTAGATTTAAAAGAGCGTAGGACTGTGCGCATGATACTTTTTGTTTTACTACGACATTCTTTAAGTTTCTGTTTTTATGTATTCACATAAACAATATCGTCACTTTTTAAACTCTTTTTAAAATTTGACTGTAGCCTTCTTTGCCTTCTCAATGCCGATCTTACTTCCCCGTTGTGCCATCTAGGTTCCCTATTGTCGCAATTAATTTTGGACGGGACGTACGTCTTCATTCCTTCGCGCAAAATATTTAAGAAACAATTCCAGGTTCCTTCCACGTATCCCCTTGGGAGGATCGCGGAGGACCATTTGTTTGTGGAAATAGTGGAGTTGAATTAGAATGGCCGCTGACCTAACACCCCTGGCTACACATCCTAGCGATGGCTCGTAGATTAGGGTATAGATGTAAATGTAGTTGAAAAATCCTAAGGATGAATGTTGTTATCTAAAGACACCGCCAATACGCAAAGGAGACCGCGAAGAGAATCTGCTCTTGAAATGTGAATTGGTAACCTGACGCCTGGAGAGTTTTTCAGAATTATTTGATATTACGTCGCTCGGATTCACATTTTAGTACGCTCTGTCGTTTTATGAGTTACATGTAACAAATTCGGTGTTCTAACTGCTTTTAATATAAACAAATAACAAGATTAGCAGCGAAGCAAAATGATATCCATCAACTGCTAATTTAAATAACTTACATCACTCAATAAAGAACAAATTCATCACTCCTTTCCTTTCAATGTAATGGTCATCTGGCATCTCCCGCAGCTTGATGGAATTTGCAATGATTTAAGTTGCCTTGAGTTATTTCTCCAAGGCACATTATTATAACGGATTACGGTGACAGACGAAGTTATGATTTGAATCACACTAGATGTATTTTACGAGATGCAGGAAAGGTCCAATTTACTCTTTCAATAGTAAAATAAAAAGTCAGAATTTTTCGAATCGTAAATAACTGTCATATGAATACTCAAGCGTAATGGGAGCCACAAAAAAAGGAGATTTTATGATTTTCACCCGAGTTAAATTGTCATCGCTTTTTCATAATGTTACGTCTGTCTTTACGATGCTCCTTAAAAATGAATATTACGAAATGCGAATTACTCCGACTATTAAAAAAAAATCATCGGCATTCAGCAATGGAGCGAGTACGCAAAATTGGGTGATCGTCCCTCGTATCGTATCCACTTACACGGAGTGAAGAACAATTGCTCAGGCTTTGTTGCATTCCTTCAGTAAGTGACTCGTGAGGAGTCGGAGGAGAATCGCTCTCGTCTAACTAAGCTGGCCACTTCTATTCTCCTCCCTCGTTAGAAATCGGTACAATTTTTGCACGAAACGTTTTCCATGTCCTCTGGACGAAATTTCTCTTCCGGCAGCGTTGCTGAGGTTATTTATGAGTCACTTTCATTTTTGCGGCATTTGAGAGGTGAAAGATCAATAGCGTCGGAGTGTGACGACCTTAACGAATTTTGACATGTTTTGAGCGAGAGGCTAAAACTGTCGACCCCTCTTACCGCATATACTACACCAGGAATGTAAGCTCATTTGTAACTTCCGTCGTCACAGCTTTAATCGCACCTCGGTGCGATGTAAATTCATAGTACTTATTCCGTGATTTTCCACGCATTTAGGACTTAGACAAACACCATTTTTTTATGTATGCATATATATCTTTATTGTTTATTGCCCTATAATCAGTTCCTTATTTTATAATTCGTGAAAAATCATTACAAATTACATCTGCATATACACTATACACCACGTAAGCCAATGCGAGGGCGTGTGGCGGGGGTTGTTAGGACTCAAACCATTAATGAATAGAAATGGGCTTATGCATAAATGTGATCATATATTTTTTCTCATGTACATAAATATATGTACGCACATACATGTTTAATATGCCTATCGTCGTCATGCCACGATTGCGGATGGGGTACTGCGCCCTTGTCCTCTCGTATCTCAGGATTTTAATTAACAGAAAGCGTCACATTATTGGTTAGCCTAGGTTTGGAGCACTGAAAGCATTAAGATTACAAACACGAATGATACTTTTGGATATTTAAAAATCATTCTAGTTTAAAGCTGATACAGAAAGAATAACTGTATCGCCGCATTACACTGATAGGTGAGACCTTAGTTAGAACTTTACGGAAATTGACTGCCGAACGGATCGACGTTAAAACCAGTTTTTCCTCGCACAATTTGAGACCACATCAGCGGAAATCTTACAACGAATTTAACTTACCGACTGTCATTAATCACCAATTCCCCTAATGGTTGATGACCATTATGATAAGCGCCCTCGTGGCGACTTGCAAGGTTAGGCGTTCATGAATTAAATGCTAAATTAAAAAATATCATAGATATTACATTATGAGGGTGGAGTTACAATTTAGTTTGGTGTTTGGTTTTGTGTAGTGATTTTGTGATTGAAAGAAGGTTAGGGGTCGTCCTTAAATGACGTAAGACCATTTTCGGCTTTTTTACCCCTCCCTCCATTTGTAAGAATACGCATTACCTATGATATCCCTAACTCAAAGTCTCAAATTTCATGTAATTATCGGCACTATTCTTAATTTATCAAAGGACTACCTGCTTAAAAGAAAAAGGCTTGACAAAAGCTTTTTTCAATTCGAGTATCTCGTAATCTCTTCCCTCACGTATTTTTGCTGGAAAAAGTCCACCTCAGTGGAAAAACGACTTTTTATTTTATAGCCATTAGAATGCTTATGTGTGTAAGAAAATACACATCCCGTAACTCTCTTCACTGGTTGATAAATCCTTAAATAATTCTGAAGCGACGCGACGGTTTGATTAGTGAGAATTTGCGTAACGTGTTCTTTAGCGATTAAGAATAATTCAAATACTTTGCAGACATAAAAATTGATGAATTAATGCGACAATAAACCTTACGAAAGAATCTTCCTGACACCCCTCCATGCCTACCGCAAGGAAAACGTAATGAAATGGTACACTCCCTATCCCTGCCAAAGTCCTCGCATGATTTTATTACAGCCCCCATAGAGAAAAATCCGTCGTAGGCATTAGTTCAATCATAACGAAAGACGTCAATTGGGCAGTAATTTAACATCCCACAGGACCGCGAGTGTGTTGATGTAGTCTCCGAACGGTAAACTAGAACGTCACCAGACTACTAATTTTTAAGAATGCCACTCCATCAGGAGTCGAATCGGAACCTTGGAGTGGGAGTCCAATACTTAAGCCACCACAGCGATTCGGTCTCCTGTATTGGACTACGTTCCACGGTAATTTACGTCTTCTTCCCATCGCCATGCTTTCTAATACAACGCACACTGCGGTATGGTCTCTCCCACCAGTATTTTGTTTCCACATCCTCGATTAGGTTCTAAGAGTACATTTTATCTACAGTCCCTTTTTTTATTGTCAAATCGAGGCACGAGCTGATAGTTGGTAGTTGAGGAGGTGGTAGTTCAAATGAGGAGGTGGTAGTTCAAGGGATCGAGCGTTCGACTACGGACCAAAGGGTCTGAGATTTAACTCGTGTTCCTCCTACACCTTTCAGTATTGGATTGGGTGTCCTGGACACCCAATCCAATACTGAACCCAAGTCGTGCAGTACTAGGGGAGAGAGACTTTATTGGGAAACCGCAGGCGGCCTCGGGGAAAGGAAATGTTCCCAAACTCTAAAAGCGTGAATTTCACGGGTCTTTGAAATTGTTAACAGGTGAGCTCCATCTTATTAAACATTTAAATCTTACGCCTACTTTCGTGCAGAGTTATAATTTATACGTCGGGTCTCTTACCTTGGGGATTTATTGATGCGTGTCCTAAATTGATCTCGTTGGGCATAGACTTAATTTTAAAAAATCTTATTTGCTACCGAAAGGAAAAATTATCTTTAGCTGTCATGGAGAACCGCGTTAACTTTTGTGACTTTCCGCTTTCTCGTTCTTTTTCGAAATCGTAATTCATCCTTCTCAGAATACTCTCTTCTCTTCAAAAATCTTATTTGTATGGTCTCATTTAATGCGTTCATAAATCGTCCAGATATATTTTATTTGGAGCATAGTTTTCCTCAGCAGCTATCTCATCCGGTAGCATATTTTTTCGGCCTCCGCAAACGCCCAGAGAAGGTCCCATTGTGTTATTGAGGCAAGGGGGCAATATGAGCGACCTAAATTATGAATTAAAAACTGTTTTGGCTTAGGAATGGAAAATACGGTTTTACCTTAGAAAGTTATAATCATTCCAAAACTCTCACCACAGGAGATGAGTTCTCCATGAATTACCTTTTTGTAAAATTTCATATCCTACTCCGCAAAAAAATCTGTTACTTAGTAGCATCAAATTATTTTTAAACAATTTCTAAAAGATTCGGCCCACTTCAATCGCTATTCACCCTCCCCGTGGAGTTTGGATTTGGAACGCTCTGGATTCATGCCGTCACATGGTTTATTTTCTACATTCATCCACCGAAGTTCCATTTTCTGGTGGGTACGAGACTTTTGGGGATAAATTCGCTGTCTTCTGTGGAACTGTCCGACCCCGTCACTTCCTCCCACCGCATCCGCTCGCAGTGCACGTTCTTCCTAAAACCAGCGTCTCCACAAGTCTCTCTCTCTCTCCCTCGGACACTGCTGCAGAATATTTATTTCACACACATGGAACCTTTTCCCGCCTGCAAGCGTTCGTTTCCCGTTCGATATCCGCGCGTGTATTTTTGTAGAAAATACTCCGCCAACTCGATACAATTCCCCCGTCGTGGTCATCACGCCACATTTTTTTAGGAATGGAAATAGTTTGTGAGATAGCATGGCTATTTTTGCCTTCCGAAATCATATGAAAGCATCTAGTCGGAAAATACTCGCTAGTTTGACATCACTAGTTTAAGACTCGAAAAAGAAATCCGGAAGGCACCTGGAATAGACGAAAGAGAAGTTAATATTTATCATATTTAAATATGTTGTACGCATTACACAAGGCACAATCAAATTGCGCCGCACAACTAAGACTTGAAATTTGTATTTATTATGCTCTGAAATTTCCAAATGTGATAATGTTAGTGTTATTTACTCAGATATATGCTTAAAACCAGACTTTTCGTCCTCATTCGATAGCACATATTTTCTACGTTGAAATGTATTTATTTCGTTTCCTTAGATATTTATTATCGAGGACATCAGGTGGACAGAGATTTACTTTCAGTTGCATTAAGTTTTAAGGGTTATGTCGATAGGATTTTTATTTTGAATTGATGAAAACGTGGAAAGTTTTTTCATTTTTCTCCCCGTGATGATGAGATAATCGATGAATAAAAAGCAGAACTGGCATGTGATGGATAAAACCTATTTGAATGGTCTACAAATAGCTTTTAAGGTTAGGTTTGGGAATAATTTTGTGCATGCGCGTTCTCACTTTTCCTTTTTAAACCCTTTTGTGGAATTTTGACAGTCGCATCTTATTCTAAGTTGCCTTTTTCTGCCTAAATTCTTGGAATTGATTGAGTTACTTTCCATTTTTATATAAGGGGTAGTCAAGACCACCCAGATCCACTTAATGAGAGAATTTAGGCGTTAGGAAAATGGTGGTGTCCTTTTCCATTAGGCATTGAAATGACCAGGGCCGTCAGATCATGGCATTCATCGACCGCTATTAGTAGATCCAATTTGTGTCGTCTGCTTTGCTTTATCCACGAAGGAAATATGGAGTGGAAAGCGATGCGTGTTGATGGGATGAGGGAGCCTAATTTAGTGCGGAGAACGAAGGATGGACAGACGGGCAAGCATATCCTTCTCCCCCTTAGGTGGGAATAGTGGGATCCTCCGGCGATGTTGGGCCTCGGGCGTGCCGCAAGAGTTCCGCTGCGTAAATGAGGGGAACTGTCTCCTTGTGCGGAGGACTTGTGCTGAGAAGCCTCAAGCGGCGGAGGGTTACAAATGCGAAAACCTGCGTAAGATCGTCTCTCCCTCTTTCCCTCTCTCTCAAGGGAAAGATCGATAAGGTTTTGCTGGGCGAATTTAGGAAGAGGTTAAAAGTGCTCTCGTGTTTTTTTCTCAAATATTTGATTTTTTCCTCTTTTACGAGATTTTTTAGGATGATAGTGCCAAAAGTGGAGGACAAGAAAATTTCCAGGAATGCAGTCAATGAATGACCTTAAATTCAACACTTTGAAAATTGAGAGTGAAATTCTAGAATTTGTTTTATATTGATACAATCGTTTGGGTTGATACTTCTTCATAATTCGTTTTTCGCAAAATAAATTACTTTTAATATTCTGTGTTGATTAGAACAAATCTTTTTTTTATGAAGTAAATGAAAGCTTTTTAAGAAAACCGTAAAATCGAATACCATCTGAATGATTTTGCGCTTCTTTAATGTCCCTACTCTCATTATTCTTGTCACCTCTTTTTATTTTCTTATGACCCATATTTCCAACTAAGCGTAAATTATTCCTTCATGCAATTTGCTCCTTTTTGAGCCAAATTTGGCGTCCCAAGAATATATTAATGGTAATTACGAATGCAATAAGATGATAAGACTTGTGATTACACAACTTGGAATTCCAAGTTTTCTCTTTTACATATAATATATGCAATTTCAAATTCAATTGATTATGCATTATGCAAATTCATGCACGTTTTACTTGGCGTAAACATTTGACGTGGCTGGAGTCCTTCAGAAAAATTTCATTGCAGAAAAGATTTTATATAAGTTTTTTTTCAGCTGCTGGAAAAGAATTATGAATGAGTAGAAATTTCTATACGGATTTTGTAGCAATTGAAGTAGAGTAATTCCGTAATTTGAAACCGATTTCCTTGAAGTGTCTTTTAACGTATCGATTCTATAACGAAGAGATGCTGTTTTATTTATGTCCTCCTGTACTGTGGGTACTTGTGGTGGGGAAAAAGTGATTGGTCGGGAATGCAAACCTTATCCAATACTCTGCATGCAATCTAATGAAAGGAAATTTTTCCACCATTCCCTTCCTTTTCCCATGATTTCATTGATAATAAAGGTAGCTATGCTACGACACTCTTCGGCTCATTCTTCAAAGATTATTTTATTTTCCATAATTTCATCTTCAACGCTAACGTGAAATTTATTTAATAACGTAAATAATGCAAGGTCGGTTAAGTAAGGGCAGTGAATAGATGAGCAAGCAACAGTATACCACATTAAGATGATTAGACCTCCGGATCAGTTAACTCCAGATATCCTGAGATTTTTACCAAATCTTCTTCAAAGAGAAGATCCATCAGAAGTTTTCAGACCTGCGTTTCCCACGTAAACCAACCCGTGATTCTTCATCAGAAAGAGTTGAAATAGTTTATGGTCCACTAGGGTTCTCACGGACGATTCTGAAATCTAAGTAAAAACATTAGTTGAATTTAGAAGGAAACCTCTAATCTTTCCAAAACTATTATTAAGTAGAGAAAAATAATAATTGTATTATCATTTGTTTGACTCCTTACTTTTCCTCTGGAAATTTAGTGCTAACATTTCCAATGTTTTAAACTTTCTCTTCGTGATGGAGAACATGGTGCCTTGGATCAAAATGCATCTGATATTTTTTATGCTCGTCTCAGTTTTGATTCCAAGCAGTCTGTTTATTATTAGTGGGCATCGAGACAAACCTCTATGTTTATACGAGGTATTTTCATAAATGAGCGATCAAACATTTTTACTTCGAATAATATTGCGCAAAAATTCAGAGTTATGTTATATTGTGAGCTAAGTGCGTAATTATATAGATTATAATAGAAGGATAAGAACCAGGTGACTTGGTATTCATAAGTCTAAAAATATAATATGTATATAGTATTGATTCGTAGTATCTATGAGGAAGGAATCTGGTCGGAAGATTTTGTGAGATCGGTGTTAGTTCCTATTCCAAAAAAGGCAAAGGCTACATCATGTGAGGATTACAGAACAATAAGTCTGATATCCCACGCAGCTAAAGTTATTCTCAGGATCATCAACAAAAGGATAGAGAGTAAGGCAAATGATTACTTAGGGGAAGATCAGTTTGGGTTTAGGAAAGGAAGAGGTACGCATGATGCCATTGCAGTAATGACGTCACTAATCAAGAGGAATATAGAATACAATCAGGACGTTTTTGCCTGTTTTGTAGATTTCGAAAAAGCGTTTGATAGAGTGAATTGGGAAAAATTAATGCGTGTATTGCAGAGAATAGGAATGGATTGGAGGGACAGGAGACTGATCCGCAATCTGTACATGTCTCAGACTGCTCAGGTGCGAGTGGGGAACGGAGAGTCCGGATGGGTAGTGTTAGGAAGAGGTGTAAGGCAGGGTTGCCCATTGTCACCGGTGCTGTTTAACGTGTATGTGGAGGAAATGATTAAAGAGGCATGGGATGAACTGGAGGTAGGAATGAAAGTCGGAGGGGAATTCGTAAAATCGGTTAGGTTTGCAGATGACCAAGCATTAGTGCTCAGTCAGCCAAGGGGTTGCAAGCATTGCTGAGTGAATTGGAGGTTCAGTGCGATATATATGAGATGAGAATCAATATTAATAAAACAAAGGTTATGCGATTTTCCAGAAAGAAAAGGGCTAAGCTAATTATTGAAATAGGTGGGGAATAGATTGGAGGCTTTTGAAATATGGGTGTGGAGAACAATGGGGAAGGTGAAATGGACCGAAAGGAAAACAAATGAGGAAGTACTGGAGATGGTGGGTGAGGAGAGGGGTTTGTTGAGAGAAATCTTATGGAGGCAGGAAAAATGGATGAAAGGCGTATTGAGCGGCAATGGAATGTTGAAGAAGGTAATAGAGGGGAGAATGTTGGGCAAGCGAGGAAAGGGCAGGAACAGGATAGGGATGTTGGACGGGATGAAGGGAGGAAAGAAGTACACAGAGATGAAGAGGGACCTGATATAGAGTAGGTTGCTGGATTGGGTTTTGTTTGGAGTTACAAAATGTTTATTTGATAGTTGTGTCCATCCAAAAACCTACCTTAACCGGTAGATTACCTAATAATAATATAGTATTGACAATTCTAATTATTTAAGAAGTATTAATAATTCTAATAATAATAACTTGATGATTCCGAAGGTAACTTGGATTGAGCATAAATGTATTATTAATCAAGGCAAATGGCATTGTTCAAAATAAATGTTTGTAAATGCAACCAAAATTAGTGAATATATGAATAAAATCGTAAGTTACATATTTTGAGACCAATGATGAAGTCTCTTCTAAAATGCCACAAACACCAGATAGGTTGTTTACTGGGTTTATACCTGTTGAGCGATAATTTTGATAGCATTCACCAAGGTGTACTGACGGGAGAATCCATGTTGGAAAAAGCGCATCTTTGAATTTCCTCCACAGAGGGCTCCGAATTCATGAATGGTAGCTGATTTCAATGAAAATGAATGTTTCCATCAAGTACGTCTAGACACTATAATATTTTTTAGTATCAAAAATTTCTGGGGAAAAGCGTCTTGAATGTAATTTTTTTCTTTGAAATACACTCGGATATTATTCCCGCTGGAAAACTTTTTTCACAAACCGCTATTTTGTTTAAGATCAAAATAAACTATGTCGATGTGTTTCGCTTGAAATCGCCCATCCTTGGGGTATGAGCACAATGAGCGACTGATGGATTTTTCGCATTTCCGTCATGGGAGAGTGGGGCGGAGGGTTGAGGCCCCTGCTTATCCCATTTCAAACATCGATCCCCTTCTCTTCGACTTTGGTTCCCTTTCTTTTATTTGTTTTGCCCTCATGGCTGCAGCTGTTTTCATGGAAGTCCGCGGCGGAACTCGATTCCGGAATCGTAATGAAATGATAAGTTTCATTCTCCGCCGCTTTTCTCCTCCCCGGAGTCTGGTCAGGGTGAAAGACACCAGGGAAGACCATCCGACTCCGCCTTCACAGGAATTTGAAAAGCACTGCTTTTTGACGTCGAGCTTATTGAGTACGCTCCGTATTTGATAACGGCGCTGTCAAGGTGACATCGACATCTAAAGGTGGTTTGCATATCTTCGGCAGTCGGTTCTCACGTCAATTTCAGATCAAATAGCCAAGAGAGCTAAAGATGAGTGCAACTCGATTTTGATGCTTAAATTCTCAACGGAATATCCACGCTATATGATTGATTTTGAAGGTCTCCAGAGAATTTATTGCTGATTATATATTTTTTAACTTAATCAGTTAAGGCCATTCTGCATAAAAAAATAACTTGATAACTTCTGGAATCCAATATGGTAATTTAAAAGGAGCGAAGCTACCTGGCGAATGTTTTTAGAACGATAACTGATTGTGTAGAAACATTTTTGCATACATTAGTGAAAATATTAATATTGTGGAAAAACAAGGCTATAACTGGGTATATTCTTTCGAATTTTTCATAAAAAATATTCTAGTTGTTCAGATGCATGCCTTTTACCATGCATGCCTGGTGGTAAATCATCCCATGCCACGTACCGTAATGGTAGTTTGCAGGGTACCATGAAGATGTAGATGTGCCATAGAGATATGTACCGCATAATTTAAACTGAAAGAGAAGATTTTTAGGGAGAAACGAGAAAGTTATTATTTCTCAAAGCAGACATAGAAAAGGATACATGTCAGTTGTAATTGAAATATATGTGCATAAAAGTTCTGTTCCAAAAGTAGTACGACTGTGTCGATAAAATAAAATTATTAATAAATTTGATACTTTTACTCAAAAGTCTTCGGATTAGTATCCTTGTGTGTCTACACACCACTGCTAGTGGGTTTTCCACGCCTCATATGCCTTCTGGAAGATGGCGTTTTCTTTTATTCATCCGAGAGCACTCGCGTCACCAACTTCGCACATAACTTTCACATGCCCATGTTTTCGGTCACAAGGCGATGCACATCACTTTTTGGGATACCAGGTTCATCAAAAATTAAGCAAACACTTAATCTGCGATCCCTGTTTAACAAAGCCTTCACTATTGCAATATTTTCGTCACTTTTTGAGGTCGAAGGGCGTCCTGAACGTTCAGCGTCTTCAACATCTTCTATACCCTCCCCAAATAACTTGTATCACTCAAAAATAGCCGATCTACCCCAGGACGTTATCACGATGAGCTGCATTGAGAATGCTATGAGTCTGTTTGCCGGTTTTGCCCAGTTCACGCCAAAAATGGCGTAACGCTCTTCCAAGAACCGGTTCATGACGGAGGGTAACGAGGTCACGTTATTGAGGTTTCGCCAGCGAACGATCCGCACTCCGCAAAGACTGGGAGCCAACTGCCACCGGTCTCCAAACTTTCCTGAGACTCCCTTCCATCGAACCCAGCCAGAAAGATCCCGGCTCTCCGTCCGCCAATCCGAGAAAAAATAAATCATACTACTTTTGGGACAGACCTTGTACATTATCTCAATTCGGTAAATAAGGCATTATATAAACATTTTTATCTTTAACATTAATTACTAGCTGGAGGGAATCGTCTCGTAAATTATGCGAATGTAGTATTTAACAAATGGACACGATGTTATTTAATCTGGATAGTTGATTTCAAAACTAAAATTTTAATAACAAGAATATTTTAATAGATAGAAGATAATACAATTATAAGTACTTTTACAATATATATGAAAGTGTAAATGAAGAATTTAGGGCAGTGATAAGGGAAGCAATAATTCATAGCTGTAATTTATTTAATTAAATGCATATTTGAAATTTTTCTGTGAGCATAAAATCATTTTTGTGGTACCTAGGTTTTGCAATAAACCCTATGAATTTTACTGTCTCTCCTGTTAATGGATAATCAGATATACAAATCGTTAATAGTGAAATGATTATATTAATCTTGCAGTTTCTCTTTAACATTTTGGGATGTCAACAAACGTTCCATCGTTATTGCGAAATTAATTTGGCAATTAATTCGGATTGAATAGAGAGAACAATGCTGCATAATTTATGTAAAGTCATGGCTTTAATGCCGTCATTATCTTGGCACCATCTACCTCGTGATATTTCTGTCGTTTATTAAGTGGTCTAACATATACTCTCAATTCCAGTCACCCGAGTCGATTCAATACCCAGATGAGGTCCTTCGTTTACACAAATTTCAAAATAAATCCCACATCAAAGAGGCTGATAGTTTTTTGAAAATATACACATAAAATCCAATAATTTAATCGCAATCCATTTCCGATTTGATGAACCAAATTAAATCTGCAGAATACTTTCCAGCGTAATATTTTTTTAGAGATTATATTTCTTCTTGCAAACAATTCGTGATTGCAATAACTCGCTCTCCACACTCCTTATCCAGTTCCTTAAATTCTTCACCTATTCTTCATCTCTTTGGTACGCTAATGGATGATCAGTAGCCTTTTCGTATGATAGACCTAGGCGAACAGCATTTGGTATGCGAACATCAAAACCGTACGTTGTAAAGGATAAAAAATATGGTTAGTAAGGGGAATAGATTTTTCTATCATTAGGAACACTAATAAGATGTGCTCTTCGGAGTTAATCAGCATATGACAATTTGGCAATATGAACTCCGATTAGTCATGTTATTGACCATCCTCCTCACCCACACCATGGAAGCGTTACGTGCGATTCTCACGAAACTCCGCGGCTAATATTACTGTAGCATTACCGAAATGCACTTGCTCCAGCGAGATGTGAACCGGTGAGGTGACGGGGGAGGGAGTGGGTTCGTGCATCGCGGAGGCTTCCCTTTGCCCATTCGCGATTATTAACATTCTCCTTCACCACAGTGCCGGGGGCTGCGAGTCCTGCACTTGGTGGACCCACCCCCGCAGCAGCCCGTAGACTTTCCCCGCTCCAACTCCCGCCTCTCTTCCTCCGCCCCGCCCAACCCTCCGGCCGTGCACACCCCTTGCAGTGTGTGTACTCCGCTGCCGGTGGACGGAAAATGGTGGGAGGCGGAGGGCGGCGAGAGGACGACGGGAAAGGACGGAGTGGGATTTCGGGGGCGGGAGGTTCTGGGAGGGAGAAGGGCAGGTTGTGGATCCAGGGGGTGGGGACGTTGAAGGGGTGGGGGAGAGAGGAGGAGGAGGAGAGTGGAGAAGAGGAGGATTTGAGGGGGATGCGAGTTCCTTGACCCCTGTCGAGGCGTCTCTCTCTCTTTCCCTCTTTCCTCCCACCCCATCTGCCTCCGTCTCCCCTCCCCACCAATCCTCCCACACTGCCGCTCTTTACCTTCGCAAATACACCACTCATTCGCTTTTTTCTGCTTAATCCTGTTAATTTTTTCCCTCTCGCCCCCACCCCATTCACATATACATACATATTTCGAGCGCTGCTTTTTTGGGGAGGATTCAATACCGGGCAAACTAAGCCTTCCACGCGGGTGATCCCCCGCCTTTTTGAGGGCATTCAAGGGGCGAATTGTTTACGCATAAACTTTTGAGTCCGAACGTGAAAATTTTCGTGCATAGGCTGAACCATAGCGCTGTATCAATTGTGTGAAATAGAAAATATATGCCGGGAACAATTACGCAAATTAAATATTGCTTCGTGACAGGCAAAAATGGTGATCCCTCATCATTACGTCCCCCCAAATGTCGGGCTGTTGCCGTTCGTGAATCGTTTAAACTGTCGATAATATTCATTTCAGCGGAGGGCAACTTACTTTTTGGACATTGGGGACGTTTGAGTAATCAAGGGCGTGATTTCCTTTATAAATCGGATTAATCCTGATTGTAGTGTGTCGTAGTGCTTGGTGAGACCCATACTTACTCAGAAAATTACTTCACTCAATACTGTGCCAAGAGATCAAGTTTGTGGGCGAAACAGGATATCAATTCATACGTGGGTGGTCTGAAAAGTTTCCGACTCAGAAAATTAAAAAAAATGTCTTTTATATTTGTTGGGTCGGAAACTTTTCAGACTACTCTTGTAGTTCATGTGAGGGAATGTAATATTTCTAACAGTGGCGAACGTAACCATGCGGTTGAAATAGGGAAAGTGGCATCCTATCACAAACTGTCTAAAAATTATCTTTTGCTCGAACAATGAACTGGGTCCCCTTCTGGCTTTAGTCATTGGACAACTTTATCTTTTTTTCATTCATTTAACTCTCTGCTTGTTTTCCCGCATTCATACGTTATGAATTCATTAGTATAATTGCTTTGAGATACGAGATCCAAACGCATCTCCTATTTTCGTTCTACAGAATGTGAAACCAAGCGAATGCAGGGAAGGGGGAGCCATTTCCTTTCTCTACTCAGCTACTGGTTTCCCGCTTAATCGTAGGATGTCCACAGAGATCCCACATCATGTAATAGCTTTGAACGCACAGCATTATCATCTGGATTTGAATTCTGATTTTACTGGACGTAATCCGGCGCTCAGCTTTTCGGCTACTGTACTACTTCATAAAACTGCAGGAAAGGGATATTCTGAATATTTCGGCTAGCTGATGGTATTTAATCCCGCTAGGGAGTGAGTGATCCAGGCGGGTTGATTTTGACGCGCACGACCGCGCATTGAGTGGAGTGGAAATAAATACCAATCGTGACATGGCCACCCATTTCGCTTTACGTAATTATACCCCGCGGATGGTTTCGTCGAAAACATTAATTCCTCTCTTTGAGCGATATCGGGTTCGTGTCCACTTGAACATGGCAGTCCAAAAAGTGCCTCGTCTGCATGAGCCATGCCCTCCTCGGGTTTGAAGGCACTACATAGGGCATTATCAATTTAATTTTCCCGGCTAAAATTTAGGCGTACTCCAAAAATCATTTCAATGTTGAAAAAGTGTAATATGAAAATTCCCATTAAGATTCTCCGTATGAACCCCGACTGCTATTATTTCAGCCAGATGCTACCCATCCATTAATCTTAGCGCGCTATTTTGTCTGTGTCACGTAGGGTTGACGAAGAATTGCAGAGACGCGAAGTGAATGACCGGGGATAACCGCAGGAAGAGATCAGGAGCAGAAAGCCCGCCGAAAGCACTTAATGATGATGATGTGGGGTTACGCCGTCAATTGCACGTATACCAAACCGACGCCGCCGAGGAGCAGTAATTCTTAAACAGTATCTTTCGGTAATGCCGCAAAGGAGAGCTTATTTTCAGATTGGATTATTTCATTTTTTTTCCACCATCGGGGTGATTATGCTCGGGGGCGGATCGAGAACTAGGTTCTCATCGTACCTCGAAATTTATCTCACCAGAAAATTATCGAGCCTTCATTCCGATCCGCGATCCGGCAATTTTCTCGCGGGGACCGTCGGCTCCGGTGCGGAAAATATTTTTAATCGGTCCCCGACGATGAGAAGTTTCGGAGATTACCTGAGCGGTTTCAAGGGCTGAATGGGGTGGGGAAAGTAGTTTGTATTTTTCATTCTAAAACGAGCTCCCTCTTGTCATTTGGTCACCTAGAAGCAACAAATTATTGTTAATGCGACAAATGTTTAGTTTGTCCCGCTCGTAACCCGCTCCGGAACGGGTGAACTAAAAATAGAAGCCCGCCGTTTTATTTTAAACGTCTTCCGCGTGTTTACGCTCTCCCTCCTCCTCCAACCCTCACCTCGTCATTCCACCCATCCCCTCCCTTCCTTCCCATGTTTCCCCTTCCTCCCGCTACTTACCCTCCCCCTCCGTCCGTTTCACCCCGGCCGGCTGAGGGATCGATATGTATTGCTGAAGGAGTCATCCACCCCGAGTGAGAGAGCGAGATAGAAAGAGAGGCAAGAGAGTGAGTAGAAAGAGGGGAGGATGCAGGAACGGAGAGAGTGAGGGGCAGGGGAGGGGGATAGGAGGGAGGAAGAGGGTGGGAATAGCACGGGAAAGGGATGGGATTGCGTTGAGGGGGGGCCCTTCGAATGGAGGGGTAATCATGATATAACATACCGTATCCTGTGTGTTTTACACTTCTTTCCTCAAATATTTAATGTTGTGGAGCTCTGTTGGATTTTGAGTGGCGTGAAACGTGAAATATCTGTGCAGCCAAGTGAAACATGCGAGGCGATATAGGAAGGGGGATGAAGGAGTAGAGGCGGCTAGGATATAAGTGATAAAACGTCCTTATATGTCGAATTTGAAATTTATTTATTTGGAAAGCATTTCGATGTCGTCTTAAAACCGACTTTGATGACATATAGTCATTATTTAACTATTCGCATTGTTTACTTTTCAGTACATAATTATAAATTATTTGTCATCTCTTATTTTATTAGCATAAATCGGGTTTTATTACGCGGATATCATAATAGAATAAGAATACTTATAATTCCGGGTGACACTCATCTACGAAGTTAATATAATATATCATTATTAGGTAAAAGCCAATATTTTTTATCATATTTGAATAAATCAAATAAAAGAAGAGAAACGTTTCAAAATATCTTTAAATTAATTTCATGTAAACACTCATCACGTGGTAGCTAAAACTTGGCAGTTCCAACGCTTTGACGTTAGCCATAAGATCGTGAAGCGGTGGAAGCAAAACTTGCTCGAGGTCTATTTCTGTCATTTTCACGGATGAAGGGCAGAAAGGTACTCCGTCACATAAGGTAAAAGTTTAACTATTTCATTACGTAATCCGAAAACTGATCATTTATGCAAAAGTTGGTTCAGTAATCCGACCACCTGATTAGTTTTATTTATTATTTAACCATTTTATTGTATTCTCTGTGAGTCTTGAGACGCAATTTAATACAAATTAAGGACAGTTTACTAGCGACGACCAAAATTGTAAATACATGGCCTTTATCAATAAATTAATGACCTTTCTTAGCCTATGTTGCCCTATAAAATAGTATAGCATTGTCTAAAATTTTTAAAACACTCGAATTGTCACGGTTTTATTATATTTTACTGATTAGAGAAATGCATTTTAAAAATAAGACGAAATAAAAAAAAAGAATCTTAGACACCATTAAAAAAGGTGAATCTAAAACTTAATGCAGACAAGACTACGAAATTATTCACTTATTATCAATTAGAAAATGTTTAATTCAAACTGAGGTTACACGGAGTCAGAATTTGACAAGAGAAACGTTAATGTTTCCATTGTATCTTCTGCTCTGATGTCGGTCGAAAAATGTGAACGTATTCATGAAATGATAGAATTGATATTCTGCGTTTATGCAGCAGCATAGATCGTTCACTGTGTATGCCAATGGCTTTAATAACCAGCAGCATAGAGTGAGCTCCGGCCCAGATCACATTTTGGGCAGTGCACTCGCCGGCTTACTCCAGTATCACAGGTACAAAGCCTGCTTTAGGTTCATACGTTATCTTGCGTTACGACATCAATCCATTCGACGGTGTGAAATGACCTGGGCCCTTAAAAACCAATTATTAAATACTCTATTTTACCACTAGTCGAGGCAAAATTCGTTAGTTAACTGCAGCCATGGAGTTTATGAATACATAAAATATTCTCGGAAGCTAGTGATATCGTCGCCAGTATTTCAATCGGAAGTTAGGTTGACGGCAGTCCTCCACTCCTCCCTTCCTAATGCTAACAGCCGCGCGCCCGTATAGGCCTTCCCTCTAAAAACACTCTTTACTTACCATCTTATCCTACGTCTTTGTCCCTTGGACTTCCTCGTGGAGGCCTTTCCTTTTATGTTAACCTTTCTATATGTACATAATACCCCTGGCAAGCCGCCGTTAGGGCGTTTCGTGGTTTATGCCAGGCAACCAACCATTAATACACAGATATTAGTTCGTACGCTCATTTAAATATATATTTGCTCATACATCTATAAACATTTCTTATGTTTCAAATAAATCCCTAAAATCTCAAGGTGTGTCCACTTCATCTGAAGTTTCTTTTTCAAATCGCTCACCTCATTGCCATTTTCTCTACTCATCTGCATATTTTTTCATCACTCATTTCATCTGTCAATGTAATCTTGAGAATTTGCTTTTAGACCCAGGCTTTGAAGGCTTTTGATCTTCAGAGACTCTGAGTCTCTGATCAATACAGCTTCACAATACCGAAACCTTTCACGTACTACTTCCTTGTTTGCCAACTTAACTTCTTTGCGCATGGCCAACGCCTCTTGTCAGTAAACGCCTTCCAACGTAAGTCGAGTTAAGCCCTGCTTGTTATCCGTCTAACTCCTTCCATCCCACGATATTCTACTTCCGAGGTGAATGAAAGATTCCACACGTTCTAATTTCTCACCTTCCGCGCTTCTCTTCCGCAAACAAGTATTTTGGTTTTATTTATTTTACTCGCACACTGTATTCCTGAAGTACTTGCTCCAGTGTATTCAGTGATACCAGTTCTTCTGGATCCTTCGAGGATAATGCGACGCCATCCGCAAATTGGTGCATGTCAATCATTTCCCTATTCATTTTAATTCCTTTTGTGACCATTACTTGCCGTATATTTTTATGCCTTCCAAGTACATGCTGAATGAGAGAGGTTCGTAGTTGTGTTTGCTTCAAGATTTAGTATTTCCTCAATTTTGTCGGGAGTTTTTCATTCGTATTATGTTGAGTTGGTTTCAGAGGTAAGAGATTAAATTTCAAAAAAAGATGAGAGAATGTGTCCGAGCCGGAAGACGAAAACATTAAAAATGACCAAAGGAGGGAGGGAATGATGGCGAGTCGACCGGGTATGATGTGGAAGAGGGGCGACGAGTGGGGACGTGGCGGACGGTCACTTTTTCGGTGAAGGGGGCGCCTCAAAGGCGTCCCCAAATTTTTCCTAGATTCCCCCGGTCCACTAAAATTTCTCCTCTCCAAATGGACTTCCGCGAAATGCACCGGGTTCAAAATACAATTCGATTCCATCCACACCCCTCTCCTGCGTCACATCAGTCGTCCTGGGTCCTTCTCATCTGCGGTTTTCTTCGGACGGGAGGGAGGTCCCGCGGAGTTGGGGTGACGGATGGGGGTTGGGGGAAGGGGGAGGGGGCTGGGGAAGGAGATTTTTAGAATATAAATCTCGCGCCGAAGACCGACCGGTCTCTAGGTTCCGGGATTCCGAGTTTGCGGTCCGACTCCACCCACTCCAGAAGAGGCGAACGAATTATTCCTCGCCACCCTGAAATTTATGCCGTGCCTGGGCAGCGGAGCATGGAATCTTAGAAATGAGTGAGTTAGAAATCGGTGGGTGGGGGAGGAGGTAAATGTTAGGGGTTGCACACACATCTCTCACTCTTTCGATTGGGGGTCTTCCGATAAGGGAACGTTAGTTTTATTCGGGTGGGGGAAGTTGTTGGGAGGGTGTGTGGGGAAGGGGTGGGGAGGAGGACGGCGGAGGGTGGGGGGCGGTTTGAAAGGGATGGAGGTTCTGGGAATTCCATCGTCGGAGCTTGCGTTGGTTTTGCAGGCTTTCTTTGAATTCTCGCTCAGGGGGCGGGAGGGGATCTCGCAGCTTGGCTGTGGTCATTAACCTCCCCGCGTGGTGCCCTGGTTCCCGCCGTCGAGCTTTTGTCATACGCGGATTGAGACGGAGAAATGGGGGGAACAGTAACTCCGGCGCGAATCGGATGAGAAAAATGGTTAAATGGTTCCAAAGATGCGCTTAGGACGTCAAGTGACATCGATACTGATTTGTGTGGGCAGCCTCGCACTACTGCTTTGTGTCGCCGGTTATGTTTCCGGGTGCCATCCGAATAAATTGAGGTTTTTGTATTTATATCATAAAATTTCCTCTCCCTCTTCGTTTATGCTCATTTTACCGAGATGTCAAGATTATTAGCTGCATATTGTTTCATGTACGTATGTCTCTCCTGCTGAACGGATGCACTTAGAATATTGCTGCGCTAGTTCCACAGGTGATACGCTGTGAATTGGACTGCTCCATTGATATCCGTGATTTTGATATTGTTTTGTATGGGCTACCTCATGTTTTGCGTCATCAGTTTAGCATCCGTATATAGGGATGTTTTCTTTGTTGTTTGGAAATATTTCCTCTCCATCTGAATTATTATTATTATTTTCCTGAGTCTTCGAGATATTCGGAAACAGCCCCTTCTATCGCGTATGCCTGTACCTTTAATTTATCTCATACCTTTAATTTACGTAACATGGAGAATAGCTCATCCCTAATCTTGATCATATTTGAACGAAAACAAGCTTTTACTGTATAAATACCCAAGAAGGTAAAATGGAAGTTTCCAGAGAAAACAATAATTAAATTTATCCCGTGCGCCCGATGCGGATAAAAATTATAATTTCCTACAGTTGATTAATCGTCTGAACATGCCCTTTAATGTTGCCGATGAGAGTGTTATTTAGTTCGCGATACCGATCCATTGCTTGATTTGTTACTCATACTATCGCATGATTCTTTTCCAATCAATGCCGAGGAAAAAATAGTTTGACCACCATCAGCGTCGAGCCCTATTCCGGGGTATTTCATTGTATTGTGAAGGAACTCGTTGGGTGCTGATGTTATTAAGGGGTCTGGAATTGAAGTAAAGAAATAATTTCGGCAGAGGAAGAGCACTGCTCCCTCATTAATTCGATTTTAACAAGGGTCGAGGTATCCTGCTTAGTATCCTATCCAGTTTACGGTGCATTGAACTTGATGTTAGAACCCATGCAAGGTTGAAGAATGCCACGGAATGGCCTGCGGTTATCGGAAATCGAACCCAGACCTTATTGACTGAGTTTCTTAGATGTCATTACTGTGATTTTTGGTTCAGTACGAGTTTTTATTCCCTGGGCGACTACTCACTGCAGGCATTCTCATAGTAGTGATAATTTAGTATTATTTTATTATTCCACATGTCATCTTTATTGTGAAAACTCGAATGGTTACCAAATATCGTAAAATATTGCTCGTAAAAGTGAATATACATCTTATTCACTAACTTAAGTACAATTAGGCTGAATCAGTATCATCTTGGAGAATCATAGAAATTGAATGCCAGTGAATTGTTCATGAATAGTATTTTTAAGTTCTGAATCAAGAGAATTATCAGTTGACAAAGATCAGTGGTCAGTTCGGGTAATATGTCGACCTTGAGTGATCATATCACGAGATCGTAGCGATCGATTGATCTACTAGTTGCACGAAAGCCATTGGGAATACTTGGGATAATGTTTTAAATGAATCATATCCCTGATTGATCATTTTTAAATTAATCATATCCCTCGTTCTCGCAGTAAGTAGTCAATGGTATCGATAATAGCTCTTATGACTAGGTTTCAAGACGTCATATTAAACTCGATAAAAATGTTAAATTAGGCGTACAATGAAATTATCTGACGATCATTGCTTTCATCGTTATGATAATAAATCCATTTAAATGATGGGCTTCTGAAGACATTAGTGCTGTTTATTCTCCCTGTGCTTTCAGTAATGTCTTGTTCTCATAATGGTCACTAGTTCTATAATTTTCATTTCACAAGCATTTGTTACATTATGTATTTACTGATTTTTGTGTTAGTCGTAATAGACCTTCGTGTCGTTTTTCGTGGCCTTTTGATTGCACAAATAAATTAATTTAGATTTAATTGATATCCGGGTGACGAATGACTCATGTAACCCATTTTTTTTGTACAGATAAGTAAAACGATATAATGTGTGCAGGGATGTATGCATCATATAACTTCAATGAGGCTGAAATAAAATATTTTCGTATTTCGTATTTTGCCTTAAACTTGATGGCAAATATAAATTTCAGAAACTTTTAAGTATGGTAAAATTAGCTTTGTAATAGGTATTGGTTACAAGAGTAAATGATTTATTTAAAAATACCAGTCTGCTTTAAATCATCACTCTTTCTTTTGTTGAATTGCGTGATCGTAAATACTCCTTATGTGCTAGAGGAGAAAAATAGGCTCAAAGCTATGTAATTTTGAATTCTCAAAATTTCAAGAATTCACAAGTGCGATAATATTTCACTGGTAACGTAGTAACACTAGAACTGAGGCGATTGTCTCAAGTACACTTCACCGTAGTTAGTGCCACTTGGGTAATTTCCAATGAGAAGAAAATTGTTTTGCGGCTGTTTGTCATATAAGAGACTGATGATATGTATAAACCAATTTTTTTTCTAACTCGGACAATTGGTGTCCAAAAAAGGCATATTTATCAATGGGAATAGAGATTTCCTAAGTATGCGTCACGCTTAATTGGGTTCTTATTTACCATCTATTTTATGAAATTTTTTTTTTAACTTTCGCTTCTCTGCCTCATTTATTTACATGAAGATGACTGAATCCTCCAAAAATATAGAAAAAGCAAGTTCTCTAAATTCTGGAGGCCTGTACTCCACCCATGAAACACCGGCAAGTGTCCTCCACAGTTATTTGGGAGGGACAAAGTACAGTTTCCCTAGCATAATCCCCGGATCACGGTTTCAATAAACCTTCGAACCAAGTCCATCAATCACGAGTGACCAACAAAAGTATCATCCATATCGATCAAGAGCCAAAATGGGAGAGCTTTGCTTGAAATCGATTATGAGCGGTCTGTCAACTCATTTCAGTTCACGGAGGGGTACTGCGTTCACGAGCTGATTACCAGGACTATCGTTAACATCAATCGCGAATTGACACAGACGAGCTGTGTTTGAAGTCAGTAACTGTCGAATTACCAAAATCATGAACTGCCACAGTGTTCATTCATGGCTATTCAATCACGATCAACTCATTCAAGTAAACAGTTATCTTGATTTAGCTCATTCGATTGAACGACATGGCGCATCATTGGGCTTAATCTTTCGTGTGAAATCGTGACAATACGTTTTCTTTTCAAATTTGATACTGAACCCCTCTCATTCACTACTGATCGTCATTACTAGTGGACGACCTAGTATGTTTTTACTTACGTCGAACTAATATAGTCGTTAATGGCTTTACACTATTAAACTGCTTTAAACGTTTATTCGCTAATTATATGGGTGTGGAGGAGAGTTATAGTTACTTAAGACGTCTAAAGTATGAATTGTAATTTTTTATGTCAATCAATTTACATCATAAATTCTTTCGCTCAACGTATTCCAAAATATATAATAAAAACTTAGGTTTTATTCAACTGAAGATTATGAAAATGCCAAAAAATACCAAAGTTCTTTCGACATATTCAGTCGTCAGTCAAATTAGTTATTTGTAAATTGAATATATTTAATTTTATGGAACGTATTGCCATGAAATACCGAGAGGCAATACGTTGCTGCAGAGGGTGATAAAGGGAAGAGGCCTAGGAAAGAGATGAAAAGAATAGGCACTTTGGATGAAGTTAAGGGAGGAAGAAAGTACGCGGAGTTGAAGATTAGGTAATTGGATTATGAAATCTGTTATTTAAGAATATTATCCGTTATGTTAGTACTTGGAAGTACGAATACATTAGTGTGTGCTTCAATATTATTAATTCGGAAAATACATGTGGAATGAAATATGAAAAGTACTCTAGATTTTTAACGTCGAGTGGAGGACTTCTCCTTTGGCGTTTAATTTTTCTCAATATCCAAGCATTTGGAATCGCCTCCCAAATGTCATGACTCATTCTGTTCGTTCCCTCTCTCTCTCTGTCTCACCTCCCTCTTTCGGAATCAAACCAATACGGTCCCTAAATTTTTCACCGGGGGATCGACTGACCTGACTCATTGGCGCCATCTTCCGGTCCCCCTCCCACGCTCTCGTTTCGGTGTCGTCGATGATGTGCGGTGATAAGATGGTTTCGGGGGTGGCGCCCACACACTCGTCCCGTCCTCGCGCGAAACCACTTCCGGGGTCTCTGACTTCTCCTCCCTAACCTCCCCGCGTGCCCGTTTCAAGGCGAAGGACCTTACTTTTCCCTCTCCCTTCCGCTCCCCACGCATGCCTCCTCCCTCCTTCCCAAAAAAAATGATCTCATCTCTCTCTTTCTCCTGCTCGCTCAATCAAAAAAAAAACTTTTTTACAAGGGGTCGTTCCGATTTGGCCCCATGATCGAATGATGAATCCACTCTGTCGATTTATCTGATCGAGAATCCATGGGCCACCCTCCCTTCTGGGAACGAGACTATGATAGAATAATTAGGTAGGAGCATGCTCAAATGCTAACTTGCAGTCCACCGCCACGCGTTGGGTAATTTTAGGGGCCCGAGGAAGGAACCCGCGGATAAGACCGAGGATAGAAAGTCGTAAATTACTCAAAGTGGAAAAACGCGTACGATGAAAGATAAAAACTATGTTGCATTAACAAATGTAAATCATAAGGAAAGGAAATTAGCGATAAACTTCTCAACAAATGGGAACACTGAATTATCCATGATAGCGAGGAAGTATAAACTAGAATACGTGGAGGTTTTATCGTATATGAGTCGTATTTTAGGCAAAAATGGGATTTAGGAGAAGAGTTACGTTTGCCAAGAAAGCACGGAGTGAATTGTTGGCACTTAATCTGACAATTTCGTATAATGCAAGAAAACATTAGTGTAGACTTGATATGGTGCGATGCAGAGCATGGATCCGAAACCTAGTCTTTGAAGAGACTGTGAGTAGATGGAGGCTTTAGATACACGCATGTACCTAGGGGAACATGGAGATGATCTGGACAAGGAAAAAAACTAATAGAGCAGTACTAGATAGTGATAATAAGAGGTAAGCTGTTTGGAAAAATTCAAATGCAGAAAAATCAATTAATGGAGTACATTTTGACAGTTGATTCGTTGTTGACAACTTTGACAGAAGGGTGAGGGCTGAGAAAGCTAGGAAAGAAATAGGCATTTTAAGCGGCTTAAATGGAATGAAGAGTATTTGGAGCCGAAGAAGGAAGAGATAAAAGACAATATGTGCCCTTCACTTTCCTTGCATGCATCTATCCAACAATGATTTTCTTACACATATAAATTTATAGATTGCTTATTAGATAAGGTAATAGTTATTTGCATTTTCACTCATAAATCACAAAATTCATGCTTAATGTCACTTGTACTTTTCTAATATCATTACGTTTCCTGCAACCACCGTCAAGATTCACTTAAATCGTCCCTTATCGTCATCATTGTTCACTATTCCTCCGTGCTTTGTCATTTCATATACCTTGACATATTGAATGACAAACTCCTGATTTTTAAGGTTAAATTAGTAATGATCTTTAGAATTGGTTATAAAACAAATGGCATTCAAAAGCAATGTTCAAGAAATTCAAAATGTTCAAATGTCAAAAGCAAAAGTTCAATGGCATTCAAAAAGAGTATTGAGGCTAATCATGTTGGGTTAGTAACCTAGAATTCGAGTTATCGAATCAGTCACGAATATCAGAAACCAACAACTATGTTACGTATTATTTACTCTCAGGTTGAAATAACATATATCAAATTTTTAAAAACATATTCTGAAGGGAAAAAATCATCCCATTGAAAAAAATCGATCTTCAATGACCGATCCAACGGGGTACTTCGAAAGAGAAATTGTTTATAATTTCTAATATGATCTCAAACGCTCAGCCGTTGGCGAATGTATAGGAAAAGACGAGAGTCAGACCGCTCTACATTTACCATTACTTTAATTTTAGACATTGATGAGTGTACCCCGGGTCAAACCAATTGGTAATCAAGCTGGTATTTAAAGAACCTCATACGTTTCACCTTGTTCATAGAAACCAATGGCAACTTCGTGTTTCAGTAACCATGAAATCTAAAAATGTTGACTCTCGCAAAATGTTGACTGCTCTACTCTACGCAGAAATTACGGAGCTCGTTGGGAAGGTAATGAGTTGATACATCACGTGGGAATCTTTTTCTCTTGAAGTGCTGGGTTGAATAAACCAATAAATCCAATGTTAGTTTTTGAACTTTCGATGTCGCCACTCCCTATTCCCGGATGTAATTATGCAGAGCATGGGTGGGACTCGGGTGGATTTTCGCCACCGTGAATCTCCTCCGAAAGGCTAACGCTCCACAAGTGGCAAACGCGCACTGAGGTCTGAGGACCCCGTCTGCGTCGGAGGGCACTTGACGTGCGGCTCGTAAATTAACCGCACTGCGCGGACGGCTTTGTCCAGGAGTAATAACTTTATTCCCGTTCTGCCGTGCATATACGTGCACTCCGACCTCTTTCCTCACACACACTCCCCTCCACAGGTAAGTTCGCCTTCACAATCTTCCAATTATCCCATCAGTACCCTCCCGATCCGCTTTTCCCGTTGGAATACGAGAAAAGTACGGTGAAACGATGTCGATCGATCGGAAATTCGGATTGGCTAACTTGATAAAAGGATTCATTTGTTCGCAGTGATTGGGTATACTGGTCCGGAATGTCCATTGTTAAAAGGCGTGATCGAACAAGTTGTTTCAATTTATAATGTTCCCCCTCGTCTGTGCCCACATATTACTATCTATAACCTGCAGATTGAAATTAGTTAAGATTGAATTTTTTCTGGTTGTATATATATGTAAATCCTATGATGAGCCAATCGGTTTCCCATTATGCGGCTTGATCGATGCGCCTCAATCGCAACCGAGATGGCGTCCATAATCGATTTAACAATCAGCTTGCGCTCGTGGCACCGATATTTTCCTTTGATATCTCGATGCACGGCGATGTAGACGATGGAGTGCATAGCTGCTTGTGTTAGATGGAGTCGCGGAACGATATCGATTTATGTATTACCACTGAAGTTTTTTTTCATATGTTAGCGACAAGTCCATTAAGCACAGGCGCATAATCCCACGCTTTTAGTGAGTGGATTCCCCTCTCCAGTTTGGCTCAACGTCATCTCCCTTGCCCCTTTCTCCATCCGAGATGCAACCATGGTTCCTTCCCTTCGAGGCGTAGTCAACGTGCGATATCGACTCTTTGAGTTCGGTTCGGTGCAAGCGTAATGAAGCCTTTCACAAGACGTTGATATAAAAATTGATAATGAGTGCACATCACGTTGTCGAAACGATCTTCAGATATACCGGTAATATTGGAGGTGGGTGACCAAAATTGAAGTATCTTCCACCTCCACCGTCTCGACCGAGGCGGGCCGAGGACTCCTTGGCTCTCGTTCACTCCCCCTGTAGCCCCCGTCTCAGTCAGCTCCACCCACGTGCGCCTACTTGTCCCGTCTGGCGCTTACGATCCCGAGGCGGCCTGGAAGCGGGCATTATTCCGAACGGTTGGGATTCAGCCGCCGCAGTAATTAGCTGGAAGATATACTCCCTTACCACATGCGTAAAATTTCTACCGTCTCATGATTGCTTCGACTTGTCATCATGGCACAGAGATTACGAATATTCCGCTTACGTTCGCCGTTATAGTCGCAAAAGATCTTATTTCTTTACTCTTCCCCGTTGTCCATTAATTTTTGTTACCCCTCTGTTGCGGTAAATCTTATCGATGGGAGATACTTTGTGAGCACAAAGCAGTGAGGAAAGAAGTAAGAAAAAGGTTTGTCTGTTATTGAAAGGCTTTGCGAGAGGCTTTTTCTATCCGATGCAATTGTGTTTGAAAGTACTGAGTGCCCCATATGCTCTAACGGTATTCGATAGCGCAGTGGCGTACTATTCGTTCTTGGCTTCTTTTGCTGCACTTACCAGAATTAGTAATCTATTAATTCTTTGTTTCCAGCTAGAGTTGTGGAATGAAAGTAACCTGAGATTACCGTATGTAAAAATATATATGATACCAGTGTATTTCCCCTTAGCGTTGATTATACCTTTGATTTGTATGGGGATTTGGAGTCGCCTTCCAAAAGGAAAAAAATAGGATAATATCTTTTCACAGTTTATTTCAAGGTGAACAAAGGGATTTTCTTTCAACCCTCGAGATTGAGGAATTTTGCTGGGAATATTTGAATTGAAATTATTTATATTTTAAAATTTTGTTAGATTAGATAATTACATATTGATTCACGCACTTTATCGCCCGTTAGAAACTATTATTGATATTCAGGGAAGCAACTTTGAGTGATTTGACTTCATCCCAAACCCTCACATCCTCGGCCGCAGATTTTATTAGCGGTGGTGGGCGTCATATGACTTTTTTGACGGAATGCCGAGTGAATTGGGAAGTCCCGAAACCAAAGAAGCAACAGTCACGGCGGCCATCGGGGAGATGATTTTCCGTTTGGCGGCCTGGACCTAACACCACACCTCCACCTCCCACCTGACGTTATTGTCACGCGCAGACACAGTGGGCGTCACTCCTTCCCCAACGCCCTTCCCCCCCTCTCGCCCACTCAAGTGTGGGGAGTCCACACTCTGCTTAACGCCCTTTCCCCTGCCACGGCACTACCGTCCTTCCTTCCATCCGTCGCCTCCCCATCCCCATTCCGTCTGCAATCACCTATGGACGACCGCTTCCACACCCCCTTCCCCCCCCCGTCTAGCCCCCCTCCTCCTCGCCCGCCGCCACTCTCCGCACCACCTCCTGCATCCGTCGCGAAGTGGACCCCCTTCCAATCGACTCCGATGTTTTCCAAGGAGATGGAGATCTCCCGGAGCAGACGTGGCACGCACACACACACACACAAACAGACAAGGGTCACACTGGCGTTAGCCGTATTGGAATGGACGTATCAAATCGACAACTAACTTAGTTGCGGTGGCGATTAATGTTGTCCGTTGATGGGGATTTAAGAGAACGACATCAACAGAGGACGTGGTCAGGAAAAAACGACATTTAAAATGGCGTGGTACAAACGAAGTTGTCGAGTTTGAAATTAAATTTGATTACAATTTTAAAATAAGACAATATATAGTTATTTGATTAAAAATTATTATAATAGAAAATAATGTCATCACCTTCGGTGCTGATGATGACGTTGGAATCAATCAAATTCATGAACAAGGATCGTAAAGAGAATTTTATGCGATTAATATCATATAATTAGAATCAGCCTAGACAGCCGGATTCATTGCGGTGATAATCCAAATTCTTTTGGCCATGTTCATGGCTCGTCTCGGAAATAGTACGGTTTATTATTACTCTCAGAATTGTAGAAGTTTTTGAAGGTCTTAATTATTATGTTCTACCCTGTCGAGTCGCTTGCTTTTATAGTCGTGTAGAAAAGTGGTATCGTTCTATGGACGTTACGCAATCGTAATCGTGAATTCCAGTCTTTTTATGAGTACAGTTGGCATTTTTCACGTATATTTTAAAATAGTTTCGAAGAAATTTGTGGCTGGTGGAATTATCTATCCACCAATATTTAACATCATTCTTTTCTCTAAATTAATGTTGGCATATGTTTATTACGCTCGAATATATAGTTACTTAGGACAGACATAAATTCATGAGCCGAATTTTTTCTCGATTCTCCACTACCTTCATCCATCGCCATCTATTGTAAACATTTCATCCTTGAAACAAATATTGCACCCTTACTTTCCGGACAATGGGCTGCTGCATTTTATTTTCGTTAAATCGCCCTTTGTAGTAAAAATCAACATACAGTCACTTCCACCAAGTTAAATGGCAGAAGGGATGTTATTCTAAATCTCTTAGAAATCATTATTGTTACATACCACTCATCATTCAGTATTGAACTAGTTAATGCTTTTTCATTCCTCCTTGATTCGGATGACTCTATTCTTCATTTGTTTTGTATCCTCTAGGCACTCTCTTTTATAATCGTATTATTTCCCAATGATTCGATGAATTACGAGGGCTACGCAGTTGAAAGCAAAGGCTAATATGACTAATTAAAGTTATTCATGTGTCGTGTCGTTTTATTTTGTATTTTTGTAACCGAATATTTGCTGCGTTAAATGGTCATAGTAATTCTAGGTGTCCTTTGGAGCACCTAAAAATCAACTCAGAACTCAATCGCCAGGTAAACAGTTTTTTTTAGGAATACTTGCGTCCATAATCATCTTTCAGCATACTACATACGCCTCTTTTATCAACCAATTGATAGACGCCTTGCTAGACTCCAAGGTGTCGCTATGGAGACAAAAATCAATGAGAACACCTTTCAAATAAGGGAGACTTAACTACTGTCAAATGAACCTTCCAACTTAATCAGCCGTAAACATTGACTGCCCCCACCCCCATGTGAACATATATTGTTAAACATTATTTATGATCGATAGATAAAGGTATTTCAATGAAAATTCTTCAGTTTTTATTTTCAAATGCCATTCATTATTAGATTCAGGTTTAATTGCCAGTTTTAGATATGAATGCAGATGGTAAAATATTTTGATTGACTATATTCCTCGTTTATTAAGACATATTTGTGTTAACTTTAATTTCCTTATGCCTATCTTAGTTAACCCATTGGTCTTCTTCAAATATCCCTTCTTATTTGTTCTTTCCTTGCGGTTTAATTTTAATTTTCTTTGCGAATAAATAATTTTTTGATTTAACATATGGACTCATCCTGTAGCCTTAATCGCGACTCCCAATTTTAATGGGTACGGATAGGTCAACATCGTCGTATTATGCAGGCGAGGGTTAGCATTCGCGTCCTAATCTTGCTTAATTCATTGTAAATACTTATGTACCCCTGAATTTATATCTATAATTTTATTTACTCATTTTAACTCATATTTATTTATTTATTTTTGTATTTTTTAAGCGCGCTCCATTTTTTAATCGTTCTTTTTATATCATTCATGGATTTCACACGTGCCAGGCTTCCTCCCGCCTTTTGACATCCGCCCAATCGTCAATTATGTACCGCCCAAATCGAACAAATCGCCTCGTCATACCCTCCCACCTCCCTCCCTCCTCTTTCCCCCCTGCCCCCCGCAGGCTCCCCTCCCGTCGCACACCCCTTCCCTCCCGCCACGCCCCTCCGAAATCCCCGCCGAGTGCACGACCATTACAACATCGAGTGTCTAGCCTGGGTCGTGGACAGAAGTCTTCCGCCGTCGCCTCCCCCACCCTCACCCGCCTTGCTCTCCCCCCATAGTCCCCCCAACCCTCCAACCCCTTTGCCCGCTGCATCTCCCCCAACCCCCAGCTGTCGCATAGCGATCAATACGGCATGCACCTCAGCCCGCCGATGCACCGCCCGAGTGCACGGTACCCCAACCAACCGCCCGCCCACCGTTGCACTTTTCCCGTCCCGCCATCCCCGCCCCACCTCTCCATTTCCCCTCGACCCGCCCAACCCGCCCTCCGGCTCCCAGTCGAAAACGCAGCTCGGTGCAGCCCGGTGCAGTCTGAATATCTCCCTTCCCCCCTCCCCTTTCGTTTCTCCCCTCCCCTAGACTCACCCGTCTCCTCCTTTCCCTCTCTCCCTCCGCCTCGCCTCCTTCCCCTCACGCTTTCACCTCCGCCTATTCACTCGTCTCGCTCAAGTCGTCAGTTGCACCCCTTTGCGATTTCGGCTCATTTGTTTTTTTTCCGAGGAATGAAAAGAATAATCCCCCCTTTCGGAATTAATTGCCCATCTTTTGATCCAATCAGGGGGTTATTCCTTTTGTCTCCCGTCCCTTCCCATTGTTTCCGGATTCTCCTTGTCGCTACAATCTCTTCCTCTGACGCTCTCGTCTCCCTCCGCGTTCATCGCCATTGAGTAAAAAAAATATCGAGGGGGAGTCATTTTTGCGTCCTGGGGAATTGTGGCTGATGAATGGATGTCGCTCGTCTTTCCTTCCCAATCGTTTCCTCTTGCCCTACCATCCTTTTCTCTTTCTCCCTCTCCCCTCTTTCCTCTCGTTCTTCCCTCTCCCCGATCACCCATCCAATTTCACCCCTTCCCACCCTAAGCTTCACACCTTCGCCACTTCGTGGAGCGATTTTGTTTTATCTCTCTTTTCGGACAGTGATAAGCGCTCTCGGAGTTTTTCTTACGATTCCGGCGTCAATTTTCGTGAGTGGTATCCTTTATTCTGAGTCTATTTCAAAGCTTTTCCTGCCAAATCCTCGTCTGAATTAGTTGGGACGCTTAGATCCGTGTTGATCCGGGTTCGTAAAAAGATGGTCTGCAGAGTTTTCCCACGCAGAGAACTAGAAGGAAAACAATATCGTTTTCATCATCACTTCATTGGTACTTCGAAATCATACGATAGCGATTCTTTCTGCATTGCGTCATTTTTTTATGCTGGCTGTATAAAAGTTATTTCACAAGACTCCCCACGACTGTTTTAACTTGGTTGATGATTAATTAATAATTAGTGGCGAGTACTATTCTAGTAGATATCTGGCAGCTACAAAATTCTCCTTTCTATAATAGGCGGAAATTACTGATTTTGTAGCAATTACAGGCAGAAAACTGAGACGTAATATCGACGATTTTTATCTCGCAGTACTATTCGCAAATGTTTAAAAGTGCTCCAATTGATTTTTTGACCTGAATTAATCAAATGCATTTCAAATCGTAATCTATAGTGAAACCGAGAACATTTTCTTAGGTCACACATTAGTTTACGTGGGAAATCGTTTACTTATTTACTTATTCCAGTATTTTGTTTTAAGAACTTGGTGAAAACCCCAACGTGACATGCATCTCGCATGGTAATTAGTGAGTGAATGAACAATTCCAAATTCCCGAAACGCGTGTAATACTATCAGTTTTCCTAAATTCTTAAGTGAATTAATATATATGCGCGCTATTAAATCAAGCTAAGGAATATTGTATGAAAATGGTTGAACAAAATCAATACATAAGCTACAGGAACTTCTTAAAACATTCTTTCAGTGTGGATAGCTCCTTGAACGTGACAATATTCATAAAACAAAGGAATTATGTAGAAATTATTTTCCAAGTCATTCATTTAAAAGGACTTATTACTTCTAGTAAAAAAGGAAAAAAAATCATTTTTATTTTCAATTTCTCTTTTTTACTTATTTAGTTCCCATTCAAATTAGATCGCACAATATGACCTGAAGATCATTTTTACAAGTGTACGCTCTCAATATGAAAGGGCTTCCGCTAATCCCTCCCCCTTTATCTACCTTTTTTATCTCTAAATTTTTTCATTAATTTTTTCTCTCCATGTTTGGCTTCTTGACTACTTTTTTCCTCTTCCAAAGTGATTTTTCTCCTGAGACTCAGCAGACGGTTTTATTTAGGTCCTACTTAGATCACTAGTACTTACTTGGATGCAAACACAATGGCAGATTACTTGATTCACGAAGTTAAAATTACAATTTCATATCGTCATCCTCGTGTCTTCAGAAAGGCAAGTCAGGAAAACTTCAGCGTCAATTTCATGGCCTCGAAAACGTTGTTGGATAAAACAAACGCAAGAGTTAGTGCTAGCCGGTCTGGTTGACTTTTAGTGTTCGCTCTTTAGGAGGATTTATAATTTTCAATTTTTAAAGTTTTGAATAATATAACATATTCTGGGAACGCAAAATAATTGTTTTTCTCTCTCTGAAAGGAGTAAAACCGTTGAAGGAGTCTGAACTTTATTGAAATTCATCGTCTTGCAATGAATTTTGTACGGCTTGTTGAGAGAAATTTGGTTTTCAGTTAATTCGACCGTCTCTTATACTCTAAATGTACAAACCGGGATTCGATACTGACGTTGAAAAGTTTTTGGAAATTATCGAAGGAAGACGTTTGGAGATGATTCTATATCATATCACTTGATGCGAATACACAGAAAGCTTGAAACTCTTGGCTCACGTTGAAAATAATATGCAATGTCCAAATATTTCCTAAATTATTCAAAACGCCACTAGTGTACAGAGTGAAAGGCACTCTTTTGCGGACATAGCTATGGCAAAAAAGGAATGAAATAATAATAATACCCTTCAAATGAGGGGTCCTTCTGGCTAGATTCTTTAAACTCTTCTTCTGCTATTTAGTCATTTCTGCCAATATATGTCTGGGCCTGCCTTTCATCTCTGTGATTTACAAAATATAAAGTTGGACATTATAGTTGCCAAGTTTTTTATCGAATCTGATGACATGTTGTGCCGAAATTCTTCATATTTTTAATCTACATCGGAGTTTTTCTTACGATTCTGTCGTCCATTTACGTTAGTGGTACCCTTTACTTTGAGTCTATTCCAAATCTAAGCAAAATCCTCGCAAGAAAGCTCTTCCGTTCGAAATTTAAAGGTGGAGTTTTACGAGAATGATTTTAAAGTTACGTACTGGAACGTACTACATAGCGTTCCAAATAATCATGTGATCGTTCAATGACAATTGACACTGGACCTGTGTAAATTATTGTTATGATTTCAATTTAAGGCTTTTGAAAAGGAATTGTAAAAGAAAGGGAATATATACAATTTCAATTATGTTTTTGACCAAGAACCAGAATTTACACTGAATCCCAGATTAACGAGTTCTAAAATACTAGGAAAATGAAATCCAGGAATCATTTTTGAGATAGACTGAAAAATAGGATTCGATAAATTGAAACTGTCTATGAGTAGCTGTGTCAAATGTTATCGCTGGAACCTCCACAGTGAAAATGATCCCAGTGAAATGTGACCGAGTATTCAGTACGTGCTGGAAAAATTTATACTTTCTAAAATGACTCCTCCATTTATGAAAAATTTTCTATCAAATTAAAAGGCAAGAATTTCATAAATGCACCATAGCAAAATACTTGTAGTAACCGCGATTACTGAAAGAATTTTTGGTACATTTCTAAATTACCCAGAGGCGTATGCTTTATCGTTAACTATCTATTCTCGTTGCATTGTGATTATGTTTAAATGTTCTAGGCCGCTTATGATGCATGCAACGATTATCTTACCATGATATCCACTTTAGCTTCTATCCATCAAACAATCTAAAAACCGCACCATATCATTACTCCGCATTTGCGCTTAGAAAATCTAAAAGCTATTCATGGAATTGTTTCATTGTGCCTCATCGAGCTGAAGGTCAGTTTTCAGTTAGTGGCCATGAGGTCTCCATTGTATTTTTTCAGTCGAATTCTGTGTGAAGTTTGGAAATCAGTTCCTTTATTGGAGTGAGATTTTCCAATGCCCGACATCCAGAGCACCTGCCCAAAGGTATTCCTGGCCTCAGGAAATTGAATGGCGTGTGAATTAGGTATTTTTAATTCGTTTCATCCAGGAAATTTAGGAGAGGTATTGGAGGCGAAAAATAAGTCTGCAGTCTATTCTAGGATATTTTTTTATAGTCTCACTCATATAGCCTTCCTACCTTCAAACCTTTAGGGGTTGTTCAATAACCCGACAATGTACTTAATTCTATAAGTTAGATTTTATTTTTATTTCCTGATTAATAGGTTCCAGGCTCAACTCCATTTTGATAAGAGTCCTATTTTAATGAATGAAAGAGGTATTTGAGTCCTATCTTAATGATTGTGAAAATTTCCTATCGAATTTCTATCTCCAAGTTTTTCATCAAATAGCGAAAGGAAGCTCCAACCTGTTGACACTTTATTTTTAAACATGAAGGGATGGCTACCAAAAAGTTTTAGTGCATATTTGCAATAAACAATATAAAATATGTCCAGCATCAAAAATAAAACCTCTTTCTTAAAATGATTCGTGATCAGCAAATGAAAATGATTAACGGAAGTAGATAGACATTATCTTCATAGTGGTATACATTATATTTTGTCAGCAATTGCTGTAAAAACTTTTCCATGAATAATTTTCTCTCGAGACGCTTATTTCCCTCTCATTATACGTAGCTATTTTGCAGTTTAGAGATAAATTGTACAATATTCATGGCACTCATTACTTCAGGGATAGGCTTAGGAACATTAAGTTTCTAATAATTCGTTCAGGAATAAAAACTATTAATAAAGCTCTAGTTGTGAATTCTACCTTCGTGCTGTTATCATATGAACGCTGAACTATCTCTATAGTGGCTTCCTAATATTAAATGGTGAAAAAGTTATAGGAATTCATCTCATAGACGATGTTCCAGACGATTTGGCGAGAAAAAAAAGCACTCGTTCTGCCAAAAAATGACATTAAATTAATATCAGTGCGCATTGAAGTACACATCATCCCTTGTAAAAGACCAGGACATGATTCGCTTAGGTCCTCCGTGCACCGGCCAACTCAATTACGTTGAGAAGAAAGGTGCATTCATTCTCGCCCATTAAATTTCTCTCTCTCTCTTTCACTCTCCCAGCAGAGGATTCATAGAGTCGCCGGATGGGGACGAGGGCATGGCGAGGAACGCAAGTTTCCGAGAGAACCCAGGGGAGTGAAATTGCAGCGCGGGGGAGCGTGGGGAGAATGATGGAGGGAGCGGTCAGCAGAAGATTCCTTTTCTCCGTACAAGTGGCCGAGGCAAAGAGGAAAAGTTTTTAGACCCTCCCATTTCCCCACACCCTTTTCTCCAACTACTCCTGCCCCTACGCCACCGCCCCCCGCCCCTCGTATTTTTATACCTGTTGCCATGGTTTCCGCGGTCACAGGTTGGAGATAGAAGTTGCGTATTCTAAATCCGGAGCGAAAAACTTGAAGAAGAAATGTTGGGGATGGGAGAGAGAAAGAGTTCGGGGGGCGTTGCGGATGAGGTTTTGGTGGAACCAGAGGGGAAAGATTGCAATGAGAAGTCGTAACAGAAGGAGATGCGTTAAAGTCAGAAAGGAAAAGGGGAATTGTATGCGTCTGTGTGTGTGTGCAAGAGGATGCGCAGGAGAGGGAGAGAGTAAAGGGAAGTGATAGGGAAACAAAAAGGTCGAGCCGTGCCGTCACGTGCCCGGATGGAGAGGGACGGGAAGCGGCGGAGCATGGGGCTGGTTCGACGTCCTCTGGCGCTTCGCGGGGGGGCGAGGTGAGGGGCGAGAGACGGGGCGAAACGCGGTTGGGGCCAGGGGTGGTGGCGGCGGCGTAACTCCGCTGCCCATCTCCGCCACGACCTCCCTCCTCTCTTCTTCCGCCCCCGGCCGATTCTTTGGCCTCCATCCCATTGCGTAAAGCCTCCACAGTCACTGCCTCTCTCTCTCTTGTCCCCTCTCTTCTCTCAATCTTCTTCTTTCCTCCTCCCCAAGCTCGCCTCCCACCCTTCCTCCGAGCATGGTGAAATACACCCACGAGACGAGCCTCTACCCCATCTTTCCCCTCATTCCCTTATTCCCCTCTTCCTTCCTCTTAACGTCTCCTCTATTCTCCTTTTCTCTCCTCTTCCCTTCCCCCTCGTTATATCTCTCTTCTCCTGTATCTCGGCCCTCCCATCCTGTCGCTGGTTTTCAGGAGGAGGCGGGAGGTGAATAACAAAATCTCCAACTCGTCGGTGCGAAAGGGAAATAAAAATGTTTTTAATTTCCTCTCCTCGCGAGGCAAAAATAATGTTTGTTCCTTCCCGTACCAACTGCTCCGATCTACTTCTCGCTATTTGTTTTAGCTTTTACTAACGTTACAGTTCCTAGGCTGCTCCGCCTCGTTCATTTTCTGTCACCCACGCAAATTTAGCGCTTAAAATTGACCGGGTAGATAGCTCTCCCGCCAGGAAACCCGAAGGTCGCAGGTTCAATCTCTTTCCTGAGCATGGGCTTTATTAAAAGTTCGTTGTTCGTGCGTGAGGAACGTTAAACGTGTTAAACGGAGTGTTAGGTCTAAAGAAGATTCCAGAAATGATACCCTTTCAAAAAAGGAATCATATGAAGGCCCATACATCGAATGTAATCGAAGGAAGGCTAAAGTACTACCTGGTTTTCATGCAAGTCTTCTGTCATGCAAAGTTTGCACCAGCCAGCCAAAATAATTTGTCTCATCGTGTTTCGTAAGGGATATACTTTGAATTTTTTGGAGCCAATCTTCGATACAAACACGTGTTCAAGCAACACGTTTCAAGAGTATGACACGCTTCATCGTTTTTCAACTCGTTATTCCGCATCGTACTGCTTTGATTGTACGCCCGCAATGGGTATTAAACTCTTGTCCCCCTCCGTTTCTTCCCAGAAATGTGTGTGTATGTGTACTCGTATATATACGACCCTCCCATGGACTACAACCTTGACGTGGTGGAAGGGCTTGTGCATTCCGATGACCCTTAGAGCTGTGCTGGCAGGAGTAATAATAATTGCTCCTGGTAGGGTCACCCATGCCAGATAGGTCGAAGGTTAGGAGCCAGACGAAAGATATTCTACGCAGCGTCTGTTCCTCAGTGAGGCGGCTGCAAATGCGTCTGACCCGAGTGGAGCGGCCATTAAGTGATGGTGTCACGTTAAAAACACTATTGAGGAAGACAACGGGAAACCTCCTCAATTATTATTCCCAAGATTTTTATGATGGACAGTAGAGAGAAATTGAGTCCTGGCAACTACGGGACTCGGCCCAAGCGGCCGTGTGTCATGCCCGGCAGCGGGGGAGGCAAGGTTTCCGCGGTCGCCATCCCAGATAACCCTTGCTGGGGAAAATAACAGCAGCAGGGCAGAAGACGCAGAAGAAGACGAAATTAGTCAGAATAGGAACATGAAACGACAGGACAATGTTGACGACAGGCAAATTAGAGAATATTAAGCGAGAGATAGAAAGAGGTAATGCAGATGTTTTAGGTCTCTGCGAAGTGAGATGGAAGGATAGCGGGGATTACTGGAGTGATAAATATAGAATAATACACAGCGGCGGGGACGAGAGCCAACGAGGGGTTGCCGTAATATTAAATAAAGGGGTAGGAAGAAGCGTAGTCAACATAGAGCAAGCAACTGATAGAATATTACTCGTAGAGATTAAAGCAGAACCGACGAACTTGGTCATTGTTCAGGTATACATGCCACCGAGCAACCACAAGGAGGAAGAAGTCGATAGGATGTACGATGAGTTAGAGGATATCTACATCTATCTACATCTACATAAGTACCCTGCGAGCCACCAAAAAGGTGTGGGGCAGGGCGATATCTGGGGAATAGAGGAATTCTGCAGGATACAGGGGTTAGTCATCACCAACACATGGTTTAGACACTACAAAAGGCGTTGGTATCCATGAAAAATGCCAGGGGACTCAGAAAGTTATCAGTTAGATACATTCTGGTTAGGCACAGGTTTAGGAACAATGTGATAATTTCGCACAGCTTCCCGGGAGCGGATGCGGACTCTGACCACAATTTAGTTGTCATGAAATGTGGCGTCCGTTTCAAAAAGATAAGGCAGGGGCGGCGGGTTAGAAAATGGAATGTAGAAGCATTAAATGGATTGACAAGAAAGTACTATCAGCAGCCTGCTGATGAGAAAATCATGCATGAGGGTAAAGCGCTGAATACTATCGAAGATAAATCGGAAAGTATCAAGAAAGGGATATCGAAAGCCGCAAAAGACACTATAGGAACCGTTAACGGGAAAAGGATAAGGAAACCATGGGTCACAGATGAGATAATTGCAAAGATGGATGAGAGAAGAAGAAGGAAAAATGTAAACACAGAGTTAGGCAAAATGAAGTACAAAGAGTTAAACAATAAATGGAGAAGGGCCACAAATAAAGCAAAAGAAGAATGGTGGAAAACGCAATGCGAGCATATGGAAACTTTACAGAGGAAGGGTAAAATTGGTGCGCTATACAGCAAGGTTAAGTTTTTATCGGGAAGTAAGAAGGCAGGATATGTGCTAACAGTTAAAGATAAATGGGGTAAGATAATAGTTGAACCAGGAAAAATCCAAGAGAGATGGAAGGAATATATAGAAACACTGTATGGTAGAGAACTTAGGCCGACAAGGTTATACATAGAAAAGGAACATGACGTAGAAGAAGATAGCTTAGGTCCAGGCATACTCGACGATGAAATAGAAAGGGCATTGAAGGAGATGAAAGGAAATAAGGTCGTGGGGGTAGACAACATTCCTGTGGAACTGTGGAAATGTTAGAAAAATGTTAGAAGGAGACTATATGGACTGATTCGTAGTATCTATGAGAAAGGCATCTGGCCGGAAGATTTTGTGAGATCGTGTTAGTTCCTATTCCGAAAAAGGTAAAGGCTAGATCATGTGAGTATTACAGAACAATAAGTTTGATATCCCACGCAGCTAAAGTTATTCTCAGGATCATCAACAAAAGGATAGAGAGTAAGGCAAATGATTACTTAGGGGGTGATCAATTTTGGTTTAGGAAAGGAAGAGGTACGCGTGATGTCATTGCAGTAATGAGATCACTAATCGAGAGGAATATAGAATACAATCAGGACATATTTGCCTGTTTTGTAGATTTCGAAAAAGGGTTTGATAGAGTGAATTGGGAAAAATTGATGCGTGTATTGCAGAAAATAGGAATGGATTGGAGGGACAGGAGACTGATCCGCAACCTGTACATGTCTCAGACTGCTCAGGTGCGAGTGGGGAACGGAGAGTCCGGATGGGCAGTATTAGGAAGAGGGGTAAGGCAGGATTGTCCATTGTCACCGGTGCTATTCAACGTGTATGTGGAGGAAATGATTAAAGAGGCATGGGATGAACTGGAGGTAGGAATGAAAGTCGGTGGGGAATTCGTAAAATCGGTTAGGTTTGCTGATGACCAAGTGCTCAGTCAGCCAAGGGGTTGCAAGCATTGCTGAGTGGATTGGAGGTTTAGTGTGATATATATGGGATGAGAATCAATACTAATAAAACGAAGGTTATGCAATTTTCCAGAAAGAGAAAGGCTAAGCTAAACATTAAAATAGGAGGGGAAAAAATAGAGCAGTTAGAACAGCTTGCATATCTCGGAAGTGTTTTGAACCAATACGGTCAAAGTGGTAGGGACGTAAGGAGCAGAATTGCGCTAGGCAAGGAGGCTTTCTCAAGGAGGAGGGAGTTGATGACGGGGACGTTGAGTAGGGAGGTTAAGACAAGACTCGTAAAAACTCTGATATGGAGCGTAGCTATGTACGGCGCGGAAACGTGGTCATTGAAGCAGGAAGATAGACGTAGATTGGAGGGTTTTTAAATGAGGTTGTGGAGAAGAATGGAGAAGGTGAAATGGACCGAAAGGAAAACAAATGAGGAAGTACTGGAGATGGTGGGTGAGGATAGGGGTTTGTTGAGAGAAATCCTATGGAGGCAGGAAAAATGGTTGAAAGGCGTATTGAGCGGTAGTGGAATGTTGAAGAGGGTAATAGAGGGGAGGATGTTGGGCAAGCGAGGTAAGGGCAGGAACAGGATAGGGATGTTGGACGGGATGAAGGGAGGAAGGAAATACACAGAGATGAAGAGGGACCTGATGTAGATTAAGTTGATGGATTGGGTTTTATTTGGAGTTACAAAATGTTTATTTGTTAGTTATGTCCATCTAAAAACCTACCTTAACCGGTAGATTACCTAATAATAATTCAAACTACCTATATATGTGTGGGTGTGTATGCAACAGTTCGCAAAACAGTTCGTTGATTTAATTTTACGCATTGGTGAAAAACGTGCGACTGATGGAAGATAACGAATGTCTTCCTTTGTCTTGCAATGAAAATGATCTTCCTTCCTAAAATTGTTTTCTGCACTGCATCTAGGTCCCAATATTATCCACATCCACAGTTCTTTACCTTCCGTTTTTTAGTGTCCCATTTGTGTTCCGTATTTTTTTCTTCCTCCATTCTTAGCCTTTTCCTCCCATTCCCTTCCTCCTCGCTTTATCGCCTCAATCTTTCCATCTCGCGGCCTCCTCATCCTCACGTCCATTCCTCTCCATTCCCATGCCCTCCCCCTATCCTTATCCTTTGCTTCCCCTCAAAACCAACCCCCTTCTCAGCATCGAGACCAGCTGCTTTAATTTCCCTCCCTTCCCCCAACCCCTCTCAACCCTTCCTTTTCAAATTCAGTCCGACCGCCCTACCACTTTAGCCGTCCTCTCTTCTCCCCCGAAGTCTCAGGCTGCATCGCCTCCTCCCTCCCTCCAACGAGCCCTCCACCCATCTGAAGTCCCATGCTCTCCTCCTCCAGCCCCACCACGAGCCCATCTTTTCCCCCTCTCATTCCAACCACGGCGCTTCCCTCATCCCTCACATTCCGATCCTTCTCCCCCTCCGTCTCATTTTTATTTCGATTTTCTTTCGGATTTCAATCTCTTTACCTTTTCTTCTCGTCCTCCTCCTCCGGTTTCTTTCATTCCTTAGCGTCTATTTTTCTTCGATCTCCCAAGTATGTTGCCCGTCGATAACTGTCGAGCTCACCTTGTTTCTCTTAAAGCACCACCAAATCCCTTTGAGCCTCTATCGAGCTAATCACCGTGGATATGAACTTTAAGTACAGTCGGCTGTCTTGGTTTCCCATCAAAAGAGCCCCAAAGCATTCCCATTGTTCAATTAACCGATCTTAGTTTGCTCTTGTTTGTTCTTTATGCTTTCATTTTCTTATTTCTGTATTATTAAGTGACACTGTTGCCTCTAATAGGCGGTTGTCGTCATATACATTTTGTTTCGACTATGACTTAGGTCACATTATCTCTTACGATTTAAATACGTATAATTTTCATCTAAATCATGAGTTTCACTGTCAACCGCTGGAATGCCATCCGTATGGAGCATACATTCTGTGAACATTTACTGCTGTCGCGTAGGGTTGACATGGACATGTTGGATCTCGGTTTGGCTTTGGTAGGCTCATTCTGCTACAGAAGCTAACACGTTAAGGAGTGAAATAGGAGAGTACGGTCTGTCAAACAGTAACCGAGCAGTTGTGACATGTCTGCCAGAAATCGAAGACGACTCGGGAATCCCAACACTCTCCGTACAGTCCAGAGCGTATTTCGCCGTAGATATGGATTTTACAGAGATCATCGATCTTTATAGAAAATAATTATCTTTATTTTCTTTGTTTTCACTCCTTCAACGTGTTGTAATTCTCAAATAAGCATGTCTTTTTAATTTTTGAGTTTCGGAGGATCTTTAATTCATGGGCTTTAGAGATGGTTGTGAATTTTCTTTCATTAATATTAAAAACATGTTTTTGATTGGTGAATATTAGTGTCCTTATGAATAATAATCTCACTCCTTTGGTAATACGCCCTTCTACATATATTTTAATTAGACTCTTCCTACTACTGCTTGTCTCATTTGGTAGTCTTTCGGTCTTCAATCCTCACTGTACCAAGCATTTTGTAGCGCAATCAAGGTCAGTCCTCTTATTCTTCTTCCTAGCATTCTCGGCTATTTAAAGCTACCTTATTGGAGGAATAATTACGATAATTCCTCCAATTGTTCGTCAATATTATTTGACCAAGCGGATTTTATTAAGAAATAAAAACATTATTATATTCATATAAAAACATTATTCCATACATATATTAAGAAAAAACTGGCAAAATCAATAACAATACTGAAAAGTTAACAAAATAAATGCCAAGAACATCTATAAGATGGCAGGAGAGCACATATGTCACCAGAGAGAGCTAAGTTACTATATGGTGTTTAAGGAAGGAGGTGAAAGCATTGAGTGAGGAAGAGTGGTCCAGGGAAGTATACTGAATGCTTAGGTTATTAAATGTAGCGGAAATTTTCTCTGTACCGGGAATTAAATGTAGCCGTAATTGTAGCGAGTATTGTCTCTCGTGAATTGAATCGAAGCGGTCTGCATATGATATCTGAGAAAGGATTCGGGATAGGATAGTATAGGATAGGTACATGTAAAGATGAACTGATTGTGATGAAAAAACGAGATTTGTGGCTCCTCTAATGCATTGTGACCAGAGACAAACTATTAAATGCGTTCTCGCTAGAATTAAGAGGACAAATAGACCCCGCTCTATTGAGAGCATGTTCAAATTATCACTTATCACACCCGTGAAAAAGTTTCCTGATCTAAAATTTTCTACGCTTTTATCGTCTAATATTTGTCTAACACCCTCACTGTTAGCAGTTAACTTTAACGAGTAGTTAAAATGTTAATAAATAGTTTCATTCAATGGATTTAATTATTTTAATCCATTCTGAAGTTTTATCAGATTTTTGCTTTGGAACGCAGCCCATTATCACTTTGATGGCGGCATACGGAATGAGGGGAATATATCGAAACTTCTATCGTCTTCCTCCTTTTATCCCGAAAAAGATTTCGGGTTGCCATGTGAACCATTCGCCGTTGCCTACGCAACCATTCGCGTTCTCCATTGTTACTTCTCACCGCTCCCAGGGGTCTCTTAGCACGGAGGGACGTAGAATTGGATCAACCGTTTGCTCGTCGCCCACTGGGTCTCCTTCTCCACGTCTTCCGACTCCCTCCCAAATATTTGTTTCACACGAAGGCCCCGCCTCCACACTACGTCCCTTCCACTGGGTTCGCGGCACACGTAAGATGTCTAATATTCATCCATAGTGTACCTCTCGCGCATCATAATATTACCGTTACCCCATTCCAGCTGGACCTCTCGGCCATCCTCGAGCATCACTCATCCTGCTATTACCTCATTCTTCTCTCTTATCTAACGTCTTTCGGACTCCTCACTCCCCCTCCTGTTCCTCTACCGACATACTAATTTCAAACCTCTTTGAAATTGTAGTGCAGTATTAAAGATACAATGTTGTGCAAAATTTAAGTCCAACCAGTCATATTTTCGCCTTCATACACACAGTTTTCACCTTGTTTTCTGTCGTGATGTTTCTGTCAAAGCAGAAGATTCTCTCGGATTGGGCGAAAGGACAGAATAAGGTTATCGCAATGGATTCTACTCGCTAGAAAAAATAAGGTTATTTTTTGTTATGTTTTATTAATAAATTGTTTTTATTCTGCGAGTTTTTCGTCATAACTGGGACATAAGTAGCAGAATTAGCTCTTTCTACATCTATTTTGATTATATCCTTATTTAGGCTTTAAAAGATGAGTAATCAACCTTTATTCTTGTAGGTGATTTCCCAAATACTAATTTTTCGTCTCGTTTCAGGAATGAGAATGACACATCGATTTCTCTTATTTTTTCAAAGAATATTTCCTAAGCGATGTCGTTCTTACTTCCATTGTTTAAAAACATTTTGAAGTTTAGACTGTGCAATTTTTATTAAGAAATGATACATTATTCTTCATATGCACGCTAGCTTTATTATTCATTTCCGTAGGATTCCATACTCGTGATAGTTTTCTTTGAGACAATGTCTTTCACTTGATATAAGGGCGGAACTCTATGGCTTTACCGCCTCCGAGGTGATTGATTTAAAAACTCACGGTTTCTTAGCACGTACTGTCTGATCTGCACATTCCGTCCTTCGCCGCTTATTCTCCGTCTCTTTTTTCTTCATCCATCAATCACTTTTGGATCCTCGGTCTCCCTTCTCATTTCTTTTCACGCTCTGTCACTCGTTCTTCCCCGCTCTCTGATGTTCCATTGTTCCCCTATTCTTTTCGTCGTCTCTCTCGTCTCGCAGATTTCCATCCGCACGCACATTCCCTTCCCTTGCTTCATTCGATCTTTCACCCCCTACTATTTCTTTTCCTCTTTCAATTTTCAATCAATTCTCCTTTCCACCCATTCAATCCCCCTCGTCGTTAGCCAAAATATTTTATTTATATTCAATCGTCCACGACGCGATTTTTAATTCGTGGCACGTGGCCTTATCGGCTGATGGCAGTGTAGTCGTGTTAGATTTTACAGTGGAGTAATGCGTACTTATATGCGTACGTATTTTATGCTTACGTATTCTTGGAGTCTTGAGTCCCATGAAAACTATCCTTGGCGGCTTCTGTTTTGAACGCCTTCAGGACGAAAACCGGAAGTACCTCAAATAAGGCAATTCCTGTCATAATACCTTTGGAAGTTAGAAAAATACAACTATCTTGGTGTTGGATACTTGTATTCTCAAGGTTTTTGCAAGGCTTTATCCATCGCAATCTCAAATTCATTGCTTAACAAGTATATCAATATAAACTCATGAAATCCTGTCACCATTGATTGGTAAATTATAACGGAATGGCTAAAGTAATTGTTGGAACTTGCATGATTGTTTTTCTCACGCGGTATTTCACTCATGTGATTTGATTCTACTTCTCCGTCGTTTTTTTTACGCATCGTCCTCCCCTTTTCTTTCCTGCTGGAATGAATCATTCAGATATTCGCGCGAAAAGAAAATTTACGGGTGAACACGTGAACGTTCGACTGATCCTGTATTTTTCCTTCTCCTTTCTTTCAGCTTTCTGGCGGCTCAGTAAAGTTTTGCATCCCGCCGGCTCGCGAGAGAGAGAGCGCGGATCAATTCGGGAGTTGTCCTTCCTCCCATTTCCACTTCTCTTTCCCACATGGTTCGATCCTCTCCAACTCTGCCCCCAACCCCCCCTTTGCCCTAACAAACACTTCCTTTCCGTCCGCCTCTCCGATTCTTCCCCCTCCTCACTCTCTCCACTTCTCCTCCCTTATTCCTTTTACTCCCCATAACCCCATCCACTCCCCCGTTTGGCACCTCGTCCCCTCCTCCTACTCCACCCTTTTCCCTCCTTCCACTTCACCTCCCCACCACGCCTCTCATTTTCGCCGACATGAGCGCGGAGCCAGCAGACAGCATGGCTCTGCCCCGGCGAGACTACTCCCCGTCCCCCCCTCCCACCCTCTGTCCGCTACCCTTTCCCCGCTTCCCCCCCCCCTCTCTCCGCCCTCGCCCACCCCGTTTCTCCGCCCTGTCTGCACCCACCCCATTGCTACCAAAGCATCGCCGGCCATTGGTCAGGGCAGCGGAGACGCCTTTTGCGACTCAAAAAGTTCGCCTGCATATTATGTTTTAATTTGACGGGGTATTTGACCAGCCAGCGCGCATCACGTCAACCCTTCTGCAACTAGGTGTTTCGCTTGATTAAAATAATCTCGGGGAGCTGTTAATCAACGTGCTCAGTTAGCACTATGTTCCCAAATGACGCAAAATCGTTGCGTAATATTTACTTATTAACGACTGCGGAATAATAATAATAGTTTTTGCTCCTGACATCATTTATTGCTATTCTGAAGGTAGTGCTATTCTTTTCTTCTCCTTTCCTCGCCAACCGAGTAGCCTGATTGTTAAAAATCCTAATATATTTGATCAATTATTAGCATTTATCACTTCCACCCAAGCGTTTTTATCCTATTTGACCTCGCCATTTGGGGATTTGTCAACCCCATACTGATATTATGAATTAATATCCTCCAGCCTTGCAATGAATGTATGTATATAAATAGGCGAAAATAATATATATATATAGTATATATATATATACATATATAATTTTCGCACATAGAAATAGACATATAAGAAAAGGGGATAGGAAAACACATAAAAGACCAACACAGGAAAGGTGGGGATATATATATATTATATATATATTATAAATATATAATATTATATATAATATATATATATATAATATTATATATATTATATATATATATATATATATATATTTGTCTATTTCCCCTTTGGTGGGTGGAACAGCTCCCTAAAGCCTTCCTTTGGCAAATGATTCGGAGCGCTTGGGCGTTTTAAAAAAAAACATCGCAGATCTCAGTGTAAAGTGCAAGTGGAAGGTCCGGTTTTCAAATCCCGGTTAAGGAAATATTTTTACATTCGTGATATGCTCAAAAAACCGCCTTCCCCACATGTCCTGTGTTCGGCTTTTATGTGTTTTCCTATCCCCTTTCCTTATACCTATTTCTATGTTTGAATGAATATTTGTGCGCCGTTTATATATATATATATATATATATATGTATGTATATAGATGATTTCTTCGAAGTAACACGGAAGTCTTGAATAAAAAACTTAGAGAGTAACACACTGCACGAGAACACATAAAAAGAACACTCATAATAATATCTTGATAATTTCGATGGACTCGAGCTCCGTCTTCTTCGGAAGATAAGATATGACTGAGGAAAAGGGTACGTGGTGCAGAGGGAGTAGGGAACGAGGGAGAGGGGAAAACAGGTAGTGGGGGAGTGGTGAAGGAGGGGAGAAAGTGGAGCGGAGAACAGGTGGTGAGAGAGGGGTGAAGGAGGAGGTTATGGAGGGGGAAAGGGAGGCCAGAGGGGAGCGGAGATGGAATAAGGAGGATGCGGAAATAGTAACAAGCGACACAGAAAACTAACAATTCATCCACAGATCCCACAACACCCATGACCAAGGCATCAAGTCATCATAAGGGCTTGACAAGTCAAAACCCAGGACAAGGATGATAAAATGTATGCGGATGAATAAATTGTCCCACCACCTCGCAAGAAACAAATCCACCTCCATCCACCCCAGCCCCACCCCCCCATTTAGTGAACGACATTGAGACCCGGATGTTGATAGGCTTTACATTATACATATCATGCCCAAATAAAGGTAACCCTCTCTATCATCATTTACACGTGCAATTCTATGTGGACAATCATGTATTACCACTATTGAGTCATTCAAACACGCTCAGACTATCTTATCAGCGTTCCCTCTTCTTAACTTTGCTAATTAGGTATTATATGATGGTCATTAATGGTATACGACAACTTCATTCAGCACCGCACATTTTTGCAATCCTGCTAAGTCATAGGTAGCAGTATATTTTTCGATTTTGAATATTTCTTCTCTGAATTCATTTGAATCACCCCGAAGCAAGTGACCATATGACTTCTCCCATCATATTGTTGGAGTGATTGGTTCTTGTTGTTTTCCTCAAATACTTCTTGAATATAATTAGGGCCTTTTAACGAATATTACATCTCATGCTACGCTTATTAGTTTTCCTCTTCTTCTAGTAGATTTCCTTATTTACCGAAAATATTTGAAATATTATGAACTGTATAAACCCGGAATACAATGGAAAATTCAATTGAACTTGAATTGACGCCAGCAGCATTTTAGATCTATCGCAAGCGAGACTTGAGTAAAAGCTTCAAATCCACGAAGCCAGTAGCACTTGTAAATATCTAGTTCCCAGAATTGAGACTGACGAAAAGTAGTGCAGTAAAAGTACGGTGAGCATTATAATGCATGTTTTTATTTTTTGTTTCTCGAATAGAACCTATATAAATCCACATGTGGTGCCAAAACAGTTGGAATGCTAAGGGGAATCTTCTCGATTGCTTCTCCCTGTACGATTGCGTGAGCTGGGTTCTCCTTGCACTTCTCGTAATCTTTATCCCATTGAAATGAGCCCCTTATTTTCAACTTGCCATTTCACCGTCTGATTAGTGTCCCATTCATCACTCCTCAAAACTTAAGTGGCAAAGAGAAGCGAGAAAAATAGGCGGAAAGGGGTAGGGAAAGGGAATTTATGCGGCTACAGTAGGTAGAGGCGATCCTAACCACCATCTTAACGTGCGAGACCTTTCCATTTATTGCAGGTTTTGCACCGAAAATTGAGTACTTCGATCCAGACGAGAGGGTAAATTAGCTTGCGTGCCGTTGACTAGCCCTACGTATATTTATATCATCCCACTCCCTCTTCCTCGTATCAATTATGACCGCCGTAATACAACTCTCTCCCGCTCTCCCATCCTCGCAGTGGATGCAAAACACCGTAACTCTGGCCTTCCCCTTCCTCCGTCTCCCTCATCCTACACCTCCCCTCCGGGAACCAATTATTGCTGGAAACTTCGTAAATTGCGGCCGACAGATGTTGTGGCGCGGGGTGTTTTGGACGAATTTAGTTTATGGCGGAATATTGAATGCGTAGGCCACCAGCCATTGATCGTTAGGCTTGGTTAGGGTTAAGCATTAACCCTCTCATATGCTGAATGGAGAAGACTGTTACCGATGGATCGTGGGAGGTACAGTGGCTCATGAGGGACCTGCCGATGAGGTTTGTTAGAGGGAAGTGAGAAGAGGTTGGACGGATGTAAGGAGGCGGAAATATTAAACGAGAAATATGCACACGGGTACATAGGACTTTTATTGAATTTGATAAATTACAAACTCAATTACAGTTGTAATGTGCTCCATATGTTTTTCTCAAATTACTTTTTGTCGTAAATAATTGTTTTAACATCATATTTCGGAAGATGACCGTCTCATTAGTAAATATGAATAGGCCTTTTTCTTCATAAATGAAAAATGTTAGCATATTCCTTACTGGTTCATCATTTCATCCAAGGACAAATAACCTGCTCTCCCACTAGGAGGATTCAATGAAGATTTTTGATTGAATTCAATCTGTAATCTATGCGTCAGATGTTTCGCTACAGTTACGTGATTTTACTAATTCTAAAAGTAAGAATCAATAAATCGGATGACTCGCTTCGTGATCCAACGACACGCATAATTTTTCTAGCATGCAGAACGTTCATTTCAGTATTATACATTCCAGGATGCATTTGAACCATTTTGTACCCTCCACCCACTCTCTCTTGCGAAGGATGGCATTGTTTGCAGGGTGTAAAAATTATTTTAAACGATTTAAAAAACGGAATGTTTACGAAAATATTGTTTCACTTTCAATAAGATAAATTTGATATTTCGACTTGTGTTGAACTGAGATTAATAAAATTATAATATTAAAAATAAGATACTAACAGCTGGTTTTGATGAGCTTACATACAATATCATTTTCAAATGAAAAAGTGAGTATGACCACATTTATTTAGTCTTGAATTGACGAAGAAGCTTATGAGTATGATAGGTGAGCCCATTCTAAGAGGACTGTTGCATGTATTAAGGGAAATCCAGCACGTTTTTTGGAAATGTAAATCCCAATCATGATAGGAAGAAATAATATTTGGCTATTGATATGCTTTTGTCTGTAGTTCAGGGGGGATTGTGCTGGGTTTCTCTTGCCCCATCAGCCTTTCGATCACACTTCTTAACCACCCACTTTTTCTTACTTACTCGTAACTGACTGACTGCATGTGTGTTCACCACGACAAGCAACGCAATATTAAACTAATGAAAACAACCAGGACGTTTTTGCCTGTTTTGTAGATTTCGAAAAAGCGTTTGATAGAGTGAATTGGGAAAATTAATGCTTGTATTGCAGAAAATAGGAATGGATTGGAGGGACAGGAGACTGATCCGCAATCTGTACATGTCTCAGACTGCTCAGGTGCGAGTGGGGAACGGAGAGTCCGGATGGGTAGTGTTAGGAAGAGGTGTAAGGCAGGGTTGCCCATTGTCACCGGTGCTGTTTAACGTGTATGTGGAGGAAATGATTAAAGAGACATGGGATGAACTGGAGGTAGGAATGAAAGTCGGAGGGGAATTCGTAAAATCGGTTAGGTTTGCTGATGACCAAGCATTAGTTGCTCAGTCAGCCAAGGGGTTGCAAGAATTGCTGAGTGAATTGGAGGTTCAGTGCATTAAATATGGGATGAGAATCAATACTAATAAAACAAAGGTTATGCGATTTTCCAGAAAGAAAAAGGCTAAGCTAAATATTAAAATAGGCGGGGAAAAAATAGAGCAGGTAGAACAGTTTACATATCTCGGAAGTGTTTTGGACCAATACGGTCAAAGTAGTAGGGACGTAAGGAGAAGAATTGCACTAAGCAAAGAGGCTTTCTCAAGGAGAAGGGAGTTGTTGGCGGGGACGTTGAGTAGGGGGGAGGTTAAGGAAAGACTCGTAAAAACTTTGATATGGAGTGTAACTATGTGCGGCGCGGAAACGTGGTTGCTGAAGCAGGAGGATAGATGTAGATTGGAGGCTTTTGAAATGTGGGTGTGGAGAAGAATGTAGAAGGTGAAATGGACCGAAAGGAAAACAAATGAGGAAGTACTGGAGATGTTGGGTGAGGAGAGGGGTTTGTTGGGAGAAATCCTATGGAGGCAGGAAAAATGGAGGAAAGGCTTATTGAGCTGCAGTGGGATGTTGAAGAAGGTCATGAGGGGAGAATGTTAGGCAAACGAAGAAAGGGCAGGAACAGGATAGGGATGTTGGACGGGATGAAGGGAGGAGGAAATACACAGAGATGAAGAGAGACCTGATGTAGAGTAGGTTGTTGGATTGGGTTTTATTTGGAGTTACAAATTATTTATTTAATAGTCGTGTCCATCCAAAAACCTACCTTAAACGGTAGATTGCCTAATAATATATATATATATATATATATATATATATATATATATATATATATTATTATAGGTAGAGCATCCGCCCGGAAAGTGGAAGGTCCGTGGTTCAAATCCCGGATAAGGAAATATTTTTACTTTCGTGATCTGCTCAAAAACCGCCTTCCCCACATGTCCTGTGTTTGCCTTTTATGTGTTTTCCTATCCCCTTTCCTTATACCTATTTCTGTTTGAATGAATATTTGTGCGCCGTATATATATATATATATATATATATATATATATATATATATATACATGCATATATGCATATATAAAAACTTTTCTGCTTAAGTGGACGCCCCGATTCGTCATTCAGAGGTCAGGATGCTAGTGACTGTTAGCTATTCTGAAAATTCGTCAATCATGGCTTACCCTCCGCAATATCCTATGAACTCTCTCCCCCGTGATAGGGCACATCTTTTCTCATGTCTATCTTCAATGGGGATTGGAAAATAAAATTCTTCTACGCATTAGTGTTTCCTTCGATATTTATTTGTGGCTACATTTGTATGCCCCTTTTTCGGGCCAAAGCTGCATTGACCATAGCTTCTCTCATCGCTTGCAACGAAGTTGTTCATTTTTCTTCCCCAAATGGAAATAAAACATTTTGTTAAAGAGTGATAAATAGGTAGTTATATCCTATTTAGAGAGGTCGATGGCGTTAATGAACTCTTGAATTAGATTTATCGGTGTAATTGTCAATTGAGGTTTACCATCGTAAGTTATGTCAATGTGAAGCTCACTTCGTTAATTATTGTATTATGGAAATATTAAATAAATGTAGCTGAAGTTTCATGGCTGACTAAATATTAGCTGCAGTATTAACGTATTTCTTAAATGAATACCTATCGCTGAAGAACTTAATTCAGCCGTTTCAGTTTTGAAGTACCCATTGCTCTTTCTGATTCGCTGATTCGTTGGTCAAACAACTGTCCTGATGTAAATGAGGAGTTTTGTAATTTCTATGTGGAAACCCACGAGAGTTTTGTAATTTAATCCAAGGTGTTTACCTTTATACTTTTTTCATTTGCAAATTTACACTTATATGGCAAAAATGGAATGAATGGCAGGCACCAAGAACTTATTTATGTCCAATATTTTGTGATTTATTAACACGTGCGTTAGAGAAATAACTGTCCGTTAAAAATGAATTAGCGCACAAGTAAGCCTTTGGAAAAAATGTGTAGAAAAATGAAAATGTAAAGTTTAAGTAGAGAGATCTATCATTCATTTCTGCTTGTGGTAACTATCAATGCCATTCATCCAGGTACGAAAATTCAACTGTGAACATTAACGAATTTTACAAGTTCTCCATATGAAACTGTTTAAGCCGTTACTTGGTAGAATTTTTACATCGTACAGATGAAATGAAACGCACGAACTCCCCTTTTAATATTTATATTTACCAATTTCCTCAGTTTTATCCTTATTTTCAAGGTTCACATGAACAGAGTGTTACCATACAATTACACCATTACACCAATAATTATTGGTACTATACACGACATGATTCAGCTCTCACTTTGATATTCTTAATCCTTTTATCCTTTAACCACGTATTTTTATCTATTCCTCCATTTTTACATCTTCCGTAGATTTACATTTGTTGTAGTTGATATAAAGTTACCAAGTTCAGGCGTTGTGTTTCTCTATAAGCAAATCTTTTTTTGCCTTATTCCCATTAAATGTCATGGGATGGTCACCAAACCGCAAACTGTCTTCTTTGCTCATAAAATATCTGCAAATTCCAAATGGTTTTCAATTGGAATAAAATGTTTAAAGTACGAGTAGATAAGCCATCTAAAAGCCTTGTTGAAAAAGGATTTAAGCCTTGTTCTGAGGTATGCCTTAATTAAAATTATAACTATTATTTACTGCATATTACGGTTTAGTAAGTGAATAAAACTATAAAAGTGAAATACATCTGAATTTGTAAAATATTTTTGCAAAAACTTTTGAAGAAAACTTCACGATTTGTTTGACGAATTGAACTTAAATGTCAGGATATGAATGGAGGTATGAATGATTGTTTGCACTCATAACAAAATTGAAGAGGCGAATCCATCGGATACAGAAAAGTTTGAGAATGGAGAGTGGAGAGTGGAAGGCCGAGGACGAAAAGGGGTGAGAAATATCGTATTCTCCGCCTTGAATGTGGAGATATGTTATTGATCGGAGTGAGGTTCTATAGCTCTAGGGATAGTAATAGGTCATCCAAAAGCAAATTTTGGAGCGTTTTTTTCTGAAAAATGAATGAGAATTTCGGGATTTACCTCGACTCAAAAAATATGTAAACGACTTCCGTTATTTTAATACTCACATTCAGTCCCAAAGAGTCGTAAATAGGCATCGCTGTTGCTGCCAATAGTTTCCTATTTCGATGTAGGTTATTGTCCAATTTCCGGTGGAAAAATTCCATCGTCTGAATACATTGTTTTCTTGCCCATAATAGAGTATACTACATTTTATAAGCCATTCGATAAACTAGAGACACATTGTGTCCTTCCAAACAGTCATGTGCTTTTGTCATGAGGGATCGATGCCGCAAAACATTTTCATTTCTCATCGACCTGAAGAGCAGTGAATCGTGAAACTGAACATTTGTAAGTCATCATGAGTATGTAATAGGGTTATATATTTATAAATGAGCACGCGACGAAAATTCAACGGCATTAATTAACTGACACCGAGAGGGGTTGAAATAAGGGTCAGAAAAGTCAGAAATCAAACGATGCTTCGGGGAACAGAACCGAAGAATTGGTGTAATCAATTTAACAAGAAAGTTAAGTGTCCCAAGAGAATTAAACTGAATTAATATGAATTATTTAATATGAATGGAAAATATTACAAGGGGTAATTGCAGAGTTAATTTTACTGGTAACCGGGCAGGAAATCATCGAACACAAAGTAAGAATGGAAAGAGTGCTAATGATAGAAATCTAAAAACGAACGTATCTATACACATGTATGCCCGGTGTAAACATAACTGGTGTCGTGAAATTCAATGCAAGTAATATAAAAAAACAAGATTGGCGTACATTAGAGAGCCCATTTCAATGTCAAGCATTTATTTGCGTATTCGGAGGCAATTCGTAATTCGGAATTTATCACTAAATGAGAAAAATTAGTTTCAATAATATACATATCGGCTAGAAAAGGTGTTTAGATGTAGTTCTGTGCCAATTTCAAGGGCCATATTTCATTGACTCCAAATCCGTTCTGGGTAGTCTCTCGCCACCTTCGTCCGAAAATTTCCCAGTAAGTTTATATTGTTTTTCTCTATGCGTTCCTGTCCACCATTCATCTCTCCGCTAGGCATTTTATAAATACACGAACATACATGTATGCACTTACCTAATATATTTTAAAATATTTCGAAAACGATTGATCGATTACCGTTAATAATAGAAAAAACCCCTGCTCTGCGCACGCGGTCGGTGGTTGGTGGATGGGAGGCGAGGAATGCGAGAGCAACGAAGAAGGAATGGTAATGGCAGGGGTATGTGGAGTGAGGAGGAGGGAGCCTTGAGGAGGAGTGAAAGGGAGAAGAGGACTGAAGGGTGATGGGAGGGGGAGGAGTGAAGAGGAGGGAGCCTTGTCACCGCCCGGAAGAGGATTCAGGGAGGGGGGAAGGAGGACGGGGGGAGGAATGAGGACCGGGGGAGGAATGAGGCCCGGGAGTGGAGGGGGAGGGCGAGTCGAATGCAGCGCGGAAGTAGTATTACCTCGTACTATTACTACGGGCGTCCGCGAAGTCCGGTTCCCTCCACGGGATCGTTAATTCGTCGACCTTTGACCCCGTGTGGCACGGGATGCGGAAGTACTCCCCACGGCCTACTCGCCTCGCCGGTGGAGGGGGTTGGAGAGGGGAGAAATTGTCCTCATCGAAATCAACACTTTCCTCCGAAGTGTAACGATAACAAAATAGCCAGTATTTTATTCACCTTTTTCTTATTCAAAATTCTTCCGACACCACCCTCACACGGGGAGTTTGCTACCGTGGATTTTTTCTCCTACTTAAATTCGAAATAGATATTTTTCGTCTTCGGTCTTGTCGTTGGGAGACGGGGGTTATTGGTTAAGTGGAAGGACGATCGATGCCGTGACTCGGATCCTAACACGTTGGATATTCGCGTGGCCTTTTTCTGGACCTTATCACAAGCTTGGATCGTTAAATTCTCGCATTTGAAAGTAATGCAATTTCAGAAATGCTTTCCACTCCTCTTTCCTGCATTACACTATTATTCCTGACTCGTGGCAACCGATGTTTCATGTGTAATGATTTTGCTATCGAAAGGCCGTTTATATTAATTTTTTCCTGAAATAATGACCAAACTTTCTATAAACGTACTCGGAAGTTAATGGAAGTTATCCCCTTTCCCATTGAAGATACACGCTGTTATAATATATCTGGTGAATAATTAGGGTTCTTGTTCCTGGAAAGGGTTAATTGCTTGCTCTCCCGCTATATTACCTTTCGCCACACTTGGTAGGCCTGAGCTTACAACGTTCCTTGAGTTTGGATTTTTAGTGTAAAGTTCTAGGCTGATTTGTTCTTGTGGGTTAACATGACCTCAGCCATCGTAACCCAAGTCGCTGCCGGAAGTTTGGTGTAAAGAGGTTCATTTATTCGTGCTGGAAAATGGGTGATTAATTCCTCCAGAAATTCCTATACGTCTACTCGAGAGATGGCGATTAGGCTGGCACCATTTTAGATGAGCACTCCTAAGTAATATGTATTCCCGCTTTTCTTCCAAAATGTCCACCTTATCGAAAATCAAGGCGGGATAAGGCACCTTCCACAAATGACTTCATTCGGTTAGGAAAAGGGGACTTTTTAGGTATCTTCTTCGTCGCGTTGGACTGGACCAAACTTAATCGTCGGAGTATTCTAATCACTAAAAATGCTTTGTGCAGAAGATTAAATGCTCGGTCGTGCGGCATTAATGCTTGATTTCCCAAACTATTCTGGAAAATTTCCTCTTTGAGAATTATCTAAATTTTTTTCCTCCTATTCTACTACTCATTTACCCGTGATTCACGTCCGACTCTTTCGCCGATATGGCCGACGTTGGACGACTATGCTAATGGAAAGATTTCCTACAGAATTACAAGATGCGATGCAATGTCATTTTTATAAGGGAGGGGGGATTTTCATTCGTTTAGCGTGACTGAGCGTCACGGTGTGGGAAGTAGTGTTTGAATTGAAAAAGAAGATGGTAAGCATTACTTATGATGCTTGCCAATGTTTTTCGTATTACTCTGGGTAATGGGTTGCCTTCCAGCTTTGAAAGAAGTTATTTTCCGTACATGTTACCATCCTTATAGCTGCCGCCATTACTTCTCACCGTGAAAACATGCTTATCACCTTAAATCCCTTTCATTCCATCACTATGCTCTGCCAGTGTTTTCAGCCTCCTCGGCGTATTGTTCATTAGCCAGCGAGCATTGAAAGGGTTATTAGACGTAATATCTTGGCGTCGTCGACCTTTGCAAGAGCGTCAATAAGTCATAATGGCTGAAACGTCGCTTCTCAAGTGTGGTATGTAATCCTCTTTCTCTCTTTTTCTCGCGTTCTCCTCCCATCATGATAAGCAGAGTGTATACACGTACGTAAAATGTAAAATATTTATAGTGAGCATATAAAAGAAAAAAGATGAAAGAGTGGGTTCAACTGGGGAGAGGAGCGAGAAGAGTGGAGTTTCACCGCGACCATAAATACTTAATGATAAAAAATATACGGGTAATTAAAAATGCATTATTAATTGCCCATTTCTCCCGTTAATGCTCTAATTTTTTTCCTTCTTCAGTCGAAGAGTATGGCTTTCTTTTCTTTTAAAAATGTTTCCAAGCCTATAGGAATTATCTAATATGTGTTTCGGTATTATTTTATGGGGTCCGAGGAAGTACTCGGAAAATGCACACTAAGTTTTAAATGTTACTTTAACCTAGAAGGATATTTTTTTCCTAAGAACTATGCATCTTCCTTCTTCTCTTTCTCCTCAAATTATATCATAGGCCAGAGAATAATAAAATAATGATGTGAAAGGTAAATTTCTGTGAGATTGCCGCGACGCGAACATATAACGTATTTTCCTGGCACGCTGGAAATGAATTCGGCAAGTGCGCATTCTATTACGTGCATTCTGAAATGTTCATAAATAACCAGAAATCAATTCTCTCTTTTATATCCCAGTCCACAGTTCCAAAGAGCCGAGAAAATGTGACGCTGGTATGTAAGCGCTGAGCATCTTTTCAGGGAAACGCAAATGGGATCGTTTTGAAATAGCCGAGCAAGTTGAGTGCGTTGGCCCTGAAGTGGGGAATGGTGCAGGGGATACGGGGATCTATTATGCCCCCAAAAGGAAACGTCTCACCCCACCCCAGAGGCAGCGCAAGAATCGAGAGACAAGGGAACGCAGAAGCGCGTAATGTCATTCGGAACAATCGTTGGAGTCGCGGTATTACGTCTGCGCGCACACACACACACCCGCGCTCACACGTTTCCATTTATATCCTACCTACCCCTCGCAGTCGTCCGTGCGGATTCACCCTTTTCCCACACCGCGGTGCATTCCATCCGTGCACCGTCGAAAGGGGAGGAAGGGTAATGGGGCTGTGTAGCCAGGGGACGGGGCGGAAGGGAGCGTATGAGAACGGGGGCGAGGGGAGAGATTTTTTTCCAGAGAGCCGAGTGGAGTTAGAGACGCCGGAGACTAGAGAGAGAGAGAGAGAGGGAGACCCTTGTTGTTTACATCCTAGGGCATTGAACTCCTCGGCTCGCCTTGGCCACGCCCCTCACGAGCACGTCGTCACGGCAACGGCCTTCGACCTGGCCAATTAGATGCGAGGGCAGGAGCGTTGTGGTGGGGCGGACGGGTGCTGGAGAGGGGTGGCTGTAAAACAGGGAAGGAGGGGTGGAATGGTTCAACTGGAGAGCGGCAGTTCGGCATGGAGGGATAGCAGGGGTTCCCACCTGTTGCTGCGGCATCCCCCCCCCTTTCTCCTCTCTCCCTGGGGTCCCCTTCTCCCGGCGTCGCTAGGGTTTTCCAACGTCGGGGCGGGGAAGGGATGGAGGGGGAGGGTTAAGGGGATGGGCCGCGAGGGAAGGGGTGGTGCAGCGTCGCCTTTCCAGGGTGGGAGGAGGTGCGTTTAGTGGGAAATACGCTCGCCTCAACGTTCCGAAACGTTTCTCACCGATCGGGAGGACGTCAAAACTTATAGTTCTCGACAGAGTGAACAGCTCCGGTGATTTTTCCGCGCACTGCATCCGGAATTACTGGAAATACGATTCGTTCACCAATTGGTCTCGAAAAGGATCGTTCTAGGGATGTCCTCGAGGTGTGATTCAGTCCAAAGGAAACCGAAGCCATCTTTTTCGTTTTTTTAACTCTTTTTTTACGGAAAGACTTCGAAATGTATTGTTTGGAATGGTCTTTCGTCGCCTAGTGTAGCCATGGCAGGCTCTGATGAACTTCATGGAATTTTTACTCGTATTTTGCATTGTTATTCACATGGAAAAGGAATTATTATGGATTTGCAAATATGTATATAATTTGTATTTTTTGCATTATGACGACGTACGTACTTAATGTAGCTGGTCGACCATTTCCAAATTAAGGAATTTGAATGTCGAATAAAAATTTATAAAAACAAAAATTTTTTTGTGCTACTTAGAAGGGAAATAAATCGCAAGCAATATATTTTACACCTTTTAAAAACTCTTGTAATGAAATACATTTGGAATACTTGATATAAAATTGTATAACAATGGTTATTTATTCAATTCAAATTCATTCATAATTAGAATTCATGAAAAATTGCGCTAGGCAAAGAGGCTTTCACAAGGCGGACAGAATTGATGACAGGGACGTTGAGTAAGGAGTTTAAGAAATGACTCGTAAAAAATTTGATATGGAGCGTAGCTATGTGCGGCGCGGAAACGTGGTCACTGAAGCAGGAGGATAGACGCAGATTGGAGGCTTTTGAAATGTGGGTGTGGAGAAGAATGGAGACGGCGAAATCGACCGAAAGGAAAACAAATGAGGAAGTGCTAGGTTCGGTGTGGGAGAAGAGGGGATTGTTTGGAGAACCCAAAAAAGCAGGAAAAATGTATCCATAGCATATTGATCGGCAGTGGGACGTTGAAGACTAATAGTGGGGAGAATGGTAGGCAAACGAGAAAAGGGCAGGGATAGGATAGGGATTAAATAAAATTGGCAATTTTCCACAAAAATACATTTTTGTGGAAAATTACCAATTTTAATTAATCATGATATTCCACCATATCACGCCTGAAACGTCTCTTTTTATAGGATAGGGATGTTGGACAGGATGAAGAGAGGAAGGAAGCATACAGAGATGAAGAGGGACCTGATGTAGAGTAGGTTGCTGGATTGTGATATATTATGAGAAACAAAGTATTCATTTGGTAGTTGTGCTCATCAAAAGCATACCGTTACCAGTAGATTACCTAAATGAATAAATTATACAACATACTAACACTAAGTACTACAATAATACATACCACAAAAGTATGTTATATTTGGAGCGCGTCCTATACATAAAGCGTGCCCTATCTGTAAAATCCTGTTCATTTACCACGAATTCCCTACTCCAGCACATTCAGTAAAGTAGTCTATCTCCTGAAGTGCCAACTATGCCGTGCATTCTGCAATGGCCGTACCACACCCCTTAACTTTACAATCAATAATCTGCGCGCTTCCAGCAAACATTCTTCCCTGTCGGCGTTGTTCCCAATCCAGAAGCACGCTTCTCACCATTCCACTTCCCTTTAAAAATGCTATAGCGTCTCCCACCATTTTCGAATCCCTCCCACCCTCCGACACCCCACTCTGACTAAAGACATTAGGGCAGGCATACATATGGCTCTTAGACGCCTTCAATTATCCTGGAATTAATGCCAGGCATTATTAATCCCTCCCTCCTCTTCCAAAATTTTCCATCTCAATCTCACCCCTCCCTGTCCATCCACCTCGGCGTTGTTCCCAATCCAGAAGCACGCTTCCCACCATTCCACTTCCCTTTAAAAATGCTATAGCGTCTCCATCCGCTATACCACCATACCCCCCTCGTTTCATCCTTCCCCTCAGGTCCTTCTGTCCGCAGAAGGTGGTTATGCAATCAAAAATTTCGGAAAATTTTTATTTAATTCATTTCATTTTTAGCGTCATTTTTTTCAATAATATTTATGCAGGACCAAATTTTCGCCTGAAAGAATGGGCAAGATGAGTTTAACCATATTAGAGAAATTAAAAACTCAGGGTAGTAAGTTTGTAGTAGTATTTCCGTTGAACTTGATTAGCAGCGGTTCACTCTATTGATGTGATTTCCTGGTCGCATCGGAGACACATATATTAAATTGTTTCTCTCTTCCTCTCTTTCATCGTTTGCCGAAAAAACTTAGTATATCGGCCAAAATTACTCCATAATACGTTTCCTCAGGAAAAAGACTACTTCTTCTCATATTCGATGAGAAGAATTAGTCTTATTCAGAGGTTTTTTATTTTCCAAAGATTCATAACACTTTAAAACACGTTTCATTGCAATGAATCTTTTTTTAAAAATACAGGAAGATTTTGGTGTAAAATATTGCAAAAGTAAAGTTTTGCACAGTTAACAAATAGTTTTTACCAACCTGCAAATGATCGAGGCAGGTTAGTTCTTTAATAATGATTTATTTAACGTTAAAATGGTTAAGTATCAGTCCATTAAATTGAACGAAAACTTAAAAGAAAAGACGACCTACTATAGACTTTCTATCTAAAGAATTATGTGACCAATCTTAGTCTAATTCATTATAGTACTCAGGGGAATACGCTATTTTACGAGTGCAACGGGAAAGACGTTCATCGCAGTTTTCTTTTACTCGAGAAGTTTATTCGTGGGTGGAATTCAAATTTCTCTTCCATTCTCACCGTTACGGAAACTCTCCAAAGTAATAAATCCATTCAGTCCATTACGGAGTCAGATTTTGTAATCCGACCACTCGAACTAAAAGTGTGGAATACTTGAAAACAGTGAAGAATAAATACTTGAATGGGAAAAATTATCTTTAACTATCGAATATTTTTTTGACTTCTATTTTTTAAGGCAGTGTTCCCAAAATTTAGACTTCGCGAATTAATATATGCTGTTCTCTACGTCCTATTTTAATAACGTCGTTTTACAGTACTGACTTCGTTTTCTTTAAGAATTTGTTTTTTCCGTCTCGCAGCGGAAACTCTTAATTTATTGAATTTAGGTCTCGAACGAAAAATTCATTCTGGAGTGTGCTGGAGTCAAATACGGATTTTCTGATCCAGAGATAAACGGATGCATTGGCTCCTCACCGTTTTACCTCTCTTTCTCCCCTCCCCCCAATGTGGTCGGATAACTCCGAATGACACCTTGCAGAAGAATTTGCGGTGAACTCGCTGCCTCAGCGCACAATCCTCGGCAATCAATCACCGTCGATGCAAATTCAAATGCACTCCGACCCCTTGCCCATCATCCAATTCCCCACCGTCTCCGAAACGTTCGCCGAGGACCGCTTATTCATCGCGTTGCTCCCTCTCCACCGCCGACTCAATCAACTCCCTATATATATGCATATATTCGCGAGCATGCCGCCTTGCACCCCACCTCTAGACCGATCGCCTATCTGGTCCCAACCCGACCCCCCTTCCCCATGTCCTCCGCCACCCCCTCATTCGTCCACCGTTCCATACCATATTCCAGGCACGCGCTCGCGCTATTAATTCCTTACGCGCAATGCCGCGTACCGATGCCCTCGTCTCTCAGGGGAATACCTACGTACTACCACCGCTCCAGTCCTGCTACTCGGAAACGATTAACGAGGTCGACGACACGTCAGATTGCTGCGTTATTAATAATCGCTGCTATACGCGTGTCTTAATCGTGCTTTTGCGAATCGTATGGTGGCGTAAGAGTAATTTCTTCATGCCCACTTTCCGGAGCTTAATATTTACAGATTTCGTGTCGGCACTGCAGAGTGGAGGAGTCTCCAAGTCCCGCGGATCATCTGAATGCGCAAGCTTGATAAGAATAAGACAAACTTGCTTGATGTATAATCGTCTGGTGTTTAATGTTGTCTGTCGCAGAAGGTATTTTTCGATATCATGGCGTCCAAGTGCTAGGCCACTCGGTTTCGAAGGAAATTAAGATGATTGCCCAGCTAATCGCACTAGACGTATTAATTTCGACTTAAATTTTTATTCACACTTATCAAACATTCCTTCTCTTTACGTATAGGGCGTAGCCCTTCTCGTGCTTAATTTATCAAAGTCAGCTTTAAAATAATAAACAGATTTGAAAGAGAAATTATTGCTAATGGCTATCAGCTCCCTGTCAGGCGACTGGTTTCATCCATTATTGCTTATCGCTTGAATATGAAAAGGTGCTCGTGATTGTTGGTTACAATCATATCCTTTTGCTGTGGTACGCAGTAATGACCGCTGAAGAAACACCTTCACCGGGAAAGATGAAACATTATCAAGGAGGGAGCCAGTTCTGATAAAATCCTAGTGAAGATCCCTCCACTTAACTGTGGACTGTAACAACGGCAGGAAAATGTCAAGCTCCTTGACGCATGGGATTGGAATGCGTGAAGGAAAAATAAATGGAAGACGGAACACCATTAAAATATTTCACGATAACACTGAGCTGTGTGAATATCTTTAGAAACATCCTCCCTGCCCTGCCTAGGAAAAGCCCAATGATTTACGTAACAACCAACGAGAACTATACAGCAAGCATAGCCTTTATAACCACCAGCGGTGCATACCGTGTTTGTAGCTGCGTTGTCAGTGTTTCTTGATGGCACTGCCTCAGGAAAAAGTGAACGCAACAACTTTTCATTTTCCTTCCGACGAGACAGAGGAAAAAGTATAAATGTAACATGGTTTCGCTCGGCAGCTTCTCAAAAACTAAGCTCCAGGTGGAAAATAAAGGTAGAACTGCAGGATCGTGTTTATGTTTATACAATGTATGTATAAATATATATATATAGTATAAACACAAACATACATATATACAAATATATTTATAAATTATAAAGACTAACACACAATCCTGCTGTTGTCCCTTTATTATCGTAATTTATATATATATATATATATATATATATATATATATATATATATATATATATATTCAAACTTGAAAATCCTGCCATACGGCGAACAAATATTATTTTCGCACATAGAAATAGACATATAAGGAAAGGGGATAGGAAAACACATAAAAGACTTGTGTTTTTCCTGTGTTGGTCTTTTATGTGTTTTCCTATCCCCTTTCCTTATATGTCTATTTCTATGTGCGAAAATAATATATATATATATACTAGGTTAATAAATATTAACCTAGTGTTTGTGTGTTTGTGCGTCGCCGGAGTGCGTCATTTTCAAGATTATATATATATATATATATATATATATATATATATATATATATATATATATATATATATATATATATATATATAGCTAAATGGAAAACTGATTTAATATAAAAGGTCGAGAGAAATAAAAGAATAAAAATGAGAATATTTGTAGCGGAGAATTATAACAATCGGAGAGCTACAGCAAACCAATATCACGTTGTTGCCCAGTGATGAAGATGATGAGATTTATAACTTGGCTGTCCGTCCTCGAGCCTAATCAGAGTCTGTCGTCGTAATTCAAATAGCCCATTAAATTGCGCTCGGGACAACCAACGAGCTTGCGTAAAAGTGCAGGCTCCCGCGCGCTCGAAGAATGCAAGTGCCAGCATGAACGTCGGCGGCGGAGTACGTAGGGGTGGGTGGGGGGGAGGAGGCGGGGAGGCCTCCAGGGAGCGAGGAGAAGGTGTTTCAGAGGATCGGGAGAAAAGAAGAAAGACTGAGGGGGACGCGGGGGAAAGAAACAGGGGCGGGGGATGGATAGAGGCCATCAACCCCTCGTGAGAGCGCTGGAAACATTTTCGCGAGGAGCTCGAGTCCGGGGAGAAATGTATCGAGGGGGGTGAGGAAGGAGGGGGTTGCACTCGGGCCCGCTGGGGTTGTATAGTGCCGTCATGGTGGAGGAATGCCTCCGGGTCGCGGCGACGAGGGCGCCGGCGTTTGAGGGCTCACGGCGCCTTTGTTTGGTCGGATGCAGCGTTTCCCAAGCTGCTTTTTCTAGATCGTGCTCCACCTCGGCCCCTCGAAGATGTTGATGCACCTTCTAGCATAATGCCCAACCGTATTAGGGAGAGTTCAAACATGAATTTCAAATTAAAAAGGAATATAATACAAATGGGCACTACAAATAAAAAAACGGAATAAAGAATCGGGCTGGTGCAGTAGAAAGTGTACTGGCTTTCCACCTAGAGGTCCCGATTTCGAGTCCCGGGGATGGTAGACGTTTTCATTACAATCCTCATCAGGGTGTCATGTGTGGAGCCCTTCAAGAGGGCGTCCCTCTCCGTTAAATGGGACGTTGAATTGTGTAACCGCTGGGTATTTTTATTAACAGCAGATTAATGCCAACGCCGGGGTACTCTTCACTCTTCTCACATTCGGCGTAAATCCCACCTCCACAAAATTACCAACTAACTTTATGGCGCAAAAAAATTTCAGCTGTCGTCAGCTGCTTCCAGTAATTGCCAAAAATAACAAAAAAGAACGTGGGTGAAACTACTTTCACTTTGATTTTCTTCAGTGATTATAGCTTTCAGCGACAATTTTCATATTAATATTACAATGGTAACAAAGGCAACTTCAGCTTGTATAATTCCCCAAAAAAATTAAAATTTGCCCCCTAATGGGCGTGCACTTAATCTTGAAAAACACCGATTAGAGGTAGTGAGGATGGTATCGCGGGGCTGGCTGCAAGGTGGGGGGTGGGGTGGGCGGGTCGGACGGGAAGATGTCGGCGACGGGGACAGAACTTTAGGTCCGAGATTGGGGGTGTTATGGGGCTCCTTTATCCTCCCCGGAGAAGGGGACGTCCGGGAGGGATTACGGAAGGATCCCCGGGAGAGAGTGGGGGTGGGAAAGACTAGTGGCATAAAGGAGGGAGGGCGGGTGCTTACGTGATGAGCAGCACGGTCAGGGAGAGCGTCCCGGGATCTCTTCCCGCAAAACTTAGAGGAAGCGTCCCTCGGGCAATTTTCTTCGTAGGCACAAGCCTCTATTATAACTACGCAGCAGACATTCGAAGTATCAGGTCCCATGGGCGAAATCCTTATTGTCTCTTTGTTAGTGTTCAGTTATGTGGCATAGAGGAACGATTTGGAGGGAACATCCGTTGCCAAATACTCGGTTCGAAGTAGGGTTAAATTCATAGGAGTATTCTGTCATGGCCAAGATTAAAAGATATCGACATCACAGACCAGTGAAACGACGCAGTGCTTGTCATACAGATTTTCACGATTCCCGTAGGTAAGTGTGAAGGCAGGGTTATTATAGACGGTTCATGGTTTTTGGTTCGTAATAGTCCAGAGTGTGGTATCTCTCACATACGTGTATATATAACCTCCTTAGACCAAAATCCTGTTTAACATAAAATAACATAATACTCTGTGGATGATTTTCTATCTCTTGTTGCTGACATTTATCACGCGTTCACCTTCTGAAAATATTATCTAGTCCGGGATGAAGATAACCTTTTAATACTTTTCAAACATTTTTTGGTATTTTAGAATATTCGAAAAATCGTTTTTTTAACCAAGGTCTATCTTTGTTCACAGCGATTCATCGACTGTAATAAATTATTAATTCAGTAAAAAACCTAAAGATTGACTTAAACCTAAGACTCCTAGAGGTTACTCCCTAGTAATTTCTACTACGGAAGTCTGGTCTTTCCGAATACGGGATTACTTGTGTACAATGCTGGTTTTGCCAGGTCAACAACGCCTTGAGTTTCACAACACGCCAATTTCGATATTTATAGACAGTGTCTGCAGCAATCCATCATTTCCTCATTGAAATAATCATAAAGTTTTTGACTTGGGGACATATTTCTGATGAACTAAACGTGAACTGTTAAAACATTCTCCTTCGATACTTGGACTCCTACTGTACATCTGACTTATTTCTTTTTTTGTTGTCACTCTTGTTATAGAAACCCTGGTGATTTCAGTTACCGAATAAACGAATTAGACTTTTCTGTTCTGCTAAATAAACATATTCTTCCTTATATCATCGGAAAATAATATTTGTGACGGGAAGCTAAAAGTGTAAAATTGGCATGATAACTTTGAGAGTAAAATATCCACATGCATTCTAAAATCAATGTCGCGGTCACTCAAACACGTACGAGGCCCCAGAATTATCCCAATCCGAATTCCGGGGGTAAAACCGCAGTTTTGGTAACCCTGAGTTGAGGAGGGGGAGAGACTACGAAGGTACGATGGGAAGGCAGGTGATTCGTCCCTCCCGATGGAACGGGAGATGGGAGGGAGAGAAGAGGAATGAGCGTTGAGTGCGGAGGTAGAGGGGGCGGGGTCGTTCGAAGCGCCGAAGGGAAGGAATGGGCATTGTGTGTGTGCGAGATGAGCATAAAGGGTTGGCGAATTACGAGCGGGGGAGGGGGGTTGGATGGGCACGAGGGCGGCGGGGGTGGAGCGGAGATAAAGGGAGAGAGAGAGTTGGAGGGAGAGGGAGCTATGATGGATAGATTCCCCGTCGGACGGAGGATGTGACGTCCGGCCCTGTGGTCTTGTGGTCGAGTTCTATGGGGATTATCGGGTGGTTATTGGGAGCAGACAGCGGCCGTCTTTTGGGCCCACCGCGCCCATCTCTCCTTCCCTCCGCCAACCGCTTTTGTGCATCTACTCCCTCTCTCCATCTCTCCAACGAAACGTACCCCCTTCTCCATCCCTCCATATCTCTCTCCGTCCCTCCTAACTCCTCTCTATTACACTCCTTCGATCTCTCCCCGTTTCTATATATTTCCACATATTCTCTTTCATAGTCCTCAGCCGTAAAGATAGAAATGATCGTGCGGATTGGATAATGTTCCCTCTCTCTCTGGCTGTAGGCCGGGTATCGACTCTCGGAGTGAGAGAGGATTGAATTGGTCTCACGAACAGTCCTAGCTTTCCACTCCGGTGGTCCGAGATCGGCTTCCGGTGATGGAATGCTGTTGCAGTATTACTGGTCCTCACTTGGATGCAGTGAGCGGAGCGATTCGAATGCAGCTCGCTTAGGTCCCTCGGAATGAGAGTTGCTCTCTCTGCCTTCATTCCTAAGCCTAATGTGTTGTAGGATGATGTGGAAGTTGGGAGTCTGATATGCCCTCAGCGGGACCAATCAGCATCCAGACCGCCTAACGAAAATAATGTGATGCGTCAGAAGTGCGCAAACCTTAAATTTGCAAGACAAACTTCGTTGACAAGGTTATCACGAAAACTACGCTCATTATCAGATCACTAGGAGGAGGGAGGTTGACCAGGCTTACGTTCTTTAATGGATTTTATTCTAGAGCCCCTTATTAATGCTTTGGATAATTAATTAATGATATGGACTAAAAATTAAATATGACTAGTAATTACAGTGATTATATATGTACATACTGTAAAAAAGGCTGTGCAACCCAAGCACAAGTCGCGTTCGGATCACTCAATAATACCATGCAGGGGTTATAAGTATGAAAACTTGTAATGTGTCCGAGGGTGATACGCGTCGATTTGGATATTCAACGAAAAATAGTATTCTTTCAGAGATACAAGCCTTTTCCCCTCTGACTGTACGCTTAGATATCACTCACTCTCTCTCTCTCTCTCTCCCTGGTTAGGAAATATTATGACCTATGAATAATATCATGGTGACCCAATGATGCAATAGTCCTTAAAATATTCAATTAATGATGAATTCTGGTCGTTTCAATTTAAAGTTATAATTGGTACAAAAGTTGCTCAGTCAGCCAAGGGGTTACATGCATTGTAGAGTGAATTGGAGGTTCAGTGCGATAAATATGGGATGAGAATCAATATTAGTAAAACAAAGGTTATGCGATTTTCCAGAAAGAAAAAGGCTAAGCTAAATATTAAAATAGGCGGGGAAAAAATAGAGCAGGTAGAACAGTTTACATATCTCGGAAGTGTTTTGGACCAACACGGTCAAAGTGGTAGGGACGTAAGGAGAAGAATTGCGCTGGGCAAGGAGGCTTTCTCAAGGAGGAGGGAGTTGATGACGGGGACGTTGAGTAGGGATGTTAAGACAAGACTCGTAAAAACTCTGATATGGAGCGTAGCTATGTACGGCGCGGAAACGTGGTCGCTGAAGCAGGAGGATAGACGTAGATTGGAGGCTTTTGAAATGTGGGTGTGGAGAAGAATGGAAAAGGTGAAATGGACCGAAAGGAAAACAAATGAGGAAGTACTAGAAATGGTGGGGGAGGAGAGGGGTTTGTTGAGAGAAATCCTATGGAGGCAGGAAAAATGGATGAAGGGCGTATTGAGCGGTAGTGGAATGTTGAAGAGGGTAATAGAGGGAAGAATGTTGGGCAAGCGAGGTAAGGGTAGGAACAGGATAGGGATGTTGGACGAGATGAAGGGTGGAAAGAAGTACACCGAGATGAAGAGGGACCTGATATAGATTAGTTTGCTAGGTGGGGAGTCACAAAATGTTTATTTGATAGTTGGGTCCATCCAAAAACCTACCTTAACCGGTAGATTACCTAAAAAAAAAAATATATATATATATTTCCATGTGAATAAATATTTGTTCGCCATATGGCGGGATTTCGTGTTTGAATGTGTGTGTGTATATATGTATGTGTATATATATATATATATAAATAAATTGAGAGTGGAAGGAGTAAGATGGTGTACGGAAAAGGTGGCAAGGCGAGCTGATGCTGGCAAAAATAGGGGTCAGGAACAATGCAAAGTCAGTGTCACAAGAGGAAGTGGCTTGCCCGGGATATTAAAATCATAGGTCAATACGGATAGTACAAACAGTATTTTAAGAATGAATTTTACTCAATTCGTGCATTAATTAAGAAAAGTTACAGAATTGCTGGTTCATACTTAATTGAGTATCATATGTTATTATCAAACGATAAAGAAATATATTCCTTAATTCATATTAAAACGCAGATACCATAGTACCTTTCTGCATTTGTCACTCTGTGTTTGAATTTGAGTATTCAAAACCCTTAAGTATTTGTGTTTAACAACGTGGATATTGAAATCGAAATATGTTGATTTTACAATATGTACTATGAAATGAACTTGCGTGTTTAACTAGATGAAACCTTTGGTCATTAAATTATTTACGACATGGTACCATTTTCAGAAAGAAATATTTTTTGATTTGCGAGTCGAATAGTGGTATCGCGTCCGATCTCCGTTCCAAATATTTATGAAATTACGAAACATTTCAGATGGAAAGCGCCCCCCTTTAATCTTAAGAGAATAAAGTAATGCCTGAGTGGTAGGAAGGAGATATCCCCTTATATTTTCAAGTCTTTCATGATTTTTATTTTGGTACATATGGTTAATTCAGGTACATATTGTTAAACCAAACATTTAAGCCTACCTAGAATGTGCATCGGTAGTCGTTGACATTTCTTTCAGAGGAAAGAGGGGGAAGAGAAGGCAACGGCTAATGAGGAAATTCTTTTATCCTCGTCCCCCTCCCCATAGATTTCATACTCTCCCGGAGCTGGCGACTTTATAAGGCTAAATGATACCTTCCAAATATAGTTGATTCACCTTGAGTCACAGCCGAATCTTTCGGATTGATACTTCAAATACAAATTAATGAGTTTTAAGGGGCACCTGGTGGGTGAAAAATACTTCGTGAGGATTGATTTTTTCGGCAATTGTTGTGTGTTAATCAAAATTAGCGCACCTAAAGGCGATCATCGTAAATGAACTAACATGTACACAAGATACCCTGACTAATGATCCCCTTGAATGCTTAGTCAAAGAACTCTAGTAGTAAATATATTTACGATTGATTTATTGCTACGGAAAAGCTTCCCGTTAACTTCTGTGTTACGTGCCGCAGAGCTGCACTCTCACTCCTCTACTGTCTATGAGTATATCTAATCTTTCACTCGAGTACCCAGCATTCTGCAGAATAGTCTCCAGTTCACTGAGTCGGCGACGTGACTCTCTTTTTTTCTTTTTTATTATAGTACTCTGCAAGCCACCGCTAGGGTGTGGCAAGGGTTGAATACAAGTCAGACTAATTTTGACTCAAATATTTTTACCCCTACCGCGGTCAGACAATGTTATTCTGATTCATTATCATTCATTAAAAAAATGATATCATAAATCTATCTGTTCTATTCTTAATCCCTCTAATTTTATTGACATGATCGCGCCTACGGTAGTACAATGGGGGTAATAATACATTTTCAACATCAATGCTAAAGAGACGTCCTTTTAATTTATGCAAGAAACTTATTTCTTCGGATCTCTCTTCCACGTATGAAGTCAAAGGTATATCTACGAATAGGAAAATCAACTACTGCTTTCAGTGAGTTCAGCTGAGGTGCACTGAGGTTTGGAGGTGCTGGGGTGCACTGCTGAATGGTGCACTGAGGTTTTGGAGGACATTAATTCTTGAGCGAAGTGGGCGTTGGGACGTGCTGTAAACCATCGCCAATCTTTTTGCCAAAGGGGCTTTCGGTGATACCTCCCTAATTCATTCCAATGCCTCCCTCATAATGAAGATTCCCTAAACTTAAAAAAGTTTCCATTCCCCACCGTGACTTTATTATGGAGCGTACTCCTTCATGGGTGTAAACCGGGTCTTTGAGGCAAGGGGATTAGTGTAAATTGGAGTAAGATAATAGTGTATGGAGGATAGAAAAAAAGTTGGACTGCGAGAAAAAAAACGCTTAAGTTTTAAATAGGATAGACGGAGAGGGTGAGTTACTATGGGAATTTTGGAAAAGACAGAGGAAGTGCGTAGAGGAAATATTGAAATAAAGGGAGAGGTTGAAGGCCGTGATAGAGAGGAGTATGTTTGGTAGGAAAAGAATGAGAATAAGCTTTTCAGATACCAGGAAATGAGGAAAAAGCAGCAAAGATATGACGGAAGAAATGATGCAAAGGGAAAGATCTTGCGATATGTATAAATAAGTAGTCGTTAGGATCTGTCCAAAACCTACCATAGAGTAGGGTAGTATCTTAAAAGAAAAGTGAAAACGTTTCCCTTTCCCTCTAGTGAAAAGAAGTAGAATTTGCCAGGAATCCAACTATAAAGGTTAAATCTTTATTGCGAAATATCTTCTCAGGGGGGCGAAACCGAATTTAAGTTTTACTATAAAACGTAAATTTCATTTTGATTCAGTTTATTTCCTTTTTCTATTTTTTTTACGCTATCACCTACGCAATTTCAACTCTCACCACAACGCACCGTTCGGAAACTGCTTCATTTTGTAGTTACTGGTAGACCATAGCCTGTTGCTTAGGAGAAGGTGCAACTGTTTTCAGCTTGGTCGCATGGTACATTGCTTTGAGTTGAAATTCCTCATTCAAGTGAAGCGATATATTTAACCCAGTTCCCCGCAGGTCGTTCATCATTGACGGTGACGCGACCAAAATGAGATTTGTTACTTCGATGTGACGCCAATTGTATTGGGGGAATTCCACACATAAATCTGTTTAATGTACGCATGTTATCCGCCGCCAATGTATGTTGCAATTATTGCCAACTGAAATAGAAATGGTGCCTAGGGGGGATATATTTCCGCAGATCTTTTTTTAGCCTTTCGGTTATCGACAAAAACGTTCGGCAGCACCGAAGCCCATGGGGGTAAACGACTTTGATTGAGTTCAGTTGGATATGATCCTACCCCCATATGGTTTCTGCTGTTACTTCTCAATCAAAATTTTTAAAAATTGCTCGTTTTGGGCGTTAAACCCAAATGCACATCAATATATTCACATTTTCAACATGTAATGTGTATAAACGATGTACATTCACGAGAGTTTCAATAAACTTGAAGAGAAAAAATCTTTCCGAACGAGTATTATATCTGGACCAACATGAATTGTTAAAGGACCATTTTAAAAATGTTTTTCTTTTTTCTTGTTTTAAAATAATTTATGACTCGCAATCATTCTCTGTTGACACCTGGAGGTGGTTGTGATTAGCAATCAAAACTAAATAGTGATTAGAGAATTCTTTTGTGTTTCACAAATTGAATTTTTTATTGAATATTATTTTGAACCAGTTGTATTTTGTATTTTATGTGGTTTTTTTGCAACTTGCTATTTATTTATCCGAGTAAATGAAAAGCCTAAAAATTAGAATTGACCATAAAAACACGCATGGATTGGGCATGTTTCCCTATTTATTTTTCGTGCAAAAGAATTAAGAAAAGGCTTTATCATGACGAATGTAAGATAGACCCTCACTACTATTTAAGATTTTTGCGGAAAGAAAGAATGTACTTCCAAAAAATAATTTTGTTACCTGCTGGAAGTACACTTCTTACTGCACTACGGTTGTCGTACGATTAATAATTTTACTTTGTTTACGAAATAAAACTGAAAGTCTTTTAAAAATGAGATTTCATTTATATGATATGCAGACACGCCCATTCGTCATTGTTATATTTATGTGCACGAATAATATGCATTATGGAACAGGAAAATCACAGAAAAATGTCACATCTTGAGGCATGTTTTGATGAACTTAATTTTCAGGCCTAGTGATTCATCAAAGGTGAAAATTGAATGTACATGATTTCGTGCAAAAGATGAAAACCATTGGTTAATAAGTGTATAGTAATATAAGGATGAGTAATGTTTCATGAAATAAAAGTATCTCATTTAAGTTTAAACTTTTTCTTTCTATTTCAGGTAAGTCCACATATACTAGCTCTTCCACTTATTGTAGCCGCAATTTCAACCTTGTTCAAGTAAGGGAGTTGGATTTCCCTTGTACTTCTTCTGGAGTGTAAGCATGTTCCCTCAGGTGGTTTTGGCGGCTATGTGAGTACAGTTTAAGTTTCTAAATTGATGTAGTGATATGATTTGCTTCGTAATTATATAATGCCAAGCAATTCTCTGGTTTATCTCCATTAAAGTAATAATATAACATAAGAGAAAAGAGTAGGCGCCTCCCGATTAACCTAAAAAAACATAGCTCTTTTTATCAACTTTTATGTAACAAACTGAAAACTATTTCAATCAAGGTTTCTTCCATCGTATGGTTATTAGAAATGCATAATAATTCAATAGATTGTTTGCAATAATCAAGCAGCTGTCAGATTTTTCATTCGTTTTAGTCAACGTAATTTTCAAGTCAAAGATATAATACATAAATTACCATGTAATTGATTATCAACCAATTTAGACTTTGCCCGTAATGCATAGTTTTAAATTCAGTGTTTGGAAGTCGTTTCCCGGATGGTACGTACACCAAAACGATTACATTTTGTTCGCCTGGCTCCAAATGTTGCACAAGAGTATCACTTTTCCGGAATTTGAATTATTTTACGTGGGCTTCTTAAAACTCGTTCGTTAATGGTGTTTCCAAATTCCTCAGTGCATTTACTCAATGCGTATTTTGCATCTGCAAGGGGAAGAAAAATTGCAAATTAGCGGTGTTGAGACAATATATACATTATATGAGTAAGAAATTAAACTAGCTGGAGGAGTCACGACAATGACAATATATTCCAATTCTCCTCTCAAAAAAATGGAGATTTGCAGACGAATGTGAAGTGGAAAACTCGGGAAAAATGCATACATAATTCTCCCGCCTCGTGGATCAAGTGATCTCATTTTGATGCCTCGCGAAGGGCACCGAAATGCGACGACCATATTTACTTCCTGTGATTGCACGAATCCAGCCATGTATCGAGGGAATCGCGTAGGCTCCAGTTCTGAAACGCGCTCTCAAATCTTCCCCTGGAGACTCAGCTAGCATGGGCGGTGCTGGAGTTGACTATCACAGAACGAGAACCTTCTCGGTTCTTTGCTTATACCGATACGCACGAGAGGTGCGATCAATAAATAACGGGAATTCATTATTTTTTATCAAATTTCGTATTTTATTTATTTATATTATTAATTAGATCGACAGAAACGTTTCAAAAGCCTTTCAAATTGGTTACCATAATCAGTGATAGCAAAGGCAGTGAGATAACGATAATAGTTATGAAAACGAGACATAACAACCAAAACACTTGTGGATGTGGCTTTTAAGAAGGGTGGGTGTTTCTTGCTCTAGGATAGGATAATTCATCGTAAGGGAATCTGTAGGGAAGGAATCCGGAGAAAGAGATACCGTTGGGAAGCTGGTAACCAGAATTTGGGTGTTTGCGGCTGACACTTATTGCGGGCGGTGCGTGCTGGCACACAGGGGAAGGTACTTTGTAGCATAGCTTCTAGATCACTCCGCGATTTTGTCCTTTCCTCCCCCATGGTCTCAAAACGTTCGACTTTCAATTTCTTTTTTTACCTCTGGGAATAAAAAAGTCACATTCGCGTATTAGAAGCGAAGTGTGTTGGTGGGAGACAGTGAATTATCCCGGACAAAATAAACGCGGTTTTATTGTTCCAGAATTCCTGGTCGTTTTTTCTACGAATCGGTTTTGAATCAAATTGTATAAAAGTAATCCTCATTAAACTATGCAGATCCAGACTGTTGAACAAGGGATGTAAAGGAAAAATAGTGAAATTGATTGAGCGCAAATTTTTAAAATTCCCTTTTCTTGTTAAAACACTTCGTATTTCACGGTATGAGCTCTGGTGAATTGAGTCTAGCTTTCAAAATCCGCGATCGAATGCAAAGCTCACGCGGCTCGCTCGTAGCTCCTTCTCTGGTGCACGCCCCGCAACACTCCACTGTCGTGCACACGCGCGCTCGTCTCACCGATGGCAGAGCGGCGTCTCAGTGCCGTATGAGATCGATGTGGCATCTGACGAAGGCGTCTTCGTCGTGTTCATTATGCTCGTTGGCATAAACATCGCTGACACGTCTGCCATCTGCAGTGCTAATGCCGCCCGGCCCGCGCCACTCCACTTTGTGGAGAGGAGGTGGAGGGTCAGAATTATTCGATTCGATTTATCGGGTCGCTGAATATCACATGAGTTGCTGTCACTGGGTCCGGGAAGGAGAGACAGTGTACACCAGTGTCGTGGGATGGTGTTGTTCCCAGATCGGTCCCGGAAGCGGAAGCAATGCGCAGACACAAAGGAATCTTGACGGTTAGGAGTCGTCGCTTAGGGAGGGCCTTCCTTCTTTTTAGGTGGCGGAGTCATTTGAATGTTTTTGGTTCCTTCGTTGGGATCGCCACAGGATCTGTATTAACTTAGCTATTTTCGTTCTTCCAGTTTTTCAGTGTCCTAATCTACAGATATGTTTGAGCACTGATAGAACTCGTAAGATACAGTAGTAAAAGGTTTGCATGGGAACAAGCAAGGGTTCTCGATACGTTCCCGATTGACCGGAGGGCCCGGGTTCTATTCCCGGGCAAGCCACTCTGAGCACCTGCAGCTGCACCCAAGTTATGTGATTTTTCGGGTACCAGATCTTCCTGGGAAACCATAACCGGCACAGGGAAAGGAACTGGCCCCCCTACCCTATTGTGTGAATTTCACACGCCGTCGGGCTTAGTATTGGGTGAACTCTACCATCACCCACCAAAACGACCTTCGGGTTAATTACTGTGTTTATGTGTATGCGAGTATATTGGATTAAGCTGAATTCTATAGAAATGGAAACATTTCGCAATATCGTATGATAGATTTGTATCATAGTTGAATATCGAATTTCAGTGAAAATGCTCCAAAGAGCAAGGCTATATGGCACCATCTTACATAAGTGACCAATCCCAGAGCAAGCACAATTCCTTTGAATCTCGAAACGGGATTCAAACTCGCGCTCATTTGTTTGCCAGTTAGTAATGCGTTGAGTATGGAAGCCAAACTAACTACCGCGCTGTACTGGTCAAGTCAGATAAAAATTTGCCAAGAACTTTCTGAGGCTAAAATTATACGGTGCATTGAATCTTTGAATCAGATAGCTATACCAGGTCGTAATAACGTGTCAGTATTTTAAATACAGGTTGAAAGGTAGTGCCGTTCAAAGGGTAAAGTTGAGATTGCATATCCCGGGTAAATAGCTAAACGGAATAATGAAAACCAGTGACTGGACCTTTTCAAGTGGTGACCATTCAGATTTTATCTGAATTTTTTTTTTAATTATTTCACACCATTGTCTAAGTTGACGCTGGCCATGTGTTATTGATGGCAATGCCTTTAATTTCTGAGAATGGCAGGAACTCAACACGAGAATGTTAATTCTGTTTACGATTTTTTAGTAATTGCTCCTTTTCTCTTGAGTCAGCTGTTTTCGTGCGTACGTTTCATTCCAACTCTCAACCGGTCACGGTAATGACATTTAATCAACCCAAAAGTAGTTTGAACTCAATTTCCCCTTCATAAAATATTTTAAATATATTCACGAGCGATTTACTCGAAAGGGACCCTAGGTCGGGCTTATTTCTCGTCTGCTATCTGGGCAGGTGGCGGCGTGCTGCACACGCCACATTTACCGTGCGAAGGGGATGACGCGTGCATGTGTGCTATTTCCCATCTCTCTCACCCTTCTCAATCACCACTACGGGTCTGGGGATTCCTAGAAACTTCGAGGCCCCGGTTTCAAAAAATGCCATTCGGTACAGAGTGTGACAGAAATTTCGAACGGCGCTGCGTGTGCAGCGGTTGGCGGACCAGCTGTTGTTTGCGTTAGTGCGTGAAAAGGAATTGATTATCTTTATCTTTCAGCATTCAAACTGTCCCAATGAGCGAAAGTTCGGGATCCACATTTGCAAAACACCAATTCGAGAACTGAAAATTGTAATACGGAGAAAGGATGCTCAGTTTGGGAAGTGCTCCCATCAAAGGACAATAAGCTCCATATAATTCCACCACAATATCTCGGAAGCTCGGGAGAATCGAAAACTCAAATAAACCTATTACAAAGGTATCAATCTTATTAAATGCATGGAAGATGGGGGAAGCAACCCTACTCTGAATTAGCAGGAGAGAGATGGCTATATGGCAATATTGGCAAAATATGAGAGATTGGCTGCGGAACAAAGAGATTTAAGGAGTTATGCTTACCTCCCATGTGTTATGTCCAGGATACATATTGAGGAATACAATTAAATTTTTGGGATCATTCTTTACAAAATGTTCCCCGCTCCATTTTAATGGATGTCGTTCTAAACAACCCTGCATCATGTTCTTGGGGGGGACTGTGGGATTTCTGTAGCTTTCCATGTCAATCCCATCAGGACCCATCTATAGCCAACGTCACATGTGGTTTGGCCTTTTATGAGAACCTTCCCCCCTTTGTCTCGCTTGGCCACTAATATTCCACTCTACTCAAATATCACACCTGCTTAATGGGAAACACCTTTTTGGTGTTACATAGTTCTTCAAGGAATTTTGCCTCTGTGTGTAACAGAGAAAGTCCTCTCTAAGCTATAGTAGCGAGCTCCTCTTTGCCCTTCTTTGAAAGTTTCCTTCTATTTATACTACGAATATGTATCAAATAGCTATCTTAATATTCTTCCCTATATAATTCATTGCATGACAATTATTTACGCATTTGCGTCTCATCCCCAACCGATCCCATATCTTCTCACTGCAGCTGTTTCCAAATATTTGTGAAATATCTGAATTGCCAGAAACTTGCCGAATTCCTCGCATATAAATGTGAGTTTCCATATTTTCCTGAAAAAATAAATTTGGCTTTATGACTGGTATTTACTCTAAACTGAGTGAGAAAATCGATCGAAAAGCAACCTCTTTTAGAAGCAAGCAGAGTCAACGAAAATTCGCTGGTACTTCGTTTGGCTGTGTCCTCCGAGTAAAATTAATTTGTGTTGGGTTCTCCAAACGAATGGGAAATAATAATGTTGACCAAGTTTAAGGCAACGAGAAGCGGCACTCGCCTTCCATTTAGACAACTTTGGCACTTAAACTCATGAGTTTACCAAATGAGCTATCCACTCATTCCGTTTCAGGTGGTTTGACCAAACTGGCTGTTATTCTCAGAATCCGAAACTTTTCATCCCGTGCCGTGCACCCATTCGGTGGCGTTCCGGTCGGTAGAATCAGGAAAGGGGGCTGGATGATAGATACAAATGAGTGATTTTCCGCTCGTTCTCCCTCTATTTTCCGTTAATCCTCCCCCCCCCCAACTTGTGAGCTGATTTTGTGGCGAATTTCACGCCATTAACTTTCGGAGTCGTCATAATCAAAGAACACCCTCTTTACAGACGTCTTTAATTTTATCCTACCCTTAAACTTATATATGTTTTCGCCTCTCTCACTTGCATATATTGTTTCATATGTGCTAATTGGTCCTGATAATTCTAATAATTCTCTTTCGGAGTGTCTTTTAACCACGCTCGCCTATTATTTCTTGGTCTACCCCTTCCACTCACGCTTCCATTACATCCCATTATCAGTATTTGTTTTCGTAATTCGTTCCTCATACATTGCCTTCGTCTGGACAAACTTGCACATCACATTCCATTCATGCCTCCCTACTACTAATGTATACAATACACGTTATTTCACCACCCACTCTTTCCTCAACCTATCTCTCCTATTTTTACTACCAGCTGTCCTGAAATACCCCCCATACTCCACATTCCATGGAAATTTACGCGTGCCCCGGCATGCCCAAGTTTCACTTTATATGTAATAATGTGGAGAGGAGTATAGTTTTATACGCGTGCTTCATTACTTACAATTGTCAAATTAAAGCGCACGAGTTCATTGACCTGACAAACAAATACCTCGGCGAGACACTTGAATAGACTCACCACCAAACTATTTGGTTCCAATCCAATGAATGCAATAGTCGCCTCCTATAACCAGTTCGCTGGTATCGGTTAGATAATTTTGGCGAGGAGGATAATGGCTACAGACACGAACGGTAGAGGTTTCTGTGTGTTACATAAAAATTGACGCAATTAATGCCTTAAATCCCTAATTTTAATTTGATTAGACTTTTTCATATCCGAGACCAGAGCAGCGCATTTCTTTTGATCCTAATGTACTTCAGCAGAATTCAACATCCACCGATTTATGAGATGAAAAACTTTTGCACTCCTCGTTGAGGTCTATGACGAATTTCCCTTCCCCCTTTTATTCTCTCTACACGTTGCAGTTCCCGTCACTCTCTCTCTCTCTAGCAGAGATTAACTCAGCTCTCGAAGAACCTCCAAGGTACCAATCCTTGACCAAGTTCGCAGGAAAAAGTCATATTAGGCACCAAAATGCTCACCAAAGGACTTTCTTTTATTTATTTCTTTACTTCGGAGGATATTACACTCACATACATATACTTACACATACACACACAAATATATATATATATATATATATATATATATATATATATATATATATATATATATATATATACATATACATGCATATATATATATATATATATATATATATTTATTTATAATATTAACACGTCCGATGATTACTTCGCCTGACGTAAGCAATGATGCGGTGTCAGCTATTCTTATTAAGAACAATTACTTCAGAAGATGATAGAACTCATTCACAAAGTGTGGTTCTTTTAAAAAACTCTTTTAAAATTTATTTTATTAGTCGTTTATGTTGCTACTAAATGCCATACACTTGCAAAATACCCTCTCAATTTGAAATGTTTGTTTGAGTTATGTATTGTGTATGCATACATATGTTTGTACATGGCTGGCACTGACGGGTGAATAAGGAATTTAAGTCATGGACACGGGACACGTGACTTTATGCAAAAATAATAATTTATAATTTTATCAGGATAGATCGTAAAAGCTTTTATTTTAGCTAAAATTAAGTAAATGCCATTTTTCCCTGTCGAAGATACTACAGTGATCAATAAAACCCGGCCGGCAGAAATAGAAACGCGGTTCGGCAGTCCGGAAACTTGCTGCAGGGTATTTTCGTCAAGTGCATTGCTCTTCTCCAACTTCTTTATTTTTCTTATTTCCACCTTTTATCCCGAGCGTTTGTAAACATATTTCCCAATTCCGAGGAACACGCTTAATTAATTCAGCAGGGTGCGGCAAACGCCCCGCCTCCCCACGCCTCGAAGTAAAAGCGGCCCCGCATTCTCAATTAAGTTCGCCTCTTAATGGGTCATTTACAGAAAGATTGAACGCCTTTTCACCGAAATAACGAGTCTCACATGACACATAATTTAACCGATCAAATTAATTTAAACAACCAAGTATTTATCCAATATAACAAGTCGTCACTTCCATTTAGCACTAATAATATGTCAGGAATGCGATTTTCTCTGCAACCTCATAATTTCTCCTTGTTTTGCATCAGTCGATGTCGAGCGATAAATGCAGTTAAAATAAATGTCTTTTGCGTGAGAGTTAGTTAGTACTAGTCATGTCGTTTGACGCCCGAATGACTCTTCATCTACTCTGTTCCAATTGACCATAAACTTATGTGCTCACCCGTCAGTAGAATCATTGAATTCAAACTACGAGCGGACGAATATCTTACCGTCAAAATGCCGTTGGGCTATTATAAGGTATTTGGCTGTCAGTGTTTCTGGACAACGCTCAACACGCCACGATGTTTTTGTTTCTCCCAAGGTAATAATCGCGAGCGATGAGTCAACTCAAAGCCCTTGGAGTGAGCTTCGTTTTCAGGCTTTATAATCCTGCTATTATGAATCACAAGGCCAATGAAACCTAGAGGACGTCCTTGAAACGTCACAAAAATACTAGGTGGAGGAACGATTGATCAATTTTTATGTGTATCATCACGTAGAGGAATGTCCATACAGTACTCTCTGATTGAGAACGATTTCTGATCGGTTTTAGAGTGATAATCCATATGGCATAAGCGATAATGGTGCAAATACGTCGTTTCACCTGCGAAGAAGCGTGAATTTGGAGTTCATTCACACCGTGTTGATTAAGGAGTCCTAATCTTTTTATTTCCAAAGCAAATTTCCAACGTTGCTCTCTGTGTGAATAGAACCTGGGGATGCAACAAAACTCGCACCCGACGGAATTTTCTACATAGGCTCTTTGATTTCAACTCCTGAGACACTAGTCCCGAGAGAAAGAGGCGAAATGCGCCTAACTCGGGGTTTATGACACAGCAAGAAGGTACATTTTCTTATTCGGTTTGACAGAGCCATTCCTGGAAGGTACTTCTTGTCGATGCAATAAACTGTGGGTAAACCAAAATTCCGGATTTACATGTAACCGCCAAAGGTATGGTCTAATTATCGCGTTGAAACAAGATCAGGGAAAAGGACATTGACCTCATGATGCCTTAAGAGGAGGTTGTTGTTTAGTGTGATATGAGGTGGCACCTATCAGTATCATCCAAGAAATGTCGTCGCTTTAACTAAGGATTAAGATGTCTCCCTATTGTCGTTTTACTTGTCAGGTGCTGCTTCAATCGTGTTTTTCTTGAAAGAATTTAGTAGTTTTTCTCTAAATTCCTTGTCTTTTGAGAAACCAACGATTGAAATTACCTAGCTGGGGGTGAAATTTTAGGAAAATGTAGCATGAAATTATTTTATTGATTTATTGTGCATTATTTAGCGATTTTATTTTTTACCACTAGGAAAATTAACTGCGGCGCTTAACTTTTGACGGGATTGTCCACACAATTTCTTCTTCGTCATGCATTGCATATGGGACGTGCGTTTACACCATTCATGTGGCGTACGTTCGGAGGAAGATGAAAATATTTTTTATCAATAAGGATCTATATTAATTTTCTGCTGAAAAAACTTTATGATGCAAAATGCCAATGAAAAATGAGGTAAATATGCCATTATATATTTCCAAACAATGACTAGATATTCTAAGAATCAAAAAGAAAATCGAAGAGAATTTTTTAGAGGGGTAAAATACTCTCTAAGCATGCGTCACCGCTGGCAAAGGAGGCACTGGTAGCCCAAGGGTAGAGCGTTGAACTACTGACCGGAGCGCCCGCGTTCGAGTTCCGGACAAGCCTCTCCGGGCACCTGCAGCTCCACCCAAGTTTTGTGATTTTTCGGGTACCGGATCTTCCTGGAAAACCATAACCGGCACAGGGAAAAGAACTGGTCTCTCTACCCTGATGTATTTCACACACCGTCGAGCTTAGTACTGGGTGAACTCTATCGTCACATACCAAACCGACAATCGGATTGATTACTCTGTTTATAGTTTTTGTTATATAACTACTGAAACGGGAATATAAATTAACTGCAGAAGTCAATTAAGTACTAAAAAACACCCTAATAAATGAAACGAATTTTTCCCCTGCCACACACCTTTTTGGTGGCTCGCAGGGTATTTATGTAGATGTAGATGTAGAAACGATGTTGATTGTAAGAAAGTTATGTTGGTTTGAGAGTGTTTTAACTGTCTCACGGCTTGCTGTCAAATTGGTCTTCCATAAAGTTCTAAAAATGAAATTACTAACCTTTAATTATTTAGTGAGACGCGCTAGGTTCTGGTGGACAGACGCGTTGACTGCCATACGGATGCTTCCCGCTTTGAACTCCGGGTGATATCTTCGAACTTCTTTGTTTAAATTCCAAGTGGAATAGAGCTTCGGGGATACCAAATGTTGGAACTAGGAAGTAACTGAACCCCTTACCCTGAATGCATGAATGTCATAATCCTTAAGTTTTAGTCCGGGGCTAGGTCTACTTTCGGCCGCAAAATTTAATTTTTGGGTAAAGGGCAAGTGATTGAATTTTCCACCGATTTCTATAGTTTTCAGACACAAATTAGCTTCCAAGTTTGAAATCAGATCATTTGTTCAGGATGTTTTATATTTTTCGGACGATTGTTCTCGTAGCGCCCGCCTAAGTACCAAACTTAAAATCGTAGTTCACGTGGAAACACCCGAGTCAACAAATGCGTCAGTGAGTGAGTGTCAGTCCCAACTTGAAATTTTCATGTTCTGCAAATAGGCATCTAGTTCAAGTTCGGAAAATGAATGAAAATACCCTGAGAAACAATTTCATCTTTTTCTGTTCTTTTGCGTAGAAAAAATCGTTTCTGAACTCAAGAAATGTTCGTGTTTATAAGTTCATTGAATAAATGGTAATTACCCCTGAAAATCTTGAACGTATCCTTAGGAATACGTACCATGTTTGGTACTATTAGGTAAGTAATTGAATGGAGCAAATGCATCCATTATGTAGAAACTTTTATATTTTTATCGGCATGGGTCGCTGGAGCGCGTAATTAATAATTTCGGTATCACGGTACAGGAGACTCGTTGATATGATAAAATGTATTTTATTTAACAGGAATACTAGAGTAAATTGGTTCCATTGAAAATGGCATTCACTGCGAAGCAGTTTTTTTACGCATACATTATTTTAAGTAGGCAGTTAAAAAGGTACTTAAACAGTGAGAACACTTAGTATGGATACTTGAGCATGAAGCACTCAGCCTGTTTGATCAATCGTCTCTAAGCGAGGTGAATGCTTTCATTTATTACCGCTTATTCATGTTTCGGTGATTTTTTTTATTGTAAAAAGTGCATACCATTGTTTCGGATAGTGAATTTTCATTTTCTCTTATTTTAACACCACAGAGTCAGTTGTCTTATCTGGCGAGTTTGCTTGACAAAGCCGTCTTTACGAAGATGTACGAGAGTGATGCATTTTTTGTTCGAATGTTTGCTCACTTTTGAACCTGGGTGGGAGCAAAATAGAGAGCAGCGGAGCCAAAAATGGATTAAAAGAGAACATATTAATTATTTTACAAAACGTAATTATTTTTAGTTGTCACTGTCCACCCTTTTATGAAACTCGACTATTTCTAATGTCACTTTTGAGTAATCTTCGTGCTAAGTGAATCCGTCCTAAGAGTCATACGGATATTTTACTGGAATAGCTCAGTTGCCAATATCCAGCGTACCGCTGAATGTTCTTGCTAAGTGCGTTAGCGTGTGTTCTCAAAAGGCCGATTCAATCCGTGGAGAAACTTCGAAATCGACAGATATGTCATGGGACGCCCTAGCACTAGACTGAAAATACGTACACTGTAAAGGACTGCGCCCGCACATAAACAGTTCTTCGGCACGAAACGCTGCTACCCCACTAGGAGCCTTATTTCAAGAATTTTGTCGGAATTTCATCCTTCGGATTCCCGCGAAACAACATCCCTGACGTCGCTGGTGTCATATGCTCACAAATTTCAACCTTTAACCCCCTCCTCCCCCTCCAACGACGGGCACACTGCTTGCCCCTTCCCGCGCCCAGTGACAGCTGAACTTCGAATGATATTTACGCTACACTCGTATGCGGACCTCTGCATTGAGCCCTTATGCCCTTAACAACAGTTTGATATCGGGAGAGGCTCCGCAGTGAGTGACGGGCAGTATCGCGCATGTTTTGTTTTCATGTTTTTGGGGGTAGAGGGGATGGGGAGGTAGGGAAGCGCGTTAAAATAGACCTGGGACTCGCAGGCCAAAGATAAGAGGTTCCGGTCTATCTCCGGCTGCACGAGCAACTAGCTATCTCCCGTGACGCGTGTCATCCTCCCACTCCTTCAAATTTACCCTTCGCGCCTTCGCTCCATGCATTTTTTTTTGTGCCCGCCCACATGACCCCCGAAATGTTAGGCGCCGCAGCGATGCACGAAATATTTATACGGACAGGCGCGGCGCCGCGCATAAATATTTTGCCGCAGCGGCGAGAAACATGATCTCGTCCGGGAACATTCGTCTGAATCGAATAATTCATTCCCAATGGTCTCATCTTCCCGATCTGTGGTTCATTTTTTCCCGTTGTCAGCATAAAATTTTTACTATGAAGAGGAGAGTTTCAGAAACAATTTCACCCTTGGTATCGGGACGGATATCTTAGATGTTTGTGCCGACGCTCCTTTGGCTATGATAAACTCCCTAAGCCCTAGCCTGTGTTCGAGAGTTTAGTTTTAATGGAACCAATGGTGCGATCGTTGGCTGGAAATGATGCTTTCTAGTTCCCTTTTGTGCTCATTCTACTTTCACATTCATATCTCCTATTATGGCACCTTGCTTGTGGATATACGGATTACAAGCCAAAGGTCGATGGTTGTTTCTCTTAATATTATCGATGGCTGGAGAATATGTGACCATGAGTAATTGATGCCCTCGAATGTTTCTATCGTAGTCATGCATAGTTTTCCTTTGCGCCAATAGTTTCATATTCGAATTCCTTTGCGAATACAATTTTGTATCATAGGATAATATAAGGACTTGTACGGATAAACATACCTCACATACAATTATTCTCAATGATATACAAGGTCTGTCCCAAAAGTGTTAAACTGAGTCAATTAAAAAATTTTATTGCCAGAATCGATACATTCACTGTAAAGTCTTCGAAGTAGCACTCTTATGCGTCTACACACAGCTGCTAGCGGTTTCTCAACGCCTCGTACGCTTCGTACGCCTTCTGGAATGCGGCAGCCGGAATACTGCTAAGTTCTCTCGTCACGGCTTGTTGTAACGCTTCCACCGAGCCGTGGTGACGTCCTTTCAGTACGGATTTGAGGTGGCAGAAGAAGAAGTCTAATGGAACATTGTGTAAAGCATTTGGATCATCAACCACATGGTCGAGAAGCTCTTGGCAGATCCGCGTGCGAGTTTCCATTTGTTCGTTCGAGAGAACTCGCGGTACCAGCTTCGCCCACACTTTCTCATGCCCATGTTTTCAGTCGCAAGTTGATGCACATCACTTTTAGGAATAACAAGTTCATCAGAAGCTATGCGAATACTCAATCTGCGATATCTGTCCAACAAAGCCATCACTTTTGCAATACATAATATGTGTGTGAATATATACATGTATATATATATATATATATATATATATATATATATATATATATATATATATATATATATACAATCGCGGGTCGCGGTGGTCTAGCGGGTAGAGCGTTGGACTGCTGACCGGAGGGTCCCGGGTTCAATTCCCGGGCAAGGCACTTTGGGCACCTACAGCTCCACCCAAGCTAGTTGATTTTTCGGGTACCAGATGTTCCTGGGAAACCATAACCGGCACAGGGAAAGGAACTGGCCCCCCTACCCTGATGTGTGAATATTCACACACCGTCGGGCTTGGTACATGGGTGAGCTCTACCATCACCTACTAAACCGACCTTCGGGTTGATTACTGTGTTTATGGTTTATATATACAATCAATGTAATCAAAGACTAAAATTATCAGAGGAGTGTGACCTGAGGAAAGGTAACTAGAGTGGCTAGAGTTATTTAAAATAATTATCAATAGAAAGTTTTTCTTTCGGTGGAGTAACCCTGTCTTGGAGAGTTGTTTTAGATTACTGGCATTAATGCTTATCCTTTCCACTGGTAAAACAAAACCCAGCATGAGGGAAGGAGAGACAAATTCAGTGGTAATGGAGTAAGGGGAGAAGTAGCCGTCCGCTTCGAAGTAATCTGCATCTAGAGAACATCCTACTGGCCGCCGCGGTGTGTGGCAGGCGTTTTCCTTCAGTCAGTTTAATGAAACCTAGCCTCGTTAAGTCTGAATCCCATATTCTTCTCAGGTATGCTTCACGTGAAAGGTTTATGTCAGTGTAACACCCGAATATATGACCTGTTCTGAGATACTTAATGTGGTCCCATCTACTTTATAATTAATATATTGTTCAATTCTTTTATTTAAAAACCTCAATTCTCTTCCTGTAATTTTAATCTTCATGTCTTTCATCACTTTGATTTCTGTACTTAACTGTATGGGTAATACAGAGTCTGCAAGTGTCGGAATATCTCTGTAAATCGCACTACCGTCTACAAATAATCTTAGGTTCTTATTTCTGAACTCACAACAAATCTATGATCAAACTTCAGAATCTCATTTTGTACAATACATGCTCTTGTCATTAGTGCCTTTTATCCGGAGTAAGCTTAGGGAAGAGTAAATATATGTAATGATAAAGACTATTTTTTAAAAACCCGGAACATACGAGGCGTGTCCATAATGTAAGGCCCGTTTGGTCACAGGAAAAAATATACTCATATGAAACACATTTTATTGGCACTTTTAGTTAGCTACAAACCTACTTCACTTATCTACATAATTGCCGTTCACTTCTAAGCATTTTTCGTACCGCTGCACCAGCTTCTTTAACCCCTCTGCATAGAAACTCGACCCAAAAACTCTCGTCCACTGGATATTCTTTGCTCTTTGTGGTGGTCGGTGAGCATTTTCAGTACCCACCTTGCACGCAATGTGTGGTATCCGAGGTTTTCCGTAACAATATTGTAGACAGTAGTGCGTCCAAGTTGAGGAAATTGTTCAGCCAGGCCATTAATTGCCAATCGACTATCCCATCGCAGTTTTTGTTCCACTTGCGAATCAATTTCATCGGTCAGAATACTGGGCCTACCACTTCGCTCTTCGTCATGGACATTTGTTCGTCCATTTTTAAAATCACAGCACCATTGTCTAACCTTTTCTTCTCTCATAACTGAAGGTTTATAAACTAGGCATAATTCCCGATGAATTTCAGCAGCCGACAATCCTTTTGCATACAAGAATCGTATGACAGAACGCACTTCACAGCTGGCGGGATCAACGATTGTCGCGGACATTGTTGTTTGCATGCACGGACAAGCAAACGACTTCTGAAACAAAACAAATGCTGTTATAGCTTCTAAATGAATGAGTAGATGGCGCTGCAGGAGCAAAACTGTGTTTTAAAGCGCCAATATTTAAATATAAGCAAACGGTACTTACTTTAAGAATACGCCTCTTAAAATAAGACGGACTAAAAAATGTTTTAGGGAGTTAATCAAAGACAAGACACCTGGTGCCTTATGCCATCCTTGTAGATAGTTATGAATCTGGACCCTCCCATCATTTTTTTTCTGGTTCAGAAATGTTTCAGTCCACTTATTCCAGAAGGATTCGTTTTTGAAAAAATCTGAAGAACAGAATGTCAAGTTAATGCTCTCAGAAACAGAGGCATTCAGTTGAACTCCAGATCAAGTGACTACGTTGCCGCATTGGTGCCATATTTTGTCGGCCAGCATCACGTTTTGGATCCAGTTTGGATCCACTTGTATGACATCGATCTTCCAGGCTAGAGGATTAGGAATGGATTAGGACGAGAAAAGGATGGAGGATAGCTGAAAACTTCCGTGGAACGGGCATTCATATTCTGCTTGGCAGACTACGTACATCAGTTTGAATCCTCGCAAAATCCCCTAGCCTACAGATAACTTAGCACTAGAAATTTTCCTAGTTTGTAAACGGAAATCGAGGTAAATTTAAAATCCATCTGAACTTCACTTCTAATAATCTAGATTAAGTAACGCCGCTATCATCAAATTTCTTTCTTTAACACTGATCATGAGAACACTTGGTCTGTAACCTATGAAGACGTCATTATCTTTCTCTTAATTTTTCTATGGCGAGAACCGTAATTAATACCGCAGTGAAATGCATTTTCCCTATTCACCGCGGAAAATTTTGGCGTCGTCAGCGGTTGGTTTCTCTTTGGGGCATGGGTGCTTCAACAAAATCGCCAATCGCTAACTTACCATAGTGTCTCGCTCATTTCTCGTTCTCGCTATTTCTTCTCACAATCAGTAAATCCGTGTCCAACAAACTTTCACATAAACCATTGTACTCCTCTTGTTTTGGGGGAGGTATGACCGAAAAAATACGACGAAAGAGCAAGCATAAAACCTTTTGGAAGCAATGACGACTTCAGCCGTGTAGCTGCTGAAACGGAAACACAAGTCGTTGGATTATTCGCTCTTTGGAGACGGGACGGGTGGCGACACAATGCAAGGCGTTTCCAGGAACTCACCCGATAGGGAAGTGAGTCTGCATTCATTATTTCGTGCTAGTGCTACCGGAAAGCAATGGAAAACGAATCTGACTGGCTAGATCAGATTGGATGCAACAAATCTGGAATAATATTTTTACTTTTTCATTTCAAACCTTTTAACTGTCCTTTCACATTAAATCAATTTAGTTTGGTTTGGCATTTATCTGTTCCCTCGGACGATTTATGGACTTTTCATGCAATTAATTTTTAATCTATTTCTGTATTCATGGATACAAATGCAGAATCAAAGCAAATATAAATGATCATGGTCATACGCGTTGAATATATCACGGGACGGAAGACATTACGAGCTTAAAAATTTTCGTAGCAAAAGTAATTCATTACTTAATTTTAATTTCATTTTCAATTGTAATAAGAAGTTTCTTATTTCACCGAGTACCTGAGATCTGTCTATTCACTATCACTCTTGTCACTATCTTCAATGTTTGGATTTCATCTTCATTTTTAAATTGCCCATTCAACCAAATAGACATGCAAATTTTATTGATGTTAATTTATTTAAATCACTTATAATATTTTCAAAATTTAAGTTAAAATTGAGGATTTATGAATAGATCTGATGAAAGGTTTCTTTGTTGAATAATCGTAATCCTAAATGGAGATTAGTATCATAATACCACAAACGAATTTCATATTCTACCTCCGTAAAATCCCCCAAGCGAAGGTTGAAACATTCCAAATTTGTAAAATAATGATTTGGTTTACCGATACGTGTTTCGATGTTAAAGCATTGTATTCATTTGTTGCGACAGCTCTGCAGTTAAATAACACCATCGCATTTGGTTTCACCAGGCGCGTTAATAAATGTTTCGTTGAATGTTTACGAAGCTGTCTTTTTTTATATTTTAAAATGGAATTACACTCAACGGGGGTTGAAAGTGTCAAGCTAATTAGAATAAAATAAGTTAACATTTTCTCGTGTGGCTGAGTAGAGGCGAGGAAGGCCCAATTCTTCCTGTTACCTTGTGACCACTTTCCACGGCCGATAAACCATATCGGCGAATAGATCTTTCAATCATCACAGTCAATAACTTTCAATCGTGACTTCTTACTCTAAGTTTTTCGTTAGCGTGACTGCTGGTTAATAAACCATACTTGTCGCTGTCGTAACGCCTGGGATCTTAAGATTTGCAGATGGATATGGTCATATCCCCATCGACTGGAAAAATCTCTTTTTTTCGACAATCAGCCATGGCCAAGGCACATTTCGAACTCACCACGGGGCAGGTCGTCTACATTTCCATTTCTTTGAATGCTTTACCGGTCAAAATTAGGTGAGGTAGTCACTTGAACATTTCACTTTGAAGGTTCTGACGGCCGCGGACATCCTAGTTGGGAACTGCTGAGCCGATCCGAAAACACGGCTGCCGCAGCAAGGAGGGCGGCGGAACTTGAAAAGAGCCACGGAAGACAGCGTCGGGACGGGACAGGGGGGACGAAAGGAAAGGGGGAGAGACCGTTGGGGCGGGGGGTGAGAGGAGCAAAGCGAGTCTCTTTACCGCGGCAGCACGCCGTCCCCTTGCAGTCCCACGTGTGTGCGCAAATCATCAAGGGACCCGGAGGGGTGGAGCGAGGGAGAAGGTGCGCGCACCCTTTGGCCGGTCCATGGTGAAGTGAAGTGTAAGGGGATGATGTACGGGTTTTACTTGCCTAATTTCAAAACACTGCAGACCATTTGCAAATTTGAAAGAAAGCTTATAACGCATAGTAACGGAAGGGTGGAAAATAAAGTGCGCATTTTACGTGTTTATCTGAAACATTATCCAATATTATCAGTACAACTTTCCAGTAAATAAAATGAAATTAGTTGGGACTGCCGCATTGTAGATTTTTCTTTTTCTGCGTCGTCTTATTTGGGATATACCACGATTATATGTACTGTAGCTATTTTCTATGCAGGGCGTAAAATACTCCGATGTGGTTAATTGTTTTTCCATACATCTTCGTCCACTTATAGGTCATATTTTCCTATTTTTCAATCTTTTTCCTTTTATCCAATTCTTACGAATTTCTAAATTCTTTATACGTTCACTCATATAATTTTTAGTAGTTCCAGCTTATTTTCGCAGGGAACGTAAAAATAGATTATAACTACCTTGATTCTAACTTTCTTCATAACTTTATCCCGTTTTTGGGCAGTAACAAACCTACATTTTATTTTCCATAAATTTTGATTTCCAAAACTGAATTTTTCTCTCTTTATTCGGAGGATAGGTCCTACTTCAAATGAAAAGATGAGCCCTCTAAATATGTAATGTATGTAGTGTATGTTTTTAACATCTACAGTAAATGATTAGACAGGAATTACTTAGAGTATATAGCTTTCAAACAATGTAAATATATTTCGTGACATAGTTCTCATAGAGGCTTTACTGAAGAGCGCGCCTTCTTTCATTCAGCAAATTAAGGATGGTAACTGGTAAGGGAAATGCCCACCAAGGTGAGCAATTGCCTTCTTTCCTTCCGCATGGCTAACATTACAGTAGGAAATGATATTACGAGAATGAATGCAAATTCTGAATTTCGGGAATGAGTGAAACCCGCCCGCTGACCACCCTGATCTGCGAGTAGCCCATTTTTATCTATATATTTATATATATTATTATCGGTAATCTACCGCTTAAGGAAGGGTTTGGAAGGACACAAGTTACAGTGACAGTTCCCGTGTCTTTTTTTTATAAAAAAACAACCTAACATCCAAACTTACCCTTGGCCTCTCTTAATACAGGTGTGATGATACCTGTATGTGTGTGCGCGTAATGCAAATGTATGTATGTGTGTATATGATATATATATATATATATATATATATATATATATATAAATGATATCTTCGAAGAACGGAACTCGAGTTCCATTTCTTCCTCCTCTTGAGAAAGGTGGTTAGACCACCTAAAATTGGATACCCAGTGAGTCTCTCTTTTATGCGTGTTTCTGTGTTTTTATCTTTGTCTATTAGTGCTAATTCCATTTACATTATACATATATATATATATATATATATATGTAGAGGGCACGCAAAAGGACACTCACATTGTTAATTTAGATAGTATAATCTGACCTCAAGTAGACAAAGAAAAGCCGAAATCTTAAGCTATCTGCAATCTGTGCGTCCTTTCACGTGTTCTCTCTCTCTCTCTCTCTCTCTCTCTCTCTATATATATATATATATATATATATATATATATATATATATATATATATATATATATATATATGTATTGGTTTTTACACACATGCATACAAATACACATGCATAGTTATTCGTGGCATTTTTTTGGAAAATAATGTGAAAAAAAATCTCTCCTACACTAAAAACCTGTCTGTATACACCATTGTGAATAACATGTTTGTTAAGATATTTCCGTAAGCATTATTTTCTCGGGACCTGGGTTAGAGCTGATGTTGCTTGAAGTTCGCCCATTTAATGAATATTTTCTCCGGATATGCAAGGGTGTATGCTGTTACGCATGCATTATACTCACGCCCACGCATGTGCACACAACCTCCACCTTCCCTGTTCTCCATTAGCAACTCCTGCATCCGCCTCTACCGCGAATGAAGCAACTTTTCGTGTTCTATTATTCATTTTTCTCACGTCATTAAGTTAGCCCCGTCTACAGGCCGCCGCCATTTCCTGCCCCCCACGAGCTTCGTCCTATCTCTTTGGTGAGTTTTTTTTAATCCCTCTCTTTCGCTCACATCTGTCCCCATCTTAATCCCCTTCCCCTAGCCTTCCTAGCATCCTATCCACCACTTGATCTTCCTTCTCCCTTCATGCATCCTCGTTTCCGAATCGCCATCTTCCTCTTCTGGTTCAATCCACGCATACAGGAATGCAACACAAAAGCGTACACGCACGTATAAATGTATACATATGTCCTCCGAGGTCCCTCTCTCTCTCGCTCCCGTCTTCCTTCTCTCTCTATTTGTATCTGTACCTCTCCCTCTCTCTGCCACTGCTAGAGAGGTGAACGACCGTACTTGGGCTTCCCCTACGCTACCCATTCCACTGCCACCCTCCCCTCCCTTCCCCTCCATCTTTCACACCCCCACACACTCACAACGTATTGATTGCAGCGCAGCGGCGTTGCCAAGTCGACGAGGACAACGACCCCGGCAAGGCAGGCACGTCCTTTATTCTACATCGGTTGTCCCTATCTCTCTCTCTTGTTCACCTTATTTCTCTCTCTCTCTTCTTCACTCACACATGCACCCTGGTTCTATCTCTATCCTTCACACACACACACACGTACGAGCGCGCGAACGCACGCACACAAAGCATACGAAAGAGTAAGCCGACTTTGACTGGTTGTGCGTTTATCTATTTTGGTAACAGCCTTGTTGCTATTTTTAATACGTGATTCCGAAGGGTTCAAGAGATGGGACAGGAGTAAAGTGGGAGGAAAAAAAGAGCGGAGGAATTTAGAAATCTTCTCGACGGGAGAGGACATTTTTTTTCTTTTCGTGTAGGCGAAGGGGCGTGTTTAGACTGTATGCTTGTCCATATTATATCGGATGCTCGGGACAGTTTCCTTCATAAATGGGCTGGGTTGTTTTTCCTCGGTCCTCCACGCGACTCTTTTCCGACGCTGCGCTCAAAGGAATCGATGCTTTATTTACCGTTCGTCTCTCCTTTTAAACGATCTCCACCATCGTGATTACCCGGCCGTTTTTAATTGTCCTCTACTATCTGAGGCAGCGCTCGGAGCTCCCGCACCCTTTAAAAGGATCCGCGATCGAACAAAAGATGAGTTTTGCACGCCCCGTTGAATTCATCGCAATTCGCACAGTGCCTTCCTTTGTACCGCCGGTGACTCTCGCTATGATGTAAATGGAAATCGGAGAAGTGCGTTGTGGCCTTTTTGACACGGATGACAGAAGTCGTTGTGTGAGGACTTAATCCTTTTGTATTTTTTTTGCCAGTATCCTGTAAATAATTTCGACAATCCACGGAATTTCATTGTTACCGTAATCAAAGGATTTTGATCAAAACACTTTCACGATAATGGAATCTTAACACCTCTCGGCCAGACAGCTGATTCCATTCCTTTCGTCGTCCCTCCTTTAATCGCGCCGATAACGAGTGCGTAATCTAATGGGGGCCCGGCTTACCCCCGGACCATTCGGGAGGCTACTGCGTCTTTCTGTGGCTCTTCCCCGCTGAACGTTACGTAAGAGGACGAAGCAGACCTTATACATACAAGCCTCCTCTCCGCTCCACACCGGGGTGGCACGATGGAAAAGAACATTTGTTGCGGGAGATCCTTTCCAGGAGGAGGTGTCTTTTGGGTAGCAATGGTACCATAGTCATGGAAAACGGTTACTTATCCTTGTGATTCATCCATTGATAGCAACCAGAAGAATGCGTCTATTGTTTACTATGTTGGGGATTTTCCTGTTCCTCCTTGGCTCTTGCTCTTCGCCCCTATTGATTTGGACTGAATTGATTTTTATCGCGGATTAATTAAAGATAACGGGATGTTTATTTCATCTGATGCATTGAACTCATTTTATCGTAGCGATCGCAGTAAGGAGTTGAAAATGGAAGTATTTGCCTATCTCCGAGTCACGATATAATTATTCAAGGTTTTATTATCATACCTATAGTCAATAGGAAAGCTGAATCAACCCGGACCTTCATTTTTTTTCTGTCGCCATTCGAATGACCTACCCCGTCGAAACCATTGGAGTGCTGCATAAATCATTATTTATTTCCTCCGACATGCCAAGACGGGAAATGTTAAGACGTTTGTCTGTGGAGGCCGGTGAAATTCCCGCGTGAGATACGCATTTTTCTTTCCCGTATAGAGGACCATGCGAAAGGTAATGTATACGTGACAGATGTGGAGAGTGGGACGGGAAGAGCATCGAAACTTTTTCAATCCCTTCGGGAATACCAAAAATAAAAGGCAATGTACTGATTGCTCACGGTCCTCGTATTCGAAACCCAAATACACCGAGCTCAATGGAGGGAGCACTTCCGTTCACGTGGGACGTCAAAGTGCCGTGAAGCAGAATCGAGTGCGGTGGCGTGTCGGCAAATATTTGGAGTGCGAGATCGGAGACGGAATCCCTCCCGCCCGGTGCGGCACGGCAGTCCGCTGCACTGATTACTGCGAGAGCCGTATCTCTCCGACCGAATCCACCTTCGAAGCGACTAAGTCTCCCGGTTTCTCTCTCTCCAACATTTCCTTCGTGGCTGCAGAACTCAAATCTGGTGGTTGTATGCCGTTCAGGATACGATCATGTCCTGGCAAGCATCCCATTCGAGATCCTAAATTATTAAGTTCCCCATGCGGTGATGACTCTTGTGAACCATTTAGAAAATCGGTCATTACTAGGATGGCAACGTTGCCCAAGTGAGAAAGGAGGGAGTAATCAATTCTCCCACTTACAACATCGCCTTTGATCAAATGCGATTATAGTGCAGTAGCGTATATCATTTTAGGCCTTCTCATTTTTTCAACTCTTAATAAATGTTGATTGGATGAGTACTGTTACAAAGTAATGTATACTCCACTGTCCATTCGCCACACGCACCTGAGCAGTCTTGCGACATATACAGGTTGTGGATATTTAACATATTCCTCCAATCTACTCCTTTTTTGCAAAATACTATACATTCACTGCCAAATTCACTCAATCGAACGCCTTCTCAAAATCTACGAAACATACATCCTGATTGTATTCCATATACCTCTCCACTTTTTACCCCATTATTGCTTAGGCATCGTGCGCTCTTCTACCAATTTTGAACCCTAATTCATCATTTCCTGAGTAATCATTTGCTCTGCTTTCTATTCTCATGTGGATGATTCTGAGTTTTATTGACGTGAGAAATCAAACTATTACCCTCACGTGCTATTTATTTTCCCTTTTTTGAAATAGGAACTAACACTAATCAGACGAAAACTCCATAAAAACTGTTCCTTCCATGTTTTCCTAAACCTTTAATTAGTTTCGTGGGAACGTTATCTACCGCAATGGTTTCCTTTGATTTAGAGTCCCAAATTGTACTTTCTATCTCGCCATTAAGCATGCCTGGACCCATGCCATCCTTATCCACATCACATGTCTTTACCAAAAAGTTCCTCTGTGTACCCTTTCCATCTCTCTGGAAGCTTTTAGGGTACAAATAGTAAATTTCTGATTTATGGTATCTTTGGATGTTAGCACGGATTTTTCCTTTTTACTTTCTGTTAATGCTGTCACCTTCCTGTAGCATCATTTCTTCCTCTCTTTTTCTTTCATGTCCATATCCTTGCATGCATCTTCCACCATGCTACTTTAATCACTAATAATTTTACTTCTCTGTTTATTATTCAACTTTTTGTACATTTTTATACTTAAATCTTTGTTTGTATTCTTCCATTTACGTCTTTTGTCTATCTTCGTAATTATTTCGTCTGCAATCCATGTTTATTTTGTAGCTTTCAATATCCCTTTATGATATGAGGCCATTTACCTCTATCATACCCATCCCTCACTCATAATTTTCTCTAAGGCCTATTGCTACCTCGTTTCCTTCGTTCCGGTAAACGTACTCGTATACTTTAATATAGTATTCCAGTTTCTCAACCATCTATCGTATTTTATCCTCTTAAATCTGCCATTACAATTGGTTAGGACTAAAATATTATCTGAATCCACATTCGCTCCCGGAAAACTGTTTGTATTAGTCACGTCGTTCCTAATTCTGCGCATAACCATGATGTAGTGTTACTTATATCTTTCTGGACCCCAAGATGTTTACCATGTTTACCTACGCTAATTGCGGTTTTTGAATCAAGGAATCGTTATGATTACGAAATTTTGTTTCCTGTAGAGCTGTATTGATTTCTCCACGCGGTCATTCCTTGATCCTAAACTGTAGTTACCTACCTCACTACCATCTCTCCCTTCGCCTACTCAATGTCTATCGCTCCAATAGTCCCCGTTATTCTTCCATCTCACCTCGTCCCATAATATCTACATTTCCTCTCTCCATTCCCCGCTGTATATTTTCTAATTTCCCTGTTCTCAACATCATCCTGCCATTCTCCATCCCTATTTCAACTAGTGTGGCCTTTTTCTGTGACTTCCGTTCTGCTGTTGTCATTTTGAGAGGATTTCGTGAGATAACGACCGTAAAAGCTTCTCCTCTCTCGTTGCCGGAAATTACACGGTCCCGTAGTTACCAGGGCCCATCTCAAATCTCTTTCTTTTATTGTGTTTTGGGATAAGTAATTCAGTTGGTTTCCTGATCCCTTCCTTATTAGTGTTTTTAACGTGACACAACCTCTCAATTGGACGTCTCACTGGGATCAAAAGCCTTCTCAGTCCACTGAGGAGCCGACGCTACGCGGACTACCTTTCTTTTGATGCCTGCCCTTGGGCCTAACTATCAGGATGACCCTACCAGGATTAATTATCATATCTCCCGCCAGAGCTCTAAGAGTCATCGGAACTCGCAAACCCTTCCACAGCATCAAGGTTAGTCCATGGAGAGGGGAGGGGAATATACACATTGGAATATGACGCACATATTTGAGAGATAAACGCCTTCGCAAAATGTTCCCATGTTTCCATCGTTAATTAAAATATTGTAGCACAGGAGATATGCTTCTCAATTTCCTGTCTTAAAACAGTTGCTCACCTCAATGAGGAATTTTGAAGGTATTCATGAAAAAGAGGCAAGCACTATGTTCAAAGGACCTGAAGTTGCAATTAAGGAGGCACGTCGCCAGAACGTTAATGAGTGCAAAGGCACTCTACGAATCAGAGACATTAAGAACTGAAAAAATGGTGAATATTAGAAGCATTGAAAACATGGTGCTACAGGAGAATGCTGAAGATTAAAATGGAAGGCCAAATGAGGAACGAGGAGGTCCTTCCTCTTCTACAAGAGTAGAAGAGGAAGGGCCATATGTAGAACTCTACGGCAAAGAAGTATTAGCAATGGATTGGCCACACCTTGAAGCACACCGGATTAATTAGAAATATAATAGAAGGGAACATTGAAGGTAAGGTCGAGAAAGACCAAGAAATAGGTACGTAAGACAAATTAAGAACAATGTACAACAGAGAAGTTATCAGGAGGTGAGGGGGTTAACAGTGAGTAGAGAAGGTTGGAGGGCTGCTGTAAAGCAATTTTAAGATTGAAATACTGATGAGGAAGAAAGTTACCTGTCGAAACAGAAATTGACCTGATTAACGTGTGAGCATGATTATGTTATTCGAATTAATTTAATTGTTATTAAAGATTGTGCAAATCGGTGACTCAACGATGATTATCACGTTAGAAGCTAAATAAAGCTAATTCATTCCTTGAGCTGTCGCGTAATATGATGAATGTCTGTAATTTATTGGTTTTCAGAACAACTCGATTATTGACCAAAGTGAAAGTGCCGCTTGCCGTTCCGACTTAGCTTTTCATCGTTTGTGTGTCCTTGTCCTCGAATCAAACCACATGACTTGCAATCGCCGAATGTGGGACTGCTTGAAGCGTACGTATAACCTGGAAGGACGATGAACTTGCATTTCTGCATCAAACTCGGAATGTTGACGCAGTTCATTTAGAAGTGCTGTAATGTCTGTGGATGAATGTGATTCAAGTCTGGGGAATGATGTTCGTTCTCGACTACCCATGAAGAGAGGTCGCATCTTAATTTTCAAGGAAAATACTCTTTTTCAGGACTGACATGGTTTCAATTCTCCATTATGGTCCATCCTTAATCTCCATCTTTATATAGGATATCCCGCGAGTCACTACATGGCCGTGTGGCGGGAGGTGTTGGTCACCGGTCAAATAGGTACAAATGAGTCACGCATGCATAACAATATGCACCTGCTCGTATACACAAATCTTGGTACCCATACACGCACACAAACATGCGTATATGAATAATGCAATTGTTGGTGATCTTGGCTAAAAAAATTGAGGTTTTGATTAGCATAAATCTTATCCTTGTGGGAAATATGCTCGCATACCGTGTAAATTCATAAGAAATATGAATTTTCTTGCAAAGCCTTCTCCCAAGCGCTAAATTATAATTCATTCCGGTTTTGGGTTGTGTTGAGCCGGTTCAAAAAAATGTGTTCGCATTCTCATCCAATAAATTACTTGCAAGCTATTGATGGCACTTATATGAATTGACAAAGGTACATGTATGAATTTACGATAAATTAAAAATAAAATCTTCATCTACAGTATACCCCGTCGCAAGGGTATGTGGCTGGGAAGTGTCGTTATGACCCTGGCCTTTTTTTATATAAACAATCACCGATAAATAAAACATTGAAGCATAATAAAATCAGGGTTCAAATTATGTCAAAAATTAAATTTCTTATCGTGACCAATTTCGCCTTTTCCATCGAGTATTCCTCATCGTCCGCATCCCAGGGATGAGTATTACTACTGTGGATGTACTACGGGTGCACAGGTGCCCGCCATGATTGTGTCCGCCTCTCGCGGAAGTGGCAAAGCGGAACGACAAATTGGTCACTCGACTCGTTCACTCAACCCGATCATGCAGTTTGTCTTTATCTTTCCGCGCGAGTGATTTCGAAACTCCTGGAGATTGAACCGGGTAAAACCGCTAGGGGAGATCAGAGATCCGGGGAAAATGATCGTCAAACTCGTGAGCGTGAGCGACCATAAATATATAACACCCCGTGTGTCCGCCACCCCTACCCCTTTCCCCCGCCATCAATTTAGCGAGACGATGGGTTGTGCTGAGGGAGGTTGCCGGTTTATAAAGTACGTGGATGGGGCCTCCACTTAGTGATTGCGGGTCACCGCTCCTCCTGCTTCGTGCAGTCGACGCCGATACTCCCCGACCGTGCCCACGCGTTCCGCTTCATCACGCCAGGTGGGCCTGCGAGAATTTGGAGCGGCGTTGCCAGTTCACTTCGTACACATCCCCTTCCGCGTTGCGATGCTCGCTCTCTGTTGGGTGAAAATTTTCAAAACTGCGAAGTTCATTTCATTTATTTGACAAGTAGCCCATGAAACAAGCACATTGACCTTTCTACATTGGACTAAAGCGAAAATGATTAGTGGAATATTAAAAAAATGTTTATTAAAAAAAATACAACCAAAAAATGGAAGGAAAACCATTCGTGACTTCCATGTACTATTCACTCGCCAAGGAGTGTATCCCAGTTCCGTTCACGTTCCATCCCTCATGTTTTTCGCTTGGGGATTAGGTCAGTTTAGATTTTTGCGGAAGTATCAGGCCGAGCGAGTTTTCTGAAGTTCTAAAGTAACCCTCGCTGGCCGATGAATGCACATGCTTCGCTCTTAGGCTCTTTCTAGGATCCATGTACGTGAGGGTAGGATATCCTTGAGCGGTTGGAACGGAATAATTGGAATCATTTGAGAAGAGAAGAGAGGACGGCATCTCGTTATCGTTGGGGCATCTGCCAGTCGGTGACTCGAGGGAAACTCGTGAATTTTTTTTTAGTTGGAGATTTTTTGTTTTGAAAAAACCTTGACCGAACCGATTAATAAATTAGAATTTTAAATTTAAATGTAAATCTTGCAGCCAACCATTATCGTAATCGGTGTCGACTTCTCAGCAAATGAGCACACTGAAACTGAGACTAGTTCTTCATAGTGAATTTAAGAAATTCGTCGAACTGACCATTTAAATCTGAAAAATGAGGCAAAAGCGGTGAATTTCGGACATCATATCGGATTATTTCAGACGCCGACTGATGCAAGAGCTAAGTTTGAGGATCATCAGAGCGCTAAGTACTTCAACATCGTCGTCGTCCTCGGTAACGTATATAAATGAAGAGCGACTCTGCAAGAAGTGTCAGGTGAGAGTTTCCACCCCTTCCTTACGTCTCTAGAAATGGGAAATGACTCCCAGCTCCCGAGTGGCGGCAGAAAAAAACGGCAGGAGAAAACGGCCAGTGCTGCCTCCTCTTATTCCAGGGTGAGTCACGGTTTCCACGGAAGCTGGTCCTCAGCTCTCGACTATCCCCTCCCACCGTCCTCCTCTCACCCCCTCTCTCCATTCCCGATAACCCTTCTCTCATCCTCCCCTCCCCAAACGCAACCTTCAAGCGGTTCTCCTGCGCCAATCACTCCCCTCCCTCGGATCAGTGACGTAGCCCTTTTCCCCTTCTCCGCTTTCCCTATCTCGGTGACGTCACTGGAAAACCGTTAGGGACGCCACCGCAACGGCAAAAGCTCGAACTGCTAGTGCAAAACCACGGTCCGTACGTCTCACCAAGGGCGCCGGAAACGATTGTTCTAAACTGACGGACATGGCGCCATTGTGGCATTGTGTGAGCAATTCTTCGCACTGCGGCATTTCCTTTGGCAGGAAGTAGTAGGGAGGGACAAAGAATTGAACTAATTCTACTTTGACAAAATATTTTGGTCAAGCTTTTAAATGACAAAATTCTTTGTCATTTAAAAATATCGCGAATAATAATTCGATCGACAAATTTGCAATTCTATTCTGTGATTAAGTTTCACATCATGAGAGCTCTTATTCAAAATAATCAAGCGTGTAACGAAATAATGAATTTAGACTTTTTTCCTCGCACAATTATCCTGGGATTTTGGTCCTTTGGAGAAAAGTATTTGGCACCGAAAACTCATATTTTGACTGCATGTTTCGGGAATATATTCATAAAATTTAGCCAAATTTTCACTGTGATAGTGATACATCTTGAAGCTTAACTACTGAATTTAATGTTGCACTTTTCTTATTTAATACTATTCTTATATTACTCGAAGCAATCTTCAGGAAATCCGATAGGTTATACCCAAACCACTGATTCCTAACGCGATTCACACCAAGCAGGTGCGATTTTGGTCCTTTTCTTGGGAAAAGAAAAACAAATTATCCTCTAATACCACTTGAATTAGAAGTAATTATGGTCAGAGGAAAATTTAATTTGTGGGAATTTTAGCAGTAATATCGACATTTTAATGGCAATTGATTTGGCTATTTCTTTGACGGAGCTTTTCAGTATAACATTCTGGACGCCAAAACCTTCTTGCATTCATATTTATTTTATTTGAAATCTACAGGTAACGCATTTATCTATCTCATTCAGGGAACCTCTGTACGTCCACGTTTCCTTCCTCGATTGTCGTCAGTTTCAGTTATCATGATCATGCCTTTTATATGTTTATGTCCTACCAGTTTTTCTTAGATTTATAAGCTCCGTCTTATTAGTTAATCCTCTTCCTCTTCAATGTTTTTAAACATAATTCTTTGCCTATTCTTGGAGATCTTCCTGGATATAAACATTTCATTCATCAATCTTAAATTTAAATGCATTAAACAATCTTTTCTCAGCAGATTAGCTGATAAGATAGCAATTAAATAAAACGATAAGTTACTCGGATTTCATTTTCACGCATAACCCTTGCACAAATATTAAATTCATTAAATAATTTATATTCCATTTGTGCACTGAACCTCAGACGTATTTGTTTGATAATTGTGCATCTTAAATAATATTTAATATGCTTCCTAAAACATCATAATGTCAGTTTGAGATCAATTCCATATTACAGTATTATTTTAAATTAACCGAAATATATAAAATAAATATTATGTATTGATCCTTGGCTTTCACAGCTTTAAGTATCTTCGGTTTTATTTATTTAGTACTCGTACATCTCTCAAGATAATACCCAAGAAATAATAATTACTGACAAAATGCTGTATAGCGTCTAAATCATCCTCTTAATTGAGAATTTCACTCCAGGACTAACTATCGTGGTGTTTGTGGAAAAAGTTACATTTATTATGTGATCTCATCGTCTAATATTTAAATATTTTAACAATTGCAGATTTGTGATTTAGAAGGAATATCAGGGACCTTAGTTTCACAGGATTCCTGACGATTCATACTTCTTCTTGACAGATCCATGGGAAATGAGAGCTAAGAAAGATCAGCCTGAATTATTGAAGGGAGGAAATATGATAATATATCATCACTATCTCCCTCAAACTGGTGTCCTATCGGGCAGCCACTGGAAAGGTTATTTTTATAGGCCCTCTCATATTATTAGTAACAGCGCAGAGTTTAAATCATATTTACCTGATGGTGTGGTCTTAATCTAATACAAATTTACATATCATGAGAATTTCCTTATTTTGTATGCTCTTCCAGGTCGTCACCGTAATGTACGTAACTTTTCCCTAAGATGGAGCAGGTCTTGTCTTGTAGCATGTTTCCAGTCGTATATTAAGGTTAATGCTTAATAATAAATAAAATAAATATAGTGAAAAATAGGCTACTAATGTCAAATAATAATTGTAAATGTGAAGTTCGCCATTCAGTTTTCCAGTGAGGGATTAATACTCAGGACGTTATTTTTTTTATAACCAAGCATATTAAAACAAAAGCATTCCAGTTATCGGTACGTAATAAAATAAATTATGTTCTAAATACCATGGCCTATCCAGCGTGATTAATGTAATGCATCTATCTGCCTTGAGAGGTAGTAGAAAAACGGATAAGTAGAGTTATCAAATGAACTAACTAGATATTTCGGGGATGAAATGCGTCTCGTTGAAGAGATCTTCCCTGGGACCCAACTCCCGCCATATCTTTGAACGATTTTTTTTAATAAGTGGCAGCAACAGAGCGGCACTATTTTCTGGAATCGCCGAAGACCGGCGCTGGAGTCGTTCACGAGTAGAGGTCGTGGGAAGGAGATGGCAAAGTTAGGCGGTATTTCTCTTTGCGGGCAGCCGACGAGTGCTGCCATCTCTCCACAACGTCTACTCCTAAATTGAATTTGACTCGGGAGGCTCGGCAGCAGGATTCGAAAGATGCGCAGAGGGGATTTCCATTGGAGCGGTTCTCTCTTCCGCGTTCCCATTTTCAAGATGTTTAACCAAATCTTTGTGTAGGCCATTAACGTCAGGACTGGGATCTATATTTATCACTGTCAACTGCACCAGGAAATAAATCTTATCGGATTCTTGTCAAACGAATTAATATTCCGAACTGGATATTATGACTTTGGCACAAAGGTGAATTTTGAGTTCGCTTGCGCATAAATGCATCGAATAAGACAGAATACTTGCTAAAATAATCGGTTTCCGGTAATTTATGAGGGTAGGCATGAAGGTCTAGCAGACTTACCATGAAGTGGCTAACAAAAAAATTAGTTAAAAGTACTATGCATCCGAAAATATACCATTATATCATTTAAAAACTTAAAAAAACTGGAGAAATGCCAAGAAGAAAATGAACAGTGGCCAATCATGTGCCGAAATCCACATTTTCTAAATCAGTTTACATCCTCGTTCAATATCCAGAGTTATCAATACTGTAAGACTAAAAATCGATTTGCCAGATGACAAGAAGATCTGTTCAGCAGATCTGCCCTGTTCACGTCGCAGTTGATTTCCATTATTCGCCTTTCCTTCAAAATTTCACCTTTGCACTTTTTCTTGATTTTTTATAGCGTCGCTCTTTTCGCAATTTTTCGATCCGTACCGGACTTCGAATTGATTATTGAGCCTTTTAAAACATTTCTCAACAAGGATAGAGCTCAACTTGAAAACTCACTTATCTAGAGTGTTTATTGAGTGTACGATTAGAAGTATTTGAAAAAGTGCAACTTGGCAGTGAAAGTGGGTAAATTTGTGGGGTTACTACCACGAAGTTGAAGGACTCCGATTAGTTGAACGGGTTTTGCTGGGAAAGGGGCTATTTTATGTAATATACTCGTATATGTGGGTGACGGTTTATTGCAGTTAAGACACGCAGTAATAACATTTAGAATTTATGGCGATTTCGAGTCAGTTTTATCCTAAGTTCGTTTTTATGGAGTCTTTTGGCACTAGAAACTAACCCAGACTGAGGCTAAATTCGTTACGTACCAAAAATAAAGAAAATATTTAGTCCAACATTGATTTTGCCCGATTTCTGTGGATGAGTGGCCTTTTATCTTATGGACACTGACCTAGGAGTCTTTAATGTCAGTGATTTTATTGCTCAACCAAACAATTCAAATATTTTTTATGTGGCGTTATATTTTTACTTATTTACCCTTAGCCTATCTGCTCCAGTGACAATCGATGTTCAAAAGACTTTCAGCCAGCTAATCCGTACGATTCCAAAAGCTAATTATGTAGGTGCAGAACGAATGCTGTCACACGTATATACTCCCTATGTTCATCGAAGAAAGTTTTTAAACTTTTTTAAACACGAAAAACGAGTGATGCGTTGTTTAAAACAGCGCAATGACTAATGCCGCCAGCGAAATAATAACCGACCGTCATGCCAAGCGGTCGATCAGTTTGAAGGAGACATTGGAATGAGCGTAAATTTATCTCACACAACTTAGCTTGTCAATTCACAAAGAAAATTAATTTTGTGTATTATTTTCTCTTTGCTGTACGAATAAATAAAGGTGAAAATTTTACATATGCCAATGTACTAAAGAACTTTGGGTAGTTCTTTATGTAAGAAGAACATACTATGCTGATTGCACAAAAGTATTTATTTCAAGAAAAGATGAAATACGTCATCAGTTATATTACGCTTAGACCTTATTCAGGTAGTAGCCAATCCAGCATGCATACTGTGACATCGATTATTATGGAAGTGTGGTTGAAAGTTAATTTCAGTTCCGTTAGAGGTTGAAGAGTAGATTCTTATTCATACTTCAAATGACCATAATAGATTTATAAGTGTAGTTTCAAATTATTTTGCACCATTCCATTTGACTGCCACTCAAGTGCAAAACAGGGAAAGCCTTCTTATCTGTGTTATTTGCGTTAGTAAGCATTGGTTTACCCTTCAGACCATTTGGATCACATTGCATAGAAGTTTTGCATACTTCTCTCAGTGATGTTTCAATGGCATGAAAATAAATTTTGATGTACTCAGAAGTATATATTTTTCATGCGGAATAAATATCTCTAAGCTGTAAATATAAATATAATAAATATAGTCATAAATTAGCTTTTCCATTACGTCTTTAACGAGAGGTCGACCAAGTTATAGAGCAGACAATCGGCAATATATTCGCCACGTATCTGTTCGCATATCTTTCACTTGACATTACTTCGGGGTATATCGCAAGTGGTTTCCTTTTTATAGTCGTGCGTAGGAAATCACCAAGAAGGAACACGGGGAGGGCATCGACCTCCTGTGACCCATTTTCGCCAAGGCGAGCAAAAAGAATGGCATGGTGCGCCGAGTTTCCATCCAGCGACCACCGCTCCCCCCTCCCCCCCCCACTGCTCCCAAACACCTTTCACCACCGGGGCCCTTTCATATCAGACAGCGGACAGGAGTGTGCAGAAATGAAGCAGCGAGAGTGAAATGGCGGGGGAGGTCGACCGAAGAATGCTCCTCTTTTCTTCAATTTATTTCTCTCTCACCTCTTCGTTTCCTGGTTCAAGGGGCCGTGTTGTTAATTGTTGCGTGCGGCGAATGTTTCTGTGTGTGTGTGTTTGTGTATGGAGACCAACGCCACTCTCCCTACACTATCACCCGCATTAGATCTTGGTTATTTTTTTCTCTCTCTTCCTCTCTCTTTCACACTCCCAGCGGTTCCACTTTTGTCCCGTCGCCAAGATTAAGGTCATTAAAATGAAACGGCCGCTGCTTTCGCTGGCAAGGACGAGCGAGCTCTACGGTCGGGGTTCCGTAAAACATTTCGTTTCTAAATGCACTCCTTTTTTATAATAGCGTGATAAGGACTCCGGTGGCACGACGCCATGATAGATTTCGAAGGCCTTTCCCCCTCCACTGCTGCACTAACTCGCGTTGGGCTCGCGGGTGCAGATGGTTGGTACAGACGGATATCAAATCTTAGTCTTTGGAATCAAATCTAGTAGTTTCGAGAGAGAGGAGCCCTCGTACTTGGAGAGTTTTGAAGGGGACTAACTTTGGGCAGCAGTTTTTCTCTCAATATTTCTGATGTAAAAATATACATATTTTCTGACTAAATATCCAGGGTCCATCAAACACCTACCCAAAGGCGGTAGACTACTACTTATAAATGATGAATGAATTCATTTATATCCAGAAAAGGTGCATTCATACTGGTCGTGCATAGTACGCACGGTGAGTTGATGACGTAGCGTGCATAGAATTCTCACGGATGCAAAATGTTTCTATTTTATAAGGCCCTCAAAAATTACGAGTGTAAAGTTTAAGGATTTGAGCATCACTATAGGTAGAGAAATCATGTAAATGGACAGGAAAAAAAACTATCAATCAATAAAACGTTTTAGCATGTTAAACATGAACGAGCGTCAGTTACTTGAGTAAAAGAATAAAATTACGTCACCATTAGAAAATAATCGATGGTGTTGACATATGATAGTATCAATATTATGTATATGGTATATACACATATACCATATACATAATATACATATATATATATTCTTTTCTTCATATGCGTGTGAATATATATATATATATATATATATAACGCATACGAAGTTAGCTCTAGTCGACAAAGACAAAAACACCCAAAAAATTAAAAGAAACCCACTAGTTTCCGAATTTTCGTTCGTCTAAGCCACCTTTCTCAAGGAAGAGAAGGAAGGAACTTCTCTCAAGAACCTCAAGGAAGAAGGAGTTCTTTTCTTCTTTTCCTTGAAAATGTGGCTTAGACCAACAAAAATTCGGACACTAGTGAGTTTCATGGATGGGCGTTGACTATCTGATTTTCCCATGAGGCTTTATTACTAAAACAATAACTTACCTGTCTGTTTACCTGTCTTACCTGGTCCATCAGTATTTTCTCCTGCTCGCTCTTAAACAGATTTCTGTGCTAGGTTAATATCTTTCACTTCCTTCTTCTGAACAATATTAGGTGAAAGAATATCCAACGGTGTTGGACTATGTTATTTTGATGAGTTTAATTCAGTCTCAGATGACTTGTCGTCTACATATTGTAGCTAATTTCATTAATGTTTTTTGTAACTGTCGTCCCATTTGTCGGCTATAATCCTTCTAGAAAGTTGTACATATCCTTCGTTGCATAAAGATGCCACCCGCGTCGGTCATCCCCAGTCCGCATTTGGAACGTGAGCAAAGGTTGCGTACATGTGCTTAAAATCCACGCCGGTATCATGCGCCGGTGCGTAACCTCGAAAAATCCGCGGATGACATCATTTCTATTCGTGGATCCGTAGCTCACGGTGCGGCGCAAGCAGCGGGACAGTGAAATAATGTGCTAGTTAGGAGGAGATCCATTGGAAGGGTGCCGAGGCACGGGGGTGCATTGCTAGTGACGTGGCGACGCGAAGGGGGAAAAAATCCCCAGTTTCTCTAACGAGATTTTTTTGTTCTCAATGATTAAAGCGAGATGCAAAGCAGAGGCTCGGGTGTGGTGAGTTTACCACACCAAAACAGTTTTCTCTGCCGGGGATGACTTTCTTCGTGCAACGCAAGCTCGTTGCGACCTGCGATTAGCCTTAATTTAGTTCTTCAATATCCACACAATAGCCCGTAAGCCGCCGCATGTGCGTGTGGCGTGGGGATTAAGGGTGCGAGCCATGCATGCTCGAAGATTAGTGCATAAATTAATTTTAATAGTTATTTGTTCATGTACACAAACACTTGTGCACATTTACACATACGAGGTATGTTAAAAAAGTAATGGAAATTTTGTGATTTCACATAGTTCATAGTGATCCATAAGTTCTTGCAACAAAGTCAAACGATAAATAATGAATACTACTTACAAGTTCAACGACGTTGTTATGAAGCGATACAAAGGAAATGCCCCTATCTGTGGCAAAAAATTTATGGCTTTTGCGCCACCACGATAATTCACCTGCTCACACTTCACTACTTGTTCGTGAATTTTTGGCCAAAAACAGTATTGCAATAATATCCCAGCCTCCATATTCGCCAGACATGGCCCCGCGCGACTTTTTTTTCCTGTTCCTAAAAATAAAGAGAACTTTAAACGGTTGTTGTTTTCAAAGCATAGATGCGATTGGAAAAGCATCGCTGAGAGAGCTAAAAGCTACACCGCAGATGGAGTTTCAGAAGTGTTTCGAGGACTGTAAAAGCACTGGCATAATTGTCTCGTATAATATCTAATCGGAACTATTTCGGAAGGGATAACATTGATATAGACGAGTAAATAAAATTCCTTCCAAATAACTCCAATTCCCGTTGTTTATTGAACACACCTCGCGCATGCTAATATACATCATGCAATAATTGGTGTCTTTGACTAAAAAATTAATTTTTGGTTTTTAAGTAACTATATTATTGGTTCTTGCGTTAGATTTTGTTATAATTTGAGTATTGCGTAGCGAGTACTTGAGTCTGTCGGCGGTGGTGTTTGTCTCTTTTATTTAATTTCGGTAATTGAAATTGCCGTTATCATTTGGGTCCACGATAATGATTCACGTTTAGAACAACAGCCATTTTTTTAAATTCAACTCCATTGTCAATCCAAATTCTGTATAAGTCCGTTGCTGGAATGTGAGCTACAATCGCGAGAAATGCGATTCATTCGTCTTTTAGATGAATACGCTGAGGAATTTACGTAAGGATTTTTTTTAAATAGCTGCGCAGTTCATTGTTTTGAAAATCTGAAGTTAAATTGTAAGAAAATTGGAGATACTACTAGTTTTGCATATTTTAGAAATGTTACGAGATTGATTAACTCTAAGTAAACACGTTTAGACCGTTTTCATGATTTCTTTTTGTGATTTCTCGACCGATTCGCTACTCCGTTTAGAACCCTATGTTTGCAGAACGACACTGGGTAAACAGAATAAGGTAAGCTTTTTAGTGTTACAAATTATTTGCCACAATCCTATCAACTGTATTTAAAAATTTATCTTTCGAACGGAGGAAATAATTTTTTACATCGTGTTATATCTACATTTTGCCCTGGAAGCCATCAACTATCAATGGTATTATCGGTTATATTGGCACTCGGCGGGTCGCGGTGGTCTAGCGGGTAGAGCGTTGGACTGCTGACCGGAGGGTCCCGGGTTCGATTCCCGGGCACCTGCAGCTCCACCCAAGCTAGTTGATTTTTCGGGTACCAGACCCTTCTGGGAAACCATAACCGGCACAGGGAAAGGAACTGGCCCCCCTACCCTGATGTGTGAATATTCACACGCCGTCGGGCTTGGTACATGGGTGAGCTCTACCATCACCTACTAAACCGACCTTCGGGTTGATTACTGTGTTTATGATTTTATTGGCACTCGATATTATTTTATTATTGCGTAGCTCGAATTGCTGTATGTGATGGTGCGTATACTGTTGTGGTAACTAATTACTTGAGGGTAACAGATTCCTTTAATCACTCTTCTCGACAGCCAATGTCAACTTTAAATCAGGCTAGAATTATTCCCTCTGTGTTAGCTTCCAATTAGTACGACTTGCTGTTATTGGTAATTAAATGCTTGCATTCAATCTTTGTTTTTATTGACTCTCCAGCCATACTAGCCAATAATAAGGTGACGCATTCTGTTTGTTGTGATTTCTCGCGAAATGGATAGCTTTCCTCCTGGTCTCATTAAATTTACTCATTGCTCTTCTAAGATTTGGCTCCAAATGTTTGACGGGAATTCAGTGTGAAGCTTGTTCAGCGCGAAGCAACACATTTCCTTCGCTTTTTCATTCGGATATTTCCATGATGTAGGCTATCTGGTTCCTTAATTTCAGCTCCCCAGATGTTCCTAACGTGTTTTCTCGTTATAGTTTTTTCCCTCGAACCAAATTGTCATCCCTCTAGCAAGTGTTTAGAAGTGTAATTTTTGGGTTTCATTCAAGGCTAATGTCGTAATACTCTCTCCATTGACAACACGCGGAAGGTTAAGAAAAAAATTGGCCTTAGGTGTATTCTACGGACGTGGACATGAGCAATGGAAGGAAAGACATCAACCGACAGACAGCTTCAAGGCAATACCCTCGAATCGGGTGCCAACCGGTTGCTTCTTACCTAAGTGGGGGTTAAGATCGCCACATACCGCCCCTTGACCGGTGTTGCCCGATGACGAGAAATTTCGCGAGAGACTATTTCACATCATCTTGCAACTTTCACTTTCCCCGGCGATCTTTCCCGCGGTAAGCCTAATATAGCGTCGTTTCACGAAAACTCCTTTATGCTGTAAGTTCCGTGAGTGAACAAAATGCTTCGGAATTGGAAACCGTTTTTGTAACCATTGCCGAAGATTCCTTGAAATTACTCAGCGGTGAGAGGGAGACGAGTGCTTTTTCCGCGTATAAATGAAGTGGGCAGCGAAACGCATCGCCTCATCCGGAAAATAATTGGTTTGTGTACGTTCCCGGTCGGTATCATAGTGGCTTGCCTAAGTACTAAAGGAAAAAGAGGTTCAAATGCGGATTTTTTCCGATTAATTTTTGTCTTCTTTTTTGGTTCCTATTTTAGCGTCTTATTGTCGGAGACAAAGTGCAGAAAAGCCACATCTTGCTTCTGGAAGATATATGAATAACGCTAGAGGAATTTCTCAAATAAAGTGCTCCAGCGTTGCTGAGAGCTTTCATGCCGTTAGCATAATTACCCCGAAACCCATTGATGTCAGTGATTTAATTTATAATGCATTATTTTTTTTAATCGCATCAATTAGCATTATGAACACTGAGGGAAAAAATCATTCTTCGGGGTCATTATTCTTTTTTAAGTCTCTTGAAAACTCTTCCTTAAAATTTTTAATAACTTTTTTCCTTAAAAAACGGCACAGTAGAAATATCTCTCATAAATTTTCATTTTGGTGCTCAAGAACACTTTTGTAATCCCCGACTCCTAATTTTTAACCAATGAATCCAAAAGTACTCATTGCAATCTTAAAATAACTATCTATAAATCCTTCCCCAGTATATCGCTTCGAGAAAATCATAAAAATGTAGTTTTCTGAGTATGAAGTATTTTTAGAAGTTCCAAGAGAATTATAAAAATAATAATTATTATAATTGGTATTATTTCCTATAAGATAAAAATCAATTCCCTCCCATCAATTCCGCATGCTTCCTTCCTCACTTCATCCCATTCAGCATTCCTCTCCTTTTCCTAACCCATTCTCACCTGTTTAATATTCTCCTATCTATCGCAGTCTCTAACATTCCATTTCCAATCAAAATGCTCTGTATCCTGCCTCCTTTCTCCAGAAAATGCTTCCTTCTCCCAGATTATGCCTAGAACTTTGTCGTTTGTTTGCCTTTCTGACCATTCCACCTTTTACATCCTTCTCCAAACCCACATTTCAAGATCCTACAATCTACGATTCTCATCATGCTGTAAGAACCATTTTTCCGTATCACACAAAGCCACTATCCACATCAAAGCTTTAACTAGTATTTTCTTAATATCCTCACTCAACGTTCCTGTCATCAATTCTCTCCCCCTTGTGAAACCTTCTTGGTCCAACACAATTTTTCTTTCTATTTCCCTAATAACAACCTTTTGACCTAACCAATTCCGAGATTGGTAATATATTCCACCAGCTCTAGTTTATGGAATTCTATTTTTAACATTTGATTTCACCTTTATGTTTCTCAAAAACCTCATAATCCTTTTTTGTTCTCACCACCCCATATCTATAACACTGATTTTGTAATGCGCTCAGCAATGATTGTAACATGTTAGCTGACTGGCTAAATAAAGCCTGAGCACCACCAAACTTAACTGATTATATTGCTGATGAACTGAGTTGATTCACCACCAACTTCCATTCCTATCTCCAGTTCTTTATGCCTCTATTACCCTCTCCTCCACAAATGCGTTGAAAATCACGGGTGACAATAGAAACCCCCGTCTAACTCCTCTCTGTAACACTGATCATCCCGGTTGTCCATCCGCCACACGCTTCAGAGCAGTCTTGAGACAAGCAAGCTTGCGAATAAATAGCTTGCCGCTCCAATCCGCCCATTTTTCCTGCAAAATATTCATTAATCTTACCCAATTCACTCTATCGAACGCCTCCTCAAAATCTACAAAACAAACAAATACATCTTGATTGAATCCTATTCGTGATCCTCGATTGTGCCCCTCTATTAGTGACCTCGTTATTGTAAGGCATTCATTGCGCGTGCCTCTCCCCTATCTGAAACAAAATTGATATTTCCTAAGCAATCATTTCCCTTTCTCTCTATCCTCTTGATGATGATGATCCTAAGTACCTCTTTAGCTGCCTGCAAAAACAAACTTATTGTTCTCTATTCCTTACGTATAACTCTGCCTTTCCCTTTTTGGGATACGAATTAAAATTGATCAAACAAAATCTTCCGACCAAATTTCTCCTTCAGAAATCCTACGAATTAAGCCACACAAGCTCTTCATTCCTTGCTTTTCTATGCCCTTAACTAGTTTCGCATGAACTTTACCCGGCTCACGGCCTTATTTGATTTCTGTTCCCTTAATGCCCTTTCTATCTTGATATAAAACTTTCCTGGAAAAATAAAAAAAAATATGTAAGGCAAAATGGATGAAAATAAAGTTAATCATCCAGGAAAATAATTTTGTTGGAGTTTTGGGAGGCTATTTGGGCCATTTAGGGTAAGCGGGTAATTAAAATGCGTGGATGAGAGAGATGAAGCTAGATGTCATTGAGTAACGATGTCTAATCTCCAATCCAATAGAACTTGTACAGGTCTCAAGCTTCTATCCACTGGAATGAAAGAAATTATAATGCCCTAAATTTTATTATTATGACCTAAATTCTATTGCCCTCCTTAAATCAAGTCCAGTTCGTCGGCGTGAGTAGAGGTTTAAAACCTCATTGCTCCCATTCCCCATTCCCTCCAAATCTCTCTCCTTGGAGAAGCATTTCCACTGGGTATCATGAACCTCCAAGGGAAGATAATCGTCCTTCGTACCAATGTAAGACATTGGAAGTACCAATGTAAGGCGTATGTAAATGTCAACAATGTATAAATATCTATATATTTTTTTTTCCAATAATTTTTAAAACATTTTACACCTGACTTGTATTGCGTTTTCAAAGCTCTGTAGAGATTTTAATATCCAAATATAGGTAATGTTTACATACTTATACTCTTATCAGCATGCTTGAAAATGCTGATTTGAAATAACTGAAATAGGATACATTTTGTGGATTGAGGCGTGAAGTTGTGGAAGGCGAACATGATCGATTCGTGGCAAAAAATAATCCACCGTTCCAATGATAACAGTGTTAAAACTGTTAACAGTAGAACATAGTTCATAGTTAATTACTAAATATAATACATTTGCTAAATATGGACCATCAGAAATAGTTATGAAAAAAATATAAGTATTAACCATCAGTAGAATGAAGAGAGTAATTGAACATTTAAGTGCATCACAACTTAATTTAACAGTGGTAATTATTTTAATGTTCTAGCACCATTGTCTGCACCACAGACATAAAGCTTGTGTCTGTGCCCAAACTTATTTACATACATTTACTACTTCATTGTACATACGTTTTAGTCCTAGTATTTAAATGTGAGGAACAATTGCACAAAACGTAATTTTCGATGTTCCATGCCTAGTGTTGAGTCACCCCCCGGCATACACCCTTGAGTTGCTTGCGGGGAACGGGGAGTATATTCATTCGTTCACTGGGCGTGAATATAAATACCCATACCATTTATTTGCGATCATCTAAACTTACCCTCGCTTTCAAATGTCGAAGCTGAAACGTAAAGCAGGTGGAACCTGCAGAACACAGTTTTTTACCGTGAGTAATTTCAATTATTTCGTGCCGTTGTCGGACACCCTCTTCGGACAGCGTGGTTTCGCAGAACTCAACAATTTAACAGGTACTGTTTCCAAGAACCGATTTGGAGAGTCTAAAGGTGTGACGGGTGTCTTAAAGGTTAAGAAGGAGTGCTGTGGAGGGTCGCGGGAGCCCCCGGGGGGGAGTGCGCCGAGCGAGCGCGCGCGCGCGCTCATCCAGTCACGGACGGCCGCTGAAATCGGTAACTTCCTCCTCGCAGGTAACAAACTGGCGGTGGTGGTGGGGGGGGTGGAGGTGGAAGGGTAGGTGGCAATGGGAACGCTGCGAATGGGAAGGGGGGAGGGAGATCGTGGAAAAAGTGCAAGGAGCGAAGGCCGCGGGCGGAAAGGGAAGAGGGACGGCGGCTCCATGTGCGGAAGTGTGCACTTCGTGATTCCCAGCGTCCGAAGGCAATGAATGCTGAAAGTGAAAATGAACCAGAAACGTAACCTCGTAATGCGGAGTTAGAAAGTGCACTGCGATGGGCGGGCGGGCGAAACAGCCCCCGGGAGGCCGCTCAGCTTTTATTAACCTTACATCAACGTGTAAAGACCGGGAGGGGGGTTGATTGTGGGTGAAGGGGAGAGGCGGAGAGGGAGGTGGGGGGAGGGACCGGACGTGGGATTCACCGTTCGATGGACACTCTCGTGGCATTGGCGTCTGAATTACGGAATCCGCATTGTGCCCCGAGCGGGAGGTAGGGAGCGGGGGAGTGGGACGGAAGGCTCCGTTCTAATTACGTGGAATGTACGTCTGGCTGAGGCAGCCGAATGAATTTGCTTTCCGCAATCCTTCGCGGCTGATACTTGTCGCACTCTTTTGAAGTTCCTTCAGAAGATCATCGCGAAGCATTTACGGCACGTTTATCCAATGGTGACCCAAAGTATCGAACTAAGAGCTTTCAGGGATCAAGAATATGTAGATGCCTCTACTGTGAAGACGATCAAAAGATGAATGCTGCAAATTAGGCTTTTATCTTTTTTGCATTGAGATTATTTGGTGATAAATGGGAGGAAACTGGGTCAATATTAACTTGTACTATTTCCGACAATAGTTCCTGAAAACCATTATTATTTAAAAAGTATGAATCGTTTGATTTACTAATCGTAGCTAATTTAAATGTCTCTCGTTGTTTATACTATATTTCCTCCACATAGTCCATTTTGTTAAATTAAGAGAGTTAAACATGCTTTGATTGATTAAAATATTGAATGATCAGTAAGAATTCATTTTAAAATATTTTCCAAAATTGTTGTGTTTTTTGGAAACTTGTTTTCGGAGCCGTTCTTCCCCGGGACGTGTGTCTGCAAAGGGAATCATTTCCCAGGGAAGGACATTGATGCATACTTACCACTAGTGATAGGATAGGATCTCACGCAGTAATCTCCTTGAATGTGGAGCGGGGTTTGCATTCTTCCTTCTCTTCCTGCATCACCCTGTCGCTCCCCCTCCAGTCACCTGGGACAACACTTTCTCTCTGTCTGTCGCGAGACCGCTTTCACGGGCGCGTAGTGTGGCTGACGGGAACAGGAATGGAGTGTGGGGACAAGGAACGGTGGGAAAGGCGGGTTGGAGAATGAGAAGCATCGAGTGTGGCCTGAGGAATTTCCATAAATATCCCCTCTCCATTTCCCTCTCCCTCTCAGGCTGCGTAGCAAATTTCTGTAAATGTTTATGAATCGCGGTACTTACAATAGAGCACAAAATAACAAAATAACGGGCGGATGCTCTGCCCGGCATCCGCCCGGAAAGTGGAGAATATATATATATATATATATATATATATATATATATATATAAAATATATATTTCTGTAGCATGAGTGTCCATTTGCATTATAACATTTGAACGGTACAAGAGAACACAAAAGTGGCACGTAAAAGGACACTCACATTTTATATATAAATATATATTTTTATATATTTATATATATATATATATATATATATATATATATATATAATGTGAGTGTCCTTTTACGTGTCACTTTTGTGTTCTCTTGTACCGTCCAAATGTTATAATGCTCTCCTGAGTGCTTCTACATCATCGATATAGAAGCATGTATGTGCATACAGGTATAATCAACAGCCGATTGGTTGCAAGATGGAAAGCTTCTCTCGAAGAACGAATGTAACCGCATCACCAGAGTGGACGCCGTTTTCGCGACCTAATCTTTTAGCTTTCAGTCTTTTGGCACTGTGCTCCGCAATGTTCGCTTCGTGAAATCTACATACACTAGCCGGTAATGTGACGAAGCTGTTATGTAAGCTTTGCTGGCACTATCCATCACGATGCCTGAACTTGCGTTTTTTTCCAGTCGTTAATGCTCGAATTGAGTCTCTAATTTTTTTCGTGTCCCAGATTGATAGATATTTTCATGTTTTTAGTCCTACGGCCGCACTGGTGGTCCGACGGAATTGTGCGTATCTTTGTTCAGTTGAAGTGATTCTCTGTTGGGTGAATTCTTCTCGGGTCTTCCACCGGGTTAATGTCTCCATAGCTGCCGACGTTTCGATTCCCGACTCGGTCATCGTCTTCAGGGCTTCCCACTCAGAAGCCCTGAAGACGATGACCGAGTCGGGAATCGAAACGTCGGCAGCTATGGAGACATTAACCCGGAGGAAGACCCGAGAAGAATCCACCTAACTCATACGCCGGGAAAGCACCAGATCTTTCATGATTCTCTGTGTTACAATATTTCCAAAAGTTCTCGCATACTAGGTTTAGATCTGTAACTGATGCCGACGTCTTAATTTGGGTGCTCAGTGAATATCAAAATTCTTAAAAACGTTCGTAGTGTCTCTTAATTTGATTCTTGAGATTAGAGTCCGCAACGGAAGCTCCATTCTGTCCAAAACCATCGTTTTAACTAATGGATATCGCGGGTGTTTGTTTAGTTCGCACTCATGTAATTTTAGAGGAAAATCTTTTAGTCTGATAATATTCATTTTTTGTGTAAACTTATTGTTTTATCACATCCGATGTTTTCCCTTGCAAATATGTTCCGTGGTGTGAAGTGGCTATTTTACGTGAATGAAGCAGAGTTAATTTTTCCAGACGCTAGGGGACACAACTGCCTCAATTCAATTCTTCGTTGTAATTGTTCATGCATAAATCACTCTGTTTCTGGTTTTCAAAGAAACTGTAAACACGGCTTTCACGGCACCCAATGATCTTCTTTAATGACCGGTCCTTTAAACAGAAGCCTTCAATTTACGGGCACCTGCCAAAAGCGAAAATGTAAGAGAAGGGCAGCAGAACCGGACCGTAGCCAAGTTCATAAAACATGAATTTCAGGTCGCAGAGCTGTAAAAAAATTCGATTTCATCAGTCCCTGTATACCATTGACTAAAGGATTAAGCTTCTCCTTGATCTCAGTTTTCGGGTAGTTACTGACTTTTAGACAGGCGTTAATTGCTCAGCCTTGGACATAGTCACTTCTGGGGTTGGCCATGAGTATGGTTTTTATAGCTTTTTGGGCTGTGTGAGAATTTGAAAACCGTGAATTCGAAGATGTCGCGGGTAATAAAATCGTGAAATCGTAAGTGTTAAACAAAATAGAGTTGGCAAATGCACTAAATTTACAAATGATAAATCTATCCAAGGCACGGAGAGAAATAAATCATTAATGTTTGATTCTAATTCAGTGGGAGTGTATACCCCTAATTACGATTTCTAAAAGTGAAATATATAATGCTTAGGTGATGAAAAGATCCAAATATATTCATTATTAAATTCTCGTCACACAAGCAGTCACGAAACGAAATATTGTAGATTAAAAATAACTTGTAATCATAAATTTCTAACCATAATTAATAGTGTAAGTTTTAGGCTATAAAGAGAGAGTGAGAGAGAGAGGGAGAGAAAGAATCGAGAAAACTGCGTGAATATGATAGAAACTGTCAGATATATTCATTGAACGAAAATATTGCCCAAAACTTCAAGTATAAACCTTTCTGTAAATTTACCATTCAAGTAAAAAGTAAATGGACATCGCCTTACTTTTCGACTCTAATCCGGAAAATTATTTCGCTTTTCATTTCAATTCATGCGAAATTAAATATATATTTTTTACGGTGCATGTTAAGTTTTTGTTTAAAACACGGAATTATGACTAATATAACTTCTAATTTTCCGATTTCCTGGTTATTGACGGAACGAATGATAAATCTTCGGAAAATTAATGGTTTTGGCTGGTATGCGTTCGTCGGTCGTGTAATATACAATGGCTCGAGCATTTAGAAACTTTACATAAAGTTTAAGTACTTCAATAAAGAGAGAAGTTTAAAAAAACCGTGATATCAACCACGCCCTACACGTTCACTTTCTAACCGAAAAAATGCAGTTTAAAACTTATCATTTACTGATTTAAGATTCAGATAAATAAAGTAGTCCATTTCAGAATATGTATGATGTTTTATGGTGCCCATGAAAAACGTCGCGAGGTCATACGATTCCATTGGATCGTGAGTGACCCAACTAATAGACAACATTTTAAATCAAGATACGGATAGAATGCTCTTGATAAAATCTTTTAAGCTTGTTACATAGAACAAATTTTCCGAGTTCTCTCCGCCTCTGCGCAAGTACCATATTACTTGCGGGTGTAACAGCTGGAAAGAGAAAGCTTGGGTACATGCAACGCTGTGGTCAAAGCAATTGCCGCCAGGGGCTCTCATGCGTTTTCTCACGTCATCCGTCCTCAATTGAAGTGAGTCGTGTTTCGTTTTCACTTGGAAGGGCAAAGAGAGGGGTGAAGGAGAAGGGGGAGGGGGCACTCGCGGAAAAAAATCAGTACCTCGAAGTGGCCTAATTGTCATGCTTACCATGTAGTCATTGTGTACACACACTTGGCTTTCAACAAATATTAGTCTTGCAAGTTCACACCTTTTAACATTCGAGTTTATCGGCGGCATGGAGTGTTGCGAATAAGGTCGCTAAGTTTGAATATCTTCCGAGAGAGAAGGTGATGGAGGATTCTTTATTAAGTGTCCGTCATTTTGCATGCATATCCGAAATATTCATCTCACCGTGCTCTGCTTCGTGGTTTTGACCCCTTGGGTGCTTTCAAAGAGTAGACTATGAAAGTTTCCCCCAAAGTTGAATTTTAGCGAATAATTTTGAGAGGAAATATCTGTGTCTTGAGAGCTTCCCGAGGCAAAAGTTTGAAGCCCAAGGCCCGTAATCAATGGCGGTTATCCAGTGGTGGCGTTAAGAATTAATTCCCGCCTCCCGAGAATGGAACGCTTTCTATTAAGATAGACGGATTAAGGATCCTTATTTACCAAAATATTTATGGTTATTTTAATGTAAAGTCGAGGTCAAAAAGTAACTAATTGTAAATAATTGAGCTATTAATTGGTAAAAAGAATTAATGGCAGTATGCCTCCTCTTCAGAGTTACATTTTTTTGTAGTTTTCGTCTGTCAATACGTATGCCTTTAAATGATTTTTGATTACCATGTCCAAAATAGAAATCAGTATTTTTAGTGTCAGTGTTGGCTTTAATTCTCCATTCAATGAGTGAATAGTCTCAATCACAATTCCATTCTCATGGCTTCCTCCCCCATAGGAATAAAAAAATACATTAATAATATGAGGTGAGACGTAATGTAATTATTGTTTCTAAAAATAAAATTAATGAAAAACATTAATTTTCTACTTTAAAATATTCTATTTAATCGCGATTTGTTCAACTCATGGGATCGTTTCAATTATCTGAAGGTGACCGTATTTTCGGCAATGTCTGATGCTGAAGTTGACTATCTAGGAATGTACCCGAGGATGACTTCAAACGTTGAACCTTGCCGTGACCAGATGGAATATTTTGAAGTGAAATTTCTATTATATTTGCGTAATTTACTTTTTATAGTTGATATGAATAATTTTCAGGGCAATGGTTCTTCCTCACTTGTTTGTATATTGATTTGGAGATGAATGTTTTATTAAGGTTCAATCGACTGTAATTTTATGATGATTTACGTATTGGTTTCATATATTTTGCATTCCTACAAAGAGTGAGATTTAGAATAATCCTGTAAAATTTAAGACTTCACGGTAGCTGATAACTTTTTAGTAACTTATTTTAAAATAACCAAATAGCATTATTCGTAAATAAACTGGTTTTAATATTTTCATGCACATATGTTCAGGCTAGACCATCTGCTTTTGCCATTTTATTTCGCCAATCAATGCTGATTATTTAGTAATAATTACTTGATAAAAATGTAAAAAAGACTAAGTATCTCAAGTGTTTGAATTTAAATTAAAACTGTTCTTTAGACACGCAAAAATCGGCCGGCATTCTCTCGAGGGTCAAGGAGTAGTATTTGAAGAAATATTATTAGTGGATCCAGTATTTATTCTTAATGAACTAGCCCCAGTGTGGAGAAAATTTCGTGCTTTAACCTAAATTATTTTCGTTGAAATGGTTATAGTTCCTCAATTTTTAAATGTCTATTATAGATTTATTTCTTAAAGAATCGTAATTTGCTCTTTGAAAGCGTGATGGCCTATTCATTATCTTCAAATAATATCCCCTCAGAACGATAAAGCGGTGATTGCTCCCTCCACCATCGGGATATGTATTTTGAACAACTCGGGTAATTGTCGGACTAAGTTAGAATTCTTCTGGAGAGCGACTGATGAATTAATGGACAAAAATAAAACGATAGACATATTAACAATTTTATAATTTTAAGGACTTTTTTTCAACTGGCATTACCAAAGAGTTGAGCACGAACCGATAAGACATTAGGGCTTCTGATGGTGGCGGATATATCCACAACCATTTCTCTCTTACCTCCTTTTACGATAGGAAGACGAATAAGACGGCTGCAGCCACGTCACATGCCGCGCGCTCCCTCGACTCCTCGGGTGAAATATTCCGAAGGGGTCCGGATGAAATTCGGCATTCACTTTCCGAAGTTTTCCGCCGATTGGTGTACTTTCACCCTCGCTCTCTCACCCCTCCCGCAATCCGGGAAAGACCGTCGAAAACAGTCGGATGCGCCCGCGTCACGGGTTGGGAGGGGATAAATGGTTTTCGGAATCCTTAAGCGACGCACGTGATACATGGTGACAAACATGAACATAATTAGGGACACACGTGAGTCCGTGTGGGGTGCCTATCTCTCTGGGGAAACATCCCTTGCCCGCCTTCTACCCCCTTTGTCTCCCTCAGCTCCATCCTCCCCGCGCAGTCTCTCTCTCCCTTTCGTTAATTTCGTTCGCTCGGACTCTCCTCCTCCTCTCCACGTCCCACACCACCACCCCCATCTGCGAAAAAACTCTCTCTCTCTTCCTTCCTCCCCTATCTCCTCCTCCCACCAACCCACGCCGCCAAATCCCTCTCTCCAACCCCATCCCGCCTTGGCGGTCCTTCCCACTCCTTCCATCTCCCCCCCTCCCCTCCTCCCTCACTCCATCCCACCGCCCGCCCCCTTCCCTCCTCCGAGCCGAGGCCAACCACTTCCACAAGCGCGCCGAGGCGGTGAAAGTCATCCCACCAGCGAGATGCCGCCCGCAACAGAGTAGTACGATAAGTTCCCACTGACCCAGTGCACTCTGGCGTAAAAATGCGGAAGTATTTTTCGCCACTCTCGCGAAGTGAGCCGGCGAAAGGGCGAGCAGCCAATGGAGCAGCGGAAAGAGATTTTCCGGCGAATTTCGCTCCTAGAAAAATCTGTTGTGTGTGTGTGTCTTTTTATACCTTCTGCGTCCGTCCATTCGACGCGCTCATTGCTCCTGAATGTAAAGATGGAGAAGGAGTTCGTGTGGCGTCACTAGCGTTCGGAATGGCTCTCAAAGCCACCGAGGGAGATATTCGTATTTTTTGTCACTAATAAATGAAATGTACAGGTATATTCCTAGGGTCGTGAAAATGATTTTATTGTTTTGAGAAATAATGGGTGAATCGATGCCACGCTCTTTAATGACACCCCTGGAGACAAATGTTTTCAATGAATATTCTTTGAATGCCACCAGAAGATGGCCAACAAAATCTTCTTAACATTCTTAAATTTTTCAATTGCAACTCTACATTCTTCGTTCTTCCCTCCCAAGGTTAACTCTTCATTCAGCCTTTCGTTGCTCAATTATATTTCCCTTTGCCCTTATGTAGTTTGTATTCTTATATCTGTCGCAAAATTTCCTTCATAAGAAGATACTGCCATCTCTTCTTTTCTGGACATATTTTTGGAAAAAGACCCGCTGTTCTCAACCTATGACCGCCGGTGAAAGATATTTAATTCAGCTCCAAAAGTTCTGAATAGCAGCTTCTTGACTTTTACTGCCGAGAACTTTTGATTGCGCTTGTTTGGCTGGGTTTATGGATTTCAAATCTCATTAATGGCTCATAAATTATGTTGTAGGAGATAATATTTATAAATGTAGATCAGGAAGTATAGCTCAGTTTTTTAAAGATTTTCGAATGCTGAACTTCATCGGAAAGAAAACGCTGCTTCTCCCGGGAAATATTTAGTGAGTAAAATGTACACATTCGTCTTAATTCAAATTGTTCGAGTTGATCCTTGCACAGATTTATTTTATTCGCAACATTTTATGGATAATGAAATCTGTGGGTTTTACAAATATTTGGAGAAAAGAAATTGTAATTCTATCTACTTCTCATATTACTTTTCGTGATAATCGGCATTCCATTTAAAATGCTCAATTTTCTCCTTGCTTCTTTGTTAAAGTTTTGCAAATAACTGACGCCGGCATAAACTCCTTGATCAATTCGTCAATCCATCCTACATATTCTCAATTCTCTGTACGTTCCCATCGGTATCACGGGTAACTTCAAAACCGCTCGGATTTTTTTCCTTTTTTACTTTGGTGTTATTAAGCAAGATTAAATTCATCACCATCAACTGTCATCATTCATGTATTTGGTTTTACGTAGTTTTCCATTCGTTTTATGGTGTCGGCAAACCTATCGACATATTCTATTTGTTCTTCAAACCTTCTATAGTTTTTTACTTTGACATCTTCTATCATGAATAACTTTAATGGCCGGGTGTGAGTTGATACCTCTGCCTCAAGTCTTTATGGTGACTCGAAGAGTAAGATGCAGATGTAGATATTCTTCATGTATGTCAACTTCCTCCGCAGTTCTTCCCGTTCACTTTTTCCTTGACGACTACCTTCATTCTCGTCGTCGTGTCTCAAAATGTGTCCTCCATTTCTCAGTTTTCATTAAAGTTCTTTCTCAGCCCGCTCTTTTTTAGTTAATGGATCTGTTTGAAAGACCATTTGTTCTTCAATGCTCTCCTATAGCGACCGAAGAACACACTTCCATTGCTTCAGATCTCTCTTTACCCGTTGCGGTATTTTTTTCTGCTTCACTGCAACAGGAAAGCATGCTCCGGGTATATTTATGTTTTACTCGTAATAGAGTTTCCTTACTTCCAGGTTTGTGTTTCCCGCTGTCAAATAGACATTTCTTCTGGAAGAGTGCCTTCTTTGCCTGAGTTATTTCGCTAATTATGACCTTATTGCTGCCTCTATTTCTTCTAATTCTAGTTTCGGATTGGCAGAACTCGTTCATATCTTCTCGCTTTTGATTTCCAGTTTCCCAGTCTCCTGTATTTTTTCCGCAGACCATAACCTTAATTGTGTTTTTATCTTAAGATTGTTAATTTATATCTCTTTATTGGTGTATACAGGTGCTCTCTACAAATATCTCTTTTTCTGTGTGACTTCAGCCATATCGTTGGTAAAATGCACTTACGGATTTTTTTTTGCTTGGAACTTTCTGGAGTACTTATTTATCACTCGCTAGAAGTATGTATGCATTGAAGATAATGGGCGAGCGTATTGCTTTATTCATTTCTTAAGTTATTGTTTCTTAACGTCTGAGCCCACGTGTAGTCACAGCCACTTGGTTTTAATGCAGGTTACGGAGCATATATTTGTCCTCAAATATTCTTCAGTGTAGGAATTATTCATTTCCACCGCGAGTTATTGAATGTTTTTTTTTTGCAGATTCTCGATCTCATTTGAGTGTCTCGTTATCATTTTTCAATAACAGTTCCCTTGATAATTTCCCTTGATAAGTTTCCATATAAGTTTCCAATCTTTTCCAATCTCTATATAAGTTTCCTAAAGATCAAAATAGCTCTTCTTGTGCCCTAATTTCTAGTACATTTAAACTGAGTGTCATCAAGGACCTCTACTTTACGTTCGAGTCCATTGTAAATGCCTGCTGAAAAATCCTCAGCACATGCGTCGTCAGGCAGATGGTTCGAAAGTTTTCGTATTAATACGTATGGTTTCTTCTCTTTTGAAATTGGCATTATTGTGTTTTTTTTTCTGAAATTACATTGGTATTTTTCCAGTTGAATTCATGCCAGGGATGATATAGAACGACTTGGATATAAAGCTCAGTTAAGCTATCTTCGTATTGATCTCTTCCATTGCCAAGTCAATCCAAACTTTCCATCTTTTGCCTTTTGTATTTGTCTGTGTAATTCCAAATCATTTAATCGGCCGCATTTCGTTTCAGTATATAAGGACCATGGGTTCTGTATCACTTATCACACACATCATTTGAATTAATTTATTTTTTCCTTAACATAATATTATTATCCGGCAGTGTAGTAGAAATAACTTAAACTGTGAGAATTTACATTTTAAAATACAGTTAAGATCATGTAGTGTATTGAAAAATCCGATTTTGTTCGTCAAATACATAATCTAGCGATAACGGCCACGATGTTTCCCTACCACCGATGTAATCATTAACCAGATCATGCATTTTAGCAATATTTTAAATTAGCGATATCGTTGTGGTGAAGGAATGACCAGACCTATTATTTCACTAAAATTATCCAAAGTGACAATCGTACCAAGATTATCTGCGTTTTCTATATCTCAAGCCTACGTTTTTTTTATTTCAAGTTAACCAGCACTTCTTAGAGAGTCTTGAACCCTACATAGTACGAAAGATTTAAGAGAAGTGGAGATGTGATTACCTGTGTTATACTTTAATTAAGCCGTTTCAAGGATCTTTTATAAATAAAATCGCTATTTCACCTCACTTTTCCCACTTACGTAATTTTTTTCTTCCCAAAGGCTCCTTAGGTAGAAAATACTTCGGTCAGGGATCTACTTAATCTTTTCAGAATTGCCCTCTCTCCTCCATAAAATTTACGTTTTACATCTTCATTAATCTCTTGGCCCTTTTTTCCACCGTTATGAGTATAATAAATTCCTATTTCTATGCTTACTTACTTTCTAAAATGCACATTTACCCGATATTCATTCATTTTAATGCTATGCATCACCATGAAATGTTCCAAAGAAGTAAATAAATTGTTCAGAGGCAGCATGACTCGAATGAGAATTTACGGCGCTGAAATGGAGCGAGCGGTATTTTAAATTTCGCTTCCGCACCAGGAGTTTATCGTTCTCCGGAATACAATCTTCATGCGCCGTCATTAGTGAATGCCTTGGCGTCCCGAATGAGACACGCTGCCGTCCATCACCAAAAGGCGCGGACGTAATTTTTAAACCGTGGCGGGACGACTTCAGTTATGAACTTTGGGGATAAGAGGGGCCGAGTGTGGGGGTAGGGAGAAACAAAGTGTCGATCCTTCTACTCCGCCAGGATTGAATCCAATTATCAGGGGGGAAGGGGGGTGATTGTGGACAGGCGGAGGGATATCTCTTTTCGTTTCCTCATAAGGGCTGTCGGAAGTGCTTATTCACCCAAGTCGTCTTCATCTCACTCTGCGAATCTCCTCTTCCGCCTTTTGAGTCCGCCCCTCTCCCAGCCCCAAACCCAACTCCTCCTTCCCTTCCCTCCCCCCCAACCCCCTCAGCTTCACTTTCTCACTTTCACCGTGCAGAATCTCTTTCACGGCGAAAGTGGCGACGGGCGGTAGCCGGGTCCACGTGTGGTCCGTTTGTCGAGTGCCGTGGCAAAGGCGAGGCGGGCGTGCAGACACGCGCCTCGTCCACGTGGAAGAATTCCCAGTGGTCTCTCGCGGTTAAGGACCGGCTTCGAGAGAAGCTACTGATTGACGCCAATGTTTACGTACCAGCGGGGCGGAGATTTTTGGGGGTGGGAGAAACCTCGTATGTTAATGCACGTCTGACATGGGCCTTCGGGTTTGAGTTCGCTCATCTGCTCCCCTTTCGCCTAGCTGTTTCCCACTTCAAATCCTTTCCCTGCGCTTGTGCGGACGTGCGAATCAGTTCGAGAGAAGTTTTGGTGGAGGGTCAAGGCGCCCCAACGTGAATGTAAGTTAAGTCTCGATTGGGAATCCAATAAACGGAAAAGGATATTTCCTAAATATATTTGTAATGCTTCGGGAAGCTGCAGTATTGGTAATAAATGTGAATCAGCAAGAATATTTTTTGCGTTAATAGCATAAGTAGGTACACACTGGTACGGTTACGTTAGGGCTCTATGAATCTAGTAGGGCTACCCTTTCTTTAAGCGATTGTTTTTCGTTAGGCCGTTTGGCAGTGGCCTATGAGTAGGAACATATTTTAACCGATCTTTCTCACCCAAAAACACTGTTAATAACTGAAAATAGTATTTTATAGAAGAAAAAATAGACCATTTTAATGTTTTTAATTCTTTTTTGACACATAACGTGACTGAAAATTTTTGAAATTTTTCATGAGTTAAAAAAGAATAACTCTAAGTTTAGAACTCAATAATTTCCATTCACACAACACCAGGGTTTCTTAGAGCTAACCCCCTAATTTTTAATGCTCACTAGATTTTAGACAAGGTATTTTTGGCAAGTTACATGAACGCTGACAGTCAACATTTGAAATTACATATAATTCCAAGTGTATCTATATAAAACCCCGTAACCCACCGCTATGTTGCTTGACCGGGGGCGAATTCACAATAAATGGGCAACATCAAAATGAAGTGTTTCTTAAGTGTAAGTTACTAATAGACGTATCAAATCATTCAACTAGCGTAAACAATTATGACAGCAATTTGATTTGCTACCGTATTTATGTAAATTACGCTTCTAAGTTTAAAGTTCTCTCCTCGGAGGCGATTTTTTCAAAAAAATTCATTGAACATTTTTATTGTTTTATGCAGACGAGAAACTTTGAATGCTATCCTGAAATTATTGTTTCTTAATTTATTTATGAATCTCGATGTTTTTAATTCATACATGATAAATTGAAATTTACATCATCCCAGTCAAGGCGGATGATTTTTACACTCTGACATTGTTGCGTTGCAATGCACATATTCGTATAGCGGATGACACCGTTAAAAGTTGCTGTTGCGGCATCTTCCGTAGTTTCTTAGAATTGGACTTCATTATCTTTTTATTGTACTTATAATTTAAATTTAATGTTAAAGATATTGTTTTATCAAATTTATACTTTAAAAAAATATTTTTCCTCATTGGAAATTTTACCACCCGGCTACGGTGGTGCGAATTCTGTTTTTGTTAATATTTGATGAAAGTGCATAAAAATGATTTTTTCATTAAGTTTACTTGAAAAATAAGCAATATTGAGATAAACTCAATCGCTTCTCCGGCTCCGATATGAGTTCATTATTCTATCATAACTGTCATCTTCTGGTGCCACTGTGCATGAATCTAGTGCTTTGGTATTCATTACTATTCTATTTATGCTACCTGCAAATAGTTATTCAGTTATTTTTTTGCTATAAAAGTATCTATTTATCTCTTAAGAAATAATCTATGTATTTACTCGTACATATACATCCACGCAATACCCCGCAAGCCCACGAAAGGATTTGTGGACGTTTATTTTTAATTTAAATATTAGTTATGAAATTTAGTCATTATTTATACCTTCCATACTAATAATTTTGATAATTCACTCGAGTCCACTCCACCCGGCATCCCTCCGTGAAATTCTATTTAAATATAGTTATCATGACCGATAATTCTACAAGTTACTCGTACGTAAGTTTTGGTATGGAAATATTCCAGCTGCTACTGTGAGATACAGAGCTGGTTAAATCATGGAGTAATTTCCACAATATTATCTCGCTGAAGTGTGTAGACCAAATTGTTTATGTGCTAATTTGTGAAAAAGACAAAGGCTCTCGAAGAAAGCTTCTCATCCTAGGAATCAGGAAATATTGTTCAAGCAGGTTAATCAAATCCCAGGCAACAGAAAGGTCTGAATACTTAATCATCTTCGATCGAAATGTAACACCTACTTTCGTGGATTTGATTGCTCCAAATTTTTGACCCGCTGGGGATACCGGGCCAACCACCGCATCGTAACAAAAGGAGCGGAGGAATTTTTCCCCCGTTTAATTTACACTTGACCTTACATGTCCCACCATCCTTATCTTCGGTGTTCCTGCGACCACGCACGCAACTCCGGGCCTTTCCCTTTCTCCCTCCCTCAGTGGGTCACTGGTGTCCGGTCACTCCACCCTCCATTCCTCCTCAACACCTCCCCACTTCCCACACACCCTCTCAACCCACTTAATTTTCCCTTCACCTCACCCACCCCTTCGCCTTCTCACCACCTCCACCTTGTTCGGCTGCGGCGAAGCCTCCCCACGGAACTGGTTCCACCGCCCGTTCCCCAAAACCTTCCGAACTCCTCCGGTCCTGAGCCCCGGCGAAGAAAACGCGTGAATGTGTCAGCCTGCCCGGAGGCATTGATTTTTTTTTTGTTTCCCTCCTGGCACTACCAAATTTACAATGCCTGCCCGTGAGTCGGACGGGAGATCCTTCGTCTTAGTGGGACCTGAGGCAAAATTTACGAGGGAACGATATGTAAATCGGTGGTTGTTCTTCTTCCCTAAGGGGCGTGTGAAATACGCACATAAGCAGGGTATGGAGGCCAGTTTCTCTCCCTGTTTCACTTGTGGTTTACCGTGAAGATATGGCAATCACCCGAAAAATCACGCAGCTTGGATGGAGTTGTAGTTATTCATAGCAATGTTATTTAAAACATTTGTTTTTTTTAACTTTTTTCAAATCGTTTCAAAGACTCATAAGATTGCGCCTTTCTAATGTACGAAACGTTTCTTTTTTACTCCATAACTGTTTATCTATTTCCTCCCAATTGGTTTAACATAACATAACCAGCCATTAGTCTTATTGATGATTGTTTAAAATTTACTTAACCTAGAAATACTATTTATGAGTATACCACAGGAAATACCTAGCCAATCGATTGCTGAAAATTCCCATACCTTATATGGCCTACATATTTTTTTCTTTCAGAAAGTTTCAAAAATAAGGGTCCAAGACATGCCAAATTCCACAGTGGTGGTCAATTTCCATTATTTTTACTTTAAAAAATCAGTCCTGCAATTGCATGTTCAATTGAGGGGTTTTTGAGGATCTTCATAAAGTTCGTAGTTAATGGTAATCGCTATACACGCCATAAATAATGCTTATCTGTCACTTTTATTCGCCCCAGTATACGGCACTAATAGCAATATTTTACAATTAATAGAACCCTGTAAGCCCCCGCTGGGGTTTGTGGCAGGGGAGTGAATACACACCAGACTACTTTAGACCCAAAATTCTCTCCTAGAGCGGTCGGACAACGTTATTCTGATTCCATATACTTCATTGGAAAAATAACATATTTAAATTTAATATATATAATTTTATAAAAATGAACTCTCCTGCTGTAGTACGATGAGCTAATAATACATTTTTACATCATCGCTAAAAAGATGTCCTTCTAATTCATGCTAGTGATTTAATCTGTAATTTAACCTTCGCTCCGAGAGTGATTCCCAACCTAGAATCATTAAAGCGGGGTTGTAAATTCTAAATGATAGTATCTAGAGGATACTCGGTGAATGGCAAAAGTGTTTCATTATCTGATTATTATTAACGATGTAAATTCTTACCAATAAAATGTTGTACACGAAATATTATGGTATAATCCGCTGCCAAAACCACGTAGATTCAAGGTTATCGGACATGACGTCAGGGATTTTGGGGTAAGTATGCATTTAATGTATGACTTAATGATAAAAATTTTTGCTCTCGAGAATAAAAACAGCGGGATAAAAGAATTTGATTGCGCTTGAGTTATTTCATATTAATCACGAAATTGATATTTATAATTCCCTTTCAATAGCTGAATGAATAAAAAATTCTAACTATAATTCATTTTGAAAATAAGCGGCCAATGCCTTGAAAGTACTATTTGGAAGCATCCGGGCCCATCCCGGAGATTTATTTCCTCAGGGAAGGAGGGCATGTTTGCCTGGAATTAAACGTTTCGCCCTTGGAGGCCCGAACCAAGACTTACGAGTTAGGCCCAAGATCCATTGCCGACATCCGACGGAGTCGGGCAATGGAAGACGAAGGCAGAGACCACAGAGCAATCTCACTTTCACCTTCGCCTCTCCCCGAGTATGAAAGGAAGTGTTTTTTTTGGCAGTTACTCGCTCTTGAACGACAAAATAAAAGAAAAAAACACAACAAATTAATGTGAATGCAAACTATGACCTTTTCCGATTTTCTCCCGACTTAGATCGAGGTTCCCTCCCCCCATCCCACTCCGCGACCCCCTCTCCCGTGTATGCATGCGTAAATCCGTGGGTCAGCACGGGGCTCTGGCTTGAGCATCACCTCAGAATTCTCGTCTCTTCTCTCTCCAGTAATCCCTCCTCCCCACACCCACGTCCCGTCGAGAAAACGGACGTTCTGAACAGCTTCCCACTCTCCTTCCCCTAATCCTTCGCCGGCGGCCCGAGGGAGCGTGGGAGGATGGGACAACCTCGAAAACTCGTGTGGCCTCACAGTCGAATTGTTGGGGGATCTAGTTGGTGGTTGAAAAAAGAGAGTGACCCATATACAAAGGTGAAGGTTAAACGCGGCAACGGAAAAAGTCCCGGTAAAACCTGTGCGACCCGAGCACAAGAAAGGTCTGACCGTGATGTAGGTGATGAAAAATTGGTTGGTATGGGAGGACGAGAATGTGTGAAAGGTCGAAGGCAATCGGGATTGTCGGACCGAAGAGGACCTCATCGGAGATTATTGGTGTCCCTACAGGGCCATGCGTGATAGGAAGGGTCATCCTAGACATGTGGTACACATCTTGAAACTTCACGTGAGCTAAGCAAGCACTCAGTTTTCTCACGCAGGAAATAGGCAACACGACAATAATTTATAGCATTCAGTCAGGGTATTTTTTGTCTATTACAAAGCTCACTTAAGTTTCAAGTTCACCCAAGTTTTTCTAGGGATTACGAGTACGTACATATAAATATTTGATACAGCTTAAATTACTCAGACACTCTTCATAAATGCAAGACAAATATGGTTGTACCGAGCAGTACAGGATTTTGTATAGCCGCCGCTAGAGTAAGACGCGTTTTCAATACTTTACTTCTTTTGTTAAACTTTCACATAATTTCATTTTTTGTTTTTAATGTCTGCCAAAATCCCATGTATTTCTACCTCTCAATGATTCCTCCAACCTAGCAATGATCAAACTCTTGCAACACTCGTCATTTGGTTACAACTCGTAGGAAACGATTTATATAGTTTTTATTACGTTTAAAATTTCTGTTCGAGAATTTTTAAACTGATTTCTCACTTTGTGAACCCAGCCTCAAGACAAATCATAGAATGTGTCAATATGAGAACTACACCATTCAATAAAGGTATTTATTTTCGTGGCGCTACCTTTCACCTAGTGTAAATTTTTTAACCATTCGTCTTGAAAAATAAAATTCTGTCCTTATGCAAAACTCAAATATAAGGATAATATGACTTGTGAGGCTTTTTGAAGTTACAAATTATTCACGTGGCTTGGTGTCTAAATGTTCCAATCATTTCCATAGCCCGGAAATTGGCATCATTTTCCATTTGATGACCCCAGTACTTTTCCCATTTTCATCTTAAGTACTAGCTAATTATATGAAGTGTTTTACAAAAATTAATGAAATTGTGAGGGCAATAACATATTGACGAAAAGGACCTTAAGTGATATATAAATAAATATTAGGCAAAACTTTGATGTGGAGCAGAGAAAATGTTTGAAAAAATTGTATCGCTCCTAGATATGGCAGTAGAGGAGAGAGGATTAGCTTAGGCTGGAGAGTTTTGATATGCAGGTGTGAATAGGAATGGAAAAAAATAAATAAAAAATACGGAAAGAAAAACACAAAGAAGCGCTGTGTGAAACAAGAAGAAGAAATGTGGTAAGGTAAAATGAAAGCTTGTTAGAAGAAATTCGGAGGCACGAAAAATAGGTGCAAGCCACATTCATTCTGGGGGAAATTTTTACGTAAAGAGGTAAAGAGGAAAAAGATTAGGCATAGATCCATGATTTTCCCGACAAATACATTGAATTAGGATCCAAAGGTTATAAATGCAAGGAAGAATGAAGAGAGTTAGAAAATATATTGAGCTAAAAAATCGTCCGTTGTAATGTGGAGTGTTAGAGAAATTAGTGTCTTAGTTTTGATGACACATGGTGTTTAGCCTGTAGATTTATCAAAACTACGTAACTTGACCGGTAGACTACTGTAAATAATAACAAGGCGGCGGCGGTCCAACATTTTTATCTGTTGATGCTAAAAAATCCAATTATCAATCCTCATCATTCATACTCGATGTTTTTCTAAACGCCCAGGGAAGTTTTTAAAGATAGCCTGCATATTTTTGTTTTAATGAATTGCTTATCGGAGGTTATGTTTTCTTATTCAGTAATTTGACACTCATATTTTCCTTTCCTTATATGATAGACATTTGACGTAACATCCAGTATTTGATACACTCATGCTACATGACAACTGTTCTTAAACTTTACATGCCTGGAGTCGAAGCACCTCCTGCCATGCACTTTTCAGATGGTTTGCAGGATTGCGGGGGCATAAAAAACGGTTTGCGGTCGCTGCCAATAGCCCAAGTCAGGGTTGGACATTCCCACGTCAATCGACCCCTGGCGCACGGAGGGTGAAAGAAGGCGCTAGGGATAAGCGTGCGTTGGACCTCCCTGGATGCCGGTCCCCCTCCCCCCCATACCCTCCCCCGAAAGCATCGGTGGCGGCATCACCTTTCACCCCGTCGCTATCGGAATACATCCACTCGTGTGGTTCCTTTAAAAATCCATCCTGTGTGAAAGTTAATGCTGGGAAGCCAGTCGCTCCCTCCCCCACAGCAGGACGAGAGAATTTGCGAGGTATTTGAAGTGCTGTGAAGATGGAGTCGTGCAGCCGTTTCTATACGCGAAGGAATAATGGCAGTCATGACCTCTCCAACTACCGAACGAAAAACTACGAGCAAACTCCACCTATATCTTTATCCCCTTGAGCTGTGTGAGCAGCATATGAAGTCGTTCGCCGCCGTGCAAAGCAACTATGGTCACAATAACCTAAAACGGGCTGACGTGAGGTCGTGCTCCATTCGAAGACATTTTCAATGATCAGTTAATCAGCATGTGAGATTTGAGCTCACTTATGAGTATTTATTTTATATCCTCTTTAAGACTTTTTATTTTGGTAGTTTTTCATGGGCTTATCATGGTTTTGATAAATGGATTATTTTAAGTCTCTCTACTCTTAATTACCCGGGGGGATCGTTAAATGGAAATATATGTATAGGACAGCACGTTTACTTCATTGTCTATTTTATAATCTTGAAGTATTTTTATTGGGTGGTTATTTTTAAGGATTAAATTATCAATTGAGCATCATTATTTCCGACTGTAGAACTATGTTCTCAATGTGTGCAAAAAGAAAATTAGAAGAATTGAATTAATGAAGTGGTACTTGCATTCTCCTTTGGATGAAATTGTCTCGTGGTGTCATTTCTGAAAAATTCGAGGGTCGTTAATATATTTTCTGGCCGTGGCGTACATTACTTACCTATGCCGATATGCATTTCCTCAGGAAGGAGTGGAGGCGATAGCGTAATATTGGTGGACTTCTGGAATGCAGCCTTTGGAGTCCTTAAGCACTTGATCTCACGAGCCGCGTGGTGAGTGGCGGGCGGAGAAAGTGGCGAAATTACATAGTGCCTAACAACCAAATGTACGAAACGCTAAGGAAGCGCTTTCGACGCTTCATTTAACTTCAGGTACCCTCAACTAATAGCGTATGAGCCGCCCCTAATTGTGAATCATGAAACGATCAAATAATTACCTGTAACGCTCAGTAAATGGAATGCCTACCATTGTACGTGCGTACGATACGCTGCTAATCGGAGCCCAGCGTGTTGGCTCTGAAATGTTCACACGATTCACAAGAGAACTTTCGCTCCCTCCGTTCCTATTCGGCGGTCTCCTCGTTGATCCGCTGTCAGATTAACCCTGATGCTGGCCTTTGCGTCGTTCGCTCCTCCCACGCAACCCAAAACCCCACATGGCTTCCAGTGAGACTCCAAGAAAGGTGTCGGTTTACGCTCCGAGGGAACTTTCACCGACGGCCGTCTTTGGCCAAAATTCGAACGAATCTCCACGGTCATAGGCAAACCTAAACCTTAATTTCAATTCCCTTTGGTGTGGTTTATAAAAGGGGGGTCCGACATCCAATACAAATTTCAGCATGACTCCCGTGAAGTCGCCGTCCCGAGTCCTCTTTTCGCTTCTCTTCCGTCTCGATAGGAAGTACACGGACTATTTCGGCAATCGCATTCCGGGGACCCTGAACTTCAAATGGTGACCCAGAAGGCGGAGGAAGTCGCCCTCTTTTGCGACTAGCCCCTCAACCTCTCGAAATAATTCGTCACCCTTCTTGTAATAGGCCTTCTTGTGGCAACGAAGTGAAAGGAATCAGTTCGTAGACAAGAGGTCGAGTTAAGTAATTATACCCACAGTGTGCGAGAGACCGGACGAATCTCCATCGACGCTTCTTTAAGGCTAGACATAGCATTCAGTAGAATAGCATAGAAATAGAGTCAGGTATGACTCTATGCAATTGTGTCATATGGTATATGGTAACATTAAATATTCATAGAGAATATGAAAATAGTATTTCCCCCAATTTTATTAGGGACATAGGGTTTTTCACTATATAGAGGCCGCATGATTAAGGTGCAGTGTAGTGAGACGTGTCGGACCGCATTCTAATCAAATTTTGGAAATAACTATGTTCGTTTTCATCATGGCTACGTTATGGGCCTAATTTAGCCTGGCAATGGAAGGCTGTGGAAGGAAGGGAAGGGTAATCCTCACAAAGATATTCAACTGTCCAAAATATGAATTACAAATCACCACAAAAGGGTTTATGTTTTTATTTATATTTTGTAATTTTCTATTCACGCAGGGAATTTTTATCCATTACTTTTCCTGTCACTGCAATTTGAGCATCTGCATCCGGGTTATTATAAAAATATACTATCTCTATATAGGTTAACATTGACGTCAATTGCTAGGTTACTTCGGCTGTAATGTTATTAGTTATTAATGATTAATAGGAAACGTAGTGAATCCAGTTTTATCCTTATTCCATAACCCATTTCCGACTTACCGAATGTAATTTTGTGCATTACTATTTGAATATCGAAGATAATTTACGAGCGATAAAAATAAACGGGTTTCGTAGGGCTTCTAGTTGCTAAAGAACTGGGCTCGACTCTCAAGGTGGTCCGATCATTGTTCAAGTGCTGTCCCAAATATGATTGTGTATACCGATAATCAACTCTCGAAGATATCTCACGCATGAGGGTCTATTAGGAGTTTTCTACATAAAAAAAATGCATGCAGATTCTTGAGAAAGGAGACTGCGAAAAGACCCGAGCTTTTGAGACTCTGGGTGCAGTCTGAGAGAGCACTCTGGGTGCAGTCCGCCATTATCTGAACCACCTGACAGAAAGCACCATTCTTACAGTGTGAGCTATTGCCAAAAGGTACATGAATGAAGGAAATGAGTATACGGGCCAAACTAGATATAAATAAAAGTTCTAATGCTGGATCAGACGTGAATTGAATGATGCGTCGAGGGTATATCCATGAGAACGATATTCTGTTCAAACAAATGTCCTACGAAACAAAAGAAATCATTACAATTCTTCGATCATAATCAATAATATTTCGCATTTTACCAAAGAACACCATACCATTATTTCGTCAGCATATTTTTTTCCATTATTTATGAAAAAAATTAATGTTTCCTATCATCAGCATGACTTTTCATGATTTTATTGCGTCAAATCACGACGACCGTGCCGCGGGCTTGGACAAGCTTCTGATCTTTGCAATGCTTGGAGAGGACTATGTCGGGACGTGAATCGGATATCGAGCAATTCCGCAGATGATATCTTAATTTACCCAAGTGATTTTAATTTTGCTCGTGAAATTACTATACTCCTAAACTCAGTGTAACGAGAAAAACTAAACTAAAACAAATATGAAATCATCCGTTAAAGTAAATTGTTGTCAGTTAAAAGGAGGATCTTACAGGTTGACACAATTTTTTCAATTTTAATGAATTTAATGCAGAATAGTAACGGTATTATGGCTGTCCACGTACCATGGTAGTGGAGAATGCGTGTGATAATCTTTACATGTCTCTAAAGAGGGAGTAGCAATGCCATCTTTCATGTGAACGTTTTCCTTCTTGATTTTTTCATTAGTGTCATATACGAGTATGAAGTTTAGAATGATTGAAAGCATCATCAGACCACACAAGAACCTCCCTATAATATATCTGTAAACTACTGCAAGATATGTTTTTTTATTATGTTTAACATATATTTATGTTTTAATACTAGACATATATGCAAATTCAGGTGCTTCAATTAGATAAATTACGTGAAAAATATCTTCAAAGTCAAACTACATCTATTGTATTGTATCTTATATAAAATTGTGAAACACTGCATGAATAAAGTTTCATCTCCTTTGCTTTAAATATTTTTTATTTGCTCAGCAAAGCGTCCGTCCGTATAAAGGGTTATATTAACCACATCTGATGTAAAAGTGTTCGATGATTGAATAGATAGTATAGTAATTTATTGCTGTTGATTTGAATTAGTGAACTAGAGTGAACATTGTCGGTGTTTATTTGATCGTGTTGTGATTCACGGTAATGGAAGTTTTTTCTTCCTCATCAATACGCCCCCGCGCGCCGGTTGATCGTAGTCACAATAAATTCATCAAAAATGACTTAGTTATTTCATGACAGTTTTGTGATGTAAATTGTTTCATTTGCACGAAAGTACGAAAACGCCAAACCAGTTTCCAACAAGAACGAAAGTAGTTCTCACGAGTCCTCGTACTTTTCTTCGGACAAGCTTCTGTTATTGCCTGAGAGAGTTCATAACGACCTTTACTTCATAGATGGTAGAAGAGTTATTGGCTATAGTAGAAGAGATATTGCTCACTCCATCACTGTCTCCTAGTCACGTTCTAGAAGAAAAAATAGATAAATATTTAACTCTATATCAACATTATTGCTATCGAGTATCAGGGGCGTTAATATATGAACCGCGAATGTGCCGTGCATCAAATTACAGGAAATTGCTATTAGAATAGTTGGGTGGTTAGAAAAACTGAAATTATCGTAAATCTGGTAGCAGTTGGCATAACATATTCAATTGGAATGAGTCGGTTATTTCCTTTTGACAACGTCCGAAGGCTTTTCGCAGTCTCTACCCGCTTCCTCTTTCTTATCACCAGTGACACCATTTCCTAGATGCATTTTTTCTAATTTATGATTTTATTTTAAAAAAGGACTAGTATTCGAAAGACGGCGGATGTGTGTACTACGTTGTGCCTTGGTTTCTACCCTCCGGCGTCACCTCCACGCGGAGGTGTTTTTTCCGTTTCCTTCTCCGCTCCCTTATCTGTTGACCTATTTTTTTTTTCCTCGCAATCCCTCCCTCACGTGGGTAATCAATTTCCTTACTCTCCTCCGCCGTTTCTTTTCCTCGTTCCTCAGCGGCCGCGTTTTTATTTGTGATTTCTACCGCTCGGCGCACTTTCTCTGTTGCCTTCGCTTCGAGAGCCTATCAACCTTCATCTCGAGAGCTGCCGTCGTTCGTCGGGACGTCTTTTGCACCGGCGACGCGTTTATTTTCACCGCCCGCGACCCTTCCATTAATCCATGCGCACGCATTTGCGCCTCCCCAACGCCCTCTGTCCACGCCCCCTCTCCATTCACCCCGTCTTCCCAGCATTTAATGCAAGGTATATTGTCGAAGAACAGATCTGAGGAGTTCGACTCATCGACTTCGGGCAGAGCTCCCTCGATACATGTCGATTTCATAGATTCAGTTGTTTCTGTCAATTCGTTTGAGTCAGTGAACGGGGAACAGTTTGAGAATACCGTTTATCAGGTAATGTTGCCATGGATCGCAACATTCCTTTCCTAAAAATATCATTTTGTTCTTGCATTACATCATCTTTCTTGGTGATATTTTTTTCTCCACAAAATTGACGCCCGTTAACTTATTCATTTCGTTCTATGACGGACGTATTTATTGTAGCTACCAGTCTTTCATGTACGGAAAGTTATCCCTACTCTTCGTATACTATGCACGGCGTAGATGCACCCCCGTCCACGCACCATGCTGACGGTAGGCTGTTGGATGAAAAACATCCTCAAAAACATTTCTCTTTCGTAGATCACCTCTGTACGCCCAATGATCAAACCTTGCAGTTAGTTGGTCACCTCGACATTTTTCATCGTACAGAACTCGGTAGGTGTCTCCCGCATTCAATATCAATGTGGTTCTGATTTATCATCCATATTTTCGTTCGTCTAACCCTGAAATCAAATTTTATATTCCCTCACCAGTGGATTCCGATATTCATGTTCATGTTAGGATTACAGAAATATTCCTTTTGGATTAGTCGGATGGTTAGAAAAACTGAAATGATCGTTGGTCTGGTAGCAGCTGGCATAACGTATTCAATTAGAATGACTCGAATATTTCCTTTTGACAACGTCCGAAGGAGTTTCGCAGTTTTTACTCACCGACTTATTACATTACCTTGATAGCTCACTACCACCGTAGGGTGTGACTTTAAAATTGAGCATATATATAAATATATATGCATATATATAACACCTGAACGGCACAATAGGACACACAAATGAATGTAAATAGAAAACACGTAAAAGAACACACATTGAAGAAAGTTTGAGCTTCCGACCTTCTCTTAGGCCTTCTTCAAGTCAGAGTCTGATCTGAAGAAGACCTAAGCTCAAACTTTCTTAAATGTGAGTGTTCTTTTACGTGTTTTCTATTCATATTTTTGGGTTCTATTGTGGCGTCCAAGTGTTATATTTCTCTCGTGAGTGCTTCTACATCATCGATATATACTCGTATATACATATAAATACGTGTATATATATATAATTACATACGTATATACATGCGATATTTACTCGTATATACAATTTCCGTATACATATGTATATATTTATTTATTTATTCACATTTATATGTATATATTTAAGGAAACACACACGTATTCCGAAATTTTCTGTGCCTTAACTATCTTCTTCTGGGTACAGTAGGATCTAAGGAGAAGGATGTAATGGGTGCCGTAAACGTGTGCTTTATTCTTCCCCTCGGTTCATTCCGTCTGCGTAAAATGGTGGTTGTGCCACGGAAAGTTTTGGAATTAGTGTGAGACGAAGGCCGTAAAAATATAATTCACACTTCTCCTAAATTCCTTCTGCCCGCAAATGAAGGTGGTTTTGCCCCCGAAAATTTCGGAATACTTGTTAGTGTCCTTTTTTTTATTTCTGACTATATTTGTGTTGGCTAGCGCCATTTCTCTACGTCGATTAATTTATTGTTCGCATCTTCGAGGCTTCCATGTAAAAAAATACACACACGCATATATGTATAATTATGTATCCGCTTTATTTTGCAAGCCTTTGATATTTATCAACTTTGTCGATTTTGTCTCTTTTTAAGATCCTTTTTCTTCAATTTCGTCCATCTCTTACACTACCCTCTCGTTTAGAGTTCCGTCTTGAAGAAAAAAGCATGTAATTTCTTTTACTAGTTGCAAAAATCGTTCCGATTGGTCACCTCAACCCCCAAAGGTGCAATCCGTCCCAGAGAGAGAGATCCTTTTGCATCGCCGTGCTATTTCCGTTTCTTACGCGACGGGCTGTGAGGAGGGGGAGCAATGAGGGTGAGGCACGGGGGGTGGGGGAAGGGTGGTCGCTCGCTTCCCTCGACGGAACATGGCGCCATCTCGTCCTCCTCAACCGAGACACGCGCGAGTCAGCCGAGCGCAAAATGGCCGACCACCTCCCCCTCATCCTCGCCGTGCTCTGTCCCTCTCCTCGCCGCCCTCACCGGTGTCGTGTCACGAACGGGGTTATGCGAGTGGGTGGTTGGGGAGGTAGCTGGGCTCGTAAGTACGTATATACTCAGCCGCACGCCCCGATTACAATTGGACGTGGTCGGCGGTGGGGTGAAACGATTTCGGACAACGGCGAATACGATGGCGAATACTTCGGCAAATTCCCACCGTGGGGCCGTCGAAAGAAATTGGATTCTTTCTCATGATCGGTGGGGCGGAGCGAAGTCGGAAAAGGGCGGAAATTCGTACGAGCGAAACCCTATATGTGATTTTGGTGGTTTATTCCGACGTTTAAAAATGTCAAGCTGATTTACTCACGATAGCATTTAGTATGTTTGTTAACCCTTAATGAAGTAATGAATGAGGATATGCTGCCCGTGCCCAAAGACGAAAGAAAAACTTAGAAAACTAGACCTACAAACAAATTAAGCATCACAAATAGAAGTGAAAGGAATAATGGGGGGATGTAACTGAAGGTTCTCACTGGAGCCTAAATGAAGGGTCGCTTCTTTTCATTAACTGGGGAGGATAAGAATCCGTAGCTTGTCCGGATGGGGTAAATTCCATGAATAAACAATTATCCGGGAAACTTGAAAAAATATAAAATGCTGTATTGTAATTTAAATAGAAAAAATAATACATCAAATGAAACATTCTTACATGACATACTCTAGAAAGATGACGGCGACCAATTTTATGAACACCTGGTTAGAAGGAAAGGCGATAGGTGAAATATTACAGTTTAAAAAATGGTGATGGAACTCTAACCATGGCTGATATAGAAAAGGGTTAATATCCTTTACAATTGATACGCAAGTATATTTATTGAGACAGTAAGCATAAGAGACAATTTGGAAATGCCATTTAATCATCTGAAACGTGAGGAAGGGGCGAGTACATCTTATTATACATTTACACAATACTCCGCTTATACACAACTCTCGTGTATATACGTGCACGAGAGTTGTGTATAATCTAACATAATCTACCTTAAGCTAACATACATATAGGTGTCCAGAAATCCTTCAAAGTGATGTATAAATGCATTTTTGATTGGTTAGCAAATAACGGGATGTGTATCAATGTTAACAAATTTAATTTCATTACTTTTAGTAACAAAGGAACTAAGGAATACTACAATTTATCGGGTAAAAGCGTGATAGTTGCAAAGATTTAGGTGTAATTTAACCAAGTATTAAAGATGGGGGATGAGCGTGGCGTAATAGATTAACAAAGATTTCAAAATACTTCATCTACGCAAAATCCTGCTGTGAGGCCGTTGGCGGAGGTCGTTAGGGAGCTAGCCATTCAAGGCAAATATCAGGTCACACATGCATCTCCCGATTCCCTCAACCTGCATCTTCAATTCAACGCCCACAATTAAGTATTTACATTCATCGACATATTCTTCTCTCTCACCTCCTACATCATTAGTATACTTCTCAACACCTCTCCTTCTCCCCTTTCCCCGGTCAATCTCCACTCCCTTCCCTTTCCACCCATAAAGAAGCAACCATAGCCGGGAACCCTTTCCATGGATCTCGCGAAAGCTTGTAGTGCTCGGATGCTCGCTACGGAACGTGGTGTCACGGAGGGATGATTTGTGTGGGAAGGGTAGGGAAAAAGGGAAGGATGGGGAAGAATTTTAGATCCAGATGGAATTTTGCATGTTGGGGACAAATCAAATGCCCTTAGAGCAGGCACAACCCTAATAATCACAGCCGTTCCTCCTATGCGCGCTTCATGGAGTTGCGAATAATAGTTACTTGTGGCGAGAGTCATAAATGGGCTTTTTATCACAAAAAATTCATATTTCTGTCAGAAACTATAATTATAATCAAATATCGTACCCATTATTCTCTATATGTTTTGCTCATTGATTTGATTTCAAACTGAAAGTAATTTCGTTGACTCTGAGTAGCACTGGCTTAGGTAATAAGGCAGAGAAGACTCGAAAATCAATGCAATTTCATGCCTTCTAATGCCAAATCAGGAAATATAACGAGGAACATGGCGAGTTCGACATTTTGGCTGAAGTTCAAAGAAAAGAAAAAGATGCCGTCCATTATCGAAGAAGGATCTCAATCCAGCAACCCCCTGGGTGGCGCAAGAAGGAAGGAGCAACTCCTGAGCACAGAGCAACCTCCCCTCAGGTCAATGCGATAAGCTGGCACATAGCCGAATTTAGAAGAGAGTACATTTAAAGCAGTCAAAGGCAAATTTTGGGAGCATTGTAAAAGTGTCACACAAGCATCTTCTGCCCTTTTACCCGCTGAATCTAGTACTGCGTATGCTCTCGAGACGACTTAAAAAATTTCGAGTTTTCCATGCCTTCTTTTTTCCTCTTTCTCCCTTCCTCAAGGATATAATTTCATAAATTTTTAACTATTTCCTTACTTACTCAGCTCTGGTATGTCATGAACGCTTATTTAATTCTCATCAGGAAAATGCTTCTGAGCAAAGAAATTGCTAATTGGGTTGATATTTCGGCAGCTGAGCAGGGGAACCCCGATTCAAATGCTAGCAATGCCGATGCAGACTTCCATTCAAATTTAAGGTACATGTTTTATGAATGCCAGATCCGTTTGGGAATATCTAGACGACCAATAGAGGATATCACACCTCCACCCACCTGCACGTGTATTTTGCACCGGTCTTGGATAACGTGGAGAGTTCCACCCTCCACCTACAAAACCAATACTTGGGATGAAAAGTGCGGCTTAAGTATCATTTAATTGAACTTTCTAATTTAGACGAAAATCCTATAACGCTTTGCGTGACTTTCTTTTTACAGCGCCATAAACAACTTATTAGCTTCAAAGGATCAATCGCGTTAATTTTCGGCATCAGGAGTTAGCCCTTCTAATAATCCTTCATTTCAGTTCTCATTTTTTTAAGGATTTCATGTGTCATTACTTATCTCCTAGCAGGTATTTGTATATTTTTCAGGTTTTATTTTGTTGGGAGAGGCGTGTAGGTATGTCATTGTACCGTTGTATAGGTTGTGTTCATCGGAAATCTACTTTAACCAGTAGAATACCAATAATAATAATATTTCCTGGACTAAATATCGCGCTATCAAAATGCGAATGACCGCCGATCCAAAATCCACTGCCAAATATATCGACCAGCTAAAACGAGAAAATTTCCAAGAAGCAAATTAAGTTCTTTATGGAGAAGTGGTTCTTCAAGTCATTGTTAGTATCTGTCCAGATATTTTTTTTAACGTTCTATTGTGACAATATCAATGAAAAACCTTGAAAGCAGGGGATTCTAAATGTTTATTCTAAATTCTATGAGCTTATACGCAGGAGTTTTTTTCTGCCGGAAATCCAAAAATATTTGTAATTAAAATTTAATTTGCCGTGAGTGACGGTCAAACGTTTTAATTAAATCGGTTTTAATTCGAGGGCTTCTAATTTTTTTACTCCTTGGAATATCTATGTTCAACTTACATATTAATAGGGAAAAAATATACGAACATAAATACGTATTAACTGGCTAAGCTATCTATTCCTGCCAAAATTAAAGAAAGTGCCTTACAGTACAGATTTGCAATCAGATGCCTTTTGGCATTGAAAAGTTGCTGAGTGTCACCTTGATTGACACTGACAAATGTTTCTCTCCAACCGTTAATCGTTTGTTCTTACCTTTGCCAAGAAATGGAACGCTCTAATACACAAATAATGAGGTCGTGGCAGGCGGTAATTCTACCTCTGATGATTATTATTGGTCTTTATTCCGAGAGGTTCAAATAACTCGATTGGTAGTATTTTGGTCAGTCTCACGGAGAAAACAAAATGCAGTCGTTTGACAATTTATGAACATATTCAGTTTATCCGCCAAAAGATGAAGAATGGGGGTTTTGAAGCGACTACTGACCGTCCATTTCGAGGTCTCAGGTCCGAAGTTAGAGATGGATTTCTCACTATTACCCACTCTCTCAAGGCTTACATGGCTTGTTACGCTGCCGGGTGGCATTATTTCCTTATATTACTTGTAGGTTGCACAGTGATTAACCGATAAATTAGGACAGCAGACAATTGCCGGTCTCTAGCAATGCAGACCAGATATCGGCGTGGTTCAAGGATTTAAGAGGTTGGAATAAAATAACAGAAAATTTGCAGCAATAAAGTTTTGGAACAGAAAAGCAAAGCAAGACGTAAATTATAAAATAGATGGGACCGAATTAAGTATCTCTGAACAGATCAAACAAATACTCTGGTGTTATACTGGCTCCAGACATTTCATTGGGTACACCCATCAGAAGAATGTGCGAGTAATCCTTCTAGAACCTGGGTGTCATTAGACGGGTTGTAGGAAAATATCATGAAAACGTAAGAGAGAGATTTTAATTTGGTTTAATTATTCCACGCTTGGAATATACAGCAAGGATTTGGTATCCATTGGGAGAAAACGTGAATTCAAGAATTGGAAAACTTTCAGAAAAAGTCACCACTTTTGTTAAACAATACAACAAGAAGAGTTCAAGTGTGACAGTATGTTGAAGGAATTAGTTCGGGAGTACCTTGATTCACGAAAGGAGCAGAAAAAACCTTTAGAAATGCACAGAACATCTGAGTTTTCCTGAGACACAGAGATAATTATCTTGGCACCAAATTATATTGGTAGATTGGGGCACCGAGACAAAATAAGAGAAATATCGTCACCGACAGATTCACGTGTTCATGATTACTCCCGCGTAGGCACACACAACAAAATTGAGTCGAATATATTTATTTAATGGAAACATTTAATTATTTAGCCAAGCGTCAAATGAATAATAATGACATTATTACCTATATAGGCATACATATGTGTACATATATAAGTGTTTTGTATATGAGGTGATATATATTAAAATGCATGCATGCATAGTTGTTCATTAATTGCTTTAGTCCTACCGTATCCTGCCGCGCACAACGTTATGACAATTTTTAAGGTATTGTTAGATGTATACCTTTTTCATTCATTAAATCTGGGTCGTGAGTTCAGAAACCAGAAGGCAAAATGTTCGTTTTCACAAGACACTACACATACTACCGTGAAAACTCTGACGTAAATGACTTATTAGACGGCGGACATATTTGGATGAAACGTATAGCCAGGACACGTATATACGTATGGCAGGGTAAGGAAATCTATGTACGAGGTCATACGTACATACATTTCCTCACCCTGGATCATTAATCCTTTCACAGCCCTGGTTATAATTTTGAGAATTGTTATTGTGAAGGCGGAACCTCTCGCATTAATTAGTAAGTGAAATCGTTTTTAGTCAATTACTTACCTTACACCCACCTCATAGAGTTGTATCATCAAATCCATCCACATAAGTTTTGTAAAAATTGGCAAACGCAACAAGTCTGCGACCGGCAATGTGTGATCTACAGTCGAGTTTTACGTTAAATTGAAGGTACTTGAAGGAGTTCCCCTGACCGTAATTTTCAGTTTTATAGTCATGCATGTGAATTATTAATAGGCATCTAATTCCATTATCATTATTCATAAAAATAAGTTGCACAATACATTTATTGCGTTTTCACCCAAACATCACTCAACCGGTTGGCTATAAATATGAGGGCACATTTGATGGCCAACGTTAACACAGTTAAAATTTTACACTCATGATATTTAGGCCATCGGAGATTATAAATTAGTATAATTGATCTGCGTACACCTTAAAATCAAATTTAATACAGTTTTTTGTAAAACTATTAAAACATCCTACAATATTTTTCTATCATAAGAAATAGTTTTTTTTACCCACGAATGACTGATTTTTTTAGCCTCCAATTATTGTGTTATGAATCCCATAAACAAGATCTGCATTCAGTCCGTGCACTCTAATGAGATAATTTCTAGTTTTTTAATCGGCTGCTACTTAATTATTTACTGATAGTATTTAATTATTTAAATTTATGCTGTCCTTTTCAAAGGAAACCACTAAGTAAGATTAATGTCAGAAAATTCAAAATCATCTCCGAAGAGGATGTGAAATATCGAATAGAGCGGAAGGCAAACGTAGAATAGAGTTAGTTAAGGTGAGAATAGAGGAGAGAGAGAGAGTAGTGGAGAACACTGGAGGTTTGGAAAGTTGATGAAAGATACACAGACTTTTTGTTGAAAGTTGTAAAGATGAGATTTTAGTATTTACTTCGAGCAGTAGTGAGAGTCCGGACAGTTGCCGTTTTCGGTGGCGCAAGAAGTTGAATTAAGCAAATGGTCACGGATAAGAATGGGTGATTATTCCAGCCCTTCGAAATTCCTAAAGATTATTTATACGCGTAATCATTTCAGAACTGCTTTCAAATAAATAGATAGGCGTGCAGCAATGTTATTTTAATTTAGTGTAATATCTTTCATAAAACGAAGCCAGATCCATCTATTGATTTATAGCTAGTTAATCATATATATATATATATATATATATATAAACACAGTAATCAACCGGAAGGTCGGTTTAGTAGGTGATGGTAGAGCTCACCCGTGTACCAAGCCCGACGGCGTGTCAATATTCACACATCAGGGTAGGGGGCCAGTTCCTTTCCCTGTGCCGGTTATGGTTTCCCAGGAAGATCTGGTACCCGAAAAATCAACTAGCTTGGGTGGAGCTGCAGGTGCCCGGGAATCGAACCCGGGACCCTCCGGTCAGTAGTCCAACGCTGTACCCACTAGACCACCGCGACCCATATATATATATATATATATATATATATATATATATATATATATATATATATATATATATATATATATATATATATATATATATATACATATATATCATTGACGGTAATTATTTTCGGAAAAGTCATTTGAAATAGAGATAATACGTAACTTATATGGTATGCATACACGTTCCCAATCTTGATGATGATATGCGATCGGTTGAAGTTTTGAAAACAACACCTAGTGTTGACAAAACGAATTTTGTTTCTTTTGATACCTACCGATTTCACTCCATCGCAAGAGCGAGGCAGTGGGAACAACTGTCCTCCACGGTATTTTACAGGGAAAAATAAATTTGAATCGATTCTGTCGGGTTTTGTCCCTTATTATGAATAGATTTCCGCCTTGCTCGAACACCAGACCTCATTTTTGTGAGGAAAAAATTGAGGGCAGGGTGGGGGGATGTGTTCTGTGGTCACAAACATGGCGATGAGTTAGCGTCGACGAAAGATGCTCGTTTTTCAAACAGGATACAGCCAAGTACGTCGAATTCGTCAAAAACTCTCATTGCCCCCCTTTCTTGGGTCCATATCCTGAAGTTGTTTTTTTCAGGCCGTGCGAGCCTAAATAAAAGTAACGGGATCCTCGAAATCGCAGTAATCGACCGTGTAATTGGCCTACGACACGAAATCGATTCCATGAATCACGCGGGTTGCAGTCCGCAAAACATTCATTACTCCTTTAGTGCAAGTTTCGTAATCATCTTCTTGAATTAAGTTGGATGGATACGATGTCCTCCACTCCGCCACCCTTCCACTGTCTCCATCTTCCATGCATCTCTTCACCTCCGCGTTGGAGGACAACAATTGGCCGATTCTTACGATGTGGACGGAGGTAGGGAGGGAGGATGGGAAGGGATGGGAGGGATAGGGTAGGCAACAAAGGGGTTCATGTGTAGAGAGCACGTCGGGGGATGGGAGAGAAGGAGGAGAAGAAGGTCGAAGAGGGACGATTAAAAAAAATGACGTCCTCTGACGTCAAACTCGCCGCTCATGTTTCGCCCGACTTCGAGGGCAGGGGTGTGCGTGCGTGTATGTCTGTGTTTCTGTGGGGGTTGTGGGTGTGTGCGTGTGTGTGGGTGGGCAGGAGGGGAACGGGGGTGGGAGTGACGAGGGCCGTGCAGATCAAATGAAAGGAAAGGGGGGAGTGGAGGAGAGTTGGGGGTAGGGGTGGAAGGCGGTGGCAGGAGAGAAGTGAGACCCAGAGTACAAAATAGGCAGAGTGCTGTTTAAAACGGCCAGATACGGACGGTTGGAGGCGATGCTGAAGAGGAGATTGGGAGGGCATTACCCCCCCGTGGAAAAGTTCGCCCACGCCCCCGCACTCCCCCTCCCCAATCGCCTCCCGCACACCCTCCTCACCCCCCTCCCCCGAGGAATCTCTCTCTCTTTCTCCCTTCCCGCAAGGTTACCCGCCCCCTGGGCGGTTGACCTATATCTGGGTCACGCGGAGGATGTGGCTGAGGGCTAGCCCGGCGACGCCAAGTTCGCGCCGTCCGCTCTCGCCCGGCTACCCCGTCGGAAAATTGGGAGGAAAAAAAGAGTAATAAAAATTATGGATAAAAGAAGAATCACCCGTTAGCGCGATGTGGGGGGGGGAAGGCGTGGGCGGCGGAGAAAGTTTTTGGCGGTCTTCTCGCCTCGTGTGCTGTCTGTCTGCTTGAGTGTGAGGGAAGTGTCGGGTACCAGGAGGCTTCCAGGCGGGGAAAGGAGTAGGTGGGTGGGGGAGGAGGGGGGTGCTTTGTCGGGTGGCGGCCACCCAAAGCCTTCCCACGCAGTGATGCACTCCTGACTCCCGACAAATACTGCTAGGTTTTCTTCGATGATTCCTTGCTATGTGGTCCATGAATCATCATGGTATCATATTTTCTACAGATAGGAGTTGATTAGTCCATATAAAATGGAGAACACCAGCGGAGACTTCTACTGTCGACTTTTCGTCTATGTTATTTATTATATTTTTTTTAGTATTCTTTGTCATTTTTGTCGAAGTAAATTTTGTCAGTTTGAATCATAAACGTTGCAAATTGATACTTTCCCCACAAAGGCTCAATGAAGCACTAAATACCTTGGATACTAAGGAAGACCACTTCTCTCTGCCCATTAAATGTCAAGACATAGGCTGCAAAAAGAAGAGAAAGACGTTTAAATGGTAACTCATTTATGAAGGAAAGGAAAAGTAGAGGTAATGCTCCTTAAGGTTAGAGGAGGGAGAATACAAATAAACCGAGATTTTAACACTTGTGCTTCAAAATGAATACTTAAATAAGACTTGGCATGCATGAAATCTTGCTTGCATGCATGCACTATACATATCGCAAAATATATTTTATCTTCGTATGCTTCCTCTTATTTCGGGTTCATATTTCGTTCTTTAATATGGAATCGATTTGTTTATTTAACTGTACTAAGTCGTAGGTGGTGAACAAACCAGTTTGATGCATGAATGTTGTGAAGTACAAAATAATTATCAGCCGCTGTGAGGGTAAAAAACCTGTTTTTAACATGACATGTCGGCACTGTAATAGAGCACCGCTTGCCGCAAGTACTAGTGCGAGGCGCCGTGACTGCGACACCTGCCCAGGTTTTTGACCTCTCTCGTTCCCTGGCACCCTATTGTTACCCTTACCCCTTCCTTACACGCATGCCCTTCCACCTTCCCACCTCTAGCCCCTCCCCTCCGCATATCCCACTTTTGAGAGGGGCTTGTGGGACTCCGTGTGCAGCGCTCCTATCGGCCGTTAGCCCCAACCTTCAGAGAGTTGCGCATGCGCGAGGCGGGACCTTTTGTAGTCCGCGCTGGATCAGTGGGGTAACGGGAATCTCAGTGTTGGTGGTGGTGATGTTGCCTCTCTCTATCATGCCCACGGCGGCTACCCCACTCACTCTCCCTCGGCGCAGGCTGGGCGGAGAAGCCTCACCTCCCCTCCTTCATGCGATGAGAAGGCAAAAGCGAGAGCCTCCACCAGATGGGATGGATGGTGAAGACGTTCGGATGGCATAGGGCATCAATCCTCCGCCTCAGTTTTAACCCTGTGGTTCTTGAACCGTTAGCCGTCCGCCACCACCTCCGTGATGATTGTGGCTAGGGGTGGAGTGGTTCAACTTCCCCCAGTCCCACCCCCACAGGGGAGGCTCCCCTGCAAGGTCCATTAAACAATGAAATTTTTTGATTAGATTGAAGAAGGATGATGATTTCTTTTATTATTTCTATTTCAAATATGTTTTAGGAAGGAAAGTATAACGTATATGTATTCATTATTTTGAAAGCTCCACCGTAGTTTTACCCGTAAAATTTATACTTATATTTGATTTATAAGTACGGAAATAAGCACGCGCTGATATTTCACATAAATTTCTGAAGGATTATAAATTTTTGCTCTTTATGCTTTTTTGTCCGGTAAACTTTTTTTTGTGCATTATCAGTACAGGAATCCCTTCAAGTTTCTAACAGTTCAAGTATGAGAATCCTTTGTACGACATGAGTACTCTATGCTAATCTAGTCATCAGAGAGTTAATTTAATCCTTCCGGTGGATTACCATTTTTTAGATCAACAGTGCCTCAGCCTAAATAATTAACTGCATTGATATTAAAATTAATATTCGGGCGCGATATGGCATAAAGGAAAAGTTATAAAGCCATTTAATTATACTTTTATTCTTCGATAATTAAACTTGAGAAATTTTCAACGTACTGTTTAATTCAACTATCTTTTTCATTTGATGTCTTCGCTCTCCTATAATATGTTAATTTTTGTCATAATTAAGAGTATTAATGACTTTGATGGTAATGTTGTGTGGTAGAAAATATTCGTGTTCCATATTTTTCACTATTGATTTAGACTTCTCTTTAAGTTTTCTTTGTGATAATCTCTACATTGTTACATTGAGTTCACAGTTGGATTTGTTGCGTTAATGTTTGAGAAATAATACATCTGTATAGCTTCGCCCAATTTGGGTGATTTTTCGGGTACAGATATTCCTGGGTAACTATAAGCGGCACAGGGAAAGGAACTGACTCCCTTACCCTGATGTATGAATTTCTCACGTCATTTGGCTTATTATTTAGCTCTACCCTCACTTATCAAACTGTCCTAGTTATTCAATATGTCTAGCAATATTTGGGTTCCAATTACTTGAAAAACTCTCTAACAGGCGTTGAAGTCTCCTGCCGGTATTGCATTGAAATTCAGTGAGGTCTTTTCTAACCCCATTTTCATGCCGATATAAGCCTGCAAAAGATCCCCGCTTATTTCCTCCATCTTAGATTGGAGAGGATAGTTTAAATAGACACTCTTTCTCTGGGTTTTTCAGTGAAACATGCTCTTATTAGTTATTTATTATTTCAATGATAAAATACCTCCGTAAAATTCCGTAACCTCTATATTAGAAGGTGAATTTTGGATTGATAAATGCAGGTAACAATGCACACACCCTTCAAAATTTTTCCGAGCAACAAAAAACATAGAAGTTGGATGCTTCCAGGATTAAGATTTTGAGTAATGATGATTCCGATAATTCAGCTGTCTATATTTATTTGGGTAAAATTTTGCTGTATGTAGTATTAAGCCTTGTTACAGTTCATTAAATTCATCGAAATTATGTGGGAGTTGAACTAATTTGAACGCCGAAAGAATGTATATATACCCGCCCTCTACTATGTATGCCTTCACCTGAAGATGCCACGCTGTGGTGAAACTATGGTCGTCTGAATAAAGTGTAAATGTGGGATTGCCATGTTTTCTTTCTTTCTATACGCCGAAAAAATTATTGACCACATAAGTTATTTATCTATCCACTTAAATTTTGTTTTACGAAACTACCTACTTCCGCAATGGGCAGGCATAAATGTAGAAACAATCGATTGGCAAACTTTTTATATAGAAGACAGCTAAGCTATTGCTAAGGTTTTTATTGGGAGTTCCTTCGAATGTACCGTAAAGCAGCACTTTTTACTCCCGGATTCCTTAAGAGTATTAAAATGGCATCCCCGAAATTTTACTTAGGAGACCGGCGATTTCCGCATCCCGGGATCTGAAAGTTGTCTGTAAGGTTGATCGCATCCCCATGAATCCGCACACTTCCGGTGTCTGCACGAATAGTTCTTCTGCCGCTCGCGGGGTTCCACGGCACTGCAGCGTTCACATCCACCGCCCGGCCCCTCACTTTCTTGGTCACGTGGTCACGGATCCCAACCAAGGGGGAGGGGTGGGGAAAGAGGGGGTAGGTAGGAAGGAAGGGAGGTCGACGAAGAGAGAGAGATCGCTGTACTTTCGCTTTGTTGGCCTCAGTATCATTCTGGCTCACTGGCGGAGGCGAAGGTTGGGTTGGCTGGAAGACTGCTCGCTGTCGGGCCCTTGGCGTTCTTAACTCTCACCGCTACCTCTCTCCTTCTATGCCATACAAATATTTCCGAGCGCCGTGAAGGCTACAGACGCTCTTCTAGACACCAGCCTGGGATCAACTTTAGTGTTCGTTCTTATTCCGTGCCGTGAAAGCTCTTCCGTTTTTTTTTACGGTGATGCTTTCGGAAAACGCGTGAAACCGGCCTTGGTCTGAGGGTTGCCGTTATGGATTAGTTGCAGAACTTTGTTGTTTCGATTTGGTGGTGTTTTGGATTTTCATTGTGCGCTGCCGACGCGGATTGTGCCGATGATTTCTGGAGGTGGTGGATTATCTTGTGGTGCCCAAGTGGGAACACCCCCATTGAAGGGAACTCAAACTTGCCCACCACCTAGTACCTCTGAACTTTGAAGTGTTTTACGGAACGTACTCTTCGGCTCTTCTTTGTTGATTGTGTGGTTTTTTGCGATCTACCGGTTTTATCAGCCTGTTCCTGTCCATGGTGATCATCGTGAGGGCCTAATCGGCCCGTCACAGGGAAAAAAGTATCATCTTATCGTGAGGTCTTTAAGAACTGTCAACCTAGGTCCCTGGCTGCCCCTACCGGCAGTAAATTTACGCCTCCTGGCCGCGTTCCGTGTGCCAAGTTCTCTCCGTCCCTCACCCCGCACCATCTCGGCTGGACCACTTTTACTTCCCGAGGGGAAGAGAGGACTGTGCAACCTCAAAGTGCAGTGTAGTGACTGCACGGAATCCTGGCGTTGAGGAGCCGCTTGATCCCCCGGAGCGCCGTGATCACAGCCGATAAGGAGACGTCTCAGTAAACGTCGACAAAATAGGGAAGAGGGTGGGGTCGCGGGTGAGGAAGAAAGGGGAGGGGCGGAGGGAGGCCTTCTCCAGGATCGCATGCACCAGATGGGGGAGGAAGCAGACCACAGGTCAGTCTTTGGACTGTCAAGGGCCGGCCCATCTCATTTCTCCGGGTGATTGTGGCTTATCTGTTTCGCAAATGCTTCTATTTTCAATATAATGTGTAAATTGAACAACACAGGCCAATGGTCACGCCATCCTCAGTTCTTATGTATTTCCTTCTTCTGTTTTGTGTTACCAGTATTCATGTGCCATTACGTATGTCAAGGTGTTGCCTCGGTCCTAAAAAAAAATATTAGTAACAGTTGAAATTGTTCATTTAAAGGAATTTTTCGTAGTTGTGACTTATGTAATCATTTGGAGGAATGTTCTATTATTTATACTATCTTTCCTCGGCTGGCAAAAGTTTTTATTAATAGGCTAAACGTCAACATAAGCGGAAGAATGTCAGTGCCAGCAGCTTTGTTTGTATAAATGTCACGATATCTGGCGGACCTTGGCCGCCTACGTCACTCAATGGAACAAATGCTTTTCTATATCTAACTTCATGAGATTAAAATTGCTCCGTCTTCCGCAATCCACCCAGAGAGCCGTTTAAAATAAGTGTAATGATACATTTGCTTATTAGTGGAAACTAAATTCGAAGGAATACCTGGTCATTCAAGAGCCTCCTTTATGGTACTAGTATTTTAATTTGAAATTCCATTTGTACTAATATAGATTTCACCTAGAGGATGAGTATTTTCTAATTTCGTAACAATGTCAAATGTGGTCATTTATGCAAGATAAAGTTTTAATACTATTTTCTTTACGAAATGGAACTTTCGAATGGCTAGAATTTCTTCATTAATGTGCTAAAGGATCAAGCAAAATAGGTAGTATAAATACTAGTTCCTAAGTGGTTACGATCTATTATTTCCGATTCACCATTGAGTCAAATACATAAGTCTCTACGAAATGGTGTAATTCGTAATCCAGTAACAATGGAAATTTGGCTTTAAGTTTGTAATCTTGGTGTAATGAAATAAAAATGCTTGCATATGCACAATGAATTCTCATCTTTTTCCCAAGCGGATCGATTCTCAACTGAGGTAAATTCACCATATTCACTTCTGGTGATTCACCATAAATACAGCATATATATCATTTTTAAATGATAAAAATAAATATATTTTAATGAGAAATTCTCTATTTCCCTTTCTCGTCTCTAATGGCATGATACTGCTCGACTAAATTTAAATCAGTCATCGTACGTACATTGAAAAGTATAGATATCTTCTGAGAGCTGCATGTTTCAACAGAGATTTCAACGTCTGATCAAGTAATTTCGATTTTGAGCTCACAGAAAAACTCGACAATATATTTGCAGTGTCTGAATCTCCTATTGATATTTGATGTCATGAAATGTGATTGTGAGCCCATCATTATTCTATCTCCCAACACTGCAGTTCTCGTGTTTTATCCGATATGCACCAAGGTATAGAATCTTCCTATTCACTTAAATTATAACAGGGATTTTACGTTATTTTATTCTTAACCGGGTTATTTGATCATCGATCAAGCATTTTGACTATTCGAATAACATATGAATAAAGTGAAAAATTTAAGTATTCATAGAAATTATTCAATGCTTTTAATAATTAGACAAATAAAGTTTAATAACTTAAATGCAGGTAAATTTCCGGATGCGAGACAGGGTATTAATTACAAAAATTAAATTAAATACAAATGCAGCACTCACTTTTTCCATGTACACACTGGTTGGAGAAATTTCCTGTTTTAATCGCAGTGCTATTGACGTCCTGATTTTGAATTTTAATTAAATTGGAATAATTTGAAAAACTCGTGTATAAAATGCGGTAGATATTACTGTAAAATTAAAAAGTTAAATTTATCCGTTATTATACGACATCATAATGTCATGTTTCTCTTAATGTACCCACTGTTCTACTTCTGGTAAAATGATCCTCACCCACGATAAAGTGATGTAGCTTAAACATAAAAATTGCCTCTGGAGTCCCAGATTATTTTTGATAGCTGTCAATCACGTCATTTAACTTTCACCTGGCGTCGATTTTTCAAAAACTCCCGTTAAGACAGATCAAGAGGAAGGACCGTAATGCCATTTTCCGTTATAAAATTTCCCCGGTCGTGTCCACGGTGAAAAGTGAATCTTGCCGGCGTTCATCCAGCCGCATCCACCGCCACGTCAATCCCCCATCTTCTCCCCCGCTCCATCCCGCCGACTACTTCGTCCGTTGCGCTCCCCGATATTCACTTTTTTCGGTGCCATCAATCGCGCCAAGCCGTCTCCCTCCTCCGCACACGACGTCACTTACTTCCTCGTCCCTCCTTCCCTTCTCCCCCCCCCCCATGTGCTGCTTTCTGCTTCCCGAAAGAAAGTGTGATCCACCCCCTGCTCTTTTTCCCCAACACCGCTTGGTGGTCGCGAAGCCACGATCCGCGGAGCATTACGGATACGCATTAGTGATCCTAAATTTCCCGCGTCCAACCCTGCGAAAACGCTCATTCTGGTGTCTCTCGTCTGATAGGTCACGGCAGGGAAAAGGCCTCTGGGAAAGTGAGATGTTTGAATGGGATTAGTGAGATCGTTTTTGTGTAGTGGGGATGAGAAAAGTAATACCAATTCGCAATGAATCGTCTGTAGGATGAAAATCGTGGTGAATGTTAGGGGAGGCATGCCGATAACTGTTCGTTCCATCCATCGCATAGTCAGAGGATTGTATTTAGATAATAAACTCAATCATTTTTGGTGGGGAATTTTTTTGGATTTTTGCAGAGGGGTACGCATTATAATCTATACGTTAGAATGGAATTTTTCCAATGCTGATATTTTTCTTTAAAACCAGAACCTTATTAGGGTAATCCGACCCATGATCGAAGGAACCGTGTTTCAAAAGTACAAGCCAATTATGACCACATGCAGGTTGCTCAAACAAAACCATCTGATGGCATCAAATCTGTTCCCTCACTAAGCTTTTTTGCTTTTCACAGGTTAATATTTAAAATGTTTTGTCTCATATTTACGTATTGTTTTAAAACATCGAAGTAGCGCGTCAGGAATGACCGGGTTTTTTGTCATTGTCCCCAATTTTCTCCTTGTCGGTCGATAGTTATTCTTCGTACAGTGTACGAAGTTAGTAGCAGTTGCCTTAATTATACTTAGTCATTCGTGAGGCTTTTTAATGGTTCAAACGCGCAGAAACATATAAGAGTTTCCAATGCAGTCGGTGGTTATTTACCTCTATTGCTCTTTTTGAAAATTTAGCTCATTTCAAATTATCATTGGCTGCAATTCTGTCACTGGGCACAGTGGCAAAGACAGCTTTACCCACCCTATTCCAATGGCGACACTATTAATTATACTTGCCTTCGAAGTTCTCCGAAACACGCCAGAGAAAGTCATTAGCGCTGGGCAGGGAGAGAATTTTGACCCGGCATTATTTTGCCGCTGTGGATGCAAAATTTACTTTCCAAGGTCGAAATGGCCTTCATTTTCAGACCTCCCCTTGAAAATGCATATATATATATATATTACTTTCGGACGGCACAATAGAACATCGTGTTCTACTGTGCCGTCCAAAAGTTATATTGCTCTCGTGAGTACTTCCGCATCATCGCAATCGCAGTCATATCTTATCTTCCGAAGAAGACGGAGTTCGAGTCCGTCGAAATTATCAAGATATTATTGTGAGTGTTCTTTTTATGTGTTCTCGTGCTGTGTGTTTATATATATATATATATATATATATATATATATATATATATGTGTGTGTACATGTATATATACATGTATATATATGTATATATGTGTGTGTGTGTATATATATATATATATATATAGTCACTTTCTTGGAAAACCCACGAACGTGCACAATAATGTAAATTCACTAAATAGTCAACACAAACACAGAAACTAAAACATATAAAAGAGGGACTCACTGGTTCTCGAATTTTCGGTGGTGCAATTTCGGTGGTGAAAGGTGGTTGCACCACCGAAAATTCGAGAACCAGTGAGTCCCTCTTTTATATGTTTTAGTTTCTGTGTTTGTGTTGACTATTTAGTGAATTTACATTATATATATATTATATATATATATATATATATATATATATATATATATATATATATATATATATATATATATATATATATATTACTATATTACTTAGGTCTGACCTGAAGAAGGTCTCGGAGTAGGCCGAAAGCTTAAATCATCTACAGTGTGAGTGTCCTTTTACGTGTTATCTGTTTTATTCTGTGTTCTATTGTGCCGTCCAAAAGTTATATTGCTCTCATGAGTACTTCCGCATCATCGATATATATATATATATATATTACTATATATATATATATATATATATATATATATATATATATATATATATATATATATGCATAGATGCACGTATATAAGGAAGTTGAACCATAATTAACTCCATAGTTTCAGCCTCAACTTTGTGGAAGTTAATTTTAATAAATGAAAAAGAAAAACTTTGTTTTAATCCACCACTTTATTTCAGGTACGACTAGTTATGACGCCGTAGCGTCGAAACTAGTCGTACCTGAAAAAAAGTGGTAGATTGAAACAAAGTTTTTCTTTTTCATTTATTTGAACCGTAATATATATTTTTCGGGACGACTCGAATCTTCCCTCGTGGCGTTTCGGGTTGCCAAAGTCTTGAAATTAATTCGCTCTCTGTCAAAAACAGCAGCCCTGCTAGCCCAGCAGCTACACTACGTACGAAGCTTACTCGTACATCCGCGATAAGATCTTGTTTAATAAATTCGAAGGGACAAGTTTGCTTTCGACTTATTCGCCAATTTCAAGATGACCCAGTTAGAGTTTATATGCGAAATATTTGAATTGGTGTCATACACCTACCCTGGTGACGGGTGGGCAACGTTCTCGCCTGCCAACTCGGAGATCACGGGTTCGATTCCCGCCTAATAGGTTTTCCCTCCACCTAGGGCTTGAATGTTTGTAATTTTCTTCATTGTAATGTGTAGGGGTTAGGTGGAAGAAAGGACTCTGAAGTCTCAACTTTGCTCCAACAAAGTCGTAAAATAAATAAATGTGTTTTCTGTGCATCGTTTTATTGGCTGTCCATGGCGTTAGTGTGGCTGAACATCACATATACAAAGACTAATCAATCGTGGGTAATAATGTTTTGTTTAGTTTTAAGGCGTCCGATCCGCATCACGGCACACAAAATGGTTTGTGGTTCTTTGACCTAAATGTTCAATCTCCCAAACTAATACGAGACGCTTCCTCTTGTATGCAAATCAGTTAAGAAATTCTATTTCCTCCTGAATTTTCTGTTTAATTTGCTACGGTGTTCCTTTAGATCGCAAAGTTTGCTTATGTCAGAATCATATTTATCGAACTTTATTTCATACTTATTTTTAAAAATTCTGTTATATAAGAATAATAATTACGCTAGCTTCTCTCCATTCTAAGTCAACTGTTTCAGTCTTCAATGAAAACATTGAAAAACTCAACTCAGTTCTTTGCTCTCAATATGACGCAATACGTGTTTCTTGTTGCATCATTATTACTGGGGAAAATATTTTCCCTCGTGGTTTATTAGTGAGGTAAAATTACACACGTTAAGATAAAGCATAATTGTTATCCAGATTGACATTGGTTCATTCCAACTATTACAAATTTGATTTGAAATATTCGTTCACCAAATACACTGGAAGTGGCATTCTATAGTGTGTCTCTTTTGCTCGGGTTGTGTGCCGTCAATGTAATGTGATAAATAGAAACCATTGGAAGTAGTCACTGAGGTGGTATTATGAGGAAAGTCTCACTATAAAAATTTCGGTAAAAGTGTTTCCAAAATTTTCCTCGAAGGTAAACGGCGATTTCACTAGCATTGACATTCGGTCTGGTGCGTTAGCCCAGGAGGAGGCTTTCTAAACTCCACGTTCTTACTTGTTGTTTCGTCTCAGCAGTGACAACACGCGGGACCAAGAAAACAGGTCCATAAATACGTCCCGTCCTTGGTCAAGAAGTTGATTTTGAAAGGTTCTTCCTTAAGTTCACGGTCGGCATTTCACTTTTAGGAAATCCTCATTGTCTTGACTTAAGGATGACAAGTGCTTGAACCACATTTTTCTCAGCATATAATGGGGAAGTACGATACGTTTTTTAACCTCACACACGTTCATTGCTTCGTTGGTACGTTTTTCTTGTAAGAACAACCTTTTCAGAGCCAAAAAAGGAAATTTCCGTGCCCTCCACCAATTCATTGTCAACTTCTTCTCGTCCTCCTCCATCATCTCCCCGTCCTTCTTTCTCATCGACCTCCACCCGAACTTTAACTCAGGGTTAGGGATGCTCAATTTTTATGCGTTTCCGGACAGACGAGCAATGGTAAAAACGGCGCGTTGTACTTTTTCGTCAAAAAAAACCGTCGTGAGGTCGTTCTTTACATAGCCAAGAAAACTTGCGTCGCCATTCCGCAAATGGCAAATGTTTAGAACGAAAACATAAGCATACTTGCTGCAAGCTTCATAGTAGCCATCTGTGACTCCGTTGATTTATCCTGATGACGTGCCCACTTCAAAAATACCTTTGCAGGTATTTTCCCTAATCCATTACAAAATTGTTTTGGGCCGCTTTTTAATCTTTAGGTGTAGTAACCAGTGGATGTTTCAATCTTTATCCGTCCCCGAAAAAATGCAGAAATACAAGTTTACACAGTCGCCACCAGTGTTTTCAACGTGAAGAATGGAATTACACTCGTACGCAACTGGCGGGAGCTATTTCTCCCCAGCATTCAAGATCGTGCTCTCGTAGTTTTGTTCCTCATACCAACGCGACAGCGTAAAATGCTGAGTCTGATCGTACGCGACTGTCGTTGTTGGAGCACTTTCTGTCGTTCGTTTGGCGGAATACGTTTCCGTCGGACGCCATTCCGAAGCGAGATCGTGGGACAGCTCAAATTGACCTCACAACATCTTCCCTCCCCGCCTCTCATTCCCTCAACCATGCCTTGGAATATTTTGTGTCCTTCGCTTCTTATGTGTCGAAGGTCGATTCATTCGCCACCGTTCCTCTTCCTGCATCCACATTCCGCTCAGCCGTCACATCAATCCACAGTGCCTATCGCCCAACTCCATTCCTTCCACCATTATCCGCCTCATCTCATCTGTCGCTGTATTTTATTCTAACTCATCCCTCCTGCTCACATCCCTTGGCACTTGTCCCCATCTTTGTTGTATTTCATTTGCCCGGATTCCTCCAGTCATTCAGTTTAATCTGACGCTTTTGCGTCTGTAACCGGAAAAATTACACCAGGTTAGTCATCCTTCATATTAATGCCTTTCAAGTCATTCACAGGCCAATTAACCCACAATATATTTAACTTTAATCCGGCACGTTTCTTATCATTCGGAATGTTTTTTCCATACTGGTCGGATAACATATGATCGTAAAAAATTCATATCATTTTGGACTTGCAATTATATTCATTCGCCATTCAAAGCAACATCAATGTCTTCATTAAATTTCAAGATAAGGCGTACTCTAAAGACTTTTATTTAATTTATTTTTACTGAAGTTTTTGACCAAGTTAAAAACTATATGTGCGCAAAATATTTTTCATACTAAATACACGTAATGTTCACATCCCTTCAATTTTATATTGGCATCCTCATAATTGAATTGCATAAAGACTAGCAAATTAGGGCCAATCGTATATGAGACCCAATCTAAATAATTTAAGATTAGATGAAGTATTTTTCAAAAAAGTGTCCCACCACCAAACGCAAACCGAAAAATCACAGACAGAAAATTTTATGGGTGGAGGTAGGGAGAGTTGTTTATTCGCGACATTCAGTTACTCAGCAATTGTAAATATTAGGGGTCAAATTCAACTGGTCACTCAGGACAAGACGGCTTCTCCTCTAGACTTGACAACGATGTCGTCTCGCTTTGGTGTCATGTATATGTTGTTTCATCGATATCATAGATGTATGTATTGGCATTAAATAACATCATGCGCCGATGCCGTAGCAGTAAGGAATCAGTAATTTCGTTCTCATTAAATAACATAGTGAAGGTGTGAGAGTTATCTAGAACGAATAAAACTCTCCTACGAAGTCTCAGTTTTATAAAACTTTCAAGGAAAATATTCTGATGTTATTGTGAAGGTAAAAGCATTTTCCGCCCAATGATGTTTTAGCATAAGGCAATAATTGACCTTGATGATTTTTTTCACAAAGAAAGAAGTGGTTCATGTGAATTATGAGCCAACAATATCGTGGTGGTATAGTGTTTACTGAGCGAAAGGAATCACTCACTCCCGACTTGGGTAGTGCACGAAAAGCAACAAAAAATTAGCGCATTACGGCATGCATATATGGAATAATAATTATAATCATTTTCATGCATATAGCACAGTTACTATTCTTTGAACATACAAAATGATCTCCTCTTCTTGTCTAAGACGTGACATCAATTTCCGAGCATTTATTTGCTGCTTCTTTGCTTCCTACAACGCTTCAGAATTGCAGAAAAAAAATACCGCAGTATAAAATCCCAAATCTAACAGATAGACGGTGAAACAAGAAAAAAATTCAAAGAGCTATTTATTAGATATGTAAGACTAGAAAATATTTGAAAGATTCTCTTTTCTCTTCTGCCAAAATACGTAGATGGAAACGCATTAAGGGAAGTGTCCGTAGTATGCCACAGAACGCGCCCTTCAACCGTTAATAGTTTTGCAACGCACCCTTCTATTAGTCTAGGATTACCACATTTCCTCTTATAGTAATTTTTCCACCAAGAGATTCAAACGATATTTTCATATCGGTGTGACCCGAGTCCCTCCACTCTCCCAAAAAGCAAATGCGACGTTTCTTTCCACAGTAATCACTTCTATGCAGGGTAAATTCGTGAGACTCCATATCTGTGTAGATATTGTATTCCATAGGTTTCCACAGTGTTCATTTATAACAGACTGGTGTTCTTCGAGAGTGTTTGATGTCCATTGAGAAATCCCTCGCGCTATATCCACCGCTGCCCAAAAACTTCCGAGAGGCCACCGTTTTCCGAGAAGGCGAGGAACTTCCGAGGGAAACCGTGTTTTCAGGGTCGAGAATTTTTAAGGGACCCCCGACCTTGAAAAACCCTCGGTAGAGGAGTAGGACGAACCCAAAGCAATGTGGGGAGTAGAGGAGGGGGGAAGGAATAAAAAAAGAGTGGTGAGAGACGAAGGTAGCCTGACCTACATTCATCGCGAGGCCCTCCACTCTTTCTTCTCCCGAAAAGAACAACACACACAACCTCTCACTCTCACGCACACATCTTCCCGGCCCCGTCCTTCCCCCACCACAACGCACCCTAATAATAATGGACTCACCCACTACTCGGCTTTCAGGCCGTCTGGGTGTAACTGTATTTCCCACGATGGGACGGGGAGAGGGAGGAGGATCGTGTGGGAGGAAGAGGAAAGTGTAGGGAGGGCACGTGAGAGGGGGGATTTCGGGGGGAGGGGTGTGGGTTGGCGGCGGCCGCGGAGGAGAGGTGAGTGAGAGTCGGCCCTTTCTCCTCCTCACACTCCCTCACTCACTCACTCACTCTCTTTCCCTCTCCGCCGTTTACACATACCTTCCTTCACTGCCCCGACCCCCAGTCACTCCAAACCCATCCAGGCAGTCCTCCTCCCCTCCCGGCCCCCTCCCCCACATCGGGCCAAGCACTGGAACGAAAGTCGAGCATTTCTTTATTTTTGTCCTTTATTTTTTTTTCCTTTCTCCCTCTCTCTTTTCCTCCTCGTCAGTTCACTCTCAACCCACTCAGTGACCCACTGTCAACTTCGTGCATGTTTTACCATTTCATTTTATTTCTTCCTTCTTCTTCTTCCGGTTTTCAATTAGTTTATATAAATTAATATATATGTGTGTATCGAAATGTGATTACACTTAATCAGATTTAGATCTATGCAAACACACATTTATTTATTTAGTCCTAGTCCGATGACAGCACTTTTTGACCTTTAGGAGACGATTACTAACACCCAAGCGGGAATCAATCCCGCGACCCTTGGATTGGCAGAATTTATATATATATATATATATATATATATATATATATATATATATATATATATATATATATATATATATATATATATATATATACACAGTAATCAACCCGAAGGTCGGTTTAGTAGGTGATGGTAGAGCTCACCCAAGCCCGACGGCGTGTGAATATTCACACATCAGGGTAGGGGGGCCAGTTCCTTTCCTTGTGCCGGCTATGGTTTCCCAGGAAGATCTGGTACCTGAAAAATCAACTAGCTTGGGTGGAGCTGCAGGTGCCCAAAGTGCCTTGTCCGGGAATCGAACCCGGGACCCTCCAGTCAGCAGTCCAACGCTCTACCCCCTAGACCACCGCGACCCGCATATATATATATATATATATATATATATATATATATATATATATATATAAACGGTTACCCAGAAAAGCTCCTACAGGATAAAATCTACCGCTCCACCCGACCACACACACCACAGAATGACAACCCCACATCTGACGCTGGACTCAACCTTTGCACAACCTATTTCCCCGGATCCCACAGACTGAAAACCATTCTCAAGGAACTTTATCCTATATTACATGACAATGACGCGACCACATCCTTTTTGCCCCAATGCCCCTCTGTCGCTTACAGACGACCAGCCAATCTCAGAAACCTTCTGAGATCCACCAACCCTTTGACACCCCGTCCTGACAAATTTCCACATATTTCCCCTACCTGCAATCGCCCCCGATGTAAAACATGTCTCCTAATCAGATCTGCTCCCCTCTCCCCACATCCCCTCATTGTCCCTTCACCCCGTTCCCACGCTAATTGCCTCTCAAAAAATATTATCTATCTTTTGTCGTGCAAACAATGCACCTCATTCTACATAGGCGAATGCATTACCTCCTTATCCATCCGAATGAACAATCACCGCTACTCATGTAATTCTGCTTCACTCTCTTCTCTTCCTATCCCTTTACACGCAAGTTCACACAACCTATCATTTGACGAATGCTTTTCCCTAACAATTCTAGAATCCCTACCTGATTCAGCCACCAACATAGAGGTGAGAACTCGCGAATCCGCATACATCCTATATTTCCGATCCTTTAAAATTCCCACCCTTAACCGCCATCTTTAATTTCTTTCCCAACAGTCTCTAAACCTTCCGCCCCCCCTCCCCTCCCCAGGCACTCTTCCCTCAAAACCTCTCAGTCTGACCTGAAGAAGGCCTCGGAGTAGGCCGAAAGCTTAAATCGTCTACAGTGTGAGTGTCCTTTTACGTGTTATCTGTTTTATTCTGTGTTCTACTGTGCCGTCCAAAAGTTATATTGCTCTCGTGAGTACTTCCGCATCATCTATATATATATATATATATATATATATATATATATATATATATATATATATGTATATATGTGTGTGTATATACATTCACACATCATTCTTCTTTGAATTTATTTATTTTTTCGTCCTCGTTTTCTCGCCTTCCGAACCTTTCTTCACCCTCTCCCACCCCATTTCGAGTGCGCATCTTACTCGGTTGCCTGGAAATCCGCGCGGGATTCCCACGCCCTCGCACACTTGGGAGGTGTGCTTCGGTGGAATGCGTAGCCGCCCGCTCTCCTCGGGTGCGGCGCGTCGGGCGAACACAATTAGCGGAAGGGCGGCATAAAGCTTTCCCGATGCCACCCCTACCGTTTTCTGTGGAGGTGGAGTGCAGCAGCTTGCTGTTGCCGTGCTTCGCATCGAGCCGCCTCTCCTCGATTGATAGCGAAACGACAACTTACCGATTTTTTCCTAGAGCTTATTTATGGGGGAGTACTCCCAGTATTACAACTACCTACTACTTTTTGTTATAATTTGTCTTGTCGGTGAATTCCTCCTTCCTTTCGTTGTTTGATTCCTTCATATGGTTCCGTCGTGGTACGTACTTATTCGTTCCGTGTCGTTAAGAGATCTGATTCTTTATTGCTGCTAACATTTCGATGCTCGATTCGCCCGTCAACATCAGGAGCTTCTGAATGATCTCGGAAGCGATGAAGATGATGGATGAGTCAGACATGGAAACTTCGGCAAACTGAAGAATTTGATCCAACGGTAGTCCCATGAAAAATTTACCCAGGAAATTCGCCGGGTGAGCATAAGTTCATTTTTAAATACACGGGGTGTACTTAAACGCCCACAGCTCTATAATATTCACTAGCAACATCAGCTACTTCTCACATCCCAATTTTCATTTCTTGTAATTTCACCAATCGTTCTCCTTCATAACCTGGAGTGCACTTATCCATCGCTTTTTTAGCCTCCCTGTTCTTCCTCTTACTTCGGATTGCCGTCTCCATATCCTCAGTGGAAGCCGTTGTTCTACGTAAATTTCAATACCATATTTGGGTTTTACTGACTAAGCACACCTATTATTCCGTTCCATTTTCCTTCTGATATCTTGATTGTTTACTCTATCCGATTTAGTAAGATAATTATTTTTATATTACATTATCAACAAATGATTCTTTGCTAGAATTCAATTTCATCTGCTTTCTATTTTCGTTCTTTTGTTTTGTTAAACCTAGCACCAAAAAATCTGAATGCTTACCAGAAGAAAGCATTAGATTCTAAGACGGGGTTTGAGTACATTATGTTGACTTGGCTGGAAGACAAATCCAGAATGAGAATTACTCCTTCCGTGTTTCTCCACTTGCCCTCCTCTGACAAGCAGCGATGAGGTTTCTGCTTCCTCCGCCACATGGCCGATCCTCCAGAGACGGTCGTTTCCTATTCCTTTTGCGTATTTTTGAATACCACTTAAGTTTATGCGGTGAGTTCTAAGGTCTTAATCTGCGCAATCGCATGCAGTGTCGCGCATCTTCGCGAACGACGACGAATGCGAGCCTCGTGAGAAACATTACCACTACGCTTTCGAAGTGGTGAAGGCTTCGCCTGGCCCAGTGGAGTGGAGAGGCGTGGCGTTCATCACCTGAATGCTCTTTCAGCCGACGATTATAACGTCTGGTGGCCTAATAACACAGTTAAATGGATTAATTTCTCTTATGCTGAACATTATCCGATACTCTACCTTTCATTACCCTATGCCCAATAATTGAGTGAAATTGTTTTTCTTCATCAGTATCATAATCGCGGTGCATTAATTCTAAGAATTCAAAACTCTCCATTCCATTCTTCTCTTATCCGACCTCTCTGGATAAATAGTTCATCTCTTTTACGTCCGTTATTACTTTTTTCTTGGATTTGATTCAGGTATATAATTCATTTTCTCAAACGAATCGTATACATGCGCTATTCTGAATTCCAAGTTCCGTGTTTCATTCCCATGGTAGCAAGAGTAAGCCATCCTCAAGATTTGGAGTTGATACATGAATTTCTGTACCTTCATATAGAATGGTTAGAGGGATTACGTGCTCCCCTAACAATTAACAAAACCCATCCTCTCTGCTGGTCCGTGTTTGTTGCTTGTAGACGAAAGGTGCGTTGAATATCTCTCCGTACTCTTCTTCTTCATCCCTCTTCAGCTTCAATTTTCTTTGCCTATTATCTACACCCACCTTTTCCTTGATTGTACAAATGGGTGGTGGTCGAGCATAATGTTTTCAGAATGTCCTCCGTAATCAAGTAATTGCCATGTCTCATCATTACGTACAAATTCCCTTCTATCCCATCCATCCGTCTAATTAGGTCGCAAACCACCAGTCAAGGACCGCAATAGAGAACAGGCGACGTGTGAAGTAACCCGCCCATCGGATATGGGGCTCATCAACGAGACTTTTGTTCCGAGAGGAGTAGGATATGTTTTCGCACTTCGTCTCCTCCTCGAACGGCTTTTCCTGATAGTGCATAAACCCCCTTCCTCGCCGTCGACTTGATCTTTGCGCAACGCTTTGCGGACTCGTGCTTTCCGAGCGCCCAAAGTGGGAATATCGTGCGCGGGCACCGTTCTCGTGACCGAAGTGGCGCGGGTGAAAAATAGGCCGGAGAACGCGAGGAAAGAAACGGCTTTGTTCGGTCCTCTTGGTCGACCCATTAAGAGGGTGGAGGGAGAGAGAGGAAGGGAAAAAGTCTCGAAACGGACACGATCGAGTTCTCATCTTCTTTTCCTCCGCGGAGGAAGACGTCAAGTCTCCCTTCTTCGAGGCGGATTTCGTCGCATCTCCCTCGTCCGCGAGCTGGAGAATGGCTGGTTATCGTTCCCTCCACGGCTGTTGTCCACCACTGCGCACCCATGGAAAATATTCGATAAGCCCTGAATCACCTCCGCAACCTTTTTCCCACCACCGCCATACTCTCGCCCCCTCCCACCACCCTCGCGTAATTGGACGGTGTCCAAATGGATCTCGCCCGAGGTCGACCATCCAGCGACCGTCGTCCTCGGATCTCCCCGCCGACGCCGCGCCGGTTGCACTGCCGTTATAAAACAGTCGACCAGGGTGAAGGGGGAGGGGGTATTAGGGGGCGGGATAGCGCGGCGCGGAGTGAAATTGAAAATGCGAGTGCCTGAGTAAATATCCACGGGCATGACATTGTGCATATTATATATTCACCCGTCGCGCGCTTTCCCATTCGCTCCGACCGAGTCGCCTTCCCAAGATTCCCGTGTCATCGAGGTGAGGGGCGCGCGAGCGATGGCGGTCGAGTGAAAGGAGGAATGATCACTCTCGTCAGGAGCGAGTTCGTCGGAAGGTCGACGATATCGAGTGCATTCAGGAAGCCATAACCGTTCGTGGCAGATGAAGTGTAATAATTTTATTGCCCGTTTAACGATCCCGATAATTTTTACCCATTGCAAATGAGTGTAATTGGGCACATCACATGAATTTCGTTATGTCGCTATGAAGCAGCCCCGATGCGATTTTCTCTTATGGTCGTGCCTAACATGCTATAAAATAACACGATATGCAGTCAATGCGATAAACGTTATAGGTGTGCCCTCGCCAATGAACTCATGCCACTCACCGGCATGGTTAGCTAATTGTGTGACGCATTTGTCGGCAAAGATCCCGGGTTCCAATCGCGCCGAGGGTATAAAAGTTGTGTTGGCCGGAAATGGCTTCTGTATTCCTGTGGACGATTTATATTACATTTTATCTTTTCCATCGGAACACCTACGAGAGAATTTTATTGCTACCAAGCCAAGGTCTCTGGTTCATTTATCCGCGTTATGAACTACGAAACTTCCGGAGTTGAATCCTGTTTGACAATTAGATCCAGGTAAAAATATTCAGAGTGATAAATTCGTTTTTCAATTGCTCCCATTGCCGAACTCCGAACGGAATACTGGATTTTAAAAACGAAGTAGCTTTGGCAGTCAGGTATGCTTTGTGCTTGAATGAAAACAGTGAGCATATTCTTCAAAATTTCGTTTTGCGTGTTCTCTTCTTCCAGATGTTCGTACCTCATAGTGTGAAAATGCACTTGTTTGCTAGTATCCGAAGTTGCCGTCGTAATCAATACGGATATTCCCGAGTGCAAGAAGAGGTTTCCCTAACGACGCCCTCCAAGTGGTTTACAACTTCTCAATGGTTTTTTTCAATGCTATTTATTTAGTCCCCCGTGAGACTTCTGCAATACCCATTGCAACGTGTCAATTTACGGGAGTTCCTCTCGCATTCCGGAGTTCATTGTGCTCTCACAATTCTTCCGCAATCAGAATTTCAAATTAAAAAATTTACGATTCGCGAAAGATGATGCATACGGGACAGTACGTGTACCTGAGTTTTCCGTCTTCAAAGATTCCAACGACGAGTTTTGAGGTTTAGATAATGGCACGAATCACCCGCTCATTCACAAATTTCTTTCATGGGTTCTGCGCATTCACACCTATAGCATTCGCATCTTTTTTTGCTTTGGGACTCATTTGTCGTCCCTGTGTTTTTTAGTTGCTAAAGTAAATAACCTGGATTTTCAGATATAGCAAGTCTCTACTTCCGTGTCGGCACTCCATGGAACGATTATACTTGACGTGAAATCGCTCTGAAATTTGAACAGGAGTGGCTCTGTTCTCATTTTGTCACATCTCTACCTAAGACCAGGGCCATAATCGTTAGTCACATCGACATCTTACGGCAATTGTATATCAAAACTTGCGTGTCTCCATCCTGTAGACAATCTGCTCCAGCCGGTGTAACCAGAATAATCAGTGTTTACGACATTTTTCGCTACCGGGTGCTCCCTACCCGTACCTTCTTCCGCCTTTCACCGTTGCATTTCCAATTGGAAAGAAAGAATGCACTTCCTCTCTTTCACACTGTATGAGCATTTCATATTGCATTTGCATCACCCTTTCGGTCTTGTCTTTCTTTGCGTACCTTATTTGTCCACTTGGTATACACTACCATAGTTCAATTTTTTTGTAACGAGAACCCAGCGTTTACTTTGTGAAGAGATTACTATTTTCAATGATTTATAATTAAATATTTTTGTTCGGGGGATCTATTTGGCCAATCATATATTTAATTAAATTTTTAAAAAAGAGCTAACGAGTTGTGGCTTATTTTAAAGAACAATACACTCATATTTGCATCTCTAGTTTGAAAGAAGAAAAGATGATTATCAGAGACGTATCTCTTAAAGCGTGTTCTCGATTAAGCCATTGACATTAATTTGTTGAAAGACCAATGACATTATTTAAAGGACTTACTCAATAAAATGTGTCATATTATGATATGATATAGAGATAAAATATTTTCATTCCTATGCAATATGGAATATTCACATTTCTAGTCAGTGAGACAAGTCACTGATTCAAGAAAAGACTTGTACGTCCCGCGGCGAATGATAAAAAAAATACGCACACTTCTTCAAGTCAATTCAGTCAATGAAATAACATTATACAAAATTCCGCTAATATTATTTGCAGGGAGTACTATGCAACAAGCCCATAATCACGTGCGAAAAAGGCGACTTTTCAGGTTTAAATAGCGATAATTACGTAGGCGCTTGTCATATTAGTGAATGAATTAGCTCTTCATGGGCTCATGAAGCCAACTTTTAAATTAGTGCATGCAACTGAAAGTTTTATCATACTTCAGGGGCATGTATACCAACATAATAAAAAAAGTTTGACAATCGGACTCTCCAAGCCCGCGAAATGATAAAATTCTCGTTTTTTTAACACACCTCGTATGCTTCCATTATATTAAACTGGCGATTGACTTAATTAAACTGGAATAGAGTATAATTTGACAATAAGTAGGAGATATATCAGTTGAAATTTTACAACTATCAGACCAACGGATTATTTCAAAAACATGATTTCGATGCATTTAATGATGATGGTCAGTGTACAAACTGCCCATCACGTATTTCGGTTTTGGGAAAGGTAGTGGAAGTGATGCACGAGAAAACTGAAACACGGCAATTGTCCCCGGTGGCACGCGCGCAGATTTAGCTTCCTCCCACCTCATTAGCCGGTCGACCTCCCCGCTCTCCGAGTCCGAGCTTGACCTTCCCGCCGGCTCCCGCCCACCTCATCTCCTCCGCCAATCCCCCGTCCCTCTCCCCTTCAACCCCCCACCATCCGCTCTCTGATTGCTCCTTGACCGCCGACCACCTCCATCCACCCTCCCTACGCAATATCTCAACCGCAACATTCCCTCTGACTGACAGACCCACCGGTCAACTACTTACCTTGGTCGACTATTTACCCCGACGAAACACCAAGGAGGCACTTCTCAGCTGTAGCAAGGGCCTGAAAGAAGGTGGGCGAGGATTTCAGAGAAACTACAAGGCTGACCGCTGATTCGAGTGGAGAAATGTAGGATAATCGATTATGCCATAAATGTTTATAAATATTTATCTTGATCTCAATTGTCATGGTCTCACTTAGTAGTAATTGTACATGTGCATTACTTCGTATTTCCATGCGTGTTTCGTCTGTTAAGTGAAATTTTCTCCAAAGTGGTCTTTGATTTGCGAAAGAGCACTTTTGTTGATGCAGGATATATTAATATATCTTAGGAGTAATCTCTCTTATATTTAAAGGATAGCATCAAGGGATGTTGAAAGTATCATTTCCAAATTAAGATAATAAGAATTGTATTCTCTTCATTTCGTTCCCTCATTTTTGTTTCACCCGAACTTTCTTGTTTTATCCTGAGTTGATTTGTCAACGGGAAGTATTGGAATCAGAAAAACAAAGTAATAAGGAATTAATATACATGCATGCATCACAATTTGGGTTATCAAACGGATTGAGGCACCTCTTCAAACTATTCTGTTCCCTGCCAGTTTCTTAATTCCATCACGGCTCCTTGAACCGAGATTTTCCTTTACCTTCTTATGTTAGGACATCCTTTGTTTTACTTTGCCATTTTAACCCTCCAGATGTCTTTCAGTTATGATCATAAGTTAACTATCCTACCTCAGGATATGTCCAATTAGTTTTCTCTCCTCTTTCTTCAACCACCCAATGGAGTACTTCTTAAGTTGTGGTTCTATATATTTTACTTTCATAATTACCCGGTAGTACTACATTTACATTGCGTCCAATCTTCTTTTCTCTGTAGCTCCTATCGATCTCGTTTCACGTCGGTAGGAAAATCTACTTCATATTTAAGTTACAATTAATCACCTTGTTATGTTTATGCTATGGCTATTTGTTGTTTCTCATGATAGAAAGTCTACTTTGTCATTTCTATTCCGCTTAATATATCCCTCTACTTGCATGTGCATATATGAAATTGACATTAACAACTGACCATAATAGTGAGAAGGAATATAAATGCTCACCCATAGAAAGTGTTTGCGGAGAAACTGGAATCATTGCTACGGACTTGCACTCGAGAGGTGGGCATTCAACGTACGCTTGAAATTTGCCAGGTACCTCACCCATCGCCAGGAAATGGTAAGCAAGCGTACTCCAGCCTCACGAAAGATCATCTCGCCATTTGTGATGACTTGTGAGGTTTTTCTGGGAAGGAACACATCTTAAGGAACCCTTCACATATCTTCACTAAACTGACGTGTACATTTCCGTATTCACCTGAGCGACAATAAGTACAGCCACTCGTTGATTTCGGGTACAATAATTTACCAAAGTAATGGCCCGTCCACCCAATGGTGTTCATCTTGCATATTACGCCTTACGTATTTTTCTTGGATTCGGCCGGAAGCGTAATTCATTGCGAGGAGATCTATTGCATCATGATCGCGAATGAGGTCGAGCTCTTCCCTCGAAATAGCTTCCTAGTTCTCTTGAGTTTGAATATCTTATATATTTGGAATAAAGGATAAGCTTTGTTGCCGAATACAAAATTCCATCCCTATCACGTTACCATAATAACCATTTATTAATCAATCAATAAATATATTATCAGCATCATTGATGCCTGAATATTATTGATCTGATGACGATGACTTATCGTGTGCGTTAAAAATTTGGAGCTACTTACTGGATTTGACCACGATGTATACATTTATATAGATTTTTTTACGATTAGAAATATTGATTTATGATCACAAATTCTTTTCCGTTGGTGAAAGCATTTGATAACTTAAAAATAGTAATGCTTGCGCAACGTGTCTAGTATATTATGTGCCTAACGATAAAAATGAGATAAGATTAGTCTAGCAAAGCCATTTTATAAACGTTAAAAACTCATTCGAAGTGAAATTTTTAACTTTTAACTCGGATTCCTAGCAGAAGTTTTCAAATATCGCTCAGTTTGCATTCTCGAAAAGGAACAGAAAACTGAAGTATTTTCCTTTTTTCTACGTTTGCAATATCAGTGAGGACAGAATTTTGGGGATATGGCATAAGATTTTTTTATCTTGGAGAGTAATTCGGCAACAGGAGAAGAAGTTCAGTGAAAGTATGTTACGCGCCCGGCTCGTTGACTGTCTTTTTTTCTCAGAATTATCGTTGTTTCTACACACTCCTTCCCATTTATTTCTCTCTCTATCGATTTAGTAATCTTCCTCTACATTCCATTCCTTTATCTCTTGCTATGACTCATCTTCTCTCCACTTCCTTTTTTCATTCCCTTTCCTTTTCACTTTCATTTTTCCGATCGGATGAAATTATGTTGGAGCAATCCTCCTCCAATCTCTTCTAATTTTCTCCGCAAACTACCCGCGGTTCGAGTTTTTCCAGACCATTTGATCGCCGCTTCTCACGCCGGACCTTTCCCCCGAAGCAGGTCCACCCAAGGCGTGCTCCCCATTCCGACTTCGCCCTGGATCGGTGTCGTACATCTCCCGCCGCCGGCACAGCCGTGTCGTGCTCCGTCGATGGTCCCGTGGCCATACCCGCGAAGCTCCTTCGGCTCAAATGATGCGGGGACCATTTCGGACCACATCGAATTCATCACTCGCTTACGCCATTCTCACTCCAGGCTTCCTATTCGTCATCCCCCGTCCTCCTCCCCCCCTTTCCCACCCGCCGACAATGAGTTCATGACCTGCTTTGGCACAAGATTTTTCCCTTCGACCCAATCATAGCCTCCGTCGCACCGCCTCAGTTCTGTGTTCCCCTCCCGTCTCCGTCCACCCCACCCCCAATCCCCTGCGCTCTTCCCTCGCCCCCTCGCCGTGAAATATTTTTCCCGTACCCAATTCCATCCTCTTTCTCTTTCCCTATCTCTCTTCCCTTCGTAGGTCTGATTTATTAATCTGCCAGTCAACAAAGTCAGTTCTTCACAGGGCATGCTCTCACTTTCGTCCCGTTCGGCTAGGACGACTTTCTCCTCTTCTGCCATGAGAGTCGACGATCTACATGTTAATTAGTGCCATCTCCTCGCAGGGCAGGCTTCCAGAGCCATAAATCTGGCCCATTCCCCTCACATCGACTCTCTCATACCGCGCACGGAAAGGCCTGGATACCTATCACATCCCTTTTCACCCTTACTCTTGGGATACTGACGATTACAGTTTCTGGTACATCTCGAGCGTGGTGAGGTTTGAAGCTATGCCCGGCTTCTGAATGTTATACATCACCGTTATTTCTATTCCTCTTTCCGCTACCAGTGCACTCTTCGGTATTAACGGTCTGACGCTTATCCCAGATGAATTTTAGAGGTCATGAATTAGGCGACCTCAATGTTCCTTATTTTGTTTCCTTATGCAAAATTTTGTCCTCTATATCACCCCTGGTGTATTTTATCCATTTTATCTTCACCTAATGTATTTCGCCTGATGTAAACGCGATTCATTTAATTGTTTTTGGATGGGCTCTGGTACTAACTCTATCGTTCAGCTTTTGCCACCAATCTCAGGAAATTTATTTACCAAAGCCAATATTATGAAGTTCTATTTTAGTTTCAGGTTAAGTATCCAAAAGTTAACACATTTAATGGAGGAATTATTGGTTAATCAAATAGTTTAAGCTTTTGAAAAGTTTAAAATCTCATTCTCAGGGCATTCCAATAGCCCGATGCGAAATTCAGCTCTCAGCAAGATAAAATGAGTACCTTTATCTACACTAGCTTGAGTTCCTATGTCAAATCCAAGTTTTATCACTCACAGAACTCTTTTTGGTAATGCCTATAAGTAACTGAATCCTTTCGATTCCAATTCCTTGTCTTTCTTTTTTAGCACGTCTACCACATTGGTTCCCAATTTCGCCTGACATGAGCGCGTCTTTTGATGTCATCCGGGATGACTTCCATCCCCATAAACCCCGCCCACTCCCTCCTCCTCCTCTCCTCCCTCTCTCTCTCCCTTGCCATCTATCTGCCCTCAATCTTCCAATCCCATCCTGTCCTCTCTCTCTCCCGCGCTCCATCTCATTCCGACTGGAATCTCTACGGGCATAAGAAACTGGGTCGTTGCTAGGGAGACAGGCTGCAGAGCGAGCGGGCAGCCGTGAAGATTGAAGGGTTGAGAAGGGATGAGGAGGGAGATTCGACTCAGGGAAGGCAATGTGTGCCCATGTGTTTGCGAGCCTGTAGTAAGCCAATCCTCATCCTCTTCGTTTTTCGTTCCTCCGGGGCCATTTTCGGACAAAAGGCACTTCCTCCCTAATGGATTCTCCGCTTTGTTCTCATTTGGAAATATGAAACGTACTTGCATCGAATTGAAGTCGCATTACCGTCGTTGATGTGTCTCTGTTTCGTCCAAGATTCTCAGTTATTGTGTTACCCGCGGAAGTATTTACGACGGAAATCTAATCCTGAAGGAACCCTGTAGGCCGCTCTGGTGTCCATTACATTTCTGAAGCCGCCACTTGTGTATTAGGTACGATAGTCGTGCACTGTAGAGATTAAATTAGATTTGCGATTTAGATGTAGGTTAGTGTGTGTCAAATAGTTGGTCTTCAAAGTCCTAATTTCCAAATTATTAAGCTTTAAATGAAGTTAGGGTCAGTAATAGAGATTCATGCGAGACATGATGCAATATGTTAATCAACTAAGTCTCGTAAAATTTAACATGAATCATATTGTTGCAGACGGAAATTTTTTAACACGGTCATTTAATGTGAATCGTATTGTAGCAGACGGATTTTTTTTATAATGGATTCAATTACAATTAGAGAAAGATCCTCGTTAAATATTCGAGTAAGCCTAATGTTAAGGAAACAGTGTTTGTATTAGCTGCCGAAGTATAAAAAATAATATCGCTTAACATCGCCAACACTTTCAAAGCACTGACGCATCATAATTTGTGGAACTGAAAGCAGGTTATCAACTGAATTCGCTGACAGTGAAATTTTCTCAAAACTATTTCTCATTTACGGAAATTACAATATATATATATATATAATATATGTATTGCAATTAAGAACTCTTGCGTTAACATAGCTGAGATAATGCCTGATAACTGTTTGTAAAAAGATTGGTGTCCAATAAAAAGTCACCAACAAAAAGAATCTATGAATGCGCATTTTGCAGGTCAGTGGAAGATAGAGTTAATCCAATACTAGAAATAGTCAAGTAAATCTAAAATTTATCATCCGACACAATGATCATAATTGCCAGAGCCAACGGCAATGTCAACTTAATAATCTGTGGAAATTTAAATCCTCCAGCTATTGAATTATTGATGCACATATAGCTTTAAGACAGAACCAGTGATGCAGTGATGTAGAAATGTACCATTAACCCCATCGCACTACGGTAGGCGAGATCATGCCAATAAAATTAAAGAAATCAAATGCAGAACAGATTTAAGATGTCATATTTTCAGCGAATGATAAGGGATCAGAATAATATTGTCCGACCGTGGTAAGGATAAAAATATTCGGGTCAAAATTAGTCTGGCGTTTATTCACTCCTTCCTACAGCAAGGATACTAAAAAATAGAAAAATATATATAGAAGATGGGGGTAAAAACAAAGATGCCAGCGAGTCTTTTTACGTTCCTTTATGTTGAACTCCATGTATCAACTTGTAATTTCACCAAATAGGGGACAATAACATTATTGATTTATTAGCCAAAAACCTACCAGAAAAGGCCTTAAATATAAAAACTTGAAAAATAATTAGCAATCACAGAGTAGTAAAGGCGGCTTTCTTTAGTTGAGGTCAGAAATAAGAATCTTAAAGGAAAAATTTACGTGTTTAAAAAAAGGGGCTTGAATGGCTTAAAATGCGTGTTACAGATTTATTTTGTTAAATTAAAGAAAGATACGCTACACCAAAATAATGAGAATATGAGGTATTAATTTCTTCACACCACGCGCTCAGCATTCAACAGGTTCATTCCAAGTAAATTTTGAAAAAGTTAAAACGATAACTAAATGGTAAAACTCTGAAATTATAAAACCGTTTAGAAATCAAAGGCTTTGTCACGCCAAGATGAAATATATAAAGAAACCACATCTCTAAAGACGAACGGAACGACATAATTTACGATTATGAGATATCTAGGGCGAATGTCAATACGGTATACCTGTACGGAAAGCGTTGAGCGGATTGTCTCAGTTAAGGGATTAAGTTTAGATTGACAATTGCAATGCGATAATTCCACTACATATGTATTTTTTATTCAGCCTTCTTTTTACATGATTATTTTTTATCATATTGATTAAGGTTATTCACTGTATAAGGGGATTCCTGAGAGGCATAGAGGAGAGAAGACAATCTTAATTGCCTCAAATCCGAGCAGAAGATTCATCATGAAGCACCTTCAACCCTATATCCAGCGTATTCATTTTTAAACGGTAGTTAAAATTTTAAGATAGACATCGAATGGACACATACTTCTAACTACCGCTACCTTTGTAAGCCTAGCTTATATCTGACACCGTGCACTCCGATGAACCCTTCTTCAATTCCGCGTGCTTTCTATCTCACTTCAATTCATCCAACGTTCCTTCTTTACTGTATATTCTTCTCATCCCCTTCCTCTACGGTCTAGATATGTTACATAAACCGAAAACTAAAGATTTTAATATTTTCCGCAGCTCTACCGTATATCTGGTCTTCCTTATTTGTTTGATGATGAAGTCATATGAGATAGATGGAAAGTTTGCATACAAAGTTGCAACCAGCTGGAGAGAAATAGGGCGAATGAATTGGCCTCTGGAGTCAATTTCAATCGAAAAGCCGTCACGCGAGCGATCGCCGCCGGCCCTTTCCATTGTAATCCCAGCTTAGCCTGATTGGGGTCTCGCTCCGGGGCGATCTTTTCGGTCAGGGCGTGTTTTTTTATGCATACCGCCCGTGAGGCGTTGCGTAACTTGACGGGCAGGGTCAATGTGACGATGGCGACTTCGGAGGGGCGCGATCGCGCTGGCCGTATCGAGGACTGCTTATGAGTTCGCCATGACGAGACGACGCAATCAGCGTTGGCCTTTGGTTTAACCGGTGCCATTTAAAGTCCTCCTTGAAACTTCAAGGAAATGAGCTTTCCAGTTACCACTCAAAAGGAGAGCAAGATATGGAATCCCGAGGAAAAGAATCGGTTTATGAAGACGTTTCTTAATTACGGATTACTTCGAACAGTGGTTATCCTGTGGTTTTCATGTCAGCTTAATTCATTTGCGTGGGAGGAAAGGATGTAATTAGAAAGCAGAAGGAATCCTATTAGTCAACAGTTGATCGATCGAACTACGATTCAGGTAGGCCGTATATATTCAACTTGGCCATGACACTTAGAACGGCAATAGGAGATCCCCGTTCCCCCCCCCCCTCCAGACGATGTCGTGCCTTTGAATCGTTCCCTAATGGACCCAAATGGTGACCGAACGCCATTTTAAAATCCCTTCACCTCTTCTAAGTGAACCCAGGATGTGACGAGCCACTGATCGAATTCACAACTTGGGCCTATGAATTATGGGAACTCGTCACTAATAAGGTCAGCTCATGTCATTAGGTATTAGAGGAAATAAATAAAATATTTAAATGCTAAAGGTCTCAATAATCTTGTTTATTTTACCTTTCCCTAATGAAGCTGAAATGAAAATATGGGGGTAGTAAAGCAAAAAAATTCAATTTCGCGGACTATTACTGATATATTTAAAGACTGGCTTGATCTCAATGGTCCTCGTCCCGTGTAAGTTGGGGTTAAAACTTGATATTTTCCACTTCCTGATGAGTGGCCACAGTAGCGCATACCGAGTATGTGATGGAAGTTTCCAAATGGAACAGAAATTCCTCCGCCCGAACGAAATTCGCCGAAAAACATTTTATTCCATTAGACCCGGGAGCAAGTTATAACAAGAAATTCTCTCCTGCCGAAAAGCACGGCGAACCTCGTGAAAGGGGAACTTTCTCTTTTTCCAAAGGAGGAGCGTACAAGCATCCACGGCTCCAAATGGACCACCACCACCTAACATCTTCCCGTTTCGCTCCAGACGGAAAATCACGAGTCTCCGAAAACTTCCAAATAAAAATTACCGGAACGGAGGGAACGCTGTGCGAGTAGGGATATGAAAGTTGATTCATTGACTCGCAAACCTCTTCGTTTTGCTCCGACGTCCGTTATCTTCCCGCAATAACCATGCAGGGCAGTCGAAAATTTAGTTTGACTCTTTTGAATCGGTCGAAATAATGCAAAAATATTTTCAACGCTAAATTTTTTTCTCCGCCCTCGGCATGATCGTGAGCGAGGAGGAAGAGAAAGTTCAGTGTTTTCGCATGGCTCCGTTGGCCGTGATCTGAGCTTTCAGATAAGGTCTCGGCTGTTCTTGAACCGCCCACCAACCATCGGCTCCCTTCCCCCTGGGGCGTTTCGCCCGAGTCCCGAATCCGAATCGGTCGAATCTGCAAAAATCTGCTCACCCTCCCCAACCCTTCGGCGTTTGTTTTGAGCTCCCCCCCCCTGTGAGAGGCGGTCGTACAGGAGATTCCGCGCAGAATCTTCTTCATAATATTTAGGTAAGCCGTGCGGACGGAAAGGTTAAAAACGCTCACGAGGCTCACGAGGCAAAACGAAAACACTTTCTCTCACAGTTCCTCTCTGAGATCCTTCCCTTCCTCCAGATCGTCCCAGTAGATATGAGATATTTTCAAGCATTTAGCCCAGATAATGTCAGGATGCAGCGCACGCGCACCACTCAGACGTACTTGTGCACAAAACGTGAAAGAAGTGAGCAATTTTCATATCTCGTCCGTTCCTTAACTCCAGCTCAAAAAATTATCTCCCAAGAGCAGACAAGAACTATAAAGGAGTCCATTATCGCTCTTCGCCGTCTCCATCAATAGATGTGGATTCACGCTCTTATCGCTCCTAATCGCGGAAATGATCTGAAGTGAAAGTGAAACGTTATATCCTTAATATTATTCACATCAATTTTTTTAGCTTTTTTACGTTTTTTAATAAAATTATGCGCAGCCAAGGAGCGTGCTCTGCATTCTCCGCCCGAGGCTTACATTTTTCGAAATTTTAATGTATATAGGTATGCACGAAATGACCGCCAATCTAAACCCACCTGTCGCCGAAAAAAATAATCATTTCGTTCCGTCAATCAGGTCGAGGCTCTAAAGACGGCCGCGTAATTAATTCTCTTTTTGGAGCTATCCATAAAAGTGAAAGCTTGACCCCTAACTTGTTTCACCAAAATTACGATTCTTCTATGGCGGAAGGCGTCGTGGTCGACGTGTAAGAAAATGCTACACTATATTCGTCCGAGATGATTTAAGGAAATGATTTTAGTTTCACGCGATTGATGCGCAGACATATGGCTAGTAAGACCCGGTAAGATTTTGACAATAAGTTGTCCTCTTGGGTGCTGGAGTGTTGAGTGTAGCTTTTGCAGCCCACGCCTTTTCGCGAGGTATAAACAAAAAATGAGAAGCGTGGTAGTACGAGACCGTGGACCGTTCCTGACTCAGCGTTGCTTTTGGAAACAATGAGCGAGTCCCGATTAGCATAGAAAGTCTGTCTTTCCCTCCACCCCATCCTCTGCGTTCCCACCCGTCCATAAATCCAAATGTACTCGCTCAAGCCGCAGTTTCACCCAGTCCGAACGCAGAAAACGAGACTTCAGTGTATGAGCTCCAGGTACCGTTCCACCCTTCAGTCCATTCATCACCCCATTCCTCTCCATACATCCCTCTCTTCTCTGCGGTCTTCTCACATCAACCTCTGGTTTTCGAAAGTTCGAAGAGTACCGTTATCCGTCAAACACAGGGAACAATTTCTTTACGGCAGGGTTACATTCTGGTTGTCATGAGAAGAAAGTGGGCGTCCCACTCGGATGAGTTGTGATAGAACTCACTTTGACAAGTGACTTGTGGCATTCTTAAGGGTAATTTCTAATCTGATTAGTTCAGTAATCCGATTTGTTAAAATATCATGGAAAAATATATATCCAGTAGGCAAATCTTGGGCAATATCTCACAATGTACTACGCATTGACCTATCTACGCATTGTACTACGTTTGCAGTGCCTACATTTTCCCTTCATTTATTCAAATCTGATAGCCAGTTTTTCGTCATATGTGTTCACAGTCTTGTCTTCCTTCCTGCTCTTTTCTTACGTATCCAAACATCTCCCTTGTGTGACGGTCTGTGACAACCCACTGCCCCTCAATATTTCCTCCGCCAGCTTCGTCAGCCTTGTTTGAATTTCATCCAGCAATTGTACCTTTTCTCTGACTACATACGAACTATTTACCCTTTCCTCATATATCGTATGCTTGGTGATTCAACCCTCAGCTTCTTTCGGTCCTTCTTAACATGACGAAACCAGCGTAGCACATAGATTTCATACCTTTCCGTCTCCGATGCATCCAATTTATATTATTCTGTGACTCAACTCTTTTGCCCTTCTTTCTATCCTATGTTTACCAAAAACTCTCCTCCATCTTCCTAAACTCACTACACTCAATCAAAATGTATGCTAAACGTTATACCGTACAATAATTTCGCACAACAATTTAGAGATTAACGCATTTATGTGCACAAAATGTTGTCGTCGTATGCTACGAACTCATGAACAAATCATGAAGTGAATGCAACAACAAATAACCGGCTTAAATGATTTTCATCACTGTCTGGCTCCTAAGCTAGTTGCAATCATATAAAGTAATTTTACGAAGTACTAGGAGTTTCTCCTGTCATTTTAAATAGATGAATTCTTGAAATTAATCTTTGTATCCCGTAAAGTCGAAATAAATGTGAGTTCTGAACGAGTAATATCATTTCACGCTGAAAATGAATGGGTGCTGTAATCTGTCACATAAATCCCCCTGAAGTACTTACACATTTTGGAAAGTATTGAACAAAATAATGATGATTACTTTTGTGAACAAGATTAGGATGCATGAAGGCGCAATCGCTCAATTTCAATATGGTATTTTGTAGAAAGCAAAGAATAGGAAATAGATGTGCACGAAAAACAATACCATCCGTTTCCAAGGCGATTCTTCCGAATAAATAATTTATTCTCACCTACAGCGACTGTGTGCGAAATTCCAATGTAATGCCACCGGTTCTGCAGAAATCTCAGATTAGAACAATTTGTTGCATATAACAGAGCCTGCATTTCTTATTAGAAGCGACACACACATATCGTATCTAGTTCAAAGGAGCATTTAATTCTGAGTAGTCGAGAGGGATGCGGATCCCGTTGGCGCCTACCACTTACTTTCACATCTGGAGAAACGGTGTGTCGCGTGGAAATGAAAAAAAATAAAATTTCTTCCATGACGTTATTACTTAAACAGGCCTCAAGGGGAATTAATAATATTTTGATGGGATCGAGGGGAGATTTTTTTCTACCAAGGCTTCTTCCGTCGGATAGCACAATAAAAGAAGGAATAAGCTTTCGAAACTGACTCCGGGAAAATTAAATGGTTGCCAGCGTTGATCAAAATTTGGATTGCATCGATAAAGTGTGCAGGTTTAATTTTAGCCGATGGACCAGATTTTCACGCATGCTGACCAGATTTGCACTCAATGAAATCAGCATTGCGCACACAGTTCACACCTAAAGATGTGGATAAAAGATTAACTGTACCTATTTTCTTTTTAATCTCGAGCGTGGATCATAATTAGTTGTGTCTCTCAATTACATTTTTTCTGTTCCTGAATATTTCCCAGCAGTGGTTTATGTTGTCCCAAGTCTGCTGAGATTAACTTTACGCTTCATGGATTTGCAGTAACAATATTAAAATTGTTTATTTTTCCTGGCATCCTGCCCATTGCATTGAATTTTGCGTCAAATAATGACATCAATTTTCAATTCAGTCAATGACTAAATAACACATGGGAACGAAGTGTTTTAAATATTACCTTAAGAAGCATGGATAAATATGAGTGAGCAATTAGTTCCAGTTATCCAGCTCTTCTTCATTGAAAAAACTTCAGTTATAATAACTTGTAAATATATCATATGCATGAGATTCCTGGTCGCTTGGTCGGTAATTGTAACGAATCTCCACTTAGCGAACCACTTTCAAGGAATGTACGTAAATATAGTCCATTAAAAATCATATATGCAACTCAACGAATGAGTTTATTGGCTATAGAAATATCACTATGAGGTTATACAAGAATACGTAACCATAATACTTAACCATTGGTAATTGATTGTACATAAATTACATTTAAAATAAATCTGTTTACTAAAAGTCTTTTCTCGAATGTATCTCAAACTGCTGGACAATTCAACCCAAGTAGATACATAAGCAATGCTAAAAATCATACAAAGAACAAATTAATGGTGACAATTTGATAATGCATAGCTCTAATGTGACGAGGAACACATGCGCAAAAGGAATTAAAACTTGCCAGTAGCTTGTATGAAATATCAATAGTAAGAATCTTCAAACTGGTTAATTATTGACCTAGTCGTATAACTTATCCTTAATTCATCCAAAGATTTACCGTAGGCATCATAGTTCCGAAATTTATAAATTATTTTTAGAAAGCTCAAGTTTTTTCCGTTTTTCCTTTACAAATGTGTTACTAATTCTTTTTATCTCTTCTGACTCAATAATGGAATACATTTCTTTTCTTAAAGTTGGTGTTGCAAAATCTGGAACTCTAACGGCATTTTAAAAAGAAAATATAAGAAAATGTTATGCATAAAACTTAAAGATATTTTTATATACTAAATCTGTAGGAATAGACCCAGACAGTCGAAAGATAATTCCAATGAACGCTTATGTAGGCTAGTAAATATATGCCATCAGAAAAGGATTTATTTTTCCTTTTACAAAACGTCCAACTGCCTTATAATTGTTTGTAATGTAGGCACTGAGCTTCCGAACATACGCAAAAATTTACAGTCATTTATCTTAAAAACAAAAAATAATAAAGTACTGTCTGTCACCGCCATTGTCGGCCCAAAACTGGACCAAATACATGCGCCAATCGAAAGAACTTCCAATGCTTAAGGTTTACAAAAGTCAGCATCGATGCATAAGAATTCGCGGCGGGGTTCGCCACCGGTCTCTTCCTCCCTCCATCTCCTCCCCCTCTACCTTTCCTCATCGCTAAACGAATCGTTCGGCGGGCTCAGCGGTGGGGATGGCTTGTGCAGATCCATTCTCGGCACGTTTGCGAGCACGAGTGCCGACCCCCCGAAAATGACGAGCGATCCCGCATCACGGACGTGCCATCACCTAACGACTCTTCCCGCAAAAAGACCCCACGACCCTCCTCGCCCCCTCTCCCCAATCCGTGCAGTCCCTTTACGGGGTCCTCCCTTAAAAGTTACTCCTCTCTCCTCCCCCACCTATTTTATTCCCCCCCCCCCGCCGAGTTCGTAAAACAGTCAGTCCGTCCGCCCGCTCTCTCAAAGTAAAGGTCACGGCTGACAAGTCTGCCGCCGCTCTCTCGAAAACTCTCACCGACGGCCGCCCTCCCGTTTCTGCACCCCGACTCCCTCTGTCGAGAATGGCTGCAAGCAGGGGACCACGGGTCTCTCGTGCCCATGGCGGCGTTAATGTTCGCTCACCGGGTCACAGCGTGAAGGGGGAGATTTGGAGGAGGAGGAGAGGGGACTATGGCTTTTGGGGGTTGAGGTACTCTGGGTGCCATTGGCCAATGCTGAGGTCACCGTTGGCCAATCGGCTGGATCTCTGCAACGGCCTCGCGATTTCGCGTGGGCTTCGGGCGAATTCTTCTCGAGTACCAGCATCGCATAGCTACCCTTGATGTCGACGATGTGAATCTTGATGAAAGGTTTATTGGATTGATGGCCCGATCTTGACGTTGTTCATAAACGCTCACATATTTTATATTTTTTTCAGCCAATATTTTATGATTGAAGTTCAAATAATATCATAGTTGTTCATTTAATTTTTAGGGCGGAGAAGCATGTTTTATGTGATTTGATTTTGAATCTTTTTTAGATTTTCATCTACAATGGAATATTAAAACTATTTCCGCACTCTAAATACTTGTAAGTTTTCCAATATAATAGGGGCATATGCATTTTAATCTTTTTATTGAGAATACTCAACTTTTAGATCCAGATTTCTGCAACTATCGGTGATGTAAGTGGTCTGCTTTTGGATCTATTATAAGTTATTTATTTACTTATGTGGCTCGAGATATGGTTACTTCACATGTATACAGACCAAAGGGGGATTAGGGTTAGTGGCTGACCTCATCATAAGATGAATAAAAGAATGTATTTGAATACAGCAAATATACTTATTATGCTAATATTCGTTGCTCTTGGCTCTTTATGTTTAATAAATATTCTTCGATATTTCTTTACTTGCGAGTATTTTTATCTTACGAAGGATATTCATAACATAAAAATCGACCCATTTAATTAATTTTATAGCAAGGTAAGCGGAGATAATTTATCAATTTCTCCAATAATTTTGAAAAGAAACCAAAACCAAACCGAATAGGTGGAGGAGAAAAAACAAATTGAACAGAAAATAAATAATTGAAGAAAGTGCACCCAGTGCAAGAATTTTTTAAGCATAAGATTTGTCTTTCCTGTTGAAATAAGTTCATCGAACAGTGTAAATATTTTGTTTACGATAACCAAACATTTCTTTCTCTGACTAACATTAGAACTGAACTTCTAAAGGTGCTTTTCGCAAGTTCTCTTTCGTCGTTTTGGACTCTTTTTTTATGAAACTAGCTCTGAAGTGTATTTTCCATTTGTTTTTCAAACGCTGAATTATAGTTCTCCATCTGATTAATAATTTCTTATACAATTCAATTGTTTTTCCTCGCAGAGATTCCATTCTTTTTGTAGCTATTCTATACCTCAGAGTTTACGTGCTTATCATAAGCATAAAATGCCGTGGTATTTTCCAAGAATTTTTTCTACTTACTACTCGTGTTCCCCGAGAGAAAAATCTTGCACGACTCCACGATTGATTTAGCATTGCTGTTTTATAAAATTTAATATTCTCATCGTTGAGGATACTTCACTTGTTGGTTTTGAATTTAACTTGTAGAATCTCTAAGCAGAAGTTTTCTGCAATCCTACTAACTTAAAGCGTTTAATATCCCACGAAATGCATTGCTCACCGTTGGATTCCAGCTGGCGCGGAGCCAAAATGGATCCACAGGTTGTTTTCGCTTCTCAACCTTTCCCTTATGTCTCATTCAGAGTTACAGAAACTAGTTGATTTCATTCTTTAGAACATGCTGTGGAAGTGATAGTCGGCTTAACAACCAGCGAGGAACAGTTTGCTTGCAGGTGAAACCCATGAGCTTCCCCATCCCATTATTTTTTATTATTCTTGCTTTAGTAGTAAAATATTTCGTAGTGACATGAGTTTGTAATATATCTGTCTTCAAAGATTAAATTTAACACCATAAGGATGTAATATATTTATTTTACGATACAACGTACGTATTCATTTATGTTTTATTTTCATTTCAATTTTCGAAAATTTAGTGGACATTGATTGATAAACTTATAATCCTTAGAATGAAACAGGATTTACCTCCAAGGCTACATATTTAGAGAATTTTTTATAATATAAAGAAGTCATATTTTAAATTGGCATCACTCTATTCATCCATGTACGAGATTGACTTTATTTGATTATTAACATATGCATTAGCCTTAAAAGGTTTTTTGAATAATGTATAACTTCTTGAACCTAGAATGCGGCATAATTAATGTAATTTTATATGCATTGAGAAAATGAAGAACATATGGAAGCCTAAAGGAACGCTGATTCAACATAAAATATTAAGTTGCATTGTTATATGCGAGATCAATGACACTTGTATTGTTGAATCGATGGAGTGGGGGCAGAGAGAACGGATGTCTGATAATTTCAAGGTAATGTGGCTTGGACTTGAGTGGGGTTGTCGCGAGTGAAATCCAAACAATCTCATTGCCTTGGACACTACAATAGCTTGTCCTGGTGTGTCGTTCCCTGATTCTTAAGTCCCCCGTCGCTACTGAAGGAGGTGAATGGAAACGGACCAGAAAGAATACCCTCGGTAGAAACCTGAGCTCAGGCCCCAATTGTTAGCGTCCCACTCCTCCGCTTTCGTGTGTTTTGAGAACCATAGACTTCGAGTGTGGCATTTCCTCACCCATCGTCTTTGCAAACAAAAGAAGTGGAAAGGGAGTAATACCTTAAAAGGAGATGAAGGGTGAAACAGAATGTCGATGGAATTGAGGAGAAACGATCCAAGGAGAAAATGAGAGATGGAGAAACGAAAGGAAAATGTGGAGGAAACTGGGGAGACGAGTGGTTTATTCGTCGAAAAGATGAAGACGTAGTTTCCAATTTTAATGACATGCCTGTTCATTCGCCGGCGCAAAGGAAAACCACAGTTACTTAAAATGTGACAAATCCTTATGACATACATCTGAAACAATTTCAAGAGTAAGTTATTACAAAATTTAACGACCAATAAAACCACGGCTACAGCAGATTTATGGTAAGATCAGGAAGAGTTAAAAGAGTAACCTGAGTGCCATATCATAACGCGCAAAGGGAGGTCTTCTTTATGATTACGGCAGTACGCTCGACAAACAAAAGAGGCAATTTTCATCCTAGTTTCATACATGAATGCAGTCTTTCGGAAATATAGAACATCATTCGATCCCAATAAAGTGAAACATGAGGTCAAGCGAATGCAACTTAATGATGCCATTCCGCCGCATAAACAAAAGAGATTATTTCAAGGATCAAGAACAAGAGTCGGCGCTGTTACGAGAGTGTGAGAGGAGTTGGGAGGAGGAGGAGGGAGAGGAAGGGAAGCTGGAAGGAGGGGGAGGGAGAAATGAGAAGGGGGACTGAAGTGAGGAGGGAGAGTGGTTGCGGGGAACGGGTGAGTGACGTGGGGCGAGGGAGGGAGACGGCATCAGAGAGGGAGAGAGTGAGGTGAGTAAGTGGGGGTGAGGGGATGAGAAAGGGGTTTGGCGGTATGGCGAAAAGGGAAAGCTAAAAAAGAACGGTGGGGTGGGGGTGGTTGGGGTGAATCGAAAGACGGGAGTGAGGGGGGAGAATGGAGAGAGAGGAGGAGACTCTGAGCGGAATAATGAAGGCGATTTGGAGCGTCGATTGTTCGCTCGCGTCTGGAGGCTCTTGGCATTGGGGCTGTTTTTCGTAATACACCGCGCGCACCGCGAACTAACAGCGCAATCCGCCCGTGGGTGGGGAGGGGGGGGGAAATAAGGTGTTCGCCGCGGAGCGGGGGGCGGGGGACAGTAACGAGCCCCAGCTTCGCCCCAGGCCACCGAAACGACGGTAAAATTGACGTATTTTCATCGACGCGAAACTATCACTCGGTCTCTATTAGGCATTTTCTTTTATATACTTCCAATATTCATCGCAATCCAGTCCTGCAACAGTTGGGTATGAAGTCGAGTGCATTCATGACCCAACGGCCAAGCCGACGGACACCGGACATATAGAGAGAAGGCTCTAATGATGGAGGAGCAGACTCGGCAAACGAACAAGAGGTTTGATCACGTGGAGGAAAGAGTGCACGCAATTTATTGAAAAAATGTCCTTACCCCTCCCCCGCTTCACCTCCTTTTCAATGTTACAAGCATTGGGTAACGTTAAGTCCCGATTCGTGCGAATCGGAGGCGCAAGAGAGATCTCTCCTAGGAGAGCAGAAATGGAAGACTCTTGTTTTTTATTATTTTCATGCTCGAGCAGAGGGTAGGGGATGGACGTGCGCTAATGTTTCGTAAACATCCGTTTCAGTCATGCTTTAGGACGGCGCGTGGTAAGAGGGGGGGAGGTGGTTGGAAGGTTCTTTGTAGGGGGTTGAGAGGAAAGGGAGGAGGAGGGGGAGGAATAGGTGGGGGGGAGGGCTGAGGGGCGGAGAAACAGCGAGCGAGGAATTTTCAAGTCTTTAGCCTCCTGGAGGACAGCGTCGAGTCGATGTCAGAGGAGCAAAAACCTCGAAGTAGGTGGAGGTTATTTGGCCTATATAAAGTGGGAAGGTTTAGGAGCGGTTGTATGGTGGCGGCGTGGTGGGGGAAATGAGGAGTATGAGAGGCGAGATTAGGGGTGGGGGGGACGTCGGGGGACGGGGCGGGGAGATATGGAGAATGGAGGGGGAGGCGGGTGGATGGGCGGGCTGGGGAGGACGGAGATGGACTGGGACGGGAATGGGTGGCGGAGGGGAGGAAGCGGAAGGAAAAAGGGAAGAGAGAGAGATAGACGGAGGAAGAGGGTAAATAGCCCGAAGAGAGGTAAATTGGTGATTTGGGAAAATTTCGTGAGAGAGTAAAGAGGGAGCGGGAGGATAAGCGTTGAGGAGAGAATTGAGTGGAAGGCGTAAAAAAATAGATCCGGTGAAAAGTTCTTCGGTTTTGCCTCACATGATGTTTCTTTTTTGGCGTGTCGATCGCTTTGCAACATTTCATTGAAAAGGCAGCTGAAGCAAATGTGATTTACTAATTCATTAATTTAATGATTGGAGCCAAATCCTCACGAAACACCGACTTGGCAAAAAGAATTGAAAATCCATCATGTTTTCCAAGAGTGCGGAGAAGCATGATGTATTGTGCCGCTAACTAAGAAAGTGGTCTGAATTTGCATTTATATAAGTATTAAGTGTAGTCATGCTTGTTTATTTGTCCAAAATGCACCAGGGCGCTCCGCTAGCTCGCAGTAAAAATTTTTTGACCTTCCTTTTGTTCAACTCGTATTTCATGCCACGAAGAGACTGCTGTACATTCGTCCTTTAGTTGGTGTATTTTTAGCAATTTAAAGTCGTATTCAATTCTTAATTTAGTATCATTTGATTGCTCACCTTTAATTGTTACGAGAATAATACCGGCGAACGAGTCGATACTCCCACAGTTTCATTGTCAATTGCCATGCGACCGTGTCCGCTAAACCGTGCTTAGCCGCCGCGCTCCCCTTCGTGAGGGAAGGGTCAGGTACCTCGACGGGCCAACCCTAGATCCCGGGGAGGTGCACGACCGTTCGCAAGAATAGCTTGCCCTAGATCCAAACAGGTGACACCCCGTAAACTTGGGGACCGAATCCGAAATCCGGGTTTTTTTTGCGCAGTATGGGGGAGGGAAGAGATGGAGAGCGCCTCCAGCGGTGTGAAGAGGAGGAACTCAAAATCAACTCGATTTGATGTGGGCCGGCAAGGCGGCGCGCGGAGGGGGAGGAAAGTAAAATCGAAAGGGTGTGGGAGGGAGGAGGGGTTGGGTGGGGATAGAAGGGGATAAAATAAGTGAGAGTGCGGAGGCGGTGGTTTGGGGACGATTCCGGCAGCGGGATGGGGGCGATGGGTGGGGGCAAGGGAGGAGGGGAGGTGTGCGAAGGTAGTGAAAGCCCAAGAGCAATGGGGGTAGGGTGATGAGAAGAGGGGGAGGGTTCTTTCGGTCGGGCGGGTGGGTCACTTGCTCCCGGCCAGGGTGGCGGGGGATGGGATGATTAGCTGGAGGGGGCGGAGGCGGGCGGGCAGGAGAGGGGCGGTTGGGAGCATGTGCCGGGAGGAGGGGTTTCGGGGAGGAGGAGGAAGAGGTAAGGGGGGAGGCAGAGAGTCGGCGAGCGAGAGGGAGTGGGAGAGAGAAGGCATGTTCCAACTTCTGACTGAGTGTGACCTGCATTTGTATCAAACCTTGGCCCCTTGGCGGGCGAGCGTTCCGAAAGCAATGTGAGTCAGAGAGAGGAGAGCTTTGCGAGCGATAGAGAGAGAGAGAGAGAGCGAAAGGCAGGACGGCTTCAGTTCGTTCCTCCACAGTCGACGGTCGCGACGAAGCAACCTTCCCTTTCGCGAGCGATCCCTCCGCGTAACGCGTATCCCATTGACAGCGCGTGCTCCGCGATTTTTCGTGCCTCTCTTTCTGCAAGGCGCACCCCTTCGTACCCTCGCCCTCGAAGTCCAAGCGGGAGGTGCGGACCGCGGTCGCTGGTGTCGCAAGTGGATATTCGCGGGACGCCGACGAGTGTCCGCAATCTTCTCATACTCCGGCGCACCGAACGGCCAAAGACGAAGACGCCTCCTTCGGCGCGAGATCCTCCCCGGGTTACCTCCGAGACCCCGAGTGAGATCGACCCCCCATCCCCCTTCTCTGTATCCATCCCCAAATTTCTCCGTGAACACTAACCCCTTTCCGTCCACCCCGGGCAAATCGACTCCCTCTTTTGATCGTCACCTCTGTTTTCTTTTCTATCACCCCGTCCACACACATCTCTTGAAGTTTCCGTCACTCCCCCTTCTCCGCGGATGTTCAATGTGTTCGTCAGAGTCACGGAGTAACTATAGGAGACGAAGAGGATTTGTGGAATGGGATTAAAGTGACACTGAGAAAGGGTGATGGGGGAAATGTGAATGGGAGAGTGAGTGAAGCAGGGAGAAGGAGAGGAGGTGAAGAAGGACAATTGGACAGCCATCATCGGCTTTGCTCGTTAACGAGAGTGAGTGAATCAGGCAGAGAGAAGGAAGGACTCTTTTGGACAGCCATTGGCTTCGTTTGTTTTTTTTGAGAATTTTGTAATAATTTTCCGTCTTAATGTTTGACAAGAGAAAGGACACCACCATGTTTTGCACGGCAGCGGAACAAGGTACGAAAGTTCTATTGTTTCCCCATCTCTCTCTCTTCGCTTTCATTTTTTTTCTTTCTTACTGTTTTTCTATCTAGCTCGCTTCACTTTTACGCAACTTAAATATGCTATACTTAAATACAACGTATAGTAACGCCTCTATGGCTATAATAAGCTCCATTGCTGAATTTTATAAAGTAATTTCCAAGCATTAACTAATGTTGTTCACAAGAGATTCAGAATTTGTTCATTTTCATTTTCAACTTTCAAATGTCGCGGGTGAAAAGTTTCACGCGACGAAGGCTTCTTCGGAAGGCAACAGATGGCCGTAATTCAAATCCGCCACACGACTCGCGTGCTTCAAATTAGAATTAGATCAGGGAACATATTTTTTTTCGTGGAATTTCTGTAGTAAATTCATAACTTTAGTTAGATGCAGTCTTGTTAATTCTCTGTTATTTTCGGATCCCAAGTCTTCTTCCAATTCTCCCTATTTTTCTACCATAACCGTTCGCTTTCCGGCATGCATTTTTTATATAATTTTAATTCATACATGTGTGTATTTTATTTAAATGCATATTATATGAAATTTCAATTTATTAAGCGTGCGTTTTAATTGTAGTTGGAAGCTCAGTACAAATTTTTACTTGCAATTTTATGAAAAATATTACTACATGTTTGCCTTGGAAAATTGTACATGCATGAATGATTGTGTGGGATGTGGTGATTGCTAACTATATATGTAGTATTGTGAAAAATTAAAATTAGCGTATGCTATGATGCCTGAAGGCCTGATTTAACAGAGAGTTTTTTTTAGGTTAATAGCCTCTGACGAATTATTCGACGGTGCCACCAATACAGATACTTTTGGGAAAACTCATTGAATATAGACTCCACTTTCATTGGAAGTGGAATATATTTAGGTTTTACCTTTCGGCTCCCCTACGCATGGATTCTCTGAATTACATTCTCCTCCGGGAAATCAAGTTCGCTCACCGTGCATACGAGGGAAAGTTGTTTGACATAACCTTGCTAATTCCTCCTCACGGACTACCGTGCCACATACAGTGAGTCTTCGCTTTTTCTAAGGCTTAGTTCTCCTCAGTGCATCCCATCATTCCGCTTTTTACACTTCATTTGCTTCCATCTTGATCGAACTATCTCCGTTGATAAAAGCCAGAGAGGTCGAAAAACTATCATCGTGAGGGCTTGGGAGTAATCTTTTCCCTGCGTTTGATATGTGTTTTTCTGCTCCACTTGGTGCTGCAAAATAGATCTCGCCTATCGTGTGTCGTAACGGCCGAACGGTTGTGCAAGGCAAACCGTGGCGTCTTCGTGGCCGTAAAACACTTCGAAACTCTTTGGAAGAGGAAAGCCATAGAGTAGTACTCCTTCAATGGGTAGAGAACTTTTTTGCAGGGAAAATGTTCACGCCTTCAGAGTCCATCTCAACTCTAATGCCATATTCCACCCCAGGGGGGAATCATGGGGTGCAGTAGTATGGGTAATGAATAGGCACATAGTTGAGTAAGTGGGTACCACGTATATTAGCTTTCCCTTTCGTTGTTCCGCCTTTGGCCACACTGAAAAGTGAGACCGTGGTATAACTGTCGATTTGATTTCTGCTCCGCTCCGGGGAGCGTTGATTCCCTTACCCTCCTACTCGCCCTCACTTCAATGAGTCCGCGAAGTTTCGCCTTCGTCGAGAAAGGCGGGTAAAAAAAAGAATTGCAGTTGCGTAACGTCTTTCGACCTCCCTCCCCAATCTGAGAAAGGAAAACGAATTTATCCGCGAAGGAGGAAAATTGTGGATTTTCATATTTTTCTCGCCAACTTCCATCGCTTCACTCCTAGCAGGTACACCGGCCCTCCGGAGGGGTTGGGGGGTGAGGCGAGGGGGTGTGAGGGTGCACTTGCGGTACACTCTGCAGCCGTCCGCTCCGAAATCTCACTGCCGGTCGTGATGTTTGCCCCTCCTGAATCCCCTTGAAGCAGGCAGCGAGCGAAACGGCTTATGCCCCAGGGTTCCGCTTGGCGGGATTCGGGTTCAACGACCGCGCAAGGAGAAGTGGGCCTCTCAAAAAGTATTAATTCGTGAAACGACCAAATGTTTTTTGCGGCCGAGACGCGAAATTCTCCCAAAAAATTCACCGATCTCGATCTACGTACCGTAATACGTTAAAGCAACATTAGCCGACAGAAAAAACACTGACGCATTTTCATTTACAAAATTCATTCATCTTATATAATTGTTGGACAATATTTATATTATACAGTATTTTCGACGAAATATCACAATCTAAATTTTATTGTGAAAATTATGTAGTCGTTCCTCAGAACGAGTGTGCTTATGCGCTTATGCAATTTTAGTGGCGATTAAAAATTTAACCTCCAAAAATTTACTCTCGTAATATTCGAGTGAGTAAAGCGTTGGACACCACGAACCCTACGCATGAGGAATGATTTGTACGGTTCCAGAACTTCCAGAGAAACCACATTGGGAAAGTAATAATACCGCCTTACATTGATGCGTGTCTTGCAAATCCAATGAGTTAATGATGAGGCGAGCTCCACCCTCAGCTATTAGACTGGGTGGATAACTGTAATTTTCTTGTAAAACTATTCAATGCCGCTGTTCTCTCTTACTGTTCCCTTGCCTTTCCCAGGACGCTAATTCAATGAAAGCTGGAAGAGAAATTATTGGCTCATATAATGATGAAGGATGATGTGGTTTAATTATTCGGGAAAATTTTCACTTTCGAAAAATTGAGGGATGCCATCCTTTCATTCCCACCTTCCCATTCCCCCCGCATCTTGCGCAAGAGACGGTCTCTCTTTCTCTCCGCTCTTCACCCGATCACGGCAAAGAGCAAACATCAAAAGCCAGCCTTCCCTCCCCCGCCCCCAGGTGGCGTCTTCCCTCGTGATTCCGGAGGCCAGACGTTGACTTCCATGAGCGTCGCCACATTTTCCAAGGCGTTCGCGCGTCTAGGAGGACGAGGGCACGTCCTCAAGTGGACCCTCGCTCCCCCATCCCAAATCCCAAAAACTCCCTCTTACTTCGTCCGGGATCCATTGTCAAAGTGCATTGCGTCGACGGTGAAATATCGAGAACGTGTTTATGGTCATGAGGCCAGGTGAACCCCGCAGAAAGCGAGATTCTCGCGGGAGGCGAGAGGCCAATGGCAACCTCGGAAGTAGGTCAGCGGAAAGACTTGCGAGGGTGAGGGGTGAGGGAGAGCTAGGGGAGGCTGTCGGTGGACGTTGAACCCGCCTCCCCTCCGTTCCCCCTCCCTCCTCTTCCTCATCCCTACTCCGCGCCTTTCCCCTGCTTCCTTTTCCTCCCCTCTGCCCCTTTCCTGCCTCCTTCCTCCCCGACCCTCTCGCGAAGAACTTCGGCACGCGAGGAGCGGAGACAAAAGTGGCAAAAGTTAGCAGGGGCATCACGGAAAGTGCGTCTGGTCACGTGAGCCACGACGATTTCCCGCCCCTACTCCTCCCCCTCGCTCTGATCCTCCTCCTCCCCCCCCACACACACACTAGTGTATTCTCCCGGAGTGCTTCACTCTCGTTTGTGTTTCCGATCCGCTGCTTTCATCCCACCCCGAGCCTCTCTCTCTCAATTTTGTCGAACCTCTCTCCATGCTCCGATCCCACGCAGAGAAAGTGCATTTAGATTACGTCTCTCAAAGAAGGGTTCCATTCAATCGCGTAATAATTATTGATCTTATTATTAGCCGTCAAAGGCTCTTCGCCGAGAATTCCTACCCTCTATTGCGGCCGTACTTCGCATTGCCTTCAAGATAAGCCGCAAGGATATACGTACTATTACCAAGGGGTAGTCAAAATTATGCACTTTTTAAATATTTAATGCGTATATTCTGTCCTACATTTGTGTATATATGGTCCTTTAATCGTTATTGACTCGGTATTTTCATAACTCAAGATTGTGAAAGATATTTATGACAAGAGGAGAACCCACACATGTCGGTAATTCTAACGACTCTTCTCATAAATGCGAGTATGCTCAATATTTAGAAACATTTAGGCGTAGGCTAGCGTTTTAGCAACGACATAATTATCAGTTCGTCAGTTCATTAGTCTAATAGTTCACTACTATTTTTCATTACATTACATTGATCCCTCCTTTTGGTTTATATTGTATCCTTTTATATCTCACTTTATCACCACGTAAAAAGCTTTGATCAAGAGTCCCTTTATGTTCTCGTAACAGGTCTGCTATTCCGTAGGATGAACGGCCACGTTGATACGTCTCTTTTGTTGACCTTTACGTCGTCGAGAGGCAAGAACGAGGGACAAGTTGCAGTTGTCTCGCGGTGCGTACGTCGGGTGTGCTTCCACCGGCCATGGTTGGTTGCGAGGAACATGGTGTGGGAACCGAAGGGGGTCATGACATTGCGCAGGGATGATGATGGGAGCCGCTCGAGCGGGAGAGGGGCGAAGGGCGTCCGTTCGGCGGCGGTGGGACTTTCCTCGGGAGCCTTAAACGCGCTTGGGACACGGGCGTGGGTTCAAGGGTGATCGTTGACACAAAAACCCCCTTACGCGCCGACTTCTTTGCATGCAATAAATTCAGGGGCGTAACCAGAAAAACGTTTTCGTGGACATCGGAGGGTGAGAGTCGGCATATCGCGAAATGAATGTTTCTCCGAATTCTCTAACATTGAGGTAAGGAGATTGCGACACGTCTTCTATGTTGACGCTTTTGACTCTACTTGACGGAAAATCCTCGAGAAAAAGCTGTTGCGGCCGTAAGAGGGAACAAACACCCCAATGGTGAGAGTGAGCTTGGTGCCCTTAATTTTACCAACATGTAAAAATACAAGTAAATTAACTCCCTAATGGGCATTCCATCGTGTCAGCATGTCCAACATGTAAAAATACAAGTAAATTAACTCCCTAATGGGCATTCCATCGTGTCAGAGAAGGAGTGGTCTCATCTGCTAGGAGTGCACATATAGTTAACTTCAATGAAAATGGAGGATAATTTCGTATTATTTTGAGAATATTGGATGCTGATGTGACTTTCTCGAGAACTAGGAATGCCATAAGTGGCATACTGTTCATTAATAAAAATTTTTTAAAATGTTGCTCATTGAAATTGGAGGCCGGATGGTGGTATGGAGAGGTCATTTCTCCTGGGGTACATCATCTGTAAATATCGGTATCAACAACAAATTTTTGTTACGTCTTCACCATCCAGTATGAGAAGTATGGTTGGTTGACTACCATCAAGGATACTAACCCATAGGAATTTCATTCACCTTCACAGTTCTGAAAAACCTTTCGTGAAAAACTCCGCTCCATGTCACCGCCTGACAGTCAATGTAAATTTTTTCCATAATCGCAATGTTAATTTGACTAAGAAAAGGGATCCTGATTACTCTCTGGGTTTCGGATTCAACTGATCACGGTGCAGATTCGGTTTCGTCCGGTCTTTTTTAGTGTTTTGCTTTAATAACTTTTCTACACGAATAATATTTTGGCCAGATGCCATTTTGAACTTCTCCTTATAACTATTGCATGTGGGTGAAAAGATAAAGGAAAGAGAGTTTAATTTAATTATTACCTTTTTTGGGTGCCTCATTTACATTTCTTGCGGTATTTAATAACCTTCTATCTATGTTTGTCCTTAATAATATTCCATGAAGAAATTTCAAATAAAGACTATAAGAAAAGCTTTGTGACTCGCAGATTAAGTAAACGAAAGAATTTTTTTTAAAGGTTCCGAAAAATTTAATTACCGCATTGTTCTAGCTCCAGTGTTTTTATTTCCACTTTCACTTTCGATTCATGTGCGGTCATTGAACCAACCAGCAAGTTTTCCATGGAAAATCGGCGAAGTTTCTTACGTGGAGTTTTTGCTTACCCATGACGTATTATAAATGGAATTGTACCAATTTTCACATTTGAATGGTGTTTGCAGGTAATAGAAATACTTCACAAGGTTTTTTATGGATTTTTGTTGATAAACTGATGATTTTTCTTATTTTCCAGGGGTTAATAAATCATTATTCCCAAGCTATTCTCTGTTGGTTAATTAGAGAAGTACGTTAGAAAATTCTATAAATTAGTCTTAGAAACAGTTTTGAAACCTAAATTACTTTTTTGTTAATATACAAAGAGCTTCGGGGAGCCATTCAAAAAGAAACCCTGCAGTCATTATTTAATTTTAACATGTTCTCCGATCTGAGACTGTACTGTCAAAGGAAAAATTTTCCTAAGGAGTAGATGTTAGATATGTCACCAATGTCAATGACTGTTCCTTTACGGTTAGCTAGTTGCAGATTGGTCGCAAAATTAAAAACCGCAATAATGAATAACTCTTGCATTTATATTGCATGCATCGTGTACTTCGATAGTAGAAGTACATCACAACCCCATAACAAAGTATTTTTGTAATCCACCCGAATTTTCATAGTTCTCTTGAAATACATTTCAAGTTAGCTAAAAGTTTTGTTTCCTAGCTGTCAAATCTGAATTGATTACTAATAAAAACAGTAATTCTCACTGCTTAAGAGTCTTTCTTTCTTTTCATGGTACAGAGAGCAATCCCATCCCAGCGATAGGGAAAAAATAATAATTAAGACACAGTTGCCTTGGATTGTTCATCCCCTTAAATCATATTAGAAAGTTGCGGTAGTTCAGTTGTCTCAGTGAGCTCGACGCCAGCGGCTCCACTTCGGCGTGACATAAGACAAACCCTTGTATCGCCCATGGAATAAGTGTAGCTATCACTCTCCCGACGAGAGCACACGGTGCTGATGTCGAAAGGACGGACAAATATTGATCCAAAAATATACTTGATCTTGAAAGAAGGTGTAGGAGAAGAATGCTTAGCTAACTAATAGGTAACTAAGTACTTGTAATAGGTAACTTCTAATAACTTACGTATGCTTAAAAAACATTGATAAGTTACGTCTAGTCATAGCTCTTTTCTTCGTTTACTTTGAGTCAGGTTAGGTACGAGAATGTTGGATTTTCGAAGCGAAGACAAGAGTAATAAAAAAGGGCACTCATGTTATGAAGATTTGGCTTTTTACAGTTAAGATGCGAAGCATCAACAAACACGCTTACTATTACATTTCTAATTCAAAGTGAATAGTCTTTGTACTAAAATAGTGACTATTTCTGATAGCATAATTTTTGTTTATTTGTGATTTACATTTATTATTTTAGGTAGGTATGACTTTTTATTTAATATCGCCTGCGTAAAATGTAAACCAAAGCTTAGGTATTGATCATGTTGGTTCCGTAAAATAATTATCAGCAAAGGTGTTTTGCATTTCAAATTTAATTAGGTATTTTAACAATTGAGGGCGGTTTAACTGTTCTACGTATGTAAAGGGTATTATTTGATGTCATACGACAGTTAAGACATTGACAGTTCACTTAACTTAAGGATCCCTAAGAGTTGTTCGTTCACTTTTTAATGATTAAAAATACTTTTTTCCCGACACCGCGAAAAGGTCAAAAACATCCAATTTTCCGACCTCAATTCCGTAATCCACCCACCTCTTGCGTATCAATTTTTTTATCCTCCTAGTTACCATGCGTCCCTGTTACCTTCAGTTGCTACGTTTTGATACGGCCAATCAGGACTAATTTCCGCTGCCTCTCCTCCCACCACCTCTGCATCTTAATGGTTTTCCACAACCGCACCACCGCTGCGGCGTCACGACACCGCTCGCCATTTTAAGATAACGTCGTGGTGAGTGTATTATCGGTTCTGAGGAGTTTCTTGCCGATTACGAATGTAACATAGCATTGAGTTACTTGGTAAATAACTATGGTATGAATACATTGGACGTTGACAATTACTAATGTAAGTTTTGTTCCTGGATATGTCTGTAGTACTTGAGAAAGTCTCAATTCACACTGATTGATGCAGAGCTTCCTTTTTCAACATTTTGTTTGGAGAAGTCATAATATAGGGCTACAGATAAGAATGTATTATGTGGTAATTCCGCTTTAAATGTGACATGGGTGTTATTTATATAAAACCTAATTATTGCAATACCCTGCCCTTAGTTCTATTGGCTCTTGCTATTTTTGCAGCTTCACAGAGAGTGGTCATCACGCAATAATTGACATTTTTGACGCTATAAAATTACTGCGTTAGTTACTCACGAATATAACCCCTTCAATATTGAGTTTTCTTGATAAAATATTTCATAATTTTGATTTTACTAAGTCCCACTATTAGAATTCAATAAAATATTCTGAAATCGAATAATTATGAGGAATTTATATGAATATATGAGGACATGCCACATTGACCTATTAGTTTGCTCCTCGTCTCCACATTTACTATTTCGGTATACGCCATACCCCGATCAGCACCCATATCCATTCCCGTACAAGTTCTGAGGAAGTCGACTGATAGGGTTAACACGACACACACCCACTGCGCGGATCTAAATCACGGATTCGAAAGTCGAGGATTTGAATTCGTCTCCGGGCAAGGACATCGTGTTCTTATAAGAACACCTATTTGTTCCCGTTGAATGTGTCGGCACTGCCGAGCGACCGTGGCCGTCACAGCTCCTGAAATCTAATCGCCACGACTCCATAATTGAATATACACTCCATGCGTATATTATTGATAATCTGATGGGCGTTCTCCGATGGATTCAAAGGTTCCTGCACGATGGACTCGAGTAGGATTGATTACTCTCTCCGATACTTTCGATTTTCGATGCCTTGGCTACGTGTACTCTACTCAGGCGACTTCCTCGCAACGCCTTCTTCCCCACCCATCCATCTCCAACCCCCTTCACTCCTCCTCCTCCCCCATCCTCTCCGCATCATTCCCGCCCCCCTACGCTCCTCACCCCTGCCCGACTCCTCCCCTCCTGCTGCCTCCCCCTACTCCCATAGGGCTCTCCTCGTTCCCCCCCTCCCCCTGTCTACTCCTCTCCAACCACCTCCTACCCCCAGCCCCCCTCCCTATTCCTTTTCGATCGCGAAATTGGGACAGTAGAAAGTGAAGGTGGTTGACCTGAGTCGGCTGTTTGTGAGAGACGATGTGTTCGAGGCTGGATTGTGGGGTGGGAGTAGGGAGGACTGGGATGCGGAGGTTGGGTAGGAGACAGGGGGAGGGGGCGAAGAGACGTGGCGTGGGAGGGAATGTATTCGTGCTGCGAAGGGGCGGTGGGAGGGGCGGAGGTTGAGGACGGGGTGGGTATCCGTTGGAGGACGACGTGGGCGAAGCAAGGGAGGGCTCGATCGCTACGTTTTGTTTTACCACGAGATGAGGGGGATTTATATATACATAAAGGGAGTGAATATTCTTGGCGCGGGGTCGGTTAGTAAATAATTCCAGAGAAAGAGGAGTCCTGCTGGCATGCATGGGTTTCTTCGTATTTAACAGGAGAAAAATATGAACATACTACTTTCGCACTGTGCGCGAAAAGCCAAGTGTTCCGAACATTTGATGGTGCCCCTCCGTGTATGAATATAACGTGCAACTGGTCGTAAATGTATCCCCCGAAAGGAGCTCATTTACTGCCAATTCCCCTACTCCAAGGGAAATTATTAAACTGTTTCAATCGCGATATTATAAACAAATCTTGAGTGTTGAGTTTGTTAAGGCAAATATTTGCGGAAGAACCTTGTATATATGTTTTCCCGAAGACTATTGGGCCCCCATTGAGAGTTAGTGCTATGGGATGAGTTTGGATTTCATTATCTCTTGACGATCGACTCAGAAGCATAACGTTAGAGAATCATGGGCTTTATCTTTCTAGTTATTTCTAGGATTACATATACATTTGAAGCTGAAATAAGTTTTTCAGCGGTGTGTGGGTACATCTTGTTCAATAGATGACAAAAATAATGTTTCGTTTATGTTGACAAACAACCTCATCGGAACTCCTAAAATACATAAACGTATAACATATACAACCGTCGTAAACTCATGATTTGGCGTATCGCACCTTATTCTCAGAAAAGTTTTATTTTCACCTTTCGTGGCTGAATTCGTCAACAACTAATAAGGTTACCGTGCGATTATATATATATATATATATATATATATATATATATATCGCCTTTTATGTGTTTTCCTATCCCCTTTCCTTATACATATTTCTATGTTTGAATGAAAAAAATATATATATATATTATACGAATATATGCCAATTTAATGGTTAACTCTAGCATTATAACTTAGTCGGTGGAGCCGAGTGAAGTCTTGGGACAGTCCGAATTTGGAGATGAGGACAAATGGAGGCCGAAGGAAACATGTTTAATGGTCAAAGTGATCACGGCGTGGCGTTTGTTTCCCAAAAAAATATACCTTGGGATAAATCAAGAGTTCAACGTGATTGGACCGCGACGGCGATGTCGAAATTCAGTTTCTAAAAGCCAATCTTCCTGTAGGGCCCATTGCGGTATTTTTCGAGCATCTGGTGAAAGTGCTTTTCATTGTCTGCGAGATTTTTTTCCCTTCCTCTCGAGGTTAGAAAGGGTGTCGTCTCACCGTTCCGGGGCCTATCAATCACCTCAGTTCCGTCCCATTCCTCGTGAAAACTTCATGAGCGGGAATCTTGGACCCGGATAGATGATGCTGATCCTCACAGACGAAAAGTTCTCCGTGGCATGTTAGCTGGTGGCATGGCAACTGTCCTTAAGGGCAAAGGGAGGTAAATTTTTGTTTGGTGGTTATCGTCATGCAAATGAAAATTTTCTAAACTCGTCGTTCTCAAATGTTGGGGGTTAAAATAGGATAGTCCAGAGTAGGCTAAATTTGTAGATTGGGCGCAAATTTGATTGTGAATGTTTTTGCGTTTAAATCACGACCTAAAGTCCATGTCTCAAAGAGGTGACAACACACCGTTCAGTCTTGGTAAAGAATAAATGCCAAAAATTATTTTTCCTATTTTATTACTTATTTAAGAATGTTTAAAAAAATATTCCATCTACTTCTTGGTTGAACAGTTTCGAATCAGATTTAATACTTCTTTAATTAGCCAAACAGCGTAAAATATTAGGACGAAATTATCAAATGTTTACTCTTTAATATTACGCCCCATTTCGGAAAACAAATCGGCATTGAATCCTCAATGCACCGAAACAGATAAGTATAACCGTATATAAGTTAATATTTATAGAATGAACATTGATTAAACTCATCCATGTCAAATCTTTTACCTCACTGACACCAAAGGTGGCCAATATATGTTATTATTCAGTTATCTTCTATGCGTTTTTCGTCCAACTCTTGCTTCGGATGTAGGCGCATTTACCAATCCTTCTCGAAGTCTGTATCCCCCGCCCCCTAAATTTACTTGTCTACGCCAACTCGAAATGATATGAAAAACCGTTCATGTTCTGTTTGTGTCGCCACAGGCATCGACTCAAGGGAGAGAGTTGTCTCATCTCGAGTGCGAATGACGCGCTGGAAGCGTAAGGATTTCGAATGTCATCCCCTTGACATTCGTCGTTTTCGGTATCATTAGACTTTTTTTTTTAATTTTTAACCCGTCCAATTATCGTACTCCTGAGAATTTCAAGTCGAAAATTTTCTCACGGCAGCGTTAATGCACATAAGCTATCCGTGTATATTCGACTCGGGGTGTGTGGGTTTCTGGTCGGGTCCGTCAACCATGGAACCATCCACTGCTGCTCACCAAGGCATCTTGAAAGGTACCCTGCCTGTCTTCTGTAGCGGGCAGAAATTTCCGCTCGTTAGCATCTTTGCTTTTTCACTCCTCACGATTGTCCCTTGAGGTTGCCATTTTGTGGATGTCCTTTTCTTTTATCCTCGGGTTTTGGCCATCTAAGTTCCTGGTCTTGCACAAAAGTTTTCAATAGTGTCGAATTGAAGGAAGATGGTCATTTGATTCGAACTCCCTCAAATCCATTTCAGAGAAATTAGTGCATCGATGATTTTTTAAAGTCATCGTCTAAGCATCGGTCGAGAGAATTAGGACTCGTGAGACTAATTTTTTAAGATTTTGCGAATATATCATAAGTAACTAGTTTTTTTTCGGTGTCCATTAACAGTCGGAGCTCATGTTTCAAATGTTTCCATTTTATGCGTCTGTGAAAGGTCAGAATTCAATACATTTAGATTAATATTTCGCCTGTAAGCCGTGTAAATGTTGTCTTCCATATAGGTACATAATAGAGATGTCTCAAAGTAGTACTTTACCTATAGGAACGATTACCTAATTTATTAGTATTTTCGTCTAATGAAGGTGATTACATTGCATACCTCTAATTTTACCTACATTGGGAAGTAAGTGTGAATTAAACGTTCACTACATTTTGTATTCATTTGTATCCATTCCTTGGAAGTTTTGCCAAATCACTGATAACGAAGATATTTTTATTCATTTTAGCCTTCATTGGCGTTTCGATTTTTAAGAGACAATTAATGCAACAGGACATGTATTGGCACATGAGCATGCATATTGAGATCTCGAGTTGCTCTTTCACCATGGAGAGGTATACTTATTTACTCGCTTAGTTTCACCAAAACATAATCGATACCTAAGAGAAACTCATTGGTCATGGCACGCTGATATTTGTAAGAATCCAAAGTCTTCATGTCGATAATTCTCCTGCCTCCACGCGGAAGTAACAGGGACTAGACCACGTGGGACAGAGTGCCTGAACCGCGTGCGTACAATACCAATCCTCATGACGCCAACAGAAACATAAATGTGGACATCCTTCGATGCGATAGCGCCAAACCCGTCCCATCGAGGGGAGGTCCACCGCCAATGCCTATTACCCGTCGAACTTCTCGTGAGCGCTCTGACGTCAGGAGGAGGAGGCATCGCTCTTGCGGCTGGAGAGTATAATATGCGTACATCGGATCCCGTGTGTGTGTTTGTGCATGTGGAAAGTGAACGTCCTTGTGCAGGGGGCCGATCGACTGCTGCACCGGCGAGCGAATGCACGCAATGGCGGTCGGTCTCTCCCTCTCCATCCGTCACTCCTAACCCCTCCTCCTCCCACCCACCCCCCCCATCGTATCCCACGGAGCGCACACGTTCGCTGGAGGAATCGGCCTCAAGAAGATCGGCCGCGGAGGAAGAAAGGAAAGGGCGAAGAGGGGAGGGTGTATGGAGGAGGGATACGTCCGAGGTTGGCCGTCGAGGGGAGGGCGAGCGCTTGGCTATTGCTATGGCGGACACTCGCGCGTTCACTAACCGATTGACTGCTCCACAGACCCTTCCTTCCCTTCCCCCAGAACCTCCGACTGCTCCTCGACCCGTCACTCACCCCTCATTGAGCGTGAGCGGGAGTGGACCCACGGTGCATGAACTCCACTACTCTGTTATTAGACGCGGTAAATCCTCTCGTCCCTCGCGAGATTTGTGTCTGGGATTGAGGGACGAAGTTTTCAATCCGAGCGAATTTCGCGCCGAGTTAAAACCAATCACAGATCAGCGGATTGACATTTAAAAACTTTTTTAAAATTTGAAAAGATAGCCGGCGTCTTTGACAAAAAAATTAGGCTAAAAAATCATTTTTAATTTGGAAAAATCACGAATAAAAAGTCCCTATTTTTTGAACAACATTGCTGTTAGATTAACTTTTTTCGGGTTCGAATAACACATTTTTGCGCGTATGTTCCCGGCGTTAAGCGGATTAAAATTATCCATTAAATGGGCATGCTTAACGCTCCCGAAAATCATGACAGCCTCATATTTATCGATACTGCATGAAGAGAGTTCGCATTTAATCGTTTTGATGGCGGTTTGTGCGAGAAGCAAGCAACTCTCCTTGAGGGGTAGATTTCTGCTCGCTCGGTCGTGAGAGAACTCCCGAGAAGCAAAAGGGCCGAATGCATCCATTCCCTTTCCCACTCTCGCTCCCCTCCCCTTTCTCCATCCCAACATGCTAACGGCCGTTGCAGGTTTTCGAATGGAATGATGAATGTGCACCGAACGGCCTTGGTTGTGTTCTTATTTGTGTGTTCACGATAGTGTGCGTGGAGTCTGGGAAAGTTTCTCGACAACGGGACCTTCTTCTCACGGATAAATTTTCCCTTTCGTTGGGCAAGCGAAATTCGGCATTTTCTCCCGCAGAACTCCTGCTCCCATTTACCCGTCCGCTCATCCGTGGGAGGGGTAGTAGGGTGGATGATGATGAACATCGCCGTTTTTCATCAGGGAAATTTATGAGTCCCGTCTTCAGTCCCAGCTGTTTGTCAGAGAGCCTTTATTTCATACAGGACCTCGGCGATTATTTTTTATCAATGGAATGGTAAAACCCTAACGTCTATGAAATAAACTAAGTGCTTATAAATACGAAGGAAGAATATCCTCCTGTTGCGCATGTGTCTTATAGTTCTCTGCCAGTAAGTATATTTGCTCCGTATAAAATTCTACTTATCTTGATAGTTTATAGAACGTGTCCTTGTCCTCCTCAGTCGAGAGTGGTTAAAGTGTAGAGTAGAGAGAAGAGTAAAGTAGAGAGTTAGTTAAAGTGAATCAGTGAATCCTTAAGGAAAGAACTCAATCACGTTCGCGACACTAGTTTATCTGGGTCACGAAACGTAGTTTTGGCAAAGTCTTTATAATTATATCTTTTTATTTCGTTTAACCCCAGTTATGAAGGAATTAGTTCCATTTACTTTTTTTAAAGGCTCCAAATAGACAGTGAAATGAATAATTTAGGAATCTCTCCACTTTTAATGTAAAAACATATATTCCGAAGCGGAAATTGGTAGAAATTAGGCGTATCACTGAATCAACTCGTTGTTGATTGGTGGCGTGCGACCAAAAGGTTGGTGTACATTACTCTTAAAATCATTAATGTAAGATAATTCAATGGACCTTACGAGCTGCATTTCTTTTATTCACTCCTCCTATTTTAAGCTGCTACTGGAAAAAGGACGCAATTATGTTAATTATTCATCGCATCGGCGAAATATTAAGTCTTTTCTTCCTACTTGATTCATTCGAAGTTGAGAAATTTTATTTTAAAGTTGACGTTGAAAGCAACGAAGCTATTTTCATCCTGAAAAGAGAACCTTCATCACGACATTCTATTAACGAATGATTTGGGTTGGAAAACAGGAATATAATCCAGAAAGAGGATGTATTTATCGAGCGAGGGAAATTAGTGATAGGTAATAAATGAATGAAAAAGTGTTGAGGATTTTCATTGGTTTAGTGGATAGTTCCGGTGTATCAATTATCTATATTATCGATCATTGAAGAGAACTTTCAACATTTATCAGCATAAATTCAGGAGCCAGCAATGGTGGACATTTTTAATCACTGAATGACGTTAAAATATTTTCAGGATGAAATAATCATTCTTCGGGAATTTAGCTAGAATTCAGAGAATATCATCATCTTCAAAAAATCCAAAAAAATATCATCTGCTATTTCACTACTCTGCACAGACTGGGTTATATTCCTAGTGAGAACGATTGAGGGACTGTAGGAGCCGATCTGTATTGTGTTGTTGACCCCGCGTAGCGTTTCCGGTGTAATCAGACGGATATCCAATCAATGAAACTGAATGAACTCATTGAACCTTTACTGTCATCATTTTAAGTGTTTCTTGCAGCTTCAACTCATGTGATACATAAATTTTGTGTTATGTTACATTTTATTAGGTTAAGGTTTAATTTTTGAGACCACTTGAATCCCGAAGTCAGTGGTAAACCCTATGGAGTAAAGTAATTAGTGGAAAAGCAAAAGCACCGTGTAATTATATGCTTAGGTGTGTTCCGCCCGACATCGTGACATCCGAGAGGGTAATTCATCTCACAAATATGGCAATGAAACGGCCAGCAAATCCAAACCTGTTCCTTGGAGAGGCAGCGAAACTCACAACCACGAACCAACCGGTCGCTCTGAAGATTGACTACTTCGAAAACACCCACGTCAGCGATTCCCGTTCAGAGAAGTCTCCTCTCCCAGGAAAGGCAACCCCGAGTGTCATCCTTTCTCTCTTTCTCTCTTCCTACGGTGAAAGACACTAATAAGATCAGTGAGATCTCGGCTTCCCGATCCGATTTGCAGCTGGCAGTGAATACATGTATCCTCAACAAAGTTCACACACAGGCTAAACTTTGAGCAACTCTCGATGAACTTGAGTCCAGGGAAAAATAATTATCTGTTATTCTGTTACAACGATTGTTTTAATATTAACGTGTACCTTGGTCATTTTTTTTTAAATTTTCATTTGTTAGCACATTTTTAATTATTTTTTTAATTGTAATTGTTTCATAAAATTCAAATGTAATCGGATTTTAATTGAGTTTTCTTAATTAACGTCGAATTGGTTTTAGCTCTGTGTAGTGTCCACGAGCAGGGAGAAAAAATAATATTTCCTTCCCTCCAGAAGGAAGAAGATTCATAGCGAGAAAATTAACCTGTCGTAACCTTGCATAAAAGTAAGAGTTATAATAGTGGCATGGCAGCCACATAAAATAGTGGCAAAAATCTATGACGAGGCGGTGTACAAAAGAGTTGCCAGTTCAATCCCTTCATCATATGGCGGTGCCTAAAAGCCGTCAACAGAAGGGACTCAGTGAGATTAGGGAGGGGTGTGGGGGAGGCAAGAGAAGGAGACGAGAAAGGCCGGTGTAAGGGCAGGAATGGGAACTTTTGGAGGGCAGTTAGTCCGCACAACTCAACCCCAGCAGAGTGAAAGTAGACTCTCCAGACCTGCCTGTCTCCCACCCCACCTCACCTCTCCCCGCCCCTCTCTCCGCGGTTCGATGGGAAAGAGCGGGAGAGTGGAAGCCGGGGGAGGGGGGTGGAGGCTGGGAAAAGCAGGAAGGGTATCCGAGGGCAGGTCCCCGTGACACTTCCTCCTCTACGCCAGGCGTCACTTTCTTCCACGTCCTTTCGGGATGGAACTTATGTCTACTTCTTCCGTGCCGGAAGAGCTTCGGTGATCGGAGGGAGAGTCAAGATGTGAGGGAGAGAGCGGAGGTGAACATGCTCCCCCATACTCCCCCGAATATGTATTCTTGTGTTTAATCCACTGAAAAATTGTTTTAAGCTTTATAAAATTGTTTTAAGCCACATTTAAAAAAGTGTTTAATGCCTATTGATGCGTTGATGCCTTTCAGAGAAACCGAGTGATGTTTGTCGTTTTAATATCTTTAATCGGTTACTTGATTTATTTCATTTTACTGACTACCCACTCGCATACTTACCTGAAATGATCACTCAGTGGATTTTGGTCGCATTCTAGGCTGTGAATTAAAATATGGAGATATATACGATGAAACATGAATGATTATTCAAGGGAAAAAACATTTTAGTAAAGTGAATATTCGGAGTACATTTCTGTTGAAGTTGCCAATGACTTTCCTATTCCTTCTAAAGTGGTCTTAACTCGGAGTTTAATCTCATTTCGAAACACTGTGTATTTTTTCCATTCCATTAACATTTATGGAAAACTACGTGAGTTTACGTAAAGCCCGGGAGCGTAAAAAGAGATTATTTTTCACTTGTTTGAAAATATCATTGAGAATTATCATCTAAGACATTTACTGAAATTCATGTACGTATTACTTAGAGGACTCTATCAATTTTACTCAAAGCCCTTCCGATTTCATCTTATTTGAAGTGCCCCGTGATACCGTGAAAAAATGACCTCCAATTTCAAATTTCCTACAATCAGGGTGAATTGGAATGAAGTTTCATTCGCAACACATGGAAGATCCTTTTCGATTCTGTTCATTTCCACGAGTGCTGCGGAGGAGGAAATGGGGATGTGCGGAGACGTTTCGGTGAATTCCCCGGATGGCCTTATTCGTCGGACTTCCCGGTTCGCCCCCGCCAAGGTTTCCGTTTCAATTACCGAATTAGTGTTTCATTCCCAAACTTCGCAGATTGTCTCCCCTTGCATTCTCCCTCCTTCCCAATGTTTTCGAAAAACTTTTTTGTCAGCCCATTAATCTTTGGCCACGAGCCATAAAACGTTTTCTCATTAAAAGTCTCTCCAAAGGGATTAACATTCAATCTTAACTTTCGGCCCTAGGCAGCAAACCGTGTACTCGCTAACGCCAAATTATTTATCTTCCCTCATTTACCTTTCTTACATTAGTTTGGATGTTCAATAATAAATGTGAGTTAATAGGTAGAACTTTGATTGTAACTAGGATGATATCGAAGTTATTTTTAAAATAAATTATGTTAATTTTTTTAACCTGTTATAACAAGGTTAATCGAGCTAATATTTGACTCGGCGTAGTGTCCAGTGTGAACTTCAATATCCTGCCATATTTCACTATGGAATTACATATCAGCAAGGTTTGTGAATCTTGTTCTGAACTCTAGCAAGCGGTATGAGGTGTCTGTTTAGGATAACTGCAACCACTAACGATTCGCCAACCTCCCGTCTAGCCCGGAGCATTTTTGGTGATCAAGGAGAGAACGCGTTGACACTGCTTTCTTGTAACACATTTACGGGCCTTCGCACAAGCCTTGAAAGCCTTGTTTTCAACTAGCGCCGTCGCCGCCGCTGTCGATCTTACCACGAAACCCACCCATACAAAAGAGAATGAATATGGAATTCGGGTCGGACACGGAACCCCCCGCGGCCGACTATGGATCCAACCAGAGGGGAGTATTCGATGCGGACTGATTGGGACTCGCTGGGGAAGGTCGAGATCCAAGGAGTCACGAAAACAGAACGTTTCCCCTCCTCTACGGGGATCGATTCTTTCCGAAACACACGGCCCTCAAACACTGCTTTAACCCCCTACCTCCTCGCTGAGGGCGACCGGTCCTCTCCCGCCGAATGAACAAAATGCGCGTCACGTAGCTCGACCTTTTAACAGTTTCGACGCATTTAGGAGCACCGAAATTTTTATAATCATGACGAATTATGTTAGACTACTGAAAGAACCGAGTCCTTCATGTATTTATCCTTATAATTTAATCTTTAAGAGATCTGGATGATCTTATCATATTACACCGTTAGCGCAATCCATTAAAATAAATTGAATTGTGCCGCACAATCCTTGTCTGTAGCAAAGTTCACTTCCTAGGGTTTCGTCTGGGAGTGCGTTGACGTCCTAAACGCAATCAGGTCGGCACGAACTCTTCGATCTGGATGATGGGAGTGAAACGGGGGTCGAAGAGTGCTCGCCCAAATAAGCACATGAAGCGTGTAAAATTATACCAAGTCCATCCAAAAATTATTTAGGTTATATTTTTTTGTATAAGTTCCTACATTTTCAGGGTGATAACATTTTTGAGTTATGCCAAATAAAGCTTGTCATGTCTCCCTCAGTATCCTTTCTAATAGTACTCGTCATTTTGGAATTCAATGAAGCAATGTTTCAATAGTGAATGGCTTAGGCCATGACTCCAAAAGGTGCTTACATAAACGTTTAGTTTAATGCCCAAAAAAGTATAGGTATTCATAAAAAAGTATCGAGTTTCGTAATGCAATGTTTTTGGCGAAACGTGGTGACCCGTCTTTTTCTGGGGTCGGAAAAAGTTTTCTTGTCATCAGGTACCCCTGGCTCCAGGCCATCAAAATTTACGCAACACTGATTACCGAGGGGATTCCCTCTCAGACAGTTGAAGTCTTGGAGTCGGCTAAACCCACAGTATTCTGCAGTGGACGCGTTCCTGAATTTCCATCAGGATTAAGTAGCAAAAATTTACTTACTCAGGAAATATTTGGAATTGCCATATTTTTCGTAGAATTTGTACAGAGAAATCCTTTCAAGTTTCATCCACTCTGTACGGCTGGAGATGTGCCGAACTAATGATGAGGGGTACCATTTACTTTGTCTGTGACAATTGGGGATCAGAAATTAACTTATCCCGGCTCAAAACGGGTCCGTCACCCGTGGGGTTGCTGACTCCTCGTCGTAAATGACGTCAAGCGAGGAAGGCAAGGGGAAACTGGATGGAAGCATGGAAGAAAAGCAGACTGGAAATAACCCGGCTGCCAGGAGGGCAGGGCAGACTCTCAATTAATATTCACCCCTTCTCCTTTTTCCCTTTCATGAAAAATAAATACATGTGCTCTCACTCTCTCTCCCACCATCGCCACCCACCGATTTCGTATCGCTGTAGTAGGGGGTGGAATAATGAGGGCGCGCGATCAGGGCGGCAGCACACCATGCACTCTTCTTTCCACGCGTCTCACATCCAAAGCGGAGAAATACACGTATATTAATAACGAGAGGTCTTTTGACGGACGTTTTTGGCAAGCGGCGCCACGGTTATTTCCGGCCCGCGATCGGTGACGGGGCCGACCCGGGTGTGAACCGTCGCGGGATTTTATGGGGGATCGCGACGTCAACGGCCCCTGCTAACGCATTAAAAGGCGTATTTAACGATCGAACGAACCCCTCTCGGACCGATCCCCTTACACAGCGCCACCACCGCCGGCCCTCTGACTTATTCACCGGAGTCCGTCGGCTCCGAACTATCGGCTGGGTGAAATACACACACCATCTACAAACGCTTAATCCTTATGCTGCTACTCACCTTTTTATTCTGGGAATACCCATATGAGTTGCTATTGTTTATTGGCCTCTCAAAAATTTTGACCATATGATAATAAAAATAATGTACAGTTATATCCAATTTTTGGTGGAACCGAAATACATGGAAATTTCATTCGATAGATTTAGGGTATAAGAACACTCGAAGATGCCTCAATTTTCTCAAAATTGTGACGATAAAATGTAACTCATGACTGCTATCCTCACGGATATGGCTTCGGGATCATTAGTTTTAATTTTTGTTGGGTGAAATACTACTCATCGGACCGCGGATACAAATAAAATAAGGGCAAAATTAATCTCATGAGCAATAGATTTGGACCCTCCTTTCTTCTCGAACAACATGTGACGGCGACAACTTAAAAACTTTCCCCGATCCCTAATGTCCCACTCCATCGGTGCCTGCCACTCACCTCGGCACACTTACTTATGAAGAGGAAATCTTAATCTTAGGTTGATGTTATTACGTTTAAACGAGTCGAGTTTTTTCTCTCGATTTTCTTCCCCAAGCGTTTGACTGTCATCGCCGTCGGGATATCTTGGAACGGGCAAGATACGCCGTCGAGTGACACAGAAAGGGCCAAGAGAGGCGCACGTCGAGATGAAAGGACGTGCTTCATGGGATGGGGTGGGAGGGGAGAGGGGGATATTTGGGTGGGGTGTTCCGGACGCATCACCAACCCCCCCCCTTCCCATTCGCCCGGGGACGATTTAATGGCGTAGGGGAGAGACGGGAAGAGGGCTCGTCTCATTTCTCTCTCTCTCCCTCCGCCATCTCTTTCTTTTTCTTCACTTCTGGTCACCACACACTCACACCCACACATTCCGTCGGCACTCCCGCGACCCCTTTATCGCCCGGAGTGAGGAGACGAGAGATTGCGTGGGCCGAGGCAATGGGGGTGAGCGCGTGGGGATGGGGAGAGGGTGGGCGGAGGGGTTCAAGGGGTTCGGGCCTTGAGGATGCCAAAGGGATTCCGGGAACATCCGTCGGTGGGGATTTGCGGGAAACCTACGGTGAGACGACTGCCAATTAAGAAATCAGTCGCAGACGAAAAGGAGAGAGTGTGTGTCATCTTGTCTGCCCTCTCGGTGATTAGCGGACGCCCCTTGCCGTTTAAGATGTTTTCGTCAATCGAGAAAATACTCTAGATTCTCTATTTTTTTCCGTTTTGCGTCCCCGTGGATATTACGCTTATAATCCGGAAAATGTGATATAGGAATCACAGCGTAAGATTGCGGCCTAATAAAGTGGCTCCTCAAAGGTCACACTTTAATTACTGCCGCCAACTGCGTTGGAATTATAAACAAATCATAAGTCAGAAAGTGAATTTTAGAGCAAGAACGTAAACTTGATGCACTTGCAAACCATTCCCTGGCAAACTTCGAAATATCATTAATCCGTCAATTACAAAACAGTCAACATTGTTTGCAGAATAGCTATCTCGGAAAAATATTTTTCTCAATAGATCTGTTTTCTCAGAAAATGAGCATCTATTTCCCAGCTATTTAAGTTTTATTTTCGAAGACTTATCATCTGCCAATTATCATCTTAAATATTTTATTGAGAGGACCTTAGAGCAAATACCGTACGATACTCATTCGAATATCAACTGTGCTCTCCGTTTCACTCGTTAAGTATCAACGTGCGATATTTTCCATTTAAGCCATGATTCTAGGTCAGGATCGACCATTATTTTCTGGAATCATAAGGTAACAACGAGGCTTATGATATAGGAGGAACCTCCTTTAATCCATCAATTCTTTAACAATCAAAAGTTATGACAAATTGTAAGTAATAAGATTTAAGTAAGAATACAGGCTCCTGTAAACTACGGTATGATTCCGTTAACTGAAAAATTATTCATCATTGCATCCGAGCAGTTTTCCTCATCACCCTTCTATTTTTTTCTCCCTAATCTCATTTAATTATATCCTCTCTGAAATTTATTCACGTCGGCCTTAGGATGACGAATAGTTATTCCCCATTCCCATGAACAGCACCAGGTCCCAGTTTGGTACCTAATAACTATTCACCTAAACAAGGATTTTAAAGAACTCTACTCTAGAAAGCAGTAAAATACTTGGTATTTGTTTTTCTTAACTCTTTGAGCGAAATTGATTTGTCCTAGAAGGTTAAAATGGATAACATTCCCGCCATCTCAGACCATATATTTTCCATTGAGCTACGGAAATGTAGGCTGACTTGGTCTCTAAATTCGGAATTTTATCCTCCAGTTTGATCCCGACTTATTGGAAAATCATTTTGAACATTTTTGTGAGGTGACGTGATAATAAATTGAGGAAAAAATCGAAAGTTGAGGCTCCAAAATGCGGTTTTGGCGATAAGGAGAAAGCCCCCAAAAAAGTCAGTCAATACGGTCAGTTTTGGGGTGAGAGGAGGCTCGGGGATAGGAGGTGTTCTTGGAGGGGAGAGGGACTGGCAGTGGATCCATGAGAGGGGACAAGGGGTCAGGAGTTGAACAGGGCATCGCCCTCTTTTCCAAGGGTAGGTCATCGACAAGCTAACAAACCCCCTCCCCCACCACCGTCGTCGGATTGGGCGCGCAGTTCCCTGCAGAACGCTACATACGCTCTCGTTGAGGCGGCAGGTGCTCACGGAATTCAGGAAATTACGAGAGGTGTCTAAGTAGAAAAAATTATGGAATGTAAAAACAATTTAAGTTAATTTTTTTTTATAATAAACTGGGAATTGTAAAAAAAATTAGTAAGGACGCTTGATCAATGGTAGCAAACAGGTTGACATTTTGTACAGCCGTCAACGAATTTGGCGAGTGATGTCTTTGACAGCTAACCACTGGACACCCTTTTCTTCAGAGCGATGTTCAGGAAAGCTTAAGTTAAGGGATTTGATTAAATATATCCCTAGTTTTTGTACAAGGACGGTGGTTGTGGACGAACATCGCAAAAATCGAGAATAGTTTGAGACTTTCCGGGTAATAAACCGGTAAAATTATTGCATGAGAATCTGAGCTTGCTCCAAGAAGGTGGGATAGTGGGCTGTCTGTTTTTACAGGTACCGCGGGTTCTACGGATCTAACATATTGCTCCAGAGAATGATATTTACAGTCGGCGGTGATAGGTCAATGAGGATACAAAGTTGAACATGAGAAAGCTGTTAAACTCACCCGCTCCAAGTCGTCATCATACCAGTGATCTTATTAACCCTAAAAATTATTCCTTGTCCTTTTACAACCCCGAAAAGGTATACGTCTGGGTCGGTGACTTCTGCTGTTTAAACCCACATTAGCGTTAGATTTTGAAGGGTGAGGTAAGAAGATCATGCGATCTGAGCACGCGATACAACAGTTGAAATATCCATGAATGATGTTCTCTCTCTGCATTGGGGGAGGTAGAAAAGGCCCCGACCCATGATACACCTCACTTACGAAAGCACGATAATGGTTCGATAATTTGGACGGTCGGCCACTCGAACACGATCGTGCCGGAATTCTGTTTTAATTTCTTCGGCCACACCGTCCCCTCACAGAGTGAGATTCACCGAAAACAGAGCGAGCAATGCGAGAGCATTATTCCCTCTTGACTCGGAAAGGATATGCCAACGACGGCCGATTCGATTTTTGGGCGTATAGACTAAATGAGCCATCGAAGATGAGATCGATCATTAGGGGAGGGTAACGGGGGGAATGGGAGAGGAAAATTAATGCTATTTTCATCGGTACCAATCATCCCTCGCAAAGAACCATTTAACGATCAGTAACGTCGTTCGTTGGGGGAAAAACTCCTTCACGACAGCGCCCTCCAGTTTTTGCCTGGTGAAACTCTGGGGAAAGAGAAAAGATTTTAGCGATGATTTCTTTCTTCACTCTGTTGAATGACTCATCAACTTGCATATTGAACTACGTAATTCCTGTTTCATTCACTAGTGAGAAAGTTGATCAAAAACCTAGAGGAAATAATGTAGAACCATTTCACTACATTATTTAATTTGACCATCATTTTAGATTGCCGCGAAAGGATTCCAAACTCTCCCCTGACTAGGAGATGTTAAGGAAATAGACGCGGAAAAAATATTCCTCCTCTCTCATCTCTCTGTTAAATCTCACAATACTTATTTGAATGCCAGTCTTTGCTCTATTTCATTATTTTGTTTCCCACGTGATTTCGCATCCATCAATTCAGTGCAGAATACGCAATAAGGTGGCTAGGTTCAATGAGTGAATATGAGTCTAAAGGTAGCCGCCAATAGCCCCTGAAGAGAGAAAATTGACGAACTTAGAGCGTCAAAATATTGGCCCCAGTCCCCTTAAACACACGGTGAAGGAAATTGATGCAGGGCAACAAAATTAAATGTGCATTGGGAGATGTGAAAAAAAATATTGCCGCGACGCCGAACAACAAATAAACCGAAAGAAGATTCGTTCATCGGGACGAGTCCATAACTCTTTTCACGGGAACGGAAGGAGAAGTGGGTTGAGCAAGGGGAGTGGGAAGGGAAGGATGAGTTGGAAGGGGAGGCGGAAGGGATTTGCGTACGGAATGGAGTGAGGAAAGAGGAATGGCTTCTTGGGAGGAGTGGAGGAGGAGGAGGGAAGAGACTCGAAATATCGGCGCGAGCCGGGAGGGATGGCGGGCGCGGATCGGTGGACGGGGAATGAGACACACTGCGTGGGCGACGGGGGAGGGATGGCGGCGGATACTAATGGTTCGGGACGATTATAAATAAACAGATGAAATGCAACATTCTGAAAGGTAGACGAGAATACAGTGGGCGCTCGTTGGATATCAGCAATTGGGGGTGAGGGAGGAATAAATAGCGCCGCTTTCCTTTATTTATTCTTGTCATTGTGATATTTTTATTTCGTGAGAAGATGGCGTAGGGCGAAGCATTTTTAAATGTTCTACATAGTGTTTTATGGGAAGGAGGGTGATGATGAGCCATCTTCATGGTTCCCTCGTCTCCATGTGTTTCCACACACACTGCAATCCCTGTGCATTCGCGGAACTACTCGTAAATTGTTCGTCCTCCCCGAAATTATTAGTTGGGGTTAGGGTCGAGACCTGCTCCACCAGACCACTCCAAAAATACACCCTCTCACTCTGACGGCGCCGGCGGTCGGTTTATAAGTTCTACCGGTACGCACCGAAATTCCCTCCTGGCAAATCCCAGGCCACTGGCCGCGGCGGGTGTCTGCCTAACTAGACCGGGGCGGGAGGGGTAAGGGTATTCCTGGAACACGGCCGTATGGACGGACGAAAAAAAGCAATCAATTGAATCGAACCCCCACCGTCTGCGCGACCTGAAATCGAAGTTTCGGGGGGTACGATATATCGTACGTAGGGTGAAGTAAGGCGGCCAAAGCAATCCGATCGGATTTATCACGCGGAAATGAAACTCTCGCACTCGGCAGAAAAAGGCTCCATTATGTTCGCAAGTAACCATAGGACGTGTCCGGAAGTGGTTTCAGCATTTCATATTTTTAGTAGGACTAATTTCATCGAAGGAGTGCGGGGTGATGGCCGCCTTGGCTTGCGTTTTTCTATATCACATATCAATAGTTTCCTGCAAAAGGTTTTTCATTTCAGGGCTGCTTTCGTTTGAAGGATCACGACTAATGACTTCGGATTTCTTCCATGAGCCACCACCCTCCGCTTCAAGCCCGAACTTGAATCTGAAATCCTGATAAACTATTGTTAGATACTCGGTTTCACCCGTTTTGGGAAAGGGAAGGACGCAAAGTCGCCCTAAACATTCGTGGAAGTGTTGTGGGATAGGGGGAGAGAGAGGGTAGTAGTTTATTTTGGGTGACGCCGACTTGGCTCAGATGAGGATAAGTTGGCCGGGCTATATTGGGCTATACTTCATTGCGAAGGGGAAACAAAAACAAGTCTATCTAATGGGGATAAACCTTAGGTTCTCGAGATTCTCTCTCGATCTCTGTCCATCTCATTTCCATCTCCCGCTCCATGTGGCCTTATAGTACGAGATACGGCCTTCCTATGTTATGAAAATTTGGCTCTCGCCATTCTCATCGGAGCCTGGTGGGTTCCTCCCACGTTGCATTAGATCATTACACACAGAGGTTTATATATATTACATGATATGTATTACATAGATGTATATACGTATAACATTTAGTTGATATTAGTGAATAAAAAAGATAGAACATACAAAAAAGAAAATCACGCGATTTTGAGTACAATTTTCCGTGGAAAAATCACCTTCTTTAGCGGAATATCTTAGGTGGAAAACTACCTTCTTCTATATTCATACTACATACACCTGAACATATATATATGCATATATATATATATATATATATATATATATACTCCTGGTAGCAGTACTCCTTTGAGGAAAACAATTCCAGCCGTCTGCGTATCGAGAAATGCGTGAGTGTCACATGTTTGTGTGTGTGTATGTATATAGTATATATGGTACATGAAAGAAAACAAGGACGAGAGTGGAGGGTGTAGGATGAGAAGGAGTGTGTTGAAAGGAAAGATAAGAGAGGGAAGGAGGAGGGACGGAGGGAGGGAGAGAGAGAGTGAGGGGGGGAGGAAGTGGGATAGGAAGGGAAGGGAGCGGGTGGAGGGGATGAGAGCCGTGTTGTGTAGTGTCAGTGACCCGGCGACCCACTAAACTTCGTTTTCTGTCGGCTGGTGGCGGCGGGAGAGGAGGTGGGGGTCGGGTGGGGGGGCGGGGGGAGGGGCCCAAGGGAAGGGAGGAAGAAAAAGAGAGAGTCGCAAGGAGGGTGGGGGCTTATTTTTTTTTCTTTCCCGTTTTATTCAGTTGCACGGTGTGGAGATGGGGAAGAAGGTTGTTGGTGGGCGGCGGAAATGAAAACCTTGAAGAAAAGTAAAACGATTAGATTGAGGGTCGGTGATATTATCATTGAAAATGGTATACAAAATCCATATATTTTTGTCACTTTGTCCATTTGTCCCATGTTTGATATACCAGAATATTTCCAAACAGATTTTAATCATGCTTTGGTCGATGGAAGGGGAATCAAGACTTTCTTTCCTTATTACTTCTATCCAACATCCCCATCCCTCCTGTAATTACGTTATTTAAAAATCATATTGCTAAAGCATATTTTATACATGCGTGCTGAAATGAATTTTCGCGTGCTTTACTTTCAGAGACGTTCGCTGATGTGGTTGTGGAGAAAACATTGATACCCTAAAGGTATCATAACATCCTGTTTTACTCTTTTGCCATTAATATATGTATGTATACCTATCACGAATACTAATTATTCCAATGACACAGTTCAATAATTAATACCTATTTAAAGACATTTGTATTTTTCCTGAAATTATGAAGAAATATTTTTCAAACATATTTTTGGTGCCCATGTCTGGGAATTCACATCAAGTTAATCTTGTTCTTTTAACCGTGCACTTGCTCGACGGAAAATAACCAATTTGGGCCATCCATAGGTCAACTACGAAGGCCGTCGTCGACCGACGGCGGGGGCCTGTTGTGATAATAGCAACGGAAGAACTGAACGGAGCAGGCGCACGAAACAAGTGCGAGTTAGTTTGTGGCCGTCGGTGGGAGAGTGGAAGGGGTTGGTCCGGGTTGGGGCGGGAGTGACGGGAAAGGAGGGGTGGAATGGAGGGAGGGGAGGCTGAGTGCGGAGGGTCTGGGGGCGAGGCGCGGCGAGGGGGAGCGAGGCAGGGAAGCGCCAGAAATGGAGTGAGGGGAGTGATACGTCGCCGCCGCGTTTCGTAATCGACTTCCATTCGCCCCAGTGACTGACTGACTTACTGAACGTCCGTAGGGACGTCTCAGACGATCGCCGATATCATCTCCGTCTCGCTGGACGCCATATCGATGGAGCGCACTTCACCTTGTTGGTTTTCCAATGGATTGTTTAAATTTCAGCACTTCGAAAACCCTTTTGAAAACATCGGATTATTTATTTTATTTGTCACAACTACTTCGAATTAAAGAAAAAAATTAATATTGAACATGAACCAATTTCTACTCTTTTTAAGACAATCATCAACGAGTAAAAACACTTATACGATTTTTACCTTATAAAACACATATGTTGGTGTTTCAATGTTACAAAGTAATCCTCAACTTCAAAATATCACTTAAACCTTTATACCTTTAACCGGATGACCTCAATGTGGTCGTACTCTCGTCTTTATTTCCACAAATTTCTTCTCCAGTGATAGGTTGAGTTGGACAAAGTTTCACTTCGAGAATTCATTCAAATTCTACGAGTTCACATTCGGAGAATCGGTTTTGTAAAATGTTAGCCTCGAAGGCGGATTTCGTAACATTTGTCTCCTGTTTAGGGTTCGAGCGGAAGAAAACTTGATGTCCAATTGCGTCTCAAGTAGCCACCCCCAAATGAGAGAGAGCAGTATCACCACCCGCAGGATTACGAGAAAGCACCCTTTATCAATGTGGACAAGGAGGGGGGCAACAACCTCCCGTACCCCTGCTCGATCCTCCCGCCGCGCCGCCCTTCCTTCGAAAGGGAGCCAGTCAACCGGTCGGTTTTTCAATGCCCCGCGGCCGACGTCACCTCTCATTTTCTAACCCGCCTCAAAGTAAAAAAGCGAGTGCGCGCAAGGAATGGCGTTCCGTAATATTCATCTCTCGCTCGATCGCGCTCCGCGAAACTTCGTTTGATGCAATAAGGCGGAGAGGGGGTGGGTGGGCGCGAAAGAGCCCCCCGTTCGTTCCTCGGGAAACCGCCCCCGCGGAGATCTTACCTCTCACCCCTCCTCCTCCCTCAACCCTTCCCCCACACTCCCTCCCTCTCTCTCCGCTCCGCGCGTTGAGTAAGAGATCGTCTCCCCCTCCGTCCGAGTGCCCCCGAGGGTCAAACCCCGTGGGCCAAAAATCTCGGGATCGACCGAAAAACGTTGTCGTGAAAGAGAGAAAATTAGGATGCATGAACTCACGCGAGTAAATGAGAGGAGAGAGAATTCAGGAAAATTAAAACTTTTTCGTGTCACTCGCTCCTTCGACCTGCTCCTGTGCCTTTCTCCTTTTTTGCCCATCCGTCTGTTATCGCTCAACGTGAGATATATGTACCATGCGAATAATTTCCTGGATACTCGATTGCTTAATATGAGTCCGAACGAATGAGTATGGATATCCAAACTTAGTTTAACTTTCACTATTCAGAGGTTCTTTTAGTTTATCAAACCGAGAATGATAATAGATTTCTTGGCTTTGGACATTAATCCTCTCCAGAAACCATTCGCCTCTGGATTAAAAAATAATCATCATAATATCGTGTAAGGGAAAATTCATACTGCTAAAATTTATTCGGCCGAGAGAACGCGGTGTCTTTAGAGATCGAAAAAATCTGCGGTACATGAATATCAACAAAGAGGCTTTTTCACCACCCGGATCATTTTGATGAATGAACTAGAATTACGAAGGAAATTTATCCAGCAAAAAATCAGCACAAAATTGATTTGTCCCATTTTAGTGCATAAACCTCCTTATAAAAGCTCACCAACTGAAGTAATGGCACAGACTGACGTGAGATTCGGATTGCTCTCATTCGTTACTCCCCAATCGATATTTTTGGCCTCGTGTCTAATCAAAGGCGTGTATTTTAATCGCGGTCACATGCAGAACGCATTCTGTTGGCTTTTGAGGAAAACATGTACAATCATTGCGGATCGAAAAATATCATCAACAGTATCGGGGTCTCTCTCGATACCGGTACACTTATCGACAGTGGTTTGGTGGGGGAGCAATGTCCAACATCACTCTTTCCTCTCTCCGTCTTCCTTTGATGCTAAATGAACTAGACCCCAAAGAGAAGAAAGAGAGATAAATCTCCATTCCTCTCTCTCTTTCCCTCCCTTCCTCTCCTTCTTTCGCCCTTCAAGTCCCGATTTCATTGCCCACCCCCTCGTTTCCGTTGCCCCATCCGAGGTCTTCGACAGGACCTAATTTCCATTGCGGGCCCGTCTTCGTGCCCTCGAAATCATGCGTCACTTATCTTCTGTGGAATTTTTTTGAGGTTAGAAAATGACGAATCCTACTTCACCGCAAAGTCAACACGCGGACTCGCTTGTCAAGGACGTGCGGACTTCACGGTGTATATCCGTCGAAATTTCAACAGGGATCGAGTCATCCCGTGCGCTTACCTTCCAGTTTAAAATGTTGACTGTTTTAATAAGGAATGCTTGGTCTCGATACTATGAATAAATTGTGAAATAAGAGATTAATCGGAGTATGATGTAGAGAAATTCCATCGCAATTTTTATTCTAACGATTGAAATTAAGAGTTGAAAGGTATTTTTAGTCCTGGTAATATTCGAAGGACAAACGGCTGAAATGGTTTTGCCAAATAGACAAATATTTTCTCCGTGAGTTTCGTTGCCTCTCTTTCCATAGCTTTACTCACGTTACCTGAGATTCTGTTTTTTCTACCCCCAAGAAATTTTCGATTACCCAGCATTTGCCTGTCTATGTTTTTTCCAAATAGTCACTCAGATCTCTTCGAATTTTTTCTACCCTTCCCGAACCATACCGAAACTTTTATCCTCCTTATTGCCACATCCATATCGTTGCATATTTATTTATTAAAAAACTGCTCAAAACCAAGATAAAAACTATTTTTATGGCGTGTAATGTTGTAAAGTGAACAATTTTTTGCATTTCATTTAGCAATCAAAATTTTACCCTTCACCTTCTTCGAAAACACGAGCTAATTTGAAATGTCGTCCCTACTTGTCGGATCGTCGAACCTGTTCCGCCGAAGAATTCAACCCGCGCACGGCCTGTGTGGGGCATTAATATTCAAATATGAGGCCGCGGAGTTTTGAAAACGAAAATGCTTCACAAAAATTACTTTCATTTTCCATATCAGCTTTGCGGTACTTTGTAAGCGTAAGATTCGAGCAATTCTGCGTTTCCTAATCTCCTTGGCATGACCTCTTCGATAATTGGTCGAAGCGGGTGGGTTCATTATCGATTCTTACAGGGCAGCAGCGATTCTAAAGCAGTCTCTTCGATCTTCTCTGTCAGTACTGAATTTTAGAGACTTGCAATCAGTCTCGCGTTATGAAATCGATCAACATAGGATAGTTGTGTGAGAGCGTTTTCTTCATTTCCGATTAACAAGTGCTTCTTTTTATTGCTCGCAAAAGGGATAACGACCAATACCCTTGAAGCGAGCGGAGCTCTTCGCGTGCTAAGGTTTAAGGAAAACACCTCGTGAGTCGGGCGTTATTGCGGGTGTGGGGCGGGTTCCTTTCCCTCTCCGCCCAACCTCTTGATTTCAAGATTAATGCCGTAATCAGAGAAATCGCACGGTCTGGGTTGAGCCGGGAAGGCGCCCGAGGTCACCACATCATCTTGAACCCGGGTCCCCTTCGGTCACTGTTCCACTGCCCTACCCATCGGGACAGCCAAGGTAAAACCGATGACGCACGTGCCACAAACGGTACGGGGAGTGAATGTTTTGGCATCCTACTCGATGAATAAAATCCGAACGAACGCAAACCTAGGTTTCCTCATCTTTTTATTTGAAGTTGTCGTGAGGGAAAAGTCTTTCTTTATCCTTAATATATTCAACGTGTCAAGCATTAAAGAGTCCGCATAAAATTCTTATTGTCTAAAATGGAATGAATTTTCCTTCTACTTAGGCATGTGTTACTGTTAGATTTTACTACTCAAAATTAAAAAAAGGAGGGCTCAAATATGTTCGTTATCACGGTTAACTCGAATACAAGGCTGTAATTATTGGCAGAATATCTTGACTTCAACAGGAATAAAATTACAACTTAGCAAGATCAAAATGATATTTCACCACCAAGGATTTTGAGTTCACTTTTAATCACTTTCTCACTTTTTCTTGAGTACATTTATTTCTTAGCCTTTGCTTCATCTCGTCGTTTTGTCGGCGATAAATTGCGAGAGTTAATTATAAATCTTTGGCTTTTGTTTAGCCAAGACCAGGACGCTTATTGCATTATCACATAAGAGGTAGTCACTGCTGCTGACATTGATTTTGTCTATCAGGAAAGTAAATATCGGACGGAGAAAAGTCCGACGGAAAATAGTGTTGACACTTGAGTGAATCGGAACTGGTCGCATCGAATCGCTCGTAAATTGAATCCTTCATAAATTAAAATTTAGGAGGGATATCTTTTTTTAATTTCCAGACGTTCGGTTGTATAGTCTGCGAAAGTGCAATCGACAGTTAGACATGACGAGGACATGAGTATTCATTGCGCAGGTGCATCGGTGTGTGGGACGGAGAGGGGATTTAGGGATCCTTCGTGCGCGAATCAATAGAAACTTAAAAAATAAAGTTACGCATCCTAGGGAAACGCGGAGGAAGAAGGGAGAGAGAGAAGGAAGTACATCCGAGGAAAGGGAGCGGAGATAACGGATGGGAAATGTTGGGGATGAAGAGAGAGAGAGAGGGAGACTGGAGGGGAACGAGGGGGAAAGGGAAAAGGGCGACGTCGTCGATGGGAGGGGAGGAAAAGAGGAGGATTGTGTGTGTGTGTGTGAGAGAGAGAGAGAGCATATATGTGTCAGATTGGACGGGGGGGAGGGGTTGGCGGCAGGGGAGGTGCGATTGTTGAAATGTGGTGTTTCACAACAGCGACCATGACAGCAACTTGGATTGTTGGTGGCAATGGACTGTTAGCAGGTCAGATGTGGTGGGAGGGGCAACGATGGGGAGTTGGGAAGGAGGGAGGGGCGGTGGCGTGGGGATGGGTAGGGGTCGGGTGGTGGAAGGGGTGCTTTGGCGAAGGGAGAGGGCGTGTGGGTCGGAGTCGGGTGCGATAGGAATCGGGGTGAGAAGAGGGTAAGGGCAGATGTATGAAATAAAAAATAAAGGAGGGAGAAAGACGAAAGAAATAAGGACACGCACCTCGGCGAACGCGACTGTGGAGTAGATACGTCCCCGTCCTCCAGTTGGTACGCGGCATCCATTATATAATATATTTGTCGAGTCATATCCGAAGCGTGGAAGAACAATAGAAAAATCAGTGACAAACTTTTCTTTTTGATCATCAGTCCGGTCACCGTAACCTTCGTGAAAATAATCTGCCAGCGGTATTTCATCCCGACATTTTAGGGAAACGCAGAACCTTTTTCGTCTTCACTTCGCTCCTCTTTCAAGCTAGGTACGGAAGAATTGAAATTTGGTGCCATTATGAAAGTCTTTGTCGGTTATTTATTCTCCTGTTTTTTTGCGGATAATTGATTGCACCAGTTAGATCAGTTTGGTCATTATAGACGTATCTATCGATTTCAAGAACCCTCCTGTTTTATGTTGTCACTCTTTTCTATCTCCTCGGACATGGAGCGTGCACACGAATACCCGGAGCATTATTTTTCCACGCCTCCCTAACCTCGACTGATTTTGCAACGTCAGCTTTTGAGTTGACTGACCGAATTTTCACACGTCTCCTTGGCGGAGTGGCCGTCGAGGTTATTCAAATCGGAATGCCTTACATTATCCGATTGCGCACGCGCCCTTTTCTAAACTCGTGCGTCCGCGTGCCGTTAGGCTTACGGGCTATCTTCGGGCGACATTGAAGAAATTGAGATCAATTTTTTTCAGTCTCAATTTCGCACGCATTTAAATACCTTTCAGTGTTAAGGTTGAAGAGGAGGCTTTCATATAAACAGTCCATAATTTACTCTTCAATTCTTTTTTTTGGTAGCGCCGGGAGAGATTGTTTTCGACTCGCCATTAACCTTGTTATTAATCAGAGTGAGAATTAAGCGCATGATTGAGAAATTAAATCATTATAAATCAAATAAGATGTGTGAATGGCATAAAATATTGGTCCATTCCTTCTCTAACCCTTGCTTCCCGCCTTATATTAATTCGCCTTAGGTGGCACACATGTATACCTGTACTCAGACTTAAAATATTTTATCTTTTACAACTTATTTATTAAATAAGTTAAATATTTGCAATACTTTCTCTTTTCTGATTATATCTTCGGGGAAGAAAACTTTGGGGCGAGGAATGGTGAATAAGCTAATAGAAAAAACCCTTTAGGAAAGCGAATTTTTTATTTGATGGAAGATGAACCATACTTTATTTTGAGTACTTGTTCACTTAGAATGAAGTTTTACCATCACAGCGTATGCTAATTTCGAACGACAAATTTCGTTTGCTTCCTTTGGAGAGGCGGCGCTGTCATTGTGTATATTATTGCAGGATGTCACTCAATATATTTGCCACATTTGACCCGATGTGTATGTAAGCCTTGCTTATCAAACTTGAAGACGAGAGTATTTGAGTAACACTTGGTTACCATAAATATTTTTGTCCCCTTTACGTATTTTATAATAAACATGATTATTTATCTTTGGCGCACAACCTTCTCGTCGATCATTATCGCTCAACGAGTTCTCTTGTACAAACCAGGACATAAAGTTTGCAAATTTCACTGCAAATGTTGTATATATCACGTGATAAAGTTCAAATTCCAAAAAATGTGAGAAAATATTCGTAAATAACTCAATACTATGATTTGCGAAATGCTCTCAGGGGCGCTTGGGGTGCCCGTTATTCCCCCTATATGCTTGACGTTTGTGACCGAGTTTGGAACGTTCCCACCGAATTCGTACCCAAACCGCAACTTGGAAGAGAAGCCGCGTCCCTAGGGAAACGAGAAAGAATGCGTGAAAACGGGCGGCACCCAGCCGCCGTGGATTGCGAGGAAAACCTTTGCCCCTGTCGCTCCGAGATACTCTCTCACAAGAAACCCGCCGACACAGGCACACTTGGCCTTGCCGAGACACCACCTTTGGGGGATGAGAGGCGGGGGAAAGACGCGTGAATATCGTGGCTGAAAATTTTCATTCTTTTTCACCGTCCCCCGGCAAACAAAAATTCCAGTTCCAACCAAGTGGAGCGGATTGCGCAATGGACTCCCCTCTCTCACACCTCACCCAACTCTTCGCTCACAACCACCACCTAAACCCACCCCACCCAAGATTGAAGTGCTTGCGAATCGACGAGATCTGGGGGGGCAAGAGTTGGGGGGAGGGAGATGAGATTCCCCCATGCAAATTCCTCCTTTCCCTCTCCAACCTCATCCCCTCAACCCTTACCCCATCCCTTCTCCCAACTTAGGGGATTTCTCTTCTTCGTCCTCACCCCTGGAGCCCTATCTCCAGCTCTCCCTCCTACAGTCCATCCCCCACACTCACTCGAACACCTCCGCGTGGCTTGTAGCGCCAGGCTCTCGGCCTTTTCCCCCACCCCCACCGAACCGCTCCCCCGTCCCCGGCGACGGCTCCCATCTCTCTGGGTCGCGTGTCGCAACGCCGACCGCCTTCGCGCACGTGCAGCAACCACACCTCTCTCTCTTCTCGCGCTCGCATCCCCGCGAAGTTCGTCTTTGATGAGGGTGGGCGTGGGCGAGAGGGAGGGGAAGGGGAGGCGGGGGCGTCGGATGCATTGTCTCCCGTCCCGGTTTGAGAATTCGCGGGAAGAAATGTTTCACGAGTGGGCGTGAAATGTTTTGCTCACCATCACTCGGCTGTCTCGGCTTCAAAAACGCTTTCATTCTTTAACTGTCGACGCTCGAGATTTTTTTCTCTAAGTCAAAAGCGATTATTGAAGAAATTATTTTCTTCCCTGTGATGATTATCAGTTGTTTGACTCGATCAAGACTGGTGAATAATCTTTCTTTGGTAATTGAACGTTTTGAGAAGGACCATAGGAAGTATGTGACGTAAATAACTCCATCGCCGTAATTGAACGGGGACCGTATAATTGTACCTGCTCTGGGATCAGCTTCTGATCTCTGTTCCGATCGGTTCGTCACTGAAACCTATCCTTTTTCAGACAGTTATGATTCCAAAATCCTGCCGCATAATTATTGTCATGCCGATTGCCGCTCTTAAAATCATCAAATTCACAAGTAAAAGTCTAAAAAGTAAATCATTTTTAAAGGCAAGTCTGGAACATTGTGAAATTTGTGATGTTGGTGATAGTTGAATAATTAGCTTGCAAAAGATTTCGTGGAGCAAAGAAAGGTAGGAAAAAGCTTTGAATCTGTGACATCGAATTCGGGTGCTCCAAAGGCGCTTTTTTACTCTTGCGATATCCTGCATCCATTCAACAATGGTCTCATTCGCCGGAAGGTGCGCAGAAACAGAATTGCCGCCCGTCCGACGCAGTCCCAAATGCGCCTAATAAATTCAGCCGCGCACCGCCTGGAGCAGCCCCCTTGGATCGGAAGGTCGACAAACCATTCAACTTCTCTCTCCGATCTCCATATTCCGTGGTCGACTTAGGTCTCCGATCCGCGACTCACCGTCAATATGAAGGTTTGAAGGTGCCGTCCGGGAGGGGGAGCTGCTATTCGTCCCGCCACCCAGAGATATTCTCGCGGAGCCATGTCCCCACACCACACACAGGGCCCACAGGCGCCAAAGCGCGAGTCTCCCCCCTCTTCCACCCTCTCTCGCTGTCATGGGAGCGCAAACCCGCTTATTCGGCCAAGGTTCAGCAGTCCACACACACACGTACTAATGGAGCAGAGTCGCTTCGAAAGCACACGGCCACTCTCTCTTTTCCCTCGTTACCTCTCCGAAGCGGAGGTTCTCTCTCTCCCTCTTGCGATTTTGAGGTGGGAGCTAGGGGAGGTTGGTGGAGGGGGAGTGATGGGGATGGAGAGAGGGAAAATTCGCGATGGGGTGAGGGAAGGGGGATGGAAGTGACGGAGATGTCGGGAAGGAAAAAATCTATTGGTTTGACGGAGAGATGAAGTAAAATGTAGACACATGCCCCATGAAGAAAGGAAAAAGTGGGACGGTTCCTCGAGTTATCTCAGATTCAAGCGTGATTGAATGTAATTGAAGAGCTTCTTAGATGCCCCGACGAAAGCGTCGGGCGGTGTTGCGGGTGTTGCAGTCGCATGAGTAGTTACGCCTCTCTTCTCCCCTCGATATACCATCTCTCTCTCTCGCGGGGTAGTGCAGAGTAAGTGAGAGAGGTAGGACGCGTGGCCCTCTCCTGGTTAAGTTAATTTGATTCGATAATGGGTGCGAGTCTAGTTAGGACTCCCGTGTGTAACAACGCCTTTGGTTACTCCCCTCGCTGGCGACCAATTAAGCTCGTGCGTCACGGGCGAAAACCAGTTTAATTGCAACTGGGTATGGTGCAGAATCTTACATCTAGACTGCGTTAAAGAACAACATGCGAACTGTAGTTCGATAACCTGTGAGCGCAGACATTTCGTATATTATTGCGAAAATCTTCACTATATTCCCGTACCGGTCGGTGCTGAAGGCTCAAATCACGTTGACCATCCTCGGCTCTGCGTGGTTGCCATCGAACTTTCAGATACATCGGATAATATTAATTAATTCTATCAAATACCCGGTAGTTTATTCAGACAGCGAATTTTACCTGCCGGTTACATTAGGTTGTCGTCACGTTATAAACAGAGCTGACCTCTTCGATAAGCGTCGTTCCCTCGCCTTCCAGGAACTACGCCGTTGTATCTCTTTGAATGGCTACCTTTTTATATTGAGCTCCTGGAGTCGGTAAATTTTAGATGTACGCACTTCCATCGAAACTGCGTGAATCGTACTTAATATTCATCAGGAAGACTCCTAACACAACACAAGCTTTGTGCATTTGCACCTGGTGGCCTCCCACTCCCATCTAAAACTTGGACGAAAAATATTCCGCCAGCAGCAAACGCGGGAAGAAGGGAAATTAAGTTTCCCCCTTCGCCGTCTGGATTACTTGCCTCGGCGCTCCATGTTAAAACAAGGGCCAAGGGCTTATCTATCTTCAATCTCCAAGCCGACCGCCTCAGGTCGTTAGCCCCCAAAAATATCTTATCCGACCGTCAACCCGCCGTAAGAAGGCCGCCCTAGGAGACTATCGAACTCGGCGACCTCGCGCGAGCCAAGGTGCGTCGCATTTTCCTCTGGGTTTAGAGAACTGCCAACTCTTTTGCGTGACTTTTCTCGCCTGGATCGTGACGTTTGGACGGGAGAATTGTTTTACTGTATGTTTACGTTAATGAGACAGCACATTAAAAAAAAACATTCCTCTCCCCACGAAACATTTTGATAGCTCCATGAGTAGCAAAGGTGGAAAAGTAGAAATAATGAGGAAGCATTTCGCCTACCTATCGCAGAAAGTTGCCTTGGGGAAAATCATGGGTGGAAGAAAGGGATAAAAAAGGGTAAAAATGAACTATCCGAATGGTAAAACGGGAAATGGATTATATTCCCCGAATGGGGAAAGTTAAAATGTTTCCGATGAGCTGCGTTTTCCATGCGAAAGGAAAATATATTCAAGGACGAGCGAGAAATCCCGACGCAGCGATCGAACTTGCCTCATTTCAGCACTTTTCCCCCTTTGCCTGATGGACTCGATTGGGTATAAGTTAGCCAGATATAATATTTGGCTACCCTGTTAGCACCGACTTGGTACACTTTTCCTAAGTGGCGTCCCAGTTTTTTAATCATCCTTGGGATTCGAAATTTCCCCGCGACATTCCTCTTGTCCGTTACAGTCACATTATCAGATAGATCAACCATTTTTGTTACTTATTCATTAAGAACTCTTAAGGCCATCGATAAAATGAAAACAGCTCTTGCAGAAAGCAAAATATCATAGAAAAATAGATAGTGTCAATTTTTATGATAAAAAGAATACAAGATTAAAAATTAACCCCATGGATAAAGCTCAACCCCCTGCACAGTTTATGTACGTAAGTGTTCTTTATCTTTTGAAGTCGTTTGGAAAATCATGATGCGGTAATAATGTTGTGCTGTGAGGTTTAGCTGCTACGATTAGAGTTAATTTTTCCCAACACCCTTCTTCACCAGCGCGAAGTAGATTCTGGTGTGTGTTTGTGTGTGCGCGATAGAGATTCTGAAAACATCGGAAGATGGAATGAAAAAAAACCTGCAGGGAGCAAACAGTTTCCTGTAGCTGCCGGGAGGAAATATTTCACGAGTGGGCGGGAGGTGGATGTTTTGGGGGTGGGTTTGGAAGTGAAAAGTTTTGGAGAGTGCTCGGAGGGGCAAGGTGGGAGAGAGATGTTTGTAGACTACGGAGGTGAGGTGAGGGAGGAGGGGAAGAAAAGAGTGAAAGGAAGAATGGGGGGGAGGAGCTCGGCCGTGCTCCCATTATGAATGAATAACGGCGGTTCCTTGTTCTTTTCGAAAGTGGTGTTCCATTTCATGAGCACAAAAATGAAATCACTCGCTCCTTTCGCCAGCCGACAACGGGCAGTGCTGTCTGTCTCCCTGCGAACCAGTCCTTCTGTCGGCGGAAACCGTAGACGAATACCTAATGATCTCCAAGATGTTTCTCCAGTGAACACTTTCATATCGCCGGCGGTTCCGGAAGCTCTTTTTATTTCAGCGTTTTCCCAGAGTTCCGCTCTTATTTTCCCGAACTTCGTCTTTCGAAGGAGGAGGTTTGAAATTTCTCGCTATCGGGCATCCTAATCGGTCAATCAGGGAAGAGATTCAAAGTAGCAGCACTGACATGGGTCTTTCTCCTTGAGATAGACCTCCTGCGTGCGGAAGGACAGATTTCATTGGGTGTTTAAATTCCGTCAGCATGAGGTGACAATATACTCTGATGAGTTTTCGTCGTTTTGCTGACCAAACTACGTATTCATGGGATTTATCGAGCACATTTCTTGTTGCTCTCTTTGCGGAATTACGCGGACCAGAAATTCGATCGAAATCGATACAAAATCGATATTGTTTCGTCACTTCATTTCCTGGATTAAACCTTTGCACATCTGAAAACGTGAGTTGCTGATAGTTTTTATCTCTCGCCTTTTTTGTTCAACTTCCTACCGACAAATTTATGCATATTACTCTCCAGCTAGGAGTTAGTGGTAGATAGGTAAAATCGGAAGGTCCATATTAAAATTCGAGTGCGGAACAACGCTCTCAGCTTCACCAAGTTGCGCATTATTTTGGTATTTTAGTACCAAAAGTTATTAGTAGTTTGGTGAGCAAGAGCTCCCTGTGAAACAAACCTGTGGCACAGGGATTATGAAACGCTCCCCTACCCTGATGGATGAATTGGGTATACCGTTCAGTTTACTCGTAGCATGATTTTGGCTTTACCCGCTCCTAAAAGAACCAACCTTCGGGTCGATTGATTTATTTTTCCCCTTCAGCTAACCACAGAATGCTATGATCAAGTCGTGGAACTTATTGCCAATTCGGGATTGGATGAAATTGATTTGTGCTTTCTGAAGGACTCAGAATAAAAAAATGAAATTTAAATTTTTCAAAAAACTTTACTAGTTCATAGCGTTTTGTTTCTTGCCGGTTATGAAATTTCCCTTTTGCAACTATGTGAATGCACTAGCCCCTTTTTATGTGTTAATGATTTATTCTCGTGCGACTATTTTCGTTGGTTGTAAAGTCAAATTGAGATGCAGCTTCGAGAAAAACATCTTGGTGATTGCGAGGATTGAAGTTGATGACGGAATTAAAAATAATTCATAAAAGGTTACCAAGCAATCGAACTCGCTAAAATTGAAGGCCAAATACCTAGAAGTTTGTCATAAGAAATTGGATCTCAGGCGATAAAAGCATTGTCGATTAGATTTTCGTGATATTTTTTATTCATAAAATCTTCGGCACATGCCACGAAAATATGTAATTAACACAGCTTACATGTTCCTAGACAATGAGAAAGCGACTCCTCGTTTATGCTTATCTGTCCATAAAAATTGCAACACCGGCCAACTATGCAATTACTTATTTTGTTATCGCTGTAAACAACTGAAGAGTGACTAAGACTGGTGTATCTACGAAGAAAATACGATATATAACTGTTGGCTGAGCTGCAATGTATAGTGTGTTTGAAGTTGTTTTCAAATATAACCTGGGCAGAGCGTTTAGTAATGTATTCCAATAGGCATCATGCCAGTACCATTCATTTAACAATCGCAAATTCGTCGATTGCTTATGTATGTAATGCATTAACAGATACCTTGTTCTATATATTTAATGTCTTTCTTAGAGAAAATTTAAAAACGGTACTTTATCATTTAGGAAGATGTTTGTATTCACAATAGTTTTCACTTCAGAAGTTGAAAAGGCGTAAAAGAGCACGAGGTACGACATCAAATTCTTTGATATGATTACTCTCTGGATAATATTTTCCCCGTGAGAAATATCAGTGTGGCGCAGTTCTTTCGAATCCTTCCAAGGTAGGAGAGGAGATAGCTCCACTTAATGAATGCGCGCGAGGTTACGAGGATCCCGACACCGGAAACTCTAGGATACTCTGCCGGAACACCTGCTAATTGCAGGCGGAGTACTTTTCCGACCACTGACCCCGATGGTGGAGGGGAGGGGGCCACAATTGAGACGCGGACTTTTTCAGAGGCGAGGGAAAAAGAAATTGCAGGGAGTGTTTGTTCGAGCGAGCGGGTCCTTTCCGCAGTGCGGAGTGAGTGTGGCCGGGGTGAGGGTGGAAGAGGGGGCGAGGGGAACACCCCAAGGCCCGCTCGCCCGACCCAGTCGGCCTCCAAACAGTTGTCGCCTCCTCGTCCACCGCGCCCGTCCACACATCCCCTCTCCCTCCAGGCCGCCGAGTGGCCAAGAGTCGAGAATGTGGTAAGAATTCGTGCGAGCATACCGAGACATTATTTTTCACCCTCTTCCATCTCCGCCCACAAGCACCCAGCGCGGCGATACACAGGGTCGTGAGTGAAGCAGATCTCCCAGCAAACGGAGGAATCCACCGCGCGAGCGGTTGTTCTTTGCTTCTCTCGCATTTTCCTCCCGTTTTAATCCTCTCGACATAGCTCGCTCGCTCACTTACCCGACTATTAAATTGTCCATCCGTCATCTTTTTTTTCCTTTCCACTCAACCTGAAATAAGATCCTTTTGAAGGAGGTCCACCTTGATTCCGAAGTGCAAAAACCCGTCCACTCCTCTGCGACCCTTCTGGGGGCGATCGCTTGTGTATTATTACGCCCTTCGCTCATGTCAGAGGGGTGAAAAGAGGGAGATTGAAAGCACTTCGAGCGGAGGCCACGTCCGTCCGCGGTTAAGTATCAGAGTCTCAATCGTTAGACTGGATCGCTGCGGAAAGTACTAGACAGAATAATTTTGAAGGATGGAAGCAAAAGGTTGGAGAACTCTACGAATACGATTCCAACCTTGGTGGTTCATGCATTCCTACTCCCACCTTGACTGGAGCGTTATGCGGGGTGAAAGCGCGCAATCCATAAGTTATTGGTGGAAGAAATTGTTCCTGATAATGAGTATATAAGTAAATAAAAGTGTACCGTTCACTAATTGACCTCGATTTGAGACTTAATATATACCATAATTAAATATAAAACACGCAACTGTCATCGCACATGTTACATATTCAGATTTAGACCAAACAAATTGAGCAAATGGCTATCCATGAAGTTCTTAAATTAAACTATTACACTCCGTATTAATTTTATATGAAATTAAGATTTAGAGCAAGCAATTATGTATCAGTTGCTTAAAGATTATATTTTAAATTCAGAGGAACTAACTTCCAAATGATATTGTTCAATGTGATCTAACAAATTGAGAGCTCTTCGTTTGTCACAAGAAATTCGCATCGCCATTTCCACGATTCCATTGCAGAGCCCTTATAGTCGACGAAGGACGGCCCCTTAGTAGAAGACCCGGCATAAAAAAATAAACGTTTATTGAATAAAAGTCCACGATATAGCCTGCCCACAGTATCATCGAGGTCCGAAAGTTAAGTGGCGAGCAAATGTTATTACTCTCGCGCTTTGCTCCCAGTAAAATCGCGGGCTCGCCGTGAATCTAGGTTGCCATATAATCTTCGTTGAGGATGGGAGTCTGCCTGCTCGCTTGCCAGGCACCGCGCCGTGACGCACGGCAAAGTGGAGTGAATATGTATTGCGTGATTGCGTAAGCGCGCGAGAGTTAAGGTCGGGCTGGAATGACTGAAAAAACAATTAAGTGTCCCAAGCGATTCGTCGGAAGCACCGTGAATACGCCTGACTTTCAATTTGGCCACATTTCCTCTGGATCGGTTCTCATTTTTCGGGAAAATCAGGAATGCCCCCAAGTTCATCTTCAGATCTTCTTTGCTGTGGAATTAATTCCGACGATTCTTAAACATAGAACGAGAATTCAATTTTCATTTCAGTCAACTGTTGAAGAGAGAGTGAGTAATTGCAAGTAGCAGCTGACTTGGTACACCATAATTCGGTCGACCGATTTTCGATATCATTTTCGTTTTTTTATTGCTTGGTTTTATGTTATAAGATTGGACAAATACAAGCTCCTTATGACGTGGATAGCATGGTGACCATTCATTGTCTTTAAATATTCCTGAGTGTTCGTTGAAAATTGTATCTGGAACCTCATTTCTTAGCTTCCGCGTCACATTTGAGAAAACTGTACATGTCATGCGAGTGTGGTTTACGACTGAGCGAGAAATTTCTTCCACGATGTAAACGCGAGGTGATTGCGATGCCCATAACTGGATGTTCATCATTCCGTCCCAAGGCATGGATATGAAAGCCCCTGATGACAGTAGAGCATGTGTCATCTTCGTCTAGTGGTTGGTTCATTTGGCCATGTACATTCAATTTCGTGCATGAAGAAATGCTCATCACAACGTTGAAGCGAGAGTGGTGGGAGCCATTTGCAGTAACTTTTTAAAGCGCGTTGATCCCCCGCTCCATTCAAGCGCCGGGGCCCTTCGTTTGTTTTTGCGTTACACGTCCTTATTGCAGCGATAACGACCCTTTTCATTCGCGTTTCCCCATCCTCCTCCTCATACCCTCACCCCCCCCTCCCCTGCGCCTGCTCTTTTTCCCCCACCTCCTCCTTTTTTAGTTTTATTTCTTTTTTCACTCTCCGACCGTTCCGTGCTTCTTCCCCCGATTCTCTCCCTCCCTCCCTCCCCTCCATCTCCCACCCTCCCCGCTCCCCACTCTCTCTCCCTTTCCTTCTCAGAAGCACAGTGTCCCACTTTCGCAGGGGTTACTGACCGTCGTTGGCATAGAGATACGGAGCGAGGAGGAGGAGGTGGAGGGGAGATCGACGGTGGGATGGGACGGAGGGGCGGCGCGCGGAGCGGGGGGAAGGGTGATAGTCTGCGAAGGGCGGTGGGAGTGGGGACGGGGGGGAGGAGGTGGGCGGAAGGAGGAGGGTGTAATTGGCGGCGATGGGAGGGAGTGGGGGGGAAGGCTGGCTGCCGAAGAGGAGGGAGGGTAGGAGTGTGGTGAGGCGGGAAATTCAGTTGAGTAATTTCTTCCTCCCCATTCCTTTCGCCATTCCGAGCGGCCCGCTCCACCCTTCCCGCTGTCCACCTCCCTTCCCCCCCCCCGGCCCCTTGTCGGCTGCCTTCGTAAACTTGAACGGAGCAGCACGGAAATCTGTAGCACGGCAGGCTTAGCGGGTAAGGGGGTGTTTCTTCTGTATCTGAAGATCCGATGGCGATAGCATATACAGCCACCCCTCAATATCCCACTCCGTCCCTGTAAAAATATTTAAATTGGCTCTAAAGTCTACGGCGTCCGTGCGAGTTGGTGGATGAATAGATTTTTCGTTTGTTGCAATTTTCCGGGTCGTTGGGTGTTGAGATAGCGTGGCGTGTCGAGGGCTCGCCTCGGGCATCGGGAGTGGAACGTGGACGTGGAAGGAAATGCGGTGGACTCTATCAAGTTCCCACATTTTTCTCTCCGTTCGAGTGATTCTCGGGGGATATTTAAGTCGATGGTGATGGGTTCTTCCCGTTCAAGATTTTTGGTTAGGGTTTTTAAGTGAAGCGGATTTTCATCGTGTGGTAGTTTTGCTTGTTAGGCTAGGCTGGGTTTTGCGAAGCTATTGGCGAGAACTCGAATGCAAAAGTAAATTGGACGAGCCTATATCGTAAGTGTGAAAACGGGACGTCGGGTTCTTTTTTATACGCGTCCAAACACTCCCTCCCCTCTAGCGATAGTACGCAACCCCTAATTTTGAATGAATTCTCGTTTCTCTCTTGAAATCAGGTCGTAATGAACGGTATGAAAGTCGCGCACCATGATACTGAGATTGAGTTCGTAATTTTTGTCAAATTTTTCTGTATTCCGCGTTCATTTCAAAATAACAATTTTTGAGGAGACAATAAACTTTTTGAACTGTTAGTTTTTTTGATTTTACAGTTATTATTTTTGTATGCGTTTCAGGACGTTATTTACACGTGTTTCAAGTTATTATTGCATCGTGTAATACGTAAAAAGGTAGGAGTAACTTTTGAGGATAATTTTTCATTTCAGAACCATGATTATCGATCTCGATTGCTTTATTCAAATTAAACTCGTGCTGACAATTATTGCAGTTAATCAGTGGGCACTTGCGCAATAGAGTCAGATAATGTAGCGTACAGGTTGTCTTCATATCCTCCCGTGTCGGTCTCGTCGACCACTGGTGTGATTCATATCTGTCCACTCGCGAACAATGTTGTCCGAACTGAGCCATTTATGTCGCGCATGGTGCGTCAAAGCGGAGGGTGAGGAAACGGCAACACTAGTGGGGCACCACATCCCTCCCGGAGCGTTTACGTGTTGGCATAAGCAGGAGGGTCCCGGTGATGGGCTCACGGAATGTATGCACGAATCATCCATCCTCGCGACGCTTCCATTGCCGGAGAGCGTGACGTCCTCGGGAAGGTGCCCGGTCGTGGGGGGGGGGGGATGAGGTGAAGGGTTTGGAATAATCCTCGATGAGATCGAGTTCCAAACCCTTCAACTCCCCCCGCCCCCATGGGTGACGATGAAATCCGAAATCCCCAGAAAATGAACGGCCGAAAATGTGACGCGGGTGACCGTGCACGTTTGACCACCTTGCGAGATACGTGACGTGAGGTGTCGACATTGAAAAGTCCCACTGCCGACCTCTCGACATATCCGCCGTCGGAATCGGCGGCGGCCGCGAAAGTGTCGGTCCTCTCTCTCGGTCGCTTGTGCAGCAGCGTCGAATCACCTCTCCCACCGCTCCTCATCTCTCCCGTCAGTTATCCACCAAAAGTGTGTGTGGGAGAGAGACAGAGAAAAAATTGTCAACATCTATTTTTTTTTTAAGCCTTCACTGTTCCACCTTCGAACTGAGGGAGAATTAATGACGGGATAAGGAGAGAGTGGAATATTTAAAAAAAAAATCGCGAGCGTAAAAGACCAACGATATAATATTCACGGCACCGCTCACGTAGAATATCATCGAGGACGTTTTCGAGGCGGGGGGAGGGGTCGGTCGGAGTGGGGGTAGTGAGGGGGAAGGGACCCATATTCGTTTCAAGATCGTTTCAAGAAAGTTTCTTCCTGAGGGGAAGGAAAGGTTGTAGGGGAGAGGAGCTAAATTAAAAGCTATTAATAATAATACAGAATTCAGTGGAGAGCAAGGTGAGCAACGACGCCTGCCGCAGGTGTTATTTAAGGATAAGAATGCGCTGACAAATAGAGCTGTAGAAAAACAATCATTTTAGCATTTTGGCTAAAAAATATATTTTTGGCGATCAATATTGTTTTACCAGAAGTGAACATTATCAAATGAGAATTATTTTTCGGAAAACAAGAAAACCCAAGAAAGGGCTTGTCTCCAAAGTCATAGTAATACACCATAGACACCATGTCATTAAATACAACCTTGAATGGAAATATATCTTGCACCCTTCGCTTCTCTTGCGCTAGTTTGCATTATATAGCCATTTTGTTTCACTTAGGACTCGGGTAAAGTTATTTTTATTCGTAAAAATGTCCTCAATCACAAATAAATTAAAGCAAGGTGCCAATATCGGCCGTAATATTGCAAAACGACATTCGTTTGAAGTGGGAAAATATAATCTTATCGCAAATAAATTACCGTTAATAATAATTTCAATTCATTTTATTTAAAGAATAAATGTTTTCATTGAAATAGAAAGGGCATTGAAATAAGGGCATTTTTATTGAGGTCGACCCAGGAAATCTAATTAAAAATCTGTGATAATGTCAGCGCATTACTGTCTCCATACGTGAATCTAAGTCATCAAAAACTATAACATATTTGTTAAACATGGATAAAAGTTTATAAAACCTTAAATTTACTAAATATAGGCGTAATAAATAGACAATATTTTTCCCATGATGCTCTCTGCATACGTAATGCATAATACATAGTACATAGTAGGCCCCTCTATCCATGCCGAAGAATGAAACCAAGCTAATAATATTATTACTCATTTCCCGCAGCGTAATTACAACCTTATTTACTTCAATGAATTAATTTGTTTTAATAAACTTGAACACAAAAATAAAGTTCGATTCGTACTTTCATTTCCTTATCTTAAACTGCGAGTTGAAAACATTGTTTCAAGATGAAAGTGTTGAGCGTAATGAATAGTTCTCTCAGTGTTAATTGTTAATTTACGCATTACCAATCGAGTGAGGAATTTTTATGACAGGACGTTATATGTACTAGTCAATTAAATAGACATGAAATGGACATTATTTGTACCATTCAATTAAATAATTTGGATTAAAAGTTATTGGAAACGTTAACGGAACGGGACGTTTTCTTCGTACTCCAAGTTCGAATGCCACGTGAACACTATAATTTTTTTCTTATATCCTGTGTGGAAAAGTAATAAGGAAAAAATGAAGTAACGAATAATTCGATTATTTATACCAAGGAAATTGCACCTAAGTATGGCGTCGTGACTTCATATGAAATCGGTTCAATATTTTTTTAGAACAAGTATTTAGCGTTTTGGCCAACGTACCGGGCCATGGAGATATATTCAGCCCCCCCCCCCCTCCAATCCATCGGGGAACTGGATTTCGTCATATCGCGTGTACACTCCATTTTTCCTTGCCCCGTAGGTCCTCTCAGTATCACCCGTTTTACTTTCGCCCTTCCCCTTTCCTCTCCCCGAGCAGCCGTGCGTTTTTTTTTATAATCAGCTGCTGCCGCTGCGTCGCTCGCAGCCCGAGTGCTCCTCACCCCACCGCCCCGCCCTACCGCAACCCTAGGGTGGCGGGGGGAGGCGCGTATGTAGGGCACATAGCTCGTGGATGGGGAAGGGAGGGGGGAAGTGGGGTCGGGTAGGGAGGGCCCCTTAGAACGAGGAAGACCACCGGGAGAGAGACACGACGCACCCAGCGACGCGGACGGGCGAGGAGGGAAGCACGCGTCAGGAAGGGGGACTAAACTCGGGACATGAGACCCCGATGTGCTATATTTAGAAAAAACATCGTGATGCCCAATTTCGAGGTGTGAGCGGAGTCGTTACGATAGATCACCCGGGGAATTAAAGCTGGTCCGGAAAGATCCCAGGTCCAACTAGTTTAGACAAGAATCACACACATACCCTAAGCTCCGTTGTCTTACGATGCAAGAACTCTCCAAAATAACCTGATTTTAGGTTAAGAAATGATACCCACTCCCTCTTACTAATTACTTCCACACCACTCCGTTCTCGTGCTCCTCTTTCGCCTCCGTCAAATCACGCATTGTTTCATGAGTGCTCTTCTGCTCCCGAGACTTCCATCATCCCTCGTCTTGGGAGTCTCGTTTACTTCATTCGCCCATGATTTTCTCGGTCTCGATCTCTCCTCCATCAAACCATTTACTTGTCTCTTGTATATTTATTGTGTGTTTGATCGATCCTAATTCATTTTCTCAGTATCACCTTTGCACCCTTCCCCCATATTTGCCTTTCGCCGTTTCATCCAATCCATTTTCATTCGCGTTCCACTTATTTCCCAACTTTCGTCTTCTTTCTTGCTCAGAATTCCTCAACGAAAAGTCTCAGCCGGAAAACCGGATCCAGTTTAGAATTTCACTCTTCGGATCACATTAATCCTAAATTTTTCTCAGTCGCAATCAGCAAATTAATATTTCTTAGTGTTCCCATAAAATTGATAAGTGGATCGTCCCTTTGAAGTGACTCGTGCAATGAGACTGGTGGACCAATTTAAATTGGTGAAATGCTCTTTCACTTTCCGTCATAATTTCGTAAAATTTAATCGCCGCCTGACGATCGTATGAGATCCTACCACACATACACATGATATGATGCTAGGAAATAATTGGCATTGTAAAGGCAGAGTCATGGAATATATCGTAAATCCGTGATACCACTCCTTAGAGAACGTGCGATGTTAACGTGGGAGGAAGGTGGTGGGGATTGGAAGAATGAGGGAGGTTAATTCCGTAGCTCTCTCTGCACGAGGTGCAAAAGACGCGACATTCTGCTGTCATTAGCCAGGTTGGTAGTTATGGGTGGAGAACCCTACGTACGTTGAGCTTTGGAATGTAAAGACGAGGAGAGGGAGAGAGTATGCGTGGGTTGGTGTGTCACAGGAGGGTAGGGAAATACGGCAAGCCCTCTTGAGGTCGGCCGTAAAGTCATCGGTGCCTCTCTCCCGCCTCCATTATTAAGCGATGAGGTTAAGGCTATGCCGAAAATGGTAGTCAATGGGGGATTTCCAGGTGGGGATTTCTCTTTCGTTTCTTATTTCGCTCGGCTCATACTTTCAAGAACGTGGATGCATTTTTTTCCTGCGGTCGGAAGGAAAGAGCCTTCTCCGTGAGACGCGTACTTGTCTCCGGATTGTGCAGTTCTACTTGAGGCATGTGGGGAACTTGTTGCCTTTTTGTGAAGTCAAGCTCTGCTGCAAAATATTTCGGACCATCGTAGAATCAGATTCGATCAATGATCCTCATCAACTTTTCGTTACTCGTTGTTGAGAAAGTGAAGGAAATGTTAATGGCACTCTATGAAATCGGGTTTTTCTTTTACTATTTTTGGGAGCAACAAAATATCTCTTGACACTGTTGTTTTCTTTCATCATTTTCTCTAGAGAGATAAAATTCACGCGCGGCTCGAAATTTCTACGGTTATCTTTTGAATTTAAATCGTAGTACCGAATTTATTTTGTTAGTGATTATTTGTGTTGTGCTGCAAAGCGTATTAATTGGTTGACACTAGTGTATTTGCATAACAATTCCGAGGCACTGACAATATACGTAATCACTAGGTTTACTCTGGTCATCAGAGCTTACCCTAAGTTTGCAATTATTTTCGCACTGGCGCAATACATCTTACGCAATTATAAGTAAAAAAAGAATTTGGATACGATCAAGGAAGATCGTTGGATGTTCGACTCGTGCGTAAATGCTAAAGTGTGACTTGGAAATTTATTGTTCTTGCTGAAATCACGGTTCTTAACTCTCTTGCTCGTTGTTCCAATTGTGGCATCCGCTACCGGATTGTTTACGCGGAAAACGGCCGACCATTTGGGACGTGCCATCTTGGAGTCTCTTGAGTGAGAAACTGAGACGTCATGCGACTAACCCCCAGCGCGTGGTGAGAGACGACTGCGCGTCCGTCCGTCTCCGGCGGCGGGGGGGCGATTCAAGATCGTCCGCATCGGAGGAAATCGATGTTCCCCGCCCTCTCGCGTGCCTCCCACCACCACCACCTATTGCGAGCGGCGCAAACTTGAAAAGGTCGGCCGGCATTCATTGTCGCTCGCGAGGAGCAGCCCATCGTCCAATCGCGTCGCACGTAACTAGGCGGGAAGGTGGTTCGGCGTGCATACTCGGCCGTCCGTCGTAAACGAACGGGAATGCAGAGGCAGGTGATTGGCTCTCGCACGTCCTTCGGCGACGTCTTCCCCCTCCTCCATCGTGTTCTCCGCACTCGCTCACTCTCTCCTTCACCACCCCCTGTCGCCCCACCTCCTTTCTCCGACTGCATGCTCCTCCCTCTCCTCTTCCGCCCATTCATCCCACTCCTGTTTTCCCTCTGTTCTTTTCTCGCGTTCGGCAGAATCGTTTTGGGTTACACACACTCCTTCACAACACGTGCATTCTCACATTTGGCGACTCGTTCCAGAGATCGATGACGCACTCAATCCAACACACAATCCTTGTATTCCACCTATTTTCCTTTCTTAAATTATTTCACAGATTCATAGAGATTATCTTCACTTCGGGTTCGTCAAATTTGCCAAGCCCCCCTCCAGCTTTACACCTGAACGCTCGCAGCCTGTTAGAAGAAAGAGAATTAAATATTAGAAAAAATGTTTATAAAAAATCCGTGGAATTCGAGTTGTAAAAATTAAGAATGCCATATTGAACTAACAATTTTAAAAATGATACCTGCGGAAAACTTATGAAATACCGATAAATGTAGAATAGCAATTATAATAGGCGCTAAATATTTTGTCATCAACTTAACATTTTTAATTTCTAATGGTATTTTGTAACTGAGTGGTGCGATTTCCTGGTTACCATAGCTTCGTGAGAAATCGATTGGGGGCTATGGATAATGAATTGGTTCTCCTACTGCAACTGTGTTTTGACGTGAATTTTGCACGCTCAATGCTTATTTCTGGTCGCAGCTGATCCCTGTCGTAATAGTAATCATCTATAATATCCATTGCAGACTTAAAATATGCTCTCGTCTCATAATTTTAAATTTTTGACGCTTGCGATGAAAATAATTCCCTCCAATTTGCCCTTTGAATCCTCTTTTTACGGTGAGTAGTCGACCGTGAAATGAAAGGGCTTCGATTATTGCTATCATTCATTGTAATGTTTACTGTCTCTTTAAGGAACAGCGAATTAGTGTTGAACGCTGAGCTTCTGCTTTAGTATATTTTTTTAAAATACCGTTTCCTAACTACCCGTTTATGTTGTTTGTCTTAACACCATCACCTGGAAATTATTTATCAATTTAAGAATACGCCGCAAAATTAATGACGCCCTAATGCTCGGAGTTGTGTTCTGTGCCAGGACTCCTGGGTTTGGTTCATTAATTTTAAATTCTTTACTGAGACCGAATTACTTCTGCATCCTACTCGTATAATAATCACAGTAACGCAGTTATTGTTTTTCTGCATATTGTTTTACAAGACTACGGCTCAAAAATTCCCGTACCAATAATCCCGTTCCACATAGTGATTTTTTTGTTTTATTTACGTTATCGGGCCATATCATAAAACGTGAATGGATCTCATCTGTTAACGGTGATATTTTCGTAGGGTACTTGTAATCTTCGTTTTACTGCTTTAAGAATCATTTGATTTTTAAAGTGGATATTCAAGGTTCAATAGAGATTGTTGAATTACCTCTGAATGGAGTCTGATGGCTTTCAAAAAACTCGAATAACAAATACTGACTAGTCTATTTCCCCTTAGTATTATTTTTCTAATCAGAAAACATAGAAATTCAGGATAACTCTTTTGATTGACAACCTTAAGGCTTTAGCGTATAAGTTTCGCAACGTTGTGATGCAGGTATTAAAACCACCTAACCTTACCAATCGGTATGTGGCGAGGGAACGGAAAACGATTGCAATTTGATTGGCGCACCCCCTATTTCAGTGCATTGATCATAGCTTTGTGGGAGGCAACGTCCGCTTTCGCTGACCTCAACAAGCTATGAATAATCGTACGTATGAATAAGTGGACGCGTGATTATTTTTCGAATAAAAGAGAGCGGGCTTTAGAACCGTTAATAAATTCCCCGGTCATTAGTAGTGACGGTACTTGCCATTGTTTATACATTTGAAAGAGTGCTGGAAGGGCATTATGATAACGAGACGAGAACCGTTAGCTAGAAATCCAAACGGAAATGTTTGCCCCGGTGAATTCATGGGCATATTGATCAGATGAAAAGGTTTACATTGAAATTTAAAAGTCTCTACGTTGCGAAATGCTTTTGACCGCCAGCTAACCCTCAACTCTCTCTTTTCAGGAATTATGACCCTAACGACGGCCCTTTGTGAAGTGCACACCATGAGTCTGTTCCAAGATCTGAAGCTTAAGAGGAGGAAGGTGGACTCGCGGTGCGGCAGCGATGGTGAGTACATACTTCTCTACTCTTCAGGAAAAAATATCGTGCGGATTGATGAATTTTTTATTCTCAGTTACATACTGTCCCATGACTTTCGCTGTGCGTTTTGTCTCATTATTGCTGTGTAGCCTCAACTGTCATATTTCCAAGATTAATCGTCAATTCGAATCTGTTAATCGGTCATACAGACTGTTTTCCGGCAGCCATGCATCTCCATTCTGTTTGAAGCCTTCGTGTTGTGGCAATATAATATTTTTATGCGTCCAAAACAGATTTAAATGCGATATCTGTCGACTAAGCATTCTAGGCTTAAATGGAAGATATGTTTCTCTTCTTTTGCCATTTGCTTCACTGCGGCGGGGGATTTCAACTGAGTTTTCCCCTAAAGAACAAGTAAGACCAGTCTTCAAAACGTTTCTAAACATTTAAAAAAGTACGCGGGAAATTTTCTTGTGATGGCATAACAAATGTCACTTTTCTAAACTTTTGCTCAATAAAGGTAATGTGAAATCCCATGATTAATTTAGTTCTTGCCTTTCCAATGCCTATGTAATTCACCAACAACTGCTGTTCCGAGGAGTCGCATGGTAATCCTTCCGATCGTCCTCCGTCGAGACACATCACTCACTCCGCACAGAGATTAATCTCTCGCAGACCGATCCTCGCATTTGGATTCCGACGCCTCGTCGTCAGTCTGCGAAAAAGAACCACTCTGTGCGAAAACCCTTGTAATAGTGAAATTACAAGCGTCAACCAACTTTCCTTTTCTCTCGCCGCCATCCTCCCGCGTCGAGGGGAAAACTGAACTGCGAGCGCGGCGTGTGGACTGGAGCCAGGGGCAGGTCGCGAAGATCGAATTAATGTTAAGGCCAGCTGGCGCTGTGCGCTGCCTCTCAGTGCCGTGCTGATAACCATCTCGTGCCTGCCATATTCGCTCGTTTTCACTTTAATTCTTACGGACTGTCACTTTTCTTTGCGCCTGGCGGTCACGGACAGTCCAAATCTCGCTATCGCACGGCCGTTATGAAAGCGAGCAATTTCATTCGCTGACTCTCGCTCGCTAAAATCGCACCGCGGCCGCTAACCGATGTCCCCCCGGGTTCGTTTCTATACATTTTTAAATGTCTCACTTGGGTATATCTAAGTTCGCAACCATGCCCACGGTTTTAATTCTATGCGGAGCTAATTTAGATTTCCACAGCTTGAAGGACACTTCAGGAATTGAAGATAGATTTGTAGGTTTCTGGTCGTAATGTCTTTGTTGTTTTTCTTCAATGTGGAACCTTCGATAACTTCCACTAGGTTCGCCCGGCAATACAGCGTAGAGGTTATAATATATTTCCATGCGTGCTTTTGAACTCAATGAAGGCCTAATGCTTGTCTAGTGACATGTAGCCTTGAATGAAAGCCAGATTCTTCGTAGCGATAGCAATTTGAAATTTATACTACTTTTCTTATAGCGCAGACAAATAAACTTCCTTACGAGTATAGCTTTATGCCTCTACTGTATTTAGAATTATTTCCTGAATGACTACTGTTGATATACTATACTAAGTATTCTAGTTCCGATGCATTACCCATAACCCAGGGGTTATTTACTTCATAAACGGCATTTAGGCACGACCCGAACAGGAATCATATGGTTTTTCATTTGTCTCGAGCTTGTTTTTATGTTATTTAAATAGACGTGCCTCTCCAAATTGCCCTAAGCAGTTCCTTGATTATTAGGCCTTCAACAGCACCAAAGTTATTTACTGTTTTATTCCGCGGGATCCCGTAACTATCTCATCAATATAACTTCTTCCCACAGCAGTATTTTAGTTCTCCTTGGAGGGCAATTATTGTTTATGATACAGGTCTTGTAAATTGTCTTACCAAAAGATTTAGACGCGAAAGGACATCAATTGCTTTGCTTGTCTAGACAGTTGAAAGTATTTGTTCCATCCCAGCGGCGTCATAATTATTTGCGGATATTTTCCAGTGAACGTCCTCCGTCGGGATGGGTACGCGATGCTGAGCGTGAATGTCGACGTGTCATCTCGAAGAAATTAGCGACGAGAAATTCTGTCTCGCAATTATAATCTTACAGTCTGTTATTTAAGAGCGCGGCGGCGTTCGCCTCGGCGGCCGCCGCGCTTGCGTCACCTATCGGTGATCGGAGGCACGTCTGCGAGCGCTCGCACGATGCCCGCGGTAACCGGCCCTCCTTGGCAGACTTCCTGCTTCTCTTCATCCCATCACATATTTTACATTCGAATCTCTCGTCGATCGATGGTGAATTCCGGCGCGGCGAGAATAGCGCTGTGTCGGAGGGTGTAAGGTGAAGTGCGGCCGCGCTTTCACTTTCCTCCCACCGATCGCCCCCTCCACCCAACCCGGAGGTGGCGGGGGCGATCGTTGCGAACTAATCTGTCTCTTCTGCCCCGGATCAATCGAGGGCGGGGGGTGGAGGCGAGGAGTGGATTGGCTGTCACGCACGGTGATGTGGGTGTGGGCCTGGAGGGCATTACGTGGGTGGGGAAGCTATTCGTTCTGCACTCCGTCCCCGCGAGACCCGCCGCGGTGTCAATCAACTCGGAGGGTGGGGGGAAAGCTCGTGTGTTTCCGCGTCGGTCCGATTTTGAACCACACACAAAAAAACAAGAAGGGGAGCCCGAAATAAGCGTTTTTGGAAACGTCCTGGTGCTCATTTCTCACGCGGCGACAATTCCAGAAAAAGAAGTGATTCATGCAAAAATTCAACTCAGTCGGGTCCATTTTATCGTCGCACAATCGCCGCGAAGTAAACTTAAGTATGTTGGTGAGCATATTTTCAACTGTAATGACCGTATCGATGAAATTATTTTTCATATGATGTTCATTAATACCTGTATTACCTTCATAATTGCATAAAATGTCATTATTTATTAAGACGATTGAGATAATTAACTTTTGCTGGGAAAAATAAGTTTACGAAGGTTCACCGGAGTCTTTGGGAGTGTCGTGATCATTGGGAGAATCAAAACGGATATATTTCCGTGGTCAAAAATATTTTTGTTGATTCAAAACATGTTCATCAAAATTTTTCTCTGTTAGAGCTTCCGTGCCTTAGGATTCATAATATATTGAAACAGTGGGCCAAACAGGGGTGCAAATAAAAGTTTTTTTATCGGATACCTTTCATCTCACCAGCTATACTTATACTTTACTTCTTCGTTCATTTTATCCTTTCCTGGAAGTCGTTCACTAAAAATTGTGTCATTCTCCTTTATTTGGTGTGGTCTGGTAATAAAATGTAAGATAATGATCACTGCTACGTGGTTGGTCGGAAAAAATCACCCACAATCTAATTTTTAGGAGAGTGCCAAGAAGAACTTTCAATTGCGTTAGTATACATTTTAAGTTGCGTACTTGAACGTGAAACTTGCCGAGGTCAATTGTGTCATTGGATGAATGACGAGGGTCCTGTCATGAAAATTCGGCAACCAAGGCTGTGTTGGCATTACTTTCATCATGAAAAGCCTCAAAGATCGTGAACAAAGGAGTATCAATTCGATATTAAAATATTTTTTTTATTTTGATGGGCTCCGAAAATCTGGGTTATTTGGTGTCGTGCTTGGATATTTTTGGTCAATCAGACATTAAATTTATAAAATCGTGACAAATGGCCAATAAACCGGACTTTTTCAGTGCTCCATTTACGTGTAGCTTTTAGCGTCTTCATTCTTTAACCTAAAAATATAGTGCATCTAGAGTGTTAAATGTTTAAATTTAATTATGAAATTTCTACGAAATATATGTGGTAGTTTACTAAAATTCAGTGGGCATTCAGGTTTATGTTATTAAGAACAATTGTGTTGCCATTTGCTAGTCTATATTGGGAGACTAGTAGTATGATCATGAGATTAAAGCTCCTTAAGAAAGAAGGTACTTGTAAAATGATGAGTTTTACTCCGCAGTTATAACGACTTAAGAATCAATATATTATTTAATCTACGCGCCCGGTTATTTTCACTGTACACTTAATTATGTAGTATTGAACAGTCTCAAGAAGGATTGTTTACCTGAGTAATAGGCTGCAGCGAAAAACAATTTTTACATAACCCGTAATAAGTTGCTTAAATGAGAAAACAACTCTACAAATATTGTGAAAAGATCTACCCCAAAATACTTTAATATTGAGTTAATTTGGGTTTGAAGTCACAGAGTATACATTAATGCGTTAGGCGCTGTTTTACAAACCTGGTTGTAAAGATACATTAACATGAAGTCAGTACCATAAATCATCGTAGCCTGTAGGAAAAATAATATTGTCGTTCCCGTAGTTGGAGGTTTAGATAGCAGAAAATAAGAGGATTTATTTATTTTTTAAACATTGTTTGGAACTAGCCTAGGTATATTGATTCCAAATTATTTAATCTGGGGAACCAAATGTTTGATTGCAACAGGAATATATGACGAATCTAAAGTTTTAAGACAAAGAGATAAATGGGGGGGTGGGGTAGAAAATTAAAAGTTAATTTTACTCCGATGATTGGTGGACCATCTAATCTTGCCTTCCTCACGATCCATGTAATGCTTTATGGACGGGTAGCATCCCTCCCTCATTCGCCAAGCATAACGAACCCCCGTTAATTCGACTTCCAATAAGAGTGAAAGAGATTTAACACCGTGATGAGTGTTCTCCATCTCGGATTCCATCCTCCGGCGGGTTTCTCATCCCTGCCCTCTCCCACCAGGACTCTTCGTCCCTCGCGCGTCACTTCTGCCCCCCCCGATCGCCGTCTTCATGCATCGGGGAGGATGCCAATGCAAAACCGGCGTTCGCCGCGCACCTGGACCAAGGACAGATTGGGCTCGCTTCCTCCGACTCGCGAGAGAGGGGCACTGGAGGACGGAATTGCTTGGCAGGACCGCGCGTGGGTGTTTATGTGTGTGCGTGAGTGAGCGGAATGGTTGATGCCCGGGTGAGGGTTGATGTCAAAAATCAGTGATCCGACGAGGTGGCCGCATTTCGAAATGACTCGCAATGCGAAATGATTCTGCATTTCTCCCCCACCGATTCCTTCCTTAAGAATTAATTAAGAATCCGGGACTGATGCTTCGGATAAGTCACAAAACAACACATCCCTCATGCAGAAATGTCATACAATCTCCCTGCTATAACTCGTGCATTGACGTATACACTTTCCTCCTCCAACTTCCCAAAGCCAAGATTTAGGCGCGGCAGATGACCGGTAGCAGTGCGTACCCTGAAGGTGAACGAAAGGTAAAAGAGCTCGCAGGAACCCTATGATAGAATGGTGAAAATCTGAAACTATTTCCTCTAATCAAGACAGTCTTCCAATACCTACGCTCGCCTGAAAAGGCCCTTCCTTTTCAATGCGTAGGAAACGGAGGAATCCGTGCACTTATTAAACTCGTTTTTTTTCATCTCATTGTTATTTTAATACCCCTGCAAAATGTCAAGCCGTTACTTTCACTCACAGATACATTTCTAAAATTTAACCTAATGCGCTCGTTTAACATGCATACTATGTCACGTGAATGCATTAAAGAGGAACAAGCAGCGCGCGAAGAGCCCGCAAATTCTCTTAGCAATAGGGTGTTGGCCAGGTAATTTCAGTGCACTGGAGGTTCTCATATTTCCGACCATATGCAAGATGTCTCTGGCTTTGGCAACTCGACAAAAACGATACAGTTCTTGAAAGCGGTTTCAGAAGCGTGATTACTAGGTTATTCCACTGGATTAAGTAGAAATTCTCTCTTTGAGCGATCAGCTTTTATCCACTCAACGCATATTACCTAGCTTGCAGTAAAAAAATTACGGTTTAGTCATGAGCCAGCAGGGACCAGAGGGAACCAAATACTTAAGTCCCACAGAACGATGGGAGCATGATGATAATTATTTGGGATTGCATTGCTCGATGATTACAGTTTATTCAGTTGCATTACGTACTGCATCATTTTCAAGCAATAATTTCTCTCGCTTTAGTCGCTCACAATTATTTAACCTTTAAGGTGGCAAGGAGACGCTAGTAACCTTGTGTCGACGCGCCTATAAACCCACGTACGCGCATACATTAAACGTAAGGGGTAATTGCGCACGCATCAGCTCGGAGACACGTAAAACAATGACCTCGTGGTTTCCACGATCCTCACAAATGCCGGTTTTTATTGCCACCTCCCAGGCATTGGTACTGCCAGCGTGTCGGCAATTTTACAATCCTTGGTAGATGTTACTCTAGATCCTTGTTTCTGCGCTCTCGGCCATCGTAAGATAGAATTGGCACTATCCTTATTTATATTCATTAATTTTAAACTTATATTGAATCACAAAAGACTACTACAAGATATTTTAGCGGTTAATCAAACTTTATTACCAGTGCCTTGGGATTTTTAATGTATTTACTATTGACATGAGTGTGGGTATGTCAAGTGATATGGTTTAATTCGTGAGAAAAACACAGCGAGGTTAAAAAATTAAAATATAAAAAGCAAATCACCTTACTGGAAATGGCCTTCAAGTTAATAATTTCTTGCGAAAATCCAGCGACACTCAACGGCTGAATAACATGTTGATAATTTTTAATTGCAGGAATATTTTCTCCGATGGAATTATCACTAACCTTCCATTCCAACACTTTCAATTCGATCTATTCACCCGCCATCATTGTGGTTGGCGGAGAACGTTGAGAGATAAATCCTAAACCTGGCGTAGCTTGTCCTTAGGAAATGGCGCCGAAGGATCACGCTGATTACGGTCCATTCCAAAAGAGTGTGTGCTGTCCTTGAGGATCTCTCCGTTCATCACTCGAGAGGGATTCGGAAAAATTCGGAATAAAGTTACCCGTCACCGGGTATCAATCGTTGACCTTCAGAATGATCGCCTATTATTTCAACTGCGCCACCAAACGAGAAATAAACTTGGATCTGGAGGTTATGCGGTTATTTATACTTTCCCTAACACGCAGTTTGTCAAACATTGGATTTTAACTTCGACGAACACCGAATTCATTTGAAAGGAGAGTGTTGTTTTCTAGTTATGATTTGCCATAGATAGGTCACATTTCAGATGTCTTCTGCTTCAGATCTCTCTGTTCTTTCTTTGCCTTTCGGAAATGAAGTTATCTCATTCTTTATACGTGAATGTGTGTGTATATACATGTATATAAACCATAAACACAGAGATCAACCCTAAGGTCGGTTTGGTAGGTGATGGTAGAGTTCACCCAGCACTAAGCCCTATACGGCGAGTGAAATTCACACTTCAGGGTAGGGGACAGTTCCTTTTCATGCGCCAATTATGGTTTCCCAGGAAGACCTGATACCCGAAAAATCACAAAGCTTGGGTGGTGCTATCGGTGCCCAGAGAGGCTTGCCCGGGAATCGAACATGGGCCCTTCGGTCAGTAGTCCAACGCTCTACCCCCTGGAATACCGCGACCCCGTATTGTATATTTGAGGTATAGTTTGATTTCTTCTCTTTTTCTGTCTATCGTAGTCTTTCCTTTTGGATTTCATGCATGCTTACTGCTTGATATCTCTTTGGTCAAATTTCATTCTCCTTTGGCCATGGGATAAGTTTTGAAATAATTGTCAAAACAAAAATTATGGGCAAAATAACAAGATGAAAATTGTTCCTAAATTTTGCATTCGTATTTGCTTCAAAATGTACCGCAGTCGATACAATTTCTGCTGAAATACAAAACTCTAGTGGTATAAAAAAAATAAAATCAATAAACTCCCATTCTCCGATCTTACGATAAATTGATGTTTCGAAAAATATAAGTGCTATTTTTTAATTCGCATACCCTCTTGTTTTCTCTAAATTAGGGTTTTATTTCAATTTATGAAAATTCTATGAAGATTTTAAATTATAATAAGTGTAAGCATTTCTCAGGAAAAAAATCGAAAGGGTCGGTGAATTTTCGCTGACGAGGGAAATCAAGCATCCTACCTCAATTTATTTTTACGATGCTTTCAACGTTTATATGCTCATTTAAATTTTTTAATAATTTTACTCTGCTATTTTCTATTTACGCCCTCTAGTCTTCACTTTCGTCATTGTCACGCTGTTCCAAAGGTATTGCTTTTCATAGAATTATCTTTCGTGTTTCTCTTCATCATCAATTGTTTTCTTTTTGGAATTACATTGAATCTTTCAATTTCCTTTTTATTTTGATTTTTAGCAAGAATATTTTTATTTTTAGTGTACTTTATTGAATTTGTATTCCCGCCCTTCATCCTAGTATACTTTGTAGTCGTTCTTGTTTCTCCTGTCATTTTATTTCATGCCCAAATACAGTCTATCCCCTAATAGCTCCTACCTAGAATTTTTGATCGATTTTCATTTGACTATTTTTATTGTCACTTTCTTGGATAGTGGGCAGTGGAAGAAGTGGAAGAAGTTCTACGGGATGAGAGAAGGTCATTGGAAGAAATTTGAAGGAGGTAGAACAAAGATTCAGGGTACTATATTGAATTGTAATGTGGCATTGAAGACTGGTGTAGAATATGAGGTAGAAGGAGGAAAATTCAATATGTATTGGATAGAATTAAGAGTGGTAGAATATACGCAGAGTTAAATAAGGAGTCAATTTTTAATGTGCTGTCGTTTAAGGGTGTTTTTATCGCGTTAGCCGGTGCTTATAGGTGCAGCAGTGTGTCATTACTGTCCTGGGCCCAAAGAGAACCTGCCTAGACTAACCCTAGTAATAATAATTTCTTTGTGTTTGGTCTGTCCTCCCTCGATCTCGTTTCCCACGTTAAAACGTTGTCTGAACTTTCATGCCAACCTTGCAAGTAGGTATCGTTCCTCGTGGCCCTCAACTTCCCCTCACCCATAACACCACCGGTCAGCCCATTTCGCACTCCTCCCCTGCCCCGAGTTATAAGTGCAAGGCTCTTACCCTCCTCCCGAGACCTTCCTTTCCTTTCGTCCTGACTACTCTGCTCTCCCCCCTTCCACCACTGCCGTCTCCTCCCCACTCCCTCTCCCAGCCGCCTATCCCTTGCTAGCACACACACACAGCACCCACACACGTGACCTTCCCGTCGCTATGACGACGCCTCCTCGCGACGACTCCAACCGGAAGTCGTTGCTTCTTTGCAACGCAGTTGCAAAGAACATATATGTATGCATCGTTCTTTTCATCCGCGCAAGTAGGCGCACTAGGTTTAGCGTGGCGCGTCGAAAGTCGGCGGCCACATTGGGTGGGGGGATGGTGCAGAATACCGCTCGAGCGAAGGTGTGAGACCGTAATTAGCGTTTCTTATCGAAGAACACTCATTGGGAGGTAAAGGACAGCTTTTTCATTAAATTACCTTCATTTTCTTGAATTATGCAACCAATATACCAGCTTCCATTGGCACTGCTGTTGATTACCGCAAAATCAAAGTACATCTCGTCAAAGGAAAACATTTTTGCAATCAAATTCATGTATCACCATAATGATATGAAGTTAATAATATTATCCCTGTGGGTCTCGGTGGTCTGGGGGTACAGCGTTGGACTACTGACCGGAGGGCCCGCGTTTGACTACCAGTACCCTCCTGGGCACCTGCAGCTCTACACAATCCATGTAATTATTCAGGTACCAGACCTTCCTGGGAAGCCATAACCGGCACAAGTAAAAGAACTGGCCCCCCTACCCTGATGTGTGAATTTCACACGCCGTCGGACTTTGTACTGGGTGAACTCTATCATCACCTACCAAACCGACCTTCGGATTAATTACTGTGTTGTGTTAATATTATCCCTTATTATTTATAAAATCATGATTTCACGCCTCATTAGAACATGTTTAAGGGGTCAATTATGTGACGATTGCTTAATCATCACTCCATAGAAAATAGTATATGAAAGTAATAAGGAGGGGTGGAACCGGCGTTTACTAGATAAACGTGAGAGGAATGGTAGATTTTGAATACACCAAGTTTGACTTAGTTAATGTGCACAATCATTAGAAATGGTTATAAAGGAGTTGGTTCGCCTATGTGAGGTTTGAATGCATGAAGATAAAAGGAGTGGAGGAGAGGAGAAAGAAGTTGGAATGTCTCAGTTACCTACGTGCTATCATCAAATACTTTCACGTCGTTGTCACCGTGCGTTTTTTATTGCCTAGTGGATTGTGCCGACCGATTTACACAACTCCAGCGAGGAGATCGGATCCAGTTCTTTCATGTTCGAGACGATTTTCGTCGCACCTTCGTGCATTCACGCACACATCGTACGCACACCGCGGCGTGCTTACCAGTACAACACCTCTTTACCGAGTGGCAGTTTTTACGAGCGAAGCATAACCTTAAATATTCTTTTTTATGATGGAATATCCGACGATCGCGACTATCTCGTGAGCGAGGAGAGATAAAAATCACTAGTTTTTCCATCGGAGTCCGTGGAAGGGCATTTGTAGAAGCAAACGTCGCCCATCCATGCGTCAGCGAATGTGTAGCGTGATTTAAAAAGTAAGCCATTTGAAGATTGCCCTCTTGAACCTTCAGTGGGATAATTAAGAGTGCAATCAGGACTTTCCCGGATCTCTCTCCCTTTCTCATCGATAAATGTCATCTCTGCTTCTCGTTTGAAATTATTTTTTTTTATAATTCATTAAGGACCATAAAATCATGAGGTGCCGTATAGGTTTCAGGTCCGTTAAAAAGACCTTGACTTGTCGATTACTGGCCTGCTTTCTTTTTTCCCGAGCCTGCCTTAATTTTTCCTGGAATGAATCAGACGTATTATTGGACTGTTGGGAAAGGGAAAGAGAGAATCAGAACTTATTATACCCAGCATAATTCACCATGAGTCATCCACACTCCTTCCGCTCCCAAAAGGTTTTACAACTTCCTCCTCACGCAGAATTCTCACCGAGTCGCACGGGAGGAAATTACGGGATGGGTAGTCATAATATCGTATAGAGGATTTCTATGACCGTCTGAAGATGTTTCCTCGGCGGTGTGCATAACGTCATCGAGGGAGAGACAAGCCGGAGAGGCTCGATCGGATCCAAACGCTTCGGCGTGGATAGAGGGATGAATTTCGATCCCTCCACCGCGCGTGATAAAGAAAAAATATTAATAATAATAATATGCCCTTGGCAGACATTATGCTCCGTATTGAGTAATGGTCTATAAATTACGCTTGAAAACTTGTTCCCTGGCGAACTATCAAGGAGGAGGCGGTGCATTTATTTAATGTCGTCCTTTTTCCTTGAAGGAACGAGGGGAAGAGAGAGAGGTTCATGGGCGAAGGCTTCGCATCTTGCAAATGCCAGTGGCGTGGGGGGTTGGGCGGAGAGGGGGTTGGCAGTTTGTGACGGTTTCTCTCTCAATCGTCCTCCCTCCCGAACTCCCATCGTCTCTAACTTCCCGAGAGGAGGGAAGAAGAGGGCCTTGGCGATTAGAACGGAAGAATCTCCAGTCTAGGCACCCGGATTTTTCCCTCTCTTTTGTTTTCACAAGGGGAAGAATGCAAGAGGAGACGACATAGTCTTCAAATCCAGATCCTTCGCATTCCACACGCAGAAATTCACAGCCTCCGAAACGTTAAATGAAATTTTTTATTCCGATCTGGAATTTTCAGATCTTTTTCCGCTGAAGATGAAGGTTTGAGAGTGTGTTTTTCGTGAAAGTGTGAACCTTGGGGCATTCCCCGGGACCGCTTTAGCATTTGAGGTTATTTTATGAGGGAAAATGAAGGTCGAATTTCCATGATGGTGTACCATTTTTAGATCCACAAAAGGAGCTGAAAAAATGTTTGTTGTCTCATTCGTGATTATATTTCTCGACCAGAGTTTTCAACCCGAAGGTTAATTTAATCGACGTGGGTAGGGATTGTTTGGTACCCGTTAATCCCATTTAAACTGCTAAGTATATGTAAATCTTATGAGTTAAAACGGGTATATTTCTAGACCTTCATTACAAGAACATTACGTAAAGTTAATAAACTTGACTGCCAGACAGACCTATGTAAGAGAGTCTTTTTCCCACTCACAGTACATAATCTCAGTGGTAGAAAACATCAGAGCCTCCTGAAAATTAAATGAAAATTACCTGATGTTAATAAATCATCAATTACCCTAATAGCTGGTGACTTACTCGTAATACCCCTTGCCACTCGCCTTTGAGGCGGGATAAAAAAGACGAGACGTAGACTAGATGTAGACGAATCTTACGTATGTTGAAATGCATACATTCAGGATGGATGTGCTAGTTCCTTTACCTTTATCGTTTTCGGTTTGCCACAAGTTCTAGTATCCACAAAAAACACCCAACATGTGTTTCGCTTGGGGTATCCTGCGGCGGCACCAGAATTTTAACTCTGAACCTTGCTGTCAGTAATTAATCTTCGAAACACAATGCTACCATACCGCCTACTTTTCTTTATTTTATTTTCAAAGAAACTGCGGGAGATTCCGCGAGAGTAACTTTACCAGAGTCATCCGCTAATTGGCATTACCATGCAAAAATTTCTAAGTGTAAAAATCATTTGCCTTGACCTGGACTTTAATTTTATATTATTCCCTGGAGAAACCTCGATTAAATAAATTGTTTGGTGCGCATCTGAAGTTCGTCTTTACCCAAACTTTCATACAATTATTTTACACATATGCATATTATGTGATTCTTATAAAGTAAAGCAAGAATCAAATGAATCCCTTTAAACGACATGGAAGTTTATCCTTAGATAGGCGGCTGGTTTGCAGAAATCCAATAGAAAAGAAACATTTAACCAAATCTAATGCTATATAGTGTAATAAGGGCGTTCCTTTTATTTATTTTTAAGAAAGGATGTTTATTTGGTACTCAATTGGTATTATCTCCTGGCAAAATTCAAAATTGCAGCTTCCTTTACTCGAACCGCGGGAACATAAAACCCTTAATTTATATAGACTTTATATTGTCTCGTGAATTTTAGCTCGCCAATTTTGGCTCCATAATTGTATCATTGATTAATGATTTGCGATTTCTGTGACATTAGCGGCCGCTTTAACACTTTTTTAGTCCTTTCTACACTTTCGGATTTTATGAGTGAGATTTTCGTAATCCACCATACTTCTTAGCTTGAGTTGCCTGGGAAACAATATTAAAATGCTTAGTGAAAATTTGGACGAATTGGAAAAGTGAAATAAAAGTAGGCCAACTATTTCCTTCCTGTAGAAAATTATCAGTTAGTTACCAACGTCCTGCGACTCTAAAATGTATTTGTAGAGAAATCCCGGACTATAATATCTCTGGTGTGCATTCATTTCTTTGAAAGCAAATGAATGCACACTCTGGGTCTCTCTGTGAACATTCACTATGTCCATAATAAAGCTCCACTGCGTAAATTTTCACGCTATAATTTTGCATGAGCGACTATGATTTCGAATATTTGCGTCATCATCAAAATTTGTTACGAGCATTTTGATTATCATATTTAGATGCGGGAGGTGAGAAGCAAGAAATGAGAGGGAGGAGGTTGGGGTTCGGTGATTCCAGTTCCCTTTAGCTCGTTGCCTGGTCTTTAAAAAAAAAGAGCAAACTAGAAAATTCACGAAATGCGAGTGTATATTTTTTCAGTCGGCTTGGCAAAAATGAACATTTTAGCCTTTTGCGGCAGGAATTCCGCTCGTGCGGAGACCTCAAGTCGAGTGAGAGAGGCTGTTTTTTTCGGGGGTGGGATAGTTCCAAGAATCGTCGGAGATGTCCTTCAAGACCGTTACGGCACCGGGAGGGTGCGGCGGGATGTGCTAGTCTGCAATGAGGGGGCCGCCTCCTAACGGGCCGCGGGGGGAAAAGGGAGACCGTCAGCGGAATGAAGAGTTCTCCCTACTTCAAAGTGGAAGGCACTTTTCCTCACCCGGAGGTCCGAAGCCCCCTCCCGCAAGGAAACGTTTCCCACAGTCGTTTTCCCCTCCATGCATGGGGTGGATCCTGAGTAAACTGGGCGTTTAAGACGTGTTATGTGAAGCCAATAGCAAACATTTGTTTTGTTCTATTCACACTTTTTTCGTAAATAGGTAACAATGATGTACATCTCTATCCTTTTTTCTTTCTTTCACTCATTTTCCTCATTATGAACCCGAAATTTTTGATTTTATTTATGGTAAATTATGATTATTTCAATATTATTAATAACAAGTGAAAATGTATAAACTTGTCAATCCAGAAGAGTTATTTTGAAAAGTAAGAGTCGATAAATTATTGCAAAAATATTTTTTTTAATGATTTCATAGTCAAAGCAATGGCTGTTTACATTGGATTATCGTTCCACGGCGTATTCGATTGTCTAAGAGGGAGATACTCTTCTCCTTCCCCCATCCCCATCATCATCATCAAGTCCACCCCTGCCTCTTAGGCGCGCACCCTAGTGCGTGCCAAGTAATAAGGCGGCTTACGTAATCTGCGCGATTTGTTTTCTCTGGCGCTTGTTTTGAAGGGAGCCTTCGAACTGTACGTTTGGAATGCAGGATTCACGCCAAATAGTCTGTGGTTTGATATTTTCCTCCGCTTCTTCTTTCGTCCCGCAGAGTGAAAATTATGACATTCCTCCGGCCTGCGTTCCTTCATATAATAGTGCGTAGGAGACCCTTTCTTAAGGGAGGGGAGGATTAAGGAGTTTTAGGCATCCGAATATTACTCCTGGAGGTTTCCGAAGGTGGCTTGAAGAGACATACATTTTTTTCGCGCCTGTCTTCTAACTTATAAAACTCACTTCGTATTGCGTCCGCTGTTTTTAGATCCAAACGAGACGTCTACAGAAGGGGTAAGTGAGAAAAATATTCTGTGCTTTTGTTTTCTGAGGTTGATGGCTGCTGTTCTTTAATAAATAGTCAATCCGAAACCATCCACTAGTATTATTACACGCTGATCAAGGTATTCTGTGCTGGAAAAAATCAATAAGTTTTTCAATGCATAAACTTCAGTTTTACGTGTTGTGTTAGACCCAAAGGAGTAATGTGGAGAATTCACGTTGATTTTCCTTTTTTTTAGCATTCCATGTCCGTAAGATGGTAGTTCACGACGCGATGCGTGAACAGAAAGTGTGCTGATATTTTGGAATGTCAGTCATATTATAAAATATATCTAACCCTGAAATAAAAAATGTATCCAATTTATTTAAATATTTCTTCTATTCGATTGTTGCAGTCAAAATTCTAATTACTTTACCAACCATGTTGATAGCTAAGGTATCGTAAATTCCTTTTTCTCAACGCTGCGTAACAAAACGCCAAAGGGATAAGGATTCAGGAATATTTCGTTTCCGTTAACAATTACCATACGCTAAAACAATTTATTATTGCAGTGATGATTACGTCGAACTGAGAGGTGTAAATTGCATTTTGGATTGTTATGCTAACGTATTTGATGCGTGAAAATACAATTGCGCTATCGTGAATTTCCTTCCTTGTGCCCACGTCTTTCGCTCGGCGTGTCTGTGACGAGTCCCCCCGTTGTTCCAAGGATGGCAAGAGTAGAAAATTCATCAAAAGGCCAACTGTCTCGGCAGCGGTTGTTATTCCCTCGGAGCAGGTGTCCTTCGTCAGATTCTCGCGTCTTCGCCATCGATCGTGCTTACTTAAAGTCTCGCCATCTTTCATATGCATCTCAATGTTAGCATCTCCGGAAATAAATCATTTTCCCGTTGCCACTTCTTTTATCATAAAGCCTTCACCGTCCCAAATAAAAATACCACGCGTGTCTTTGAGATTTAATCTTGCTCTCTGAGAGTTAAGATTCTTGGTGCTAGGTGTTGCCAAACTTTGAGATGGAAAAACTCTCTTCGAGGTAACTATGGTTGCTGGCAGTGTAGTTGAAGACTCGGCTAACGTCATATTTTGACTAAAAGAAACCCTGGCATATTACAGTTAACGTTGTCAGATTTTGGCTATCTTCTCTGACCGTCGTAATCAGTATTCACTGAGTATTGAGTTACAAGTATTCTAGTTATACACGATACCTATGGTTTCTACTATGCTATTCTTGTTAGTCCTTGTTTTTATTTCGCTTTCATGTACTTTCCGTGTTCTATTGCGATTTAAGTAAAATTATTCTACAGTCCCTTCAATTGTAATGGTGAATGTATTCATTTCTGTTCTAAACCCGTCAATCCACGGGCTTCCGCGATGAAAGGACGGGTGATTAGAATATAACACAGAGCATTCTCCTATTCACTCTACTTCCGGCAACTCAGTGATTGTTTCTTCCATACGTTCGTTACCGATAGGCAAGAAACGGCAGAATCGAAGAGATGCAAGACATAAAAGAAAAACAGTCGGCCAATCCCGACGCCCTTTCGTGACATCCGGCTCACTCTCTCCAGTGCTTTTGCGACGCTTCGTCTCCGGAAAGTTGTACGCACTGTTACCTCATGACTAATCAAGGTCTCCCTTCCTTCGCGACTGGAGACCTCGGATTGCAAGAATGACGCCCCCCCCCCTCTCTCTCTCTTTCTCTCGACACTGTCCTATCCCAACACAGCCCATACGTCATCACTTGCCCGCGTGATACCCACGGTCGTCTAGGTAATTTAATTTCTTTCATCCTCTTCGTCGTATTTCGCAGAATGGGAGACGATGAAAGAATTATGCCATATTGAATAAACGATATACCGTCTAGGCCACACCATAAATTTTGCCTACCCCTTCTATTTTATAGCAAATATTATTAAAATGCAAGTATAAATACATAAATAGACAAACTTCTATGGAATATTCGTATCGTGAAGGATTTTAAGAGACATTTTTATATTACTATATTAACCATTAACACAGTAATCAACCCGAAGGTCGGTTTAGTAGGTGATGGTAGAGCTCACCCATGTACCAAGCCCGACGGCGTGTGAATATACACACATCAGGGTAGGGGGGCCAATTCCTTTCCCTGTGCCGGTTATGGTTTCCCAAGAATATCTGGTACCCGAAAAATCAACTAGCTTGGGTGGAGCTGCAAGTGCCCAAAGTGCCTTGCCCGGGAAGCGAACCCGGGACCCTCCGGTCAGTAGTCCAATGCTCTACCCACTAGACCACCGCGACCCATATTACTATATACATATATATATATATACATATTTATATAATTGTTATGGTGAGTGAACAGTGAAAGATTTTCTTCAGTGTTTTGCAAGATCATGGTGATGGGACGGTCTAGCCATCGATTCCAATCCTGCTCCGCCCTCGTGACTTCATCCCTCGTTTAAGTGACACCTGTTGCCCCAGAGTTTTAGCGGGACTCCGCTTACGCGGAAACGGCTACAGCTCCACCTTTCGAGCTATTCGTCCCACGGGGTCCTCTCGAGCCCCAGTTTGAGGAGTCGGCGACCCTTACTATACGGATTATTCCCGTCATGAAATGTGCGTACTCATTTCGCAAGGTTAATTCCTTGAGCTTTGGATGAACTTGATACGATGACGCCTGCTATTTCAAATGATGACTGTCCGCGATCGACCTTGATATATGTTTATTCTTTGTCGCAGTCTCCCTCTCCCCCTCTTCGCTCGCACAAAGCAGGAAAAAAGATCGACCCCCACTAGAACGTTTGGAACTCAAGTAGACTGCCAACGAGTAAGATGTGTTTTTCGATGCAGAACGCGGCCAGTAAACAAGTATGCAATCATAATCAGTAATTCTAATTATCCTTTTCTTTCTCTTTATTCATGTTGGTCAAATGCTATTAAAACGTGAAGAGTACTCCCAGTAGAACGTCATTCTCCATTAGCCCACAGATTCTCTCTTTTTTAGTGACAATAGTATGACCTCTCAAAAAGACGACACAAAGGATGAATATTTTAGCACGATTTTTTTAGACGACCATTTACCGAATACTGGAGTCACAATGCGTTATGGGAGCATGCCACAGTGTAATTTTATTTCCAGATATTGGAAATAAAATTGGTGTTCCTAAGAAAAACATCGTACGTAAGCCTTGACGATCGTCTTGTTATGGAGTGTAACTTTATGCGGCGTGAAATCTTTCCCGGTATTGATATTTAATTCAACCACCATGAAGGCTTGTTTTCTTCGTGATTTTAAATGTATCAGCTCTGAATTTAAAGATTATGATGTAACACGTCAATACTTTTAAGACTCAACTCCGTGTAATGCATGTCAGATAATTTATTAACATTTTAAATGTCTCTAGAAGTCGTTGTGGCAATGATTTTTTTTATCTTAAGTGTAGGACTTATGTTGTATAGTGCCTACCACATATACTAATTTGATGAAAACATAACTATTTTAAGGCTAGCCGTGAAGCTTTATTAGTTCGCATCACTCAGGAGAGGACCTAACCGGAAAAAAGTCTCCGTCTTCAAACCTTTCTTCAAAAAAACTATGAAATTTTAAATCAATTAAGTCATAAAAGGACTAGCTGCTATTATAGGCACTCTATCACGTAGACACTATAAAGACGCTTCCGGGCGATGAATGGTTTTAAGTTTGACTGCGTTAAGCATAAGGTGTCGATGCTAAAGAAAATATAGTACTTCCGCTCATCAGCCAGTATTTGATAAAAAAACTCCACAAATAATTGCGAATCGTCCGTAATACTCTTTTTAATTGGCCTGCATTGTTGTTTGCTTGTCATTTGGTGACTCATACTAAGATTGAAATTAGATTTTATTTAGTTCAATAAGGATATGCCAAGACAATGAATAATTATTTATTCACCTATTTTCTCGTTATTTAAAGATGAATTGCGTCCTATGTATTGTTCAGCGATTATTATTTTGTCATCTGTTTGCTACAATAGAGCGCCAGAATTATAGCGATTCGCTCGCTTGTTTTTAAGCTGGTTTGAGCGGCTTTCTCGACGGTAGTTAAACTGTTCGTTTCGCTACTTCCCCTCCGGTGAGTTAGCAAAGAGAGGCTGTTGTGAGAAACGTGGCGCTCATTGGATGTTTCCTCCCCCTTCCCTACGCTCCCTCTCTCGATACTCTTATCCTCAAAAATAAAAGGCCGTGGGCGGCATGTTTCCCGCGTCCCTCCTTCCCACCCACTCCCCCCGGCCCCTCCCCGTCGAGATTTCCCTTTCATTTCCCCCGCGTGCTCGTTTTACGACCCTGCGGAGAGAGAGAGAGAGTAAGAGAGAGACTTCGTGAAGGGAAGCCACCGTCGCCAACCACTCGAGGAGGAACACCTTGCTTCTTATATCTCTCCCCCACCCCACCACCCGCTTCCCTTCATCTCCCCCTCACCAAGGTTTCTGAACTCAATTGCGATAACGTGCACACGTAACGCGTCCCTCCTCCCCCTACCCACCCCTCTCCTTCCGCCCTTCCCTCCCTCGCCCGGAAACCTACTCGACCATCCCCAACCCCGCTCCTCCGTTCCACACCCCGCCCCGTCATTTCCACACTTCAACCCTCCAGCCCCTCCCCTCACACCCAGCATCCCTTTCTTGTCCGCTCCAACTCGTCATATCAATCGATCAACTCTCCCATTCCCCTAAAATACGATCTCTTTAGGTTTCTCGCCGGCGGTTCACCAAATATTTTCGGTTTATCCCAAGTCGGGCTTGGGTGGAGAATGTGTGAGTGTTCGCTACTCTCGAGTATTTCAGACCTTTATTTTCATTAGTTAGCACCGTAATGATGAATAATCCGCGGAATCGAAGGTTCACGTGCCAAATATGGGAGTGTGTAAATAGGTAGAGCGTTCTCTTTCGCCATGTGTTCCCTATTTCAACACATATTAGAATGATATTTCAACGATTTAGCGTTTAACATATTTGTACTTATATACTCAGTTCTTTCCTTCTCTTCCTTGAGAGAGGTGGCTTGGACCACCGAAAATTATAAACTAGAGAATTTCTTTTCTTTTTTGTGTGTTTATGTATTTTTGTCTTTGTCCATTAGTGCTAACTTCTCATACATAATATATATTCCATACATATACATGTGTCTGTGTGTGTATATGTATAAGATATCGGTCTAATGTTTTAGCAATGTGATCTATTTAGTCTGGTAACATTTATAAAAATAAAGTTATGAAATGTATTTGGATTGAACGCAATTGAAATAATTAACACGGTTTCCCTTCAATCGCTCCATTCGAGGGTATCGTCGTTAGTTTTCATTTGTAACATTAATTAATGCAAAGAAAGAGGAAAGGGATGGGATATCAGGAAAATTGCTTTAAGTTCTTTAGAATTCGAGATGAAAGAGTGGGTAACGTATTGGGAATTCCACAGCCTCTCCACATGATGTCATTCCTTTTCATCCTTCAACGATGTTCTTCAAATCTATTTATCTCGTATAGATATTATCTTTACCGTTCACGGTATTGTCGATAAAGTCTTTACTGTTTTTCCACTAAAAGTATGGGTAAGATACCTCCTGATGACATTATCTTCCAGTCGATTTTACCTGGAATTCGATGTTTTGTCAGTTCATCGCGGGTTTTCCCAGTCTAATTTCCTGTTTCCCAATGTGCCCATTCTTCCGGCCCAAACTGCTGGTAATACTCGCACTGCCACATCTTCATTTCATAATGTTTTTCATTCTTTGGAAATGGGTTTAATACAAAGCTGTGGGAATTTATATTTTTGTGATCAAAGGGTTATCAGTGTGTTCACCTCCCAGCAAATACGTTATTTGTCGGTAGAAAGATTGAGTTGAGGAAATAGTACGTTTTTGAGTGACATTTCAGCCAGCTGAAATGAGATAATGTTTGTACGTCTTTTAGTTGTGTCGCGAAGCCAACTTAACTGTGAGAGAGACTGTATTTTGATTTAGTTTTGAGAAATTAGAAATAGTGAAATGTATGTATTAGATTATACTCATTTAGTTTAGTGCGATTTCATAGATAGCACTCGGTGTTCGAGTTCTTTGAGGGATGATGGTATATGTATTCGTTAAACAATGTGCTAACTCAGTATTTATTCTGTCGGCAGAATTTGAATCTGCGACTTCTGACGCGTTTATTTTGGTGACGCGGTTTTATTTACTTGATCCAAAGTGATGTAGAACGTTATTTTTACTTTCTCTGCGTTCATTTCGGTGGAACGCTTTTATTAGCAGAGATTTTGAGAAAGTGTGGACTTGGGTTCGGGTTTGGGAGTTAGTTCTGCCCTAACTTTCCATTTGGAATGACCAGACTTCATTATTTCTATTCCGGTGCCGGGTTTCCCATCGTCCTCACATTATTTCTCAACCCATCCCTCTTTCTGTTTACTCTAGTATTCCAAACAACTAAAATTAGCCCAGAAATTTTTCTCTTTTCACGGCTACCACCGAGATAAAATTGTGAATTGCCTACCGTCTTTTCATCATCAGTAAAAGATTCTGTGATGATTGGTGACTCGGAGGTTCTACTATCTTCAGCGATCTCTAAGCTAATCCCATCATTTCCTCGGATTTCCTCGCTTCCACGTTTGTCAGACAGCCTTCGCGCCTAGTTTAAACGTGTCCATGCATAATTGCCACGTTTACATATCCGGATGCTTACTCCATATTCCCAGCGTTCGGCCTCGTCCACGGAGTAGACGGCACGCGACAGGCTCGGTGCTAATCCGTCATTCCTTCCCTTTCTTTCCTCCCCGCACTTCTCTTTCTCGCTCGTCCATTGTTCCCGCCGTCCTCCTCTCTCCCTCTCTTCCCCTCCACCGCACTCCTACTCACTCTCCTCTCCGTCTCCTCCCTTCACGCATTTCCTCTTCATCACCTTTCTATTCTCGATCGCTGACATTCTTCCGGAGAGTTTGCGCCGCGCATACACACGCACGCACGCACACATGCATGCACGCACTCGCACCGATTAGCCGCCCGGGACTGCCGAGTCCCGCGACCGCGTCAGTCATCCCGGCCCACTGCCGCCGCGCGAAGTAACGCCCCGCTGTTGCTCCCGACCGTAGCGAAAGCGCGCTCTCTGTAGTCGTCTTTTGTTCTCTCCCCCCCCTCCCTCTTTCTTTCCCTCTCACTCGTCGGTAATATTTTCGAGTGTTCCCCGGGGAAGAAGAAGAGTCCGCCTGCACGAGAGCATACGAGGGATCGTCTCGGCTGGATAGGGATACATAGGGATTCGCCCCGTCCCATTCCTCATCTACCGTTTGCTCGTCCCCGGCCCACGATGCGCGTCCCGGGAACTCTCCGCCCCTCTCGCAGGATGGGCCGCCCGCCCAATGGAGATATTGCGGCAGCGGCGCCGTCATCGCAGGACCTATTCAGCAGGTAAGGGGGCGTTGTTGGTCGTGTGAACGAGTGCGTTCGATTTCTATCGAGATCGATTCTGTTGTGATATCTCTCGATGCATAGACCTCTCTCTCTCTCTCTATCTCTCTGAGACATCTAACTATTCATCCTAACGGGAGACTTCCATCCTGGAAGGAAGAAGTCAAACTGCTTATGTCATCTCATTTTCCTTCACTCGAATTGAACGACATTTAAATCCACCTTCTCCTGGAAATCCCTTTGAAATCCGTTTGTTGTTCCACGTTGGTGGGAGGAAAATGGACCGTCACTTTAAAACGACTGTTTCGGAACCTGTGTTTAGCTCGGAGAAACTCTTTTCCTCCCAGTCTCGTTCAAACTTTGGGCTCCACCCTATACTGGCACATTCGGGTGAGCAGTGTTAACATGAGTGATAGTGATAGCATTATTCAAGTGACGGCCAAGGTCATTTTGCACAGCAATTAAATTTCCATTTGGAGTTGGACGCACGCAACCGTTGACCTTATGGGTGTGCCTTCGAGTGTAATGTGTAACGGAAACCATATGCGGGAAGGGATGGGTGCTTTGGCTTGAATCTAAAAGAATGGGAATTACATTCAAATATTCCCGCTTCGTAAAGTAACCATCGCCATAGGTATTCAACCAATTAGAGGGGAGTTTGTTACTGTCCCTGAAACATGAGTTGGATAATATTCATTTTTTGTTCAACTCGGTAAACTGATACCCCCACATCATATCATATCGCTCAAGATGGACATGGCGCGCGAGATTTGACGAATAATTCCGTCGTCCACGCGACTTTTTCCACCCGACTCGCGCCTTAACACCCCCCGCCACACGTCCTTGCGGCGACTCGCCGGTATTGTGTAGGCTCTTTTAGTCGTACTATCTGTTCTGGGTAAGTAAATCGTGGGTCACGAAACCGAGCTCAAGCAAGTGCTTCGATGACAGATTTTCAGTAATTACACACAAGCCCGTCGGTGGGACTTCAGAATAGGCCACTCAAGGGGGTTTCCTCTGATTCTCGCCAAAAGGGAACCCCAACCGTCCGCACCATTTCCTTAAAGAACCCCCGCCCGTTGTTCCAACCCCGGCGGTGACGGACTTTTCGGCGCAGTCGGCGATCCATGCTTGGATTCCGTGTGGGGAGCGATTCAAATGAATCATCCCATGCGTCGAATGGGATGGGTTAAACCGAACTCTTCTCGGTCTCTTGGGTGAAGAGCGGGCCCGATTCCTCCGTTTTCCTCCTTGCTAAACCTTTGGTTCCCACCTCAATGTGCATCTCTAGGAGCCTATTCTCGCAGAGCTCACTAGAACAGCACGGTAAAAGAAAGAACGCCCGCACAGTCGCCGGAAAAATTACAACCGTAAAATAACCGCCTTTCGTTTTCCTTCTTCCTCCGCCTCGGCCATTGGTTTGATGGACGGCCTATAATAAAGTACCGTTAGCTCGAGCGGGCGTTCGTGTACGTGCATTTATATGTATACCACTAAATGGAGACTTGCATTCTGCGAGCATTTTGCTGCACACAACCGATAATAAAGAGAGAGATTAGAAAATGAAGTTGAAGCTCGAGACTGTAACGTTTTAACACCCGGTCTTGCTGCCTGTTTTTTCCGAGCCGAGCTATATTTTATTGTTTGGGCTCATGGAAATTATTGCCTGATTAAATTATTCACGAATATTAGTTAATTTTAAAAATTAAAGCTCGCTCTTTCTCTTATTTTCATTCGCCTACGATAGCATCGCCTTCGTTAGCATATTCCTAACAAGACGAAGGTAAATCATATCTCTATATTCGACGGTAATTTAAATGTCAAGGTTCAATTCATTTAACCAAAGGATAAAGTACAATTCATTTAGTGAAAGTTATAAATTACCGCTATATAAATGCGTTTTTTGCCCTAGGGTAGATATTTTGAGTAACTAGGAAGGACTCTTCGTAATCCTTCGGGCTAAGTAATCGTCTTTCCATTTCAATCAACGGACCCTAAGAAATGAGAATCTGACAGCATTTCTCATGCAAGGCCTTTGTATCAAAATTCAAACAATATGGTAGTTTAGAAAAAATGGGTGGAAGGCATTAATTTCTGTTTCATCGACATTGAAAGTAAATTGATTATTTCATCAAATAATATTTGTTTAAGTAAATCATTAATTTGGAAAATGTCAATTATATATTCTTGGATGTCGTATTCAATCGTATGAGTATTTTACGAATCAAAAAGAATTACTTACAAGGTATTGCTCACGGCTATCAATTATGTGCGTGCAATATTTTAAACTCTACTTCATTATTTCACTCTTTTTTTTATTTCTCATTAGCTTTAACTCGGTAACCTTCTCATTGATAATTATCAGCTATAAATTGATATAGCACCCATTTTTGTCGTAAATATCTATCTTCTTTTAAGCCAATTGCCATTATGGGAATTAAAAAAAGAATCAACTTTTCACGAAAAAGCTCATGAAAGGAAGAACTTGGCTTTTGGAGCTGTAGTTATTGAACCGTTTAAATCCAAACTATCGGAAAACTCCATTTTTTACTACGAGGGATTTTTGGCTAACATCATAGGGTCGTCTTCCTCCGGAGTCATATTTGTTGCTTCCTAACGGAAAACAAAGTTCAATATTTCCGCTAGTGGATTGCATTTTAGACTTTGTTTTCGTCATCCGAATAAAAATGTACCGCAAACAAATCCTATTAGCTTTTACCGGAAACATCAGACGGTGAAATATCATCGATTTGATCCCAGCTCGTCGCGCTCTCCAACCTTGTCCATAAATCCAGATGGGGAAATACGTTGAACTGCAAAATGGTTGAAGTGGGCTCGGCCAATTTCACCTCAATGCTCCTCCCCTTATATTCATGGTACCCAGGCTTTTTTGCTTTTTACGACCGTCTACTTCCCGTTCGCATATTCCGGTGGGAATTCGAAGCGTTGTGCAACCGAAAACGGCGAGGTTAGTTTTAGAAACTATAATACGTGCAGTGCTTTTCAAAGCTTTGATTTGAGTCCACATCGTTGTTTGTGCAGTCCTTCGAGCAGGACACAGTTCTGTATTTGATATCTCCTTTACAAGTGTCATGGTTGACAAATTTTCTCACAGCTCGGGAATTATTAGTCGGGGACTGCCACTTTCGTTCATTATTAATCGTTGTTTCTCCTTCACAAATCATTTAACTTAATGACTTAACCCCTTTTACGTTTCTTTGAGAAGTCATAACAAAGCCTTGATTTTTCTTGATCACTTATTATAAATGGTGTCCAACAGTTTAGGTTAGGTTAAGATTGGATGCACTGGCTAACCACTAACATGTATTTTTATTTCTAACCAAACTTGGTAAAACTGACACCCTGCACTACAATTAATCTTTTTGTTCAATTCTGATAATTTTTTTACTGTAAAATAAATTTTAACTTGTGGTTTCATTCTTTGTGCCGCGTGTCTGGTATACTATATGTCTGCTCTTGATGACCGTCATAGATTACTCAAACTAAGAAGTGAGCTGCCGAGCTTACCCATTCATTCGGTGTGGGAAATACGTCCGAGCTTCACTCCGAGGGAACTTTTGATGGCTCCTGGTAGATGTTTATGATTTTACCTGGGCGCAGGCGGTTCTTTTGGGATTGTAACATCTTACTTCGCCGGTCATTGGTGTCGTTCTCTTTCAGGAATTAGATTATGAGGTGTACCATCCCGTAGCCGGGTTTCGCTTTCTCCTCACACGTTCAATTTTTTTCACATCGAGTTTTTCGGTGACCTTCGTCGTTGATGGTCTCTGGAGAAGCGTGTGAACAATAAATTACGTAATCGCGCGGTTTTCTTTCAAAGCTGAAACCCCAACACACCTGGGCCGCGGATTGTTTCATCCTATGAAATGCCGTACTCGAGCAAGTCTTAGCCCTCTTCGTATCATATATACTTTACACTTTCCAGCTTCACTTGGTGGAATTGTTTGATGCCCATATTAAATGAGTTTATAATTTTCCAAAGACTTTATTGTAAGGAACAATGCGTTTCACCGACTAGCGGCATAATCAGGTGTTGTTCAGCATAGTTATTTGTAACGTAACTGACTGCAAATACTATTTTATTTCGAAGCTATAAGTAATTTAACAATATCGTCATAATGGAGTGTTGAAAACAAATTTCTGCCAAGCCTTGTGATTCGAATGGATTCGTGGTAGATAGGGGCACGCAGCCGGCCGGCGAGATCGCCAGCAGCAAGGGGGGACCCAACGCACTCATTTACTTCCCCCGTCCCCTACAACATTCAGATCGAGCGCACTGCTACACATCGACTAAACTAGGAAACGGAGACTCTCCCGCATCAATCCGATCACGAAGAGTCCTTCAGACTCCCCACCATACTCCGCTCCCCCACCACTCTCTTCCCACCCCCCCTTACCGGTCCCCCTTCCATCTTCCAGCACCACACCGCGCAAACCGTTTACCCACTTGCACTAAGCTTCCCCCGGCGATTCTTTTCCTCGTCCGTTGGAATGCGTTATTGCGTTGTTTTTCAATATCCGCTCGCCTCGTCGGGCGGTGAAGAGTTAGAGGAGGAGACTTCCTTAAGACCCTGCCGAAGGCCACATCACGGAAAATGGACGAACGTGAAACACGGCCATCTTACCAACACACCTACCTACCTATCCGTCCAACCTATTCATCCATTCTCTATTCCTCCTCTCAGCAGACGCGACGGTCACCACCGTGTGCACGCACACATAAGTAGACTCACGCACACACCCGGAGACCAAGGTCGCACACCTCGCCCCCACCCCCCCCCTTCCTACCGCCGCCGCCGCCCGGCGTCGCCTCCGCTCCTGCTTACTTGCCCCCGGCTACCCCCTTCCCAGACCTGGAACGGATCCAGCTCCCCTGCCCCCTCTCCCTATCCCTTCAAGGTCACGGGTTTGATTCCATCACTTCCGGGTCACACTAAATCACCTCTGACCGGTGAGTTTGAGTAGTGAGGGGGAGGTAAAGTTTTATACAAACACATATATTTATTCATATATGTGGGTCGCGGTGGTCTAGTGGGTAGAGCGTTGGACTACTGACCGGAGGGTCCCGGGTTCGATTCCCGGGCAAGGCACTCTGGGGACCTGCAGCTCCACCCAAGCTAGTTGATTTTTCGGGTACCAGGTCTTCCTGGGAAACCATAACCGGAACAGGGAAAGGAACTGGCTCCCCTACCCTGATGCGTGAATATTCACACGCCGTCGGACTTAGTACATGGGTGAGCTCTACCATCCATTAGTATCCATCATTAGTATGTGATGGTAGTGATTACTGTGTTATATATATATATATGATGTTGCATAAAAAATATATAATGTTATATATATTTATTCTATACATATATATATATATATATATATATATATATATGGAAGTGGTTCCCTCAGTCATATGGACACACACACACTCAATTGTGAAGAACTTCGTCATTAATGCCATGTAAATTAGTTAACAAAATAGCTGGTGAAAAATGTAAAGTCACGCGTGAAACTACGGGACGTTTCGGGGTCTGGATGAGGCCCCTACGTCAGCAGGAAAGAAAATTAAATAGAACAGAAAAAATATGATAGGTTGAGCGTCATGCCAATGGCCGGAGGGCCTGAAATTCACATATCTCATTATATCCTTAAGTTATCTTATTGTTTTTCTTCCTCCACATTTCGTTGAATCCCTTCCTCCTACGTCGATTATCTTCGTGAGCAGGTTATGCCTTAGCGAATACGCAATAAATATGAATCCTTTGCAGCGTTTTTAACAATCTTCTTTCTTCCCTTACTCTTGTTAGGACTTCCTCATTGCTGATCCGCTCCTTTCGTTTCCATTCATCATCCGTCGGAAAAATGTATTGCCATTGCTTTCAGCCTTCTCTCTCTTCTGCATGCACTTATAAACACAAGCACATACACACATACGGTCAGCCGAGAGTGATTGAAGCTAGTGGAAAAAGGATTAAATAGCCACGATTCCTTCCCGTAGGAGGACGCGAATTTCCTCCGGCGTCGTAAACGGGTTGAGAGGACGTTTTAAAAAAGGAGAGAGAGCAATTGAACCGGCGTGGACGATATTAAAAAAAAAATAATTCCTTTTCCAATCCAAGACGAGTTATTTATTTCCTCCCAAAGAGGGTGATGACGCCGTCGTCTTCTTCCGTATCCTTCGGGAGCGATCGTCCTTTGTTTGCGAGAGGCGGAAGGAGACCGTCCCTCCCCACTCTAGCCCCGACTTCCCCCCGCAGCCCTTCTCGTCGTCCCCTCCACACCCTATCTCTCATTCTCCCTGGCGACCTTACGCTCGTCTCTCGCTAGAGAGAGAGCGTTGTTCGCCGTTGACAATTATTGCGACGATTAATGGTGATTAAGCCCTCCGTTCGCCGTAGTGAGCGGAGGTTGGATTTCCAATCGCCGCGGTGTCACCGTGTTAATTAATCAAGGATCGGGTAAGATCGTGTGTTCCCAGACCGGCGCGGCGGTGGGAGTGGAATTTTACTCCAACGACGGTTAATAATACGTCAGCATAATTTATCGTCGCGCCGTGAAATATGCACCCGAGTCTATTCACTTTTTGCTTGGCGTGGCGTCAGGGCCGGTCTTGGTGGTGCGCAGGTGGCGGACGGCGGTGATTTACTCTCGAATGTCCACCCAAGTTGAAGTGCCGCGCGCCATTGCTTTAGCCGGGGGAAGATTCTTTGACGGGGCGATGATGCATTCACGCCGGCCTCGGGCGTATTTTCTTCGCTCATTCCTCCTGCACCATTCTCCGTAAATTTTGCTTGTGGTCACCCAGCAGTCATCTGAGTTTATGACAATCCTGGCGCCTCCCTGTGTTTCACGCTTATCGGCTATGCGCTGGAAAAACGTATCTTTAAAGGATATCGTCTACGAACGGAAAAATAAATGCAATTTTTTTCAAGGGAAATTCACATACTGGCTTTTTTTATGAAAAGTATTTACCCTTTAAAGGATATTATGACCGTGTGTTTATTTTCCAATCGTCTCTTGGAAATGAAAAATCTCAAGATTCCTAGCCCCACGCCCCCTGTTCCCCGTGATGTACGTGTCCCTGACACACCTCGGTTTGCCTGTGAATAATGCATGCGTAAGACACTCCCATCCCATTGAATTCTATGGGCTGAATAGTTCAGTTACAAGCTGCAAGTCCATTCCGATGATAAATTTTTCGAATTTTCGGATCCATCTCAAGTTCTTCTACGTCCCTGATTTTACATCTAATTATAAGTGGGCATATTATTCTTACGTAATTGATTAAATCACCAAAAAAATTAATTAGACTGTGAATATGTACAAAACTTATTTAATAAAGTGTGTTCACTATATTTTCGTTTATTCATCACTGAATTCATTCCCCAGTAGTCGCGCGATTGGAGGGCGCGTAGTGGCCTCGGTGCGGGGCCTAAGGTTTCAAATACCGACAGGAGAGTCACGGGACTCTGGACATCCACATCTAAATATGCATGCGGAATATATGTTTCTTGAACTTCGTTAGCAGAATGTCGCAGGGAAAGTAACTACTGCGCTCCACACCAATACCTTGATTGTGTGAATGTAGCACGCATTGGGGCTTAGGGAGGTTGAACTCTGTCCTCGCCGGTCTACGGATAAACAAAACGGTAAACCCGCCTTCGGGTTGATTAATGTGAATGTAGCGGCGACCCAAGACTCAGCCGAGGGTACAAGGGTTGTGGTCTCGAACAACTAACCGAACGATGGACATCGCTAAAGAGGAATTTGTGGTCTATAGAGATTCCAACCCATTTATTCCTGCGATTAACGGTCTTAACACTCACTCATTCATTATACCCAATCCCCATTTTAAGGGTAAAAAATTCAGTCGCCGCACTTTCATTTGCGATTGGGCTGCGTTACCACGGTGGAGTTGGTAGGAACCATAAGCAATGAATCTGTCACATCAGTTAGAATAACTCTGAGCTAAGTAGTTTCTGGTTTTTGGGATCTTGTGTCTACGAAGGAAATTTACCTAAAATATTAAGTTTCCTTAGTCTTCACAAGAAAGAAAGGTGTTTAGCTTTCTTAAATAAATAAATATTTCGTAAATTTTTTGTATAATAATAATAATTAAATAATAAGTACAGCATGCACTTCGTAATATATTATTTCCTGAGATCTAAAAAGTCTTTTGTCGCTGCCTTGAATACATCTACCCTCTACTTTATAAATAGGAGTACTCATTGCTTAAAAAGCTCTTCCTCGAAACAAATCCCTATGCTACCTAATCAGATTTTAATAGTATGTTCGATAGTAGTATATATCGAGTAGTGGCTTCGATGTGTCGATGGGATTGGCGGAGTTACAAATAAACGCAGCAATTAATCGCGACCGTATCGTTTATATGCTACCCTTGCTTCAAACGCCAGCTGTCATGCCAGCAAATTGTACGCTTCGGAAAATATCGCTTCACAGTCTCGAGGAAAGCACAGGCCGACCAGTCAGCTTAGTTTATTTTTATAGTGGCGAAGATGCAATAATGTTTTTCCTCTCCTCGATCTCGCCTCTCTGACCCGTCGCGACTCCGCCGCTCGCCCGTGACTCTCCGGCCTCACCGCGAAGGATCCGCTATTCCCGCAGCCTCCGGCGAGCGTTGTAAACGACAAAAGCCCCTCCCGCTTGGTGATGCATGGGCCAGTCCCCCTTTCCCCCTCCCTCCCCCCCCATCCAGGCTCCCCTCGGCCGCGAGTGAAAGTTCAGCAGTCGCCGCCGCGCTCGAAACCACCGTCGCATCGCAATGAGACGCCTGCGATCCGTCCTCTTTTTCTCTTTCCCTCCCTCTCTTTCAATGCTCCGTATCCCCCCACCCACCTCTGATTCCGCGCGCCCCGAATCCCCTCCCCCCGTGGAAAGAGAGAAGGAAGGGGTGTGGGAGGGAGAAAGAGAAGGACTCTGTCCCACTGACCTCTTCGCTAAGGCGCTCACATGGGGGTAGTAATGACCCCTCACTTTCAGTTGCGCCACTCGAGCAGTCGAGATCTCCAACGGCGACGTTGGGGAGGAAGAAGGCGAAAGGCCGTGCGAAAGCGATGGTTGCACGAGAGTGCTCTTTGAGGGGGAGAGGGATGGGGGGGATGGTAAGTGCAACCCTTAGGCGCGTGTAGCATGTGGCCATAAGGAGCGTGCGTTCGTGCGTGCGCCTTGTGCTCCCTCCCAACACCACCATCCCATTCTCGCAGGCCAACGACGCTCGTTCTTGCATTTCTTCTTCCTCGTCTCCAACCCCACTTGTTGCCTCCCCTCACCCTTCGCCCATCCCACCGCCTCGATCAAGAAACATGGTGGGTGCAGTTGCACCACTATTGTTTTGTAAGGAATTTCCACGTACGTGATTCGTGATCTGAACTGAACTGAGTACTCCACACAATCAATTGGATTTTTCATTCAAAAAAATTATATAAGCAAGTCCAGTTCCGTAGAATTCTTCGAAAATTTCTCTGTAAATGATCACAAAAAATCAATTCCACCAAAGATTTCTGGGGAAGTGATCCCAAAAATTCAAGACCGAAGACGTCTCGGATCTCCAATTTGTAAAGGAGTGCTCGCCAATTGAATGTTTACTAGTCGAGGTTCGTCTGCTTGCTTAAACCGTAAATATTCACCTTATGTGTTTTGCCAGAGGGTTCAAAATAGAATTTGGATACAAATTTAAAGAAAGGGAAAAGACATCCGTTGACCATCTGTCATTTCTGTATGGCGGACCAATAATTGACTTTCCCCGTTCAGCGATTTTTGGGTGAAAATTCGGTTATAAACTCACTCGGCATCCTACGTTTTTCGTAGGGAACGTTTTCCGAACGGTAGAAAAATGTTTTATTTTCCTCTGTTCCTCGTATTCAGTCAAGACAATTTTCCATTCCCCTCTAAACACAGGAATACGAGGACAATGGCCCCTGAAATGGGGAAATTTTCATTGTCTGATACTATTGTATTTGCCTGATATTCTTTGTATGATTTAAGATTCGAGAAATCAAGAATCTAAAAGTAATGTTGAACGTCGAAACCTAAGTTAAAAATTCTTTGGAATCACGAAGTTATAGTTTTTTATTCGAATACGAATCGATCCCACAAAGTTTAGCTTGAAAATGCCGGAGAGTTGATAGCTGATTATATTAAATAAATGGTTCAGCTGTTAAACAATTTAATTGATTCCAAATAAAAATAATTGGGATGGGGTCAGCCCTCAATATAGTCCGGTGCGCTGATTCATTGCAAACTGCACATTTCCTCCCCCACACTCGGGTCTTACTCCCTTCCAATACTGACGATTTTTTAAAGGTAAGGATTCTGTGCATGCAAAAGCCTCAAGACTCCAAGCTCACTTCCCTCTTTCTCACTACTCTCCCTTGTTCCTCGTGGGCAAATTGTCCATTGTTACATAGGGTGACGGTAAATACGCGAGCGATTCCCGTCTCCATGACCACACTCACTTCCACGATGAAACCGCACAGAAAGAACTTTCACTATCGCAGAATCAGCACTTCTTTATTTTGCGAGTACTTCATATTGTCCGGAAGCCTATTGCAATTGAACGTCAGATGAGTTCCTAGGAAGAAACGCTAGTTCCAGTATTTTTCTTCTATATATTGTATCTTTACTTTCGCCATTACTTCACATTATATGTGTTAATGTAGTTCGCTAGTGCTAGAATTTCTATGCTGTTGATGTTTATGAAACGTTTAAAAATCTTGACTATTGACAATATTGCATTGATGCTCAAATACGGCATGATTACTGAGGAGGAATTATTAAGTGATCATTGTTGTAGACAATTGTTGGGCAATACTGGTTATAGAAAATGTGATTCAGGCGGAGGTTTCATTTTTAACCTTTTACTAGAATTTATGCTTAAGGTGATTTTTGTCAATGACTGAAGAGAATTTTTATCGAGGAAGAGGGTTGTTGGCTTGGTCCTTAAGAATATTTGTTCACATTGAGCAGAAGAGGATTTTCTTCATCTTATTTGTACGTTTGATTAGAAGGGACACCATATAAATTGTACTTAAATTCATGCTTACCTTTACCCGTATCCACGATGTATAGTACCACGCGTTTTCCACGTAGCTTCCAGCGTGACGAAATCCGCACTCAACTCCTAAGTGGCATCTAAAATTATCATTATGATAGTGATTCCGCCGCGTACCTTACTGCTCCGTAAGAAAATTGATTTTGTGTGTTACTCGTTCAATTGAAGGGTATCATTATTTAAGTACCTGGTGCACTTTCATTCGTGACCCGATTCTGACTCGTGAAAGGAAGAGGAAATGTTGGCTGGTGTGAAACGGAGAAGGTGGAATGCGGCATCTCTATTATGGGTAGGTTAGGTAAACAGTTTAATGAGATTTCCAATCCCTGCTTTGACGATGTGAGAGGAGAAAGTTTCTCAAGTAAGTGGCATCGTTTGTCGTAAGAATCTTTTGAGATGTGTTATATCTCTCTATTAACCTTGCCAAAAGCATCTATAAAAGTCTGTCTTCTATGAAAACCATGTGGTTGATTGAGATTAAAATTTTTATTTTCTGTCAATTCAGTTCCTCGTTTTACTACTTTTTCTACACCCGCACATTTCCGTGTTCCTTAAAGGGTGTCAGGCGCTTCAAGTTCTTCCCGTTTCACCTTCTTCTGCAACATCCGCTTCACTTTAAGTATTGATTTCATTGGCAGTGACAGCCGTCGTTGTCATTTCGTAACGTTACTATTGGTTGGCTGGTGCTTGTCACTCGCGAGCTCGAATTCCACCTCAAACTTGCCTCTTCTTTTGTTCCAGGATAAACTACTAAATTTTAATGGTGCAATATAAACCAACCCGCTGGAGCACCTAAAATTAAATTCCAATTCCTCTTCGACAGATTAACTCTCAGTATTTTGCATTAGTTGTACATAAATATAACCCTCCACAAAAAAATCATATTTAATTCCATTTTTATACTTGATTGATTTGAAACCAGCATCAATTTTGATGACCGAACAGGTATTGAATCAACTCTGCAGATCGTTAAATGATAATATCAGAGTTTGCTCGCCATTCTCCGATGAATGTTTTGTTTTATTTTTTGAAGCTTAATACAAGGGTGGTCTGAAAAGTTTCCGACTCAGAAAATTTCAGAAAAGATGTCTTGTATCTTTGTTAGGTTAGACAACCCACGTATTTTTTTATCATTCGACGAAACGGGAATTTTTCCGGTGAATTAAAGGTCATTCGAAAAGTCATTACGTATCAGGTTTCTTCGTAATGGAGTTTGAATTTAATATCGAGATCGTCCGTCGCGGTGATTTGTTGATCTCGGAGGCAACACAGAAACGGTATACGTGGACGCAAACCTGGGATCCACGAGGATAAGTAGAGAGAGAGATACGGATATTTCTCTTTCTCACGGGTCATTTGCCGCCCCCAAATTGTAAGGGAGATTTCTGGCGGAGCCATCCCCAACTGTTCCAACAAATCACATGAGGTCGAGTATATTGCTCGCGTACGATCGAATTTCATTTCGGCCTTTCGCCCCACTCGATCATGTCTCGGGGCGCCTTTCCTCTCCCCAGAATTCATTTGACCATATGATGCGGCGACTCGTCCGTTCACCACGGAAGCGCAACTGCGTGGATGGAAACACTTTCACGCCACTTGGCAATCGTCCGATGATGAGCAAAGGTGTTGATGCAATCTCGCCCCGCATTGTCCGGTCTTCCAGTCCAGTGGAACTGAGGTAAAAATGGCGTTCCACAAACCTTCCATCCCACCCCATCCCCGAGTGTTTTTGGTGTTATCGTGATCTCGCCGTGCTTTCTTGACCCCACGGCTTGGGAGGTTGTTGACTTGGCATTTGGGAGGACGGCGTTTTGAAATGTGGGCCAAATGTTCCTACAGCGGATGTTTCCCGGGTGATCTTTATCTTTTCCTTAAACTGTACATTTAACTGTGAACGAAGACATCGTTTGGGAGAGATCTGACTAAACATGAGGTTGCATTGCCAATTTTTTCACCGAGGACATGTGACTTAAATCATTTCTCTTGACCTGGAATCAGGAAGAACTTTTTGCTGTCTTTAAAAATTGAATTAATTGAAGTAATATTTTATAATCAAAATTGATATATTCGGATACATTTATTCATTTTTAAACTCGGTTCATTGTTATCTGTAATAATAGAGTTTTTTCAGCATCAACCTTGTCGTCAAAAGAGGCACAGGTTGAACATTATTTGAAAGTTCTTTACATGGAGCCTGATTATTTGATTTTATATGTAAAGGGTAGTGAAATGGAATGTATCTCAAGACTAGTGAACCAAACTGGTCTTTCCTTGAATGGAGACTAAATTAAATTTGCATATGCCTTACAGCCCGAATTTCATTACATTGATTTCCCAATTAAAAACGTCGACATTCCAAAATTCTTTTGTAGATTCCTTTCTTAAACAAATGTGGCAAACATAAGGGCACCCTAGTATTAGTACAGTAATGATTGTTTAATAAGTGTTGACATTCACATTTTGTAAGCTTTGGTTCACTGCATACACCAATGTGTTCACTCATAAAACTGAGCTGGTGTAATATTTTTGGTGTCTAAAGTAAAAAAAGGCCACATCGATAATTTTCTCCACGAGGGGAAATCATGCACTACTCACGATAAGTGAGTATTGAATGTTTCCGTTTCAGAGTTAATAGAAGTGTTTCGTCATCTGTTCATCCAGAGAAGTGAAAAATTGTAGTAATTCCTAACTGGAGGGCCTAATGTTTCACTTTTACCAACAGAAAAATAGACAAATAAAAAGTGGAAGATAACATCAAATATTCCTACGACATCTTAATCACATTTTTGTTTCGTGAAATTAATAATTTATGTTTTTGTCTAAGATTATCATTCAAATCGTATTTAGGCATAATTAAGGTACGACAGAATCTCATCTCTCAGTTTGCTGTTGGTTTACCACAGTTAACCCTCTGTATAGTCTTATCCTTTGAGGTAAGCCGATATTTTTCCGTCTCAATTTCCCCCTATTCTAAAACATTAAGTACCTACAATGCGGTCGGTATGGTAGGCACTTGACGTCATTCAAGGAATGTGGATCGGCTACTTAGTAGCAATGGTGAAGAGTTCCTTCATCACCAACAACTCCGAGATAATTGCAAGTATTTCCCCTCTTGACCCTCCACCTTCTTGTTCCCGACATCCTCTCGCTCCCCGCTGTTTAGTCGAAGGATCCAATTCACGGGCCGTGAGTCGGCGATAGCCTTTAAAGACGTCGTCCGCAGATTTTCACTTTTTCTTCCCCTCCTTCCTCCCCCTCTCGATCCCCACACCCCCCTCCTCCCCTCGCTCTCACGCACGCACCCTCCTCCGCCTTGGAAAGTTGCTTTCGGCCAGTCGGTTGGTCCGTCCGTCGACCCCCCTTTTGCTCCCACCTCGACCTTTTGCTCCACGCCGCGAATCGGTCGCTCTCTCCCTCTCTGAATTCATGCGTCGTCGCTGGCTTTGTCTGGGGGTCACCAACCAAAACAAGAGCTTCCCTAACCCGTAGACCTCACGAATGAACGCATTCAAACTGCGGGACGCAGTCAGATCCCGGCGCGTCTTTCAAAGAGAAGAAGACTTGTGTTTTACTCTGGGGTCATCGTAAGTCTTCAGTTCTCACGATTGTTGTATGTCTCCTATCACGTCAAGTTGTGTGATATTCCGTTCTTCCACATTCCATGCAAATTGACCCGGAAACCTCTGACCCCATGGCTATTTACACGCGTGTGGCTTTCTCACTTTGTCCTAGACTTTTCTCCCACGGTCTCCCTCTTGTACTTTCTCTATCTTCGTGTTTCCTTTCACTTTTCCTAAAGGTAATTTTTCATATTGTTCGATTGTCCCAACTCATTTTAATGCTCTTTGGATTTTTTCTTTTCTCTAATTTTGTGCATCATTCTTTGCTCTCATTGCCTGTGATTGCCTCAGGGAGACTTCTACATGAATTATGCTCCGATGACGGAATTATTTTGAACTTTGTCGCGGAGGGTGATTTTGTCCTAAATGCCCTTATTTCACTTTTTCGAAACTACACAGTACACGATAAGCATTGAAATATTATTTATTCTACCAAATCATCATATTCTTCATAGTAATTTTTAGTTACTCGTAATTAATCGTAACGGTTTATTTTTCCAGCCTGTCAGCAATGTGATTGAGCATCACATTCTCCTCAAGTAGGTAGAACACTGTGACCCAACTTGTGGAACGTTTTTTCATGTTTTTGTGGAATCTGTCATAGAGACTTCTTACAAAATTAGATTGAAAAAATAGTGTTTCTGATCTAATCTAGTTGAACTATAACGACATTTGGTCTTATTCTTTTGCTCGGGTGCTCTTTATCGTGTTCACGTCCAGTCGAAAATGCACTCCATCGAAGGCTTACGAATTTGGCATTATCGAACTCTCTCATGCAATTTCTCGCCATTCACAAAGTACGACGTAAGGATTTGCGGTCAATACCACGGGATTACATTGCAGCGTCACCCAACATTGTTTATTTAGTCGTTTGCCCCTTAGAGACTACCGCGCTAAACGTCAATAGGGATATTTATATTTAAATCATCTGCATTAGCTTTTATTTTCGCGATTCTCTGCAGCTTATTCTGATTTTTTTCGATCTTATTGTAATGCTCCGACTCAACGTTTTTTTGTTTATTTGCTTACCCAGCGATTGGTATTTTCTCTGTGCTCCCCGGAAGGACGTGGGTTTCCACATCCTGCACGCTCGTGTGGGTCGATCCCTATCGCAGGGACTTGATTGAAGACATATCGCGGAAGGGAGACGTTTTCCGCCCACATTAAGATCCCAAAAACGTTCGCGAGTATCTCTATCCATTCAGTTTTGCTCCTTTCTCCCCATTCCGTCGAGGAAGGAAAATGCCAACATTTCCTGATCTCAGCCGTTGACTCTTCTCTCTCATCGTTCAGACCCTTATGAATGTTATCACACACAGAAGGTAAATTATCAGTAATTTTGAATCCGGAAGATACCATCAAACGGTCAATGTTCTCGAATTCGTCTTGCGGTGGTAGGATCAAAGAATAGGCGGGTAATCATCACATTGGAAATATTGTTGGTGTTGTGAACCTACGTGAAACAACTATTTATAAGGCTACGTGGAATCTTCCCGGCATCACCCCGAACAAGTAATACCATATAACGTAAATATTCAAACTCCGCAGGTATTGTTTACACAAAAAATAACGGAATTAATTTTTAGCTTTTCTGGAGAACCATCAAGGGTTTCTGAGTTGACATTTCATGAGCGAAAATGAACTGTCCGTAGAATTTTATTATAGTACGCTTGACGTGGCATAGCGAAGAGTAAATTGCTTGGAACTTCAGTTGTTGGATTAACACAATCATACGGCCTTGCTCACTTCCTTGAGAACCGACCAAGGAGTATTCGAAATTAATATCCTATTAAAACGTCATCATCTATCGAATGAAGGACGGTGATTTGTTCGTATTTCATAACTGATTTTGAGCCATGGAACACTATTAGTATCTGATCTTACTAGTTACCTAAGGAACAGAGACTTATATGTCTTCTCAGTGACTATTTTTGTGTCGTTTTCAGTCTTTGGGAAGGTTCAGCGAATAGTTTTCGTCTTAACGAAGTTGTATGATAAACACCACGTGAAGTATTGATATCATTGTAAATACAAGAAAATAAAGATTCCCGAGCCCAATTTACGGACAGATATTTTTCAATCGAGTAGACCCTAGGACGAATAGAGTTGGCGTTTTCCTGTGAATAGTTTTAGAGAACTCAACGAGCAATTACAGTTTTTGGATAACATCAAGTGTTTGGAGATTGAACACACCACATAATCAAGAAAGAAAGAACTGACCCAACTTCATCGACCGTCACATGACTACATAAATAAAAATCATAAAATTATTGATTCCAGTTATATGGCCCATTAAATAGCATTTATTTATAGTCATTTTTTATATTTTAAAAGCTCATCGTCAGTGAGAACGTTTGTATCGAGAGACACTGACAATCATTGTATGATATCATATTGTATCAACGATGAATATGTAGCAATGGGATATTGTGAATCAAATTATTTTTTTAGCAAAAGTCATATTTTATTCGAAACGAATTTCTAATTACCCTAATATTCCGCCATTAAACTACATTTTCATCACAAAAAAACCTTAATTTCTCACACAAAAATGCCAGAGCTGTTTTTTCACGGAGTTTTTCGACGAAGTCCTTCAACTATTAGCTTTCATTGGCTCCATTGCTTCGAGCACCGAGGCCGCCCGTCTACAATTGCCCCAAACGCTCCCGCGGGCGGAATTACAACCAAGGAGTGAAATGTAAAAAATTGTGCTCACATGAGCAAGTCATGTTTTACCAGGGGACCTTCCTTGAGGGGTTACTCGCTAGCGTTGGCTCAGCACTCGCCCCCCTTTGGTTCTCAGGCTAAAACTTTCCCACTCTCTCTCTCTCCCGAGCGGGCTGGTTTTGTCCCGGCCGCGAAATTTTTTTTCGCCCACGACCCCCCACTCCCTCCAAAGAGAGCGGGCGGGTTCTGAACACACACGCAAACACTCCCCCACCCTCCCTTCCGCGCCTCCCCTCCTTTCCGGGTCACTTTCTCCGCCTCCCCAATGTCAGGCGTCTGCGCATTCGAAGCGGGCGAGCGTATGCACGGGTAATACGTAGGAACCGCTCAAAAGTCAAGGTAAAGAAAGTCCGAATACTCCCGTGCTCTCCCACTCCACTCCCTTCTTCGCCCCTCCCCTAGCTCTCTCTCGCCCTCCACCCTTTCTCCCCACCATTCTCCGTATCATTCCTCCACTCGAGATTGTACAGGACGCCATGAGCGGGCCATTCAATTCTTTGCTCTTTTTTTCTAAAAGTTGTTTCCGCTTCCCTCGCGTCTTGATGCTGTCGTGAATTCAGGCGGGCGACGTAGCGTTTGTTTGCGTGGCCGGGGTGAATACGGGTCCAGAGGCGAATCCCAGTCTCCCCACCCTTCTCTCCTCGCTTCCTTTCCTCGCCTCTTTCTTCATTGGTGGTGTTTTTCGTTTACCTTTTTGTGTATCCTTGGCCCGTGTTTGAGAGCAGTCGTAGTGAATCCACCCGAAAAATGAAGGACTCAAGAAGTCGCATTCTTTTGAGATTCACAGTTGTCGTAAATAGGTACTGTGGCTGTATGTAAATTTGCGCATCTTTATTCCTATTATGTAGACATTTTACTTCTTTTCATCGCGTCAAGTAACAATATTTTCGTTTGATAAATCTTTAAATTTCATAGTCATATATTAATTTGGGGTGCTTTGTTTACGGTACAATGCTGCATACTGCTACCGCAGATACAAATCGAAAGGTCAGGGTACCTACCGTTGATCTTGATCCAGTCACTGCTTGAATCTAAGAAACTTGGATAATTCAAAGCATTTTCCACTTTCTCCATAACCTTAGCGTGGTGCTGTGAACCCATAAAAGGAGTGCTTTTGCCAGATATCGCCCTGAACTTTGAACTTTAATTTTTTCGTCGAATCGGAATCTTCTTTCTTGATCGTGCTGTTTCTTATTTTCCTTCGTCTAACTTTGTATGGCTCGTGTTTGTCCTGCGTATTGTCCGACTGTCTGCCAACACTGCCAATGCTGCATGATATGTCCAACAAGTTTTATTCATCTCTTTTAATCCAGTCATGCAACTTACCTCTTTCTGGGGGTCCACGTCATACAGGTGGCGTAAATTCCAAACTCAACTGGAGATAAACCCATAGGATTCTTATATTTGGTAAAAGATTTGGTGTTTTCCCGGCGTATCAGCTGCGTAAATTCTTCTTGGGTCCTTCACCGGGTTATATCGTCCATCTCGACCGACGTTTCGATGTCCGACTCGGTCATCGTCATCAGGGCTTCTGAATGAGTTCAGAAGCCCTGATGACGATGACCGAGTCGGACATCGAAACGTCGGCCGAGATGGACGATATAACCCGGTGGAGGACCCGAGAAGAATTTACGCTTCTTATATTTGCTTAAAAGGGTGATGTTGGCGTTTTTAGGGCTTGAAAACATCTCGTTCAAGGGAAAGTATTTGCGTGCCAAATTGAAAACATGACCACGTGGCATATACAATTTCGAAGACAGTATGATTTCAGAAATGTGTTGACTCGGGATCATCAACTTTGAAAGTGAAACGCCCGGTAGGTAGCGCGTCCCGCCCCTTTTGGTGGGCGTCTACGTTTTCGTTTGTAATGTAGAGGTCATTACCAAATCTCCACAACCTTGTGGACGATCTTCCCAGGACGAATGTGAGCAAAGATGAGGTCCTAATCGTTCCATTAGTATAATTTCAGGATAGGAAAAATAAGCCCCCGTGGAACTAAAGAGAATAAATAACAACGATTGAGAGCTGCACTGACTTCTACGAGCCTGTCCTTTCAATTCTGGAAATAAGATACCTTGGAAGGCAAGGTCACCTCACATCGAAATTTATCCACCCGGATCGAAAATTTTTAATTGTTTCCTTCCCACACTCTCTCTCCCTTCCCATTCTCCCTGGTTTGTTTCCATACAGCCAGTTGTTTTCATCTGTTTTTGGCGGTTATGAAAGAGCAGGACGTCGAGAAGAGAGTGAAATACAGTCTACTTTCGGGGTACCAAAACAAAGAAGTTCTCGCCACTCCTCCGATGTGCGTCTCAGGAGTGTCTCCCTCCCCTCCGTTCATCCCTCTCCCCCCCTCTTTCCTCCCTCTCTCCCCTTTCCTCCACTGCCATCCCACTCGCCCTTCTCTTCCATTCCCGCCCTTCGTCTTGTTTACTAGTCATTCTCACCTTGCCCTTTACCTTATTCTCATTCACCACACCGACGAAACTGAGAAATGGAAAACTTTTCGGTCACGTTTCCCGGATCGCGTATCAATCGATATATATTTTCAACGTCTTTGCAGCGAGGAACAGTTTGAGGCTGCGGTGAGTGTTTCGCACAGAACTTAAGGAAAGATGTAACGCTTCGCCATGATCGAGTTTTATATTATCGGCATAGGACCACCAGATATTTTTCTCTTTAACTGGGAGGTTAACGGTGTGGTCGAAAGACTCGGGAGCATTTCAGCTTAAGCGTTAAGTTACCCAATATATTATTCCGGCACTGGACTGGGGAAACATCAGAGATTTAATTAGGAGGCCTCTTCATGACGGATCAATTAAATTTTCTCATACAACAATTCTATTCTTTCACGATGAGAGATCGTAGATAGAGAACTTTTTGACAAAAAAGAAACGCTTTTTTGCCATCAGTACACTAAATTGGATCCATTGAATTTACCGAGACACTCGTAACTAATAAAAACAGTTGTAGGAAAGAAATTCACTTTTTCGTCCTGATCGATTATTTTTTCCGAGTATATTTCCGAGTACCGTATTTGCTGGTTGCGGCAGCAAATGTAGGTGCGCAATTTATGACCATATTTTTTCATTTAATATCGCATCCAAGGCGCTTTGTCTCTGTACTGTTTCGACCGCAATTGGTCAATATAGCTCGCATACGAAAAAATTCATAATCCGTCGCCCATTTTATTCGATGAAATTAAACTTGAAAACCTCTAACGGTCTCGAGGACTCAATTATCACGTGATTTGTATCATGCTTTTTCATCGTGTAAGCCATTCAAGATAGCGTTCCTTCTATGCAATTAAGCCGCGTCGGGATCTATTTTATTACTTCAAACGAAGCACTCGTTTACTTCATCCAATGACCGTGTCGAGTGGAGGAGTAGGTGGGTAATTATTGTCCCCTTCGCCGTCTGCATTGTTGTCGGTCTGCAAGGAGTCGACGCTTGTCTCCGTCAATTGCTCAACCACAGCCTTCCTCGACTCACCTTCATCCACTCCCTCCCATCTTCCGCTCCCTCACCTCAGTCTTCCACTGGCCTTCGCCTCTATAATAGTTTATCCCTCCGTTCATTCCCCCTCACTCTCCCGCACACCCACGGAGTCGAATGATTCCTCTATCATGTCCACCGGATCGGCATCAACAACCCTGTTCCTCCTTTAGCCCCCCTATTGCCTTGCTCTCTCTCTCATTCCCACACCACTTACAATGTTGTCGCTCACTCCATTTAATCTTAGCACACCCCTACCCTCATTCTCCAGCTGCGTACACCTCCGCAGAATGTAACATTGAGGTCACAGCTTCACCTCAAGGACCCTTTTCATTCCCTACCCCATGCCACTCACCGCTCTCTCCTCCTCCCTAACTCCGCCTCCTCTCCCCACTCTTTAACTCCTCAAAGTCCTCCTCAAGTTTTTCATAAACTTTCCTTTCCACATCTCTCTCTTTGGTACAATCTCGTCCCCCCCCGCCGCCCCTCGCTCGGTCACCGCACGACCGCGGCGTTCGCGCATTTCGAATTGGAGGGGGGAGGTGGTGCGGAAGGGGTGTTGGGAGCGGGAAGTTCCTGGCACGGAACCGCACAGATTACGCCGGAGGGTGGAGTGGTTGAACCTGTCTCCGATTCGTTACGAAATTGCCCACGAGGCTCCGGTATCCTTGGGCGCTCAGCGGAGGAAACGCACTCTCATCCGTGCGCGAGGGCACGCGATTCGGGAGCTCCAGCGGTCCCGGCGATCGTTGGGGTCGCGCGGGTGCGGGATGTGGTGGGACCGGTGTGTCGCGATTCGTATCGGTCGGGAGGGTCGAGGATCACTTGCGGAGACGTGGAGGAAAAAATTTCCTCGCACAGCATAGCGTTCTTTCGAGGCGAGGGTTGCGAGATGATGAGGTCTCTTTCTAACACGCAGCTGACGATAAAAATTAAAGGGAGAAACGCGTTGTGTGCGTTCAAAATTGTTGGCTGTCCTTCGACTTTTACTCGCCGGGGAACTTGAGCCAAGTGCTTCGTAAATTTTCTGTCTATCTTTCCGTGGCTTGTGCTTCTTCCACACTTCGTATTCCTCTCATATTTGGTCAGGTAAAATCACCGTGGTAATTACCATCAGAGAAGATTAGTCCTCTTGTAATGAACGAGCTGACAGCTATTTTTCAAAGGTTTTCGCGACGCAGATCAGGGCAGGATATTTTCTGTCTGAGATGATGTTTATTAAAAACCCAAAATTCGAAATCCAATCAGGATGAACACTTTCGAATTATCAATCTTAAATACTTTTAAACTTAAGTTTTTCCCGTTAAGAATGTGGCGTTCAAGTCTCCAGTTCGGTACTCACGTTGTGACGAGTTTTTTTTTCCAACTCCAAGCTCCCCATCACAGAACCTGTAATATACGATCTCACTTCAATTATTTGACCTTTCTCCCACCATTCAAGTTTACGAACTCCATGAAAGGTCAATAAATCCTCGAATCACTCGTCCTCATAACACCAACTTTCCCAATCGAGCGGCGAATTTAACGCGTCACGGATACCGCCTGTTTTTTCCCAACAACGCAGCCAAGGTCAAGCAGATATTTTGGTATTTATTTGCGTTTCAGTGCACATGTCGCTTCATCCAGAATATTTACGCTTCCAAGATCCTTATTCTTCACCGGCTAATGAATGTATAAAAATTCCCCAAACAATGGTAAAGTCTAGAATGACTATTTCAATGCTGCTTGAATATTTTTATTTTATAGTGGATTAGTTGAAAGTCTTTCTGGAAGAATTTTTATTATTGTGCTACTTAACTTATAGCCCTGGTTCTATCTTTTTCCAAGCAGAAATAAGTGAATGTTAGCATATTTTAATGCCCGTTGCAAACGTTAGACATACCTGTAGGTAGTTAATCAACTGCCAACCAATGTTTAAGTTTCCCTTTTGCTTTGCTTCACATTGGTAGATATCACAGATTAAAATTTTGGCTGTAGCTAGTTCCATATAGTTTTTCCATTTTATCACCGGTCTTTCTTTTTATCTAATGTAACCACATACTCTTCTGACAAAATGAGCTCCGACCTATAAGTATTCATTACATGCCTTTTGGCTTTTTGAGTAATTAGAGGATTGTTAAAAGATCACCCAGTTACCAGACGGGCGTGACGTGTTTTCGCTGGCAATTTGAAGCCAAATCACAGAATTTAGTGCGTTTAGGATCACAGAAAATGGCAGATACAATTAAGCACACTTCGAGCAGCCGATTTGTCCGCCTTAGCCGCCACCAGGTTTCCTCCCGAAGTCACCGAACAGGTAGCCGTTTCTTCTTTCTTGTTTCCACTTGCCCCTTTCTGTCGGGATGTCATGACCTCCGACAGCGGCATGACGCGGCCGCAGCAACTTCAAGTTTAGTCGCCGGCACCGTTGCCACGTCGCTCGGATCCTGCGCGTATCTCAAGAAAGTGAAAGCCCTCGGGAGATAGGGTGGAGACGGCGACGAACGTCGATTCCTGCGACCCAGAACAGGACTGGGGGGATGTCCAAATCCGCGAGCTCGCAGCCGTAACATTCCGCCGAAGTAGGAGAGGCGTTTTGGAGGAAAAATCTCTCGTCAATGGGTTGCCCGGAGACCACTTTCGTAATCATCCTTGGGCTCGTGAGAAGCAGCACGGGATCGAAAATAAGAGGGGAAGGCAGTGCGTGTACGTGAACGCCAGGTCCCATGTTGTGGGAGGGAACCAGTTTTATCAATGAGAAGTAAAACAAAATCGTCCTACCCCAAATAATGAAAATATTTATTTTTTGAACCTGCTTTCGTAAATTAAACGAAGTCGCCCGAAAACTTTCTTTACGACCAAGGCCAAATATTTTAGCAATGCACCCGTTATTTATACCTTATCTACTCTCATTGTCAAAATAGTCTCATTGTCCTTCCCGTGGGAAATCTCCATCATATTCTTTCCCGTAAAAGGTCGTGGTAGGTGTTTGTTATCCGTTTCATGAAAACTGAAAAGTGAGAGTCACTCATGAACTCCAACGCCAATGTCCAGTTATAAACAATTCGAAAGCGTAATCCTCTCCGACTGCTTTGTCCGAAAGAACAGTTCCATTCGACCTCCAAAAAAACTTCTTTTCGGTCCAATGGGAACTGTCCAGATTTCAGAGATGGTTTAAGTCGGCCTTTTCTCTCTCGTGTCTCTCTCTTCAAACTAGAATCGAAGCGCACGGGCGTGTCTTCCGTTTCACTTACGGAGATGGCATTTCCCTTATCCCACGCGTCTCGTATCTCACGCTGTCGAATACTCTCATCCGAGAGGTTGGCAATGTTGGCATCTTTCCTTGAGAAAAACAAGTTCTTAACGTTTCATTCCAATTTATCGAACTCTGAAAGGACCCTAACCTTGTGCTTTTTGATTGCTCGTCCACTCGCAGATATCGCTAAGGTGAAATTTTCCGTGATGGAGAGATCAACGAGCATATTCATAACGTGCTCGATCATCATAACAAATGATCTTGATTGTTGTTTTATGATGAAGCGGAGAACTGGAAACTTAATCCCTCCTTTGTAGCACATTTCAAACTCATTTATAAGCCTGATGAGAGAACACCTAATCAAAGGTATTAAAGAGGGTTCGTCAGCCGAACAGTTCTATGTTTTCAATGTACTTTTTAGCGTTTGCCACAAAATATCCGAAATTATTTCTGCTCTAAAAATTGGTCTTATTTGACATTACTTTCTCCTGGCGTTTTTCGACATTAAATATATGCGTTCAACTTTAAATTTTATTAGAGGCCCGAACCCCTTCCCTCTTATGTTATACTGGACTTTCATTTTTCTTACCTCTCGCGTGAACGATTCGCTTTTAATGAGTTCCTTTCACGAGACCCCAAACTCAGGATATCAATACTTCAGTAGTCCTGCAGTCTTCCACCCTGTCTTTGAGCAATATCTGCCAAAGTGGCAACGATGAATTTTTATCCAGCTAAATGGACCCTTCCCACAGATCCCCCCTCCATCTCTCCCATCTTCACTTCCCGCGGCCCCTCCATCACACACAAACACAGTCCCTTCACCGCTGAGAGGTCTTTCGGCCTCCCTAGAGCAGACGCCCACTCTTCCATGTCCATAGATGGAAAAAGCGGGATCACCTCTACCTCTCTCTCTCTTGAAGGAGAGAGAGAGACCCTGTGCGGTCATTGTAGCCGCACCGGCAGAGGAGTGGACGCCGACCTAGTGTGCCCCACTCTTGACGACTGGTTCCAGTGCTGATCCATGGCTGATCACCCTCTGTCCTGCATTTAGTTCACTCCCGTATCACGTCCATCGTGTTGTTTCTGCTTTCATTCACGCGAAGGTTATTCATTCTGGCAAGAAAAATACACGGAAATGATTCACTTCAGTGATACAAAGAATAAAAAATTCTCGAAAGCATTAAATACATGATTTGAAGGATTTGTCGATTTTATGGCGTATTAAAAGTGAGTAACGTGTTCCCAGGTCTTTTACTAGTCCAGATAATTTACGAGTATACTAGTAGACCTGGTGGAAGACCCGCGATAATTTCATTCAATGCTAGAATTGCGTTGAGAATATTATCAGTCATATATGTGTCATAACTGATAAATTAATATATCTTTCAAATTTAATAAATTACGTTAAATTTTTAAATTCTCTTTAAGGTATAATTAGATTCATCCATGAATAGAGGCATGGTTTTTAACCTGCTTAATTTTTGTCTCCATCGTGACATTTTCTTTCGAAAATATATCTAACTTCTCGAACTATTCTTACCTTAAATAGTCCTCAACGTAACTAAATATCAGCCTGCTGGTTACAAGTCTTTGAGGTACAGGATATCGTTCCCTTTGCCTTCAGTGGAAGGCAACTTATCATCTTTTGATGAAGCCTCGTCAATAGTATTCCTTCTTATGCCAGAGGCCTTGTGAACCTTGTGAACAATTCCTTGTAGAATATAATATTTTTGATTATTTGATTATGATACTTTCTAATGTAAAGTTATTTCGTCTCGTCTCCTGGTAGGTTCAATTCTTCCCGTCCAAGGAATCATAAAATATTTAGTGGGTCCTATTCTGACGAGTTTCTTTCCGTCGGGAGCACACCTACTATGTGCAAGGGAGTTGAGGCGTCCCTAAATGTCTCCTCAAATCCTCTGTTCCTCTCAGCCCAAAAAATCCGTCCTTGAGCGTACCTGCCCTCCATCTAGGCGAGACGAAGTACGTAAGCGTAAAAATCATAGCTCGGGCGATGGATCGCCCGCGGTGTGGAGAAGAATAGCCGTCGACGCATGCCGTGCGGAATGCGAGGCATTTCCGCCCTCTTCGGGAGTCCTTCGCAGACTCCGACGAGAAAGAGAGAGACGGTTTGTATCTCACATCTCTATCACCTTTCCCCTCCCTCCCGCCCTCTCCGTTCCACTCTCCCCCACCCCTCCTCGCTATCCTCATTCCCTCTGCTCACTCCACCTCCCTAGATAGCGCCCTCTCTCAAGCACACCTCGAAATATAGCAAATGAATGCAAGATTAATGATCCCACCCATCCTCACGGTCAAATCGATTTCCCCGCCTAAGTCGCGTGGGGTGTTTTTGTACTATAATTTTACGGTTACTTCGTAAATGCATTTCTTGGGAGATTATTAATAGTCGTCTTGAATATTTTTTCATTTGAAAGTGTTAATTTTTTTCCACCGTGAAATGCACAACCTTCCCTCCCTTTATCCTTCGGTTCCCCTTGGACTTTTCGGCAGTGTCCGCCCCGAGAGTCTTCTTTCATGCACTTTTGCATACTTCTGGTTGATCATCGATAAATAATCGTTTTTGGGTTTTTAAGGAATTTTGAAGTCTAAACTCGTTTCATGGTTTAACTGTAGACCCAAAATTCCAAATTTTTTGTTAAAATTTGTAAAATATTCGAGCAGAATGAAAGGCATTTACTCTTGGTATTAGAATCTTTTTTACCAACATGACTTAAATTTGGATTTTATTTTCAAAAAATCAGGTTATATCATTCCTTAGGAGGTGAAAATGTGTTTTTGCAAAAAATATCTACTCATTTGTGAATTAATTTTCAGACTTCGGATTGCTACAAATAATTAAATGTACGAGTACTCGTATTTGTTCCTCGGTGTTGTCAATTCTATCTAGCTTAGCGATTTCCTAAGTCTAAAGGTTGTATAAACCTTTCATTGTACGATTTGTAATCAAATACCGGCATAAAAATGAGTGTTTTCATAGACAGTATATAGTTTTAATTCCTCGTGAAGAGCGTGTAGAAAGCACAACATGACTAACCTTTCTCTCCCTCTCTGCTCCGCAGGTGAGAGCGTAGCGGACGTGAGCACTTCCTCGCCGGACAGCGCGACCGCGGCGCCACCTCACGGGATCCAGGGGTCGGGGGCGTACGAGGGCGGGGGCCACGTGGGGGCGGGCCTCTCCCCCCGCCCCCCTTCGACACCCGGCCCGACGCCCTCCAGCCCGCCGTCGACGCCGTCGTCGGCCACGGCGCCACCGCTCCCCTGCACCTCGTCCAACACGCCCACCGCCACGACCACCACGTCCACGGTCACCACGCCGTCCTCACCGCCCACCACCACCACGACGTCGATCGCCGCCTCGCCCCCCTCCGCCCCAACCACGTCCACCCCCATCCAGGCGCCCACCTCTTCCTCACCCCTCACCCCAGGGGTCGTGTGCTGCGACCCCGGTAGGCAATCCACGCCACAGCCGGTGAGGAGCGCGGCGTCACCCGCCGAGATGGGTCTCATCCACGGCGAGAGGTAAGATGATTTTATTCCTTCACCGTCCGAGTTTGTGCTTCTTTTTGGAGGTGGTATTGAGAATCGTTTGATGCGAGGATCTTTTACACATCGTCCTAAGAATTAGAAAGGTCTGCTCTAAGAAGCGGGGATCACATCACATAAATTAATGTTTTTCTTGTCTTAGAGGGTGCTAATTCCGTCAGCTGTGCTGTGCATCCCAGAAAAACCAAATTATTATACCGTCATGTAATTTTCATCATTTATCTTTTCATTCATATGTATTATGTTCTTTGTATGGCGAACATTATGCTCTGTGAAGTATTCATGACATTTAACCGCGTGAAGCGCATCATTTATACTTTCAAAAATAAGTGGTGCATATCGATATCTCTTATCGTAATATTCATCGTCTCGCCATCAGTCGATCAAAATTTCAATGCCTCGACTATTACTCGACCTATGCCCTAATTTTCAAATTTAGGATTTGAGTTTGCGTAGGACTGTTGTGAACAATTCCTATTTTCTCAGAGGCAGATTTTATCCTGCACTAAATACATATTCAGCCAGTCTCCGTTCTCAAAACATCGATTATACAGTCTTGTTGAGATTTAGTGGCTACCATCCAGAGAAAAATTCAACGCTTTTTATGTGAATAAATCGAGGTCAAATCTGCATCGGTTTCCACACAAATCTTCGAGTTTATACAAAGTCCTAATTTTGTATCTTGAACACTATTATTTAAATAGAGTAGATCATTATCATTCGAACTCGAACACCTATGATGTTTCAAGCAAGACTTCTGATGTGATACACTTTTAATGGATGCCAAAAATAGCCTGTCTTATTTTGCCAATATGGTTACTAAATGGCCGTCTGCCACTCCTCCCAAACGCTGCTCGTCCTCGGTCAAGGAATCGTGAGAGTCAAGTTCCAAGGACAACTTCTTTCGAGCGGACGGCGGCCGTCACTTCTACGTTTTTCAAGAGGCGAGTTCTCGAGTTCACTCACACGGACCAACCACCCATGGCCAGGCTAAATGCACCGATGTTCATTTATTTGTACCAGAAAAAAGGTCAAGTCCGGAATTCCTGTTACATTGCACGACTGACGAGGTTTCATTGAGGTCTAAAACTGTCCTAATTGAGGTCTAAAACCGAGTGTTTCCATTGAAGCGTCTATGTGAAGTGTTCTAAGTAATCAAGCTCCTCCGATAGAAATGTCTATTCCTACTAGCATGAAAATATTGAGTAAAAAAGTGTAAGGATTTGACAATGAGATGATATCTATTTTTTTTATTTTTGGAAAAATTAAAATTTCCATTCAGTATTTTAGAGAAAACTCCAAAAGACTTTAATTCTACTGGGGAGTTAAAGCATATTGCTTTCTCAGTATCCACGTTGCTAGAATGTACTCGTATTGTTTTATGCTTACTCTCTCTCTATCTATATATATCTTTGAAATTGACGCTCTCCGGCGATGCACAAACACACACACACATGTATGATATTATGGTTGGCCATTGATTCAAACGTTTCATTGAAAAAAATGTGTGAGTGGACACCATAGATTTTCTTTTGAATTGCTAATACTGTGAGCATTAAAATAATTTTAGAAGTTTAATGTAGAAATATTTATTGCCCACTTAATTAAGCAAGACTATTATCTCTCTGCTAATTATAATATCTCTCTTTAACGTCGTTGCCATCATACGGTGGAAAGATCAGACTAAGGCTAATGTTAAGGGTGATGGAATGATGCGAGGCTTATCTTTTGCTGGTTTCACCTTTTTCCAAAGAAAATCGCCCTATTGACACATCGGAAGACTTAAGTCCTCCCTTCAAATGTTTTAGTGGCAAGATACGTTCCACAAATTGAATCAAAAGTTAATTTGGTCTAATGCCCCCACTTATCCGACAATCTCATCACTAATTTCTACATTTGAAACATTTATTCAATCACAGATCTTATGAATTTGATTTTTTTTAATTTTTTTTCTGTGATTTATGCCAGGATTTTTAATATTTTGAACTCTCCGAGAACCTTATGAAAGTACCAAAACATTAGACTACTACAAGGTTTTGCGGCTACACAATAAATATTTCTCAAAACTTGCTCTCCTAGTTAACTACTTTTGTAACCCCGATAATACACCATTAGATATATCTAACGCTATCGGTTCTTTTTCGACACAAAATCAACAAGGGCTTTCCCAGTGTTCTTTACTTTGAGTGAGAAATGATTTCATGAGTACTCGTATGCAGAAAGACGAGAATACCAGGTACGAAGAGGTTCCACGGGAAGCAGTTCACACATTTTAAAAACTGAAACTGAAAGTAAACACTCGTTATATATGCACTGGGAATGGCCCCATTCACAAGAACTTTTTCCTTGCAGCCTTCCTCACCGCACGCACCTTGCAGCGTCTTATACCCGCTATTTTAAAACCTTAGAGTTCCATTTTTTATATCCTGAGTATCCTGGATGTTATGCCGTTGTGCGCACCATACCTGAATTGCGTGTTGCTTTCGAAACATATTAGGGGGTGCGGGGAGCTCTGATCTTCAGGGGTATCAATTACATATGTATATGCATTCATTCCTCATGTGATTTACTGTTTTCTTCATTTTCCTGCTCAATTACTCACCGCTTCATTATATGTGGTAATTGCCTCACAGATAAACTTTATGATTTGGCGCCTCTCTTGATGTCGTTAGGCTATTATTGAGTTACTTTTTTCCTTTAGATTATCGACATTATGGTAGACATTTATAGAGCTTGTAGTACTTCACACTTAATTTTTGCAGTTGTCACAGGCTTTTATTTTAATCCTTCTAAAAACTCTCTAAAAAAATTAAATGTTTGGAAAGAAAAGACGGTTTATGCACGTGGTATTGAAATTAATAGAAGGAAAATTCGGTTTTCGTCTATAAAGTTTAAGTACCTTTACGTTTGTGTTTTTAAGAATGCAGAAGTTATTCTCTCGCTGTTTCTTGCTTTCGTACATTCTACTTTCGTAATTTAGGTGTCATTATTATTTTATGGAAAAGTAAAGCCTATTTGAATCATAACTTTTACTTGACTTATCATGTGTGATAAAATGTCTCTAAGAAATCTCTTCCAAATAAAATTGGAAGTTGGATCATCTAAGTGAGGGAACACTGCATTCTTTCTCACATTAGTTTATCTTTGACCCTTGTTTCTTTTCAGTGTCTAATTATCCTTAGAGGATTTTCCGGTACGATTTATTTAGTGATCACTTTAAGAGCCACGTCACGAGAGTAAAAACCTCGACCTTTAATGGCTATTTGGCAGTCGAGATCAGACAAATTCGGTCAGCGAAAGTAGAAGGTTGAAAGTGAAAGTTTTCCACGCATACGAAAGAACCGCGTTTGCTAAACATAGGTCAACTGTGTACATGGGTTACTCTATGGCTTTTATGAGTTTTTTATACTTACCCTTTAGTTTTTGTTTTATGAGACTTGATATTCATTCTATTTGCTCTACCGCTTCCAATGGAAAATACAAAATTTAAGCCGCATAAGAACTTTACTTTATGCATCATCATGTTTACTTCTTGGGTGTCTGGGAAGCGAGCCAACATTTAAAATGTAAAAAAAAACAAATTCTTTCGACAAAAGAATGGGTTAATCATTCAAAGTTATATTTTGTGATATAAAAGTCAACATATTGGAGTTTGATAGACTTTATTCATTTATAACACTATAGCGAATTTTGACACGTGCTTAACTCACTCAATATATCTTTCTAATAAATAGTAATCATAAAATCCATAATCCTTGAATTTCTTTTCACGTGTTGTAGTTCCATGTTGGTGAAACATCTTAAAACAGTCTCATGTTTAGAAACATTCATAAAAACCGTTAGCAATATTTTTTTAACTTTTGAACTGATGCTTTTAAATGTAAGTGAATATTATACCTCATGCACCTTTAAATTTATTTTATCTCATTTTCTTTATTTAGTCTTTGTCTCAATCAAGTCATAAACTCTCTGCATTCGTTATGTTATAAATCATATGCTAATCTCTCTCTTAGGTAATACTGTGCATGACCTAAAAATTTTTAACCACCAAAAGTTGAAGGAATTAATTAGCGTCAGTAAATCGATTAACTTTGAACCAAGTATTATTTGGAAATTGACCATGTATCAATATTTCTACTTGATATGGGAATATTTGGTTGTAATTACGAAAGAAAAGGGTGTAAAAGGAATTCATTTCTACATGTGGTTTAGGGATAATAGTCCTTATTGATATAACAGTATTAAAGTAGTTAACGTAGTATGATATAAGCATGAGTAAAATCTGTTAATGTGAATAATTAAATGTGGGATTTTATATTTCTACCGTTCACAGAAAATGTGGTTCATTTTTCTCTATCTGTTTGATCCACAACTAAGCGCATAATAGGAACTGACTATTTAAAGCTTAAAAAGTAATATTTTCGATAAGAGGTTTGTGTCCCTCCCCCAAACTCTGTACTACTCCTGGGGTCTCAGATCCATATGAGTGTATACCCTGATTCTAAGATTGCTTTTCTTCCCACCACCCGCGGCAGGATGAAACCCGACGCGGAGCGGGAGCTTCCATCCCCGGTGGCGTCTCGAGGGGGCGACGGCCCGCGCGTTAAGCGTGAGAGCGAGGACAACAGCGTGTTCGACGGCGGCGGCCCCAGCCCCACTTCCTCCCCCCGGAAGGCTGAGGCGTCACCCGCACCCAGCTTCTGGACCCACCCCCCGCCCCCGTCTTCCTCCACCTGCTCCTCCTTCCCAGCCACGCCCGCCTCGCCTCTGCCCTCTCCCTCCTCTCCATCCCCCTCCACCACCACGCCCTCCTTCCGGATCAACGGGGTCAAGCCGGAGCTAATTAGTGGGGGCTACGTGAATGGCGGTGGTAAAGTCCCACCCACATCCCCATCCTCCACTTCACCTTCCTCTTCGGCCACATCCTCCGCGACGCCCACTTCCTCCTCCTCCTGTGCGGCGCCGACCTCCTCCTCCTCATCCCAGCAGCAGAGCATGCGCATGCGGGCGCCGACCGTCGTCATGGGCGAGGTCGGTGGCATCCGCACCATGGTATGGTCCCAGCCGGGGCAGAGGCCCGAGGCCTCCGCCGTCGGACCCCTCGACGACCCGCTGAGGCAGTCGGTGGCCGTTGGGGGCCTCCTGGGTCTCTCCCAGGAACCGGCCATCCGAAGGGTCGGTGGCTTTCCCGGCCACTTCCACCACCAGGGCGGAGGAGGGGGCGGGGGTGGTGGTGGGAGTGCTACGGGTGTTCCAACGGCGGTGGTGACCTCCGTCGGACACCACCACCAGCACCACCAGCAAGGTGCCAGGCACCAGGGAGCGACCACTCCCAGGTTTCCGCCGCTGAACATGGAGAGACTGTGGGCCGGCGACCTGAGCCAGCTCCCCTCCGAGGCGCTCAATCTGTCCTCACCGTGGATGGTGCCGAGGAAGGGCGGGGGTAAGGGCGAGGACATGCTGCTACTGGACGGGCCCGGGGGAGGGCAGGTAGGCGGAGTCCCGGGGGCGTCACAGGTGATACTACTGCCAGGGTCCGGGGCGACGTCCACCGTGCACTCGTCCGTGGCCACAGTGGACGACGAGGAGCAAGAGCAGCCGATGATCTGCATGATCTGTGAGGACAAGGCGACGGGCCTGCACTACGGCATCATCACGTGCGAAGGGTCAGTGTGCCTAGCGTGTCTTACATCGGACGCAAAAGCCTTCTAGGCACTGATTTCAACGTAGCCATTAATGAACATACACGATCTAGTCCATTTTATTCTTTCTACAAACTTTCTTTGTTTCCGTAATTTCCTTTTTCAACGGTTATTCTAAAATTCCATATTTTACGGTTTTCATCTTTTTTTTAATGAAAGCTAAGCAAGGGCTTCGGCTGTCAATTTATTCATAATGCTTCAATTAACTCGCCCTTATTATCTACTTCCAACAGTCGCTCATTGATGTCTCCAATCATTGGTTAGCATACTTTTTTTTTAAATCCAAGAAACTGCGGAAGATGCCGCAACAGTAAATTTTAACGGAGTCATCCGCTAATATGCATATAAGTACAATAATTTCAGATTGTAAAAATCATTCGCCTTGACCGAATTATTTTTACACTCTGAAATTGTTGCATTGCCTTTTGTTAATTAAATAGCAGTTGTTGTCACAAGTACTAAAAGCCAATCGTAATAATATTGTGGTAATCAGTTCCTATGTTTCTCATTATTTCGCCCATTCTTTTAATTATTATTAGTATCCATGGAAAATTCTTCCCCAAGTTTAAACCTTTCTTGCAATATCTTTGAACTTTATATTAATTCTTTGTTTTGCTGCTATCTCCTCCCTTTTCTTCTCTCTTCTTTATATTAGTTCTCTCTGTTTTTCGTGGTGAATAAGGTGTCAAGAAGACTGCCTCATTGGGATCAAAGACGCCTTATTTACCACGAAAAACAGAGAGAACTAATATAAATTTCAAAGATATGGTAAGAAAGGTTTAAACTTCGGGAGAATTTTCCTTGGATACTAGCATAGACATTTTTGAAGTTCAGATTCAGATACACGATAGCAAGCTTGAATGACTAGTGACTTTAATTTTGGGTTATACAAATATTTTTGTTACGAATTCAATATATGTTTTGGAATAGCAAATTCACTGTAGTAAATTTTATAGTTATATTGAGAAATACCGCTGGAAGATGGCTAGAATCAGTTCCAAGGAAATAAGTAGTTTTTCGAAATTGTATCTCAATAGAAATAATTATAAGTTACAAAGAGTGTTTTTAAAATTAGGGAATTGCCTATTTCTTTTATTCTATCTCCACATTTTTTTAATTATTGAATGTATGTTTAAGCGGTAAAAATTATTGGTGCCACTTCGTTTGAATTACAGATGCAAAGGCTTCTTCAAGCGCACAGTACAGAACCGCCGAGTTTACACTTGCGTTGCTGACGGCAATTGTGAGATAACCAAGGCCCAGCGAAATCGTTGTCAGTATTGCCGCTTCAAGAAGTGCATCGAACAAGGAATGGTTTTGCAAGGTATGGGTGTAAAAATATTTTGTATCCCTTAAAAAGCATGGAAGGCGTATGTCTACCATGCCATAGATTTAGCGGGAAATCCACTCTTATCGGTAACAATCTGGAGAGCTGTATATTTCGCAGGCCAAAAAAGTTTTCAAACTAATTCCCCTGAATTAATATTCTAATCAGTGCAGAGTTATATCATTTTTAATTGCACTATTTCCAATAAAATGAATTGCTAATCCATAATAATAATTTCGAGTGTAGACTGACTATTTTAATTCTCCGTTACAAAAATGAAGTTGTTCCCCATCATTTCTCAAGTAGGTTTTTAGTGCGTTTAGATAATATTTAAATGTAGTTGATATATTTAATCTGTGCCATATATGTAGTAATTGGTGGTTTCCTTTGATTTGTATCTAAAGCTGTGAGAGAGGACCGTATGCCAGGTGGACGCAACTCGGGTGCTGTGTATAACTTGTATAAGGTAATGTATGTTGTCATTATCTTGACTTAGTAAATTACATCCCCCAATCATATTTTGGCTGCCATTAGTTTGAGAACATTTTATATACAATGTTGGTTTACTATGCTAGAACTAATTTATATATACTGTTACAATGTAGAGTTTTAATTTAATGGTATCTGTAATTTATGTCTTAGACCCATACCTACCAGGTGACAAAATGTAAAATGAATTAACTATTTTAAAAACTGGAAAAGAGTGAATCCTTGACTACTTATCATATAGGGCTGAGTAGAGATAAATACTACCCCAAATATAAAGAAATTTCTTTGGGAAAAAATAAGCCTCTGATAATGCAGTAATCTGAAAAAATGATAACTCCCCAAACATAAGAGTTATTGACAAAGTACATTACTGCAAAGACAGGTCTATCACTGAAAACAATGCTCCCTATACATGTACATCTGAGCATAATCACATGACTAACTGTAATAGTTGTAGGTATCATGTTATGTGTTTACAATATTTTAGTTACAATTAGCAAGATAACTGCAGATAATTTATGTAGTAAATGTGACAGGAATATTTAAGCATATTAATCAAGCTCCTCTCACCTTAATACACCTAGCCTATGACTAGCCAAGCTGTTTCCCGTCAACTAATTATTAAAAGCCTTATGACATTATTAGTTACCTGAATCGTAGTAATTTTACTGTGATTCATAATTAATTGATGATTGATATCACTACTTGATTTTATGTAATGACAGCCTTCTTAACACTTTCCCTAATTCATGTAAAATTGTTACATTTTGACTAATAACTTTCCCATCCATAAAACATGACATTTCACTTTCACTGTCACATTGTGCAACTTCACCAGTCAAGAGAATTCCCCCCACCTTTCAAACTCCTCGGGCAGTGAGGCATTGGAGGGTGGAAGAGACAGTTTTCATCTTTCATAATGAGTTCATTGCCCTGAAGAAAAAGTGGGAAAGGGAAATCTGTGTTTGATCATGGAGCATGAAATGCTAGTGGAAAAGGGAGAGTATGGTGGGGAGTTTTGCCACAGCATGGAAGAGGGGAAGGAATTAAGGTCATGGGAGTGACTTTCTCTTGGGCCAATGAAGTGAAAGTGGAGGTTGGGTGGTTGGGATTAGGGGCTAACCAGGAAGCAAGATCACCAAGTGCCAAGGAAGGCATTCAGCATTTATATGTTGAGGTCACTTATACCCACAAAACAAAAACTTTCTATTTTTAGTGCAGATTTGCTGGTTTTGCACCATTTGGCACATATGTTCACACCATCCCTCCCCAGGTAAACTTCTTTTTAATGTTTGAAATATCAACTTCTTTTGGAGATTAAAAATTAAGCATTTTTTTGTGTGAGGAATGATTTTACGAAAAATATTGTTTTTATTGGGTGGTCTTGCATGTGTGGTAGTAGACACCAAGGATGCCATGACGTTGTATTTTTATTTTATATATATTTCCAAACTTAGTAGCATTATTTTGGATTTTAATTCCTATTTTCATTATTTTGCAATCTGATTTAATATTGTAATGTGGCAGTTTAAAAACCATCTACAAAAGCTTTCCAGTGTTTACTTTTTTCCTTATTAAATTCATAGTTATGAAATCCAAAACAACTGCCCAAATAGTAAGTAGTCATACCAGAATGTTTATTATCATAAGACATTGAAGAACTTTTAGTTAATTAATCTCCAATATTTCAATAGTTTAGTATGGATATAATGATCATTAAGTCATTCAACTATACAATGAATCAGAAAATACATAATGCTAGTTATTTTATAATAAAATATTTTCCCTTAGTGTTAATTTAACTTTAAATTTCCTTTTTAGTAAAAATACTCTGATGATAAATTTTCACCCTTCTCATTTGTAGTTCACCATTGATCCAGAATGGCTAAAGGGCTTAAACATGCAAAATACTAATTTCCAAAAAAAGTACTAAATGTGACAACTACTTGAATGAAACTATTACTTATGATGATTTATGAGTAGATGACAAGTAAAATCACATGTTTGTAAAGTAATGTCTAAAAAGTTAACAATTTCCAAAATGTAATGATAATTATAAATTTGAATAATTATGCTTAGCGTCTGGGAATCTTTATTTGTAACAAATTCCATTATTTCCAGGTTAAATATAAGAAGCATAAGAAAACAGGAGGGAAGAATGGGCAGGTGAAGTCTGAGAAAGGAAATGTCACTGCCACTACTGCTGCAGTAGTGACTGCAGCCAGCCTGCAGCAGCAACACCAACAGCAGCAGCACCAGCAGCAGCAGAAGTCAATGTTGCTCATGTCCGGAAGCACGAATCCTGTGGGTGGGGGTGGCAACCCTGGCCTCCCATCATCTGTGCAAACCACAGTGATGGGGACCACGGGAGTGGGTCTTACTCCAATGCCATCAACTCCAACCACACTCTCATCCTCATCCTCCTCCTCATCCTCCTCATCCTCCTCTTCCTCATCATCTATCTCAGCCACATCTCCACAAGAACACCTTCCGAATGGTCCACAGCACCACATGCACCAACATTACCACTACCTCCAGCAACAACAACAGCAGCAGCAACAACAGCAACAGCAGCAGCAAAGCCAGCAACAGCAGCAGACGCACCTACACCAAGGGGCTGGGACCAATGTTGGAACCACACAGGTGGGTTTTTATTTATCCAATGAGACTGCAAATACTTTTATGGCATTTGTAAAGAAAAAGATAGTGAGTTAACACTTACTGTAAAAAGTGTTGGCCACAGAGATAAAGTGAGCAGGGAAAAAGATGTTAGTTGTTTTTTAACCTAGCTTTTTTATGTTATCTTCAAATTACAATTACAGTTTATTTATTTGTGATACTGAAAGAGGACTCTACGACATTATGAAGCATAAGCAATTCAAAGTTAAGCTAAATTTCTCAGACATGCATTAAGTCCAGTTTAAATTTTCTTCTCAATTGATTGTCATTGTTATTGTTTATTTCATGCTTTGAAAATTTAGTTTTTTAATCTAATTTGACAACTTCATCATACATTAATAATTATAACATTTAAATAGAGTTTTTGTTATAGATATATATTTTTTTGCAATAAAATCCTAAACTTCATTTAGGATAATAATGTATCTTTGTTCTGAACTTTTCATAAATCTTTTATATTAATTACATGCATACAAAATTACCTACTTGCGTATGCTATTACCAGCTGGTTTCTATCAAAAAGTGATTACTTTTGTGACGATATTTATAGCCTGAAATTGCATGTCATTAAGAAGGCAATTATCTTCTCATGTATTCCATTGTTTCATCTACAAATTTTCCACTGCTTATTAATGGCAATAGTTATATGTTTGTTTCTTACTGAATTATTTGCCTTTGTATCTCCAAAGGTTATGCCACCACCTTCATCACCTCACCATCAACACCCTCAACAGCAGCCACAGCAGATTCAACCACCGCAAACAATGCAGCAGCAGCAGCAATCACAGCCTTCTCCTCATCATTTGGTGAATGGCCAAATCCTAAAGACAGCTCTAACCAATCCCAGTGAGGTGAGTAGGGTGTTTTATTAATAAATCTAATTTTGAGAGACATCTAAAGTAATTAGTCACTCTGAAAATTTTAATATCAGATTTATATTGTTTATTTTTTGCCAGTTTTTGAATTCAACTCCAAATTTAATAACAACTAAAATTGGTTAAACTGGAAATATTTTCTTCCATGATTTTTTTATAGGTTATCCACCTTAGACAGAGACTGGATCATGCAGTTGTAAGCTCATCACGGGATAGGGCAGCTCCTCCATTTGAAGCTATGATTCAGACTTTGTGTGACTGTGATGAATTTCAAGATATTGCTACTCTGAGGGTAAGAACCTAATTGTAATTGCACTTGCATCAAACCTCAATTACAGGTTTGCTAGAAATTTTTTTCGTGGGTTAATGGTTTTTATTATCATGATAAAATATATCATGCAGTGTAATAAAAATTTAGGTACTATATGATTTAGAATGCAGTATTTTTCAAAAAAGCAGGAGATAATATAAGTGGGAGACCAATAGGTTACTTAAATTTCTCATTAATCAAGTTTGGCACAAGAAACATTTCTATAATACAACTAAAAGCTAAGTATGCATTAGTTTTTTAACTGTTGCAAGTGTAGGTATTTATTGAAGAGTATGCATGTATATCTGAAGTATTGACTAAATTTTGCACCTACCTTACAATGCAACAATTTCAGAGTGTGCAGTTTCTTGGAATTTATACCTACCTGTTGAAAAATTGCATTGATGTCATTAATCTATTTTAAGATTTTACCCTAATATTCATTCCTTTGACTTCACTACTACATGGCTTTGTCAGTGGAATGTATAAAATGGGATATTGTTTGGGGAGAATTGAGTCATAAACACTTCCAAATTATTGATAATTTAAAAACTTCAAACATCACAATTGAGCTTAATATTGATGTAAATATTGTGAAAAAAGTCTTCTGATCATAAGGGTTTACATGATGATGATTTTGTCATGCTGAAATTGGCAGTCTAATCTGTATGCAAGCATGGCAATTCCTTGTTACTTGAAGTTGGATTGATGTTTAGTTATAAGTACAACAGTGACAATCTTACAGCTATTTGGCAGACTGACAAATCAATCATGTATTTTTACTAATTAATCTTTTTTATTTTTTTTAGAATCTGGATGAGCTTCTAGATCACAAATCAGACCTATCAGAAAAGCTCTGTCAAATAGGAGATTCAATTGTCTACAAACTAGTGCAGTGGACAAAGCGTCTTCCATTTTACTTGGAGCTTCCTGTAGAAGTAAGTTTAGTATTCCTGTATGAAATACTTATGTTAATTTGGTGCTTTTCTCATAAAATAACTGTTTTATTTAAAAGTTTTAACTGATTAACCTACTATTCTATCAGGATATAGACTATTTCCCTAAGATAATATGTCTAAATAAGAGCTATTTGAATATGTAATTCAAAATTTGTAACTCTTTCAGGTTCATACAAGACTTTTAACTCACAAATGGCATGAACTTCTTGTCCTTACAACATCTGCATACAAAGCCATCCATGGTTCACATAAAGTTGAGAGTGGAGAAATTACTGAAGCAGATTTTCCTCAAGAGGTGAGAAACAGAACCAGAAAGAAGTCATTTCATTTTCCCAAGACTTTTAAGTATGCATATCCTCCAGAGATTAAATTAGAATTCACAATTTTCCTTTGTTATTCAGATGTAGAATACTAATTCATATGATTTGAAATCAAGAGATCAAGTAAAAATTACTGCAACACGTGAAGAGCATTCCAAAAAATGAAAGTATCACAGCATACAGTACAAGTAGATGTAGCTTGACATGAATAATGTCACAACCTCAATTTGGAATATGAAATATTGTACTCAGTTATTTTGTCTGTTATGTGTTTAATATCTTTAAACCTTATAAAATGCAGCAATATCAAAATTAATGGGTACCTATGGGTAATCACTTTCTCTATGAATGTTCCATCAGACTTTTACTAATGGACACTTTGGGCGAGGTAAATATCTTGATGCAAATTCATTTAAGCTGTTGATGTGTGAATCAGCTGGTAAAATGCATGGAAATGGAGCTAGCAACTACATGCATACCAGAATCAACTCTCAAATAACTCTATCATCTTGAACTTCAGGTGTCAAATAACCTGTGTACCTTGCAAGCCTGTCTCCGATCAATGATGGGTCGTCCAATCACATTGGATCAATTAAGGCAAGATGTGGGCCTCATGGTGGAAAGAATTACCCATGTGACACTTGCCTTCCGCCGAATCAGACTGAGGATGGAAGAATATGTTTGCCTCAAAGTCATCACCATGTTGAATCAAGGTATGTTATCATTGCTTAAATAATGTTATGTAATCTGTCTCTTAAGAATCTGCATAAAAATCACAGCCTTTCTCAATGCTTCATAATTTATTCATGTGGGATCCTAATTTATAGTTTCACAGAGAAGGTTAACCCAATTGTTTGACCATTTCTTAATATTCCCTTTCAAATTTCCACGAAGATAAACCAATACACAAGAAATTACTCAATTGTGACTCTGAAAAATCTAAAATTAATTTTCCATGATTAGCATTCTTCCTATTTATTAACCCAAACCCTGCATACTCTGGACGTTTATGAAGTCTGGACCAGTCTTCAATTTAAGACTTAAATAACCATACTCTGTCACCAATATTTGGACTAACATATTTTCATTTAATTCTTAATTAAATTAGTCACTAGGGCTGTTTATGTACTTATTGACATATAATGTTGTTCATAATAGCAAATTAGAACAATATTGTTATTAAAAAGGAGATATGTTTTTTGCACCTTGGACTCAATAAATAATCAGCACCTATATTTTACTTTGAGTCAATTTAGTCCATAAAGGTAATCATATTTTACTCTAGTATACATTATTTAGATGAGTTTTAAAGCATTTTTGCCATTCTGGTGCTTCACATAATTAATATTTCTACCCTTTTGCTGTAAATGTATGTAAGAGGAGGAAAGTAGACCAAAATAGTGGCAAGGAGGGGTGGAAGAAGGAATGAGAGGGTTAATGCCACATTATCATGTAGCTTTAACAGCATTTGTCCATTTTCCTTCCAAGTGGGTTAGTACTAATTGGAGATAGAAGAGAACATTGTCAAAGCTTATATTGGTAGGTCAAGAGTAGATGGGATATAGGAAACATGAGGTGAAGTGTTGGGAGTATCACAGGGCATGATGTTGTATTTGGGATAGTGGGATGTGTGCAATTAGTATCCTCCTTTGTATGTATGGAACATCAGTCATAAAGTTATGGCAATTTGGAAGAGCAATAAATATGTGCATATTTCAAACCAAATTCCTCCTATATTAGTCTATAAACATCTTTTGTGCTCATTGGTTCCAGTATACATCAAAAACATAATGTTAAAACTTGAGTACAAATTATAATAATGATAGCTCATTAAATCCAGGCTGTGTTAAATATTCTTGTCAAATTATTTAGTTTAACGAAGTTGTAGATTAAATAGAAACATAATTACTTTCTCCAAGTGTTGTCTACATCAGCACACTTTAACCTGGAGCCAGGTAAAGTTAATTTTAGTAAAATAATCATTGATATTCAAGGGATGTTAATTAAAAATGTCAATGTGTTTTAATCCCATTGCTCATAATGACATTAATTACAGGACGAGGCGGTTCAAGAGAACTTGAAATGATTCAGGAGAGGTACATGGCTTGCCTCCGTAGTTACACTGATCACCATTTCCCACAGCAGCCAACTCGTTACCATGAACTTCTACTCAGACTGCCTGAGGTAGGTTCTACTTACCAATATTGATTTAAACTTAAAAATTAGTGCAGTATATAATGTGCATTAGTGAAAGATGTACACTTTACCTTCCACTACTACATGGACTATTATTTTCCCTGAAGGCATTGTGTATATGCTTCCAATGATCAGTTGTCAGAGAGTTCACACTTTTTCATGCCTCATTGGGGCCCAAGTGGCTACAAAACTAATTATGAAATTATGACATGAAAACAAGGTATAATGGTTTGTTTTTCTGAAAAAATGTTGTCTAATGTTCACTTATTTTTATTCCCTTAATGACTAAATATTTCTGAGACATTTATACCTCCAATCATACATAAGGGATAGGTTAAGAGAATTGATTGAAGAGAGTGTTTATTCATCATAATACAAAAAGTCTCTTTGGATAATTATGGATATAGATATAGCTATTTAGTGACCCAACTGCTATGAGTTGGTGAAAAAGTGAATGACTTCAGGCTTCTGGGAGGAGGTCACGCTATATATTTTGTTATGTGACTAGTTAAGGTGAGAACATGATCGGAGGCATTAATAAATTAATGGGATATTAGCATTTTTTGTATAGTTATTTTTCCATTCCATATTTTTTCTGTAAGCATACATACTAAAAAATAGTTACTTTACATTTTTCATATGATTACAAATAGGCATCTACATGTGATATTGCACATTTTATTGAACTACGTAACAGCAAAATGGCATAGCTATTCTTTTTCTTAGTAAAAGCTTAGTACACATTTTGATTTTATGTAGTTCTATTTGCAAGCTTTTTGTTTTCACTCTGCCTAATTTCAGTTGCTATACATGCCAAAACAAAAATATTTAAATAATAATTGAGAGATTCAGAGCAATCAAGGCATATAGGTCATCATAGAGATAGATCTATAATAAAGAGGTAAAAAGGATAGAAGATTGAATCATTCTCTAAATGCCTCAAGTGAACCTTTAGGTGACCCTTAATGTGTAACTTAATGTATTATTGTTTTCCCTCCTGGAAATTCCCTCCAATAAATTTCAAATCCTTAAAATAATTACATATTTCACTAGCACATTTCCAGAGGAGTGTAATTTTAAATTTATCTTTAGAACCCAGAGAAATTAAAAAATGTAGCATTTCCAAGGAAATTTACATGTGTTTGCTGCAATGGCCCAGTGTTTAAATATTATGTGTGATGAACTTAACTTTTCTGATGTCATTTCTCTAGGTTCAATCAGCAGCTGCACTGCTTCTTGAAAGCAAGATGTTCTACGTTCCGTTCCTTCTCAACTCAGCCATTCAGAGGTAGTACTTGCCGTCACGGGCATCGTGCCACAAGCAGACGCTCCCGTTCCTCCTCTATTTGGTGGCTGACAAAACCCTCTGCAGCATCCCTTGAGAGTTGTGGAAGAGGCTGGCACTCATCTGATGGATGGCAGGAAAATGGCATCACTGTAGATCCCTTCCAGTAGCGGCAAAGATAGGTCATTGACCAAATTGTTGAGACAAGGGCTTTGGTGAAAAACCCATCAGTGTGTCTCTCTCTGTCTGAAGGTAAGTTTGGTGTATGCTCTGAGGGCATGCTCCAACTTTCTTCACAACGTTGCAGCTGGGACATTGGCCATGAAATTCCTTATCCAGATTTGCATATGATGTGCAAGAAACTGCAAAGACATTAGGGGAAAGTGTCTGTTTCATTGTCATGGCTGCAGATGGGGTTGGGTGTCAGTGTTGAACACCAGTGATATTTTTTGCTGTTGTAAATTTGTTTTCAAGAGGTGAAAGACTCATGGGGTTTTCCTGAGTCTTTCGTGTATATAACAGACTTGTGAGTTACTTCCTCAGGATGATGGACTGTGGAAGAAGTTACCCTGTGAGACATATTTAATGCTGTTGGAATTTGTTTCATACAGCTTGTCTCCAAATTCTCGCAGTTGTTGCTTCAACAAGAGTTGACAGCACTGCAGTGTTCATTACCGCCTGGCATAAAGCTTTGATTAGCCTAGCTCAGGAACAATAGTTACCATTTACATTGAATCAGAGTGACCGTCTTATATCAGTCTAGGAAATATTTTCCACTGTGTTACATTTAATGAGAATGGGCAAGAAGGGTTAAAAATGTTCCAAAAACACAAACGGTGGTTTAGTGTTACCCACACTTTATTCTTCATGTATGCAATGGAAATAATTCATATTTTGTAACTAGCTTTCTGTGAAATGTGTTTGGTAATATAGGAATACATTTCCTAGGACAATATACCGAGATTCATCGTGCAAAGCAAATGAGATGACTCTTAGTAGGTGAGGATGTCAGGTGATGACAGCATTGTTTGCCCTCAAGCTACAATGCAGTAGTCAATATGGTGATGTACAGGCAATGGCTGCAAAGTATTGCTCTTAAAGGGAGTGGTGTGGATGAGATTACACGGGGGGAAAAGGCAATGGGGAAGTTGACATGCACCCATGGCACATTTTTGAGAAATGTTTGGTACAGTTTCCTCAACTGCCTTAGTATAATGGTTGGCCATGAAACAAGACTTGCCACAAGGAGACTGCTCTAAAAGGAGGCCACAAACCATGTGGAGAGGACCAAAACAAGGCTGAAGAAGGCTCTAAAGCAAGCATGCATTGAATCCTTTACAAAACATGAGGATATTGCTCAACTTGCTAAATGCCCATCTCATATTTACACACGATTTCTTTGCCCAAAGTCATTTCTTGCTCTGAAGTATATTGAGTTTCACTTCATTTTTACTGCATTCCCCTTTTGTACACTAATGCTTTCACTTGTAATGATGGATAAAAGTATTTGTAATGGCAGGTGGTTGAAAACAGTCACAATTGAAATTTTCAGTTAAAAGGATATTTAAATTATATTCTTTTCTGTCTACCAAAGGGAGGTGAACAAATAAGTATTTAAAATCTTCACTGGGGCAATCATCTGTGTGGAGCCTGTCTTAAAAGATGTCTGATTGTTGTTATTTGGTGAAAGAAATATCTCTATCACTAGATGTTGAGTTTGATGCATTTTTAAATGAAATTAATTCTATTATGCATCATGAGAGTTATATTTTTTGTACAAAATTTCAACAAACTCATTTTATAAAATGCATGTAATAAGCATTTCTCTAGGAACTTCATGCTTTTTGCCTCACTTCTTATTTCAAAGTCCATTTTTTAAGTGAAAGCATACCAAACAGCTTGACTGCCATGTGGGTATCCTCCACCACTTGTGTCGACTTCCAAATCCTTTGCACTTGCTCTCACATTAGCATGAAACAGGGACTTTCCCCATAATGCCCACTGCTCAACCAAGGCCACAGTTACCATAGCAAACGTATGTGTGCGCGAGTGTTATACATGTGTTCTCCCTTGCCCATTGATGACAAAGTTTGTTCCTTTACTGGCAGCATATTTTTTTATTTTGCTTGCCCCTCTTAACATTGCCCTGAAATGTTCACTACACAGCCCCTGACACAAGATAACAGAGAATTCGCGGATCACTTTGGGATTTGGTTTTCCATTCCCTTCTCCTCCAGCTATTGTTTGCTTGAGGCAGACATGAACATAAAAAGTAAAAAAGTAGGTTCAAGAATAAAACCATGATCTCCATGTTCTCTGTCCTTTGTATATTTGCCTGTTTTTGTTTTCATGTTTGTGTGTTTGAGAGATAAAAAGCGCCTGGAATTTTTTTGTGAATACAAGTGTTGGACATTGTATAAAGTTGCAATTTTCTCGTGGAGTTAATTGTAAAAGAATATATCAGAGTGTGAAACACTGTGAAGTTTGTGAATTTCAAAAGAAAAGAATTTGCATAAAGAGGCAATTTTTAAGAATGTGTAAAAATATTATATTGCATGTTTGTTGTCAGTATTGTCAGAGAATTTATATACATATTATATATATATATATTATATCTATATGATGATGAGATTTATGATGGCCGAAAAATTACTGGGTCAATGGAAAAACCCATAAAAACTTCCTCGCCAAAAGCTTGGATTTCCTTGACTACGGCAAGCCTTTGAATTGACTTATGACATGACTGTTTGCTTAAGAAAAGGAACCTGTACAGAAAAAAGTTGATAAAAAATAGTTATGAATGTGTAAGTTACCTCCCATGTTGTCTTAGACAAGGGACTCTCTAAGGAATGACTCTGACTCATTGGAATGAGGGAGAGAGAAACATGAGCTCTTGAAGCTGCTGCACCTTTTGCGATATTTTATGTACTACTGGGCAAAAATTTTTAGCTAAGCATCTCAACCCTCCTTTACTTTTTTAAGGTTCCATGCTATATGAGCTCACCCATACTTACTTTAATTTAGTAGGCATGGTTACTTCCAACATACCTAAAATTTTAACTCTTGAAATTCTTCCTATCATTCATTTGCATTTTCTTATCATAAAACATTCTACTTTCCATTCTGGTATCCACTAAGACAATGCCATTACTCCTGTATATATTCAATTAATTTTGGGTAATGAGACGTGAAGATAAAGAAAGTTTGCAGACACATCATTTAGATGAGTTTTCAATGAATTTTAATTATTATTAGATTTATTTTTTTCATGCATTCTTTCTTTGAAAAATACTTTTCATTCATCTTTGCCTATAATGTGGCAGATGACTGAGGGATCTAATGATTTTAACACTGTGAGCAAAGGAATTTTGAGTATGTCATTGTTTCATTGCATTTAATGCAACTAAATTTTACTTGCAAATTTAATTTTCAATAGGATAACGAGCATGAATTTCAGCCAAAGTGTACATGAAAAGTATGTTTTTGTAGATCATGATGGAAATTCTATTTTGGACCCTAACAGTTTTCAACATTTGACATGGTCCATGACTTCTTACTGCACTGAATTAATTTTTCAGTGGATAGACTATTTCAATTCTTGAAACACTGATAGTATTTCTTTGTTATGTGAATTATGGTTGCACTTAAAATATGTTTGGCTACTTTATTTTCACTTTGTTACCAAAAGTTCCAGATGGGGCCATACTACTTGAGGCATTGTCCTTTGAAATGTTCATGGTGGAGGCTGTTTCCATTATTTTCACTTCTTCAGCTATCCTTTCTAATAAATATGTCCTTTGTATTTGAAGACTGACTTATTACCCAGAGGGAGCATGGGGGATATTCACACCTGGGGTGCAGGCTGTAAACTTTTGGAAAATAAGGCAAATGTCAGAACTGTGAAGGATTTAAAATAGTCTGAAATGTAAGTTAATTAGAAGGGGATGGGGTGTTTCATCTTAATAGTGGTGCAATACGAATTATATGTTCATAAAAGATTATTATGAAAAGAGTATCTTGCACCATTTTGACTGCAAATAGAGACTAATCAAGCTCATGTTTGATGCCTTGTTCGTAGTCTCTCTTGATTCTTCTTTTTTATACACACACATTATGAGTACCCAACCCTACATTTTGAGGAAACATTTTATTCAATAAGTACGTTGTGCTATTTTGTCTGGAAATGCACGTACTCTATCACAGGAGAGATAGTGATATTTAAAAGCAAAAAAATAGATAAAAAACTGAAATCAAGAAGACTGTTCATGAATAATCCTGGGCTGGCCATTGCCTGGGTGAGCGCATCTGATTGTAACCCTTCCCCTTCACTTTTTTAAGTCCATCTTTTACAATGAAAAGCTCTTTTAGCCATGATTCCAAGGCTTGTGGTAGAGATGTGGTGTAGTTAATAAAACTTGATGTCATGTGATTTTTCTAAGAGACAAGTATTTGTCCTACAATTCCAAGCAATGACTGACTGACACAATTATACTTAAAATAAATGGTCCCCTGTTCACCATGCTCCCAATCCATTTCATAAACTGCATTGACAACCACCTACCAATACGTAAAAATCTACAAAAAGTTATTTGTAATTATTATACTGTGAATGAGAGGGAGGGAGAGTGAGAGAAAGATAACCTCTTTAAAAATTATCACTTTCTGGTTGTTAAGTTTTTTCTGTGTTAGGGGGGGCTCTGAAGTCTGTAGTGTTTGTAGAAAATGAAACCTTGTAAGGATTAAAAAAAAGTTGATGCTTGTGTATTTAAAATAAAATCCATAAGTAGGTCAATGTTCTCCTCTTTTCATTTGCTAAATTCTCTGGGATCTTCTGTTTCCATTCTTCCTTTAAACTTTTAAACTATGGTTGGCTCTGGTTTCTTCTTAAGACATAATAAATAAAACTGGGAAAAATATATTTTCCTACCCAAAGCTATAAATAGCCATGGTATTGTTACATGCTTAACAGTGTATGCCATTGAACACTTTGGAGGCCAGTACAAATGGACACCAACAACATATATACAATGAAATCAAGCACAATGTAACAGCCGTGATGTATAGATATTCTTAACTGTGTATTCCATTTAAAACTTTGGAGACCAATATAATTGAACCCCCACAGTTTATGTTGACTGCTATTATTTTGGCTTTGATCTTTAGTTGCATACTGCAACATCAAACATAATGAGATATGATTAATGAGGTACGAACTCTTGGTAAGACACATAATAACAGCAATATAGACATGTAATAAAGATTACAATGACTCATTCATATAAATGCAAAGTTTCCACCTAGAAAGGGAGCCAAATATATGAAGAATGAGTCAGGCTTGGTCAATATGCAGATTCATAAACCTTATATAGCTGAGGGCTAAAAACCTGAGCTCTGTCTCCAAAGTGTATGATTTTCAAAAGATTTTTTTTCAACTTGTATGAGTCATTATATACAAAAAACTAATGCAGTACTTTGCTTTACATTAATCAATTTTAGAAATATACTTACACATTATTGCTAACATCATTGCTATAATTAAGAAAATTAAAAACTAAATACTTATTGCTAGTAATTTACAAGTATTTACATACATACAATTTCATAGTTCTTACTTAATTAACTGTCCATTAAATTAAATACATTCATCCTTCATTTGTATACTCTTTTGCAAGTTTAATAATTTTTTTGAGGTTATGCTTTGACACAAGTTAATTTTTCAAGTCTCATCATTTGGTGAAGATTATATTTATCTATGTACAATCTTTGGAAAAGAAAACTGTAGTCAAAATCATATTCCAATTCACAGATTTACATGTTGTGGGGTTTCTCACTTAAATAAAATAAAAATAAATACGATAGGAGGAATGAATGTATGTATAGGCATGAAAAATATAAGGGTGATTATCAGTCGCAAATTACTTATTTAGCTGTCCTTTTAGTGAAACACATTCTTCTTTTACTGTGATAACAACTTTTATGTCCTTCAGTATGCAGTTATACATACTCATTCAAAGTAAAGCTCATCAATGCATTCAACCACGATCATCTATGCAATAACTAACTAAGAAAAACAATAATGGTATCCTGAGTCAAGCCAAGAATCTTCAGAAGAATCAACATCAGCTTGAACATGTGATCTTAAGGTCAGTAATTGAATTCTGCATCAATAATGCTGCCTTCAAAGATCATCATACGTCTTCATCAGGTAAAATTATTAAGAACAAGTCATACAATTCGAAAATTTTGAATTTTGATGGACCAAATTTTACCAATACAGTGTTCACAAATATAGTAATAACACTAGCTAACTATTCAAGGATTAATCATTGGACCTACCAACAGTGTCAAATATAAAATACAAGTTCCTATGCTACCACCAAATGGTCTCTTTTAATTATAGGACGATTAATCTACTTTGAGCAGAGTTTCCATACAGTTTTACTGAGTGTGGGCTTTATTTATAAACTATTGGTGACAATATTAATAGGACTCAAGTGTACCTATAAGTAATATGATCTCAATATTTGTGTCATGAGAACACATAAAATTATTCATTCGATTATTTTCGAGTATTTTTGGATTGAGATATTATGAACAAATCCAAATAAAATTCATTGCAAAATAAAATTTTCAACATACATAATCTCGAAAATTACTTAATGGCGATTTCTCCAGGAGAAACATTGTGTACAATAAAATAATTAGATTGAAATCCAAGTCCAAAAAATATTGAGAAAATAAAAGAGTGTTTGGGTTTTGGCTGGGTCCTCAAGGAGTCGAAAAAGCGGAAGCAGTGACTCAATCCACTACACTCCGCGAACCAGGTCGAATCCACGACATTCCGTTTCGAATATACCGCTTCTTGCTTACGTCATTGTGATGGGGCGATTCTGCGGTAGAATTTGGAATCATTTTCAAGGCGAAACCTTAACCCTTTGGGCCCTTTTCCACCCACCGCTTGAATCGCACGAAACACGGTACCTCTTGAACTCGAATTTCGCACGAAAACGTGGTCGGCTGGCCTGTTCAAGGTCAGATATGGGGAAATCCGCCGAGCGAGAACTCCTTGAAGGTCACCTAAAGTCACTTCAAGGGTACTGAAATGGCACCAAGGAGAGTCAACAGGGCCCCAGAAGTCATTGCCCAATATTACCCCGTTGATCAATAATAAGCTAAGAATGGAGTATCCATGGATTATTGTCGCATAGTAAATTGTTGTTAGCTCCTGTGTTTTTCAACTGATACAAAAACTGTGAAATGCATTATTGCTTACGTTTTTTTCCCTCCAAATAAGATCAATAGATTGCCATCAATTTTATTTGTAATCCTTGAAAAGCTCAACTATGCTAAGAAATCACACAACTTTGTTAATTCTGATCGCAGAACTTCATTTCAAAGACTGGCATGATCTGTGTAATGATTGCATTGCGATTATGTAATAAATCAGACGCATTTTGGAGTCACGGAAATTTTGGAAATTCTTTTGCGCTCGGACGGGAAGGAACCGCTGAGCTCCTCGGCGACCGGCGCAGCACGGCAGGAGCGCATGCGACTAAGCGATACGAGTTGTGCGACGCTTATATGTACATAGCCCCTAACGGAAAATCTTCGTCTGCAATAAAACTATGCGACTTCATTCACGAATCCCCGACTCTAGACTGTGGACCAATGTGCTCCTATGCCTTCTATTGAGCACAACAGGGTCATAAAAATTCCGTCGACTGACTCCTGCGAAGCGAACACGTTTAAAGTTAACTGCAATTTTAGAATAACATTATACTGAAGTCTGAAAGTATATTCTAATGCTACCAAAGCAAACAGAACCATTTACTAAGACAACGTAAATTTATGCCAACATTGTGGAGGTTTCCGGCCGCAATTAGTGACTTTTCAGTGCACCAGCAGGAGTCTTTAAATCAGTAACGGACTCAGTCCCAGTAAGTGTGACCAGCAGGTCTTTGCTGCTGTTGGTCATATTCAAATGAAGAATTTAACTTGAATATGCCGATACTACGATCCAACCTCGGTATTTATCACGCTGTGACCGCATACAGCATTGTGTACGTGCCTTAACTTTTTTATTACGGGACGTAGAAATTCATTTCAAAGACGACCGTACTTCAAACGATGAGTACAAAACCATCCTGTTGGCAACGGTAATTCGCGGTTAACACCATAAATTCTGAAATTTCGATTACGCTGGGACGTGAAAGCGCGGAGAGGCGATTAGCGGGCAACGCTTCACGCTTGCATTTCACGCATGCCAAGTCACCACCGTTCTCCTCCAGTTCTATATGCCTTTGGTCGAATGTGAAAATATTTACGAGGTATAACTTTATTATTAGTACAAAAATTCAAAGAAATTGCGGGAGCTGCCGCAATAGTAACTTTTAACGGAGTAATATGCTAATATGCATTTCAAAGCAACAATTTCATAGTGTAAAAATCATTCATCCCGATCAAGGCGAATGATTTTTACACTCTGAAATTGTTGCATTGAACTTTATTATTATTATTGATCGTATATATTTTCTAGAAAGATGACCGTGATTTACATAATTCACAGTGCACGATAATGTGGTCACTAATATCCACATCGGTGCCAGAACAGCACCATGAAATAGTGATGTCAAGTACGGTTGTAGGTTGACAAATTATATAATTTTTCCACAAACCAGTGTCCTTTACCGACTTGTGAAGCCCTTAGCTTTTGTAGTATTGGAATAAACTTTCAGACTTCAGCCTAATATGGTTCTGAAATTGCAATTAACTTTAAACATGGTTGCTTAGTAAGAGTCACCATTGTAAATAGATTTTTTATGATCCTGTTGGGCTTAATAGTAGGTATAGAAACACATTGGTCCGATGTCTTCATTAACTTAAATATCATATAACTTGGTCGTGGAAAAGGATGAAAAAGAAAAAATGAACAGCAGGGAAAACAATTAAGGAAGTGTTAGCCATGGTGTGGTAGGAGATGTGACTGTTGGGAGAAATCCAAAGGAAGCAGAGCATTTTAATCAGCAATGAAGAATATGATAGAAGGGAGAATGTTAGGCAAAAGAGGAAGAGGCAAGAATAGGATAAGGATGTTGGACAGAATGAAGAGTGGTAAGAAGTATGAGGAATTGAAGACCATACAGTCTGTTTTTTTTTATGAACTAAAACTGGTTTGATAAATTCTTCCACCAAATCCCTCTGTTATAAATTCTACGAAGCAGTCCATAAAAATTCTTCCATCTTTTCCCAAACTATTTAAGTAGTTCCACAGGAATGCTGTCTACCCCCACTGCATTACTTTATATCGATTCCCTTAATGGCCTTGTAATCTTGCCATCAAGTAAGATCGGAACTAAGCTATCCACATCTATCTCGTATTCTCTAACCTTGCTGGCCTAAGTTCTTAACCATAGAGTTTTTCAATATATTTCTTCTATATCCCTTTGATCATGCATAGTGCACAAATTTCACCCTTCCTCTGTAAACTTTCCATATTCTTGCACTATGTCTCCACCATGCTTTTCTCTATTTTTTACCCTTCATTTTGCTATTTAACTCTACTCTTCCTAACTCAATATATATTTTTCCATTTACTCCTCTCATCTATCTTTCTAATCATTTCATCCATGGTTTCATCGTCTTTCTCATGTATTTTCCTTGGCAGCTTTCAATGCCCTTTTTTCGATATGTTACAATTCTTCCTCTCTTTCCTAACTCATGATATTCTCTAGAGCCTGCTATTACTTGTCCTACCTTTTCAATCCAATTAGTGCTTTTATGCTCTATTTCCTAAACTTCTTTCCCTGTTTTACCTTTTTGAATTGGTGCTACACTTCATGATGACAAAAATTGCAAACAGAGTCCACATCTGCTCCCAGGAAACTGAAAATTGATCAAGACATTCCTAAATCTGTACCTAACCATAATATAGTCTAACTGATACCTTCCTGAATTCCCCAGCATTTTCCATGTGTACCTATTCTTTTAGTGGTGTCTGAACCAAATGTGAACTCATGTCTCCTGCAGAACTCTATTGCTTTCTTCCGGAGGTCATTTGATGTTCCTAAACTGTAATCCACAACCTCACTACCAACTCTTTCTTTGCCTATTGCCACATTCCAATTCCTCATTACTATCAAATGTTTCATCCAGGAACACCCCCAATTATTTCCTCTTCCTTAACTCTACCTACCTTAACTCTATGGTTGCTTGGTGGCAAGTATACCTGAACCAAGGTTTAGTTAATTGATTTCACTTTTGCTCCTACTAATAATATTCTATCAATTGCTTGCTTAGTTTACTACCCTTCTACCTACATTTTTGTTCAGTATTATAGCCACCCCTTGCTGATACTCTCCCCCTCTGCTGTATATAACTCTATAAATATCTGAAATCTCCATGTAGGATAGCTTGTTTGTATCTTTCCATGTGCCTATGAAGGGCACTCTTCTCAATGGGTAACATTCTAAAGTTTGACTTGCATTGTCAGTCACTGTATATGAAGTCTATCTCCCTTCAACTCTCCCCCTCTCCAAAATTTATTTCTGTATCATATGATCCCACTGTGGGTCGTAGTAGTCCAGGGGTAGTGTTGGACTACTGACTGGAGGGCCCGGGTCCAATTCTCAGGCAAGCCTCTCTGGACACCTGCAGCTCCACCGAAGCTTTGTGATTTTTCAGGTACCAGATGTTCCTGGGAAACCATAAATGGCACAGGGAAAGGAACTGGCCCCCTACCCTGATGTGTGAATTTCACACACTGTCGGGCTTAGTACTGGGTAAACTCTGTAACCATGTACCAAACCAACCTTCGGGTTGATTACTGTGTTCATGATTTTTTTAATGAACCTATTAGCCCAGTTAACAGGATCAGATTGCAATTGATTAAGGCCATGAGAAGAATACATAAAACATGTAGGTATACTGAATTTGTGAAAGCAGAGCAATATGAAGAGACTAAAAGATATGTTGAGTAAAAAGCTATGACCATGAAAGTAGTGAGGCCAATGAAGTAAAGAGCTACTACCTACCTTCAGATAGTTGATCTTTCATTTCACTTCTTGGTAATGCATTTGTCCTTGCAAATAACCATATTGAATGCAGCATTTCAGATTTTTTTCTATCATTTAAAAAATACATGTTAAATAATTATTCTGATAAATGTGCATTATCTTAAGCACATACTTATTTGTTTGTCAAAAAATTACCTCCATGAAGTTAGTTGCTTCTGGGACTACACACAATACATTTGTTGTGAATGTTGGAAGTCATTTCGATTAGGTTAAAATATTAGAGTCAATAATGTGCTGTCATAAGATTGTTTGACTATCTTAGATCCTAACTTGCATATCAGGAAAAATTTTTGAATAAATTAAATAGAGTAAAAGTATTGTATCTTAATTTAAAACTGTTGAAATGTTTCTTTCCAAATTATTTTATAAAAAATAAAAATTCATTTACTCCATTTTAGGTATCTTACCGTTGCCACCTATACCTAGTCACTTGTGCAAAATTTACAGCAGTTATTCTTGGGACTCAATTCATTTTCCTGGTGAATGGAATTTTATCTTGAAAAATCCAGTATCTCCAGCTTTATGGTTTTTTTCTATTGATGTATATATTTTTTGTATTTTTTTCTAAAATGAAGAAGTTAATAACTGATGTGACCTATATTTGTGTGCGTGAGTAAATGAATAGGGATCATTAGAACATGCAAGGTCTTAAGCCACATCAAGGTGGTATGCATTTTTTATATATAGTATAAAAAATAAATCTCGTGCTACATTTTTATTCTTTCAATTAATAGAAATATAATCTGATGTTAAATTTTTCTTTTTTAAAAAAATAATAGATACCTCCACTTAGGAAAATAGAAAGTTTATTTATTTTTCACTCCATGGTGAAATCAAAGTATGATGTATGTTAAGCAGAATTATTTATACTATCCAAATACAAACCAACCATGCACTCTCATTTGCCCAAGAAAAAAATAAGTTTAAGGCTAGTTTTGTAGGTCAATATTTCAAAATTATCTTGAAAATTCAAGGAAAGTAGGCCTGTGAACGGATCTAAAACCCAATAGCTATTACACCTTTGGGCCATTACTATGCCTAATTGTCATTGGAGAATCCATGGATGGGAGAGGGGTAATGGGACCATCCCTCATTAGATGGTATTTTTTAATTCCAATAAATTATTCCAAATACCTAAAAGTGAAAAATCTGATTTTAATGAAACTATATTTAAAATCTTAGACTTACGTTTTCTCACCTGTTCAGCATTGTAGTCAGGACTAAATGTTGATCTACTCCTGATGCAACTGACCAAATCTAGATCTTGGAGGAACTCTCCCAATTCATCAAGAGTGCTCTTCCCTCATCTATTAATTTCAATATTCTTATAAGTTAACTAAGTAAAATATTTTCTGAAACTTGTATGGTTCAAAATTCTGAAAACTCATAATATAGAGCTGTCCACAGATAACCAGAATAGGATCCGAGCTCCAAGATCCTCTGGACAGCAGAACTCCAAGCTTAAATTTCCTTGAAATCCTCCTCTGAGGAATAGTTTAAGAATGTCGATATATTTTTCCTTAATATAGTCAATTTTGCCTGAATAGACAAAGGGTAGGGTAAATAAAGAAAGACCCTTTCTTTATTTACCCTATCCTTGACTTGTGGCGATTGCCAACTAATTTCAATTGTACCCTGTTTTGAAAGGTAAACTCTTTATGGCTATTTGGGTTATTTCAATTATTCAATACTGTTAGCCGTAAGGGCTAAACTCATTCATTAAAGTTCAGGTGGCAAAGAAATGATTCCTGGGTTGGGATTTTGTAGTCAGGGAGGTGGTGGGTCAAGGAAAATGGCAGCAAATACAGTGAGGGTGATTGCATGGTGTGGGGAAGAGATGGGGGGGGGAGGGCTACAGGGGGTTTTGTGGATTTAAAGATGTCCCACAAGAGTAATGGGGATTGAAATGAAACAGAGGGACAAAAAAGGAATAAAAGCGATGCGGACAGATTGAATTAATGGGTAAGTTCACGTATTGTTCGATTTTGTAGGTTCCATGGAAGAAAGTGGTGAGATTAGGTAGCAGTACTACTAGGCTGAGCAAATATTACACTAATATTATTATTATTAACCTCTGAACAATAAAGGGTAGGAAACTTGCTTGAACATTTCCCCATCTTATTCAAGTTAAAATTAATTATGAGGGCATTAAACTGTATTAAATATTTTTTTACAATGGGCAACTGAAAAAATCTACGGGCTTTCATTGCTTAATTCAGAGTTATGAGAAAGGCAAACAATAAAAGAGTACTTTATTACAAGGATACCAGGGCAATGCTATTGATCCACCTCCTTCAATTGGAATATATTCCAAAATACAAACAAACAATACATACTTTGCACTGCCACACATACTAAATATATTTTTGAAATTCATTGAGGATAAGATGGCTGACAGATAGTAGTCTACTGTACAAATAGTGTAGCCTGTCTCAAATAATAGGGGAGGTCATACTGACTCAGATGGGAGATGTACATGAACAACAATTCATACAATAGAGCAAAGGGGAAGGAAGAGAAAAGGAGGCATTTCCTCTCTTTTACCCACATACGAGAGCTTTTTTGAATCCTTCCACGTGCCTATGAAGTGCACTCCTCTCAATGGGTAACATTATAAAGTTTGACTTACCTTTTCAGTCACTGCATATGAAGTCTACCTCCCTAAAACTTTCCTCCTCTCCAAAATTTATTTCCATATCATATGATGTCACTAGCCCAGTTGACAGGGTCAGATTGCAATTGATCACAAGTAGAATACATAAAACATGTAGGTATACTGAATTTGTGAAAGCAGAGCATTATGAAGAGACTAAAAGATATATTGAGTAAACAGCTGTGACCATGAAAGTAGTGAGGCCATTGAAGTAAAGAGCTACCTACCTTCAGACAGTTGATGTTTCATTTCACTCCTTAGTAATACATTTTTCCTTGGAAAGAATCATATTGAAGGAAGTATTTCAGAATTTTTTCCATCATTTGAAAAATACATGTTAAATAGGCATTTTGATGAAGATACATTATTTTATGCACACCAAAGGCTATCTGCCAAAAAGACATCTTCATGAAGTTGGTTACTTCCAGGACTACACAAAATACATTGATTATGAATATCAGGTCTCAATGGAAGTCATTTCAATCAGGTTAGAATCTTCGAATCAATAATGTTCCAACAAAATATTTTTAATCATCTTATATCCTAATAGGTATATATTTAGGTGTTACTCTGAAATCCAAGAGACTCGAGGATAAGGATATATTTTGAATAAATTAAAAAGAGGAAAAGTATCATACCTCAATTTAGTACTAAAATTTTTATTCCAAAATATTCTTAAAAAATATAAAATTCATTTACCATATTAAAGGTGTCTTACCATTATGCCCAAAGTCACTTGTGCAAAATTTACAGTAATTACTCTTGGGACTTTTAGTCATTTTCCGGGTAAATTGAATTTTATCTTGAGAAATTCAGTAGCAAAAGGCAGCAATATTCCTTCACTTACTGATGTTCCCTAATATAGAGGGAAAGTGAAGTGTCTCCAGTTGTTAAAAATACTCATGGTATGGAAAAAGTATATGTTAAATGCCATAATTGAAAGATTTGTTTCAAGAACTCAATGATTTAAAATATAATTTTCCATGTTTGCTGATGCTTCTACTATATTCATCAAATTCATATGTGCAATATATTTGTTTAAACTGTTCAGCTCAGAGCTCATTGAACAGACACTTAAATCCTTAATAAAGATCCTCCATACACTGTCCTATGGTACCTAAGCTATCATTGGCTATTTTATTCATATTATTTACTTGCATGTGAAAATCCACGACTTGAGGAATGGACTACATTCACCAAAAATTGTCTTTACTAAGGTATAAGATATTAACAATTGGGAGTCCATGCAATCATTATAAAAAATAACTGTGGGTAAGATAATCTCTCTTCTTAATGGATGGAGATATTTTAGTGCTAGAAAATGGTTTACAAAGGGAAAATATTGCAAGGGGTTAATACAGCATGATTTTTATTTCCGAGATGAGGTGTAGCAGCATAATGAATTTTTTATCTCTCGTAAGTTTGCAATAAATCTATGAAGTCCATAAGTTTGCTCTCTGCAATTAATTTTTTTCTATCAATGTGATTTGGGCCATTATGGGATAAATAAGTATTATGTTTTATATTTTTCATGTAGTTTCAAATGTACCTTAAAAATTAAATAAGAAAACTATGATTTCAGTATGATACACCCTGGTTATAAAGCTGCCATGTACATCAAAGATTCAGATAAACTGCAGCATTTTCTGCATGCGGTTAAAAGAAACTAATCTGCTGATTGACTTAAAATGAGTGAAGTAAACATTGCAAACAAGCTCTGAGAACGCCCTTGTATATGTTCAAATTCTACTAGATCACTTTCTCAGTATAGTGAATTTTTTCACAGTTATGCTAAAGCGTGAAAACCTACAATTTGGGCATTAAATAGTGACCTATTAACAGGGATCCCAGGCATTAAAAATAACGACTTACTGAATTATTGAAGACATCAGTTATAGTGAGGCTGTCTTATAACGCAGGTCTCAACCCATCCCCTAATATCCCATAGTATAACCAATAACTGGCATGCAGTAAAAAATGAAGCCATAATAGAGAAACTGAACAGCAAAGAAAACAAATTTAATATGGTACCTACAATAAGTTCATTCGATACTGTTACACTTTAATTTAATACTACAAAATTTTTGATGACACAAATCAAAATGGGACAAATTAAAAGTCAAAACTACACATCACCAAATACATATAAACTCCAGGGTGAGAGGAAATAATTTATTCCTAACTTCACTATACACAGAAATTTCCTATACATATTACCCAAGTATAGCCAGTAATAAAATTTTTGTTTCCCAGGCCAAGATTTTCCTCGCAAAAGAGTACCTACCACATACAAACTCCATTTATATGATTTGATAAATAATATTGAGAATAACTTTCAATAATAACGAGAATTAGCCAATAAGAATATTTTGTCTTTATGAACTCATTATTAAACTTGAAAAACTGACCCCATTTAAGAAACAATGAAAAGGGACATCCATAACTTCATTAACAGAAAATATTAATAGAATATTTTCTTGCCCCAACTCCTTAACTCTTGCAGGAAATGCCTAGAAAATGCATCAAATCCAAAGCTGCATCCAAAAAAAATATAAAGAAGACCAATAATAATCATTCCCATAATGTCTCTGCTGGCCAAAACTAGATGACCAACAGACCTTCTCCTCATAGTTTATTCACTGATATTTTGAAAACTCAAACTCATTCACTTACTCTCAATTACAAGGACTTTTTGACGAGGCATTTAAAAATATTTATTTTCCAATGCTAAAATGTCATTCTGATTTATTCCATGAGATGGAAAGAGTATTGAATTATTTAGCTAGGTTTAACTATTATTAAATTTTAAATAAGATTAGAGCACATTCTTTAAGACAACAAAAGCCAGCTTTACCTTTTCTGCAATTCTTCTACCCAGGAGCCTTACATAATGATAAATGAACTAATTAACACACCACAAAAAATAATTAAAATAAAAAGTGAAATTCTTTAAAATATCATAAAATCAGTGGCTGTACCATTAAATACAAAAATGCTGCCATTCAATTTCTTAATCTTTAAGCAAATACTTAATTAACTCTTACTTTTATGAAACAAGCATAACAACATAATATATTATTGCACAAAGCCATCAGAACTTTCTCTCATTAAAGATGCATTTCTTCCTCAGATTTAAGATCACAGGTAAGAAGTGATGTTTCTGAGTTCAAGTTCAATTTAGAATGAAACCAATATTGCTAACACTCTCAATGGAAATATTAAACCATGAATGATGACTACATAGGCAGCACAGATCAACATGATGATGCTGTAATTTTTACATTATCAAACATTGCTAGGATTGCAATAAATCTTATTTACATTACTATGAGGAATTATCATTCTTGTGGTCAGCAAAGATGACTTTAAAAAGCCAGATTGAAACTATCAAAGGTTCTTCCAGAGAGTCCTACAGTATGAGAATTGTGTATAGGACTCAAATGAGCAAATGGTTATACATCTGGCTAGTTTTAAGACAATATCTTTAGTTTTAGATAAGAAATAATAGTTTCTTCCTTCCTTTGGCACATCTTTCATTCCAGTAACAATACCTAAAAGAAAGAGTTTAGAGGGTTACATTTACATATATCCTATTTACTTACCTGAGACTAGTCAAGTGCCCGAGTCTGGCTGAGAATAACAATACCTGTAAAGCTAAAACTACCAATTGCAATCTCTATCAACTAAAAACAACAATTTTATTTTTTTAATGTTCAAATATGTGTAGCTAGATTATCATCATCTACATTGAAGAACGGTCCCCCAAAATACTTTGGAAAGAAGCTTCCAAAATGGAAGATTTGAAATAAATTTTTTAATAAAAATTGAACGGATCAATCTCACATATGACAATCACACAGTTACTGTTTACACAGATAAAATAAAATGAAGGGTATTAGGATTCATACATTCAATTGACCTCCTTTGAGAAAGAATTGGGTTCACAGTAGACGAAGTATACACAAAAAAATCCAATTTAATTAGCAAGTTTATCCTTTGTGAAATAATTCCATTCACTTCCTCAGGTCAAAATAAAATAGACATCCACAAGCATTGTCATCTTTAATAGAAAAGGGTTAATTCAGTCCCTCAGCAATTAAGAAACCTTCACCAATTTCTCATAAAAAGAGCTAATAAACCTTAAATCAGCAATTCTTCTGTTTTTTCCTTTTATTACTCATGACATCTGATTTATTGGTCTTCCCATTTTCAGTCATTCCTTTGAACATTTTTAAATCAGCACAGAAGAGAATCTGCAAGAGAAAGAAATAAGTATGAGGGGCAGTCAAATGAAAACCTAACACACAAACACACTAGACCAGTCCACATACCAACAAGGACATAACCCAAAAATGCATATGCCTATGAGTTGTCACTATGCAGTTCTCCTACCGCAGTGATAAGTATTGATAAGTAGTAACAGTGTTGCCACCTTTCATGTGGACTGTGAGATCGATACGGTGAGTATTCAGTTTTCATTTGACTGCACCTTATAGTACAGAGGAACCTCATACAACAAGCATAATTCATTCTGGGATCTTTCTTGTAAAGTGAAACAATTTTTCCCAAATAAATTAATGTACGCACAGTAATGCATTCGATGGCCAAAAAAATGAACTATGTACAATGTTTATTCATCGAAAATTTATACATAGTTTATGATTATGGATCATGTTCATCTCTTCTTGTATCATGGAATGAACCCACCTGGAATGCGATCTTGATTTGTAAAAACAATAGAATTGAAATAATTACTTTATTATTTATGAGACAATCCTTATCACATTTTTTTACTAGAAAGCTGTTTGGAGACATTTGATTTCGCCAATGCTTCAAAATTTTATAAAAATACGACTCTGAATTATTATAAAATAAATTTCTAAGGAGCATCGACATTGCTTTACCAGGGAGAACAGTTTCCTATAACCTTCACATCAAACTTACCCCGCTCTTCTGGACTTTGCACTCCATTGAAGGCTCATGGAGTTTCTGAATGTCATACAAGCAAGGGTTTATTTTCAAATTGCTGCTTGCATTGGCACAAAATGTGAGACAGCATTTCATCGGCTTGGGATTGGGCAATGCCTCTGTTGCGGCAAGTAATCCTCAGCATCTATGAGCTCCTTGAAATCACCAATGAAATTCTTCACTGTCTTGTAGTCAGACCTTGCTGCTTCACCAGGCCTCACAACACCATGGATGCCGGCTCTTCTCTTAAACTTCTTGAACCATGCATGGCTTCCTAGCTTTACTACTTTAGCTGTTGATGATCCTGATCATCGTAATAAGGCTGACAAAAATTACTTTCACCTTCTTACAAATGATATTCCCATTAAAATGTGTCACATTGCAATTGCTTTTTGTTCATCCATTTGAGAAGCAACCTTTCAGAATTGTTGAGAATATGTAATCATTGTGTAGATATTCTTGTTACTCTTTTTGAAAAATCTAGCTCCTTGATCTTGTTCTTGAAGAAAATGCAAATTGTTTATGTAGACTGATTGTATGCGCATTCTACATAAGCCACACTCACACATTGTTAGTGATTTTCAACACTTTTCAATACCTCTTTTATGTTTATTCTCTTATGGCTGCAGCCTTCTTGTGGCTTTCTCTTCAGTGACATTTTTAAAGCTTTGCACAATCGTAATATGCCTGAACAGAGGTTTGGAAAAATGTGAGAACACTAAGGACCCTAAGATGCTATGAGATGGAATGAGTGCTAAAAACAAACAGAAGTATCGCAATCATTCCAGGAATTCCCCTCTCCTCCTCACTTGTTATGCCAAATGTCGCTCGTTAAGCAAGTCATTTTCTGGAACAACATGTTAGCTCATTATATGAATTACTCACTGTGCAAGGTGCTCATTAAGCAAGGTTCCATTGTACAAGGTGCGTCCCAAAAGTAGTAGGATTTATTTTTTCCCGGATAGACAGACGGGCAGGTGGTAGTTTCTCTGGCTCAGTTCAAGGGAGGGGATTCTCAGGAAAATGTGGAGGCCGGTGGCAGTTGGCTCCCAGTCATTGTGAAGTGACAATCATTCATTTGAAAAACCTCTATAACATGACCTCTTTACGCTCCATGAGCTGGTTATTGAAACTACGCCATTAAATTAGAACTATGCCATCAAATTTTGCATTGAAACTGGGCAAAACCAGGATAGAGGCCCAGGTTGGATTCCCACACAAGCTTCTGGGTACCCTCACCTTCATCCAAGTTGTGTGATTTTTTGGGCACCAAAACTTCCTGGGAAATCATAAAATTCTTCCTGGTGTGGGGAAAGGATTTGGCCCCCCAACCCTGATGTGTGAATTTCTCATGCTGTTGGGCTTAGTACTGGGTGAACTCTAACATCACCTATCAAACTAACCTTTGGGTTGATAACTGGGTTTATGGCTTTTTAAAATCAAGGATGTTCAATTTAGAATGATCATAATTTTTTAAACAACATACACTTACTCCCACACATTTTGGTTTTTCTCTTTATGCATTCGACTTTTGTCCAATCTTTGAAGACATGCTGGAGGTCATTTTTTTATTGGTTCTTCTAAACCACCTTCAGCAGCCTTTACCGCTGCTTCTGATGATGAAAAATGATTTCCACGAGATTGTGGTTCTTCACAGTGGGGAATAAGAAAGAGTCATATGATAAGTGCAGACGTCAAGAAGGATGAGATGAGGCACTACACATTAATGTTCACAAGATATTCAGCAGCAGCATTTGCAATGTGCAGCCAAGCACCATCCTGTACAGCCTGTTATTTTAAATGTGATCTTTTTTCATTGGTATGGCCTTGGAAAATTTCCATAACAACCCTAAAGTATGCTCCATCTTAAATTGTCTGTGCTGGTATGACATGGTCATATGCCGTTCCCAGAACATCAAAAAATGACAAGACCAAAAGTTTACCAGTAGCACCCAACAATTGGGATTTTTTTATCTTCGTGATGCTGAACAGTTCCACTGATTGCTTTTAAGATAAAAACAATATACCCAAGTTTCATCTGCAGTGATAACCCTCAAAAAAAGCTCCTCATCTCCCAGCAACATCAATATTAACTGGAAACAAACCTGTATCCAAATGTCCTGTTCTTTGAGTATGAGCAGTCCTGGAACCATAAGAACACAAGCATGTCTCCAGTGCAATTCTTCTACCACTAACATGTGGGTGGCATTAAATGAAATTTTCAACAGTGTGATAGTGCTCTTAATGTTATTTGGTGATATTCCCTCACAATGTTGATTGATTGCATTGATGTTAATGTTTATTTCTGTAAGAGAAGTGACTGGAGCTTCAGGTTGAGCTGCCATTAACATTGATTGTTTCCCCTCTTTAAACATTTTGAACCATCTTCTGTTTCAGCTATATGTAACAATAAGCCTCCTGTAGCATTAAATAGGCCTCAAATGACAATTTGTTCAAGCAAGTGTAAACTTTTAAAGCAAGATATTTCTTGTGCCCAGCTAACTCCATCACTGTCATTGGCGAACTAAACATGTTTCAACATAAAATGGCTGCTGGTGTTGTAATACTGAAAAAATCAATGAAACTTGTACACAATATACATCAGTTAACAATATAACATAAAATTAAATATTTTACCAATTAATTATATGAATGAGCAATGTATGTTCACTCTTTATTGAGCAAACCTTGTGTGTGTTTATGTAAATAAAATTCTCCAGCGAATTTAAAATTTGAAAAACCTTCATTTCTGGGGAAAATACATTACCTTCACCCTTCAGTGATCTGGCACATACCAAATCGAAGTCCCTCACCTTACAATAAAATTTTTACTGGACAAAAGAAACACCAAATTCTGATAAGATTCAAAGAACATTTATCCCACTTTAGGTTCAATAGATTGGAAAAATCTACCACCTACAGCACTTCATTGACAACAATTAATTCATATCTCCAGCAAACTTAAACCTTTTGAAAAGGCCTGAAATACCTCTTAGGCTCAAATAATATACCTATCTTTATCAATAGATTAAATTCAAACCTTTGCTTCAATTGCCTCAGCCCTCTTTTAATCACCCTCACATGCTTAAACTACTGTCTCCCCTGCCTCACATTTTTCCACTCCCCTTCCACTTTCCCACATTCAGTTGTGCAGTAATTTCCTCATACTCATCTTCCTTCTTTTACATGTGCATTACTTTCCTCATAACTGTATCTTCTAAAATGAAGATGCATTGGCAACTTCCTCTTAGTCCCTCCCATTTGAATATTTTCCTTATGCACCTTTTGTCTCTCACACATACACCCTACCTCTACCCTGGTCATTCCTTTAGGACCCTCATTTTTCCTTCTTCCCAATTCATCTCTTCCTCCTCCACAATTGATGACCATTGATAATCCACAATTCAATCTCAAACTTGGTCTAGTTGACCTTCATTTTTATTTGGTATGAACTATATTATATTTGATTAAATTCCATAACTTATCCACGAATTTCAGATTGGTTCTTCAACACCACCCATTTAATCATTAACAATCAATTCTTCACCAAAAGGAAATTTATTTGAATTGGTTGTCCAGATAATTACCATTGTATTCAATAACACTTGTACCCATCTTCAATTGAGAAATCTTCAATTTAAATTCACTATGTGGATCTCCTTAGACCATTTAACCCATTAGTATTTGCTGTCATTTCACTTATCACTCATAACTGTTTAGAAGCTCATATGTAATCCTGAATTGAGTGTGATCAGAACCTGCAACTTTAACCCAATCTTTAATTATATTTTCATTGCATCCTTCAATTTTTAATAAAAATATATGCTTATAGGTAAACCCTTTAACAAGCATTCTTTAACATTAAAAAATAAGAAATTATTTATAAGAAACAAAATCAAGGACATAGTTTTAACTCTGGATCCAAAAATCAACTTGGATAATTCCATCCCTACACAAAATCTATTCCATCACCGAACATTTTTCCCTGGGCTGAAAGAAACGGGATGGTTTCCTTTTGAAAACTTAAACAAGCAGCAAATTAATAAAGCAAAAGGGAACGTACTACGGCCGAATGAATGCAATGAATACAAGTTACCCAAAGCCGTACTCTTGGGGGCACTAGTTAGGGGACACGGGGGAGGGTGCAAAGAATAAGGATGACGGCTACTCTGAACAGCTCATTGATAACATCTTAAAAAAACACAGGAACAATAAACATCTCCAAAATAACACTAAACTGAATAAACTAGATGACAAGAAATTCGTCAAACTACCTCACCACCCACAACTAACAAAAGGCCTACCTGCTATCTTCAAAAAAATTAAATACACACCCACGTTTGTCAGTCAAACCAAACTGAAACACCTTTTCAAAAATCCCAAAGATCCTATTGAGACCCTAGACAAATCCGGAATCTACCAAATCTCCTGCCCACATTGTGATCTTTCTTATATCGGACAAACACGCAGAAACATTCGCACACGCTTCAAAGAACACACTGCTTGTTACAGGCTGGGAAACATTAACAAATCCTCAGTCGCCCAACACATGCACGATAACTCACACAACATCACAATTGAAGACCTACAGCTAATAAAACATGTGCCCAATCATTTACTCGACTGTTATGAAAGTCTTTACATACAAAAATCGGAAGGAAAACTCATAAACAGTGACAACGGTCCGATATCTTCGTCTCTTTTTTCCCTTTCCCTTCCTGAGTCATGACCTTCCCTTCACCTACGGTCATAAACGGCCCAGTCTAACCCACTCAATTCCCCCCCCCCAACCCCCGCCCCGAGCCTCAAATCACCCATACATTGTATCTAACCTTGCACCCATACATTGTATCCCCCTTCCCATTCTTTCCCAATTATATCACCAACCCTTCCCCTCCCTCTCTCCTCCCCGGTCCCCCCCCCCCTACTCATCGTTACTTATATCTCGGCTCCGACGAATTTTCATTATTCTTCTCTGAAGAGGCCTGCTTGGCAGGCGAAACACCTGGTGTCAGGTTTTCGGCACTATTTTTTTCCCCACGTACACTGCATCACAGTGTACTTCCCCCCTTTCCGTATTCCTAGTCTGTGTGAAGGGTCACTGCCGTTGGGTTAAATTCCCCGTAAACCCTGAGTGCGTGTGTGTTTGCGTCTCACAAACGGTCAATTTGCTCTGCAAATACCGGAGTGAGGGAGTGCGTGCCGTTCCTTTACTTATTCTATCTTTACGTCTGTCTGAGTGAAGGGTCCCTGCCGTTGGGTTTAATTCCCCGTAAACCCTGAGTGCGTGTGTGTTTGCGACTTGCGACGGTCAATTTGTACTGCATATACCGGAGTGAAGGAGTGCGTGTGGTTTTGTTTGCCTTGTCTGAGTGTGTGGTCCCTGGCGAGGGGTTTCTTCCCCTGTAAACCCTGAGTGCGTGTGTGTTTGCGACTTGCGACGGTCAATTTGTACTGCATATACCGGAGTGAAGGAGTGCGTGTGGTTTTGTTTGCCTTGTCTGAGTGTGTGGTCCCTGGCGAGGGGTTTTCCCCCGTAAACCCTGAGTGCGTGTGTGTCTGCGACTTGCGACGGTCAATTTGTACTGCATATACCGGAGTGAAGGAGTGCGTGTGGTTTGGTTTGCCTTGTCTGAGTGTGTGGTCCCTGGCGAGGGGTTTTTTCCCCCGTAAACCCTGAGTGCGTGTGTGTCTGTGACTTGCAACGGTCAATTTGCACTGCAAATACCGGAGTGAGAGAGTGTGTGCAGTTTTGTCATCCTTATTCTTTGCACCCTCCCCCGTGTCCCCTAACTAGTGCCCCCAAGAGTACGGCTTTGGGTAACTTGTATTCATTGCAAGCAGCAAATTGTCAATTTAGCACTTCAATTTTGTATCACCATTGAAAAAGGGACAGATATAAACATTCCACTCTAGGAAATTTAAATATTATCAATAGATATCTGAATTGGTAACTTCTCCTTCTCCCTTGAAAACTTATTGAATACCTCTTCCTACCATTTTAAGTAGAGTGAAATGTATGATCGGTTTAAGTAAGCAATTGTAGGGTTGAAACCTTTTACTCTAGAAGGAAACTTGCACAGGGATCTCGCCAAGAGCTTCTTGACCCTGCCTCAGCCAGCCTATAGCCCTAACGTTGCCCCAACAGACTTCTTCTGCTTCCTTCACCTCAAATTCATCCAAAAAGGACATCACAACGGCTTGGTGGAAGCATTACAACAAGCCGTGATGAGTAGCTTGGCAGCATTCCGGGCACCGCCTTCCAGAAGACATTCGAGGAGTGGAAAACCTACTGGCAGTGGTAAGTGGACACCCAAGGGTGCTACTTCTAAGACTTTTGAGTGAATGTATCAATTCTGGCAATGCATTTATTTTAATCGACTCAGTCCTACTACTTTTAGGACAGACCTTGTATTTACAGCCATATGGCTGGCAATGAAACACACACAACCTTGTGGTGGCCTGTGGATTATTGTGCAATATAACTAACTTTATTAGTAATACAAATAGCTCTCATATCTCCCACTACAATTAAATGTTTTTTTTTCTGTGAAGGAAAACAAGATAGCCAAGACTGTAAACTTGGTTTGCGCCACTGTCAAAGAATAGTTCTCAGATGGAGAATGTTGTGTAAATTTATAACAGATCATTTGAGATGAGTTGTTACGTTATTTGAAGGATTATCTCATTTCCAATGTTCACTTTAAAAAAATGTTGCATGTGGTTAAATGAATATTGGAGCAAATTTTTAACGTTAGTAAATTGAATTGGGTGAATTGCTGGTAACTGAGAAATTCCTGTATAAACAACTTCTGTCTTTGGTCAAATGAAAACTGCAATAATTTTATAAAATATTTGACATTTGTCAGAATAAAAAAAAAATTTACCGTATGAGCCCAGCCAGCCAGGTCTCCATAGAGTTTCCGAAAGTGGCTCCCAATCTCATCATAAACTGCTGGAGTGACCGTTTTGTATTTGGCAAGGTGAGGAGTGTAACGCCTAATGGCAATTTGGTGCACATGTGTGTCAACAGGAACTGCACATAGATGTCCCAAGGACATGAGGCAAATACAATCAGCAACCTGAAAAAGGTAAATCAACATCCATTTTAATACACTTGCATGTGAAAGAAAGGTGACTATTTTTCAAAACTTGGAAAAAATGAAATTTGTACCTATGAGAAAAATTCTAATTTAGAAACCAGCAAGACTATGCACACCACACAGCTGATAATATAAACAAAGAAAGGAGATTGAAAGAAAATAACCGTTCACCTATTACCTGACGCCAATGCATAACATACAGAAGTGATGAAATACAACCAAATGAGGTATTGGAACTAAATATATACTATATCCATAGCATTGAGCCTCCATTTCACTCAGTAATGCTTGCAACCCCTAGGCTGACTGAGCAACTAATGCTTGGTCATCAGCAAACCTAACTGATTTTACGAATTCTCCTCCAACTTTCATTCCTACCTCCAGTTCTTCCCATGCCTCTTTAATCATTTTCTCTACATATATGTTGAACAGCACCGGTGACAATGGGCAACCTTGCCTTACACCTCTTCCTAACACTGCCCATCCGGACTCACCGTTCCCCACTCCCACCTGAGCAGTCTGAGACATGTACAGGTTGCGGATCAGTCTCCTGTCCATCCAATCCATTCCTATTTTCTGCAATACACACATTAGTTTTTCCCAATTCACTCTGTCAAACGCTTTTTCGAAATCTACGAAACAGGTAAATATGTCCTGATTGTATTCTATATTCCCCTCAATTAGTGATCTCATTACTGTAATGGCATCACATGTACCTCTGCCCTTCCTAAACTCAAACTGATCATCCCCTAAGTAATCATTTGCCTTACTCTCTATGTAAACAAAAAATACCGGGACCGTAAACTTGAATGGTACCAAATAATAATAAAAAAATAATAATAATAAATAAGAATGAATAAATGGAAAATAATAATAAATTTAAATAAATAAATAATAATAATGAAATTTATAATTAAAAAAAAATAATAAAAAAATAAATTAAAAAACACCACACACACACAAATTCAAAACAAATAATTAAAGAAATAAAATAATAATAATAAAATAAATAGTAAAACAAAGTTACAACCACTCGATCACTAGGGTGAGTTACGAAATAACTTTCACTCTTGTGAATAACATTCACACACACACTCTGGGTTTACAAGGATCCCTCCTATGTCAGTGACCCGTCAATCACACAAATAAATGAAAATTATTGAAGGATGTAAAGATACAAATCAACTTACGTGAATACACAGTCACTCAATCACTCAGGTATGCTCGAAAACATCGACATTTGTGATTCACATATACTCACACGTTCAGGGTTTACCAGGATTCCTCCTAGGCCAGGGACCCGCTAATCACACGAAAATAACTAAACAGAAAATAAGGGACTTTGGTATAAACGCAGTCACTGACGGTGTTTATACCAAAGTCCCTTATTTTCCGTATATGTGAATCACAAAGGTCAATGTTTTCGAGCATACCTGAGTGATTGAGTGACTGTGTATTCACGTAAGTTGATTTGTTTCTTTACATCCTTTAATAATTTTCATTTATTTATGTGATTGATGGGTCACTGACATAGGAGGGATCCTTGCAAACCCTGAGTGTGTGTGTGAATGTTATTCACGAGAGTGAAAGTTATTTTGTAACTCACCCTAGTGATCGAGTGGTAACTTTGTTTTATTATTTATTTTATTATTATTATTTTATTTCTTTAATTATTTGTTTGTGTGTGGTGTTTTTTAATTTAATTTTTCTATTATTTTTTTAATTATAAATTTCATTATTATTATTTATTTAAATTTATTTTATTATTTATTATTATTCCATTTATTTATCCTTATTTATTATTATTATTTTTTTTTATTATTTGGTGCCATTTAGTTTAGTGCCATGAAGTTTACGGTCCCAGTATTTTTTTTTACATTGATTCACGACCGTTCCTTGTATATTTAAACTTACTCTATCCTTTTGTTGATAAACCTGAGAATAACTTTAGCTGCGTGGGATATCAAACTTATTGTTCTGTAATCCTCACATGATGTAGCCTTTGCCTTTTTTGGAATAGGAACTAACACCGATCTCACAAAATCTTCCGGCCAGATTCCTTCTTCATAGATACTACGAATCAGTCCATATATGGCCTTCTTCCCACATTTTCCTAAACATTTCAACAGTTCTACTGGGATGTTATCCACCCCCATGGCCTGATTTGCCTTCATCTCCTTTAATGCCCTTTCTATTTCATCGTCGAGTATGCCTGGACTTAAGCTGTCTTCTTCTACGTCATGTTCCTTTTCTATATCTAACCTTGTCGGCCTAAGTTCTTTACCATACAGTGTTTCTATATATTCCTTCCATCTCTCTTGGATTTTTTCTGGTTTAACTATTATCTTACCCCACTTATCTTAAACTGTTAGCACAGATCTTGCCTTCTTACTTCCTGATAATAACTTAACCTTGCTGTTTAGTGCACCAATTTCACCCTTCCTCTGTAAACTTTCTATATCCTCACATTGCATTTTCCACCATTCTTCTTTTGCTTTATTTGCGGCCAATCTCAATTTATTGTTTAACTCTTTGTAATTTGAGGTGCTATGTTATATGTTAAATGCTGAGACTAAAAATATATGCTTTAGAATAATTACATTCTTGGGAAGAGTATTACTTAGCTTAAATATGTTAGGATAAACGATTTCCTCGGGACCGAACTTTTGCAAGTACTTGAAAGCTGATTACCATGGATTTAGGTAGCTATATCATGAAAGTCTACTCCTTGATGCATAGCCTGATGTTAATTTGTCAATTTATTGATCTTACCAATGAAAATCATTGCTGAAGAATTAAAATAAAGTGCCCTTACATGTACAGAGCAAAATAGGACAAAATTTAAAATACAAAATCTACAAAATAAAGTGATAAGTAATTTAATAACTAAGGAGCCATCAGTTTTATAGTGAATTTTTAAGAACAATTCACTTTAACAATATAATTAAAACACAGTAATCAACCGAAAGGTCAGTTTGAAAGGTGATGGAAGAGCTCACCCAATACTAAGCATAAAGGCATGTGAAATTCAAGAACCAGTTTAGGGAAGTCAGATCCTTTCCCTGTGCCCCCCATGGATTCCCAGGAAGTTCTGATACCTGAAAAATCTCAAAGCTTGAGCCAAGCTGAAGTTAGCCAGAGGCGTGCCCAAGAATTGAACCCAGGCCCTGCAGTTAGTAGCCTAATGTTCTATCCCTGGACTACCAAGTCCCCTACAACACAATTATGTAACTAAACATCATCATCATAGACAATGAAATGAACAAATGTATAAATTTGTCTTCCCTATAGAGATAGACAAATTCGAAGCATTAGGAATCATAGTAAAGGGAAATAAGTAGTTTGGGAAAATTGAAAGAAGATAGAAAAACTAGACAACTAGACAGAGAAGACACTGAGGGAGCATAGGGTGTTAAAGGCTTTGATAAAATAAAGAGCAATGGGTAGTCAGTAAAAATGCAAAATGGGCATAAAGAATAAACAGGTCTTTTGGATAGCATGTTTGGGGCAATGTGTGCTTATGAAACTGAAACAGGACATACAAGTTGTAGAGCTATATTCTTGTAGTGCTTGGCAAAAAGTGTTTTTGTTGTAGATACATGATTAATGAACATTTGTAACAATTTCTTTGGACCATCCTAAGCCACCTACAATACAGATGATTTAAAATGCTAAACATCCAGAAAAAAATGTAATATTATTCAGTTAAAACAATCCTTCACAAGGAATATATTGCACCACAAACAAAGGTTTCAAAAAACTTCAAATGCTAATTAATTTGGGCTGGAAATTAATGGACCTTTTCAAATGATAATTCATGCAAAACTAATTATGTGATACTTTCAAAAACACTGTTTTTACTTTTAAAATGTAACAAAATGAGTGGAAAAGATTAATCCAACCTTTGCTCCTATTCCTGGCAATTTAGTTAATTCAGCCTTGGCATCTTCATACTTCATTGATAAAAGATTATCCAACCAGTCTTCCTGGTACTTTGAATCTGTCACTATCTCAGCGGACCCTCTAATGTATTTAGCACGATATCCAAAGCCATTGTCTCTCATCCACTGCTCAGCATCTGCACCTGCTAGCTTGGATGGATCTGGAAAGCTATGGTATACAACACCATCCACCTCTGCAATAGGTACTCCAAATTTTATACACATTTTCTCCACCATAGAGGATATTCTGTAATGCCAATTTATCAAAAGGATTAGTAATACAATTGCAGAGGGACTAAGAAATTATTAATAAATTAAAAGTAAAATCTCTAACTTTACCTCAGTAAGTACCTCAGACATTTGAACAAGTTTGGGAGATTCCAACAAACATATTTAAAAGCGTGTAGGTATTTTCGTCTCTCCAAAAAACTAAATCCAAAACACCAAAAACCACAAAGTGTTGAAGAGTATGTTGATCTCTAAAATTCAATTTTGCTCACTGAACACATACTTTTGACAGAGAGACTACTATACTTGCTGAGTTTAGTTGTGCATATTTTTCCTGAATTCGGAAATGCTGGTGGAAAATCATATTTAGAATTTCAAATATAAGAAAAGTTGGCAAATCTCATTTCTCAAATAGCAGCATCCAAAAAATGTACTTTAAACCACTACAACTGCTGTAAATGCTATTTACCTCTACATTTTGTTTTAACAAGATGTTGCAATTTACATGAATTTCATCATTCATTGTCACCATGAATCGACCATCAGACAAAAGACATTGCAGTGTTCCTCTTTTCTAACACTTTGCATTGTCAGGAGAGAGCATATAGGGATACTAAAAAAATCCCTCATGTGGTCTCCGAGTATTCTTAGAAAAAATTCAATTCTGGTCTCACTAGGCAACTGGAACAAGTGAGGGAACTTGGAACAATACATAAGTGTTCCACGATGACTCCTGAGATTCATACACTCCACAACTTGCATCCTCGAATTCACCTGATGTAATCACTTCTGCCTCCACTATACCTCCAAAAGCCTGGCATAGATGTCATACCTTGGTCTTATCTTTCCCTTATCTAAACCACTGACCAAGGAAAAAGTAGGGATGGAATAAAATGCTTGATATTGGAAGAGTAGGGCCATTATTATTATTTTGAGGGTGCTGGGTTGGTGGGTTAACAATTGACCAATGATAAGAGAGCAGTCTTATCCACCAATATGCTCGATGAATAAAATTAGTCATACGAAGAGAGAATGTTTAAATAATAAACTAAAAACCACAAAGGGAAAAGATATCTAATGATGTGTACGCGAGATGCTATACCCAGAAACCTGCACTGCTTTTTTTCCAGCAGCATATAAATATTAAAGAAAAAAATCACTTGAAGCTAGAAAGGGTGAAAGGAGAAGAGGAAATATTTTTTCAACCATCAAGTTCTCCCACAACATTTCTTAATGTTCACCTATGGCATTCCTTTCCTTTTAACTTCTCACACAAATTCCCCTCACTGAAGTCCTTGCGCTATCAATATCTTCTCTCATGCAACACAATCGATCATGCTCCTATAATTATCCCTTTGCCGCACATGAAAAAGATGAATAGATTTATGCTTGAACCATGTATTTAAGATGAGCAAACCTTTTTCCACGCACACAGTTAACAATGTTTCTCTATTACCATTTACATGGGTTGCCAACAGACCCTGCCACTTTATTAAAAGCATTTATTCTAAAACTGTCCTAACCATTCATGTCTTCTAACACTATTATTCTTTCACCAGAACCACATTCATCCAATTCTCTCTCTTAATTTATCTGAGAACTCATTATCAGAATATACGTTCAGTAACATCATTCACAAGTGTATAACAAACTACAATCACAACTCTTTGAACAACTTCCTCCCAAACCCAGAGCAACCTAAGGGACACTATTCATTTCCTGATATGCATCCAAGCCCTCTCATTTAGAATGAAAAACTGCACCAGGTCTCCCATGCATGTCATTAATTCCTAACCATTATCTACATCACTGGAATTTTAACAATATCACACCCTTTGCACTTTTGCATAAAAGACATCCATTTGTCTCAAAACATAGACTTTGTGATATTGGATGACCTAGCACCCCCCACCCTTGTGATGGCTTGTGGGGTATTAATAGATATAGATAACCTTCATTCAACATTAGATGGTTACATACAACAACTGACATCATCAATATTATTAAGAGCACAATATAGAGTATCTATATACTTATTTATAGCAATTTTAATTGAATTCCAAGTCACCACTGTCATTCTCAAGAAATTCAGTTACAAATTAAAATGCTTGGTTGATAGCCAATAATAATTTGGTTTAGAATGTTCTAATGTTGGTGCGATACTCAGAAGTTGGTAGATTATTAAATAATAAGATGGCTATGCATTCCACCTAGTCTTGGGTTTCAGCCAAATGAGAATATGATGAATTTAGCTTACTTCTATTTCATGTTTTATCATTTAGTACACTGGATCTTGCCAAGACAGTATTAATATTTTCTTTTACATCACATAAGATACCACACATAAATAGGCTGTTAACTGTCATAACACAATTATCAATGTGATATGGTTTGCAGTGATCTCTAGAATCTGCATCACAGCTTATTAAGACAGCTTTCTTTTCCAGACAAAGTTTAGATTTGATACTAGCAGATGCCCCAAAGTTTCAATCTAAATAACAGATGACAATAGAAAAATGCATTACTTGTATTAACAAGGAATGACCTCTAGAAATGTTTTAAATTTCCTCCATAGGAATATGATTCAGTATAGTTTAACATACAATGTTTACATGATCATCCCAGCTTAGGTTAACAACGAGTATGTAGCCTAATAGTTAAGCAGGATAGTTACTTTCAAATTTTTTTTTAATAAGGTGGATAACAGCTGCTGGGTTAGGCCTTTGCTTACCAAAAGATTACATATTGGTAAAGAATCATTTATGGGATACATAAGGGGTAATGTCTCGTCGAACCTTGGTCAAGTTTACATTGCTACTATGGATAAAAGTAGCTCTATCGGCAAATAGAATTAGTTCACATAGAAAGTTAAAAAAAATATAAATAATTTTTATTTGCCCAGGGACCATAGTAATGGGTAAAAATCCATTATATTAGGCATGTCAAGCGAATACTAGATACATAAACAGAAATAAAGATATTATATTACAATGATAAAGAAGCATATAGTCATATTGAAGTTGAATAATACCAAGAATACAAAAATATTTTGTCATGTACATATTCACTTAGAGAATAATACATTTTATTCCCTATTTTTAAAAATTTGATTTTTAAGTATTAAGATCATTAGAACATGAAATATTTGCTGATAATTTATTGTGGTCTTGACCCATTTCATAATATAAACATCTTAAAGCTGTAGAAGCATAATCTCTGAATCTAAACTAAATTATAATAATTGCCTAATTTTATTTTCAGAGAAGTTATGGAAGATTAAAAATAGTTCCAAAACTACTGATAAATCCACTCTGCCTCAGCTAAACGATGATTCTGATATTATTTCTGATATTCTTCAGCTAGCAATATCCTGTATTTAGTGAATATTTTACTTGTTCTTCATTTACTACCACTTCCACAGACTTTCCTCCCCAGAAAACTTTTTTCCTCAAATACTTCCTTTTTCTAAATCCTCACTCAGGGTCTGAACTGATAAATATTATGTCCAAGTCTGGTTCCAAATTCTTAGCAGGTTCTGATAAATCCCTAATGATCTAATTCATCCATCATATAATTATATTAAATCCTCTTTATTGATGCTTAATAACAGCTCACTGCTGCAAGGAATTTTCTCTGAATCCTTGAGGGTAATCAAGGTTGTCCTCCAGTGCAAGAAAATAGTCAATTCACCAATATAGTCACTATAAATCAATATCTATTCTTATTCTATTGGCATAATTTTAAACTAGTATATTATAAAAAGCTACCTACTTGGATATAAATAACTTGGTGACACCTTTTCAGCATGGCTTTCATACACACAGAACCAGCAGAACAGCTCTTTGTCAAGTAATTGATTAAATTCTATTTGCTCTGAAGATAAATTTGAAGAAACTCTTCTCAATTAGCATTAGGGGCAAACCACTCATATTTAGAAATCTTATCTCACAAATAGGAACCAACTTACTTCCAACTATGATAAAATTTCTCCCCCAAAATCATGATTGCAGGCATTGTATAAGGTTCACTCCTCGACCCCATTTGTTTCTACTGTACTACTAATTGACCTTCCTAATGATGTTCCTCTCTCCACTGATGTTATTCCAGTCTGATATGAAAATGATATGAATTTCATTATTACTTCTTCTCATCTTGTTTCATTGCAGTGCTGACTTTGTTCAAATATACTTATCTAACTGATGCAGCAATAACTACCTATAACTCAATGTTAATATACCTGGGGATATCATTTTTAAGTAATTGTTACTAAGAAATAACAGAGACATCAGGGTAAAATGTATCCTGCATATTAATTGAAACTTATGTACACAATGTTTTAAATTTAAGCTATTACTATTGATTTGATTTGTCTCAGGAAGCTGTAGACTGAAGTAAATTTCAGTATGGAGAAGATAGAGGTATGAAGTGTGATTAAGTTTCTTCATTTGAAAGGTTCCAGTTCCTGGAAAATCCATGATGGCTGTTTATGGAGATGATAGCCTATCGCATGACACAACTGTGAGGTGGAAAAGGAAGATTCAAATTGGTCACATGGACCTCAGAGATGATACCAGAAATGGGAGATAATGGGTGATGCTGTCACAGTGAAGAAAGTTGAGGACCCTATGCTATTGTTAAGTTTATTTCCCAGTTCAGCACAAAAACAAGCTTAAATATCCTACACTGTACAACAATAAAAAAAGAACATAAAGGGCACCGTAAAGAATACTACCATGTTATAACTCATATGCTGAACTGGCAATCGAACATTAGATTCTAATAGTATTTAATTGCCTAGTTATTGGAACATATTTTTTGAATTATTGTGATTCTGGCAAAAAACTCGAGACATGCACATTCAATAGATGCCATAGTTGGCAACTTGGGAGACAAACTGATTGTTAGTTTTAGCACATGTCACTATGTTGATCAACAAAGGAATATACAACAGATCAATGCTTAACTAGGAAACTTGAAACAAAATCTGGGGGGTGGAATGAGGTTTTACCCCTGGGAGAGGATGTGTGGATCATAATTGCACTTCAGCAAATATTGAAGAAATGCATGGGCATGCAAAAGAAAGCTTACTGTGAATTTTTTTGATTCTGAGATGTGGAGAGTTTTTGAGAGGAGAATAATAATAATGAGTATTAAAACGTGTGTGGTGCCATGAGTAACTAATTTGAAATGGTGTGAAACAGATGCACAATATTATCATGTCTGTTGAATATTTACATTGATGTGTGGGAGATGGATGCAAGGATATCATTGGTTTAAGGGTTAAAGATGTAACTATTGCCATTCTTACATATGATTACAGCAGAGTATCACTGGCTGAGAGCCACAAAATATACATGAGGCCTTGGACAGTCTCAGTGAGGTAAGAGACACACTGAAATTGAGGGTAACAGTTACCTAATTAAAAATAGTCTTTTACATGGTTTTGGTTTGGTTTTGTTGGGGAGGCGACCGACAGCTAAGGTCATTTGCACCATTAGGGATGGTTGGAAAAGGAGAGAGAAACCCAGCGTTGACATTAGCCTACTCTTGTCGAAACAGTTTAACGTCCCATCCGACGGACGGCGTACTCACTCAAAGTGCTCTCCACAAAGCACCTCAAGTAGGGATCGGGATACCACTGAAAAATATTTGTTGTCTCCAGGATTTGAACTCAGGCCTTTGCGGTGGGAAGCCTGTATGTTAGCCTCCGCACCATCCTGATCCCAGTCTTTTAGATAATTGGAAGAATGATTACATTGGAAAGGTAAATGGTGGTAGAATATAATGAATGGATGATTTTGTATACATATCTTAAAAGAAGAAATTAACCTTATTTGCAAAATTAATATGGAAAGATCAAAAATCACTTAAAGAAAGGATGTCCACAGGAATATTTTTGTAAGTGTTTGGAGTTTATTAAAAAATAAATTAAATTTTAAGGAAACAAAAATGGTAGTGTATTGCACTCCTCCCCAAAGTGTTGTATTGGAGCAAAACTTGGGTATGCCACAATTAACATGAATATAACTACATGCAGTGGGCATGGATTACATGGAATCCAAAAAAATGTTAACACTCATGCCAACCCTTAAAAATCCACATAGTCAACCATAATATTCACTGCAAATGAAAATGTTGCCAAATTATGACTTATTATGTCTACACATTAATACAAATAAAATGCAGTCATTTTTTTTTAGCACTTTAGCAGGATAACTTATATTATATACCATGAAAATAGAAATGAGCATTTTTCATTTTTTAAACTTAGTATCTGAATGGAAATACTAATATTACACTCATTCTTTGTTGTCTTGGTAGGCACACACCATAAATTTATTCCAAAATATGGAGATTGCTACAAAGCAATGGAAATTCTTGTAAACTAGTCATTGATTGTGATTAGCATTTCATTTACATCAAACTTCATTGGTTTGTCAATTGATGTCATTTTTTTACATTAAAAAACTTGATGTAGAAAAATGCAGTGTTTCTGCCTTTACTAGAGTACTAATTTAAAAGAAGGAGCAACACTACGCATAGAAACTTGAAATGCTGACTTCTACTGCCACTTTTATCACCAAACAAGCATAAAAAGAAGTACACACACACTGCATCAATTGCTCCAATTTTAGTGCCACTTTCTAAATTAATAACCAAGCTTTTACCAGAATCTTCCATTTTCACTTCAGCTGTAACATATTCCTACTACTAGTCGTTTTCACTTTTGGCAAACAGCCTCCCATGCTTCTCTTCCTATGTCACTATACTTTCCCCCATACAGTTTTAACTTCTTCTGAAGGAACATTCCTTACACCGACCCAGTTTTTAAAATGTACCTAGCATATTCAGTTGGATTAAGTTCTTGGTGATATGAGGGCAGCCCTAGGGCAGAGTGATTACTATATTTAAATATTTGGTGACCAACATACCTTTTTCGTGCTGGCTCATATTGGTCTACTTATTTGTAAACACTTTTTTTTTGTTTCCCCTTAGAGTATGTTATTTCACATTCATCCAGCATTACCCATAAATATGACTGAGTTAGGAGGCAAATTCAAAACCATCTGGTTTCTTAAACAGTTTTAAAAGCTTGCCCCATTCATACCTCCATGGAAGTCCACAGTTTTAAGCCCAGATGCAAAAAGAAGAGCTTCAGGAACAAATACTAATCCCTCTCTTGCTACAATTTATGCACTAGATTTCAACGAATTTTGAAAAAATGGACAAATCAAATTGAAAGGTCCCTCAAAATTATTCAAAGAACAAATACATGCCTGCATGAAAAATTATTAGTCCCTGTCCTTTTCAAATTGGCATTTCCAGGTCATCACCACTGGACCATTGGAATGGATCAGAATGAGAGGATTGTATGAAGGATTCATCAGTACACACAATATATCTGCCTTCATCTCAAAATTGTGTTATTCCTCTCTAAAGTTTGTCCTCTTTAAATGGATGCCACCCTATTCCAAAGGAAGAGATTTATTTGTAACCTGTCTTCCTTCATCAATAAAACTATTACTTATATTTAATTTAATAATTATCTTGAAAAATAAAAAAAATAGTATACTTATGGAATAAATGATACATGTATTTCTTGAACCCACTTCTTTTAAGAAGAATTTGAAGAAACAAACTCTGTCCTTTCAAACAAATAACCTCCTTGATATCAGAGGGCAAAGAATGATGATGTAGGATGATGGTTTCCCTAACAATGAAAATTGTTAACAACTCTGCATAATGCCAAAACATGATCATCCACTGTAGTTTTATGGCTTAACTGTGGACTGATTTTCTTCATTCTTTTTACCCCCCGGTGTATTTCTTATTCAACTCCATCCTTTGCAAGTTTTAATACCATTCACCTTGACACACTTTTAACTGATATGACCCTATGAAAGACTTATGCAATTTTTAATTGAAAGTCCGGAATTAAAAAGTGACTGAAAGTACTCAGATTGGGGGTGGCTGCTTTTCTCCTGTCTGTTCAGTAAGTTTTTAGATGTTAAGCCCTTCCAGTGAAAAAAGAATTCTTGGTGATGTTTATACATAATTAACAGTTAAGACGAAGTAGAATGCACAGGAATAGAGTAGAGAGTCATTTTAAATTATTTACATGCCATCTGTGGGGTGCATTATCACATTAAAGGTATACATTAATGTCATACCCTATAAATCACCATGAAACATAGGATCTTAGATGATCAGCTTTAATTTATTTAATTTTTAGATATGATAAATGGTTAGTTAAAGATAATAAAGATAACATTAATTTTTTTCTAAAATAAATTTTTACCATCTCATGTACAGGTCATCTATGTCATGTGCCTGTATTTCCTCTGATCTTCTTTATCTACATAATTGACACAGTTTCTTCATAAACTTTTACCAAACAGCCCAAAATATTTTCCATTTCTTCTAAATGTGGCCTGACTAATGTAGAGTAAAACCTTTCCATTAATTTTTTAATGGCTTTACCTGAGTTCCATCTAATGAAGACAAGTTTATTAAAGGCAAATTCACATATAAGCGTGTTTAATTGAAAATCTGGAGGTAGGACTGATCCCTAAACCCTTTCTATGCCAAAGGAATCAAGGTGAAGGCAAAGAAATTAAAAGGTGTGTAGATGTGTACTGGTGTGTAGATGATATCACTGTAAAGGCATGAATACAAGAGGATCTGCAAACAACTCTGGATGCCATGAACCAAGTACTTGGGGAATATAACAGGAGCTTCAAAAGGACGAAAAATGAAATCCTTGTGAGGAAGAAAGAAGCTGAAGGCAGATGTTAAAATCAGAGGACTGAAAGTAGGGCACGTGGAATCCTTCTTCTATGGTGCAGTGGTATAACTTCGGATGGAACAAGTTCGATCAATATCAAGCGAATAATAGCACAAGCTAAGAAGTAGATAAAGAAGAGGCAACTACTACATTCAACAAACCTAAGGTTGCAAACAAAGAAGCAGTTCATCAACATGTTCAAAATGGATCATGAACTTTATGGATCAGAGACATGAAACATTGAAAAATTGTACAAAGAAGAAATGAAAGAATGTGAAACATTGTGCTGGAGAGGAGAAAGCTGAAGATTTTATGGATGGGAAAAGAGAGGAAAGAGGAAGTATATAGAAGAGGAAAGATCCATATGGAGAGTACTCTACAGCAAATAAGAACTAGAAATGGATTGAACACACCCTTGAGGCACAATGTAATATTACATAGAAACATATTGACAGAAGGAAAGATCCCCCAAGGGGAAACAAAGAGACAAATATAGAGGATAATTTAAAAAGGACATAAAACAAAGAAGCTATCATGGGGTAAGGGAATTAAGACTGAACAGATACGAATGGAAGGCTGGTGTAAACCAAACTTAGGCTTAAAATACTAATGAAGATTATTTAATTCAATTCATTGTATTTTAAGAATGATTTCATGATACTTTAGGTTCATTGCCAGTCATTTGATAAGAAGAATAATAACCCATTAAAAATCCACAAATTCTAAAATAAATGCAAATGATAACAATTATAAGAATAGATCATGTCCATGATATAAATAAGTCTTTCAAACCACAAAAAAAATAATTGCAGCACAAATAATTGATTTTTCCATTGATCTTATAAGATCACCTGTATTTCCCTAAATCCTCCCTGAAAGAGAGGCCTTGCCCTAACCTTGAGGGTGGAAATATATATGTGAACCTTTCTACATTTAACTCACCATGGACATGTTATTATAACAACTGTGGAATTAGCAAGTATTTGTGCCCCAAAAATAGATTCCACAAATGTATGTCTTTTAGAGAAATTTAGAATAAAATACCTTGAGATATGATTGTTGGTAGCACATATGAATGAAAATATGTTTTCAACTGGTTCTTGTTTCAGGATTCTTACACCAAAGAAAGTCTTCGCAGCTTCAGCAAAATGTGGATCACGCAAACCCCACTCATCATATAGGGACTGGAGATCAACATCAAGTCGAAGATACTGACGTAAGAGATCTTCCTCTGTCTCTAAACCAGGAGATTTCTTGACATTAACATGCGATGTTTTCAGCCCTTTCTATTCACATTGAAAAAAAACACTAATAATTGAACAGAGAAATTAAAAATGAAAATTAAAAAAAAAACAAATGGGTAGCAACCTTTGTTAAAGGTGTAATGTTGCAACACAAATTTATTTCTGATCCATTCCATGAAAAATCAGTCATTGAGATTCGAGGAAAAATTCATACATCTGAATTTGACTCCTTGTTTAGTATTTTGTGTACATGGTTAGTCATACAACTTCTTATTACATACTTCAGGAGAATATTAACAATTTAATGTTGAGGTAATGATTCACTTTTCTATTTTCAACAATTAACTCAAACATATATAAATAAAGAAATGGAAACTAAATAATTTATTTAGTATTTTGTGTCATCTGTTCATAGAAAACAATATACCATTCAGAATCAGAAACAAATGCTATGACAATGGATCCATTATTATTATAAACTTAACTACTATGCATGCAATAACTATTTAAAAATACAGTATAAACATGCAGTCCTTCCAAAAATCCTGGATTTGAACATATTAGATGCATGTGAAAAATTAGTCATCGTAATTAATTAAAATTGGCAATGTTAATTAATCATGATATTCCACCATATCACGCCTGAAACATCTCTTTTTATTAGGCATCAAAATGCAAAATAAAGAGTAAGACTCATAAAATGGGATGAAATATCACAATAAAGAGACAAATGAGGGGCAGTCAAATGAAAACCAATCACTCGTCACAACCAGTCCACACCCCAACTGAATGTGCCAGGGAGTTGCCATTATACAGTTCTCCTTCCACAGTGAGTGCAGTATCAATACGTAAAAAACTATCATCTAGCTTTTAGCAGACTGTGTGTGTGTTATGATAGGTGTTCCGTTTTCATTCGACTGCCCCTAGCATTTGGTGGAATTAGGAATCCATTGCATTCTAGACTTGGAAGGAAAGTTATTACAATAAACCAGGAGACGAGCATGAATATAGGCAGATAATAATAGTGCAGGATTATCCTTCTGTTCACATACACATTATGACTGCAGCATATTGACATGACAATGTATTTGGAAGGTTTTAATAATGCATTTCAACTGCAAAATAATTAGAATTAACAGGGTACAAAATATTGAATTGCATTAATGTAAAGAGGAAATTGAAGCATATTCCTAAGTATAAAAACAGATACTGATGGTTAAAATTTCCCCAATTAATTTTTGTTGTCCTTAAATGACTCATACATTTCTACTTTACATGGCTGTAGTCTATCAAGTATCTTATTTTACTAAACAGCTTTCATGTATATCTCTTTAAATGTAGGTTGGAAAAATGTTACTATCACTGATTTACATGATAAAGAGTACCCCAATAACTTTTCTACTCTTTTGTTTGGTTTTTATTATCCACCTTTTACAACTGCTTGGTCTACCCTGATGAATAACTTGTTTTCCAGAACTACACTACGCTTTTCTCCTTTTACATTATTTTATGTTCACTGATGCCATCATAGACATCTTAAGCTTCATTTTCAATATGATATATTGCAGGTCAAGCTAAGATACAGGTAAATATTCACCACTGGCATGTGTAGAGTCAATAATCAATCACTTTCCTTATACTGCAAGAAGCTCTTCCATTACATTACAGCAGCATGCCCACCACTGGATTTCTGTTATATAGTGAATTATCCTGCAGAGGCCAGTTCAAGCAATTTTCTTTTGGGTTATTTCAATCCAACATTGTAAATAAATTAAAAATGGCTTCCCATACCACCTTCTACCCCAAAGTTTAATGATTATTCTGATGGAAGCTGTACTTTCGTTTCTGATGTTCTGTATCCTGTTTTCTATCTAACTGATCATTGCTATTAAAAGATGACACCCCTCATTGGACATTGAAGATTTTAATTCTCCTTCAAAAGAAATACTCTCTGTGCCTCTGCCCTGACTTAACTTAAAACTGGTGGGAAACACCTGAATAAGTCCTGTCACAGTCCCCAATTTAAAATAGTTGAGTGATCAGTGAAGAGTTATTCAATGTCATTAGGTGATGTGATAGAGCAACAAAGTCTAGGTTGTGCAAATAAATTGTGTATGTGGAATTAAAAAGATATTTCCTTTCAGCATGAAAGACTCCAACAAGTTAAATGGAACCAGTTCCTTTGACCTTAAATTAGTACATATATCCATAAATTTCAATTATGGGGTTTTCTAATCATCTGTATATTTGATGACACTTGGTGCACAGTTGTTGAATTTGACTGATGTCCTTTCTTAAATAGTCAAAATTTGAGCACTTGCTCTTGAAATCACTATTTTCTATAAAATGTCTAACTCAAAGAGGTTCACAAGTGGTGTTCATCCTTAGGATAATTAGGTGGTGGCTTTCACTGTTCGCAATACACTTCTACTTTAGGTCATCTTTATCTGGACCACAAGATATGTCATCAAAGTAGTGCAAATAACTGACAAAGAGTAGTTTTCTGGTTTCTAGTAGCAATCCCAAGATTTTACAACTTCATTGGCGCTTCATTTCTTGAAAATTTAATTACAACTACTGGCATTTAATCGAATTTAAACTATGAAGCAGTTGTGATTTTTATTTTTTTATCATAACCCCTAATGATTATTTTCTGGTGACTAGATTAGACAATGACGAGCAAATTATGAGAATCGTGATTACGGCGCCTATTTCTCTGCACTAATGCGCACAATTGGTTTAAATACTTTTTGATACATACCTTAATACGTATACGTCTATTCCGTGTGTTTCCGGAATCATTATCAGCGTCTGATGCATGATCGATATTTGGCTTTCCGTACGTTTTGAAAAAGATACTTTCATCACTTTGTTTTAGCTTCCAAACTCTGCCTGCAAACACTCCAGTGAACTCACCATTATCTTCGGAGTATTTCCATCTGTGTAGAGAATAAATTTCCTGCTTAGATCAAATTTTTTTATACAATGACCCATGTTAATACCATATACTTTATATCAAATTTATACAACCGAACCGACTTTAATGCGAATAACAAATCACCTTACAAAGTTTACATGGAAATACTTTAAATTGGGTAGTTGTAATTTCCACGATTACAGTCCAAAGGAATATAATGGCAAGTGAATCTATCTCAAAACAATAAATAACTCATGATGAAGAAAAATTAATCTCCTCCCACGTGTGCCGGAATCCTCAGATTTCCATAGACAGAATGTATCTATTCACCTAAAACTTTGGCCTCCAGTTAGGGTTAAATTCAACTGAAGATCCTCCCTCTTGCAGGAAGTTACCTGCCAGTCACTATTTATCATGCTCGAAAACTTTAAAAAAATATAATGACGCTTATTATTTGTCCCAAACAACTTGCGAACCAGTGATGGCGGGAACAGCTGAAACATGTAAATAATGAGAAAACTGGGAAAGCATCAGTTTCCGCATTTTGCCGTGGCTCTGCTCTTCCCTGTGGCTGATAATTTTCTCGGAGGCCACCAGAGAGTGTTTCACTCGTTTTTTCATCTCTCATTTGAACTGCAGGTGAGCAGTTGTATTCCGTTGCTCGGTGGGAGAAGTCGAACACACGACGAAGGGCCAACCCTTGGATGCTACCCACCCGGTTTTTTTAACTTTGGCAATTCAAAACCTGCTGTTTTTGTTTGCAGATTTGTGAGGGAAAGTCATGAAGTTTTTGTGCCGGCAAAACTCGAAGGCGCACCCGCGCTGAGTAGGTGTGGCTCTTAGGAGAAGTGTGTAGTGCTTGGGATAAATTCCATTCAGATTTTACCCTTGCATAGTGTTTGTGTGTGACATGGAATCGTTTGCAAAAAAGGATATTTTTTAAGCCAGTATTTTCGACGTATATTGGAAATTATCCACATACGAAGTCGGTTGGTCATTCCTGTCTTCAGTTTCAATTATTTGTCGCCGAAATGACACGGAGGACAAAGCTGGTCTACCCTTGCAGAGTGGAAGGATGGCTAAATGTTTGTGGTAAGTTCTTTCTCTTCTTGAAATCCTACGCAAATTTATATTGAAATAGTGTCTCAATTTCACTCAATATATTACTGAAATTTCGAAGTTGAATTTTATTTAATTTTTTAAAATTTAATTATTACTGTTGAAATTACCATTGGCCATCATGAATTTTGTATGAATATACACATTAGCGATTTTATCTTGCCTTGAACGTCATTGTGAATTTCCGGTGTGCATGTTATTAACAACTTTTCGATAACACAAATGCTATTCTGTAGATATAAGTTTTCTGACTCTTAACTTGAGAGTTAGTTAACCTCCCAGTCCCTCATTGAAAATACGATACGAAAATGTACTTCCCGGTTCGACTTTGATTTTGAAAGAAAGAGATTTCTTATATTTAGAATATACTTTCGATGGCAGATTTAATATGATTTAATTTCGTGTTTACTTAAGATAGGCCTTGGAATCATGCCCATAAATCACATGAAGTTCATATCCGGAATATCATCGTGTAGTATTCTTACCTTAAATTCCCGGGTTAAAAAAGTTTAGTTCCTTGATCTTTGGTCAGTAATTGATCCCAAATGATTGTATGGCTGAATAATGGGCACTATTAGATGTCAATTGCGCGAATAATTGATCAAGTAAAATACCTTCAATTTGTCGGGTCATAGGGTAGATGAATCGGGATAAGATGAAGTGTAAAGAGAATTTATTGCAGTTCTTCCGCCCTGTATGAGACATTTTTAGATACCATGGCATTACTTTTACATTACATTTACATTACACATTGATTGGTGCCAATCGTGAAAATTAATTTCTTCAAAAATGTTATAAAGAAGATCGGATATACTTGGCCGCAGTGATATTCCAGTTCAATGAATAGCCGTTAGTATAGGGTTAAGCCAGAAAATTAATAATGGCGCCAATGATATTCAGTTTGCCATGACGACGTAAACAAATATTGTATTACCCGAGAGCAATGGTCGCCATCCATTATGATGTAATGGTGATTAATATGAAATGGTAAGTACATTTATTGATTTTATTAAAATTGTTCAAATTTAACAGAATTATTAGTGTGGTATTTTTTGTTGCTTGTTTGAAATATCCCCACGGACCACCAAAACGTTCTCACAGACATGTTGGGAGCCGCTGTCTTAAAGGAGACAAATATTTCCAGCAATGGTGAACAAGATATCAATTTTCCTACTACTCAATGTCTACTGACACGTACAAGAGGTTTTCGTGGGCATACTGGGGGAGAAATATGAGGTCCACAAGCAGAGCAATCGCTCTAATCTGTCGATTTTTTCGTTTGTGTACACATGTATACATAACTAGGCGTGGGAATGTTTTCTTGGAAGCAGGCATTTCGCTTGGTTTTGTAGGAGGCCATAGCTCACCTATCGTTCAAGGACACCGGGCGGTGCTGCTCGGTGTGCTGGCTGCAACGCACTCCTCCCCCATTCAATTCTCCGCTGCCTCGATCCGGCATCGTTCGGTTTCATTTGATTTTCCTGACGAATTTGGGATTGACTGATTATTATGAAGTTCCATGTTGTGAAAACATATTTTTCGTGTCTTTTCTTTTGAGTGAAAAGGAGATATGGTTACTAAAATGTTATCTTAAGTCTTTCGCATGACCTGTAGGCTTAGAGGTCTGTGTGGTTGAGAGAGGTGCGTAGCCAGTGAGGGTGACTGCTTCTCCCATCACGGAAAACCGACGGTTGTCTGAAATATGCCAAGTATTTCAGAGCGAGTGAAAGTAAAACGATCGTAAATTATTTGAAAAAGTTGTCGAGCGCCTTGCAATAGGCATTAATGTAATGATTACGACATTTAAGTCTTAAAAGTCTGGCGAGTACGCAGTGTTTTTAAGATAAGTCGACAACGATGTTCACGTCTCCCTCTCCCCCAACACTCAACTCTTAACTTCAGTGCGGAGTACCTTTACCGGTGGCCGGGAATTTTCGTACTTCCTTTCTCATTCGATTTAATAATAATACTTGTAATTTACACGGGGTAGGAAGTAAAAGCCTCCTGTTTTTTTTTATTTTCTGTGGGATCAGATGCATCCTTCTGATAAACTTTCTCAAAAAGGTTTAGAGCCAACTCCAATAAACCAGGATTTTTGAAGTTGGTCACGAGCCGTTTTGGTTAAAACCAAGATCCAACCACACCTCTTTGTTCGGGGCTTGGTTGGAGTGACACAGTTTTTAGGCGTATTTTCATTGGTATTTTCTTGGAAGTAACATTGGTATGGCGCAGTTTGAATCCTGGAAGTGGGAGTAGCTGAGTTTCGGTGGCTCTCTGATACGTTGAATTCTTTACTGGGTTCTTCCAAGTTGGTTTGCTGGCAACGAGATAACTCCGCCCTTCCCGAACTATACAACTAAATTTTGACTATTAGAAAAAATATCTCGCTCTCCAAAGGCGCGTTTCTCATAGCTATAATTCCGTTTAATTGTTCCCTCTTTCTGATGACAAAATATTTGTCTCAACTCCTGTCGTGTGTACTCATCGCAGAATATTTGGATAAAAATATATTTTACAAGTATTATTTTTGGAAGACTTTTAATTGACTAAAAGCTGAAGAGCTTACAACTTGACTTGAAGCTTAAAGAATTGGGGACCCAGGGCGTGAAGAATAACCCACAGATCTCCGTGATGTACGTGAGGATCATGGAGTACTTAATTAATTATCCTACCTCCAATGTTTCTCCCTAAAGGGTTTGAAGGCGGGTGTCGAGGATAATCTACTCGCATTTGCATTAATCTAATGTTAGATTATATCTAAAATTCATGTGTATAACATCGCTTGACGTCCCATTAAAAAAGTGTTTTGCTGAAGACTTTCTAACGGTTTTTTTCGAAATCAGTGTTTTCCTTTGATGTTTCGCTGTGTTGGTTTCTTCACTGTCGACGTTCCTGCGGCGAGTGTCCCCCGAAATTTCATGCCGTCGTGAGGACGAACATCTTTTCATAGGGATGCGTCTTCACATGAAGATGCATAAAATGTTTGAATCGATTTCTGTTTATGTGGCTGCAGCTTAATCAAAGTGGAAAGAGACTGCCCGACCCCAGCTCAAGCCGAGAACACATATTGCTCGGCTTTTATGATTAGAGTATCTGATCAAGCAATGCTTGATGGTCTTCATATCTACATACATCAAATACAGCGATGTATATCTGCTAAGACGTGAGGTCACTGGACAGGAGTTGTCGCGTCCAGAAAACTTGGACGTCATTTTATGATGATATTCTTCCTTACATGGATTTCGCTACTAATAATGATCACCGCCCTTGCCTACTAATAATGTCTAATATCTCGTCCGTATTGGTGAAATATCCTGTCATTTTAGGAGCTGCCTATATTCCTTTTGATTAGGACGATGACCCCAATACTCTGGTGTCTTCCATTTCGATGAGCTGGAAATAATATGACGTACCCATTCCGTCGGCGAAAATCCCGACCTGAGTGTTTCCCCGGCTTAAAAGGGTGACGACCTTCCAACTTCATCGTCATTCCCGAATTCCAGAGCTTCACATATCATCGTGGCTGTGAACTTTTTCTTCCACCCCTCAAGAGACTCAGGTTAAAAGAGTCGGAAAGGTTTTTGCCGCAGATGGCGTGTGCCGATAAACTGGGATTTGGTTGGGATCCTGCGGGAGATAGGAAAGGGAAGATAAGAAGTCATGAAGGGTTAAGAGTGTAAGGGATTGAGGGAGGGTTTTAAAGGAAGCTGTTGGAGAGAGAGATTGAAGATACACGGAGACGAGGCAAAAGAGAGAGATGTTGCCCTGGAGAGAACAGATACGAATCCTTTGTTCTATCCACGAGTTGGGGAGAGTTAGGGAATCCAGAGGGAAATGTTGCTTTGAAATTAAATTACACAAATGGAAAGAAACCAGAAGCCATTGTTTATTAACTGTAAGTAGCAATCTCTTTTCAAAATAATCTGTCTGCACTCTCGGCTATTATTTTCCCCTATTTGGTATAGACGATCCAGAACGCGTTAAAATGCCAGCATCAATCAATGATCAAAGTTAAAACGAATTCCCGAGTTAATATAGGATACGAGGGACATCCAAGGGAAGAGCGTACTAAATATAATCTACTAAATCGGAGGCTTTCCTCCAAAATTCAATCCATGGAATGGATGAGTGAGTGCCTACGCTGGTTAATATTTCTCCAAAAATAAAAATGCGTAACAATTCCTTATGGCATTTCAGACATACGTATATGTATTTCCATGGCTACACAAGCATCACAACTTAAGCTCATAGCCTAGGGGAATTGCTAAGATTGGTATTTGTGTGGTGTCACTGTTGTGAACGGTTGCGATAGTTTTCCCACGTTTCCCTGGGGTTTTGTGGAGAGATGAAGGAATTAAGCAAACTGAATCCCAAGGAGACCGGTCGCCAGCAGAAAATAAGAATCTTCATTAATACATTTACATTCTCCATCAGTTATGGCCATAAATAACGTTCCCTTTACGACAATGGACCAAATGCCAGCTCGGCTTGGTTTAGAAAGACCCAAAGTGAGCGAAATGTTGTGCGTGAGGGAGGGCCGGAGGAGAGGGATGTGTATATATATGATGTGGTCCGGAGAGATGTTTCCTCCGATCGTGACGCGCAGCCACATCGAGATTGCCCCGCTGGCGGAGGCAGAAACGTGTACCGTCTCGCCGGATCGAACGCGCCATTGCCTCTGCACGAGCGTTCACGAGAAAGCTTGCCTCGTATTTCTTCTTTCTATCACTCGTTGTGGTTTCGATGTTTTCGGTTCCTCGTCACGTTTTACCCACTTCACTGCTTGGGTAATGATATCCATCGTTATTTTTTTTTTTGTTTTTGGGAACTTGCCGTTTTAAAAGGAGGGATTTCCCATTATCCCCCGCTGTCGGAGTTCATCATCGAATGTATTATCTCGGAAGGTTGTGTAAGGTGATTTGGGGACATGGAAAACAATAATTAAGTGATCGCGATCCGAGACAAATTATCCGCTGATCGCAGATCCGTGCTCACCCTATAAGAATTTCCTGCATCTTTCAATAAGAAATGTCATGTTCGCGGGAAAGATTAAGGTTATTTATTTTCCACAGCTCGGAATTCCTAGTTGAATATTATCTAAGTATAATATTTGTAAAACTAAATTACTATTCCTGAAAAAAATTTCTTTGGAACTTGAATAGAATTGAACCCTTCCTAATAAGTGTTTCTTCTAATCATCTTCAATTCTAGGCTATTGTCATACCTCAACGTAACGGTTTCGCACATTCTAGTTGTTAATGCAGAGGAATAACTGAAATACTTGACCACGATCCTATTTAACTGTTTCCATTCCCCTAGTTTTGTTAGGTTTGAATCTCCTTTTCGTGAAATGAGGAGTAATGAGTAACTTTTTCTTCGCCGAAGTATATTTATTTGAGATTCGTTACATTTGTGTCGGTGAAGTCCGACTGACCTTTAGAACTCGTTAAGGATGACTCCAACGACGTTGAAAAAAATGTTCAAAATTCAAGTCATTATTCAATGTTCATTGGATGCAACCGTTCTTGTTAACGTCATGCTTTTCTTATTATCTATAGCGTACAGTGCAGAGGCATGTAGCAAGTAACCTGTGGGGAACTCTACGACTTTCCCCTTGGAGCGTTTTTCATCATATTTGCTGTCTTCTTCATCCTCAATGAAAGCACGCTTTTCCTATTAAATGAGCCTCTCTTTTCCATCTCCAATGGCGGATATGACGAGGAGCTCACTTAAAGGTTTAATGAAATGCTGATTGTTAATCAGGTTTGGGAGTAACGAGTCTGAAACTTGCTATTTAAATTTTAAGGCTTGCTCGAATGATAGAGTCGTAGATTGAACTCGGCGGATGGATGATTTAAAAAATGGTGAAAATTGGATTTATATGAGCACCCTTCGCTCCCTTGCCCTTTTTACCCCAGGCTAACCCGACTCTCGTGCTCACCGTGTTACCGAGTGGTTTTTACGCAACTTAAAACTTCACCTGGTGAGAGAGTAGGGTCTTTCCGGAGCATTTCGCGCAACCTAACATTGGAAAGAAAGGGAGAGGGCATGACAGGTGCCCGTACAAGTCTCCGCTGTTCCCAATCAGTCTGCAGAGGCAATCTCCCGGTGGACAGGTAGCCGTGGTAACGCAACCTTACCTAAAAACCCTCCCACCTCGTCCGATCAGCTGACTGCCTCCCTCCTCATCAAGCTTCTCCACCTCCCCCCCTTCAGTCTCTTCCGCCCCCTCCCTGGGCCAAATCTCCTCCCACTCTCCCGGATAGGAGGTGAGAAGGTCTCGTTCCTCTCTCTCTTTCTCCCGCATCCTCCTCTTCGGCCACTCCCAGCCCCATCCTCCGGCGGTTAAGAGGTAGGCGGCTGTGGAGGTCATTGACAGTTTCCATAGGACGGGGAGGGCGGCTCTGGCTGGAGGGGGATGGCCGAGAGGGGGGAGTGGTCGCTTGCATGGTGGCTTCCAAGCAGCCTAGCGGCGCTTAGTTTAAGAGTATGTATATATAACTGTATATCGCCCGCGCGCATAGCATTGGGAAGGGTGACGCTTGCCCTATGCAAGCAGATCCACCTGCGAGGAACCGGGGACCTTGGAATTTTTTTGTTTTTTTATAGCTATTTTTTTTAGCTCACCTGTCGGTTTTCGGGTTTGGCTGGAAGATAAGCCAGAGTGTTTTCCATTTGTACTCCCTCTTAGGTCAGGAGTTACCACAAGGTTGACTGGGCTCTCCCATGGAATTTGTCTGCGAGATTCCGGTGCTTGGTCACCGCAGGAGTTAGGTCGAAACGTTTTGACTAACTTGAGGGTCTGTAATATTTTGTTGATAGAGGTGCTTTGCCTTACCATACAGCTGCTTGCCTGCGCGCAATAAAGCTTGGCGCATTGCCGACTCTGACCTTAAATTTTTAACTTATGATTGCCTCGATGACGGCGATTACGTGGTTTGAATTCTAGCGGTTGCCCGTCGTACTAAGAATTCGAAGCCAAGGGAAGAATTTTCCCTGTTTTTGGTTGATATTGAATTTCAACTTTGGTTGTTCATTGTAATTTCGGAAATCAGGCGTAAGGGTATTATTGAAATTAAACGGATCTCAACATATTATAGAAAGTTGACTTCTTTTTTTACATTGTGCGATTTGGATCTTTACTTAATGGCTACGCGACCAGGCGGAGTTTTTTTCCTTTCACATATTCATTTCATGCCCATTTCTGAACAGTTTGGATTTCAATGGTTGACATTAATACGGATCTTCTTCCTTCATTCTTTACTCTTTGTAAACATGTTACTTCGTTGTCGTCATCTCGGTATAGTTGAGTAATTGCATGTATTAATTTTCACTGCAGCGCGTGTCTTTATAGACACTGAACATTTGCATCGGCGAAAAAGAGTCGCCTAAGACCACGAGGCCCATGAGGCTTTGCATCCATTCTTTAACGGATAATTTTTCTGTCATAAGGTGTTATACAAGAAATTGAGTCGTTTCAATGATTATTTAATGAAAATAAATTAACCATGTAATTTAGAGAATATTTCAAATCTATGACTTGCTCTAATTTTGGAGTAGCAGTGTGGCTTCTGTTAAATATTTGTTAAGTTACGTATTAGGCATTAAAAGAATGATGACGTGGTCTGTCGACATCACAGAAGGTATAAGGGTGTACCTACATATCAGGAGGCCGGTTAATAGATCATTAAAAAGAATGCGTCTCGAGTTGAAAGTTAATTAACTAAGGGGGAGGTATATTCCGAATTGTATTACGCACAACTCAGTGGAAATAAGATGCTTTCCGTCACATCTTTAGGAGCGGATCTACTCATATAACTTTTAAGTTCCGTTGATAATGTGGGAAGCTCACCGTCCTCGCTCCCCGAGTAGCACCTCTCACGAAAATACGAGGCCCCCGAGTCTGCTCGAGTTGGCTATGACTGCATCGTTAGCCTGGGAAGGTATTGCATTTTTCCGGCCACGTGAATGGAGGCGAAAGAGAGTTATTAAGTGTTGTTACGCGGAGTAATTAAGTGTCGGCCTGGTGCTTACGACACACCGCTCCTCTTGCTACGTACGGGGCGAAGGAAGAGAGACGGGAAAGTAAAAACGTGCCTTCATTCGAAAGACGGGAGCGGGTCCGCAGAATACATACGTCCGCTCTCAACGTCTCCCAGTTGCTTCAATCGGAGATCCTTAGAGTGGTAAAGTTTTCCTCTGAATGGGTTTTTATCCACAGGGTCCTGGGGAGGGAGGTGGAGGGAATGGGATTGTACAGTCATCGAGAGGATCTCATCCAGCCACTCGGAAAATGTTATAAGATTGTTACGATCTCTTATCCCTTTGTCCGGGTTCGAGCGTGCGTGAAGTGGCGAATCTCGGCTCATGTGCCGGCAGCGCGGGTAAATGGCTGGGGGTGTTTATTTTGGGTGCCGAAGCGTGCCCTGGTTGTAAAATGGTGGGAAGGTCTGTCCCTCCCCCTGTTGTCGTAATTTTTCAAATATGGGTAGGGAAGGAAACAATATTCTCCTCCACGTGGTATTTTTTCATCAGTTATTTGTACGAGTGTTCGTGCATGCCTTGGTGGGGTAGCGCATTTTTGTAGAAGCAATATAATGTTAAATAAAATTATTTGGTGGCAAGAATGAACGTAATGCTGAAAGTGAACTAACCTATAGGACTTCGCGTTTATACAGAATAGATATCCTGGAAATGCGAAGTTTTTACTTCCCTTCCATCGTAATTGAATTCCACAATGTATCGGCTTCACTATTTCTTAAAGTATGTGATACTAATGTCCTTCCTTATAAAATACAACGCCGTCGATTGAAATTTCGAAATTTTTCTAAGTTACCTTTGGCAACAATTAAGGAGATGGACGTAGAAATTTCAATCGGTGATAATCTGTCTCTGAACTGCAGGAACATTCACAGTTGCACTTGTGGCCAAAACTACTGAGATAAATCCATTTAAGAGAAATTGACGGCTTTTGAATGACTCTAATAGAAACAAAAGAGAATTTACGGAGATAAAATTCATAATTCCAAAAAAAAAGAAATATGACGAAGTAACTTATCAGAAGTAATGACAAGTTCCCAGTAACAACTGTATGTGCGAAGAATATAGATTCAATGATTTTAGGACACATGACGTTTACATTAAGTTTACATTACTTTTTAACTCTGGACATGGAGATGAGTAGTGTGTAAGCGGCTTCGATACATGTGTTTTTAGGCCACAATGTTTATTGTACGCCCACAATTTTAAACTCCCACCTTCGACCAAATAGCGGATAGTAAAAATTCTTCGAGGTATGGGAGACAATGCTAAGATATGTTGTAGGTAAACTGAAAAATAGGCTACACCTTAATCACTCAATTTATTGTCGGTCAAATGGCGATTATAATTGATGGCGTTTTCTTGGGGAAGTAAATAATAAAATTAGTGATCAGTCCTGACCCCGGGAAAAAATATTCTTTTCATCTCCAGCTCGAAACGCGGCAAGAGACCCAGACGCCGTTTTCATCCGTATTCCCGAGTCGACCGTGAGGAGTATGAATCACATCCCTTAAGAACGGTACTCGAAAAGAAGTGGGAGGATGGTTAGCGAAGGCCAGGTTGAATACAGTGTTCCCCCAGGAGTGAAATGGTTTGATAAAGGGAAGAAATATATCAGTTATCAAATTTGGGATTGTGATAGATGTCGTGTTTCTTCCAAGACGTTTGAATTACCTGAGTTTAGTATAGGTTCAATTTAGACAGTCTCCGAGGTCACCATTACGCGTTTAACAGTTTTTCATTGTTATACTGAGATCCAGTTGTGTCAAGGTAGTGAAATAAGAATTGACTCTATTTTTTTCAAGATAGTAATGGATCCAATCGTCGAAAGAATCTTAGTTTCGAGTACTATGCCTAAGCCCCGTTTTATTTATTTCTCGAAGTATTTTCCGCCAATGTGAATAAAATGGATTATGCCAGTTGTGCTCCTCATGCTTGAGGTCATTGCATCAGTCAATATTTTACATGGTAATGTGAACCAAAGTGCAGTCAGCAACACCTCTTATTGGTAGTTAGTCTTGCGTAGAGCAGTACTTAAACTTAGATACTATATTGCATGTGCACATATTTGTAAAAATTATTTCCATCATTTGAGCAGATTAATTTCTCCGCTGGTCGCTAACATTTAATGGCGTATAATTTTAATGGTGCTTGATTGGTGTGCAATCATCCCATGAAACAGTCCCTAGGGGTGACTTGAGGGTTGTCATGTAGATATTTTCAAGTATTATTAATTAAAGCTTTGATTGGAACAACTTGGATCGGCAGGTCCATGCGTCCATTATTGCAGATTTCTTCGTTAACATTGGGGGTAACTATGATAAATTCCGTCTCAGTTTGGAGCTTTGTGGATTTCAGTGATGCAATTTGCCTAGTGCTTCTCGACCTGGACCTAGATCTCGCCATTACATGGAAGAACCTCTTCAGCTGCCTAATAAATCAGTTCGACCCTGCTCGGAAATAGAGCGGGATGGAGACTGGTTTCCTCTCACTATTCGGAGCATATTCGTCGTTCGATTCGGAAACGTAGACAAAAAAATTCCCCAAACCTCGTGGACTGACAGCATCTGAATGAGCTTAATGTGGCATTAGCGTGCATTTTGGGATAGAGAAAATAACGCTCATATGGAATTAGCGTGCATTTTAGGATTTAGAAAATAACGCAAGTTATAGATGCGCGGACGCTCTTCAGGAAGGTCAATTTTTCCTTCCTGAATGCTCCGCCAGCCGATTTTCGCTCAAATGACTATCGGAGACGGGCCACACTAGGGAGGAGGAAAAGGAAATTAGTGGCGCGTCGATGCCTAGGCATTTGCCAGTAATGTTTTCCTTGATGAATTTCGATGATGTCCACCCCCATCCCCCGATTGCCCTGCTGGTCGCGTTCTTTTATATATGTAAGTAGGCTACTCATTATTCCTGGGAGGGGGTGGGGGATACTGTTGTGTGTGCTCCCTCAGTTAGGAAATCACTCCGCCCCCCCCCCCCCAGCAGTCCCCATCGCTATTACCCTCCGAAGTGACGAACGCGCACGTTTCGATACGTACACTGTATTACGGGCTGTCTAATCCCCACAATCCCTCCCCTCCCAGCATCCCTCACCCCCAACGCGCAGGTTTGCGTTCCGTCATCCCTCCTCCCCCTCTCGCCCGCGCAACATAATGCCGTCACCTGCTCCATTTGCCGACCGTTCAAATTCCATCTCATTCAACTGCTCCTCCATCCGGAATTGTGGTTCGTGGCTGGAGGTGATCCTCAGCGGATGGCCAGAGCAATGACTCCGCCTCTTGGATCTAGTAATCGATCCCATATGCGTGTGTGCCAGTGGATTTCTTCTCTCCTCGACAAGGATCGAGGGCAGTCGTTCAACGCTGTCGAGCGTCACCCGACTCCTCCCAAAAATAACGGAAATTCGTACCTATTTTTGCATTTAGACTGTGTATTTTTAAAAAAATACGGTGGCGTTATCATTAAGCGGTCTTCCTTTTCTACGTGGCTGTAACTGGTCGTTAAATAAGCGAAAGTTATGTAAACATGATGAAAATGTTTGGAGCAGGAGCGTATATTTCAATATGCTATCAAGCAAATTAGTTGTCGACTCGTAGCAAATCGCTTGGATGAGAACGTGAGCTCTAATTGTTCTGATGTAATTTTCCATATATCGCTTTTTTAGGGTCGTATTAGTGACAGGATCGGAGTGGCTGACATTCTTTACGACAGTATAAATTATTATCGTTATTCTAAGATTCAAGGCTCCCGCTTCCTTGTGCAATACAGTGTAATGTAATTTCCGTGAATGCTTAACTCTTTCTTTCTGCCAGCTCATAGACTTCTGTAGGAGTGATTAGCCTAGTAGTAGTTGTGAGCTACGTTTAAGTTGCGTCTTGAACTGTTAATCAGAGGAAATTTTACCTGTGCCCCATGAATAGGGTGATATTACAATCTCAGGGTTAGACGAGGAGTAAGATACCTACATCTTCTAACAATCACTGTCTCTTCTGGAGCGTCAACAACGCCTGCCAATTATAAATCCTCTGTAAAAGTGGAGAACGTCAGTTAGAGACCCTTTTACCAAATGGGATCGATTAGGTTTGAGACATACGCTCTCTTTGTGACATCCAAGCTCTCCGTATCCTCAATTCTCAATTAAAAATTTCCCAAACTTTCTTCCACGCAGTTTACCTGATTCTAGCCGAGGTACGTAAATTTATTTTTCCAGTTGAAATTCGATTATCCAAGTTATGGGGTCGAATTCCAATAATTTCTCTATTAGCTGGAATTTTCATCTTCAAAATTGAGCTCGAGTTTCACCAATTTAAGCGAGAAAACAATGTGTGAAGTCATCTTTGAAAAGTAGACCTTAGATTGTAGTCGATTTCTTCGAAGTATGATTTCCATCGCGCCCATAGTTGTTCCTTGTTTCCGTTTTTTTTGAAAGTTCAGTTCATGGGAATCGAATGTTCTCCTTTTGGTTAAGCTAAAACTGAAGAAGCCCGGAAGGAGAGTAGTACGCTTTCAATTCGTTTTACTAGAATGTCAACCTGTTTTCCAAGGGTCCTACGCGGGAAGGAAATTGCCACTGATTCCGAATGCCTTGCCGTAGGTTACCATCTTTATTTTTAACATCGCTACACTTCTTGCAGATATGTTTGCAATGGACATTTATGTAGAAGTAATTGTGATTCACTCTTGCTGACCATCATATCCACGATTGGCAGCGACCGAACCTTATTTGTGTAGTTTTTTTGTTCGCCTACAAATGAGCCATTTTTGTAGTTTTGATCGCCTTGGCTTTTTTGCGGTGCCGTGAAGAAAGCGATTTATTCCTCCGTCAGCTATTATGTTTTTGTTTCTTCACGGAACTCAAAACTCGAAAGTTCTTCGCTTATTAATGGCATTGTTATAATGCATCATTTTCCGCTCGGTGGAGACTCGGGAGCTGCAGATCGTTTTATCAGCTGGAGATCGATGTTCCTCCCCGCGCGGTCTTCATGCATGGAGAGATGAACGCGCGGAGTTATTATGCCGGATCTTCGGAAGAATGTCTAGCGTCGGCCCGAAGCAGATCACCGCCCCAGGGTTCTCTGATGAACACAACGGTGGTTCCTCCAAATTGTGCTCTTTTTTTGGAGGTCAGTGCATTTACTAGGCGTGGTCCGTTATCCCACCTAATGTCAATGACTCGGAACTATTCTTTTTCAATGGAGACGCACTGAAGCGATTTTTGTTCCATAAGCGGTGTCAGGGCTTGTATGGAAGGTTAAACTACCGCAAGTCGCTGGTATACGTCGATACATGTAATATGCTATCGTTGAACTTGTTTGCGCGTTAGTGGGTATGGGTTTTTGATATGCCAGTCGAAGTTTAGATTGATACTTCCGAAAAATACGTTTAGTCTTCGTTTTATTTTATAGCGATACATTGCGATTATGACTTTGTGACATCAGCCCTGCTTTTACGCGGATATCCACAAAAACATTTTTGTCATTAACTCTAGTGAAATGAAACACGTAGCTAAGTTTTAATTTATTTTACTTGTCCAAGGTTTCGTTGAAGATCAATATCGCCTGTTGAAGTTGATTTTCAATGAAACTTTGGCTATGTAAAGTAAGTGGTCGTGGAAACATTTTGTTACAATTTTTATTCGCTATGGAACAGTTTTACAAATTCTTACACAGGATATAAATCACCGAATCGATGGGTGTATTGCGATTAGTCCTTGTTATGTGGAAAATTACGAAAGTTAACTTATTTTGTGTGCGAATTTATTTCCAGGCAGAAACATACTTTTAAATGTGCTTTTTGTAAATGTGAAGCTGGTAATATAATTTAGGATGAATTAAGTTATGTTAACACAGCATGTTATCGGTAAAGTTTCCCTTCAGGAGCTTCATATTGCTAAGGAATGATTATTACGGAACATAGCAATTTCTCGAATGCTCCGCCCGATGTCCGTGGATGCGGTACAGTGACACACATGTCCCGCTTGTTGGTAAGGATGCGGATTGAGACTTTGCGGTTGATAATTTGATCTTTCTCGCTGCCCCTGCTGGTGACCGCTACACGCTCTTATTTTCGCAAGCCTTAATCTGGATACATGTGGAATGTAATTATGCTAAACATGTTGGGGGAGTCACAAGAGATTCTCAATGAGAATTTAATTGTTACTGCACCATTGCCATAACTGGCTCTGATTGACAACCCTTCCCTTGAACTTGTAGGAGGTGGAGTTCGTATTACAAGATAAGAGTTACAGTCTAACAATACGTAAGTATGGTTACACTGGAACCCGTGTCTGTATGTACCCATGGGTTCGATGGCAGATAATCTGAGCAAATGAATTAATAGCTCTCATTGTCAAAATCAAGGGAAAAACGTCAACAATGTACTCAAATTTTGATTTGTTCCCATTATTTTTAGTCAGGATCATGTCAACCCCTCTACTATTGACGTAATACTCCGTTCTTAATCGCCCGCCAAAACTAAAAACCAAGGTTAAAAATGCCAATTTAGACTGTTCTCATGCTAATATTTATGATATGTGGGCCCTGTTTACTACTGATTTTGTCTTTGCTTTGTGCCTTAATGAGATAAATTCTCAAAAAGAGTAGGCTTTAGGAGTATAGAAAATTAATTCGAATAAGCAAGGTAGGCACCGCTGCGTTCGGCTTTTTGCTTCCGAGCAACCCTATCCACAGAGGTACGCTCCTTTCATTCTATGTCTTTCGCGGAATTAAATCTGGCTTCTCCTGTTTTTGTTCTCACTGCTCGATTCTGGGCAGAAACGCCGTCGTCGCGGAATGCTTTTTTGTCTCTTTTTTTTATTATACCGTTAGCATAATCCAGCGAGCAATTGTGTATGCTTCCTCCTCTTTGTTTTGGGTTTGGACGGCGTTGTCTTTGGGTCTCCTCGTGTGGATTCCTCCGCGGATTAGTTTTTGTGATAGAAAACCTTTCAGCCCGGTCATTAATTACCTCGTCTGTATATTTAAATCCCTTCCTCACGGCACATCCGAGGAAATTGTTTTAATCTTTTGGCGGCGAGTTACACCTGCAATTAATGCTTCACCGACATTTCTCCGGGGGATACTGGAAAAAATTGTGCGATCGGCCCGTGGAACGGGATTTGAAAAGGGAGGAGCTGCGGGAGAAATCGATTGGTACCATTTCATTTTTCTTGTGGATCGCTTAATATGAGTAGAAAGCGCGCAATGTATCTTCCTCCGTGTCGGAGGGGGCAGAGGGGGGATTGGTGAGGGAGGGACTTGTTGTCATTGGCAAAAAGAAATAAGTCGGGAGGTGAATTATTCATTGCCGCTCCCTTAAATCCAGACACGTGCCGCGGCACTCGTGTGATCGTGGCGGCGGACCAAAGGCTTCGAGTCTAGCATTTGTGAGGTTTAAAGTGGAACTGGATTGAGAAACCTCTCGTCCCCTCCCACCTCCCCGAACTGGCGTGATGGTCTTTGATGGTTGCATAAGGGTGCCACCTACCCGAAGGACGACTGCCACCTTGAGCTGCATGACGCGATCTTGCACTTGAGATGTACAGGGTCGCACTGCACGAGCAGTATCGTAGCCAGTAACAACTTAAATGGGACAAATAGTTTCACCATGTTGGGTGGCGGTATGTTTTTACTTTTCTCCATTTACTTGCGTGTGTTTACTCAAAAGTAAGTGTGAAAACATGCATGTTTTTTGCGTGGCTTCATTTCAGCTTGAAATACGTAAAACTGGAACAATAATAATAATAGAGTTGTCATTATTAGGGGCGAGGAAAATATTGCTTTCATCACGCGTAGTTTTTTTTATTTCTGTTGACCTATGATAAGTCATAAATGGTGTATCATGTTATCATAGGGTGACGTACCTCTCTTTCACTTTTGCCGTAGTTTACTTTCCGTACCATGTATGACCCTGTGGCGGGTCGCGGTGGTCTAGCGGGTAGAGCGTTGGACTGCTGACCGGAGGGTCCCGGGTTCGATTCCCGGGCAAGGCACTTTGGGCACCTGCAGCTCCACCCAAGCTAGTTGATTTTTCGGGTACCAGGTCTTCCTGGGAAACCATAACCGGCACAGGGAAAGGAACTGGCCCCCCTACCCTGATGTGTGATTATTCACACGCCGTATAGGGGTACATGGGTGAGCTCTACCATCACCTACTAAACCGACCTTCGGGTTGATTACTGTGTTTATGGTATGACCCTGTAGCGAAAAAAATAACGAAAGGCTATAACAGAAAAATAATATAACAGAAGAGGCAAAGTTATATTAATAAAAAATCAGCTATTGTTGTCTTAGTTCTTTGGTTAAAATTGTCAAAAATTGTAGTGTAATATTCATGAGTAAACTTGTAATTGACAAACCTGGTAATTCTACTTCAATTTCACAGTGAAACTCCCCTTATTCCGCTACATTTGCGATTAGCGATCGATCTGATACTGCTCAAATAGCTTATTCCATTTTCGATTGATGAACTGCTGGACCTAATTTCAAATCCTCTAAAACTTCAAGTTCTTTCACGGCTGCATGCTGTACGGGAACCTTACACCAATGATACAAACTGAAACTAAATTACCATCGGAATCTGTTACTTTTGTATTTAACACAATTCAAGTATTCCAGCATATGTACGTCCTCATGACAATCTGATTTTATTTATGGTGAAAAACTCGATTCAGTGAAATTGTAATGTTTATCTTTTTATGATTTCCGAATATTTTTAATGAAGCTGGATGGTTAATCCTGTAGTGTGTTAAGCGGTTCTTCTCCAGATTTATGTTGAGTGTATTATTTTTTCTTTCTTATGGTTGGCGTAGCGGTAGCATCGTAATGGTACCTACTCTTTTCTTTCGGAATGCAATGTAAATGGGGCGTCTTTGCTTCATCTCCTAGTTGTCTTCTCTCGTGTTCCCTCCCCTTTTATATTTCATCTCTTGTTCGTGGAGGAGAGTAGGGAAAATTGGTGCTTGGAATCCGTATTTTATTGTATTTTATTCCGGATCTTAATGACGAGTATTTAATATACCAGATGCTATTATTTTCCACCAGATTATGAAATTCGAACCGTCCTTAGGCCCAAGTCAAGAAATTGCTGGTTTCATCGACTGCTATTTTGTCCGTCCTCGATCCCATCCTGTTACTTGTCGGTTTTCTTCATCAAAGCATTCCCATTGGAGGATTAATCAGCCTGTCGAAATTATCCTTCCTTGCTCTTCTTAATTGCCAATTTCTTCTTTTGTAAATCGTCCATACCTTTTTTTTTTCAAAAATGGACTCAAATCAGCATATGTCTCACCGAATGACATCTATATATGGATGATAAATTTACTCTTTCGTTGCACTTTTCATTTACTATATGTCCTAACTTCATATTTGTCATTCTTTCTCGCGCAGCATTTTAGAATTAATTACGAAAAGGTAGTTTTTCTGCTTTAACCGCATGGCATTTTCCCATCACCTCGTAATTCATCGAAACTTCGAATAGAAGTTTTGCGTCTTCACTTGGCTCGATTTAATTAATGTTTATGCTTATTAGGAATACGCGAGTTTTATATTTTGACGATGTAACAGTGCAATATTTTTCTATCCTTAATCGATGGGAGTTCATAATAAACGGCGAAGAAAAAGTTACTCAATCTGTATCCTTAGCCCCATAGAGAATTTTAAATCCTCTTGCAACATTCACGAAAGGTGTTTTATTTTAGTGAAACCATTTTAATTCGGTAGAATTTACATCAGTATTTGTCATTTGATGAGTTCTTTGTTCGGATGGCAATTAATGATGGGGAAAACCTCCTTTTTTATGCCATCAAATAATTGGTATCAGCTATACTTCTATCCTTTTTCATAGTAGTATATAAATAATGGGTTTTATAGGGGGTTGTCAAGCAATGTCGTTTTTGTTACTGATAAAGAAACCTCAAATCTCTTCAGTCTGTAATTACCATTCATTATTGAGATAAATGTAGTCTTAATAGCAGCCTTGATCGCTGCGCGAATAATTATTGCATCCTGAAATAGTAAATTAGGTTAAGTAAATAAACCAATAAAAATGTTAATGCCTTTTAAGAGATATGATGATAAAATTTGAGAATGAATGATATCAAAGAATTATTTATTTGTTTAATTATCCCCCGTATTTTCTAAAAATTATCGTGTGCATGCTGTTAATATTTCTTTTCTCGTCAACTCTGGTATTATTATATTTCATGGCAGATATTGTTTTTTGGTAAGGGGCCTACGTAAAGTCCTTTGCTGTATGAAGTTTCCAGTAAATTTCGATGGTACTTGGACAATGGGTTACTTGGCGTGTGCGAGGTTTTTTATTGAGAAAATCGTGCTATCCCGTCGTTCTGTTAATTTTTCGTCTGCTTAGAAGCGGCCCTAGTCTGAATCTAAATTTCTCTATCTTTTAAACAGATTATTTCTTCATCTGGATATGTACGAGGTGAATTTGGATAGTATCAGCATTGACCTTGATATTTTTATGTAATATAATCCTGTAGTAATAATTTTTATGTCGTTTGAAACCTAATGATAAGTGCATTGCGGCTAAAAGCAGAGAAGCCCGTATCGCTCAGCCGGCTGAGCGTTATTTCCCAATCCGTCACTAAAACCGGATTATTATCTTTTCTTTATAAAAATTTACAAAAAAATAAAGCAAGTGTTAGGTAGGCATTATTACGAAGTTTCTTTTATATTAAGATTCTATTGCTAATCTAAAAAGGAGTCGGAAAGTAACGGAATCGGTATGGATAAATAATACTCTTATTTGTGAGAAGCTAGATTTTGCAAAACGTTTAATTGATGAATGCAATGTGTTGTGATATGTAGTGACGTGTTATTTGTCCCTTAGAAGGTTAGTCCATGGGCCTATCTAAAACCAACCTTGGCTAGGCAGACTACTGGTAATAATTTTAATAATAACATTTAAATTCATGTACGCTAGAAATACATTTTTCTGCGGTACCTTTCTGTTCTTTATTTATTTGATAGAATATATTTAAATCAGTCAATGTCTTATGTCCCTGTATTCATTGCTAACCCGATATACCTTCATTCCTTTAATGCCCACAGTCGTGTGTCCTCGCATTCTTAATCGGGGTTTCCTCTCGCACCAAGGGCGCGTTGCTCGCTAATAATCGCTTTTGTTTGACGGTCTGGATGGCATTTGCAGATGTGGCATATGGCGCCAGTTCTGATTGCCTTTCCAATTTTTTCCTCGACCTCTCCCATATTTCCCCCGCCACTCCCAAGTGGACGGAATTGAGAACGATTTCGGTTCGGGTGTTCCATTTCCTGGCCAGTTAGATGGGCAAGGAACATTTTCGGCTCGAATGATTCCTTCTCCTCGCATCCGACGGCAGTTCGCAGGTGCTCGATTCTTCTCGCCGTGTTGACGTCGGTTGAACCTGTTATGCGGGACAACAGTGCCTGTCGTTCCGGCACAACAGCCCATGCCAAGATGCCCATTCATGCTCTTGTGCTTTTTTTCCGGTGAGGGTTGATGCAGAAGAAGTATATTAAATCTGGTCAGAATTTATTGGAGGTTTTCATGGTCCTTATCACAGATTTTATGTGATGAATTTGATTAAAATTATGTCTCCATTAATAGTCCATATGCACACTTATAATTTCAAATAGTCTATTAATCTATATGTATAGTTATAGAGATTATTTTATTTGCTGGCCAGATTTGAATCAATTAGTCGTGTCTTCCATCTGGTAATATGGGCCCGCTGAGTAATATATGGTAACAAAGGAGAGTACAGTACCATCAGAATGTCTATCAGAAATAAATGATGCAACAATTTGGTCGGCATAGATTATTACCAAGATCTATTCAATGGTATTTATAGAATTCCTGTACGAAAGTCTTTTACCGTTCCACCCATTTATGCAAGTGTGAATATATAAATTTCGGGTTTTATGTTTGAGAAAATGGATTCTCTTGATCGACTCAATTGTATTCCTACAATATTGCGTGACTAATATCTACGACTACAGACCCGCCTTTAATTTGGCTCATATTAGTCGCAGTGAATGCAGGTATGACATCAGCATTTCTGTGCTAATCCTTTTGCACTGAAAAGGCACGTCGCTTATGTTCTTGCGTTTATGTGTATTCATTGTTTTGATTTGGCGTTCAATACCTTTTTACACCCACTATTATCAAATTTTGCCCCATTCCAAAGCTTAGGAGTCAGTAGTTAGATAGCGAAAATTGGTATTTGAACCCTAGCTGGAATATAAGTTTCTCATTTATTGGCTACCGTTAAGGTAGCTTTTGGTTTGGGAACGAGAGGATTCAGATTTCTCCTTTTAAAGAATCTGACGTAATTATCTCATTAGATTCGTTTTCTCAGCACAGAATAAAAAAGTACGGCACGGCTCGGAGCCACTTGCTGAATCAAGATTAAGACTTAATCAAGGGAAGCCCAAGGCCATAAGATACCCAGAGGGAATTGAACGTCTTCAGGGAATGACCCAGGCCTCGCACGACGTGCACCTTGCGTCCGTAACAACGTGGCACAGATTCACGAAGACGTACACCCCCGCTCACCCAACCCCACCCCCGCCCACACGCCCTAGCCGTAAATCGCATCTCAAATGGCCAGCCGGTGCGGTGCGGCGGCGGGATTCGCCTTCGTTGCCAAGCAGGAAGTTGCCACCATCCACGGCACATACGGTTTCGGTGTGTATTATTCTCGGACCACACGGTCGTTATGCGAACGGGCTCCACTCTTGGGCGATGCGGGTGGGTTGGGTCATCAATTGTTCAGTTCATATTTTCCTCGATGGATGCTTCGGATCGATCGCATGTTGATTGAGGAGTTCAAATGTTCGGCTTCAACTGTGAAAGTATTTTTTTTATACTTTGTATGAAAATCATGATTTCTTTCGGTCTCATGATCGTGACGATTTTCAATTTGGATAGGATATGTTGCTTCCAGAATGATGTTTGCCAAAGAGTGTGTTCCTTCAATCTCGTTAGGTTAGGAATACATCATTGTTAAAAAAGCATACGATTGCCCGGAAGTGAATATCATTGATCAAGCTCTGGCTGTAGGACCCAGCTCAATAATACTTCTTTTTTTGCCTAGGTGGCATTGTGGCTTCAAAATCTGTCGTGATTTCGCCGTAGACTTTTCCTTGCACCATACCAGTGTATTAAGTTTTAGTAATGGGTTTCAGGGGATATTCTTAGCGCATTTGGTCGACGGAGATAATTTATATAACCTGATTACGAAGGTAGTAGTAGGTAGATTGGGCGTACTCCCTCCATGGAGTATTTTTCCTAATTTGTGGATTGGACAATGTGCTGTTCACTCGCCTCAATATTTTAAACATCCAAGTTTTTAAATAAATAAGAAACGTTTACTCATAAAATATAATTCTTAGCGTTGATAATTGTTTTGTAATATGATTCACCTTAACACATATATCTCTCACTGGCGTAAATGGCCTTTTAAAAAAAGCCACGTTTTAACATTTTGCTAATCACTAAGCTAAAATGAGTCAAGCTAGTGATGGAGGTCGTGTTGCTCTATCGGAGATAAATGAGTTATGAACATAAACATTCCTTAGAACTGATGTTTCCGCTATGCAAGGTCGTCAGTTCTTTCTGCAATGTATTTCCGACTGTGGATGTTAAACATGTCAATTTTTGTAATATGTCTTTTGTCACTTATTCGACCACTATCTTCGAGGACGACGCGAATCTAAATCAACTCGCCGTCGTAGTAATGACCGTTATTCATCAACGAATTCATTTACAGTTTTGTTTGAGTTTCCTGATTGCGAAGTCGGTAGTACGATAGCACACCGTTTCCAGTCATGCTTTTGGCCTCCGCTGACTAACGTCGTGATGAATGTCGACGACTCGTTCGCTACTCTTTGTTCTGTAGAGATAGGGGAGACGTCTGTGTCTTAGAAACGTTTTTTTTCAAGGAGGGGTATCACGTATTCGAACGGATAAGTTGATTGTGTGGAGATTCGTGAGTTGTGGCAGTCCTATTGTGAAAACGATTGCAAAACAATATGACCACCTCGTTTATGCGACGGGATTGAAAAGTTTTAAAAACATTGATTCGGATAAGGAAACTCTTGCGCCCTCTTCCTTCATGATCTCACTCGAATCTTTACGTCACCGATGGCAGTGCCTCGCGAAGTCGGCACCGACTCTCAAATGATCGAAAGCGGCGCAATTACTCGAGGGGTAGCGTTTATTTATTTAATTCAGTGCGACCAAGTGTATTGTTTAATGTTCATGGAGCGTCGCTTCGTGGCAGAGATCGACGCGCATGGTTAGGATGGACGTCGTGAGTTGCACCGGGTGTTACAATTAAATATATTAAGGAAATGGATTAGGGCTCAATCGTGACTCCCTCGTTAATTGGGGTCGGCCAATGCTTATTTCTGTCCATGGCCTTGTTGTTTCCGTGACACTTCTGGCGCCCACGTGTCGATCAAAAAAAATTGAACTTGATCTGTCAAAGCTTAGGATCGGCGAAGCGACCCATCGTTTTCATGATGTCTTTTCTGTTTGTCGGGGAATCGCCCCTGAAAGTCAAGGATATTGAACTGTGATTATTACGCTCTGCTCTCGTGTATTTAGCGGTATGGTTTATGAGAGATTAAGAGATAGGAGTACGTCATTACAAGTCAAACCGTAGAATAGATAGTTATACCTTGTTTGGTCGTATTTTATGATAGCGTCGGTGAAAACCTTCCTAAATTATTATTTTTTATAAGATTTTCAAATGCTTGTGAAATACATACCAGGTAATCAATGTAAACAACGTTTTCGTCCACTGTTGTTGCTGTTCATAAATCAAATTGAATGTTTGGTTTTGCAGTGCAAGGAAGATTTTACTAGCGCGTCACTTGGTGCGTTAGTTAAGATGCCATGTGAATAATGATAAACGGAGTCATTACTTATGGTGTGAAGTATGAGTTTAAGTTATAATGGAAATACGGGGCTGTTGAATTTGGGTATCTTAATGAGATTAAGGAGTCTATGCTTATCCTTTGTTTAAATACCATACGTGTGCTTATAAAGAGTGCTATCATTTATAAGTGTGTGCGCCATTACTGTTCTTGTTCACGAATTGTATCTTATATTTTACATAGGATTTAGCTTGGTGGCAAGTAACTGCCGTGTTATCCGACTCTCCTTGGCAATACAATGCATTCATCTGGAAAGGTTAATGGCTCGACTTCCGTTTGCGTTGTACCTTTTTCGTCGTTAGTCATATTTGCATTCATTTTTCTGGTTTATTTATAGTCGATGACGGACATTGCTGGCGATTTTTTTGGGCAGTGTGTTCGAAGCGTCGTAAATAGGAGAAGTTTGCCTCCAGTCCCAGGGAACATAATTTATTTTATTAGCCCTCCTCGTCCGGTGACGAGGCCCGCATTGTGGTGCGAGCCGTGTTGTATTTGCGCTGGACCGCGCGGCAGGTGCTGGTGGCCCATCGCCAAATTTCACCCATTTCCTCCCGCTGTTCTACTTTGCATGCGTGTTCCCATGTGCTATAAAGTGATGGTGCCAAGCCGCCGTGGGGTTTAGACAATCCCCTCCATTTGTTTTGGAGTTCGAACGGGTGTGTGTTGGAAATTGGCCGGACGCTCGAGAGGAATACCGATTGTGCGCGGAATCTCGAAACCTTGTTGGCTCAGAGATACGTCCTCGTCCGGCGTTCGAACGTGAAAGAAAAATATTTAATCCCCGATGCAGCGAACGGACCTTCGTCCGCAGCTCAGCCAAATAAATGTATCCCGTGTATTTGTGTGGCTGATTTCCATGGCAACGGTTGTGTCGGTCTGGTAGCCTTTCACCGTTGGCGTGGGTGAGACGTGAATACAAACGCCGCGCTATTATCCATGGCTGACGTTCAAAGGAGACCCTTATCGTTTCTTGTGGCGCCGGCAGTGAGGTCAGGTTTTAGTCTGGCTACAACGTGAACTAAACTTAGTTAACAGGTTAGTATATCAAATGCAGAATTATCGCATGCCTACATGCTAACGTTGATTCAACTGGCCGTGTAATAATCGTTGCTTATAATTCCTATTAAATGCGGTTAGAACATTCCGTTCATTATTATTGAGCGGAGAAATTTGGTAGTCAGAGCAGACGAGGACGGAAGATTATGAAATTCCTCACACAAGTATATTGAAAATCGGATAATGCTAAGAAATTCAGTTCTCGGTAATCTCAACATGTCTTTCTTGTTCATACATGCTAGGCATATTTTTGCGCACTCGGGGCTAACTAACCGTGAAATTCAGGTGGCTTACTTGTGGAGAAACGTGAAATTATTGTCTTCCCCGAGGTATATCACCTCACTGACACTCATCCAAGTTATATACGAGCTCGTAAAGCGATTGTCGCGTCGGGTGTTAACAGCTGTGTCTTTTTTTTGCAGCTCATTCATCAATTTTCATCATTCTTCTTCTACATATCAAAACATCAAAACTACGAAGAAATAAAATGAAGAAAGAAATAATATAGGGAAAGAAAGTAATCGCGAGACATAGAAGTAAATAGTCATTTATCACTCCAAAACCTACAATGAAATAAGTAGAATATCTTGAATGAATGAATGACATTAAACTGGGGCGATTTGATAGTTTACGCTAGCTCCCTCTCCTTTGCCGCTGTACGTTACATGTCAAGTTTTTGTCAAGCTCTGTAGCTTCACGACCTAAAATAGAATGATTCTGAAAACTACATCATTTCAATGCCTCTCAGCAATCGATCGTTTTTTATAGCTCTCATTCCCTCGTGGATCACCATTGGCATTTGCGGTAGGTGACGTCTGGTATTTTATGGTGAACTGCTAGTTTCGGGTCGGCCAAGGTTGAGATGTTCACGTCCCGGAATGTATGAGGTAAAATGAGGGAGACTGCGGCATAGTTCGGCGGTCCACGATTTGCTGATTTGATTATTCGTGAATATGGTCCCAAGGTTTGTCTCAACGAACCATCTTAATTAATCCCGCTGGGATTCAATCTGATAGGATTGTTTTAAGACGTATATTCCCCCGCGAGATTATTTTAGGTGCGTTTGGTCATTTAATTCAGAGAAAAAATATTGGAACGACCTTCAATGGAAATGTTAATGTCCGGGTCAATGTAATTTCTTCATCTTTTTTTATTTTCTTCTCCAACACACTTGAGTTGCGGTGATTTATGCCACCTCCGTGGTGCCACCTGTTGACTCTTCGAACATCTCTCTTGAATTGCGTTTCGTCGAACCATACGGCATATGCATGGTTATTGTGCACCTGTGGATTCTCTCTCTTCTTCTCTTATGCCCGCCTTCTTGGGTGGGAATTTTTTTGCCTTTCAGGAGCCAGTGGTTCATCTTCTACGACGAGGAGGGCCCGACCTCGATGTAGAATGCCTTTAAGGAGTTATTGTTAATGCTTGTGATGGCCGTGAGTTCAATTTTGTTCCTGTAGTGACCTTCGAAGAAAACAAATTCCACCGATGAGTTAGTCTGAATAATACTCGTATACAAGGGTAACCAAGGACTCCCGGAAATTATGTGTTCCGATTGTTTTATCCATGTTTCAATATGTGCAAGCCAATAGGGTCGAAGTGGAGTCACGAATAATTGGCAGTTCAATTCAATGCAAATGGGTTATGGACTTCACGTATTGATTTATGCCTAGTGAAGAGTTTCACTAGTGCCCGACCACATTCGTGTGTCCGGAATGAATTTGATGGTGGGCTTGAAAATATTTATTCCAAACCCATAATGTTCGGTGTTAAGTCGGTGAGATATTTTTCGCGAAGAACACTGCGCTCTTATCTTGATAGCAAAGGTGAGGGTTTCTTAAGTTTGAGGAGACATCCGTTATTACTTATCGTACATTTAAAGACTTGACGCTTCCACTCCTTGGTTTCGATGGTGAATTTCCTCTTCCACATCCTCAAATCCTGTTTTTGCTGAAATAATCTAATAGTTAATTGAGTGATTATTCTAGGTCACCGGAGAGGGTAAAGTTGGCGGATGATGGTTGGTTAAAAAAAACCTTTGTGATGTGTATGAATGTAACTACTGCTTTGGTGCACTGTCATAAATCGACTCGGTACGCTCCTTGGAAGTTTTCATTTTCCTCTTCAGGCTGGACTGGGGTGTTAACCACGTACCATGAGTTCCACCTCGTCTTCGAGGTAGAACGAGGGAAAACAATCGAATTGTTTCCGCGTGGGGAACGTGATCTTTAGCTTCTTCCTTTCCGGGTGGCGTTCGCCGACTTTGAAGATTCAGAGAATCCATCAATCCCGATTGATAGCGATCTTTCGGTCAGTGCTTTCTTCTGATTTCTCCTCCTTAAAAAGAATTTTTGCGTGGCCTCTTCTTCTTTGTTTTCTTCTCCCCCTTCGGATTTCTATGAACGTCGTGGACTAAGGGGGCGAATCAACGTGGTTTCCGAGATCGGCTTCTCGTTCATGAGGGAGGGGTTTGGCATTAATCTTACAAGTCGGGCGTATTCCCAATTCCCCGACACGCATCGCTTAACCGGCGCATCCCCGTCTTCCCTTCCTCCCATCCTCCTCTCAATTATCCGTGAGGCTCTCCCGCACCCAGAGTTGTTTGAATTGGATCATGATTTCTGGGAGAGCCAACTTGCGATTCCCTCACGAAGGATAATTCTCGTGAATTACTTTCAGGTCGTTGGGTGAAGTTAATTCCTTCATTTCATCGATATGGCACGCAATTGGGGACTGTGCCCGCCAGAATTATTGAGTTTTTGAAGGTCCTTATCTCAGATTAATCGCCGGTAGAGAGGGATTGATATACTGAGGTTATGGGCTCGGTGATACGAGGAAATTCACTTTAGAGTCCTTAAATTTTTTAGTTTGATCTTGATGTTGCGTTATCGTAAAATCCGGAAGTAATTTTTGTAGCACTCATCATTTTGTCAATTATGTCGAAAAACTGCTATTTTATCAACTAGAAGGCAGTAATAGGATACCGTCGTTTTATGTGATCAGTCTAATTTTAAAAACTTCTTAATTTTTAGTCTTAAAAAATGAGGGAAAAGAATCTTTCTGTATTTTACTTGGCTTTTAGTTAAGATCTTATATTCCAAAGTTTTTGCGAACCAACGGTATTACGCCATCCTTTATTTTCGAGGGACAGATAAAAATACGGGGGGCCCTTACAGAGGGAACACATCAAAATACGAAGGGTAGCCGTGCTGAATACGGGCGACACTTCTTTTCCTTTTGTTGTGGACATTCTTCTCCAAAAATCTCGAAGAAGGTCCTTTTTATATCATAAGTTAGTGCTGTGGTCTATTGGAGTTGGTACTTTTATGTCATAATGGTTTCAAATGGGGCATTCTAGAGTCGCGTTCTACGAGTGTCCTTCTATATTCAGACGCAGAAGTATTTTTCGAAAGGAAAAATGGAGGAGGAGCGATTCGATTCTAACCTTATGCCTCCTTCCCGATGGTGGAGATTATTGCCCATAAAACTTAGCTCGAGTCCATCATGAAGAAATGAAGGTGATTTATGAAGCCTTGGTCGCCGGTTGGAAGAAATTATACGGCTGTCAGTATTGCGTTGTTTGATATTGGTATAGTTAATTTAATCAGCTTCAGTTGTTTATCTAATGTGATAGTTATATAAGGTCGAATATTTGAACAATAGTTGTGATTCTATGAGGAACTTCTTGTGGTTCTGGGACAAATAAATATACTGGAAAAATACCCGTAAATGGAGTTGTTTTCCGACACATTGATTGCAATAAAATGATAAACCACATCTATTTTATTACGGATAGCTGTCATAGATATGAAGATATCTTTTTATCTCACACTTAGTTATATAACATTAACGGCAGAATCGTTTGTATTTTAATGTATAATAATATCATGTCTAATAGCAACTATATTATAAAACGATAAACACGACAATAGTCAACCCGAAGGTCGGTTTGATAGGTGATGATAGAGTTCACCCAATACTAAGTTTGACGGCGTGCATGGGAATTCACACCTCAGGGTAGGGGGTAGTTTCCCTATGCCGGTTATGGTTTGCCAGAAAGATCTGGTGCCCGAAAAATCACACGATAGGGTGGAGCAAGCAGGTGCCCGGCTTGTCCTGGAATCGAACCCGGGTCCTCCGGTCAGTAGTCCAACGCTCTACCCCTGGTCTACCGCGACCCGCCAAGAATATTATATTATTTATAATAGTATATTTAACTTCAATGCAATAACTATTTCTATTTTTTAAATTCCTCTTCAGCGATCGTCATCAGTCTTCTAATTTCTAAATCCATTCTGATGTGTTAGCATTCGTTATTTAATAGTTGGCTAACTGATATGATCTTGCTTTATTTCACGATAGCGAATTGTGCATATAAATAGTGTGTAGCTAGCGAATGATAGTGAACCGAAACAATCGTTTATCAATTAGCATTTGCAGCAGTGCTCACTGTTTGATTGTTAAAGACAATTAAATTTCGCGAGGAAGCTATCAAAACCAATGAGGAGCGTCTGCCCGTGTTGTTTAAAATTCACCAGTCGCTTCATTAAATTTTGAAGAAAATTATACATGTTATTAATGAAATGTTTACTTACTTACATCCGCGTCATACCATGTGAGAACCACGCGAACATTGGCTTGGAACTTAGTGTACCTGACTTTTCTGAACTTGTGTTGTATTTTGAACTTGTTTTATGGAATAATTGTAAGGTGATCGGGAGATGGAATCAGTGTCTTTTTGTCTTAAATGCAGGCGTTTGTCCATTGATTTGTTACGATTTCTAACTGCGAGCAAAGAACGAGTATCTGATCTAACTGCACATGAATCTGTTACTCTGTTTTTTCCGAGTGTAATCTGGTGGTACCCTTAGGGTATTAACAATTTTATTAGGTTTAAATATTAACTAGTGCTATGTTCCTTTTTATGTTCATGTAACCATATAAACGATATGGTCACGTACTAATTCTTATGTAGCTTATTCTCTTCATATCTGTTCACAGGTTAATTATTGTGAGACTTATTCTCTTCATTTTTGTTGGCACCACCATTTCAGTTTCCATAATTTTAAGTGCTGTAATGCAGAAGAGAAACCAGTATAGTATCTTCCTAACTTAGCCATTAGTTTCTCATGAGCTCTCATGGGGGTACGAACAATGCTCACCAATATTGCCTGTCATTTAACTACCAATGTAATGGATTGTCGAATTGCCATCAGTTATTTTATGATTGCTTTCCGCTGTGGGTTCAATTTCAAATATACCTGCAATCGTTTATCTCTTCTGTTCAGTTATTGCTTTGGGTGATTCGATGCGATAATTGCCAATTGTGGATATACTCGACCCTTGTAACCTCTCACTCATGCAACCTCTGACCCCCTCCTCAGATAGTGCCTTGTATTCCAATGCAATAATTTATCTCGTGCATTTGCGTTTTATCTGATAATAAGTATTATTATTATTTTAATAATTCACTACGTATTTTGGCTATTTTCGGAGTTCGCTTGCAGATAATGCATTGTATTATGAAACTTACTCACGAAAGCAGAAGGTTCGACAACTCTATGTTTGAGGAATGTATATCCGGAATGAGCAGCATTTTTTGATTCTCAGCACACAGGGGCCTAATGGTTTTTCCGTCCATTTTCCGAAGGGCAATTCTTCCTTGGGGATCGGATGAGATAGAGGATCCCCTAATATCGCCCGAATGAAGCCGTTTATCCATGACTCTCCCGTTCACTGTCCAGCGTCTCACGGAAGAACATCATTCCTCGGAAACCATCACCTCATTCTTTTTACTCCCAAAATCCCCCGCGGCGTTATGGCCTCCCTCAAGAACGCCGCTGCCATATTTACGATGCCTGTCGTCAGTAAACCATTTTTCCTACATCCCTTTACTTCACCTCGCTTCATCTTACACTTCATTCTTACCTCCTACACCCCTCTGTTCCTTCTTCCTCCCACCCTCCACCGATCCGTTTCCATCACCCGGAAAGCCGATGGCGCGTGACCGCATGCCACCCCTGGAAAAGAATTGATTGCATTCCGCGAGGGTCTTGTATTTTCCCCGTCCCCCAGGGGTCGTCGAAACCGCATCGCGTGTCGCGGAGCTTCCCCGATTCCGCTTCGGTCGCTGGACCAGTCCCGAGTACTGCAGCGTTCCAGTAAATCACTTTTTCAATCCGTCGTCGACGGATTTAATTTTCTCCGTTTGGGGTCCCGAGGAGGGAGGTAGGGGTGAAGGCGACCCCAGGGGACGAAGCTACCTCGGTGTGGCCCGCGGCCACACCGCGGCGGTCACCTCGGTTCATTCCCCCTTCCCGAAAATTTCTCATTCCCTCGTCAATTTCACGCTCAATTGATTCGTTCTCTGGGGGTCCGCCGTGTGCAGCCGAGTCGTCGTCGTTTCCCCGCGTTTGACGCAATTTCCCTCGTACCCATACTCACGTTGTTTACGGCCCGTCTCGTGGTGTAGAGGCAGGGCTCGCCGAAGCCGCTGGCGATGCGGTCCTCGTGTGATTAAGCAATTTGGATGTGCCACCGGGAGTAATTAAGGCGTGGGCCTACTTCAAGCCGCCTCTGAACCGCATACTCTGCCGCATCGCGGGGAGAAATTTTTGATCCGGATATCGTAGACCTCCCCCCCCCCCTCTATAAGCGGTCCGCAAGGTGTTGCCCGGGGCGTGGTAACCTCTCACGTTTCATGCATGAGTAAGGACTAACATTAGCATGTTATATACGTAAAACAAAACTCCAAAATACTGTTCGGTGAAATTTCCGTTCAATGTCGAATGTCTATTCTTTGTATGGTAAAGCATGCGTGTAAATAATCATAAATTGCTTACTTGAGAGCCACAATCAAAGTATACAAGGTATTACGTGTTGAGAGTATCTTCTCTGTGGTTGAATTAAAATATAATTTTCAGTGCTTAGCTTTGAAGACTTACATTGATATTCAGTTTTTTATCACTTTGCCTCAAGTTATCGGAAGTGGATGTAACTAGTTATTCGGAGTTTTAGATTAGTATGTCCGGAAGATTCATATGAACAGCATTTCCCTCCGGTGTGAGGAGGCTGTTGACAGGAACAGACTTGGCGTCGAATGTTCGGCGGGCATTCCAGATACATCACGGAATAATTTATCCAAGAAGGAGAAAAACCGCATGGAATCAAATGAATCAATAGACATTGATTACATAATATTGATTAATTAATGATTACATAATGATTCCTCGTGAATTGGGAGTCCAGGGTACGAGATGGAATGAGCGCCAGGTGAAAGCTATTGTAGCGCCATCGTTTGTGAAATTTTAGTTACTATGTTTATGTAAAATTGATACCTCGTAAAAAAATGAACTAGTTTTTTTTATTACAATGCGTTTGTCAGAGACGGAATTCATAACTTCAAACATGTCGTTACTTAATTTTCTCGTAGTTACTCACAATTTTGCTTTCTCAATCGGCAGTATTCGTGGAAATTTAAAGGGAAACAAATACCCATAGAGAAGAAAACACATCCATGTATATTTGTGGGCACTCGCATGGTGTGCCAAAGTACACCAAATTGGCATAGCGTTTGAACAGTTCCCTTGGCGAAAATAATATCTGGGGACTCACATGGTCGCAGAGAACCATTATGTTTTTCGCCTCCACCTTCCCATGCATCCGTCTGGCTACTTTTTGTCACGACCATTCGCCTTCTTCCTCACTCTCACTAGAACATGTTCCTTCTTCATGGTACGCTGTTTCCACGTGGCTTGTCGCTCGTATACTTTGAATACGTTTTACGAGTGGGTCTGCCGGTGAGAGTGGGCGAGGAAAAGGGGCGAAAGACTTTCACCCCGGATTGAGCGGGCTCCGTTATTTAATTGCCGGGCTTTACAAGGCCCCCTTCCCGTCCGTCCGTCCCTCCCGACCTGCCATTGCTTTCCCACATGAATTCACGAGCGTTCCGTTAAACCCGATGGAAAGCCGCGATGCGAAGGCCCCAGCAGTTCTTTTGTTTCTCGGACCACCCTTGCCTCCCTTTTAGTGTATCCCCCCCTCCCTCTTTTTCCGTCCACCTCACCGCATTTCCCCCCTCTCTGCTCCTTCTTTCTTCCTCCCATCCCTCCCTTTCCCCCCTCTTTCTCTCTCCTCATCCTCTTTCGCGTCGACCCGCCGAGGAGTCGTCGGCACAAACACACGCACGCACACATGCGGGAACGGGTTCTCGCATAAATCGTTGGGAGCGTTCCCAACGTCCGGTTTCCTCCCCCGCCCTCCCAAACACCAAACCCTCATTCCTTCCACCCCCAAGCCCTCCCCGTCTCTCTTTCCCTCCTTTCTGCCTTCTTCCTCTCGCTCTCACTGTGTTTCTCATTCCTGCTCACAACTCCCTTTCTTCCAATTCTTCCCCGCTTCGCCCCAACTCCTTCGGCGTCGAGGGAGGGAACTTGGAAAGGGGAAGGCCGTAGGGGGGTGGTGTTGAGGTGTTGGGTGACCCAGGGCGGAAGTGCGTGTGGAGTTGTTTCCATGGCAATTTTTATTTTCTCTCTCTCACTCAATCCCTATCTCTCCAAGTTCCGCCGTTTTTATTGTTGTTGTTCGAATTCGCCTTTTTATTCGTATATCTGGTGGCTCCGAAGACTATAGAGGGAGATGTGGGAGAGCCGCAAAATAATCGGCCCTTAGAGGGATATTTACTCTCCTGCGACCGCGCAACGTATCTAAGCGAAAATATTTCTTTCCCTTCCTTTTTCTCCTGAGCTTTTGTCCAGTAATCGCGCACGACGTTAGGTTTGTTTTCGCTTCGGTGGACCTCTTATTCTCCTCGTTTTCGAATCAATTCGAAGGAGGAGAAAAAAATCTGTTATCCAGAAGTCCGATAGACCCCTGCTCATTTTCATTTGTCTAACAAAGGGCTTGACTCCTTCCGTGTCGCGGTTTGGAATTTTTGCCGTTATTCCATGTGAACTGATTAATATAATATACGCTTGGGCTGTTAAGGGTGGCAAATGAGAGCTTTGAAGCTTGCAGCTGGGTCAAGCTAATCATCAATAATCTGCTGGCGGTCCTAATTTCTGCTGCGAAACTCGAATTTGGTGTTTTCTATCACAATTATTTTTGTTATCGCATTATTCAAAGTAATAAACTGCAGATTTGATTTTCAAATTGAGCAACTATTTACGAACTTGGGGTGCAAAAGACCTCATTCGTCGGGGCACCTAATAATTAAATAACCGCTATAAAATAAGTTGAGGAGAAATATTGTTCAGAAATGTATCGTAATGATCTACTCTCCTGACAAAATTATCAATTCGTGTTCAGTTTCCTCAAATAATGTACTCAATTTCGTCTCTACATGTATAACACCGTATACGCTACGTAGAGGGTAAAAAATTACATTTACCCAAATTTTAATGACTAAATATCCTGATACAATTGTTAAAATTTGCGTGTGTCCTCGTTTTAAGTAATTTAAGTGATTCTTTAATAAGCAGAAATAATATGATTTTTCTCAACCGATATTATATCTGTCAATATTAAAGTACTTGGTCAATTCATGAGAAATTGCCGTGCTGCTCGCTATCTCATCTAGCCCTACCCTGTGAGGCGTCATTCACTGTCTGCCCCATTTCTACTTTGCGTGGTTGACTTTGCTTAGGTTGCCCCTCTCGATTTTTTTAAAAGGACTAATCACGTATTTTATATTTCCCTTTTATTTTCCCTATTCCCTCCATTTGGCCTCATTCAGCTTTCGACTGCCTCTCTTTCCTTCGATGCTCTTTGAATTTCTTAGGCTTCGTCTATCTCCACACCCATGTGGTGTGATCTTTTTGTACATCCGGTGAGGTAAATGTGAATCACTGTCGTTTCCACCCTTCCGTATTCCACTCGCCATCCTGACCCTGTGCGAGGAAATGGCAATATTTGCCATTGATACTGTTTAAGCCATATGATTATAGTACTGATGATTTATTAAAGCGTACATTTTTGTGTAACCATTAAAATTTGGATAGAAATTTTTCAATAATATGGAAGTGGCAATGCGAATTGTTGTGAATTCCGCATCTGTGACTACTTAATACATTGATGTTTTCATGTGAAAAATTGCATTCGATGTATCTGGTTTCACATATGCATTTCCTTCCTCTCAAACGCACAGGGTGTCTGATATATTGGAAAAACTAAGGGCAAGTCGAGTAAATGCCCTTCTGGAAAAAAGCGAGCTTATCTGATGTTCTAACTGTTGTTGAAGAATTATGAGTAATAACTCAAAAAGCAAAGTATACCTTGTCATTTAGAGCTGTGTTTCTCTACACTACAAACAGGTAATCGCTTAAAAGAGTAGCAATTACTGTAGGTTTTCAATTTTTTATCGTATCTAACCTATCAGTTAAGTTTTTATTAAAGACACCATAATAGTTCTTCTGATTGTTGGCATTTGAAATAATTGTTTCAATTATTCCTCGCCTCCGTATTTGCCATTATTGATTTATTGTACCTTTGAATTATTTCTAAGCTTTCACTTGATAAAAAAGGCTTGTGAAGTATCATGTGGCTCCAAAACTCCACCTATCTCCCCTTATACTGGTTTTATTATTCTACGTATTGCATTATATTTATATGGAACCTTAGCAGCTCCGTAGAAAAAAATCTCCATGTCACATTAGGGCTTAAAATGTGAACCCTTTTTCCTCTCCTTAGTATAAACCATAAACACAGTAATCAACCCGAAGGTCGGTTTGGTAGGTGACGGTAGAGTTCAGCCACTACTAAGCCAGACGGTGTGTGAAATTCACACATCAGGGTAGGGGGGCAGTTTCTCTGTTTTGATTATGGTTCCCCAGGAAGTTCTGGTACCCGAGAAATCACACAGAGGTGGAGCCGAGGGTGCCAAGAGAGGCTTTCCCCGGAATTAAACCCTGGCCCTCCGGTCAGTAGTCCATTGCTCTACCCCTAGACTACCGCAACCCATTCTCCTTTATCATATATCTATTTAAATAGAACTTTTTTGTATAATCTCTGCCTTGTCAACATTATCGTTGTTGAGGCGTCTTTGTATGAACGAAACTTGAAATACCAATAACCCCTCTCCGGGGGATTAATTTATTTACCCGGGTCTCTCTAAATGTTCTGTTAATATAATCTACAAGCCATGGGATAGAAAATGGCAAGCTTAGCAATCCCTCTTGTCGTTCACTTGTTGATATCACACCGTCTTGGTTAATTCTCTACAGTTTTAATTAATAATTTTTTCTCCGACTTCGACAGCAGAAACTGGTCTTTGGGCATTTACCTATTCGACACCTAGCAATTACTATTTACCCAGTATTGCTTGTACTGTATACCCCAGTACGTCTTTTTTCTATGCATTGAGAACGTCTTTTTCTCTTCTATAGGCCTCGTTTTTCTTTTCTGTAGGCCTCTTTTTTCTCATCTAGAGGCCTCTTATTTTGGTCTTAGCGAGCTGCCCACTCCGGTGACCCGATATAGTCAGGGAAGTCTTCGAAACATCACTCGATCGATCGCCTCCACCTTCTTCCTCTCCCCTCCCTCTATTCAATTCCTCTCATTCATTTCGACGCTCCCTTTTGGGAACGCATTCGCTTCTGAAGCCCCGGAAGTCGTCGGCAGCGGGAGGAGCTGGACGGCCGACGACTTTTTCCGCCCAACTTTGTTCAATCATCAGCCGTCGCTTCCTCCGGTGGATGGCGGACGAGGAGGGGATGGCGGTGGTGGTGTTCGGCGGAAGGGGTGCCGAACTTGCCGGCCGGTGGTTCGTCGGATATCTGGGTGGGTGGAGGAGGGGTAGGGTGGGCTGGGTGTAGAGGCGGGACATCGTCTACAGGACGAAAGCCGAATGGTCTGAGGAATGAGGGTCATTAACACTTGTGCCAGGAAGTGGATAATGGAATGACGCAAGTTGTCCGAGTTGGTATGTGACGTTGCTTATGCATCAAAGATCGCCGTACACAATCATCGTCCCCTCGATGTACAGCTTATTTGTCACTAAAAACATTTTACAATATTCTTCAGGACATGGTATACGGGATCGGTCGAGCTTAAATTTTGAATAGCACGAAGTGATCCGTGGTGTCTGATGGTGGCAGCGTGCGGGGCAACTTGATGGCAGAAGTGGGAAATTCAGATGCATGTTATTGTGGATGAGCCGGGGACTATAAATTCTTCAATTACAATGTGGTCTCTTATTTATGATTAAATATTGAGATGATTACACATGCCTTTAAACTACACGCAAGCATTTCTTTAGGCTCCGATTATTGAGTTTTGAACGTCCAATTAGTGAAGAGGAACACCTATATCTGGAAAGCATATATTATGGGCCATCCTTACCGTACAACATCTGAAACAATACCTAAATATGATAAAGTGTTTGCATGTGAATGCGCAGGACTTCCCAAATTTATTAATTCATAGGACTTCCCGATGACAAACGCGCCTGGTTTACCAGCGCCGTAAGTAGCCTGATGGCAATTCGTACTCTTTTAAATGACTACGGTTATTAAGCCAAATTCTCAGCGTTTATACATTTTTAAATAATTTATTATTCTGAGAGTAATAAAAGATGTCCATGATGATTTTAGATGGATTCCTGAGAAGGTTAATTCTTTTAATTGTTCCTAATGCCTGTTTCCCGATTCCATTTCTTATTGCAGATAGATGCTGAGATTTGCTTAAAAAAAGAAATATTTTGCCCTCGTTGCCATTTAGTCAATGTTTTTGGGTTTAAAGTCCAATCTACAGTTGAATCATCAAAGAGACTCGGCATATTCAGTTTCTTCCAATTCAAATTTAACCTTCTATCCCTTATAAAAATCTATTCTAAAATGTTTATTTGAACCGGTAATCGATTAACTAAGTACCTTTAAGATATTGAAAGGTAGATCCTGTGGGAATATCAAGAAACATGCGGGCAGGACAATGAGAAGGATGTAAAACAGAATAGGTATCAGGAGGTGAGGAAATTAACATTGAATATCGTAGAAGGGTTGCAACAGTAAACCATGATTATGAAGTAGGAATAGGAAACAATAGATATCTGAGCTCGAAAGAGATTAGTTCAGAATATTTCTTTTCTCAGTCACCATTTCCAATGCATTGGTATTACGGAATTATGAGCCTGACTCGGAAATTCTGCCACCGTAATAATTGTAATTTAGAATTAGTCAATTGTAAAGTAAACCATTTGGAGAACACTAGGCTTCCTTAATGCAATGCCCGCATATTTTTCAAAATATTTGTGTAATAAAATTGAATTTTAAATTATGAGGAAGTGAAACTTCACGCCTTGTGGTTTAGATAATGTCTTTCAATAAAGTGTTCCAAAGAAACAAATTCTCTCCTTTTTGGTGAAAATTAACGGTAATTTAATAAATACTTTAAAAATTAATTTAAAATTTGTAATTTTAAATCTACAGATGTACCGTACTAGGCCTTGCCGGTAATGATCATTTACCGATGAATTGTCCTTCGTTTTAACGGATGATTTAATCTGGAATTGATATTCCATTGCATTCTTCTGAAGAATTTCGTTTGGTATCACGTTTGGAAAAAGGGTCAGAATAAATTGTGTGTGCTTTGTCATATTGACGGCTCCTCCCATTTGAGTTTGTATTTGCACTTTTCCAAGCCTGGTCGAGAGAAATAAATAAGGATAACTGTTTTGCTCTCGGCGATAAGACGCCGATTCACAGACAAATAACACCACCCGATTGTCGTCGTTGTCGTCATTCTGCCGTCGACCTAGCAGTCACGCGATCTTAAAATCCTCCGTTTTCTTCGAAAGCGAGCGCGCTTCTAAACAAACTGGTAGTCATGGTGACCGCGTAGCGTGCCTATATTGAAATCATGAAGGGTGTTAAGCAGTACGAGAAAATATTTTAACGGGATGTTATTAACGTTTTAGCGTTTAGCGGTGGGTTTACGAAACGGAGTCCAATATCCTTAGTTTTTTCATGATTTTTTGCTTTATGGGTTATTCATCTGTGTTCAAATCTATCACTGTGTTACCGTTTATACAATTATTGCTTATCTTGTTTTTTTTACCGCAGAGTCTTCGTTTGTATAAAGGAATTATAATAGTAGCAAATATAACTTTTTTAATGTGTGCACTTCACTTTTTCACAGTTAACTTTTGACAAAGCTAAGTTTTCGACGTGGCATTTTTTTCAATAGGTTTCAGTCAGGTTAGAGGGAATGTGTAAGTAACAATTTCATCATCGCTTGTCGAATGAAATCCCAAATTTTTTTTTCTAATTAAAGTAGTACTGATGGTCATAGGATTTCAGAACGCTTATTCCTCGTTTCTGTTGATACTGAAGTAGGCATTTTATGCTAGTAAAATCAGTTCGTAAAATTGCTTGAAGGATTTTATTTCCGATGTTACGCATGTAATCACTTTTCTCTATTCTTGTCATCTTTCGTTTGGTCACTGTTCACGAAGGAAATGGACGGGTTACAAAGATTTTAATTTCCCATCACCTTAAAATGACGTCAAAAATCGTCGGCTCAAATACCTTGATATGGAAACATGTTATGCTTTCTTGTACTCCGGGAACTGAAATTTAATGAGGTGTGATACGAATAGCGTAGAATTCGAGTGCGTATTCGTGTTCCTAGGGCATCGGTTGAGTACCCTCATTTCCGTATGCCCCCTTCGAATTTTCCGTGACACGCCCACACATTAACGTCCTTGACGATCACTGATGAACTTTTTTTTAGTGTAAACAACACCTGCGGTCGGATCTTTCGGGACCGTCAAAATAACCAGACACTACGTCGGTTTGCAAATCGTTCACGGTTGGTTCCTTGTGCTCAATGTCGCTGCGGTGATTCATACCGAAAGATGTACCCGTGTCTCAAGCGTGTGGGCAGATGTTTTCATGTATCCAGCGTTCTGGTTTTTAAATGTCAATGTTTTTTTGGCGGAGTGGCCCTATTTCCATCGTACTTCCTTATTCAAGACGAAAAGTCTCCTTATACGATTTTTTTCTTCTGTCAGAAATGCGGTCCCTTGGCCCTTTGATTGCTTACCATTTTCGTTTTTTTTTTAGCTTCTTTCTTTTTAATTTCCACTTTCCATTACAAAAGTTTGGAAACTTCCCCAGTGGTGCTTCCAGCGGCGACAGGAAGCAAGACCCTACGCAACGGGGAGTGCGTGCCTGGTAACGTGTCTCTTTTTAACACCATTAATATTCATTCATTCAAGGTAATTTACCTATTAAATTAAAGTTTTTGGCATTCCCTAATGAATATTGTCTTCTACGAATTCTGTAAACTTTCTTTTGTTCATCTTAGATTATTTCCTTACGTTTACATTTATTCAAAATATTTATTTATCATGATAAAGTAGAATTACTTAATCAGCACGTTTATTCAAAGGTTTTCTTTTCGGACATATATGCGTTTCCATAATTTCCAAAATTTATTATTTTCAAAGTGAGCATGGAAGTATGGTAACATCGTAGGTCAAAGTTAATTGTCCTGGCTGCCACTCTAATTTTATTGAATTATCCTCTGACTTTGGATTTTTCAAGTATTTACTGTAACTAGAAGAAAAAAAATGCTACAAAGTTGACGTTGAACTTACCTTTTAATTGCTTATAGATACACGGAAACTAAGATGTATATTTTCTCTCCAGGTTGCTACAATAATTGACTTTGTACGGGCGAAGTTGTTATTCGGTGATCATTGTGATAGGGGAAACTTCATGGAGAAAAAACCGATTGCAAAATCCCCGCCTGTTGTCAATGGGAACAAGGAAAGATTTCGTTCTCTCCTTGGGCCATTAGCAGTTGGTGCAAAGCATTTACCTCCTCGATTAAGAATGAACTCATACCTGCTCTGAAAATTGCTCTTGGTTTTTCTTTATATTCACGCCTGCGTTTTATTTCTCCCGTAGTCTTTTTAAAGAATGTCCTAAGCTCCTCCCGGTTTTTATGGTTACCTTTTCGCCTGTGTGATTTTGATTGAGGTGCGTGAAATTTTCCAAATACAGTAATGAGAGATTTCTTTAATGATACTTATGATCGGGGTGACTTTAGTGAGTGGTGCTGCCCACCAAGAATTCCGTAGTGTGTCTTCTCTCGGATCAGTGGTATGGATCAGGAACCAGCCCCCCGCGCCATTGACTATCCAATTTTCGACGGTGTGTCGAAGTATGCCTACCGATATGTATGAACTCCTTCCGACGTTTTCCCATATGTGAATTACAGTAAACGTAATGGTAGTATTTAGGGGAGGCAACCGACAGCTGAGGTCATTTGCGCTATTAGGGATGGACAGGAAAGGATGAGGATGGAGAGAAACCCGGCTTCGGCATTAGCCTACTCTTAACGAAAGGCACCATGAGGTCCGCAGCTTAACGTCCCATCCGACGGATTCACTTAAAGTGCCCTCCCCCAAGCACCTCAAGTAGGGATCGAGATACCACTGAAATATATTCGACGCCGCCGGGATTTGAACCCGGGGCCTCTGGGAGGGAAGCCAGTACAATAGCCACCGCACCATCTCTATCCCCAAAAAACGTAGTATAGTTGAATTTGGGCCAATGATGATAGGAGGCCCATAAAAAAATCATGGAGTTCCTTTTCGAATGATCATAGCGATTTGCTGCATTAAAAAAAAAACACGATACACCTTGACGATGATTATTTGCAACAATTAAGCTTAAGCCGTTGCCAATTGTTTTATTTTTATTGGCCTTTAAATCATTTCAGTTTCGGTACGTATTTTATGAAAATTGTTTTGGCGCTACATTTGTGGTAGCGCCAGTCCCATCATTCCTTCTAATAGGAAGATTTAACGAGCACAGCTTCTCTATTTCGCTTATCATGGTGTTTTTATGTTGATGCCCGCTTGTTTTTATCGTCCTTCCCGTGGTGAAAAGAACTTAACAATTGAATAAAAACTTGTTGTCTGGATTATATTACCCGATTTGATTCTTCCCACGGTCGCCTCCCATGTGTCCATCCCGGGAATTGAATCACTCCTTCTTTCGGGGGAACCCGGCATAAATTCTAACGGCCAGTGCAACCCCCTTCCACGCAACCTTTCCTCTCATTGGTGGCGTCGGCGGGTAACACTCGGCGTCCTCTCCCCAGACGATGCGTGTACGACTGCCCTCCCTTCCCCCAAAGTAGCGCGTGTCCCCCCTCCACCCGACCCTTCGAACTCTCGGGGTTCCCAGTGCCCTGGGGCCCTTCCAGTCCCCACGGCTTCCCCGCCCATCCTTTGCCCTCCCCTTCGCCCCTCCTCCCTCCCTCAATTGTTCGACCACCCTTCTCGCCTCTATCCCAGGACTAGAGGACCACCCACGCTCCTCCGATCGCAATTCGTGTCTCCTTCTCTATAATCTCTCCATTTGTTCCTCCAATCCTCCACCCCTGCATTCTCTCATTCCGCCCTCCTCTAATCTCCCTACACTCTCACAATACATCTACTTCCACCATCCCCTCTCCCCTCCAATCCCCGAAGATTCTTACTTTCGTCGTCCCATAACCCACCCACCGTTCCCTAATACCCCTCCCTCCCTCACATAATCTCCTATACTTAAACGCCCTGAAAATCCAACCTCCGCTCACATCCCTTTGCTCGCACCCCACTAGTCTATTCTCCCTCTCCTAGTGCCCCAATTTTTCACGTAGTCAAGTACGTGTATTCCTGTGTTTATTATCTCGCAAGTCACCACGAGGGCGTGGGGCTTATTTAGGATTCAAAGCGCCCTCCCGCCTGGGACGGCAAAGCTAGTATAGGGAAAAGGTGTATATTGCGCAAGGAACGATGAGTGGTAGGAACGGAAGGAAAACGCTCTCATGGTCGCCATATTGTCAACCTTATTTCTTCAACATATCTGATAGCGTTGTCATAGTTATTATAATTTCCCTGTCGTCATTCGAAAGAAGTATACAAACAGAAGAGGGAAGGAAATAGCAATAAGTTTTACTTTTTCGAATTATCTCAGCATTTTGTACTTTTTAAGAATTCGTTCTGTGTTCACAAATATTTAAATATGTTGTTCTTTATTTGATTGATATAATAATTTAGTGGGTCGCGGTAGTCCAGGGGGTAGAGCGTTGGATTACTGACCGGAGGGTCCCGGGTTCGATTCCCGGGAAAGGCACTCTGGGTACCTGCAGGTCCACCCAAGTTAGTTGATTTTTCGGGTACCAGAACTTCCTGGGAAACCATAACCGGCGCAGGGAAAGGAACTGGCCCCCCTACCCTGATGTGTGAATATTCACACGCCGTCGCGCTTAGTACATAGGTGAGCTCTACCATCACCTATTAAACCGACCTTCGGGTTGATTACTGTGTTTATGGTTTTTTTATAATAATTTAGGTTCCGTTTGTTTTTCTTGGTTCCATTCTTGTCAGCCTCGTTGATTCGTTCGTCAGTTTTCTGCGATGTTTATCTTAGATATGACATTGTTTTGTAGGAATTTTAAAATTAAATTTTATGGTATTCTTTTCTTTCCATGGAATTTTTTTCAGTACTATGGCATTAAAGTCAATATCGAAATTTTGATCGGTATCACTCATACTCATTAGAGTGCATCTGCCTAACTGTCTAAGGTAGGTGACAGGTAGTTGAGGTCTTTTGCACTATGCATTTAATAGCTGGGCACATCGGGTAGGAATGGGATGTTTGGGAACGAAGAAAGGGCAGGTTGATACGTGACGTCGGCATTAGCCATGGCATCAATGAGGTCAAAGTTTAAGTGCTCTCTCTTTCAGTCGGTATATTTCTTTGGAAGGGCAATCCTTCCGAGCACGACTCAAAATACCTCTGCCGATGTCTCTGCCGGGATCCGAAGTGAACATTTGGGAATGGGAAGTTTATTCTTAGGTTGTTCAATAAGTCCTTAGGAAAAAATAGAAAAAAATATTTTAGTAAAAGGTTTAGAAGTTTTCAATATAATCTCCTTTTAGCTCGATATTTTTTCCAAGTATTTCTCCAACTTTTTTTTAGCCGTGCAAAAATAGGATTACGAAAGGTCCTCAAAATGGGCATTTACATATGTTGGCGATTACCTCGTTTTTCGCCGTGAATCGTTATCCGCCGAGCCATTATTACAAGTTTGGGAATAACAAAAGTCACTGTGGGGACAAAATCTGATGAATCTGGTGGATATTGTAATAATTCGTACTTTAATTCCATAATTTTTGTCTTCGAAATTGCGTACGTTTGCACCCGTGCATTGTATTAATGGGAGAGAATTATTTTCCTTTCCAAAGGAGGAAGTATTTTCTTGATTTCTACGCTCAACCGGTGCATTAACAACGCACAATACTTTATCGTTTGTCCTTTTTGCAAGTTTTCGAATTAGATGGTTCCTCATGAATCCCAAAAAACCGTGACCATCAAGTTGTCAACCGATTTCACTGTCTTCGCATTCTCCGTAGCCGGATCGCATTTAGAAACCCACTGTTTTCGCCGTTCCTTTATCTCTGAAGTGTTTGTTGTTTCGTCCGCAGTTTATGTATTATCGATGCAGAAACTCGAGGATTGCAACGGATAAGCGCCAAACCAATCTCCAAATCGACCACTTGATTGCGTTCATTTTCCACTGAGGGCAAGCGCAGCACCAAGGGTTTCTTAAGCCCATTCAGTCGTGCAAAATTGAAAACATTTTACATTGTGATATGCCTTTGGCCTCAAGTATTGCGCAAACTTTGATTTATTGATCACTCAAAACCATGTCGTGGATTTTGTCAGTCGTTCCGGAGGAAGCCTGGACGTCTCGAACGTTGTTCATCATTTGTGGACGTACGGTCACGTTTACAGTCATTTGCCTAAATATAGCAGGTCGCTAACACTGGAGCACATGTGCCGTTAGCTTGGTCCACCTCGGCTTTGATCTCTTTCGGTGTAAAGCCCTTTAAATAGAAGTGTTTAATCACTGCACGAAATTCATTTTTGTTCATTTTTCTAAATAAATATGTTTGTTGCTTAAATCGGCTATGGAAATGAAACTGCATGATTGATATCGCTGAAACTTTAACAGCAGTCTAGTGAGAGATGATGCTGACTAAAATCAAACCATTTCCGCTGATATGAGCGCCATCTCTTAGGTTTTCTAAGGAGTTATTGAACGACCTACGTATACTAGTCCTTCCATAATCTGAAAACGGATTAAGCGTTTATTGCATGTACAAATATATAAACGTATCTGCATAAGATTACTAGATGAGCAGATTCTTAGGGAATACTTCCTCTAATTGTTTCATTTAGATCTCACAGCCTCCTCTTCATCCGTTAAAACCCGCCGTCTAATATGTATTGGATTTTCACTAATAAGCCTTCTTAATATGTTTTTGTCCCTTAGGTTGAAATGAGTCGTTCATGTCTTCATTCCTTCAATTCTAAATATAAAATACAAATTCTGGAGGGAGGAGGAGAAGTCGGATGAGGGAATAATCCCCTGCTCCGTTCGGCAAAGAATTGTAGACCTTATTTTCCGAAGTGCGGTGTGCGTTCTCTTGCCAAAAGCCCTCCCGAAGTCGAAATGAATTTAACGCCTCTCTTCCCTGCCTCTTCAATCCTCCACCCCCATCCATAACAGTCATTCTCTCTCCTTGCTCTAATCCTCCTCTGGGCCCCGCCATCCTGTTCTTATTCCCTTTGCGTTTACCCCATGCAAAATTTACATACAATTCCCCTTTCCAACTTCCTTTCCACTCCTTGACCCCCCGCCCGCATTCAGAATCAGGCTTACCACGTCCCCGGGTGGATCTCCAACCATCAAATAACGGAAGCATCTGCGGTCAAGGTATTTCCTTGAACATAAGTAGGTATTTGTGCGGAAAGAAACTTTCATTAGGCGCGGGTATTCAGTGCTAATAAGATCGTATTTTGTATAAACTGACGTATATTTAAAACGAACCGGTTTCATAAGCCTTAACAGATGCTGGTAATTTACGTTGTCATGTAGTCGCGATGATTTTTCGGGTACCATGCTGGGAAACCATAACCGGCACAGGGAAAGGAACTGGCCCCCCTACCCTGATGTGTGAATAATCACACGCCGTCGGGCTTAGTGCATGGGTGAGTTCTACCATCACCTATTAAACCGACCTTTGGGTTGAATACTGTGTTTATGGTAGTCGCGATCTGACGAGAATTACTTTTTATGGCGGGAGCAAAGTTTCACCCCAGAAACTTACGAGCTTTCATATATTGAAATCCTCCACTTCACTTGGGAAGTTCTCAGTTTTTTAATTATATAAGAAGTCCACAAAATTAATATTTTTTTTATTTCAGCGGCCATCTCAGTACTCAATCATTATTCTATTTATAAAAATAAGTTTTAGTGATGCAATTAAATCGCAGTTGATAAGATCATAGTGAATGGTTAATAAATAATAAAATGAATGCCCTCATTTAAATCAAATTGCGTAACCTTTCGAGTAAAAGTAAGTTCTACCCCTGGGAATCGACACTGCCTTCCCATTTACGGGAACATTGCGATTGCCACTTGGGCGGTCGCTCTTGGAAACGTGACATTCACGTTTTATGGACCCGAGTCAGATCCCGATTCCCCATAAGGTGGCAGTTCTGACCAGGACCCGATGATCCCCACTGTTGCCTCCCCCCGTCTTCGCTTCCCCCTTCTCTCCCCCCCAATCTCTTCCCCATATGTGCGACTCGCATCCTTAAGCCATCCCCCACCGTTGAGATTCGACACCGCGTCCATCTTTGCTATTATTTTTCGTCGAATCCCTTCCTTTCGGCCAGAGGGTGGTCAGTATAGGGCAGGGGAAGGAAAAACTGCGATGTTGTGACGAGCGCGCGGGAGGCGATTTCCAAATTGAATTTTCGCCAGAATTCAAGTGTTCTGGCAGTCACTATCGCGGATCGATGTAAGACCACCGTCATGGAATGGATTGTTTTCACGGCAAAACATTTCATCGTTTTGCGCAAGGTGGACCCATTGTGTAATTTGGAATCGAGATGGAAAACCAGAAAGCAGCGGAAGTGTTAACGCAGAACGTTAATGGTTCACGCATTGGAAACCCAAGCCCCACGGATAAGCGGGTGATGAAAATCTCAGACATGAAAAGGTGTGTGTTTGAAACTTTGTTAGTTAACACGCCCGACAAAATTAACGAATGTTACCGGAATGCTTGTCGTTGGAGGGCAAAATTATCAATTGAATCTTAAGTAGTGAAGCGTGAATGTTGTTTTTTATCAAATATCGTTTATATGAGGAATTTATAATTTAAAAATGTGTAGTTTGTTGTATTTTAGTGATTTAGGTTGTGGATCAATTATGTAAGTATGTTTCGAGTTATATAGTATTGGATTATTACAAATAATTATGTAAGTTGGTGACCGAATTTCTTGAAAAGATGCTGAAATCACTTCAGTCGGCAAAAATGGCCAAGTTAAAAATTAAAAAGAATCAATTGTTTCACCTAGTTTACGGTAATTTTTCTTATTCTGACCACCGAAAAAATAGGACGATGGTTTCTGCCTTATGTTTTGGAAAGTTAGGTGAAAACAATGATTTTCATAATACTATGTATACTTCCGGAATAATTGTATATCTAACTCTTTTAAACGTGATGTATATGTATTAATTGATTTCTTTAATTAACAAGCATTCTTATAATGTATTCATTTGAAATGGGTCCAGGACCAAAGAGAAAGATTCCCATTGAAGTTTTTCAATTAAACAACTTTGCTTCTCCACATAAAATTTTATGTGGAAAAGCAAAGTGGTTTAATTGAAAAACGTCAATATGAAGATGTTCCACCAAGTTACGCCAGAAACTGTTTTAGAAATATTCCCGTTTTTTGTAGGTAGCCCTTAATTTTCATTTGCATTCATATATTTTCATTAACGGAAATCTTTATGGTTCTTTAATTTTAGACCTTGGAACTTGTGATTGCACTAAGAATACGTTTTTTCGGGCTTCAAGTTCATTATTGCTTTCCCTCCCTAAAACGAAAAGGGGATTGAAGAAATTGCCAGGCATCTCCATTGTTATTTAACGTTCGATGACTAAAATATGCGGGTCACATTGTTTCAGCAGTTCCTTGTATTCAGCCTCAACCCTCACCCTGCTTCGTTAGTGGTTTATTAGAGTGGTTGCTCGCCCTTCTCTTCCGATATAACTTCTGCCTAAGCGTAGGAGGGGTTTCGATTTCGGAGGAATAAGTGAGTGGCTTTTATAGCCTACACGCCCGATCCAATTTGCATATCCCCCTTCTCGACGTAAGCCTGTACTTTTTTTTTTAATTTCCCTGGAGTCCACTGAGTTTCTCTCCTTTACATCGTTACGTTTTCCTTTCTGTCGATTTAGTGTGTGCAATATGACCTATTTTACTTGTTTATCGTTATTATGTAATGAATACGTTATTCCTGCGAACTCGCATGTATCCTTAACATGTCGAAAGTATCCATGGACAGCTTCAATCATCTGCAATAATATGATTTTTTAAAGTTTATCCAATCGTCAGTGAGGCGCATTGTAATTTTTTCTGGCTTGACAATAATTATTCCAATCCAGGTGCTATATCCAATGAGAATCTAAGCGGCCCAGCTATTAATGTGTCTATCAGATATTATTACTGTAATGGGTGCGTTCTTTTTTATCTCGTTGAATTAAGGACGCTGAAACTATTGGGATAAATTCCTCGTCCTCTCCCTCCCTCTATATTGCTTAATTTAGCTCTGAGGTGTTGTGGTCTCATGGTTTTGTTCTCTCCTTTCATTCATGTCACGTTCCTTAACTGCAAATGCGTTTCATTCGCCTTTTCCACTTATCGATACCCCACGCATATTTTCATCGATGGCGCCCTTATCAAAATGCGTGCGTTTCGGCCATCTGATATCTTTTAGTACATCTCGTTTGATATTTTTTAGTGCACGGTCGGTATTCTCTCCCGTGTGAAGTGGTGAGTTCCCTCTGCAGCGTCTCCGATTTCGACCAAATGGAGCAATTTGCCTCTCGCTGTCTCTGCGTCCCCTGCCCTTCCGCCTCGCCGTACTCCCCCGAATCCCTTGCGAGCCATTTGAGCTCTTATCCTTATCCTCGTCTTCCCCCCTGTCTCTCTCTTTCTCTCTCCACCCTTCCCATTATCTGCACTTTCCCCCGTCGCACCACCCTCACCTCCACTCCCCCCCTTAACCTTTCCAGAGTTCCCCATTATCTTCATCCCCCTCCCACGCAGATGGCTTCGCTCTTCCCCCTCCCCCATTTTCTTCACCCCCTCTGCGACCCCTCCCCCTGTTCCGTCCACCTCCAGCTCATTTCGCTCAATTGCGATCGCAGACGGATCCCAGCTCGTTTCTTCCTCCTATCTCTTTCTCCTCTTCTGTAGGCCACCCGCGGTAGTTCCTCTTAAGGAGTCTTCCCGCAGATTCGGAAGGATCTTCCGACGGACCCATCGCAGCCAAATGCTCCGGGATCTCTCAACCGTTCTCTACGGGTCCTCTCACTTCCTTCCGTCTCTATCGGATTTCGGATTAAATCGAGGTTCGCATTTCAAGTGGCAGTAAACAAAAGGGATGCCGCATGAAAGAGTTCCTCTCCGCTGCGTACTCAAGAGCGTCACCCCGCCGCGTACCCGAGTCATTCTTCAGAGGGCTCTTGTGGTTTGGGTCATCTGAATTTGTGAGGCGGGTCGGATAGGGACAAGGCCCGGATGAAGAAAAAGGAATAGTGATTCAGGATTGGTTCGCTTGCATTGAAATGCGTCCTAAGGGAAAATGAAACATCGCCAAAAGCCCAAACATGCAAACGTCGTCGTACTTCTATTTGGAGTGTATTTATTTTCCCTCCCCGCCACTCTATTGTGGCCGAGGATAATCGTGGCAATTTATGACATAATTCAAGTATTCGCCTTGGCTTGACTTAAAATCTGATTCTATTGTTTTGCCTATAAATTTATAGAATGGGATAAATTCACGCTGGTGATGTGTATGGTGAGTTCATTAAGTTTTGATATAAGAACCCCAAGTTTGGCCAACACTTGCTAGAGCAAGTAATTAAAGTAGGTTCTTACAGAAACTATTTCATTGGATTGTTTTACGTAAATTTTCATTTGTTTTCGATGCACTTTTATAGAGATGGGGTTGAACTAAGAACTTCGTAAGTCAGCGAAGCAATATAGAAACACATCATATTCCGCCTTTGGGTGGCTAAAAGCAATATTATTAGAAATGGTTCGCGCCATTTATTTAATTGGTTACGCAATCATTCATTCAGAGAAATTGATAAGACTTATAAACCAGAAATAGGGGATCTTTTAACAAAACACTGTTTCCACTGAACAGCGTCATGTTATTAGGTTTCCTTTACACTCTTCATTGTTACGGCACATACCACTTATACGAGGCGTGTTCATTAAGTAAGGCCCGTTTGGTCACAGGAAAAAATATACTACTAACACTAAAATATACTATAAACACATTTTATTGGCACTTTTAGTTAGCTACAAACCTACTTCACTTATCTACATAATCGCCGTTCACTTCTAAGTATTTTTCGTACCGCTGCACCAGCTTCTTTAACCCCTCTCCATAGAAACTCGCCGCCTGAGGGTTGAACCAATCGACAACGCCATTCTTGAGTTCCTCTTCGGTTTCGAAACGTTGTCTACCGAACCACTGTTTCAAGTGCAAGAAGAGGAAGTAGTCGCTGGGTGTAAGGTCAGGACTGTACGGTGGGTGGTTTAAAGAGTTCCCAACGACCCAAAAACTCTCGTCCACTGGACATTCTTTGCTCTTTGTAGTGGTCGGTGAGCATTTTCGGTACCCACCTTGCACGCAATGTGTGATATCCGAGGTTTTCCGTAACAATATTGTAGACAGTAGTGCGTCCAAGTCGAGGAAATTGTTCAGCCAGGCCATTAATTGTCAATCGACGATCACATCGCAGTTTTTGTTCCACTTGCGAAACAATTTCATCGGTCAGAATACTGGGCCTACCACTTCGCTCTTCGTCATGGACATTTGTTCGTCCATTTTTAAAATCACAGCACCATTGTCTAACCTTTCCTTCACTCATAACTGTAGGTTTATAAACTAAACTATAATTCCCGATGAATTTCAGCAGTCGACAATCCTTTTGCATACAAGAATCGTATGACAGAACGCACTTCACAGCTGGCGGGATCAACGATTGTCGCGGACATTGTTGTTTGCATGCACGGACAAGCAAACGCTTCTGAAACAAAACAAATGCTGCTATAGCTTCTCAATGAATCAGTAGATGGCGCTGCAGGAGCAAACTGTGTTCTGAAGCGCCAATATTTAAATATAAGCAAACGGTACTTACTTTAAGAATACGCCTCGTATCATGACTGATTTCCTGAGATATTAATTCCCTATCGACTTCGAACTTATAGGTTCAATACATAACGGTTTAGTGGTATCAATACGTTGAACTCGGACGTCATCGGGCATAACATTGGAAAAATACGCTCGAAATAAATCCGAGGCTTTTTAAAAAAAGCTGTTTTTTTCAAAAGAAATTTTTATTCTAAAAATCATTCTATTTCGAATGACAATACCTTTTCTTGTAAATTTGGGCCCTATGCAAAAATATTAAGTTTTTCAATTAAACAAAACGCTGAAGAAAGCCGTTTGATCCGTTAAAATTGCTATGAAGGATTCGTAAGGATTCAAACGAATATTAAAACCTTGTAGATGCTTGCAAGATTTAACCTACCCAGAAATATAAATTGTGTTAATTAACTGACGCTGAAGGAATAATTACCTGTATTTCTCCAAATTACATTATGGGTGAGGCCACAGTAATATGATAAGGTGGCTGTGATGTGTATAAAGAATTAACTTAATGAAAGACAACCTTTCTACCTTGGAAAACTGTCATAATGGCAGTAAAAATATTAAGCAAAACTATGTAATAACTCAAAAATAAATTACTGTCTCTCTCTTAATTTTCTTGGGTAAATTACAGATCCATCAGTGCCCGTATCCGAATACTCCCTGCCACAGTCCCCTGTGGTCGCATGCAGGATTATATAGGCATGGGTTGGTTTTTAATTTTGTGTACGAAATCAGTTTTGGTAATTACTTTCCGAAGTTTTTTTATGGCCTCGGAGAACTTTCGGATAGTGTCTTTACAAACTCGAGTTGTTAAAGCATTGCTATTAGAAAAATATTTATGACTAACTTTCAGACATACCGTGACGATAAGTGTAAAAAACTATAATTAATGGTGTGAATGCAAATGACTCGCGGAGCACATGAATATATTCTTTTAGCCTTTTCTAAGAGAAAGCTAAAATACTCATATAGCATGAGATGTTGATGTAAGGGAAGTGTGCAGTCATTAGCTGACGAAAATACGAGCTGAGTAACTTCGCATTCATTCTAATACCCTCCATTATCACTTCTTTTGTTTGGTTCTAGGTTTTATCTCTCTTGTTGTCTATCACTTAGAATTGTGTCAGATTCGCAAAGAAAAACATGCAACAAACATATCTTTCGCGCCGTTCCTTTTCGGAGTAGAGAACAGAGTAATTTTTTTAATTGGTGATTCCCCGTCTGTCCTCCCCTACGCCCTGTGGCACCGTGACTGTTTATCTGTGGGCCCGCGAATTAAACCGACTGCGTAGAAAAAGTGTAAGATGTGTTCTAAATTTAAGCACCGTAGAAAATTCCCGATACACCAAGGGAACCCTTTAACTCAATCCTGCCTCTACTTTAAATAATGAATTAGTGCCAAGTAGTAATGTGATCATTTTATTTTGAATTCTTGGAATATTTTTGGTGGACTGCTCTATCTAAATTGTCGTAATTGGATGACCTCAATACTGTGGTTTTTCATATCACCTTCGTTACCCTGGCAAAAATCCGTGTAACAAGTTAGAAAAAATTGTAATCCTCAAAATTAAAATATATCGTTCCCATGCTCTGCTTTTAAAGGAGAACATTTTTGAATACTTGACGCCGCCATTCTGGAGCGTTGAGAAAAAATCGTGCCCATCCTCGTGTCGTTCTAGTCCCTAGGCTTAATGTTTAGGCTGGATGAATATGGTTGTTGTCCATACTAATCGATGGATGTTTGAAATGCAAAACGATTTCGCCGCAGGATAGGACAGGAATTAAACGCTGTTTTTATTTACCGTCCGGCTTTTTAAGTAAGGGATATGGCCTGCGATTAAAGTTTCAGATGTGTAAGGCCTCATTTCAATGTTAGTAATAGCTGTCCTCGTCGGTTCTTAACATCATCAATCCATCAATGGAATGTCAATCTTACATCTTCGATCTGAAAAATGCCATCGCCCTTCGTATCCTAAGGAGAGAACTGTTAGATGGAAACCATTAATGCAGTCATTAAAAGCACGTGCGTCGTATCTCTCGTTGCCTCAGACCGCCCTTGGCCTTTTCCCATTTCCTGGGGCAGTCCACGACCGTCTGGTTAGTCACATGTGACACCGGAGCATTTATAAATTACGTCGACGATGCACAAAGGACATGCCTGGACATTCCTGGAAGGCCTGGTTCCCAGAGTCCACGTTGCGTCGTGCCAGCTCGCCCATTTACTACCTCCTCCACCTATGTGCGAATTTCTCCCTCTCCTCCTTGCGCTCCTCCCTTCCTCTCCTCTCCTTCCTCCCATTTCTTTTCCCCCTTCCGCCCTCTTCTTTCCTTTATTCTATACACCGTCCGTTTCGTCACATTTCTCGGAACCCTAACGTAATCTCCCCCTCCCCTCTATCTTTCCCAAACAAAGCGCCCTCTATCATTGCTTGATTCCGGGACTCGACGTTTGAAACGAGCCGCAGAAATACTCGCTAAGATCGCACTGTTAAAGAACAACACTGCGAAAAGAGAACATTTTTTCCACAGCACTCCATTACAAAGGGATGTGTTGTGGAAATTTCAAGCGGGCGGAATCAAAGGGGCCGGTTAAGCGATCCTGCCTCTACGACTTCAGGTTCTCTCTCGCACCGAGGACATAACGCTCTTTGTCGGTCAGTGTATGCGCCGGGATAATACAGCGTTGAACTCGAACAAAAGGTGAAAAACATAAAATGAAAACGTAAAAATGTGTTCCGGCAACCTTCAGTCCTTTCAGATGTGATTGAGAACTAGCAGTCGGCACCAATATTTTTGCTTTTACGTATCACCGTCCCATTATGACTGAGAAGTCATGATTGTGTCGGGCGCCTGTCTGCACACCATATGCCCACCTATTTGTAAACTCGTATAAAAATATCGTGTATATATATATATACATTATATTTACATCATATACATATATATATATGTATATATATATATATATATATATATATATATATATATATATATATATGGCGGGTCGCGGTGGTCTAGCGGGTAGAGCGTTGGACTACTGACCAGAGGGTCCCGGGTTCGATTCCCGGGCAAGGCACTCTGGGCACCTGCAGCTCCACCCAAGCTAGTTGATTTTTCGGGTACCAGATCTTCCTGGGAAACCATAACCGGCACAGGGAAAGGAACTGGCCCCCCTACCCTGATGTGTGAACATTCACACGCCGTCGGGCTTGGTACACGGGTGAGCTCTACCATCACCTACTAAACCGACCTTCGGGTTGATTACTGTGTTTATGGTTTATATATATAATGTAAATGGATTAGTCGACACAAACACATAAAAGAGGGACTCACTGGGTCTCGAATTTTCGGTGGTGCAACCACCTTTCTCAAGAGGAGTTAGGAACAGAACTCTGAACTTAGTTCTGTTTCTAACTCCTCTTGAGAAAGGTGGTTGCACCGCCGAAAATTCGAGACCCAGTGAGTCCCTCTAGATATATATATATATATATATATAGATATATATAGATATATATATATAGATATATATATATATATAAAGGCCAAACTAAATACTAAAATAGGCGGGGAAAAAATAGAGCAGGTAGAACAGTTTACATATCTTGGAAGTGTTTTGGACCAATACGGTCAAAGTGGTAGGGACGTAAGGAGAAGAATTGCGCTAGGCAAGGAGGCTTTCCCAAGGAGGAGGGAGTTGATGACGGGGACGTTGAGTAGGGATGTTAAGAAAAGACTCGTAAAAACTCTGATATGGAGCGTAGCTATGTACGGCGCGGAAACGTGGTCACTGAAGCAGGAGGATAGACGTAGATTGGAGACTTTTGAAATGTGGGTGTGGAGAAGAATGGAGAAGGTGAAATGGACCGAAAGGAAAACAAATGAGGAAGTACTAGAAATGGTAGGGGAGGAGAGGGGTTTGTTCAGAGAAATCCTATGGAGGCGGGAAAAATGGATGAAAGGCGTATTGAGCGGTAGTGGAATGTTGAAGAGGGTAATAGAGGGGAGAATGTTGGTCGTCATCAGACGTCAATCATGGCGGCCGTGCCGTCGAAAAGTAAATATCCACTGTAAGTGTCCTTCTCTTATGTTTCTGTGTGTGTAATATTTATTATCTTCGGGTTTGTGTGTCTGTGCGTCGCCGGAGAGGGTCATTTTCAAGATTATATATATAAAAAAAAAACCATAAACACAGTAATCAACCCGAAGGTCGGTTTAGTAGGTGATGGTAGAGCTCACCCGTGTACCAAGCCCAACGGCGTGTGAATATTCACACATCAGGGTAGGGGGGCCAGTTCCTTTCCCTGTGCCGGTTATGGTTTCCCAGGAAAACCTGGTACCCGAAAAATCAACTAGCTTGGGTGGAGCTGCAGGTGCCCAAAGTGCCTTGCCCGGGAATCGAACCCGGGACCCTTCGTTCAGTAGTCCAACGCTCTACCCGCTAGACCACCGCGACCCGCGATTATATATATATATATATATATATATATATATATATATATATTATTTATTTATTTATATATCTGTATAATATGATGAGGTAGTACTGGAGTTGGTGGGTGAGGAGATGGGTTTGTTGAGAGAAATCCTATGGAGGCAGGAAAAATGGATGAAAGGCGTATTGAGCGGTAGTGGAATGTTGAAGAAGTAATATAGGGGAGAATGTTGGGCAAGCGAGGAAAGGGTAGGAACAGGATAGGGATGTTGGAAGGGATGAAGGGAGGAAAGAAGTACACACAGATGAAGAGAGACGTGATGTAGATTAGGTTGCTAGATTGGGTTTTGTTTGGATGTACAAAATATTTGTTTGATAGTTGCGTCCATCCAAAAACCTACCTAAACTGGTAGATTACCTAATAATAATTAAATATATATATATATCTTCTTATGCGGTGCGACCGCAATCGGATGATTGTCACTCCGTTTTCATACCATAGTTGTTCATGGTTCTTTGAGAAATGTGTAGCTTTCATTTTTTTCCTTCCGTTTTTATTCGTTTGGTTACTTCTTTGTTATTTATAACATTGAAGTAGGTAGCAATATTAATGATGACTGCTCTGATAGCTCTGCCAACTCCACAAAATCAATTATTAATTTGCAATTAAATGATCAATAATGTGATTTTGCAATGGCATGAGACCAATTATAAGAAAGACGAGGTCCAGCTTTTCCAGTTTTCCAATTCAGGATTTATCTTCGTATATAACTTTTTCTTTTCCTTTTACAATCGAGGAATGGTTATTTGACTGACCTGCGACAGAAATCTTCATAAAAATGATAAATATGTGACAGTCATAATCCTAAATTTAAACTTAATAATATTTCTGTTTGATTTCATAATATTATTTTTCTGGAAATAATGTAATAACTATATTAGAGTAAACATATTTTATTTTGCCATTTTCCATTTATTCAACACCTCCTTCAAGAGATATTTGATGACCGTAGTGGTATATAATCTACTTAATATTGTGTGTTCCTTTAATCATATCAATGAAGGATTCCTTGAACGCCACTGGTTATTTTTGAATTAATCTGTTCTAAAACTTATGTGCTAGTGGCTACTATGTACTAGTGCGATGATTTAATTCTAATATCTTGCTTTGTTTCATTTTTTCATCCCCGTTGTAAGACTGAGTCACAAAATAAGATTATTATTTTAGCGCTCAGGATGTTGTTTCTGGTGTGTATTTTTGGACTTCTGTTTACCGTTTACATATAGCCTGGCGTGATACTCTTGGAATCACACAGGCAAACTGACTCCTGTTCACCGAGATATCTGCCGAAATCGGTTAAAAAGAGCGTCTAAGTTCATTTAATTCTCTTTATTTGGTCAAGTACAATTCTGTGGTCGGACTTAGCAGCAGAATAACGTAATGAGAAAGGAGTTTTTTTTAGGAAATTATGCATGATGACGGCAAATGTTCGTATAGTCTCAATTTTTACGAACAAATTTGCCCGGCATGAAATTTAAATTGGTGAGATGATGGCGTACAGAATAGAAAGAAAGACGAACGAATCTCAAAATAAATTTTACAAAATAGCGGTGGGTGTATTTAAAAATACAGTCTTCTATTAAGTGGTTCCTGATTTAAGATTCACTGTATGTACAGTGTTAGCGGACAGTTCAATGAACCTAAAATCGTTCTTCTGAAACACGGAAATGTTCACACTATAATCGATCCGGTGCCGGCCACGAACATGGCGAAACGTTGTAAATGGAACATCAGCTTCTGGAGTGCTGGTAGTTGGACACGTTTCTTTCATCCTTTGCCAACGAGGTATGTCTATTCTCGGCGTGGTGGGTCTCAAACGTTTTGATTTGGATTCGGTGGACAAAGAATTGACTGAATACGGTTCGTTCCACTGTATTTCAGCATTTCCCGAGGAACTGTCGCCACACGCTTTCATAATTGGTTGGAGGTATATGTACTCACGTTATTAAGTACCAAGTGCATCAGATGAAAGGCCATATTCTTAAGAAAATGAGGTAATTTTCGTTAACTCGCGCTTGCTGTGTGTAAGAAAACTGTTACCGTGGTGTGGTCACACTGTGCAACAACGCGCTCAAGACTCATTTTCGGTCGGGGTTACGCTGCGAATTGCTTTGCATTGCTATACCTTTATGTCCATCATATTTTATGCGCAGAGCCTGTTATTTCGCGGTCTTTTGGTTGACTTTGGTAATTGTGTTGCGGGTGCGTATTCCTCTGCGTTGTTTGCGTATCCTGTTTTCAGTGTACGAATGTATTAATAGTGATTCGCGTCTTGATCATTGCCATAATCTTCAATTTCCTCGAACAAACAGCGCGCTTCCTCGAGTTTCATGGATATTCCCTGGTTCCAGACTCGAAGGCGTTAATGCGCTCTGTTCGTGGTTTTGTAATTCCTACTCCCTTATCTCTTGCATCCGCGTCCTTAGCTTTCACGGTAGCGAGGGAGGGGCACTCATGTCCGAAAGAAACTTGCCGACCTGAAGCCTGACTGCCAAAACATTTCGTAGATTGTCCCGAGACACGCTCCAATAAGTGAATGACAAAACTAGAGTTGCTGATCGATTGACCCCAATTTTCGTGTTTCTGTGGAAGATTAAGGGCTGTAGGAAATGACAGTTCTCCCGGTTCATTATCGAAATGGGGGGATCACGGAAGTCAAAGATTGCTCGCTATTTTTATGGTTTCATGGCCTATTGGCCCCTTTTTTGTATCGAGTAACACGAAAGGAATCAACGAACACAACTGTATATGTGGATAATCATGATTAATTGAATAAAAAAGAGAAATGTCTCAGTGGAAAAGAAATTATAAAATAGAAAAGTTAAGTACGTGGAAATGAGGTCCTATCCATCTGTGCGTAAAATTTGGGCAAATGTTTTCCCAGTTGTTTTAATTGATTTTAAGAATGTGTCAGCAGACCTTTGGACCTATTTTGAGTACATTTAAAATGAGTTCATCCAAATTACTTTGGTCATTAAAAACCTGAATCTCAACTTCTTTCACGTCCACTGGAATGGTGGAATTGTCCCCTCACAATTTTGTCATTCCCCTATGTGTCAACAGGCATTTTCATCAATAATTTAAAATGGCGGGAATCAATACACCGAAGAAATGAATTAGTTTTCGAACTTTGGCTCTATTAAAGTTCCAAAATAATTGGTTTGGCTGCCTAAATACGAATTTACTTATGTGTTCTTAATTATTTAAGGATGAGTTTTTTATGATGCCATTCGTGTGGAATAAAATGTTTAAGAGAACTTTGGAAAGATATCAAAATTTGTGTTTGGCGATTGGTACTCGGTTGTTGCTGGTTGAACGAGCAACATTAGTTTAAAATGTAGCGTATACTTTAAAATTGGTTACATAAAACATTATAGCACCTTATTTTATGATTAAGAGTTTAAAAAATAACACTAGAGCAACATAATGATGTCCAGGACAGGGATCAATTGAGGGTGTGAACCCGTATGCATGAAACTTTTGGGCATGGCCAAGAGTGTAGAGCAAATTCAATACGAGTATATTCTAGTTCATGTGAGGTCCACTCAGTACAAGTATAAAGATGGAGTTACTGTAGTCGGACTCGGCGCTTGGGGGTACCAGTATTCAGGTCTTAAGTCGACACAGGCCGCGTCGGTGAATACTATATAAGCGCCGCATCTGAGCGTCAGAAACAGTTGTTATCCAATGTCGTTAGTTATCGATTCCGGAGGAAGTTTTGGATGTGTTCTGCGATATGGTGTGATTACATCTGCTCCTAAATAAGCAACTATCGTGTTTAGGATTTAGTCGCTATCTGAAGTCACGTCCCTGCACGTTACGTGCTGCTGCTCCCCCGGTCGAGCGAATAGTCCAAATCCTTCAGCAGTGACGGGGCTGAGTACAATGCCACCCGCCAAATACTTTCCTATTGACTCCCGCGTGACTTAATACGCCTCGGGCCAAAGGGAAGCCGCCGGAGTAGTCGCCTGGTTCGCAGCATCCCACGCCCCTACTTTTCGCTCCATGAGACTCCGCGTCCTGCCTTCAGGCGGCGGATGAAGCTGTGGCTAAAGGTGACGAAGTAGCCATTGTGCTAGCACACTCCCATTCTATTTGCCTTTGTGTCTCGGGATGGCGTGAATGTCTCTTTCTAACTTTGTCGTTTTATTGATTTTTTTTGGGGTAGGGCGGTTGGTTCCTTCCGCCGCCTCCCTTTCCCGACTCACTCCATCCATTCTCATTCCTCGGGGGATGAGAAGATCGTACCACCGGGGGAAGCAGTGGGGGTGCAAAAAAGGGGGGCTCAAGCCCCCCGTTTCCCCCTCCGGAATGGGACAGAAATCCCTTCCATACTCCGCTCTCCACCGGCCTCCATCGCTCAATCCCCCTTCCCACCACAACCCTCTTTCCCATAAACCCCCTCCCGTGCCCTCTTCCCCCTCCTCAACCCATTATTCATCTCCGATACCCCCGGCCCTTTATTCCTCCCTCCACCCGTCCCTTCTCGCACTAACAGTCTCTCACTCTCCCCGCTCCCCAGCCTCTCCCTGCAGCCTATGTTCCAGTACACCACCTCCTCCTTCCACTCCTACTCCCACCGCCCCTCCTTAAATGTCTGAAATCGTCCGCATGGAACCTTTGGGCTTGCGAGAACAAAGAGCTGCAGGCCCCATGTTTGGGATGGGGAGGAAAAGGGGTTGCCCGGGGGCGGATCGTTTGGTGGGGAAGGTGGAAGTGTATTTTTTTCTTTTCCTCGGGGAGTGGATGCACACAACACGGGCTGCACCGTGACGCGGGAGGAGTCACTCGGCCGCCTTCGTCCCGCTCGAGGGTGAGTGGTTCTCCGGATGATGGCTTAGCCAGACGCCCGGAGTGGTTGTCCTCATGGATAAGAGCGACGCGACGGACGCCGTCGAGGGGGCGGATATATACGGCGGCAGTGGGGGAGGGTTCGTGTTGTGAGGGTGTGTAGAATGCGATGTGTGCCGTCTTGGTTGCGCGACCATTTCTCCCACTCTTTCCATCCACCCCTTCTCATTCGACCCCTCTTTTGTTTCGGGATATGGGGAGGGTGTTTGTCATTTGTCGAGGGTGTGTGGAGGGGTAGAGGCTGTGGAAAAGATGACGCCGCTGTTTTAAAGGATTTCAGGAGAGAGGCTTTACGATTTGTCAGGCCCGGCTTCGTGGGATGTGCGGAGTTTCTCCGTGCGCGAGGCATTGTATCACCAAGAAGCGTAGGAAATCCGAGTCATACATTATTTGAGACGTGCTGGGAGGTGCATTGATCCTTTGCACCATGTGCTGAAAATTGTGCACTGCCTTTACCCTGCTGTACTAACATCTTCGAGTTACTATTCGATTGATAGGGAGATCCCAGTTGCAAAATCAGACTTATCGGCCGTGAACATGACGCGGTTGTGGAAGTTAATTTTATGGTGTCGCTAAACCTTGAGCATTCTCAAAGTCTCGATTTTAAGTCCAGCATGAAGTAGCAGGGTAAATTTTAATTTTCTATTCAATCATATTACCACTTTTTCCTAAGTGAAAATAATTAATTTATCATTTTGTTGTCCCTGGGATCATTGAAAAACGCGTTATATTTCTCAATGGATTCTACATAAATTTAAAAAACTAATTGCATCTGAAGGGCTATTCCCGTGTCCTTGTAGAACCCATCCACCTTTGGCTTATGCCCCTTATTCGTTGCGGAGAGACGTCTGTGTGTTTTTATTCCATCGATTAAAGGACGAAATCAATTGAATTTATTGAAAGCCATTTAATTTTATCTGGCTATCCATATTGTATATGTATATATAGGGTGTAGTGGGCACTGAACTCCACATGGAGTGCAGTTTGGGTTGACTACTGAAGTATGCGTGCCTAAGACTTCAGTCGAGAGAGCTAATACAAACAGACAAATACAGATGCTGTTGAGCATTTTATTTTTTATACAATATGCAATCGATTCAACCGTTCCAATCGCTCCAGTATTCGCTCACCAGTCCTTTCGGAACTTCGGGCGAGCATTTCCTTGGAGGGATGATCCGTATCCGAGTCAGATCCGAGTCTGCATATTAGACTGGCGGAGAAAGTGTGATCGAAAATATCTCAAATGCAGGCTGCGTGTTTTAATGGGGGGGGGGGGGAGAGACCGTGGAAACACTCGTCATTGCACTAATTCCCCCCTTTGTTTCTCGCTCCCGCAACGGTCGACAATGGAACCCCAAATCGAGCATGTGGGGCTGGAGAGATGCCTGTCGGGGGACTCCCCAAGGTACGCCGACCTTAGGCCCACCTCTCTCGGAACCTGACCCCTCTCGTCTGGGCAGATGTGTTGGTCTCGTGCCTCCCCTCGTACCTGTTCCCCATCCCTAGGCGTTTATTATGGGGCTTCCTCCGGCGGCACGCGTGTCCTTCCCCCCGCGGCAGGTGGCCAAAATGCGCCGATTGTTTACAGCACCCACTCCGCATTTCGGGGGTGCTTGCGTGCTGTTGCGGAATCGATGCGCGTTACCGGAAGGAACCTAAAAAACTCGCTGAGCAGTGACTTCGGCGGAGCGGTGTGTGGTCTCCCTCCCTCCTGGCGTGTTTGTGACGGTGCCGTTTTTGCTTGTGCCAGATGCCATGCCCTCCCTCTTCCTCGATCCGAACTGCGTAATATGTTTCCTACAAATTCGGTTTTGAAGATGGCGGAAATGTATCTCTTCCCACGTGGGTCCAATGTGGTAATGGTGCAATACGATACTTCGCCCACCCTTTTACGCCGTAAAGATTTTTCTCTTTGTCTGAAGAAACGTCACTTCGAGTACACGTGCGCCTGCATAATTATAGCATTGGGAACTCGGTTGGTGTGTGGGGCAACTAAAGGGCAGTTTTTTCTCTCTCTCTCTGAAATGCTCGCGGGAAGAAAGTGCTTTGACATTCATACTCTTGGTGATATCAATCAAATTAGAGATCCGTAAAATTTGAAGTTCGTGAGACTGTTTTCAAGGCCAATCTGGTTTATTACTTCATCTGTTGAGAAAACTTCCTGAAAAATTGCGTCTGCATTTTAGTTGGATTTCTCTGCATTATGGTGCCGATAATTCTGTATCCAATACTTTGTAGTTGCTAATTCGTTTGCAAAGGTTATTTTCATTCTCTTGACTATAACTGTGCTATTCAACGGTTTATAATACATCTTATAGGAACACCTACATCCTTAATTCCAAGAGAGAGTAAATAATTGTTCTCAATTCTTTTTGGTCCCAGTGCTCACGTCGTCCCATGTCCAAGGGGTTGGAAAAAGAAACCTTGAGGCAATGACATTTGAATCGCGCATCCCACGGAGAAACAAAAGGGTGGACATACTGGCCACCTGAAATAATTGAATGAGGACAGGAGAGAGCGTGATCAGCAATTACCATACCCCAGTTTCAATGGAGGGGTCCCACAGGATTTAGAGACTACTTTTTAATGTGGATGTGGAAGGATATGAATCGTTTATAGAAATGGTGACAAATCCTATCTTGAGTTAGCTACATGGATAGCCCGTCCCTTCAGAGCGACATACAGGAAGCTAACCTCTGTTCTCTCCGCAATAACATACGTAAATAAATAAATATTCATGTGTCCTGGACTTCCAACTAATCACCCAGCATCTGCAAACGGTTTTTTACATTTATAGATAACACTTATAATGTTTAAGTAATAGAAAGCCGAATAGTGTATGGGTGAACATAGGTATGATTTCTTTAAATGCAAAAGGTCGTTTTTTCGGCTTGTTATGAACTACTATCAATGTGTAACGGCTAAGACACGTATTGGATCCTGGGACGGCAAGAAGGTCGACCTTTTGGCTTTGCGTCTGAATTCTTCTCATCCCAAGTTCATCAGCAATTCTTGTTGTTAAAATGCCTTTTTTCAGTTTGATTAACTAATTTGTGTGATTGAAATATCTGTTCAATCGTTATGCTTCGCCGAACCTTTGAAAGACATTACAATATTAATGTAGCACTCGCTATTAGTAATATTATTACTACTGTCAGTGTTTTTATATATGAATCTAATGAAAAACAAATCCTGTGCTGTGTGACATAAATTGTAAGAATTATTCGTAATAAAGCTCGCGAAATATCTCTGTTTGTGTGTATTTAGTTAATGGAAGAACTCTTCGATTTTAGTACAACTATACGAACTAAACTTACCAAAGTAAGTTTGTATTCAGTTCTTTAATTTTTTAAATAAAACAGTTTATGGCGTAACTTGGTGGAAAATCTTCATATTGACGGTTTTTTAAAATAAAACATCAATCTTTAATTGTTGTTAACAATTTTATTTCTTCTTTTATATATGTAATTATTATGTTCGCCGTTTGTTGTTCGCTTTCGTGACGTGATAGACCGTGAATGGCGTTCATGATGCTGTGCTAGGCGAGAGTTACGTAGAAGTGCGTCTACTAAAATCGGGTCCCTTCCTTTCGCGTATAATCTCATGCGATTGAAGTCACCTCGATAAGGTGAAGTACGGAATGAACCTCGGCGTGTAGGATTACTGGATTCCTCTGGGATCGTCATTGGTATCCGAGGGTAGGCAGTTGGCCGTACGTGCGATCGGGAAAAAATGTTCCATTGTCATTAAAGGAAAGACTTCTTCAACCAATTACAGAATAGACATTTATATGCGCATGTGTTCGCTCTCTTCATTCCACCTCCGTGCTTCCGTTCGGGTGCCATAAAAGCAACTGGAAAACCTTCTCCCGTGCCATGCAACCCCACCAATTTCTTGTTTTTCCCTCGCCAAATTGGCTTCCGAAGCAAGGGAAAGAAAATGTTTTCTGTTCACGGGGGAAAGTAAGCTTCGGAGCGAAGTGGAGTTCTTCTGTTGAAACGGAGGGGAAAAGGGAAGGGAAGAAAAAGAAGACCAAGTTCCGTAAATTACCAAATGCTCACTTGTTTTTTCCATTCTTAAAGCCCCGTCCATGTTACGGAATGAGCTGTAATTGTCTCTCCTCCTTTGACGGAAACTCTAGCATTCAAAAGGTTCGTGCCCTCGAGGAGGGCACATCCCGTCCAGAGCCTTCACGGCGTCGACCCCGCCCAGTTCCCACGTGGAGGCCTCCGATTCTCTCCCGTTCTCTCTCCTCTCCCTCCTGCTCTCTCCCTTTTTTCTGTGTTTCTGTTTTCAAACAAAACATTTTCTGGTGGCTCGTTATCCTCCGTGTAATTCACGACTCATGTTTATCTACCTACCCAATTATTTATTATGAAAGCCCAAGGATATTGGTACATTGATTTATCGATGTATTTTATGAATACGTTGACAAACATTTAAAAGATTATGCCATTTCGTTTAAAGCCTAAGACGCGCACAGGAGTTGACTCGATGCTAATTGATTTTTAATGAATCTATGCCAAATCCACTAAACCCCAACTGGAGGACTTCTGCGTGCACGTAAAAAGCTATCCTCAGCATAGCTGTGGTGGCAGCTACGGTGAAACCCTCTCAAACACTATTCTAGTATTGAATAAAGTATTAATAAAAATATATTAATAACATATGTAATACTCGAGGTGAGCAATAAATAGGGAAGTGCTGTTTACCCTGTTTACCAGTCGCATTGGGATGCTTTAATCGGAATAATCGAATTGACTCAAATGTTGACTAAGCTGTCGGATGTCCCATCGAAATATTCTACTACTCCTCTAATTATTAATAAGCTTTAATGTATGTGTAAAGTAACCATGTCAAGTGGATTCCCATAGGATAATGGAGAGTTACTATTCATTCATCAGACGAATACGAGAAAACACCAAGGTGTTTTCTCGCATTCGTAACGTCAGGCACGTAATAAAAGTTATATGTTCCGATCTTTTTATTTCTAAATAACCCTGATTAAGACTAATATATTTGTGGCTGCCTGTTCGCCTGTGCCTGTAAGGGGCCAAACACAAGGACAAATCTACTTTCAGGGATATAGCGGTGGAAAGGAGTCAAATGAAGATTCAGAGAGTAGAGAAGAATAGAGATATAAAAATGATAATAGATATGGAGAGCATGGAATTGAATAATTATCTATATTCTCCTAGGATATGCTCCCGAACAAACGATATAGATATATAGAGGGGATCGTCGTCTGCACATGTATCGTTCTTTGAATGGGACAAGAATATATAAGCCCCCATTTCCCGTAAGTTTTTATTCGGCTAATAGATTCAGATACATACGACGATTCGGTTAACTCTTAATTGCAAGGAAATAGCAAGATTTGTGTCTGTAGTAGTAGCTCAACGCTGTGGGTTTTTTAAACTTTGAATATTAATTTAGAATAGATAAACAGTAGCGACCGGGAATCCACTAATCATTGTATGTAGAAGTTTTATTACGCTCTCTCCAAATCGAAACAGCCATCAACCCAAAGATTGGTTTGATGCAGGGGAATATGGATCTGGCTCATTTCGTTCCAAGTCCTATGGCATGCTAACTCCACATACTCAAGATATGCGTGCCAAGCCCTTTCCCGGTGTTGACTACGCCACCTGAGTTCTAGTACCCAGAGAATAAATCAATCTATCACTCTTGAGATTCATCCGCTTGCTCGCCAAAGGATTTTTCAAGCAACTCAAGTACGGTGCCACTATCCGGGAAGGAATTTGCATCATAGACTTGGAAATGTGGGCGATTCTCATTCTTATAAAGGTAGCCCGCTTGGGTATGCGAGCTTTGCTCTCGCAATTTCCTTCACCGGTATAGTTATCTACCGGATAAACAACAAACCAAGAAAGATGTAAGAAACAAACGTACTGTTTCAAATTGCTGCACAATCCTCTCTCTCTCACACCGTCGCGACAAATCGTGAAAATATTTCATTGCTGGGTCTCCCGGTCAATTATCAAGAGACATAAAAGGCGAGAGTGATTCACACTTGCGGATGTCCCCGTATGCTCTTTGCGTTGTCTATTGTTCAAGCATTGTTTGAAAACAATGGCGATCCTGAGGTTCGTCAGCATAATTCTCTGTGCCCTTTACCCCTCTACCCCTCTTTTGGATTACTTTTGTGACCGATATGAATTATTTTTTTTCGTGAAGTAAGTAGGGCGTTTTATTGAGTTTTCATCGTTTATGAACCTATTTTCCTGCAATACTATATTTTATCACCTACCATATCCCGGAGAACTTTTTATAAATTATGACCAGAATACGTGTCGGTAATGTTAAAAAATTGGAGTTTGGATCAATGATCCATATTCTTTCACGTTGGAAAAAATGGTATGCCTATTTTAGACGACGACTTTTTTTTAATATTCGAGATTTCAGGGTTATGGCAATTGCACCATGTAATTTTAAGGGTTGTAATTGTTAACGCATAAACAAATAGAATTTCAGCCAAATTTGTCAAAATGTCACCGGTCTCATATTTCCTCGGTCGAAAAAGTATACAATTGTTTAAAGGATAAAAAAAATTGTCAAAAAATGATTCGCTTTTTTGTTTTGAATTTAGTATTGAGAAAATGAAAAGCAATTCCATCCTGTTAAATCATTGTGTGAAATCTGTGAAAATTCGAATGAAAATCCATGTAAGAATAACAATAAGTTCCATTTGTTTTTCCGCTTTAATTTCCCATGTGTGACGGTGCAACAATAAAATCGCTTTTTTATGCATACACAGGTATCGTATGCGAGCCTGGCTCTAATCTCTACGGATTGGCGTGGAACAGACATTCTCATCGGCAAAGCCATTCCGCTTGTCCGGCGCAGCGCGCTGCAGCGGATGGACTCGGTTTAGAATAAAAAGTGGCGTGCAGCGCCTTCTCCTCCCTTTTGCTGTCCGGCACTGACCCTGCGGCAATATATTCGGATCTCCCTTCGGAACTCTCCAGTCGGAATTTTTGTATGGGAGTTTCCACTGAAAATTTTTTCACCAGCTTTGATCACCAGCTCTTTGGTTCTTTAATTTTTCTTCGTCTTCTCTTCGTAAAACGTTTGTATAGGCCAGAGACACATTATCTGAGCAAGGTGATAATTCTCGACCACTCTATGAACTTGAGTCTTTTTTCTTGAGTTCTTATGACCATATCCTTCGGGAGAATTCATTATATTTAGGACACTCGAGATCAGTTGTGTAGGAATGACGTCCTAATGGTAGTGCTTGGGCCAATATCAATTTGAATACTGTGAACGTTCGCAGAACATGAATACTCGAGCGCTCGTAACAGAGCAACTTTGTTCTCACCCCAGCGAGTGCTTTCCTTTCATTTGCCTTTTTTTTCTGAAAGTATAGGATTCGAGGGGCTTCTGTGATTACTTTTTGTTTGAGCATTCTCATTGCTGGTCGGAGAAAATTCACTACAATTAACAATCATAAATATGTCGTAATTTATTTTAATTGCATTTTAATCGTTCGTTTAATTCATTCTCTTTGGTTGTTAATAAATAATTTTACCAGAAAATATTACAGCATCTAAATACCTCAAGAAGTAGCTTTAAAATTATGTAATATTAATGTCGACATAATAGCCTAATGGTCTTTAATATTTTGGCTCTGGATGAACTGCATAAGAGTGAATACATTTGCATTTAGAAGAGTAGGACAGTTACTTTGTGCAGTGGGTTACTTTTTTTAGGAATTTGCCCGTGAAAGGAAAAATAAAACATTTATGTCGAATTCATGGCTAACTACATTCCATATGATGCATGTCATATGCAACGCTCCCCACAAATTGACCTTCGCTGGGATTTCTTAATTTTCTTAAGTATATCTTTAAATTTTCCTAGGTTCAACTTTAAAACTTATCTTCTGCTTCTTATCTGGTTATAATTGTGGTCACCATTATGTAGGTTTTGTTGCAAAGAATATTTCCTTCGCATCAGAAAATATAGTTCGAATTTCGCAAGATGCACCTCAAGTAAAATCACTGGCACCCTTTCAGTTACGGTCTCCCATGTCGAGAGGCACTGGCTGACCTTATAAAGACGTACACTGCTCTAGCGACTCGTTGTGAGCCAATTAGCGAAACTGCGAGAGAGGGACCTAAGCGCGTACGAGTTGTGATATTTACCGGACTGTTTGATATTTACCTCACTACCATTTCCTAATCCTTGCTTCTGTGGAAGAGCGCCTTATGACAGACAAGTAGATTGTAACTACATGAGCAAGTAAGTGACCCACTAATGATTAACGTGATGTCATGAATCTCTCCCGTATTTCCAAAAATGGTCTTCTTGACTTTTTTTAGTAGTAGCCTTGCATGGCAAATTTCTTTTCCGGTCATTACCGCTCGCACCGAAGGCGTCCTCGAAATTTGCTGGAGTAAGCAGAGCTCTTTTTAATGGCCTTGATGGGATGTCAATGGTTCCAGATCACACGGTTCATTCACGAGCACAAATAAGTGGACTAATTGAGGGTGATTGTAACACTCACCCTATGTATTACCAACCAGACAGTAAGTGTGTCTCTGTGCTATCTATCAGATGAATAGTCACTGACCTTGTCCTATACTTTAACTAGTTACTCTATTAACTTTTAATCACAATCAATACAAGCTATCTTTCAGTTTGTAATTATTAGCAATTACCATCGACTACAATGATGAATTGTCCAGGTCCTGTACTATAACTTCAGTGTAGCGATTCAAATTGAATTCGTTCGAATATCGTCGGTGACAGCACGTTCCCAAGAGGACATACGGAGCAAAGTCTCGGTAAAAATTAAGGAAAGTGAAGCGAGAAAAACTGCTAGAATCGTTAGCTCATTCTTTTTTTATGTCAATTTCACTCAGTGGTCCTACATTATTTTCAAGTGTGCCAGAATACCAATTTGGTCACAACTCCGGCAAATGAAAAACGGTGGTCTCATGGTACAAAAAAGATGATTACACTGTCCCCAGACTGTCAGTTTAAAAGCGTTTCCGTCCATGCATAAGGATTTTCGTCGCATCTCCGGTAGCATCTCGGCTGTCGGAATGTTAAGGTTAAAAAATGCATGCCTCGCATAATTCTACTTCCGCCCTTCTCCTACACCCCCGTGTCTATTGTTGTGCGGGCGGGAATGACTTGACTTCTAGAATCACTCACACCCCACTCCATACCATCCTTGAAGCTCATTACGTAACACCACGTCATTTTTTATAATCTCTCTATTATCTTTATCTCTTCATCGTCCTTCAAGGTTTAGGTCTACTGACCCGTTTCCGGTTCCACTTGAGGATCGCCATTGACCTCCGTGATTCTTTTTGCTTAAGCGTGTCCTTCCGGTGTGCATCAAACTGTTTAATTTATTGTTGTTATATGTGTATACATTTGATATTTTTAGTTAGAGGGATAGTTTTGACGCTAGCTGCTTTATTAATTCCCTATACTTGCCCCTTGTGGCCAGACGGGAATCATTCAACGAGTTTTCATTAGGTTCTGCAAGGGATAAGTACCATTAACCAATTGTACTTTTATTAGTAGATTACTAAAGTATATCAACGGCTTCTATATTGTTTACCCTTATTGATACCACGATAGTTTTTTGAAAACTAATGAATTCGATGAATTACTTTTAATTGTTCATGCGTAAGTTAATGGAGTTCATCCAGTGATTCTCATGTACTCAGTTACTAATAAATCTTTAGGTCGTAAATATTGTATCCATTTATCACTTCATTAAAATTAAAAGGGAAAGAGGTAGGAAATGAGAGCCCGAAAATGAAAAGTTTGATATTATTCTTGGGATACACATGCTAGCGAAGAGATTCTGGTTGGGAAACTTAGGTAGCTATAATTATCATTCAAAGTTGGATAACGAGTACGTATGTTTTCCGAATGTTTCATTGTTGAATACATAAAGACAGGATGTATCGCGGGGGGTAAAGCGAGAGAGAGAAACTGGTAGTAACTTGGACGTTAATTAAAGTCTTGCTACATGTGGGCCGCCTGTTTCTCTGCAAAGGGAGATAAGGGCGAGCGCTTTACTCCTTGCTTGGTTCAGTGGCTTGCTTCCCTAGCGGTGCGGCGCGGCGTGGCGCCATCCTTTCTCGTCCCCCTCGGGACGGAGGCGTCGAACGCCAGTCGGCCGACCGGAGGGAGATCTCCTTGTGTGGCGCGCGCTGCGCTGGCCGCCATGGTGCAATGATAGCGACCTCACTCGTACTTGCCCTGGAGTTATGTAAATACGATTTATTTCGAAATGCTGCAGGGAAAGAAATCTCCTTTGCTGATTTCGGGCGAGAGGTTGCGTTAACCCACAGCCGGGATGTTCTCATGAAACACCCTTCTTCTTGACCCGACGTTCCTTATCTAGTTTCGTCTTTGCGACTTAGAAATAAAAGAGGTTTAATTTTTACTGACTAGTAATTTCTTCTCCTGAATACGATAATTAAAAAAAGATGAGGGAATAACATTGGGGCAGTACTGTTTCCATTTATTTCTTACATCATTACGTCTCGTCCTGTATTAAACACTGGTGCATGTTTCTGACATGGCATAAAACAATGAGTTGGTGTATTGTTCAGGTGGTCATAGCTTACAACTGTGAGTTCCGGGTTTAAATTCGGGTTATGCTTAATCTTTTTCTCAGGTTAATCCAATTAGTATAATATTGTAGGCAATATATCTTGTGAACAAACTGTAGTGAGCACAGGGAAAATTCGTCCACAATCCTGGATTTATTAACGTCACACGTCGGAGACTTGCCGTCCGAAGAGCTTACATATCTCATCCAGACTAACGGGCATAAAGAGTTTGAAATTTTTACTATCGTCTCAAAGTAATAAGAACTGATTGAAATTGTACGTTTGATAGCGTATTACTCGATCGTCAGTCCGATGCAAACCTGAAATGCATTTTTACATAATCCACCATGCATTTATGAGGCAAGAATATAATCTTATAACTGCCTCAGATTCGAGTCATTCTATAAAATTTTTCTCCCCATTAATTGTACTTACCTTTTATTGTATAAATTATTTATAATGGTGGGTAGTAGTAGTAGTTACGCTTTGAGTGACACCCGTATTTTTTTACTTTACAACCAACTATTACCTTCGCTAATGCTTTCATGTGATAGTTTGTTGCCATTCTAGTCGGGAATTTTTGCTTTTACTAACTTATTTTAATATGCGGTAACAAAATCAAAACCTTTATTCATAAATAACGTGATATGAAAAGTAAATTTTGATGTTCTCCTTGCGCCAATACGATGTATGCATACAAACACCCAAACCCGAAGTCATCCTCATGCGATAAGGTGAATTGCTGAGGAGTGCTCTTTAAGTTCGGACTTTTGACATTGCAGAAACCAATCTGCGAATGAAAGGGCTGGATGTGACATGACCATGTGATTTGCAGCTTCATTCTGAGTGAATGATTGTGAAGCGGATAAATAAAAAACACTGTTAGGAATAGGGAAAAGTGTATAATTGCTCCATTTATGTTCCATGTTTTGCAAATAAGCACGCAAACTCTCTTAACTTATCAGCTTGGCTCATCCCCAAGGTTTTGATCAGAATTCCTTCTTCTGAGGTCCTAATTTTTCTCAATGCCGCTAGCCACCATCCCCTTTCCTTATATAAATGGTGCGAAGAACGAGGTGGGTGTCAGGGAGAGCGCGCACAGGTTACCATGCGTCTCACTCGTGTCCATCCCGACGAACGAACTCGAGTGATTAAAAAAAAAAGAATCTTTGTCTTCCGTACGAACCCGCTCTTCCGCATCACGCTACGGTGAAACCGAGCAGAAAATAAGGGAGAGGAAGCGAATGGCCTGAGTGGGGGTCGAATGGTAAAGGATATGTAAGAGAAGGAGAACGGGAGCGAGTGGAAAAATTCGAGAGAGAGAGAGAGAGAGGAGGGGTAGCGAGAGAAGAGAGAATAGAACAGGAACCGGTTTGAAAGAACCACGTATTCATGAAACGTACATATATTATCCAAACGTATATTCTCATAGGACCATGAGCAATAATTTACAATGTGCTACAGCCGGAAAACTGCAAATTCCGAAGCGTCCGAAGATCTGCTTAATCTAATATTTTCTGCCATTGTTAACTGCTCTCTAAAGAAATCATTAATTTCATGAACATATATGGTAAATCGAACTTGCAAGATTCCTCTGAAGTCAACAATTCGACGACCAATCACTGAGGTCCTAAAATCTGGTTGTCCTTGAGGAGAGTGTCAATTCAAGACTGACCGAAGTTGTCCGTTTGCTAACGTCATTATTACCATGGACAGTGCGAAGCGAATTTTTCTTTTCGGCCACTTTACCATCGAAACTTTACGCTCCACCACCGTGCCAAACGGATCATCGAGTAGAGCCGTGCATCGGAGCTTTTAGACTGGTCGGACCCAACTTCGCATTCGGTGCATGTAGTTAAGCGGACGCTCTTTCCACACGTTGGCGAGAGGGTATATAGTACAAGGTTGTGCGTTTCCATGCCGGTTCGGCAGTCGTTCAGCCAATCAGACGAAAGGATTCATTCCGCATTTCGGGTGGGGAGGTAGGAGAGGGGAAAAAAGGATGTTTCTTTCGCCACATGCCTCAGCAAAAATCGCATTCCAGTGCTTGACGTGACGGGAAGGCAACCATTCAATAATCGATTTCCTCTTTATAAAATTATTCGCTGTAATGTGCCGATGAATACCTGTTAGAAAATCGTGTATTTATGGAAGTCACAAAACATCCTTGGCACCCTACGTTTAATGGTTGTGTTGCAGAAAAATTTAAGTAAAAAAATCTTCATAATGTATAGGATTAAGTTTTCGTTGTCTTTCAAATGATATTTTGTCTCCCGCTGATTGAATGGTTTTTACAAATGTTTTCCGAACTGAAATATTTGATCTTTGGAGCCAGACTGCAGTGCGTACATCTAAAAAAATACTAGAGCTTCATTATGGACGAGAGGTCGATAAAGGTAGACACACAGCTTTTGGCCCACTTTCTCGATCGCACCAGTCATATGCATGATAACTTTGTATGCACGTACCGTGACTTGTTCTATCGCAAATCCGACGAGCCCAGAACGACAAACTAACCTAAAAAAGCGATAAAACCAGCTCTGTTTAAAACTCGACGATCCGGAAAATTCGAGTTTCAATTTCGAATAATTTAAAAGTCTAAAATCCGTTTCATTCGCAATCAGAATGCATTTTACAGCCCAGAGGGAGACGCTTCTAGCAGTCTCAGTCATGCGACTGAAGTCACAGGGAAATCTTCCTTTCTAGCTGTAGCCTATTGGACTTAATCATTTTTATCAACCGTATAACTTTCATCCTGGTGCTCACCCGAGACTCATGAACGTTCTATATCGACGTGTCCTGAATTGTCGATTCTCGTCTGAGAGCATTCTGAAACCACAGCGCGACTCCCCGAGGGATGGATCTGAAATGTGGGCCGATCTTCGCTTTTAATCCCAATGCATGTTCTGCTGCGGAGAATTGAAAGAGCAACTTTATGTGGATGTTCTAAGCGCTTTCTCGCCGGCTTCGAGTTTCTAACTCGTTTGGGCTCTTTTGGCCTCTCCGAATCAATTAGAGCGTTAATAATTCTAGCTGCTCCGCTGTCTCCTCTGGAGTTACTGCGAAGTTCCATCAGCGTGATGTTTCGACATTATTATAACCTGAATGATGAAGAAGCATGGGGTGCATTATTAATGAAGAAAGTGAAAGCCCAGAACGTGAATATCATGGTCACCTTCGGGCTCCTTAACGGGCTCCTCGTTTCATTCTTTCAACCTTAACCTCGAAATGAAACAAGATGCGGCGGTATCAGTTTTGGCATAACACACCTTGAAAATTACGTACACGGCGAAATTGTGTAATTTAATTTTTGCTATCCTTATATAACATTCATAATCATCATAAATGCAATACGTCGTATAAAAAGCGAATGCTTCCAAATACCTACTTTTGGGGATCCCAACAGGATAAGAAAAAAACACAGTTCTTCACTAGTTATGAACTCTCCCCTTTATTTTATCAATAGTAATTGCTTGTTTTAATCCAATATACCCATTAAAGAACTTACATTTTAGTAAATTTGCTGGCCCTGGTGGCGGCGGGGTAACGTCCTCGTCTGCCAGTCCAAGGGTCGCGGGTTCGATTCCAGAGTGGGATTTTTCCACCTAGGGCTTGGGTGTGTATTATGTATTGTTGTTACTGATGTGTTGTCATTGTAAAGGCCAAAAAGTGCTGTTTTCGGACCAAGATTATAAATAAATAAAATTAATCGAAATCTCAATTGGGAACAAAATTAATTTGGGGAGAACCAGATTACATATGACTTGGCCAACAAATATTTTGTTTTATGCTTTGATTGTGCTTTGATGTTTTTGCTGTAATCATGTTTATCTCCACAATAATGCATAAAAAGCTGACTAACTCTCCTACGACTTGCTGTGGCTTACGTGGTAATGTGCCGCTGTATTTCTTTTTTCACTCTTAAAGGTTGAAATTTTAATAATTATGAACCAGATGGTATTTGACGTTTAACTTATTTCTTCATTAATGGCTTTTGGCAAGGAGTTTATTGGAAAAATGATACAACTTTGCATTAGAATGCATCCTGTTTTAATATAAATGGTTTTACTAAATCGTACTTCAATGCCTCAAATGGAACTTGAATCAACATACAAGGTAGGTAAAATACAAAAATACGTAAAATGTTAAATGCAAAGCCGGGGCTAAATTTAGTCGCACCGTTTTATATGATATCCATGCAATGGCTGAACTCCTTCCTACCCCGTCCTTTCAAAACTTTCCAGACCTTTATTGCGCCACGATTTAACTTCTCAAGAGTTTTAAAATTTATTTCCGTTCATTTCCGTATTCATCGACCCTTTCATAAATTGCTGATTAATCATCCTTCAAGCTTTGAATCTTTATGCATGAAAAATGGCATAATTTAATTTATATTTCACCAATTGTGCGAGTAATTTAAACCGCAGTTGACTCAGGAAAAACTCAGTGAGTATGCTACCATGCCTAGTGAGAGTATGATGCTTATTTTCAACATGAAACTGGAGTGAACTTAAAAGTAGAACCTTAAAAAGTTACTTTTATATGCGGTGGAATGGAATGCTTGGTGTTTCGTCAAACTTCATCGAAATGAGGGTCTCTTTCAGCAGGTATGCTGTTCAATATTTTAAAATCAGGGAAGGAATACTCGAGCGGGTAGAGATGATGAGTGTTCCTCCCGCAGCCGGGCGTAACTTGGTGGGCAAGTAAATAGATCCAGATGAGAAACAGCATTCCTTCTAAATATACATGCGTGTTCCTTCTCAGTTGGTTGCGTAAACGGCATGTGAACCAGCGAAAAACGCAATACATTTAAAAATATTCCTTCAGCCTCTCATCCGGCTTTCTTGGCACACTCGACTCGTCACGTTATTTATGCGTAACCCAGATGATTTGTTCAAAAGAGAAAAAAATTCATTTTTCAACACCTTCACGTGTGCGAGAATCTAACTCTCTTACCATAGATTTTTTCCCTCAAACAATTTCCAAGACTAATAATGTTTCTCTCCTTAATTTATTTGAGAGCCGCATCCGTCAGCCTACCTTTCTCTCTCCCTCGTCGAGACCAGCTGAGTCCCCCTTGCCCTATAGTGGAAGATTCGCACGTGAGGGATCGATTTTATTATGGGCTACGGGGAAGAGGGAAGATGGCGGGAGAGAGAAGTCGGGAGGCGTCACGTGACGAGGTGAGAAAAGGGTGAATGGAGGAGGAAGGGCGTGGAGCGGTCGGAGAGAGGATTTGCGAGAATAAAATGGGGAGAGGGTTGCGACGGAGGATGGGGGGAGGAGGGAAGGAGATGAAGAGCAGGGTGGTTGGAGATGTGAAAAATGTAAAGACTCTTTTGGAAGTCGTTCATGGATGATGGAGAGGAGGGGCAGAAGCATGAGGGGAGGCAAATGGATGTGGGAACTGGGCTCAGGAAACGAACGAGGAGTGTGTGCGAAATATTTAGGATCGGGGTGCACAGTCTGCAGAGAAAGGAAATACGGGAGGGAATATTTATCGTGCCGCGAGAACAACGCACAAGTTTTGCAATTACAATCCATGGGAGACTAATTTACATTAAAACTCAAGGACTCTTTTCCATTACGGGGTCCTTTCGGTGTTGTCTCAGTTACAGACATTGTGATGGATATCTGTGCATCTGTCACGGCTATGGGATAAGGTTATCAGGCATTAAAGAGATGGAATTTTTAAAAGGTTTTCGCGGAGGGCTCTAAGTAGAATATCGATCCTCATTGAGGGTACGTTGCAAGGAATGTTAAACTGGAATGGAACCGTGGATGGTCTTGCATAATTAAAATTTCTTAAGGATGCATCGGAACACAAATATTGTGTGGGCTCAGTAGATGTGCAAAGTTTAATAAGCACTACAAAGGACAATAATGAGAACAAGAGTAAACAACCATCAGGTTTTGTGTGTCTGCTGATCCGGATATTACATCGGGGAGTGAAGTTTGCGATAATTGAAGTCGCTGGTTCAATACTTTCCTCGGCTATAGGTTAAAAATTTAATATTTTCTCGTTAATTGTACCGTTGAAATGATTGGAAAACAAGGAAAACATACTCGTACGGAGGGCGTACTTAGTGTGTGTCCGACAGGAAGAAACATGTACCAATTAAGGAAAAGTGGTAAGAAAAGATGAAAAGTGAATGATTTGACGCCATGAACGAAATATGCTAAGAGAGGAGGAATTAAGATGACCGTCAAAAAGTTTGAAAATACTGTCGTTGTCAGTGAACAAATGACGTTAGAATGAATGCATGATTATGTTAGATTCATGTATTGATTTCTTAAAAGCCATGGGCAACCCAGTGTTGAAAATTCACGCGACCTGGGTTTCTGTGCGTAAGCAGCATCATCAGAGTGCAGTGAATTCCACACCTGAAAGGGTGCTCAAGCTTTACAACCAGGATGGAGTGAAATTTTATAACACTTGAGTGTAAAAAGTTTTAAAATATTATTATTTAAATGGAGTACGCAAAGTTTACAGGGTTAATGTCTCATTTATGTAATGAATAGTTTAAAATGTGGACGATGTTCCTTGGAGTTTAAAGTAATGCGAGTGCCGGAGTTGGGTCGGTCGGAGAGGTCAAGGGTCATGGAAGCTTTGAACGAGGAGAACCTGTCCTGTTTTCCGTGAATAGTGATGAGAGAGTTGAGGGGAAGAAGGGCAAAACCTACACACTTCCGCGAAATTTCGCCATTTTCGTCAAAGTGACTCAACATTCCATTACCATTCGTCGGGGCGTGGCTCCGCGCATGCGATAGCTTTCGATCCTCCGGTTTAGTTTATTTCCACAGCCCCTCCCTCTTCCATTCCTCCACCGCTTTCCTCTTCTAGTCCCTTCCGCCGCACCCTGCTTTCCCTACATGCTCCTCTTTATCTTTCCGACCGGCTCGATGGTCACCAGAACCTTTTTCTTTCGATGCCTGCAAACGAGCATGATTATCCACGGGAAGGAAAGAGAGGGAGGGTAGGAGGGGTAGGTATGTATAGAAAGGTAGGGACGGAAAAAGGGCAAGAGGGAACGAGTGGAGTTGGGGTGGTTTGAGGTAGTGGGTGGAAAGAGATAAGGTCGAGATGGAGTGAGGGGAGCGCTCCAGAAGCTCTTGCGGAGAAGAAGTGAAAGTTATTTGCGGCAGGTACGTAAGCCGTATAAAACGGTAAGATGGCGGATAGCTAGCTGAGAGGGAAAAATACATGCAGACATATATGTATACGTATATGTATTCTTATAAGTGGTTCTCTCCCTACATGTATGTTTATATGTGTGTACCTTACTGTGAATGTATGCACGGTTCGTGCGTACGACGCACTCACAAACAGAAAGAGAAAGGGTAGGAGAAGAGATGGATATGATGCGGGCTATGGAGGAGGAGGCAGCTAGATACCATATTTCGCAAAGGTTATGCTGAGACCATGTGCCTCCCTTTCCCTCGACCTCCCCCCTCCATCTCCTCGGAATATTTTCGCGCCGAAAAAATACGATCTTAACTTCCGCCGCGGGTACATTCAACCGCGAAAGATTTAAGATACTCGGGAAAGAATGGATGTGGATCTCAGAGGCGTTGGGAGGGATTATATATATATATATGAGGGGCGATTGAACCTGATTGGGCTGGTTCCATTTACTACAGAAAATCCTATGAAAGTATTGAGAACCTCCATATCACTGCTTCTCCTGTTACTACCAATAGAGCGAGTCTTATTTTCTTAGTTATGGAATTTACAAGGGAAACTGAAATAAATTATCATTTTAACTCTCGCTCACAATATTTTACCAGTGTTATTATATTCGATTTCATCTATATCTTCATGTAATTTATTTCCACTTACGGTGAAGTTTCTTAAGCATATAATGGGAAAATGTTCATGATTTTGTTGTTGAAAAATATGTGAAATCAGCTGCGGGGTAGTGTAGAGTACATACATACCTTGTAGTATTTCTCTTTTGGGGCTGGTGGAGTAAAAAAACTTCATTTTAAATTATATCAGAGAAGATATTCTCTTTTATTAATTTCTTCCATTCTAACTTGGTGCTTTATAAATATTTCGCCTCTGGCTCATACATTTTTTATGCAAGATCTTCTGTTTCTGATGCTTTTAATATTTCTTGTCTTGAGTGTTTCTTGAACCAAATTCATCCAGGACTTAATTGATCTGCCCCCTCCTTTCAAATCATTTATTCTTATGTCATAATTGATGGCATTACCTCATTTTGAAAATATAACTTTTTCTGTTTGAAGAAAAACAGTGAATGCATTAAAAAATGGTCATACCTGATATCGATTTGGAAATTTAATCTTGTTTAGCATCAAGACATTTCGTGTTCATCTCCCATGTTCCTATCGTTTCCATTGTCGAGATATTTCAATTACGAAAAATAAGTATGAAGTGAAATGTCTAAATTTAGTATGTTAGGAAAACAAGTTTCTTAATGTGGCATTCGTTGCCATAGGATCCCATGGTCGTAGGATCAAATGCATTGCGTTTGAAATAATAAGTAAGGATGAAACTCCAACAAAACATTTCATTCGCACCTCAAAGCCTCTTATTATCGCTCATTCGTCGAAGATAAAAATCCAGAATGGGGGCGATTCGTAGGGAAGTTCCACTTCCTTCGTGTTTATCGTTCCCGTGTCTGGGATAGAGTCGTGCGGTCACACGGCTCGTTACTTGCGCTTAAAAGGCCAGGATCCGGTCAAGACTACAAATGCGTTTCAGAGGCGTCCTCAAAATTCCCCTGCGACTCTGCCCCCCGTTTTGGCACGCTTCTTACCACTCGTAAAAGTTAACTGTTTCCGGTGGGACTAGGCGGATTGTATCACGATGAAATGTATAGTATTTATCACGGTTCCTTCGAGGAACACCCGTGAATGACTCCCGTCAGCGGCATCTGCATATCACACCCGAACACGATAACCAAGAGAGCAGTGGTCTCGTTTTGTGATAGGTAATTGTAGTGCTATTTTAACCCTAATAATGGAAACTCAGCTGAATGATTCTAGGCGGTCGTTAATTGTATTAATTTCACACCGCAGCTTGCAAGGCGTTCCGCGCTGCGTTGCGACCGAGTTGGCCCCGCGTCTTGGGGCGACGGCACGATCCGGTGGATCCACGATGGAGCACACCCTCGGAGATTTCTCACGCGTCACGCACGTAAATTCACTCTCTCTTTCCCCTTTTCTACATCTCTCTCTCTCTTATTCTCCTTCCCACCCGCCGCGGAAAGATTCGGAGTCTGCGCAGCGGGCGGCGGAGGGATGGAAAGGAAATGGAGGTTCGGAGGGGAGGTAGGATGAGGTCTCAGGTGATGGAGCCCAAATATCCTGGGAGTTGGCAACAACCGCAGCGTATCCGAGGGACGGCGCGGCGGCAGCATAAGCAAGCAAGGGAGGGAGGGAGCATGGGTGGGTGGAGTGAGAGTGAACCATGCGTGGGAGGGGAGGTAGCGCCGGTGGTGAGAGTGGAAATGAAAATGCCGGGATTGATGCTGTGAGCAGGTAAAAGGAGGGAGGGAGGTGATAGGACGACAGGGGACCATGAAAGGGAGCGAAGAAGGAGGAGGTGAAGGGGATGGGACGACGTGGAGAGGGAATGTGGTAGTTGGTATGAAGACGAATCATCCTCGGGGTCACCCTGATATCCAGTTGGGGGTGTATGGAGGTACGGAATAGAGGAGGATTTATTATTCCGAGACAATATCCCATACAGCACGGTGCATTAACACACTTATCGTGGGGACAGTCTCGGATAATGAGAATGAATGGGTTAGTAAAATGATCCTGTATGATCCGAATGGGGAAAGGAAAGCTGATTAAAATGGGGGAGTAACCAAATATTTCTACTTTCACCTCGTAGGATGACAGCGGGAAACGAAATTGATGCATAATTCATTCTAAGAGAGGTCGAGCGCACGTGATGCAAGTCTAACCGCTCTCATTTCTCATAGTTCGTGGTCTTTAAATATGTCTTAGTAGGTATGTTCTCAAACCCTATGGATTTTTCCTCTCTAATCCTCTGCATATTGTAATCCTCATTAGAAGGTCCTTTATATCAGCCTGTTTTGAGTATTGTGTTTGTGCTCATACGACCTCATGTTGCACTGACGTTCACGTAAATGTATCATGTTCGGACCACAGTATGAAGATGCAACTGGACAATGTATCATAGGTCTTTCCATTATTTTTAACTCACTATCAGCTAAAGAGGAAGCTATTCAGTAGAGGATCACACGAGTTGTTGGAACTTGGAAACTTGTGGATTCCGGGCAAATGCTACGGATATGGAATCATGAATTTGAAGGATAGAGTTTTGCTTTCGAAAAGTATCCCAACTACTTGCAAGTGCTCGGTAAATGTGGAATAGTACATTCAGCCCGTTGAAGCTGAACACATCCTCACTACAATTCTAACAGTCTAGCGAGAAAACTAAGCACCCAAAAAATTACAACTATTGAAATAGCGGAAAACCCTCTCGAACATAATAACTACGTTATTTCCACCGATATAATAAAATAAATTCCCCCTCAAAGAAAGGGTTGACAACAAATACCCTTTTTCATCTTCCTTCGTGTGCTATTGACTTCAAGACATCTAAAATAGTTATTTCGGTTTGCAGTTTCATCTTCCTCGTTCTCACAAATTGTATTCCTATGAGTGCATAAGTAGGCGAACCGTTTAATTTCATGGTGAAGTAAATGGTCACGGTCAAGTCTCCTGATCAAGTAGGGCTAAATTAGCAATTCCTCGGCGAACAGATTATATTTGTGCAGATAGACGGTCGTCATAGGCCGTATTTCATTCTAGTCGCACCAACAGTCTCAACTTCAAATCTCGGCTCAATAAAAGAGGTGGACCTCGATTGGGTAGTTTTTTTCAAGAGAATACTAATGCGACAAACTCAGTTTCTGGAAAATGGTTATGCTTTTGTATTCACATCATGGAGTAGTTAAACCTCTGGAGAGGGCTCTCCTTTCGAAATATCGACGGCGAATCGTCACACATTAATCTTTTCCCGCAATTCCATTCAATGTCAGTCGTACAGTCATTTTCTTTCCCCTTTGTTTTCGTCGGAAGGGGGGTGTGGATGGACGATTTTCGCGGGAAAGGCTATCCCCGTCCGCTTGCTGGTGCTGAAGCTCACACAGACACGTAAACACTCGAGCCCTGTACGCTCTGGAATGCAGCGCAGCATCGACGGAAGAGGTATGTTTCGTCGAGGGTGGATTAGGTCGCGATGATTGGGAGTGGAGAGAGGAGTCCTGGGAGTGAGGGAGACTTTAAGGGAGGGAAAAGAGAGAGAGAGTGAGTGGGAGGAGGAAATTAAATGAAAGGGAAAGGGGGCGAGCGAAATATGGTGGTTTCATGGGGTCGAGGGAGTATGAAATGGAGCGGGTGGGGGGATTGCGTGGGAGAGCGTTTGAATGGAAGGCGGGAGGGATTAGAAAGGGAGCCTGGAAAGGAGGGCGGGGATTTTTGCGATCGTATGACGTTTTCCTGAAATCTTTATGCGGAGCACGCGTTTCTCAGAGGGGAGAGTCGATTTCACCGAAATGAATAATTTGACCCACGCATCTTCTTCCTCGCCTCCCGCCCAATCTCATCGTCTGCTCGTCTCGCTTTCGGGGCGTGTGTTTGGATTTCGGAAACGTCTCGGGGAAGTCTCTCTCGTGGGGGCGGGGGGAGGTTGCTTCGCATTCTGCGGTGCAGCACTCGCTTCATTCGCACTCCTTCGTGGTGGCATAAGAGAGAGGTGAATAGGTAAGTGCATCGTTGAATAAGGGTTGATGAGTAATATGAATTGAAAAATTATATCTGGTCCAGGCAATTTTTCCTTAAGAATGATAATGTTCGTGCTTTGTGGCAACAGCTGTAGAGAACTATTGAATTGCTGGCTTATGTGGAGTTGAAAATAATGAAATCGTTTCGAAGGTGTGAAAAGTAGTGGTGTTGACGGCTTTTCCATATAGTTTGCACTCTCAATTAGGTCGAAATGTTACGCTTTTATGTCAAGAATTACTTCTGTAATAATTAAAGAATAATTTCGTTTTTGAAATTTTCTGAAATATGAATTATGGGTCGTGACTCCGCGAAATAAATCGCCAATTGAAATATGATGAAGGGGTCATTCATACCCGGAAATAAGGTTTAGGACTCTTTGGAAGAATTACATTGTCAAAAAAATCATGACCCTGTTCGAACACAGGTATCCCAAATCCAACGCAGGTGCCCAGTGTTCGAAAGTGTTAATTGTATTATCCCTCGTGTTGCTGTCTGCGTCTCCATCGGCTCGTGATTTCGTAGGCACCTACTCAATTGCTATGAAAATCGAACTGAAACTGCTTTAGAGTTTTAAATGTATAAATATTCATGCATTCTTGAGAGCATCGTGGGTTGGTATTATTGTGGAATTTTACGCAAGTTCTCAAAACTGGAACGCTCGAACCAATCTTTCCCGAATACTCCTATGTTGAAGCAATTGAACGTGACGTAATGATGAGCGTGACGTGGAGAGGTGATATAATAAAGATATTGGTGACAATCTTACCCACAATTCTGCACGCTGTCATTGATAAGGGAGCGTCCAATAAGCGCCCGATTTTTTTCGGACAAATATGTCCCACTCCCACTTCAAGAGACTTTCAGCCGCTTCGATAATTTTTGCTTTCGGGGAACGCTGAAACGTATTTCACAATCTTTTCCATCATTGAGATGCTACGCCCAAATGGAGAGGAAAATGTCACACGGTTTTCGCTCTGCTTTCCCACCTCACTCCTCTCGAAGATCAATAGCTTCCCTTGACTCTTAGACCAGACTCCCAAACTGTAGTTGGGTTAATTATTGCATTAATGTCTTTAAGGTCGCCTCTTTCAACCGGCTTTTTTCGGGTGGACTCCGAAGACTCGCGCTTGACGTCCCGATGAAACATCATATTTCATTCCACGTGATATATTTAATTCTTCTTCTTAGTGTAAATCATCCCGGGTGGAACGAAGTTAGCGTTTTATATCCCAGTGATCCTTTGTTTACTCCCCTGCCGTCGCATTTTCCCATTTGCATCGAAAGTGGTGCGTTTGAATTTGCGGGGCACGTCGGGGGGAGGGGGGGAACATACGTGCCCCCATTGACCTGCCATTTTCTGCACTCGTTTTATGCTCCGGAGGGATTTGAATGCGAGAGTCTTCTCGAGCTGCCCTTCAGGAGGGGCGGCAGGCACAGTCGGTACTTGTTGCCTTTCACGCCCACACGAAATCTCTCCCTCTCATCCTCCTCCGCGTCAGCCGATACGTATGCTGCTTGACTTTCAAATTTGCAGTCTTCGTGATGAGGAGGGCCTTGGAGACAACAAAGGGATGGAGAGGGGTGTGGGAGTGAGGTTGGGGGGTGGGGGCTGGAGGTCTCGAGAGAGAGAGGAAAGGATGCGAAAAAGGGGGAAGAAGGGAAGGAGATGGGCTATTGTGGCGACTCGACGGCGCCTGTGGTGGATACCTGAAACCATTATCCTGACGCTCTCCGCGCGGTACCCGTTAATCAACGCCACCTGTAATCGGATTGCGCGATTGTTTCATATCGCGTCAGGTGCTTTCCTGACCCGGATGTCTCCCGAGTGGTTTTTTGGTCCAGTCGCAGTTTTTTTTTCAAGACCCCACACAGTCCATGACGTCTCGTATTTTAGCCCTTAGACTCTTACCCACGTTCGTTCTATTTGGCTCGGACAAGTTGAATAATTTCCCGCAAATTAAATCCCAAAAATAACCTGGTGAGGTTGGATTTATACTGACAATGCAAATTCATTTTTGGTCCGGTGAAATTTATACTTTGCTCTCCTTTTATTGCACAATTTGTGTATAGGGAGGCGATTAAAACGATGCGTGTGAGTGACTATTATTCGCCCTTCATTGAATCTTATTATTAAATGCTAATTTTTGGGATTGTGGGATGGTATTAACTATCAAATAACCATTATGAGTATTAGTCATTAGGTGTCGTTAAAGATTCACTGTAAAGCCATCGTGTTAAGATTATACTGTTGTGTTTTAAAGGAAAACCCGTAACAAAGTTTTATTATTTTACGAGCATGGACTTCTTTTAAGGTACTAGAGGTTCTCCTCCATTTCACATACCTACGCCCACTTGATTATTGTAATATTTTACTTGAATTAATACACACATTCAGAGTATGATTGTATAGGATTGCCAAGGCCACGCGTTCGGCTTAGGCCGCAGGTGATTGATATTGGAGTGCTTTCGTGTAAGTGCAGTGGCGTTCGCGGGTCTTCCCTCTTTTTTCCTGTATTTTACGACCGTATTGATTCAGGATAGAGGAGATAAATTTATGCGCGTTGCAACAGTCATCGTGTCTATTGTCCAACATGTACTTTCTATAAATCATCATATGTAATTTTTAAGCTTTACGCATAAAACCCACGGCCTTGAAGTCACGGACATCATCTTACTTGCATACGGCTGATATTCGTATGCAATTAAAATGGGCCAGTGACATAAAAGCAGAGATTTGCGCGCTCTCAAGATCCAATCTCAATTTAGGATTTATGCAAATGTTAAATATTCATATGCTTTGGTGATTCCAGCGGTAACAACGGTAGTGGGTCAAACAGTATGGCCTCTAATATTTCGGTCACTGCATAGAGATTGAATGGTCAGTGGCCTTCGCGCAGCTAAAAAATTACATTTTTAATGATGGATTTCAATTTTTTATTTCCGTGGAAAGATTGTAAATTATAAACCGATTCAATAATTGAATTTAAATTGGTCTTAAAAGTAATGTTGTTTGATTTATACAGTTATTCATTTGTTTATGTTAAGTTGTGAGAGTAATGTGTAATTATTTTCTTTTGCCTTGCAGGTAAGTTGGAGAGCGTCCCCTATTATTATTCTTGAAATTCTGACATTTGTTGGTGAGTACTGTGAGTGGTTTTTCACTCGTTCGAATTTTTTGTTTAGAAAAAAATGTACCTACCTCCCTCCACTCTTCTAGAGAAAACCATTAAAATGAAATAGTGTAAAGCGGATTGCTTAAATTCATCCAACATTAAATGAAAGTCCATAAGTCATTGAACAGACTCTGCGATTTATCTTTACCAATGTCTTTGTCATTTATCGAGTTCAATTGGTGTAATATTATTTGCTCGTTAAATATTGATAGAGATTTGTTGTTCTAATATGTGATATTTTTCATCTTTGTGTAGATTGTGAAAGGATTATTTAATATCCATCACGTTATTCCTTTATCTTTGGGCACATCTTCGTTCAAGTTGTCTCTCCATGGGATATAATCAGTAGTGTTTGATCTTCAACTTTCTTGGAATTCAGAGTTGGTTAAGTTTTTCTAGTGATAATATGTGTCGTATTATACTTAGCGGCTATGTGTTAGTCATTTTATTGTATATGTCGAACTTTTCATTGCGTGTCATTTTAGATACCCTAGTGTATGTACCTTTAGTTATCATTGTCTACATATATTATTTGAATTTTATTTATTTGCTTTATATTAAAATTTTAAAAAATTTAATTTTTTATCTTAAGTTCCTGGTGTTCAATCATCCCCTACCGAACACCCTAGCCGTGGCTTGCAGGGTTCTATGAAGTTTTAGAATATTCTCACCATTTGATTTTAGTAGACCCACCCGAAGTGCGTACGTATCTCCCGATTGTACTTCGGTATCATGAATTGCTCTTCTTGATTTCCTTTGATATGGTCGATCTTAAAAAAGACCCATTTCAGTATAATGTAGTTTTTTATTTTTGCGAGTGAACAAAAACCGTGGTGGATTGAATTATTTCCGCAGTTGTCCAAATCTCAACCAAATTCCATCAGAAAGTGCTCAAATATGGATCTTTGCAGAAAAAATAGTCACTCTTCTCCGAACAAATGCGACATGCAAAGTCAATTTCTGTCATTTCCTTATCGGGTTGGTAGGGGAACTCGGACCACTAGTGATGTCGTAAGAGGAAAAAGAACTCCGCTTTGATGGGACACGAGGGTATGGTGGGAAATGCTCTGGCGAGAAGTAAATTTGAATTCAGTCGAAAAAGCACTCTTGTGAATCCCCCAGCTGCGATGTTCATAAAGTCGGAAATTTCCGAGTCCGGATCACATCTTCATCCGGAATCAGTAAATCGAAAGGTTGGGTGGAGTGCCACTCGAGATCCAACCAATGAAGAAATCATCACCCATCCCCCCCTCCTCCCAATCCACTCACTCATTAATTTGAAAATCCCCCGACATTTTTCATTCGGTAAATTTTCCCCATTTCATATGCAAATGTGATGGTTGAGTTCCCGGGAGGCGGCGTTGGTGGTGGCACGGTCCCTTCCCGCGCCCTCTCGGTCGCTCGAACCATCGACACACTCTCCCGACGCCGCCGTCGCCTTGTGTTGCCCTGGAATATATATCGCTTCGCGGCGTCGCTTTATGTCGTCACCCCCTCCATTCATTCCTCGCCCTCGTCCCAGAGAACCTCACGTCCCTTCCTCACTCTCTCCCTCTCTCTCCCATGCGATTGTAACTTCTCTCTCCCTCCCGTCCTATCTCCTTATACTCCACCCCTCTTATTCTCTCTCCCTCCACCCTCCCCCAGCAATATTCGCCACGTGTTCCCACCTCCGCTCGGATGCAGCACCTGCGCCTCTAGAGCTGCTCTCAACGCTGGCGCTCCTCTTTTTAATTCATTCTCACGTTACCTCTCCTGTCGGCACTTCTTGCTCATCCTCTCCTCCATCCCATTTCCCAACCCCGCCCCACTCTCGTTTCGTTCCCATCCTCTCTCCTCCCTCCCTGCCCCACCTTCTTCCTATTCCAACACTCTCCATCTCTCCACTTCTCTCCTCTCCCCACCTCTCTTCTCTCCTCGTCCCTCTCACCATTTCATTGTGCAGGTGGCGCTGATTTCGCGTTTCTCTCGAGCCGATGCGTCCCGTGGGGTTCCGCAAAATAGTACTTAACCAATTTGTTTCATCACCATTACCGCCATCGTCGTTTTCTTTCGGTAATCTGGAGTCACACCTGTTAATGGCCTGAAATTTCTCGCAGGGTACGCGCCTTCATCCATAGCTCTTCTGGGTTTTTTAATGTAATGCGGTACGACTCGGCCGATTATTTCACCATTAAAGTGAGTTTTGCAGCTGCTGTCTTTATAGCCTTTGTGTAGAATGATGGGTTTTGGAATTGATGTGGTGACGTAGTGGCACACAGGGCGAAGAACTCCGCTGTTAATCGATACGAGTCCCGGTTTCAGACAAATGCTCTTGACACGATTATTCAGTTATGGGAAGCACGATGTTCTATGCTCTAGATTTTTAAAAATAGGTAAAGGGTTAGTAACTTGGTAGTTTCCACGATTCCTCTTACATGTTATAACACGCGGTGGGCAAAGCCATGTGATAAGTTATTCTTAATAATGGTCCACAAAATACGTATTATTTAGATGAATGCGTATACCATGTATCCTTGACTTACAATATCGGCGATAATTTAATATCCTGAAATCATCTGAAATTTTTTTCATTTGCGCTATTTTTAAACTTCAGTTTTTATATTTATTTGAAATTAACCTTATGGTGGAATGCAAACTGCATTTGTCCATGAGTGAATCATCGATGAAATTTGAATATTTTCTTGTGTAAAAATATCGGATTGCATGAATTTATGTATGCTCAGAACTAAAGCACATAAGCAGTGCATATGTTTTCCAATATATTTTAACTGAAGATTACCTTAATTACGAGTTGCTATTTTTAATGTTATTTGTCCAAAACTAAATTCGTAATCATTGTGTCTTGCGATTTTTATCTTAATGCGAATAACTGCTTGGAATATAAAAATTGAATATTGGATAAACTACCAGCCTCGAAAATATCGAGGAAATAGTTCGACGTGAAGTACATGCATCCTGTGTATTGGTATTATGTTGACGATTCACTGAATATTTTTGATTGCTTTATTTCTTATTCCCATACGTATTTCGTTTTATTTCCTTCCCTAATACCCTCGATCTTCTAAATCTTAGGAAAGTGCACGAAAAAAGATAGGCATTCAAGCTTTTCTTCTGGTCTTTCGTCACGAAGTCGTCATTAAAATCCTTGATCCACCTTAAATATCTTTGATTCTAAAAACTAACCTCCCTTGGTAAAATCTATTAAATCTATGGGGACAACAGCGTGTTCTAACCTTTCCCGAAGGTGCCGAATTTTCCTCTCTTTCCCTTTTTCCGGTCTTTTCTTCCGACTTCGAGTCCCTCCCGGTCAATCTCTGCCCTCTCATTCCCGCCCCCAGTCTCCCCAAGGAGCCCTTCCTTTCCCTACGTCCTGCTCCTCCCTACCCGCTTCCCAAAGCGGCATGCTTTCCCCTTTTCTTCTCCCAAATCTCCCATTCCTTCTCCGATTCGCCCCATTTCCACTCACTTTCGCTCCTCTCCTCACGCTCCCTCCTCACATCCTTTAACTTCGTCAGATGTTTCAATTGAAATTAAGGGGTGGAAAAGTTTTACACTCGGGAAGGAGTTTCGACTCCTCCTTCCTTCAACACAGCTGTGGGTCTCTCAACCCCTCGTCTTCCCGATGGGTTTTCATTTCAAATATTGTCCCCGGGCGATTTCGTTTCGCCACCTAGCATTACTTTCGTAACCGTATTCTTCTTCTTTCATTTCCTCGCTCCCTCAGATTTCACCCTCCCGAGATTCAGCCCGAATAAATGTACGTATTTCTTGGAGAGCTGTGAAAATGGAATGGGACCACCTGAACCAAATCTCGTTGCTCATTTGGCCATCCGTCCAAACCATCTCGACTTTTCTGTCACCAAGGATGTGCTTTATGACAGTTGTTTTGTGAGATGACGAAATTAGGAATGTTGCTCACGTCCTTCGGAGATGCCTCCCTGTGCAAGAACCTGTTAAAAACTGTATTAATGCAAGAACTGTTAAGTTTCGGTCATATTGTGCGGCACAGTCAACCGATTGCGTGGTGAATATGTGTCCAGTGATTCTCAGAGAATGGTAAGTGAAAAGAGGAATCACTAAGAAGTTGTGCGTCACGCTATGAAATTTCCACGCAATAAAAAGTAAGAAAAATGAATATCAAAGTAGTGAGTGACTCAGTAGGATGCAAATCTAAATTTAACTATTATGAAACGGTAGTGGTGGACCGAGACCGTGCCAAGTGCAACGCTATTTACATGCAAATTAGAAGTATATGGTAATGTGCTGCAATGATTGCTGTGATTTTTAAAAAAATCTTTAAAAAGCAGTGTTAATTCGGATCGGGTTCGTCTTCGCTTTAACCCAACTCTACAGATATAGCCAAAGTGATTAAAGTGAAGTTTCGATTGATGAAGGGGTATCAGGGTCATTCAGATAAGGTCCGTCTTCCGGTTGCCTTCTGTATTGCTCGAGAAAGTTCCTCCTATTGCGGTAGGGACATGCGTCTACGTATTTATTTTCCGTTGAAATAATTCCACGCACTTTGACCAGTAATGCTTTGGTCGTAGCTCACGTACAGGTTGAAAACAAGATTGATTCCACACCCACCTCGATCTTAGCGTTTTAGTGTTTACGCCCTAATCTATATTATTTTTTTGTAGTTATGAAAAAATATTTAATGTGAAACAAGCCCACCAGCTCATTTGAAACCTCTCTGTAAACTCCTTTCCGCGCTCTTTTGATCCTCAGCGAAACGCGACTATTCTAAACGCGATTCTTCTAGCTGTTAAGCTCAAGTATATGTTGAGTTAAATGAGGCATTGTTCTTTCAACGTTGATGAAGGATGCAGCGTCATCCAGTGAGGATGTTGATGATGAATGAGGCAATAAGTAAGAGTGCGCTGATAAACGTTGGCATTCAAGTTTGTTTCAGTTTAATTTCTGGCGGCTTTGTATGTCAATCGGTTTGATGTTAAAACTGCTGTTGTTCTCCGTTACAAAATAAATTAGCTCAAAAACATCTGTTTTCATTTTGAGATTTTTCATGATTCCCTTTAGTCTTGATAATACGAGTTGCCATCGTATTTCAAGGTCTCCTAACTTCGCTGATAAATTATTTACACCATAAGTTGAATTTTGAGTAACTTCTCAACATTATTTCCCTGTATGCATACCCGTTGTTCACAGTTTCGCGAATTGCTGCTGAAAACGCGTTTTTAGGGACCCATTTTTACAAACTGGAAAATTACTGTTGGTCCGTGGCCAATGCTTCTTGCGTTCGTAGCCTTTCGTCCTTCTTTGAACTCTCGCGCCCCTTGAGCGTACTGTTTTCACATCCATAATGCCATCACCGCATGTCAAACTCAATGAATGATGGATTTTAATGGGTTTTAAAGCAAGAAAGTGGAGAAAACTGATTATTACTCGCTCTTGTTGTAAAATAAAGGACGCCCTTTTCAGAATTCAAAATGTCTCGCATTCTAGCAGCTGCTTAAAGAACTGCAGCAATCAATCCCTGTGTACGAGCCGTCCCTCGTATATAATAATCATGAAGAATGCCGGATTGTATGAAACTCAACCACATCTTTCTGTCTAAGTCCCGAGAAAATAATTGGTACACGTTAGGAACTGAAGGCACATCGTAGTAGGTAGTTTAAAAGGAAATGATGAGAATCCAGTTTTGGATAAGTAATTTAATTTTAATTTCCCTATTTAGCATCAAATGTTTAATTCCTATGTTATTTATCCGTTGAACGTGTTATGAGGTGTGCACTCCTGTGTCATCGTGGTTCAAGTTTACATTGTTGACACAATGGAATTGGTTTCGCCAGCTAATCTTTAAGCTTTTACGCTACTCGGTCTTCGCGTGATAACACGCCTCGTCGCTGCGAGAAATGACGAAAAGGGTTGCTTATCAGTTACTTACAACTCGTCACGTGTGTACGAATGCGGGACTGGTAGCTTTGTCGAATTCGTCATTTTTCGTGCCTCGAAATTCTTTTCTCACTTCAATAAGGGTTCAAGATAAGTAACGTTCAAGGTCTAGTTTATCTCTCCCTTTCCGCTGCCGGACAACCATATTGCATTTACTTGTCTGTTATTTTCTTGTTGCTTGAGCAGGCACTTCTTCCGCCAGGCTAAGTAGAATCTTTTTTTTTTCTCTTAGCAGCAATACGCCTCGGCGGTTACCTGCTACACCTGTCTTAGCCTTTATTTACTTTGGCTATGTGGCATTCAGTACATTTCGGATCGTATGAAAAAATGGCTTGGGAAAATTAAACAGCGATTGAGTTCCTTTTACTTACTAATCACATTTTGATGAAATTGCATGTATTGAATTACAGTAACTGGAAACAGCATCTGATTCATCGAAGATTATCTCGTTGAGAAATTTTAACTGTTTCTACAAGTACATCTACACAATACCCCTCAGGCCGCCGTAAGGGCGCGTGCGTGACGGGATGTTAGGCCACCAGCTGCATATGCCCAGTTGTGAATTCACAGTGGAGTAATATTCATTTGCTCAAAAAAATAACTACATTCACATACACGCCGATATACATCATTCATGTTTTTATGAGTGCGTATCGGTCGAGTTAAGAATGAGTATTTGAATCTGTCAGTGACCCTGTCTCTCTTTTTTTTACCTGTGGTCGAATTGACCATAGTAATTTGGTGCCATAATAATTCTCTCTTTGTTGCTGAAAAAAATCAAGTGTCCTCTACCTCTCCTAAAGTCTTCTAAGGGTTGCGTCGTCTGTCCGCAAATCAAGGGGTCCCCAACAAAATTGCTCAAATAAACCCGTCAGGTTTACTCTTTTTTCGTAGCGATTTTTTAACAAATCTAGCGACTTTTCTCCGAACCTTATCAAATTCCTGAATTAACGTGTTCTCTTCTCCATTGGACTCTAGATACTTTAAAAATATTCCAAATGTGGCATTACTATGCGGAGTAACAACTTACAATACATTTTCTCTTACATTTGCCATACATTTTCCTCTTTTCTTTACAATTCATTTCCCAATAGCCGTTCTAGCGAAGCCAAGTTTCTTTAAGCTTGACCCGCGTATTCTTCTGATGGGTATATCCCGTGAAAGGTTTGATGTGTCACACCCAAGTATTTGATCTGTTCTGAGTTGATTGATTCGGTCCCACCTATTTTATAATTTTTATCTTTTTCCTTTTTTTTGTTTTATTCTAACACTTTGTTGCTGTACATAAATTTTCTGATACCCATCCCTTACACCTATCCGATTTGTGGTCTAAACCGCGAGAGAGTGACTCGTAAAACGCCTGTTTCATTATTTTTCTGCGAATCATTGTTTCCTCTGCAAATAAGCTTAATTTGCTGCTAACGTGGGAATTGACTTCGTTAGTGCATCACAAAAAGAGAAGGGGGTCTATAATACTTCTCTGTGACACTCCTGAACTTACATCCGCGTCTACTGAACTGCATTTCTCAGGAAAGACAGTACATTTCTAGTACTTCCCTCAATTGAGGTGGAAAGTTTGCTAAATTTTTTAAATTGCATGTATCATAATATCGGCATATATTTTCTTTATTTGCAAATGTTTCTTCGTCGAGAACGCTATGTGTTCACAGCTTATCCACAGCAAGTAATAACATTCTGGCTACTCCTAAAATTCCTATGGTCCTTCTTTCAATTGGTATTATTTTATCGTTGGATCGAAGGTAGTGAAATCAGCGTGAAGAAATCAACGAAGATTTCTAAGCGCCCTCTCCCAAAATAGAAGCATCTTCTCATTCCAGCAAGTAGGCAGAGAAGCGAGACTATCACGGTCAGCACATTTTTTTCCGAAGTCGCTGCTTGCTAGATATGGCGAGGCATACGGGAAGCAAAGACTAGTAATGCTTTTACTCTCATTCACAGTCGCAATTCTTTCTGAACTTTCCTTTCCCATGGTGCCGTCGGAAATCAGTAAATCATAGAGATCCAATAATGCAATCAAATTATTCCATCCATCCGGAATTGAGTGACCGTGAGCGGCTCCATTCGTTGGAAAAATTGATTTCCGTGCATCCGGAAAGCCGTTGTCCCGTATAATCTCGCCTGGTGCCAGTCTGTCTCTCTCTAATCCGCGAATGTTGAACGCTGTTTTTGTTTTCAATGACGTTACCGTTACCGGCGTTAATAATGCACTGCGGCGATATCCATAGGAAAAAGTTGATTGATGAGGATCGAGCTAGGTTAACGGGGAATGGGGAGTGAGCTCATCAAACGGCAGCGGCGCGGGCACGCACACACGGCGCACAAAGTCCCCTTCCCACCATGCTCACCCTCTCGGACGGACCCTGAACACGCACGCGCGTCTTCCTTCGCTCCCGCCCGCCCCCATCGTTTCCTCTCCTCCCTCTTTCCCGTTGTCCAGGTGGCTCCGTGTGAGGAATGTATGTGGCTGGATGGCTCCCTCGACCCTTCCTCCGCCCCATTGTCTGTGGTGTTCATTAGATAGTTGTTGATTTTGATGACGAGGAAAATATATTAACAAATTATTTCCGGACACATCTCCCAATTAATTCGTTGGATTTTTAAAGTAAGATTTTTACAGAGAAGATGTTATCTGATGTAAAAAATATATTTACTAAAAGGTTAGTGCTCCTCCCATGGACTACAACCTTGACGTGATGAGAGGGCTTGTGCGTACCATTAGCCCTAGAGTTGTGCTGGCGAGTGCAATGATAAATGCTGCTTGTAGGGTCACCCATACCAGATAGGTCGAAGGTCAGGAGCCAAAAGGAAGGTAGGCGAAGGTAGAGATCTTGATGAGGTGGGAGACTACGGTTTAGTTATGAGGAATGACCGTGGGGAGAAAGCAATTGAATTCGGCAGGAGATAGGGTTTAATCACCACCAGCACTTGATTTAGACGCCAAAAAAGGCGTAGGTATGCATGGAAAATGCCAGGTGACTCAGAAAGGTATCAGTTAGATTATATTATGGCTCGGCATAGATTTAGGAACAGCTTGATCAATTCGCACTGTTTCCCAGAAGTGGATGCGGACTCTGATCACAAATTAGTTGTCATGAAGTGTAGCGTTCGATTCAAATAGATAAGGCAGGGGCTGCGGGATAGGAAATGCAATTTAGAAGCGTTAACTGGATTGACAAGGAAGGAGTGTCAGCAGATTGGAGAGAAAATTATGAATGAGGGAAAAGAGCGGAGTACTATTGAGGAAAAAGGGAAATATATCATTAAAGGGCTATCGAAAGCTGTAAAAGAAACTATAGGAACTGTGCATGGGAAAATGACAATTAAACCATGGATTACGGGTGAGATGATTGGAAAGATGGAGGAGAGAGGGAAATGGAAGAATGTAAACACAGAAAGGCAGAAGGAAGTACAAAGAGTTAAATAATATATTGAGGCGAGTAACAAATAAAGCAGAAAGAGTATGGTGGAAGACGCAGTTCGAGGATATGGAAAGTTTCAGAGGAAGGGTGAAATTGGTGCGCTATACAAAAAGGTTGAGATACTATCGAGAAGTAACACGGAAAATCTATGTTTACACAGAAAAGATCCAAGAGAGATGGAAGGAGCATCTAGAAGAACTGTATAGTAAAGAACTTACACCAACAATCTTACACAGAAAGGAAATATGACGTACAGGAAGATAGCTCAGGTCCAGTCATACTCGACGATGAGATAGCAAGGGCATTAAGGGAAAATAAATTAAGTAAGCCCGTGGGGGTAGACAATATCCCTACGGAACTACTAAAAGGTTTAGGAAAATGTGGAAGTCTTAATGGACTGCTTCGTAGCATCAATAATGAAGGAGTCTGGCGGGAAGACTTTGTGAGGTCAGTGTTAGTTCCAATTCCGAAAAAGGTAAATGCTACATTATGAGAGGAATACAGAACATTAAGTTTCATTTCCCAGGCCGACAAAGTGGTTCTCAGGATCATCGAAAAAATTATGGAAAGCAGGGCAAATAATTTCTTAGTGGATGGTGAGGTTGGATTTAGGGAGAGGCACACGCAATGTCACACACAAACTCCACATTGAAAACGTGTAACGTGCAAAATAGATATTCTGATACAAAATAACTCATTGTTTTCAACAGACACTTTTGAATTATCATAATTGAATACATTTAACATCAAATTTTAAGAGTTCTATGTATGGACTGATTCGTAGTATCTTTGAGAAAGGAATCTGACCGGAAGATTTTGTGAGATCAGTGTTAGTTCCTATTCCGAAAAAGTTAAAGGCTAACTCATGTGAGGATTACAGAACAATAAGCTTAATATCCCACGCAGCTAAAGTTATTCTCAGGATCATTAACAAAACGATAGAGAGTAATGCAAATGAATACTTAGGGGATCATCAGTTTGGGTTTAGGAAAGGAAGAGGTACGCGTGATGCCATTGCAGTAATGAGATCACTGATTGAGAGAAATATGGAATACAATCAGGAAGTATTTGCCTGTTTCGTAGATTTCGAAAAGGCGCTTGGTACGATGAATCGAGAAAAACTAATGAGCATATTGCTGAAAATAGGAATAGATTGGAGGGACAAGAGGCTAATCCGCAACCGCTACATGTCTCAGACTGTTTAGATGTGAGTGGGGGACGTAGACTCCCGATGGGCAGTGTTAGGAAGAGGTAGGTGTACGGCAGGGTTGTCCATTATCACCTTTGCTCTTGAAAGTGTACGAGGATGATGAGAAAATTATTAAAGTGGCATGGGAAGAACTTGAGGTAAGAATGAAAGTCAGCTAGGAATTCGTAAAATCAGGTTTGCTGATGACCAAGCTCTATTTTGTCAGTCAGCAAGGGGTTAAAGGCATTACTGAGTGAATTGAAAATTCAGTGCGATAGATATGGGATGTGAATCAATATTATTTTTTATTAGGTAATCTACCGGTTAAGGTAGGTTTTTGGATGGACACAACTATAAAATAAACATTTTGTGACTCCCCACCTAGCAAACTAATCTATATCAGGTCCCTCTTCATCTCCGCGTACTTCTTTCCTCCCTTCATCCCGTCCAGCATCCCTATCCTTTTCCTGCCCTCTCCTCGCTTGCCCAACATTCTCCCCTCTATTACCCTCTTCAACATTCCGCTACCGCTCTATACGCTTTTCATCCATTTTTCCTGCCTCCATAGGATTTCTCTCAACAAACCCCTCTCCTCACCCACCATCTCTAGTACTTCCTCATTTGTTTTCCTTTCGGTCCATTTCACCTTCTCCATTCTTCTCCACACCCACATTTCAAAAGCCTCCAATCTACGTCTATCCTCCTGCTTCAGCGACCACGTTTCCGCGCCGTACATAGCTACGCTCCATATCAGAGTTTTTACGAGTCTTGTCTTAACATCCCTACTCAACGTCCCCGTCATCAACTCCCTCCTCCTTGAGAAAGCCTCCTTATCTAGCGTAATTTTTCTCCTTACGTCCCTACTACTTTGACCGTATTGGTCCAAAACACTTCCGAGATATGTAAACTGTTATACCTGCTCTATTTTTTCCCCGCCTATTTTAATATTTAGCTTAGCCTTTTTCTTTCTGGAAAATCGCATAACCTTAGTTTTATTAATATTGATTTTCATCCCATATTTATCGCACTGAATCTCCAATTCACTCAACAATGCTTGCAACCCCTTGGCTGACTGAGCAACTAATGCTTGGTCATCAGCAAACCTAACCGATTTTACGAATTCCCCTCCGACTTTCATTCCTACCTCCAGTTCTTCCCATGCCTCTTTAATCATTTCCTCTACATATACGTTGAACAGTACCGGTGACAATGGGCAACCCTGCCTTACACCTCTTCCTAACACTGCCCATCCGGACTCTCCGTTCCCCACTCGCACCTGAGCAGTCTGAGACCTGTACAGGTTGCGGTTCAGTCTCCTGTCCCTCCAATCCATTCCTATTTTCTGCAATACACGCATTAATTTTTCCCAATTCACTCTATCAAACGCTTTTTCGAAATCTACAAAGCAGGCAAAAACGTCCTGATTGTATTCTATTTTCCTCTCGACTAGTGATCTCATTACTGCAATGGCATCACGCGTACCTCTTCCTTTCCTGAACCCAAACTGATCATCCCCTAAGTAATCATTTGCCTTACTCTCTATCCTTTTGTTGTTGATCCTGAGAATAACTTTAGCTGCGTGGGAGTGAATCAATGTATGGTAAATAAAACAAGGGTAATGCGATTTTCCAGAAAGAGAAAGTCTAAGGTTAACATTAAAATAGGAGGGTAAAAACTAGATCAGGTAGAACAGTTTTAAGTGTTTTGGACCAACACGGTCAAAGTAATAGGGACGTAAGGAGAAGAATTGCACTAGGCAAAGAATCTTTCTCAAGGAGGGAGTTGTTGGCAGGGATCTTGAGTAGGGATGTTAAGAAAAGGCTCGTCAAAGCTTTCAAATGGAGCGTTTTTATGTACGAGTACTACGCGGAAACTTGGCCACTGAAGCAAGATGATAAACGTAGTTTGGAGGCTTTTGAAATGTGGATGTGGAGAAGGACGGATAAGGTGAAGTGGACATAAAGGAAAACAAATGAGGAAGTGCAAGTTTTGGTGGGCGAGGAGAGGGGATTGTTTGGAAAAATTCTGAGCCAGTAAAAGTGAATGAAGGGCGTATTGATCGGCAGTGAGATGGATGTTGAAAACTTGCACAGAGGGTAGATAGTTAGGCAAACGACGACGAAGGGGCTGGAATAGGGATGTTGGACGGGATAAATGGAGGGTGGAAGTACACAGAAAAGGGGCATGTTGTTCGTAGTATAGGATGTTGGATTGTGTTTTGTTCGGAGAGACATAATATTTATTTGGTGCTTGTGCCCATACAAAACCTACCTTAACCGTTAGATTACCTAATAATAAAAATATTCTTGAAATAAGTGGTTCATGCTTAGTTATGTGTTTAGATGTACGAGTTACCCAAAGCATTAGACAAATTTCAAGGGCGCTAGCAAATCACTTGTGCGATGATTTCTTCGAAGATCAGAACAAAATTAATATTGTTAACGTAAAATGCATACACTTGAATAGGTTCCATCTCCATATATGGAAATAGATCATTCGCTAAAATTAATCGGACGAGATAAAAATATTTCAAGGTAAGTCACAACACTGCTTTTAACCCTGCTTGAGAATCTCGTCGAGGATGTCCAGCCTCGTCTCTTCCCCTTCCGCCTCCCATTCCTCTCTGTCAGTGGTCCCTTTCGCCCTCCCCCAATCCCCTTCAACATTCCCGCAAGTCGTCCTTTCTCCCGCTTTCCTCAACCTCTCTGTCGACCGTCTCGGAGCAAACACGCCCCCGTGCTGGCATACCTCCCCGCACTGTTCTCGAAGTCCTACTCTCCCTCAGTCGTCCTCACTCCCCTCCCCTCATGCCTTCCATTCCGGACCCTGCCCGCCCCCCCCCCCCCCAACCTCACCTTCAACCCTCATCTTTCGTCCTTCACTGGTCTTCTTTTGCCAAGCGACCGGAATAGGGACGGCTGGCTCCCCCTTATTCCATGTCTTCAAAAGAGGGAATTTTAGTGCTCCAACTTTCCTGTACAGGTATTATTACTCTATTCTAAAGAGAGACTTCCTAAGGCGCTGTCTACCCTTTGGATATTCTGAAGCAGTAAGGATGCTCTTACGATATTATTTCCCATCCTCTGTCATCCTCTTCCGTTGGTTTCATACATTAATTCAAAATGATTGATTTTTACTGGTTCTCTTCCCCCTTGAACTTTCATGGACATGATCTGTATTTTACACCTTTAAAAATACTTGCTGATTGCTGCTTATAGTACAAATTGGAATGTTAGCAACCAAATTTTATCTTTACATCTGTTCGATAATCTTTAAGCCATTGCTAGTGTACGGTATTCTATGGTATTAGTTTCATTTCAACTTTCCGTAAGTTGTAAAGAGGGCCAGGAAGAGGGAGTGCATCTACATCTACACAAAACCCCACAAGCCTCCGCAAGGAGGTGTATCGGTGGCTGTTAGGACACCACCCGTAAAACAGAATGCAACCACATGCAAAACCCATTTTAACTTGCACACATGCACATACATGTACCAGCAACTAACATGCACTATCGCTTGCACCTACGAATATACCAGGTATCTACGCGGCATTTAAATCTTGCCCTCGTTTGTAATTAGAATGTCTTTACTATTTATATTACGACTTGGATTCCTTACTATTATGGTTCATGTTTATTGGACGAAAGAACGAATATTTTTATCTATATGTACTGGGGTCTATCTCCCTTATCTTACTTAACTTGAGGTCTAACCTACCCGTTTAGCGTGGGGTCATAATAATTCCCTTTGTGCAATAGTTAAACTCATGTGTTCTCAACCTTGCTAAAAGTCTAACTCTCGCTTGTTCTTTTCGCGTCTCAAGCGGCTCCTAGCCTAAAAAGATCGGCCACATTCGTCCTCTTATCGCAAGTTTGTTGGCGAATCAGGCGTATTTGCTTTGAACTTAAACTAATTCTTATAAATATTTTCTCTTGAAAATCAAAAATACCTGCGGCGTATTTCAAATGTGGCCTAACTAAAGCGCATTAACACCTCTCGTTAACAATCGAATTACATTTCCCTCCAAGCGTTTAATGAAGCCGAGTTTCTTTAAGGCGGATCCGCATATTCTCATGTCTATGAAAGTCGTGGTGTTAGGACTACCCCTAAATATTTAACTTGATCTGTCGTAGTTTACACTGAACCCTCTATTCAATAATTTATATGTCCTTCTCATCACTTCTTTTGCTCCACAATTTCAAAATTGCGCATTTGCTTATGTGCAGCACTAATCCCCGTTCTTTGTACCACTCCGATATTGTGTCTAAATCTCTACAGAGTGGTCTACAATTTGTTGAGGTCCTATTTCCTTTTATACCTCAGTATCGTCTGCGATTAAGGAGCCTACTGAAGCTAGATCTTAAGTCATTAATAGTAGCAGCCTTATTACACTTTCCTAGGTGACGCCCAAAGTTGAGTACAACCTCCGTGGAGTACAAACCGTCGATGACCACTATTGTTTTGGCAAATTACAGTAGAATTTAAAGCAATATTACAACATGTGTACGCAGTGTATAGATCTGAGGATTACGATATTTTTATCACTACGAATAACTATACACCCCAGACTCCAAAACTACTCCTGGAAGTGCAATAGAGGACGCTTCCATTTATATTCGCAACTGTACTAATAGATAGGTAAAATTAGTAATGTTTATTTTTTTAATTTTCTGGGGTGATAACCCACTTTTTTGGGATTCAAATGGTTATGCTAGCTATTGCCGGAATCATTTTATTATAATTAATTAACGGTGTTCTTAATTATTTTTAGTATGCATATCAACGGTTTTTCAGAATCCGGAACCCTTCCCAAATGTTAAATATACACAACGTCCTCCTCTAGCCTCCCTCCCCATCCGGTCGCCTTCTGGCAAACCGTTCTCTTTCTTTCGAGCACCGCTTTCCAACATTTCTCGGAAGACATTTTTTTCCTTACCTGTGCCGTTGTTGTTCACTGTTATCTCCGGCACATCTCCCCTCCTTCACCGCGACCACCCACCCATCATCCTCAACCCACTCGCTCTCTTTAGCTCTCTCTCTCTTCCTTACTCACCCACTTGCGGGAGCGTTGCGTCCTTCTTATTTATACCCACCGCTGTCGTATTTCCCGAATTCTCAAGAGGCACATGCGTAGCCTTTTTTCATTTCGTTCCTCTCAAGATTACGTGTTCGTCAGGCGACTTTGAAAGGATGGTAGATACGAATGGAAGTCGAAGGTCGTCTCTCTCTCACTCGCTCGCTCGTCCTACGCGTGCTCCCCAAGTTCTCCGTCTTCTTCCCTTTCTACCCCCACCTCCTCGTACCGTTCGCCCCAACCCCCACCCGCATTGAAGTGCAAGGCTTCTTGGGGATGTCAGGGAAACGCTCTTTTTTCGTTTGATTCCCGAAACCGGAAAATTGAAGAATGTTGATTATATTTTTTCAGCGTTGTCGCTTTTGACGAAGGCTCTTCGAAAAAATATGCAGGGCAAAACTAATAGCGGTTTTTTTAAGTTACATCATTCATGGAATTGGGATGTAAAAGTATCACTCAAAGATTCCGAAATTCGGGTTATAAAATATGTATTTTATCGCTTTTGACGAAGGCTGCACGGAAAAATATTTTGTTTGGCCGTATTACTTGCCTATGATTTGAAGTAGAATTCATTTTTTGTCGTTGAAAAATCGTTTATGTAAACGCGGAAATATCCAAACAAAAGTCTCAATTTTAGGAATTATTAACCATGACATTAAAATACAGATTTCGAAATAACTCTTGCAGTACTAAGGTACCCATTTGCCTTACCGCCACTATGTGGCAACATAAGTTTGAATACACGTTGTAGAAGTTTCTGCCTTCTTTATTTTACCTTGTGTCATTAGCAGGATAATAGGCGTAGATAGGGTGCGTTTGAAATGTAAGTGTGGAAAAGGACGGAGAAAGTGAAGTGGACAAAAAGAAAAACAGACGAGGAAGTGTTAGGTATGGTTGGGGAGGAGAGGTGATTGTTCGGAGAAATCACAAGGAGACTGAAAAAATAGATGCAAAGCATATTGATTGGCAATGAGATGTTGAAGACAGTGATAGAGGAGAGAATGTTTGGCAAACGAGGAAGGGGTAGGAATAGGATAGGGATGTTGGACGGAATGAAGGAAAGAAAGAAGTATTCGGGGTTAAAGAGGGGCTTGTTGAGTAGGATTTTGGTTTCTGTTTTGTTGGAGGAGACAAGAGAATTATTTTATAGTTTGTGTCCATCCTAAACTTGACCTTAACCGGTAGATCACCTGTATAATAATAGTATATAACTTGTGACAGAGAGGGTATTTTGTTTTCCACGTTCTCGATGGCTCAGCAATTCCATTTCTCGTTCCTTGTGTTTGGCTCTTCGTTCCTTGTTACCCACAGCGCACTACAAGTAAAGTGAGGTGAATCGAATTCGCTTCCTGAGACCGGTATCATCGGCAGAGAGCTCTTTCTTTCATATTTAAACTGAGCCACAAACATAGCAAATTTGTTTCTGCCTTTTCAGATGGAAATAATCGCTCTCAAAAAAAAAGGCGACATGCCCTCACCATCGCTGTACGTAGTGGTCGTAAAAACAAAACGTATCATCGTTCTATCGTACTAATACAAGGATGTATTTCTGTTTTCGCTAAATGTTGACCACAAAAATCTAAAACTCACATGTTCCTGCTGTCTTGGAATTGACCTATGACTAATTCATTTTTCGGGAACCGACTTTTGTGTTCATCAATGGTATAAATGGATTTATTGCAGCCGTTGCTGAACGGTTGTATATTAATCTCACAAGGATAACAGTTCCAATTAAAATCGTACTCATTGGTCCTTGGCCTTTTTTTATGAAGTTGTTGTAATAAGAGGTTTATACAAATCTTATTACCGATTTTTGATGATCCCAATATGAAAACGTAAAGTGATAGAAAGTCCTGCCAGTGAGAATTGATGGTTTGAATGGATTTTGTGAGGAAGGGAGAGGAAATGGAAGGAAAGGGGTAAGAGAAATGGGAAGATGATCTCCTGAAAGGGGAGACCGGCGGGACCGTGGAGCGAGTACATACGGAGGAAGTGTTCGGAAGGGGGAACATACTCGTATGTGGCGTGAGCTTTTATCCGCGAAGAAAGAAAATATATCCTTTATTGCAACGGTGCAGTTGGAGAAAAATCGTGTTTTCGTGGATATAAATATGGATTTCGGATCGTGATGCGTAATCTTCCAGTGGAGTCGAGGAGGTGGTGCAACTTGAAGGAAACATTAGCTCGAAGGTTACTCCTCGAAGGTTTCTTGCGAGAGTTCTTTTTAATTTGCTCTTGTCTCGAAGGCCGGCGCTGTAAATGAGGATAGATTGCGATGCTCCGATGGCTCGAGTTTTCAAGAGTTTCGAGACTCCTGTTTCCACCTCCTTCCTGCGACACCTGTTTCCCTTCTCGTGGGTACATATTCCAAATAGGGACCTAGTATTTCGTAAATTATTACGTAAACATCAAAATTCAGTAATTTGAGAGTTTTGTGGACAGTAAAGACTTGTCGTGTTTTGTTTTGCATCCTGATTTTTATTTGGAATTAAATATTCTTCTCAGTTATCGTCTTCAGTGTCCAGTTAATTTGTATAAAGTTATTAACTAATACTGTGTTAGTCTACCGTTTAATGGTTGAGGTTTTGAATTGGCTATCTACCGCCACATTTCTAAACCTTTTCAGAAAATAGAATGTGCAAGTTCTCACGCAAGTTCTCATGCACATATCTGGTATATGCTTGCATTTTTGTGTCACTTGCTGTTCAGGAAGTTTATTTAGACACACGAGCGAATGGCAATTTTAATGCATGTTAAATTTTTTGCTAAGGTATAAAGCTGAACTATTTATTTCTCAATTTGTGAGGGACAAGAGTTACTAATTCTCGGACTTAACATTTGATGTCCATCGTTATCTCACCGAAATTCATTTTCGTGGTTCCGAATGTCGGAAATTGTTACTTTCCCGCGAAAACATGTACAAAGACGCTTTGGACCATTATTTCAATTTTTACTTTTTTTTTCTTTCGCAATTTGTTACGTCATTTCAGATTTGTGTGTGTTATTAAGCTTCTCGCAAACACGTTCTCTCTTGTTGGTAGTTCACGTTTTTGGCTTAGATCCGCGTAATTATTCAGGAGGTTGAAATCAGCATTTGCTGGAATAATTTATTTGTGAACGTTGAGAAGCCGCGGGCATTAAATCGAATTTGCAGTTGAGTGCATTTTGTTGGACGAAAAACAAACAAAAAATAAAGGGCACGATTGTGCACCTAAATTGAGTTTGATTTAGGAACCAGACTGGCCCATCGACCGAAACGATCGCGCTCACGAGCGTTTTGCTTTTTTCGAAATTGCGGCGGCGGAATGCAACCGCCGCGGTCGACGCATGCGCCGACGACGCGTAGCGGTGTTTTTGTGATGAAGTTTGGAAGCAATAGAGAGAGTGGTCCAAAGGGCTCGTACTCCATCTTCGAGGCCTTACAATGACTTTCCCTCATTTATCGAACCTCTCCAATACACGTCGATTCCTTTGGCGCAGTGAAAGGTTCGAATCGAACGGTACTTTGCAAATTCATCGTTGGGGGTCATGCACATGACGATGAATGGTCGTGTGTAAGCAGGGAGTTTGAGGTGAGGAGTCAGTGAAAGGATGTTTACACACACACGCCAGCGCTTTCCAGTTTTCTGTTTACGCGTCTCTTCGAGAAAAGCCTGGAGCATGTCCATTCGGCAGGTGAGGGCCATGTTCCGTTTGCGAAGGAAGTGATTAGCGGTTTAGAAGCGTCAAAATGTGGAAAGGGTGTGGAAGTTTGGAGAGGCACTGATAGAGGTGAACGCAAAAAATTACCAAGCATAAAGGAGAGTGAGAATAGCCCCCCCCCCTATTCTCACTCGTCTTTTAAAATGCTGGTGCAATTGATCGTGTTGTTTTAATGACTACGTGCGTTTATTAGCAATGAATTTAACAGTTTTAAGATGTAAATCATTGCAATGCTAAGTGGAAATGAAAGTGAGTAATATAGAGACGAGTTACGGAGAACATTGAGAAAGCTTCTGATGTATTCGGATTATTTGGTCAGAGACGTTAAAAAATCCCTATTTGTGTAAAAAATTGAAAAACTAAATCTTATGCCAAATCGTTTTTGTCTTTTTTCACAACAAGAAAGTTTTAGTAAATATAGAAATCCTAACAAAAAAGTGGGTGGATATCTTTGCTTCCGAAAAAGGCTTGAATTGAAGCATATAGCTGTGTGTTCACTCCTCTATAGGAGGAACGTTGACCTCTTCTGCAAGAAGTCTTTGCTCTTTTTCGGTGGAAATTGTTGTTTTTGTGTAGTTTAATACAAAAGGGAAGAAGAAAATCGCTTCACTAAAGCTGAACATTTGGTATATTATTTTTGGACTGTGAAAATGAAACTTATCGGCCGATCTTTTGACTGGCTTATCGTATCGACCATTACGGTGAAATTCTCCTGAACAGTGACTTTTTAATAAATCGATTTGTTAGAGAAATTCGGTCGTGTTCCAAATATTACCTGAGTTAATCGATTTCTTAATTGATCACTGAGAGCGAAATCAGTTATTCCACATGAATGTCAAGTTGCCTCTCGGAAGCAGAGATTTTATTTACAAACGAAAAGATGCCGATTTTTTCTTTTTCCAATTTTCGCTGGGGAAGGTGAAAATTATTTTTCTTATGCAACCATTTCAGAGAGTAAAAATCATTCGCCTTGACCGGGATTCGAACCCGGATCCCTCGATATCCGGCCGAGTGCTTTAACCATTTAAGCTACCGAGACGTCCTCTTACACTCTGAAATTTTGGGGGCTTTAAAGGAACAAGATGTTATGACGAAATACCGTACATACAATGTCACAGGCATTCGTAGTCGTGCGCGACGCGCCACAGTTCACGATGTTAATAAAGCCAATTTCAAACAGGCTGTTCATACCTTAGACAAATTTCAAGAAACTGTAATAGTAACTTTAACGGAGTCACCCGTTATGTGTGCATTATAATGCAACCATTTCAGAGAGTAAAAATCATTCGCCTTGACCGGGATTCGAACCCGGATCCCTCGATATCCGGCCGAGTGCTTTAACCATTTAAGCTACCGAGACGTCCTCTTACACTCTGAAATTTTGGGGGCTTTAAAGGAACAAGATGTTATGACGAAATACCGTACATACAATGTCAAATTAGGTCCTCAAAACTGTTAGTCACAGTTTATTTTTTTAAGTTGTAAGTAGGCAAACATGTGGCAGTGCCCTGTTGGAATTTATCGGAATTTTCAAAATTCTTTCTGATCAGAAACTTAAAATAATTTTTTTTTCGAATCCTGTTTAAATTAATGGAAGAACGTGCAACTGCACCAGATACCTTAACGAGTGAAACTATTTGCGCTTCCGGCAAAGTAAACTGTGGATACTAGCAGAGTTGTTTTTAATTTTGTGACCGTGTCCCGTATCCACCAAGTTACGTCCGTCAGTGTGAATTTTATTCTCGGTAACGACTGCTCGAAGCAGTCCATATTTGTACACGTGTTTTTACGATTACTCTGGGGTCGCTGTTGCAAGAATGTAAACGTTCGTGGCTTAATTTGGAGCCTAATTTTGCCCGCTTGGACTTGAAGCATCTGGAGTATACTTTTGTCATATCCCGCTAGCGTTTTTGCTCTATGGCTATCCTGAGCTAATAAACTCTGAAAACCTATTTCGGCGGTGAATTTGTTATCTTCTCTCTGTATCCATTCGAGCGGGAAAAAAGCGAGACGAAAAATCTTCTCAGGCCATATTTTCGTCACTGCCGCCGCCTTTATATGGCGTTTCCATAAACAAACTTAGCGCGGCAGGATGAGCAGCTGACGGGACGTGTTGCGCCTGACAACGGAAGAAGGTCGGCCGAATGAAAGAGGCGACCCAACGCGCGTTAACGTCATATTTTAATGACCTGTTCATGCACCTCGAACTTTTATAAATTTTCACGTTTATTCCCCTCCCTAAACTTTTAATGATGACTCATTAATGGGGAATATATGTCTCCATCGAATGGAAGCGGAGGATAGTGCCGCATGATATTGCAACTGGCACTATGTCGGCCGCAATAAATCTCTTCCCCGGTGACTTCTCGTTTGCCAAAATAATTTGAGTATGGACGTAAATCTGTAGTCGTAAAAATGTTCCCGTTGTTTGGTCCCTCGGAAATAAATTTTTCCTGAGCAATCTTAGTTCCCAAAGAAGAGGAGGCGGCTATTTTTACTAAGCCATCGTCAGCCATTCTCCAAGCCATCAAACAGGTCATCGTCTTGGAGCAGCCCTTTTTTGACGTTATATGTATATATTTCACTGGGTTCGCCGTTACCGGGTGAACGACGACGGCCGATCGACACGGAACCTTTTCGCTCGCGCTCTTCAAAGTGGATTCGCCTCCCCATGACCGGAATTTCCTTCGTGGCGTCGAACAATTGCGAAGATAAGAATTAATGTGACCACGATAAGGCGGATTCGCGGTGTACCGCAGTGACCATCTTCCGACTCTTCATGCTATTCAATACACTTGCTTTCGTTTGCCAAAAAGATCGTCAATTCAGATCGTGGAACATGGGTACTTACGGAAATTTCCATTTCTGAGATCATAATGCGTACATTTGTATTTTAGTTCCACAAATATTTTTTAAAATGTGCTTGAGTTATTTCGTGTAAATATTATGAACTTAAATAAGCACTTCGATCAACTTTTTCAAAGCATTTCTTTTTATTTTTAGTTGATTTTTTTGTTTTTGTTATTTTTTAAACAGTAGGAAGGGAAAAATGGATCATCCTGCGTTTTAATGAGCATGGAAAATTTAAATGGTCACTTTTTATAGGGTTACGACGTTTAAAATCGAAAGAAGAGAAGTTACCTTTTTGTTTTCTTTCGATTTATTTTTTCCTTTTTGTTCAAAAGATCGCGGTTGTCTATTTAATCTGTGTTCATATACATTTACATAATACCTTGCAAACCACAGGGAATTTTTGTGGCAGGGGGCGCATCCACACCAGACGTGCACAGCATACGAACAGACGAAGTCACGCACCATGCATGAGCCTCACTACAGGAAAAAAATTAGCATGCAATGAACTATTAATACCTTTTCAGAAACAAGAACAATGCATATTGTACCACCGCCATTTCTAGTAAAGTCATGCAGCAAGAGTGATATGTTTCTTGTTAAGGATAACTTCATTTACTTACGCGTATCAGTATGAGTATCTATAAATTTCCCGTTATTGCTAAACGTCCTTCCTTACGATATGGATGTTAGGGTTACTCGCTTGATCCCACAGCATTCTGTTAACGAATAATTTTTTTGAAAATTTCGCGTGGGTGATAAGTAAAGGTCGTGTTTAAAGAAATAAAATTCGAACGCGGCGGCGAAACGCGAGCTTTAGAGTTTTGGAGGTAGGCCATGGAAACGTTAACAGTTTATTCTATTGGGAAATGAAATGCGCGCGGACATCTCGGAGAGGAAGGGTGCGAGGATAGCGGCCAACAGGAAGGGAAGGATTACGAATTATGTATACTCGTTCCCTGAGTAGTGTGATTCCACGGGGAGGAGGGATGATGTCTGTTGGGGTGGACGGGGACGCTCAACTCTTCAGCTGCCTTTGCCGCCTTACGAGTCGGTGTTCTTTGAAGAAAGGATGTTCTAATAGTAACGTACATTTGCGACCTAAGGAACCGTTGGATTCCATCATCTCTTAAGAAATCAGAGCCCAAACTTTTCATAAAGGCTAGTTTTAAATAATGCATTTAATAGTTGTACGAAGAGATGATATCTGACGTGATAATTACGGATTTTTCTCAATCCGGGGGTACGAAGCATACCGAAATGCCTTCCTTCATAGCATGGAAATTGATATTAATTGGTCTACGTTAAGTGTATTGATAAGGTTAATTGGAAGTTTTTGGAATGTGGCCGCAGAAAAGGATGGGAAAGGCGAAAGAGAAGGAAAGGAAGTCCAACGAATAAATAATCGGTGGAAGGAAGTAAAACATAGATAGCTGGGGGAAGAAAGAGGATTATTGGGAGAAATTCAAAGGCTGCCGGAATGGTGAAAGCAGAGAATTTGGATTGGCGACGGAATGTTGGAGTTGTGATAGAGGGGAGGACGTTAGGCAAGCGAGATAGGGGGAGGAAAAGATAGGTATGTTGAACGGAATGAAAGAGGTGGCACGTATAGGAGTTGTAGAAGGGTTTATTGGAGTGAAGGGTTTTTGGTTGTCATGTTAGGGAAGCCTTAGAAATGTAGCAGTACTAAGTATGTGTCAATCGAAGAAAAACGTACCGGAAACAGTAAACTTGAAAAAAAGATCTTCCTGAAAAACAATAGGTGCACAGGGAAAGGAACTAACACCTTCAATAATGATGGTAGTCTGTGTGAATACCACAAATTATGAGGATAGCTCTACCCTCACTTATAAAAAATCAGTCATTGGGTTAATAACGTTAATGGGAAAGGTATGGATAAGCATGTTACGATACGAACAGCTCCTCTTTTAAGCTTAGAGGAGTAAATATAACTTAAATGCTGTAGTATATGTAATTCTAAATGCACCACCTAGATTATTTGAATTATTTTACATATATATTATGACTCAAAATTAAGAACAATTTAATGTTGCATTCCTTGTGTTGAATCTCCCAAGCCATGCACCCTAGCGATGGTTTGCAAGTTACCATGTAGAAGAAGCAATCTGAGAGACAGATTTTTACTTTGTTACTAAACATGTCTTTGATATACTGTCATCTCTCGTGTGAAGAAACCTCGGCAAGCCAGTGAATATGAAAAAACTGGTTTTACAGTAATTTTTATGATAAATTTTGGCTCGAAATTCACTCACATCACATGTTTTGGGTTCGTAAACAACCCCCAAGGCGTAATTTTTGAAGCCGCCCAACAAACGAGAACATTACGCGCTCCACTTGTCATTCATCATAGCGGTTTACACGTGAGTTGTTTTTACAACAAGAATCCACATTAGTCTTTTTTCTCCACTTTTCCACGCCGAGCTATTAGTTTCATGTTTTTGATGGCCGCAGATCGATAGTCATGAATCGGGTGCATTTTTTCCCTCTTCTCGCGGTTTTAAAATTCGCTGGAATTTTAGCCCGTGCCCTCGGGAGTAAAACGATGAAAAAAGAACGGTAGGAGGAGCGAGGCGTGACTCATGATTCCACCCGTGACTCAAGCCACTCCTTTACTCTCGCTCGTCTATTCTCTTACGAGACCTGTCCGTACTCACGCGTGCCCGGGTCTGATGTCACGGCTCACACACGCCACATCGTCGGCACGAACACTAACCCCGGCGCACACACACACATAACCGCTCGTGTCCGTAGGGGAAAGGTTTGACTGGTCGGGAGGAGGGGGTTGAGACGGTGGTGAGGGGTTGACGTCATCGCCCATTTCTCATTTGTATCTTTTTTATTTAGTTCGTTTCCTCTATTATTCTCGTCTTCTCTCCCCCCCCCCCCTCCCTAACCCCTGCATAATTTCGTCCGGCTCGGCCATCCCCCCCTTCCCTACTAGCTCTCCCTCTCCTCGCGTCCTAATCCCCACGTCCCGGTCTTCATATCCCTCGTAATCGGGCAGGGTCACATCCCCGTGGCAAAAACCGCGATGCGTCACGGGCGTCGGTCGCCACAATCCCGCTCTCATTGCGGGAACGCTCTTATTGAAGAAAATGAGCTGACTTATTTCCTCGGAACGCGCGCTCACGGCGCGACGGTTGGCGGGAACAATGTAGGACGAGGGGCGCAGTGTTTGAATTTAAAAGAGGCGTCCTCATCCTTCGTTTTTTTTGTGGTCTCTCTCTTTTCTTGTCATCCCAGGAATAGAAAAGAAGGAAGGCATAGACGTTTCCGGGATTTAGTCGTTGGAAAAATAATCGTGGGCTTTATTCCACGAAGATTATTAAGCCGGTCTAAAAATGGAAGTGAAATAGTTAACGCTGGTCGTAAACCGCAGTGTTAAGTCACGGCTTTATTGTTTCTACTATGTTGTTAGGAGGAGACTAGGATGCAGTGTTGACTTCCAAATATCAGGCCTAGGTTTGATTACACGATTGCAAGGATTATTTTTTAAGCACGTGTTTTGGTAACTCAGAGATAGCTCTTTCACTTAAAGAACACCGTGGTACGCTATGCTACAGATCCGATAGCGAATTCCATTGCAAGCATTCAAAAGTGGGAAAACCATTGTGTTTGGTTATTGTGCTCGTATACTTACCTTCCATTACCCAATTTACCTATTCTGCTACTATAATTACCCGCCTATCTTTAATGGAGAAAACAGTATCCTCATTGCCTAATGATATAATGTATCTAATTGTACCGTATCCTTTCGCAATTGGTAATTGACTTGTTATCGGGTAAACGAAAATCTCTCGATAGGTTATTCACCTTAGGCTTGTTATGTCCGAGTATAAAAACTGATAAGGCAGTTCTGCTGCGAAACTTCAACGGAGAATAGTGAGATCCTTGGTCCGAGGTTACGTTAAGGGAAAGTTACTTCCATTAGTTTAGCAAAAAAGAAACCACCAACCTTCAATATACGTTCGTTATCAATAGAAGAGTGTATTTTTCCCGCTCATCGATCGAACGAAGTCATCGCCTCGATATGTCGTTAATATTGGTTAAGTTCAGGTTGGTGATCGTTCAGGATCGTGACCTCCTCGTTTCCCCGCTCAGTTTAATGCACGGCAATACCGTTTAGACGGGATTATCCTCCGTGTTCATGCCTTTTCCTCAATTGAAGCAATTCATCACAACTGGCATATTTCGTTCGTATTTTCTTGTTTTAAAAACATTATTATTTCACCACCAGCCAGTCTACGAGAATGACTAGCAATATGTGGTACGGTGTCAGATATGATTGTTCCGTAATAATGAAAACATATTTACAAGTGCCTAATTACAGTTATGCAATAATTATCTCCTCATTATTGATGGAAAATTGCACAAGTGTTTTCATCAAAATATTATCAACTTGTATGTTGTCAAATATACATAAAGGATGAAACGCCACTCAATTATCGATTTAAAGGCATACAATGACTTCGGATGTTGGTGTAGGAATTGTGCATGCCCTACCGTAATTTGCTTGTGGCGAGTGACGTCCTTCCAGTGCTACAGTCGGAGTTAATGAGCGAAGAACGCATAGCCGTTCATGTGCGGACAAGCAATGAGGGACATTTGGCTGTGAATAGAATCTCGTTACCCCTTTCGTATCCCTCCGTTGATAATAGCCCAGTGATTACACACTCCATCCACAGCAGAATCAAGCGTTCTACTTAGGTCAAATACAAGCAGTCACCCGGTGAGCTCTTAGCATCTGTGGCCCTAAGCTGACAGCCGTAGTATGTGCAATGCGTCATGTCGTTTTGTTCGTTGTTGGCTCTTTGAAGTGACACGCGTGAATTAACGGGACCATTAGCGTGCTGGTGGTCGTTCAAGCTTTTGAGGTTTCCTAGCCTCCACTACGTGTAGGATGTGAAGATTGAACACAAATTAGTGATAATAAAGAATCGTGGTCAATTCTAAGAGTTAGAGAAAACAACCAACTAGATATGGGATTTTGAAATAATGGAATGAAACCCAGCCGAGTCTCTGATGTGTGCCGGAAACGGGCAAGGAGAAGAAACAATGACGATGCCAGGGGAGTGGAGGGAAGATGGAGGAATATTGAAAATGGACTTGGAGAAGTTGCCAGGAAAGCCGTAGAGAAAAAAAAAACCGTCCCGAGGAAACCTTGGATTAAGAAGGAAATATGTGTTGGAACTAATTGGAGAGAAGAGCTAAGGAATGCATTTTTTCCTCCACACCCGTTTTCTTAAAGATTTCTCGATACCATCGGTGAACGGCGTCAAGTCGTAGTTTACCGAGCATCTCATTTTTCTATACGCTTCCTTTCTGATCGACTCCCAAGAATCATTTATGTCCGTCCCTCCATAAGTCATCCGCCTCAGTCAATCATAAGTATCTCGCAGATTCGTATTTTGTCCAACCGTCACGCGAAGTCTACCCAGATCATCTTCGCAATTTTCAGCTTCCCGTTCATTGTCGAGGAACTAACGTTCCATCCCCCTGCCCTACGTTTATCCGTTCGGTCTGATGTTTTGCCGCAAGTGGTCATCAACAAGAGTTCCGTAGTAGGAACTAATTTGCAACCGGAATATATTTTCCCGCAAGGAATGCTGTCACTTTCGATTGTGGATATTTGTGAACAAAAACTGCTCTTGCGTTTGTTTTATGCATGAAGCAACTGCTCGTCCGTGCCATGTTAATGTAGTTCGAAGTTTGGATCCCTTTAAGCTACATTGAAATATTAATAAAAAGTATTTTTTTAATCTCAATACTAAGAATGCAGGAGGAAAAATAACCATAAGAAAAATTATATTGCATCTTTAGCAGCATGAGAACGATTTGCAGTATTTGGAAAATCGCTACTGCTTAAGTTTGATAGTAGTATATGAATACATTCGATGGTATGCAGACAATTTGCTACATCAGAAATCTATTAGTTATTCTTATTATTTAATATCACTATATGTTTGATTACTCTCTCTATTTTTATGTATCACTCGAATACCATAGTCAATCTATTACGCATGAATCTCGTCAAGGTCGCCATCGGCTTCTTGGAACCTGTTATGTGCCTTTTTGCGATGAAAATTTTGTTTTTATTCTTGTTATTCCCGGAATTTTTGTCTTTTTGTGAAGGTGGAATAATTTTCATCCTCATTTGAATGCAAGGATACGTATTTTCGATGTTTGACACCTTTCATTCTTCATAGACCAAATAGCATAAGGTCTGAATTTCTAAGAGTAATTTTAAAATGATCAAATTTAGCCACAAAATGTTCCCAAATTAAAATTAGTTGCTGCAACACGTTTTTTTTTCGTTCACGTTAAAGTCTTATTCAATTCAATTTTTGAAGAAAAATATTTCCGAGTTTAATTTCATGGGTACTTATTTTTGTTGCAATATTTAATATATTTTCCTGGCAGCCCTCCACTCGGTATACCTCAGGGCACTCGGTTCTCCGTACTGTCTTTAGGTTCGCCTGGGCTTTCGCCTCGATGACAGGGTTAGTGTCACTCGGATCTTATCTGGGATCTTGACCCACTCTGACTTACAGTGGGCTAGACTCCTGCTGCTGAGGGAATTGCAAACCGCTTTTATCAGTCATCTGCGTTGATGAGCCTGTGTGAAAGAGCCTAAAAGATAGGCATCGAGAGTGTGGGCAGTTGGTCTTTTCACATGTAATAATGCTCTGTGGGCGAAATAAAATGTGCAAAACAAATAGGAGACATTGTTTCCTCGCTGATTTGTTTTTGGGTTCATCACTTTCCCTACAGCATTCATGCGTGTTACCTTAATCATTGACACCGTACGGAGGCCTTAAACGTAATACTTTTTTTTCATTGGAAGTTCAAACAATGAGTTTGTGTATAATGAATTAACGTTCTTTTCTACACTTTTTGTGTTTATTGTATGTGATTGTTCGGAGAGTTAGAAGGATTCATTATATCCTGATCGTTATTTGATTTTTAGCTGTTTTCCAGTATCTTTATCTTTAAAACCGCTATGATGATTATAGAATTTTATTTGCTTCGCAGTGATGTCACAATGCGAAGAAGCGGCAGTGAGCTAAGATTTTTTCATCGTAATATCCGACGGAGTACGTTCTCTCTCTGGCGGAAACACTTGGATAGCATAAAATAACTTTAATCCCGGGCCAGTGATAATCGTCGATAGTGTCATTCTGCTTTGGATATTTTCAGTAAGCATCCTTTTTCTATGAATAATTCAAGAGGCATCCAAGAAGTACCAAAACAATATGTATTTTAGCATTGTTTTCCAGAGAGGCGAGCGAGCCTAAAGTGGCGCACGGGCCTCTCGAAGCATGTAAACCGACGCGATTTACGTTCAGTGTCAGGAATATTTTTTTTCGAGAAATGACTCTTCTTAAATTTTTTTAAGAGTAATGACTTGAATTCAACCAACCAAACCTCTGTTGTTGTTAACTACGTTAATTCTTTACAAAATGTCGGAGTTAACACGGTGATTTTTTCGATGCCGTCGTGGTTACGTGTGTTTTAACTTTTCGATATGAGTATACGTTTGTGTTATATTCAGATATATGTATTAGGTAGTTTCAAGTCCCGCGAGCGGTAAAAATACTGTAAATATAATACTTTATCGGTTTTAAAAATCCATGTGGGCATATCAGATATGTGGGTAAAACAAGTGAGAAAAGGAATGGAAATTAGTGGATGATTCCATGCATGTATTTTTGTTTCTCGTCGAAAACCTATCGAGGAAAACTGGCATTCTACATCTTATTTACGTTACTTCATTGCATTTGTGGGCATGTTCTAAATATTTCTCGAGGTTTTGAGGCTTGCAAGAGGTAGAATGTAGGAAAAATGAAGAAGTTAGTGCTTTTTCTACTTGTAGCTTACTGATTAGAAGGATGTTTTGTAGTGTCTTCGGAAATTATTTCAGTCTTATGCTTCTAAAGCACTTCCGTAGAATATGAACACCCTATTCTTTATCTTTATTTCTGATCCTCCTACTTTCCATCTCTTTCATTCTGTCCAAAATGTCCATTCTGTCTCCTTCCCTCTACCCGACATTCTATCAATCGCAGCCTTCAACACCCCACTCCCTTTGCCATTATTTCCTCCGTCCTCTTTTTCTGCCTTATTCTTATTTTCCCCATCAATTTCCTCTCTCATCAACGATCGAAAACACTTCTTCGTTTGTATTCACCTCTATTCAGCTAACATCCGTCCTCTTCTATCTCCGCATCTTAAAAGCTTCCTGTCTACGCTTGTACCCTTTTGCCAAAGGCCTAGTTTTGCAGCCATTGAACTCAGCGTTACAAATCAATATTCTCATTATCTTATTTTGATTTTTCACTTGTAGTCCTGCTATCAGTTTTTCACTCGTGAACATTTCTCTTGTTAACAATTATTATTAGTACCTAGTATTCAAGTTTATTGAGAATAGCTTTATTTCGGTATTCTTATGAATTTTTTCATCCCGATATTCCTGATTAATACTTCAATGCCTTCAGTAATCATAGGTCATCAGTACATCTATTGCTTATATGTAAATCATGGGAATGGTAATAATACTGTGCATGGGGTGCACGTCATATGTGTATATGTGTGCTAAAAGGTTCCTCTATTTTAGATAGAAATGTATTTTCTGTTCAGTAACCGTAGTGATGTCTTTTTTCATTTACATATAACCTCTGCAAACCACCGTTAGTGATTGTGGCGATTCAGTACCAGTTATGCAGCAAAAAAGTATCATGATTTTTAAATTGTTAGTTACAGTATTTTTTTTAAATAATGCTAATAACATGTACCTGCATGGTGATTCAACACCACAAATTCAAAATTTACAAATTAACGTTTTTCATCATCTACATCTACTCAATACCCCGCAAGCCGCCACAAGGGCGTGTGGCGGGGGGTGTTAGGGCACCATCCGTAATTTAGAAAGAAAAAATAACCGCATGCAGAAGCCACAAATTTATAGTCCACAAACCAAACACGGTAAACATTCATGCAAGAACCCTTTCACCCCACACACATGCAAACACAAACTACCGATAAACATACACATACACATGCACCTACATTTAAACTTAATATCTTTGCAATTTTTAATTTTTTCCGAAGTGTCAATTAAAAGTTTTTACTATTTCTAAAGGGACTTCGGTTTCTTACTATTATGACTTCTGATTTTTCTGGGAAAGAATGAGTATTTGAATCTATCTGTATTGCAATATATCTCCCTTATTTTATTTTTATGCTCTGATCTACCCAAGTAGTGTGGGGCCATTATAATTCCTTTAGTGTCATCGTTAAATGAGTGACCACATGCATGTAAAATAATTCAAATAATGTAGATCACGATAATACAGGTACCTAAGTGATACAGATTGCCTTACGCATACGAAAATACCTTTTAACAAAAAGCACAGTATGCACTAAGGTTAGTCGAAAATTTTGAAATTCACAACATACTAGGTTACTTGGAATGGAAAAAGAAAAATGCTTTTCCCCCTAGTGCGGTCGGTCACTGTTATTCTAGTCCCTTATCATTCGTCAAGAAAATGACTTTAAAAACCAGCTGAAGATAATTATTGGTACTTGTATTTCGGCTTCTAAGCGTGAAATACTTCTGTACGCTTGCGAGACGAGCTGTTAGTAACGAGAAGGACAATAAACAAAGGTTAGGTGAAACAATGGCAACATATTTTAATGAGGAACAAGAGTTTGATGGAGAGGCATCTTGATGTTATCGGCATCACTTTTAAAGCATCTCAGTAGGCATACGTAGCTAGACAAAGCCGAGGACATTCAAATAAATCCCTAACCATGCGACCGTGAGCTAATATTTTTTCATCGGAATATACGAGTGCCTACTCTCTCTTGAATTGAAGGAACAAAACGCGTTAATAAAATGAAGCTACAATTGTGTAAATGACTCCTCATGGTGGTGAAAAAACCGCGCTTGGAAATGGTCGCTGCTTGTCGGCCATCACGAGCTGGAAATCGTAGGTAGAATGGCTATTATCTTGGAGACGGACTGTGCGTTGGTCGCTTTGAGTGGATAAGGTAGGCGAGCGCGTGGTGATTTTGAATTTTAGTGCAATTCACTAACCATTAAAATTCCATGAGAGGGAGACTGGGTATTGAAATAGAAGATGCTGGGGATGCATTAATGGTTGATGGGCAAGTAAGGCATATTCACCAGAGGATTGTTGTGGCCGCAAACAAAAACACATAAAGTTTGTCATGAAAGATTGACAGGACGTTGCTAGAATTATTTATAAAAGTTAAATTGCATAATTTTCTCGTTTGTCCAATGATTACATATGAGTATGGTCACGTAGGAGTTGTATATTATCCGAAAGATTACTGGTGTGTTTTGAATGGTTACTGAAAAGTGCAATATTATGATGTGAGCTTATAAAGTACTTCCCTCACATAAGGCGCCATTTTCTCTACACTATTTCATTCAACTCTCCATACATTCTAACGCTTCCTTGATACACCCTTCTTCCTGTTAAATTCTCTTTGTTTTTCTTACTTAGTCAACAATATCCATCCGCTGACATTTCAGCATCCCACAATCTCCCACTTGTCCTCCACCCTCCTCAATTGCCTTTTACATCTTTCCCCGTTAACTTCCTCCCTTTCCCCACCGTATCTAATACTACTTCAATATTTTTACTCTGTGCTCACACCACGTTTCCTCGATCCTCATCCAAACACGTCTCAAATCCCGCTAGTATCTAATACTACTTCAATATTTTTACTCTGTGCTCACACCACGTTTCCTCGATCCTCATCCAAACACGTCTCAAATCCCGCTAATATACGTTAATCTTCTTCTCTTAGAGACTATTGCCATGTGTTGAACAGATTTATGAGTTGAATAGGTAAATTGTAGACCACACTAATTTATTGTCGCGTATCTGTTAAAACTTGACAAATTAATTCAGTTATTCGCACTTATTATGCGTAAAATTGCCCAAAATCACATCATGTTTGGCAAATGACGTCAGAAAGATTGAGAAATTAGGTGATTTGTAACAATTTTCCGCCATGTAAGTGTGTATAACCGAATATATTTTTGACGTTTCAACTGGAACACGGCAACACCGCGGCATTCGCACAAAATGTTCGATATAAGTTTCCTCCTCATGATTTATTACTCGACGGCTGTGACCAAGGAAGGATTGCCCCTCACTGCAGTTCATATGACGGTATGACGACTATCACGATTTTTCCCTGAGAGCTAGCGCGCTTTGCTGGATGGGAGTTTGGTGGGAGAATTGTGGGAGGAATCGTGACTGCGGCAGATGCCCCGCGTGAAGTGTGCGTGTAGGCTTCTTCCCTTCACTACTGCTTTCGAAAGTTGCACCTAAAGTAGTTGAGTTCTTCTCCCATGAAAAAAGTGGGCAGCGCCTTTAAAATGAAGCAGCATAAAATCGAAATGCTCTCTTTGTCGTTTGTTTTTATTTCTATGAAATATGGAGGCTGTGCGTTGGACTGTGTTTCCCAGCAGACGTAGCTCACTCCCTCTCTCTCGGAAGATTAATTCTTAAAAACCTACGATCCTAAATCCCCCAGGAATAAGATGTGAAAGTTTTATTGTTGCCCAGAGGAATGTATAAATCCACCAAAAGCGCGGGAGATAATTTGTCTACTCGATACCGAATATGTGAATATGATATTTTCATCTCAGGCTACTATCGTCTCATTTCCATGGGCGCTATCGCCATGATTTTATGAGTCCAGCCGCCAGAGCGCGGTTTTTTTCCCAGAAAATAAAACAGGGTTCATAAAACCTAATATTAGACGGGGGTAGTCTGTAGATCCGTCCTTAAAACAGTCATAACTAGATTCCCTGGAGGAATTACTGTCTCTAAAGTTGGAACGAGGCGGCCGTTTTCCTATTGAGCCCGGCTATAAATCAAGTATCATCCCTGTTTATTATAGTAGCATTGACCAAGGAGATGTATGGCCCTCATCTGGCTCAGTGGAATTTTGAATAGAGATGACCAAATCCAAGTGGCGGTAATGATTTCTGAAAATTATTGTTCCGTAGTCTGAAATGTAAACTTGTTAATAATAGAATATTTTTTCAAAATTATTTTTTGTTATTGTTTAACATTTCATAGAACCCGATCCTCAGTTCTCGTTATCTTTTGCGATGAAATATATCAGTGGAGACGGTTTACCTCCTTTCGAAGTAACATTCGAATTTCAATGGAAATTTACCAGGTTACACCTTTACAGTTTGAGTTCTATGCTCAGTTTCTTACTGGCGGCATCATAGCTCAACCTTATGCTGCAGCTATGTTGTTCTTACCGTTTTGTACATTTCCCATAAATCTAGGTACCCTGTTTCTTATTTTGACAGACCCTAATTCGGAGCAGGTGTCTATTTTTCTTAAGTATCGTGTAAACCTTTGGAGTGATCGATCGTGTTTTCTGTATTTATTTCGTTATTCGTTGATCCATTGTTTATTGTATTAGAGCCTTGCGTGTACCTAGACAAATTTTAACGCCCCCGTTAATTCGGGTGCAACAGCGTTACTCGGATGGGCGGCCAAGATGAGGGTTGCGTCATCGGTCCGGGGCGTTGGAGGGGTAAATTGAAAAATACGGGCGGTGGCTTTTATTAAAGAACATGCGGGGAGACCGCTTTCTTTGACTGAAATATGCCCTTTACCGTGCCCGTGTTGTAGTTTATATGCAAGAGCATAATTGAAATTCGGAGTGGCGGAGCTCTTCTAGTTGTGAGAAGACGATTCTTTACGGCGAAGCGTGATGCCTCCCAATGTATAAACCTTTCTCTAAAATCGTTTCGGTGCCTTTTTGTAGGCTTAATCGATTAGTAGTGGTTGTGGTCTCAAGTATCCCCGACACGCATTGGGCGAGACTTACATCGAACTGTATACGGTATCATGGAGAATACACGCTGCGGCACAAAAGCCTTTCCAAAAACAGAATTCGTACCGGCAGGCTTCAGTTAATCTCGGAAACGTGTGACCCATCAGTTAAGTTCGTTGAAAAATTGTTTCGACTGTCAATCCCTCATTTTCAAAACACAACCGCTTACCCGCGGATTGTTTTTAAGTATTGCTAAAGAAAAAAATTGATGTTAAGCATGGCAACTTTGTGAAATCGCATTTCGTGAGAAATAAAGAGCACTTCGCAGTGCCGACACAACACAAAATTATGGTCGTCGATTATTAAATTTTATTGTACTTGGACTGCATTCCTCCTCCCTTTTCAATTTTCCTGTACCCTTATCCCAACCAATTCTGGATAAGTGACTTCCAGTTCCATGCCATTAATCATGAATTACTCTCGCCCTTGTAAACAGTTAACTCACCCGCCCACCCAAACCTCCCTCACCTCATTTAGATCTATTGAAACAACCCTCAAAATCTTGTATCATACCCTCTTGATGATGAAGATCGAAACTGACTAGGTTCTTGTATTGAATAGTGTAGAATATTACATACTACTTTTCATGTCTTTCTTGTTGAACAGGTTAAGATATTGGTTAACTGTTGGGTGGAAAATTGGACGTTTTATCATTAGGTGTAGCTAGGGGTAAGGGCCGATGAAAATCAATTTTAACAGAGGGAGAACAGGCTCTGGTGCACACAACCGCGTTCGTTACCCTTATGAGGAATCTCTGAAACAGGATCGTTATGTAGCGTTCGTGGGATTACGCGGATGTACGTATGTTTGCTCAAGGGGAAAATCCTGTCTAACTGAAAGCCGTCTGACATCTTCCGATTTTCGGATCTCGCCGGTGTCAACATCGCCAGAGGTGTTATCTGTCGATAAACACCGGGGGAATCTATTTTAACGACCACGTCAGGCTTTGTGTCAAAAACTCTTTCGCAACAACTTTTTCTGGAGACCTTGGTGCCGGATGAATCATCTCTATGTGTTGATTTTGAAAAGCGGAAGTGTTATCTTTATGTCCCGTCCTTAAAATTAAAAATTTTTTCGAAAACAATAGACTCTAGCACCAATCTCAAGAACAATGCCTCACGGGGGACTGGAGTGGGAGAGTCGCCTTTGTGGTACATACATAACGATCTCATCCCTCACGAGCGACCATGCCTCCTATGAACGCCCACCTTTCCTCTTCCCACCTCGTTTTCTCTTCCTCCTTCCTCCGTCCTCTCCCTTCCCCGAATCTCTTCCTTCCTTCCTTCCCCATCCTCATACTTCCTTCCCTATGCCGCGTCGCTCAACCTACTATTCCACAGCGGGCTCGCCTCACGACCAAATCTGTCGCACCTGGGACACCATCCCAAACTTCCGCAGCCTCGCGTTCTCTTCTCTCCGGTCATTGGAAAATTCTTCAAGGGCACAGGAGGCCTGATTCTCGGAAGTAATATTTCATAAAAAAATGTGTATTTTCGCTAAAATTGTGGGATCGCTTCGGCTCATGCGTTAATGAAATCGAAATTTTGTTGTAATCGTTTCCATGTGCGGCCAACATTTGGTTACAATTTTATAAAATACTGCGAAGGTTAATTAATACTTCCAAGTAATTTGTCGGCATACATAACACAGGCCTACAAAAAAATTTTTTTTTTGGTGCCGGGAATCTTTGTGATGATTTTTACTATATTTGTAGAGCTGAATCCAAATATGAAATCCGTTTTTATTTAACAGCTCTACTTTTTTAGATATGGCACATCTTACGATTAGTTGTTTTAATATTTTATATATTCCGGAAAATAATTTTCAAAGTTAAATAAATCTATAAGTATACTAATTTATAACCACTCTGCGGTGTTCCTTTTATTTTCAATGAACTGTCAATAAGTTTTATGTATATTTCTATATTGTAGGCCAATGAGATAATTATTAATGTAATATTCCCATATCATCATGTAGAAGATTTTTTTACGTAAGTAACAACATATCTATATCTTGAAAACTATAGCTGATAGGAAAAAACTAGTGTCATAATTGGATTCAGCACCCCAATTGTTCTTTAAATCAGCATTAAAAGCTCCGGCACCAAAACCACTGTTGGCCTGTGTTATTAATATAATATTCCCATATCATCATGTAGAAGATTTTTTTACGTAAGTAACAACATATCTATATCTTGAAAACTATAGCTGATAGGAAAAAACTAGTGTCATAATTGGATTCAGCACCCCAATTGTTCTTTAAATCAACATTAAAAGCTCCGGCACCAAAAACTCTGTTGGCCTGTGTAATTTTTCTAAATGCGCGTACACAAACCAATTAAGAATAAAGGGCAAAGTAAAGTAGTTAAAGAAATGGAATTTTAAAGTAATCATATAAAAGGTGATAAATGAAATAAATACAAAGCATGAAGATTCATACATGATACTTTGATGAACAATGCAAAATATTCTAATAGGGTAGATCTAAGATCAAGTTTATTAATGAATATATGAGTATTTATATTAAAAGTAATTAGTGAATCGTGTTAAACGAGTCCATTTGGAAAGAAAGCGTAATTGTTTCCCTAAAATACGACATTTTTCTTAAGAAATCCTAATGAAACATATCCATGCTTAGCATGTAAGCGTTGGAGACTTAAAATTCGCCTGCTGTACTCATATGTAATACGGGAAAATATATTTATAAGATTATATAAAAATAAAATATTGCATTTCATGCGATTATTGGCAAACCAATTTATCCCGCTACTTTTCTAAGAAATCAATAGCATGTCGATGTTTCACTTCACCAGTTGTCTTTAATTGTATTAAGCTGAAGCACATATTTACTATAAGATTAGTATTGCACGTCGAAATTACTTCCTGTATTTTTACACATGCTAAAATTTAATGCTTTTAAAATCCTGATATCATTCTACAGCTAAAAACAATATCAAAAATAGATGGACTAGTCGAATTTCCCGTTCCCTGTTCGAACTCAAGATCGTGGTGGTTGGGTCTAGCTATTTTATGCTCCCATAAAATAAATCCCGTCACGCTATGTTCAATAACTGCTCAATAAAGGCATCATCGCATAGGGTCGCATTTACTATCTGTTGAAACCTTGATATACGAGGGTCATCCGGAAATTTTTTTAAACATTGTAAACAATCACAGAAACAACACAGGCAATGCTAGCGTCACGCAACTTGGCTCAGAGAAGGCAGACAAGCCACTGAAGCTATCTGACCTCGTCCAGCGGCTACTCGCGTCGTCAGCACTTCATGCGGCACGAACGGGTACTACTTTCCGGATGACCCTCGTACGTATCGGCATGCTTACTGGATTTCATTTGTTGCCGAAGTATCAACAAAACGTCTCGCAGTGTCTCACTAATAAAGATTTTATTATAGCTGGTGTGGATGTATCTACTTATATCGTTTTCAATTTTAAAGATAGATGTTAAATTGTACCATAGTAATATAATATTAAAGTTTAAAATAGAAAAACCTCATTATCATGCTGAACAAGTCGACTTCCATAGATTTTACAAGCGTCAAACATCACGAACTCGGTGGATTAATAAGCCGATTGATCTGTAGTTTAATTCTTCTCACTTTTTAACGATTTTCCTTGTTAAATGGGAAAACTTTTGTTTCTGGGTATTAAGTAGTACCAAAATATCATGTGAGGCATAAAAACATTTTGTAAAAAAATTACATAATTTTAGTCCGTGGTCATGATGTCTATTCTGCGATACTCGTTCTGAGATCATCACCATAAGATCTGAGATATTTACCATCATAATAATTGCATATTTACGATTATTTTTCTTAATTCTTTTGATACAGTACTTGTTAGCGTAGAAAACTGAGAGGCGACACGTAATTGGTTTAAAATGTAATAGGCCGTTTTAGTCGTGGAAATTGTTGCGCGCATACTTTTTAAATTCTAACTGGAGAATGGGGTGAGTATTATGGCGGTGTTCATACATCATCCATCGGATTTCGATTGAGTACGATGATAAACCTATTTCAAGTCTATTCCCACGAATATTTAAAACCAAAAAGTCCTTATTGTGTCTAATTAATTGTTATAAATCAGGGTGACGATGTAAAAAAACACTTTTTGTTGCTGTCGTCATTGTTTTGGTTTTTTTATTTTATTGGAGTTCAGGATTGGCAAAAGTAAGGCTACTGAATGAATGAGGGAACTATTGACTAGGAATTGATATTACTTGAAGATACTTCTGATATAATATGAGATTGTATTGGCTTAGGAATACTTACGTTTTTAATTGGGCAATCCAACCAGGTTTACAGTTTAAATATTAGGGTTGTGAGATTTGCATTACTGATATTTTCAGCCGCGGAATCAGCATTCGGAGATTAGGATAATACGCGTCAGGGATCGAATACTTGATCTTCCTTGCTCAGCATTAATTTTATATGGAAAAGTGTCTTTTATTTTATACTATAATGAATTTTTACTGTGTTTACTGACCTTATCCACCGGCGCACCTAATATATACTGCTACATAGTATGAAAGGTGGTTCATTTTTATCGTGAAGCAATTGTGTACTTAAAACAACAGGAAGGAACGCAAAGTTTTCAATAGCTTTTAGCGTTTCAATTTCCTTCTACTTCTAGCCAACTACGATCAGTGGTCAATAGTACCCTGACTGTTAATGCTATCAAAATGCGAATACTAAAAAAATCAGTATTTTCACTACTTTAACTAATTATTTAATGGAGATAATGAAATAACTTTGTTAAATCAACTTGATTTTTTTATTGATACAATCCGGATTTCGTCACTTCGTGAAACCCAGGACGTATTAATAAAAAAATATTAAGTATATTTTTAGAAGTTTTTTAACTTTCTCTGTGATGGATAACGTTCACAAAAGAAGGTCTAAAACCATTTCCTCCGATAAAAATGTGGAAGTTATTGGAATTTCTGAGCAGTTAATGTGCAGATCGAAATGGACTACTTTTCGAAAGATCTATAGTTTGAAACAATAATGCTGCTCAACAAATAATCTTATGCATTCAAGATTCCTAAAATTAAGAAAAATATTTTCAAGGAAATTTCATCTCTTCCTGTTTGTCTTAATTAGTGAGCCTTGATGGGAATGTGAGCGAGTATGAGGGCGAAGCAAGTGTTAATCAATTGGCGAGTCTAATGATATTTGGAACACCTAACCGGACCAAGGTTTAAGTTGTACTCTTCTCGTTTTATTGTTAAATTTAATATTTCTTCAATGATATGTTGGAAATGATTATGAATTATTCATAGGTGTTGGCAATTTAATCATCATAACGTAATATACATACTATTACGGATAATATATACTGCAGTGACTTATATGTTCATATATGGGTCTTAAACTGTCAGATGACACGATGAAGCCCGGCCTTGTGTGACTTAACGGCATTCCTCGATAAGAGCAAATTCATGTCGCGCTCATAACGAGTCGATTTAAACGGGATGATATGGGTAATCTTTCTGCTTTCACTACGTTGAAGCACGAAACAGAATCACAATTCGCTTTTATTAATTGGCGGTAGCGATTAATTTCACTGTAGTAGAAGAGCATTAAATATTGTTCTGCGTGAGATGAGTGCTTCATCGAAGGGCCATCCCTCGTGTGACGATTGTTTTCCACTCCAGGGTGAAATAAGGTCACTTGCAACTATTTGGAAACGTACTTCTCGTCATTTTAATGTTGCCCTCAGAATTACTATTAGTTCAGATTTAAATTCGCTGTTGTTTGGAAACCAGTAACATCTCCAGACCGAAGCATCGTCCTTTTTTACCTGCGGTAATCTCATATCTTTTGGCGAACTAAATTCAGAGTTTCATTCGCACGTGCTTTCGTTACCCATTCTCCGTACGTCCACCCATTTGTTGCGCATGAGCGACGCCCACGCATAGGGTATGAGTAGTAGAGATCATGTCGTGAGAAGGGGTCAGACCTCGCCCGCTAGTGACTAATCTTGTGTTTCCCCGGCCAATTTTATCTCTGGCACTCCTGTGGCCATTATGCAGTCATTGCTAAGTTCAACATTCTTCAGCCCTGAATGGTTCTTTGCACTACAGGGTTGTCGTAGTGGGTGACATGTTGACCTTCTAGCTAGTTGACTTAGCTTGCCGCTCCAAATCAATGTATTGATCGTAATTTTTAATGAGAAAATACGTTCAAAAATAAGGGCATTGATGTGGGTTTTCAGTCTTTGAAAACACAAAAAAATACTAACTCTTCCGCTATCCCCACCGCTTTCCCGCAGCTGAATATTACCTCTCTTGTTTTCGAAAATAATTCCTAATGGTGTTTTTATCCATTTGCCTCTTCCGTGAATTTTATGTTACCTATCCTTAGTCAACTTATTCTTCGTAAGAGATCTGTAGACACTGTTTATTTGTTGCAATGGAAATTTTACATTTAGTAGAACCACTTATCAAAAGTACACGACCTCTTGTGATGTCAGTCAGCTAATCGTAGTGATACCCTAGTAGTGCACCAAGAATCCTAACCAGTTTTTGTCACGATATTTATTATGCACCATTGGTAATTACAGTTCTCCTTTAGTAATGCATTATTCTCTCATGTCTTTTTATTTAATTTTTTACTTTTCTCTTCTTTGCTTGTCACCGTATGTCCGGTTATTTCCTTAGAGCTAACGGAGTTGAACTAAATAGCCAAAATCGCCGGGGTCGAAGAATCAGAGCGAAGAATCAGAGCGTTGTGTGTATGAGAATATATATGGCCAATTTAATGATGGATCAATAGCATGTATGAGTTATGCAAAATATATTTTCGCAGGTAAAGATTCCCTAATACTTGAACGTCTGGTGTTTTTTTAATATATTACATCAATTGTAACGATCACAATCAAGGCATGAGTATGCGCCAACGAGTTAAATATAAATTTCATCATATGAAAAGTTTGGGGTGAAATATTTTATTTGTATTATCTGCGCGGTCCTTTCCATGGTTTTACTATGTAAGGACTTCACTGTGAGTCTCAAGTTGATCTAGAAAACTTTGACAGTATCATGAGTTCTGGGAATTCACGAGTTCGGTATCATTTTTCCGTTACAGTCGTGGTATTATCGATAACAGAGTCTACATTACATCATTCATCTTTTAACTTCCTAGCTCGAATATTTGGAAATGGGTTGTAATTTGTTTAGAATAATAATCCGGAAATTCCTCGATAATGAAGTCACAAATCGAGTCACGATTTATATATATTATAAACATTAGCAGAGCGATTTCCGCCAATTTCAAATTTTCCATTGGTTTCTTCTTCTGATTTTTATCTTAATCTGTAACTAGAACGATTTTCTGATGTAATCGTTAGTCGATTAGTACTCGCAACCCAGGTTTCGAGAGAAAATCCAGGCAAATTGCAACATTTCACGGTCATTCATCCACGCGTCTTAGAAATTCGAACGAATATCCCCCGAGCACATCTCACGAGCAAAAGGAGGGGAAGGGCATGCAGCAGAATCGGAATGCACTCTCTGATTAAGGGTCTTCCTGGGAAACTGGAGGCGAGCGCCACCCGGAAATCTTTCATTTCGTGTGCCACCGTATAGTTTGAATAACCATGGCACTTAACCCGTTCGGTTTTTTTCTCGTGGCGATTCACACGACGCTTTTCATGGTGAATCAAGCTTCCGACAGTCGAACCCTACCACCCCGGCACGAAGCATCTCGCCTGCCCCACGAATTTACCTTCGGTCACAGTCTGCGGGGCCCGAGGGATTTTCCCCGCAATTTTCACTTTTCAAAAAAATGTGCGATTTGACGCAGTTCGGAATGCTCAAAAGACGCCCTGCCGTACGTTCGCGTCGCGCGAGGTGATTGCGACGGGATACAGCGCCTCTTTCGCGCGAACCGTGATCATGAGAGGGAAAATTTTCATAGTGAATCGAAAGAGCATCTTCTCCGCCCTCGAGCGAAAGCCGTCTGTCAATATCGTGATCGCGTCCGAATGGAGCGCGAAGGATCCGGTCACGACGGACTGCTCGGTAGGAAGGCTGTCGGGGAATGAGAGAAAGAGGAGTACTCAAGACAAAACAATGGGGACAGTGGTGCAAAAAACGAGTCATAGTGGCTCTAGAAAAAATGTTGTCGGGTTTGAAAGAGAAAAGCGGAAATATTGCTCATGGGCTGGGATAAGGACGTGGCGCAATTGCTGTTGGGATGGGAGTTGGGTGAGCTTCTGTTCACCGGGAGAGGAGTCTCAAATGCCAAAGGGTTGAATCCTGAGAGAAATTGTCGTCCCTACTTTAGCAATGACTGCTTGAAGAGTGAGCTACATATTTTAGTGAGAAGGGAAACAGTGGAGTGGCGCTCGGTAAAAAAGTTGCCCTTTCTCTTTGAAATAAAGTTATTATATGAGTCGCCCATAAATTCCTTCAAACAAATGTTCGACCTAAGTCCGGCTTCTTTCCTTCTCTTTCAACCCTCTTCCTCTTTAAATCAACGCAGTATTTATTCATTTGGTGTGATAAGGAATAATTTTTATTCAAAGAGAAAGCTGCTCGGATGCTATTCTCTCACTTGTCTGCACTTTTGTGGTCCCCGCCTCCCTCTTTTAACTTCACGTCCATAGGATTTCCAGGATTCCGAAAGCCCTCGAAGAGACGAGGTTTCGTGATTTAATGCCCCATCAAGCGAGGACGCTGTGAGAGATCAATCTGCATGCGGTACGAAGAAGGCAACCAACAAAGTCCCCATAAACAGGTGCGAAGCTATGATCTTAAGGGAGACAGAAAAAAAGGACGAGAACAGTGTAAAAGCTCACATACTTTTCTCTTCGACTATTTTTTCTTGCTTTTCTCATAGTATTAAAATGAGGCAAATCGTATTACTAATTATATTTTAAATATTTCCTCTAATTGAACCTCTCGAGGCTTGTTATTAATCAAGATGTACCAATAAACGAATTAAAAACAAAAAAAGAGAATATTAGACTTATTCTAGTGTAGGAAGCATCGAGTAAAGTTTTTTCTTTTAAAATCTGAGTGTTGATCGATCGGCTCATCATGTTTTTATATATTTTACGGGAATTAGAATACATTATATCAGTTATCACGGACCTATTACGTGGCAGCAGCGATGTCGAGCTAACCCGTACTTAAACGAGATTTCTCGAAAAATCCAAAGAAATCATAGAAAAATATTTTTCTGCGTTCTCCCTTGACTTGTAAGTTTCTTTTCGTATTAGTATTCAAGAATGGAAGCGCGAGACAAGGTAAGAAAGATATTTCCGAATTCGTCCTCAGCCTTATGAAACGTCCATAAATGCTAGCCGAAATGCGATTGTATTCCGTTTTTGAAAATTCTGGCAAATTGAAATCAATAAACAGCATGTTGGCCAAGGTCCCTCATTTAAAAACACAGACACATCGCTATCTGCGCTTTCACAGGTTATGCTTCAGAAATCCGACGTATTGTATTTTAGTGTTTTAAAGTCCACGTCAAGGTCAGTCGTTTAATACTGAGAATGGTGATACCAACCCTAATAATTTCGAACCTAAAATAACCGCTAACAAGATCTTCGATACCATTTTTAGCATGTGATTTTTTTGCGCTGACACAATTTTCCTTAAATGGATGATGCTAACATTTCAAGGAGGTGTCCTAAAAAATTTTTCCAGGCTTTCCACGGAGCTTAATGATTACAAATTTTCCAGTCGTGTAATGAGATGAAAAATGCTCTTTATTGTCCAATCGTGTGATTATTTCAAAGAAATGTCGAAAAGTCTCCAATAAAGCAATTCTCGTTTGGAAAAGTACATGAAACTCAAGCTCATTGTGATGACTCGTATTCAAGGCTCTGGGCCTCAAGAGTACCGTTGAACTCAAACCGAAATAATATGATAAATTTATTTTGTGGTGGAATGGAATTTTTTTTCGACGACAATCAGAGACAAAAGCTATGTGTTGTCGATGTGGTTGACTAATTTGATCATCGTGTTGGTTTTTCGTGTTAGCCTTCTCTAGAACGGCGTATCGAAAATGACGGCTCGTAATCCAAGCATCCTTTGTCCGAGACTGTGCTCACACCTTACGAGAAAGGCATCGATGAGGGAGGTTATTATTCAAACTAAACGCAGTTTGAATGTGGCTGCGGTTAAAGAAGCTTTGTGGTCTCGTCTCTTTCCCTCTCTCTCCCAAGCATCTCGTCTTAAAGACGCGTCAAGATTGTTCCCATGCATTCTTGCATTAGTCTTAAATTTTCCCAGAGAAATCTTACAGCTTTTGGCCTTGAAAACTTTTATCTTGACCGGGAATTTTATTTGAAAAAAATCGGCGAAGAAATTGAAAGGGAAAGCGCAAAAAGTAAGACGATGACAGCGTTGATTTTTTGGCGATTTCGTTCGAATACACCATCGAAGCGTATCGAATTAAATACCACAAAACGATGAATCTTGCTTAATGAAAACTCGAATCTTACCAAGCGTAAGACGTCCTGTTGGGATTTTTTTGCGGGATTACATGAGAATTGACGAAAAAATGCACCTTAAGATTTCTCGGATTATTGCATGTGTCAACTAGATCCTAATAGAAGGGAAATTAGGCGACAGTTTATTTTCTCCTTCCTTCCTAAGGCTAAAGCTAGCAGTGAAATGCAAACGTTACCTTAAATGTAAATGTAACTTACCTAAAGAAAACGTCTATCGGCGTTTAATTATAATATGCTTATGCAATAATGTTTACTGAGAATAATCGGTAAAAAGAGTATAGTTCATTTAGGTGATTTAGGCTTAATCGTGACCCCCCTATTACCTGTTCCAGGTGTTCGGACGAAAATTGTTTCCCTTTCCGCTTCGCTAATGGTCATCACTTTTCTTTGTGGATTACATTTCTGAAGACCTATGCTTATCTCGTAAAATAAGTCACCTTATGTCCAGCCACGTATACAATATATCAATCAGTTTTATCATTCTGGGCAAATTGAACTAAAATTTGCGTCCGGCGTTTTTTATATAAAAAGACATATTCGGAAATAACCACTGAAAAAAGGCAAATGGAAAGGCAGAGAGCCTTTTTAAGCAGATATTTATATACATATTTCTCTAGTGAATTATGAATAGTCTTGACCCTGATTTATCGGAGAGGAAGAACAGTGTCACAATTTCTGTAAAATGTTCAAATTTTAATCCCTGATTATTTTTATCCATATACGCAAGAATTCGGTTAAATAGAATCCGGTACCAGATTCGTCAATAATTGGATAGTCAGTGCGAAGTTTCTGATTCCAGTCATGAATTTTGTCTGTTTTCTCCCACCGGAACGAATGTCTGCTTTATGTTTAAATCACTAGATATGAAGAATGAAGTGGCAAAAATAAGAATCACCCTCTCCACCTTGATTTCGGGGGTTCATTCCTTTTGTACTAAGAGCAGAGTGTTAATCTGCTGAACTTGAAGTTGTACAGTTTCAATGTTTTTCTTTAAGACGTTCCAACTTGAGCATTTGTTTGCATGATAAAATATTCAATCCAAAAATGACTAAATTAAACAATAAATAATTATTTCGATTGTATTTATGGCGACTGCAAATTTTATTTGGAGTCATATTACGTCTTCGCGTCACTCGATTACTCAGTTTCTGTGGACTCAGCTCGATATTTACGATTAAATTTGTCGTATAGAATAACGTAACAGATGTGGTGGTGGTACAAATAACATTAAAAGATCTCGTTGATATACCGGTGGTAAAAGACTGCCAAGTCATTTCATATTTTTAAAAATTTTCATTTTGTTACATCGTTACACTTAAAACAAAATATTTAAAATGTCCCATTTAAAAGTTTAAGTAATTGATGTTCTCCTAACGCCTAGTCGCGCTGTCTCTTCGAGCGCTCGGAGAGTTCGATGTGTGGATATTCACATTCCTTTATTAAAGCAGACGTAGGCTTTACCCTTTTTGCGGTCCCGCCTACCGCTAATGACAAAGGAACGCATGGCAGTGTGGACACATGAGGACTTTGTAGTCTGGTACTTTATTGCGTGGGAATGTCAATCGACTGTCCCCTCAGAAGCACCGAAGGTTTCTCTACAAACAACTAAACAACATTATTTTGACGAAATTTGACCAGTAGACAAGTTTTTTGGAAGCTGTACAAACTTGTTTGAACGGTATGGTGTCAGACCTTCGTCTCTTTTTTTGCAAAGAGCATCGTTTCCCCCGATGTTTGTTTTAATTGTTGGCACGCACGTCGAAAAGATTCGCTCTCACAGCACGATGAAGCGCGCCGAAGCCAGTTTTTGTTGTTTGTTGCGCCATCCATTTATCTCACCTAATCACGATCCATCGAATCGTGGCCGGAGACCGCGAGTATAATTTTTGTGTTCCCTGCGCCCGTTGCTCATCGTTCCGATGGCCGATAACGACGGGACCGGGTTCGACGTGCACTGCGAAGCACGTGGCACGCTGCCAGTCGTGCTTTTAGCGTTCGTGTCGCCATCGTGGTGTGACAGAGGCTGCGGCGGCGTCGGAGGAGCAGGTGGTGGGCTTTCGGTGTTACGTCGGTGGGCATTACGACGTTTGACCTCAAATGTGTGGACGTTCCGCTTCAGTGCGTCGTCCTTCTCTGGTTAGGTTCATCCTCGTGTCTCTAGTCAAGGGAATGGTTTGGTGCCCTTGGTCTTGCTGAAGCCTGCGGTAGTTTTGAAAGATTTTTCCTGAGTTAATTATGTATTCACTGTATTTCAGTACAGAGCACATCATGAATAGTCTGTCTTTACTGTGCGCTGCTATGTTGTGAGGTCACGATATGTGTTTCGCAAAATGTAAATGAGTAGTAGTGCGTGCTACTCCTAAGGGGTCGACTTGTCTAGAAGATGAGTTTGGAGAACGGGATGTTTAGGGATGTACGATTTTTTTCGATGGTCATTTCTCAGCTTTTTATAGTAACACCAAACAGTATTAATTTGCTCTTAATGTTGTATTTTAGAGTAAATTTAAGTCTTTACTTGTCCATAAATAATCGAGTGTATATGTTTCATTGTTCTCATGACGTTTTTGATGTTATCAGTAAGTATATTTACCCAGGATGAATAACTGATCGTAGCACTTTTCCACTTAATAAAATTTATTTTATCAAGTGGAAAAGTGCTACGATCAGTTATTCATTATGTTCGACTTCCACCACATCACGCCTAAAGCAACTCAATTTGCCCAGGACTTCGTTTTTAGGGAAATATCTCCAAAGGTATTGCAATAGGTGAGAAATATTTTTCCCTTGATTCATCCATTCGTGTAGAATCCTTCCGATCCTCATGCATAAATTACATTCTCTACGCACTGTATTCTGTTTTAGCGTCGTGTCGTGTGTAAATGTAATTGTCGGTAAAAGAATTTGTATGCCTGCAATATGAAAATCTAGCGACCAAGAAAAATTCTAGATGGATGAGATTATAAGTTATCTGTCCATATATTTATTTAATATATTTTATAAATCATTGTAGAAGAAATTATTCATAATGCTTGGTGACTGTGAATTACAAATGCAATTGGCAGTAGTCTACGTGTTAAGGTAAGGCTTGAACCTCGCGAACTGGCGCAACGCGCACTACTATGACTAGATGTGACGTATGTGCGATATTTCGTCATAACATCATATTCCTCTAAAGCCCCAAAATTTTCGGAGTGTAAGAAAACGCCTTAATGGTTATTTGGCCAAAGTACTTGGCCTGATGTCGAGGATTCCGCGTTCGAAGCCCCATCAAGGCGAATGATTTTTCCCCTTTGAAATTGTTTCTTTATGTAGGATAGGTTTTATTGATGGACCCAAGAACTAAGCGCTGTTAAACGTCATACCCCCGCCTAACACGTTACTATATACATAGATGCCTTTCGTCACAATGAACCAATTTTGACTTGACATACTTTTTAATGACATCTTTTCATTCCGTCCTGCTAGCCTAAGCTTTTCCGCCCTCTACCTCACCCGAAATGTGGGTGTGCTTGTTTGCCGGATGAGTATGGGACGGGTACGTCGCTTTTTCATTCGTATTTCTTTCATAATAAGGGCATATGCATTTGAATACTTCTAAAAAAAACTTTAATACTTCTAGGATAAGAGAATTAAAAGCGGGAGTATATCTCTGTGAAGCCGTTCGATATAAATGTATTAACGCGAAATTTCCGATGTAGCGGCACATCGAAATGACGTTTAAATTGGTCTCGCATTCACATATATATATATATATATATAATATAAAATATATAATAAAAAACATCGTAGCGTTAAAAAATCACTATGATATTTAGATGTAATATGTTAGGTACTGATTTGCTCCCATCTTCTCATCATGATCCACCCCTCCCTATTCCGTGTAGATGGACACAAATAACTATTTTATTGGTGCTGCCCTTTCATCATCTCAATCGATAGTTTTAGAATATCAAGGACTGGAATGCATAATGTGACATCGAAACCAAACTCACTTGATTAAGTTGCATTTAAAGAAGTATCGCTCGGATTCTCGGCATCGAAATATCACATAAAAATACACACCGCTGCCAAAAAACCACACAGCTCACGCCACTCAAGCTCCAGAGATGCACAAGGAGTCGCCTTGTAACTGATCAGTTTTCATTGAAACGAATCCATATCAAATCGACTCATCTCGAAAAACTTCTAAATTTATTGTCAACCTTGTCACAGAAATAGGTTTACAAAAGACAACAACTGTTAAAAAGAGACGTGTCAGGCGTGATATGGTGGAATATCATGATTAATTAAAAATAATAAAAATTTTATTTTGTGTAAAATTGCCAATTTTAATTAACAACAACTGTCTTCGAGAATTACCTAAATTACTATCAAGTGAACAGATTGTTCATTTTCTTGATCCTCGAAACGCAACGTAAATGAAATGGGAGCTTTTTCACCGTTTCTTGTGTTTACCAGCGCATTCCGAGTGATTTGGCCAAATTAATCGAATTCTTTCCGTCGGAGCCTATGTCGGGGGCACCGTAGTACTCTATGTTAAAGCAACGTTAATTGTCACTTTAGATCACGTTGGTGTTCGATAGTGAACTCGCATATGGGGGCAAAAGTAAACCATTAAAGTGTACTCTTAATACAAGGAAACTCCTGCGTTTCATCGCTGCTTTAGTCTGAAGGAACAACAATACTGTGCTGGGTGGAGATATATATATATATATATAAATTCACTGATAAGTCATAACAAACACAGAAACCAAAACACAAAAGAGGAAAAACTCACTGGTTCTCGAATTTTCGGTGGTCCCACCACCTTTCTCAAGAGGAATTAGGAACAGAACTGAGGAACACTGCTTTCGGGCCCTCCTCTGCCTCAGTTCTGTTCCTAATTCCTCTTGAGAAAGGTGGTGGGACCACCGAAAATTCGAGAACCAGTGAGTTTTTCCTCTTTTGTGTTTTGGTTTCTGTGTTTGTTATGACTTATCAGTGAATTTACATTACACGTTTGTGGGTTTTCCAAAAAAGTGTATATATATATATATATATATATATACGTATATAATGGCGGTCGGGGCTTTTTATTATATGTAACTTATCTACCTGTTTTATTTCTTCTTCCCCCCAAACTCTGACGTCGCTTCCGATTGTAATTTGAACCCTTTGCGGTCGACCGGTCGCTCAGGTACGCAACGCCTCTTCCGTTGCAAGATCCCACTCTCCCTCACTCCTCTTTCTTCCTTCCTTTCCCATCTTCCCCGCTCTCTCCCTCTCTCTGCCTTATCACCAAGTATTTCTCTCCGTCTCCTCCTCCCACGATCACCGCGCTGGGAACCGTCTGCGGAGCTGGGTCGCAGCTCCACTTTTCCTCTCACCCCTTCCTCGCTCTGTCGTTTTCTTGCTTTGTTTTCCCCGTTCACTTTTAGGATATCGATTTCTCGCGATCCCACCGGTGGCGATTTCGTTATGTTATGTACTCTATCATACGTATGTGCGAAAGGAAAGCGGCAAGTGGAGGGGGGGACCTTTGGGTAAGAACCTTTGGCGAACGGGGGAGAGTGGAGAGGAGTAAGGTAGGAAGGAGAGAGAGGGAGACTCCCTTTTCGCCCGACCAAAACTCTCCCAAGAGCGAAATAAAAAAAAGAGTCGTGGCGAGGGCCTATAATCATGGAACAAAATGAAGGAGATCGCGTTGAAAGGGAGGGAGGATCCTTGAAGGAAAAGGAAACGTCCGCGTAAAAATTCGACCGTCTAATTGCAGGCGTGCTTGCTTATCATGTAGGCGTTAATTAACGTGCCCGACGGAAGGAGGGAATATCGGTCGTGGATTCCCACTCGCGATGGCACAATGGGTTGTCGTTTCGAAGTGGCATTGTAACACCCGTCGTTCGACGGGTCGTTTTTGGTGTATGGTGGACGCTTTTATCTATTCTTCGCGGGGAGTGATGTGTCGGAATTGCCGTTACATGTTTATCTCTTAATTGTTGTTCGAAATCAGCAGATTTCACATTATAAATGGAAGTCGTAGGTTGGTTCGAAATAATCTCTTTGTTCAGCGAAAATTTTTTCTATTAGTTTTACTCTTATTCGCAACACTAATGTCATCCACGTCGCATTGAAATCATTTGAAAAAATGATGTGGGTGATTAAGTAAAATGAGTCAGGTCGCTCTGGGTAGTGTAATGATTATCCTCTGCTAAACAAGAATGATGGGAAAACCGTATAACTAGGGTGATATCTCCTACACATGAACTTCACTTAGTCCGTGTTTATAGCCAGTGGAATTCTCGGCTATGGTTTATTTTGAAAACATAACCAAGGCTGCTGCAACTGAACTTTTTGAACATTTTTGTAACTTAGACCAATGTCACCATGGCTTAAAGGTAAATTGCACGATTATCGTATAAATAATAGGTAATCTACTGGTTAAGCTAGGATTTTGGATTGGCACAACTACCAAATAATTATCTGGTCTCTCCGATCAAAATATAAACCAATGTCTTACTCTACAAGCTCCTCTTCATCTCCGTACTCTTCCCATCTCCTTTCATGTATTTATATTTAGTGTTGTATGAATAAACTTCTTTGTTTCATTGGAAACATTATATTTTTAGAAGATGGGACGGATTCAGTGTATTTCCTGTTAAAATGTGTACCGACCCACATGACAAGTTATTGCAAGAAGAGCTGTAAAGGAGTTTCTTAAAATTTTGCCGGATAATCATTATTATAATTGAAAGTTTCTTAATTCTGCCAACATTAAATGCGACATGGATTGTCTCGTAAAACGAAAACAGTGTCTAAAATGATAAAATCAATTTTACCTGGTGCCGCCAAGCTTAAAATATTTATCAGGCGCACGTTAAAACTTCTTTAAATATTAAATATAAAGTAGCTGTACTAAATGCAGTAATTAATAATATTTTTGTATTTTTAGTGAATCAATACTGTTTTGTTATGTCCTTGAAACGATACGGCAGCACATTTTAGATGTTTCAAGTAATCGATAAAAAATATCTTTAACGTGCCTAGCGGAAATTCTTGTTTAAATTGAATTACATAATAGCTTAGTGAGTGCTATTATTTTACGCATAATATATTACTGGTTGAGTTAAAATTTTGAGGCCTAGGAAATATTTGACACGTTAAATGGGATAATGTGAATGTGTGCTTTATGTTTATTGACGAATTATGACCCTTAAGTAACCATGGTGACATCATCGAATACGTTGTGTAACGTGAAAGGTGTGCAGTAATAAAACTTTAATTTCTCGTGGTGGGTGAAGTTAACCTGAAATAATAAAATAAATATTATTTAGATGTTCTCTCCAAGACTAATACCAGGAAAGTCCTTTAGTCATCGAAGCCACCCGTGACTCCGCGTTGGATTAAGGGACGAGAGTGAGAGAGATGCGTAAGCCAATCGAAATTGCAAGGTCAGGCGGACAACTATAGGATGATGGAGCGTGAGAACGCCATCGATTAATTTATAACCTGCCAGTGTTTGTGTGTAGGAATGCAAATAAAATTTCTTGCCAGCCTTGAAGATTTTATTGAAAACATAATCTTGACTCCCTTTTTTTTCTTCGGTGAATTATATTTCCGCGTCGGCCAGTAATTGGCAAGCTTCAAGGTCGCAGGGTCTTCTGTGTCATTTGGGGACCCAATCTTTCGACCCACATGCGTTTTTCCCGTCATTCCTGAGAATCTGTACGTGTGCGTGTTCCTTGATTTGAGTTACGAGTCGTGGAAGCACGAGATGTCCCTCGACGGTCGCCTACTCGCTCTTCATGGGATGGCTCGTTCGGACGATTGTGATACACTGTCGGCGTCGATAAATAACTTTTCCCTCCTCACTGAATTGGGAGAATTTGTTCCGTCGGACGCCCCACCCTCCCCTGCGACCCCCTTCCGCACCACCCACTGCGGCAAACTACGAAATTCACTTCTTCCCCCACCCCCTTCCTCCTCCAACTCAATGATCGAAGGGAGCGCGACGAAGGTTGAGGGTGGAGGGAAGGGGACGTCACGGGATTTGTCGGTGGCGGGAGGGGATGTGGGGTAGGGGTGAGTGTTGTTAGGTGGGCCCTTTTAAGGGGAAGCGTCCATTTTGGGTCGACGCGAGGGGCGGCGGCTAAGTTAGCCCAGGCGACGACCTCTGGCGAGAAGAATGAACCTATATAAGTGCTGACGCGCCTTCTCACGTCGGTTTCAATCAAGACCCTTGTCGTAAAAATGGCCGTCTTGCGGTGCCATTCCGGAGATCCGCAATCTATTGCCTGAATTTGTGAAATATACTTACGTGGTGGCCGCCCTCAGTGTGGGAAGCTGGAAATTATGAAGTGTGTCTGATCTTCCCTCTCCCACATCTGGATTGACTGTTCTGTGAAGTTGTGGTTTCTCTCTTGGCTCGTTACTGGAACAGTGATTGATCGGAGGGTGGGGAGGAGGGCGATTGATAACTTACGGGGGAAAGCTGCTGAACATGCAATCTACGTTCGGTGCGGTTTGCCTTCTCCATTCCCAGCTGCTTTTATAATTGCCTGAGGACTGTAACGGAGTTTTGAAAACAGCTTCTACTTAAATATTTTATTATGCACTTCAGAACAATAAAATACAGTTAAAACCATGCCCTTTCGTAATACACCCATGATTTCCGTGTTTTGTACATGTAATGTCAACCTCCACTCCCAGAACGGAGAATGTTGTTCTCTATTATCGATTCTGACGTTCATGCGCAAGTAGCCATGTGCTCGTACTTTGTGGTGAAGACGAAATCTTCGGACATGGGAGATCGAAATGAGAATTTTTTGCAAGAAAGTAAATTGGGTTAATAGTTATATTGACCAAGTTGCCCCGTACATGGCATTATTCTCCTGCGCTTGGTGGCTGCTTTCCCCTTGCACTCTGCGTTAGGATGGAGTTCACTTATTTCTCCTCGATGATACTACCACGTATTTATTATTCTCCAGCAGAATATTTTCGTTTCATGAAGTTTCTTGACGGATAAATCAAAGGCCTTTAGCGTTCAGGAATAGGGCGTAGTGAATATACGATTTAAATTATAGAATTGTAACCGTTATGATTGCTGAATTTTTATGCAACGACTGAAGAGCCTCTTAATAGGGTAAAATATGCATTAATACTGCAGTTAATTTAAAAATATTTAAATTTGTTTCGAATTACAATCCGTTAGCCGTACGCTGAGTTAAGAAGAAACAGATTTCCCATTTCATGCCTCGATTGTTCCAGTTATAAAGGAAGACACGAAAATTCTTGCTTCCGCATAGCATGTACCGTATTATGACGAAATTAATTCTGTCATAAAGTTGTACCGGTAGCAGTATCCCTGAGTGATAGCGGTTCTCATATCATTTTCATGAATCGTGTGAAAGTCGATGCCGTTATGTAACAACGTAAGTGGCATGCAGGATTTAGATAATGAAATTTAGTCATTTTTATACAAACCGTGGAAGTGAACGATTATTTAGCATCGTGAGGGAGGGTGTTTTCCTTTAAATTGGGAAACATTAACTTCATGAGAATTTCAATATATATCTTGTATCCATTGTAAGTCAATTTTTCCGATGATTTCCCCGACTATTTTAGTGAGGTACATCCTTCTATACAGGGTCTGTATAAAACGTACTCGGAAATTTTTCCTGACGTGACTGTACGTCGCAGCGCTCTCACATCGGAGGTGGGATGTCAGACCTTCAACACGCACCAAGAACCAACCGCCTGCGAGCGTTCGTTCAGGCTTGTTCGTGTTTTTAGTGAACCCCTGTCGAATGACTCGGTGCCAGCGCAAAATGCCGCGAACGATTGAACTGCGGTACGCCATCACATTTTGTCGTACGATGACTATGCTAAATGGCTGTAAAATGCATTGGCGACTATTATAATAGAACGAATTTGACATCCTATTTATCTTAATTGATACCTCTTTTGGGTTGGCTGCGGGAGTGTACATAGTTTAAGGATAACTACCAAGCATTCATTTTTCAAAACATCGAAAATATACTAACATGCAAATAATAATTTTTAATCTTAAAAACATTCACGGCTATATCCAACAGATTCAGGCGAGATGTATTGGAAGTTCGTCATTATGAGAAAAAACCAAATTTGCACTTTTCCACTGATTTATTTGTAACGTACAACGCGTTTCAGTTAATAGAACAATCTTCAGGTACGATACATGTACTGGTCTTGTACCTGAAGATGGTTCGATGAACTGAAACGCGTTTTACGTTACAAATAAATCTGTGGAAAAGTGCAAAATTTGTTTTGTTCTCATAATTCACGGCTACGCTTGCTCGTAGGTTACTTTTTATTCTTAAAGTGTTAACTGTTAATAGTGTTGAAGGATGCAATTCAGATACGCCAGGATGTGAGTTATCGAGAGCCTACCCATCACTACGCCACGACGGAAAAATAAATTCATTAATCGGAAGAGTTTTTCGAGACGATCAATTATTTGTTCTCACAAACTTGAATGGAGTGCCATCTTCGTCATAGTAAATTATTAATACAAGAATTGGTATGTGTACCTCCAAGGTATTCTGTTGTCTGCTAATATATTTATTCTCATATGATTCCTTACTACCACCGTGACCATGACGTTTTTCTCGCAATTCCTACGGTTTTGTTTTTAGGCCTTTCCTTCGTAGTTACCTCCAGTCCGGTTTTCAGTAACTATTGCGTGTCGGATACTTGTATCACCTTCTAATCATTATTTCCCACGCCTTTCTTCGTCCACTTTAAATAGCTTTTGATTATGTCTATTGATTAGAGAACGTTCTTTGTCATGTGTTACCTGTGAGTGCACGCTGTCTACTATTGGAGCTTAGCATCATGAAAGCATCGGATTGAGTTCTCGAAATAAGTCGGACTTACCAAGTCATCGTTCGCTGCACAGACAATTCGCAGAGCAGACAAACTTGGACAGTTAAGGGAGGGAGGGCAATCTGATAGGCTACAAAAGGAATTAGCCACATTCCCTCTCAGGTGTGTACTCCCGGAAAGACATCCAAGACGTACCTGAGAGCGCATCCGTTACTCCGCTGGTACCGACGGGCAAAAAAAGAAAAACGGTTCCCTTTTCTTGGGATCCTTTTCTGGAAGGAAGAATTAATCCCTCACACACACACCCCCTCCCTCGCCCTTCGTCTCTCCGCCGACTTCCGTGTCGAAGACAAAACGCCGCCCACGCGTGATGTGTCTCGGTTCAGGTTAATATGCTTCATTGCCCTACCGAATATGGTCTCTTCCTTAAAATAAAAATGTATGAGTTCACACTCCCGATGCCCCCGACGATTTCGTCCTTCATCCTCTGCCCTCTTCGTCGCCGGAGCAACCAAACAAACCGGTTTATTCGCCGTCCGGTGGTGGGGTACTCCGCCCCCACGCTGGTGGCGTTGTCGGAAGAGAGCGAGAGTTGGTTTGTGTGTGTGTGTATTGTAAGTTTGTGTATATGGGTTTGGAGGAAGGGATTGGTATGGGTGTGTGTTGGGGAAGGCGGACGACTGGGGTGGAGTTGGGGGCGGAGGAGGGACAGATAGAGAAAGAGAGATAGCCTGCGTGGGAAGGAGGCAAGAGCGTGAGAAAGGAAGGCTTTTTCTTCTTTTCTCGTCTCTCCCCTCCCTCTTCGCTCATCGTCCCCGCCCCCCTGCTGCCGCGATCCCCGTCGCCTCGCTCGCGTGCGTTCTCCGAGACGTCTCCTGCACAACTGCATTCGACACCAAATAGCACCGCCTCCCCACCTCCTTCCTTCAGTTTGCAAAACTATAAATGACCCGAAAGTTCGAGCCCCCGCACTGACGATGCGTACCAGTATGCATTTTCCAGGGACAGTTTACTCCTGCTGTCGTTATTATCCTTTGCTGATGATTGGACTCAACTATTTCATCCGAATATTTACGTTTTAATTAAGTGATATGGTGGAAACATGGTACTGCTGACAGCAGATATACGGCTTCTAAATGTAATAACATGCAAGTAGTTGAGCTGTCATCTGTCGTTACAAATCCAGGCAGTGATTTCCTGTTTGCCAGATTATTATTAGGTAATCTACCGGTTAAGGTAGGTTTTCGGATGGACATAACTATCAAATAAATATACAAGCGGTAAATGTTAGTCGGTACAGGGATAGGCACTGGGATACTATCAAAATATGATTTCGTTGGCACTATGATAGGTAAGGTCTGACAAATAAATGGTTTTAAAAGAGAAACTCTTGACTAGTGTGCATAATTAACTTAGAAAAAAGATTTTAAGGTTAGGATTCGTGAAGAACAGAGGAATCCTGTTGAGTGGGGAATGAAATGGGTTGTAGTTAAAAAAAATCAGTGCTTCGAAATACTCACGCGGTTGGAAAGAAGAATTAATTATTTGGCTTCGACGTGATTTCTTAATTTCTTCCCCTGATGTCCTACAACTCTCTCATGTAACTCTATTAAGTAATACCCCTTTAGAGAAACTTCTGTGGAATCCTATTATGATAAACGTGCTTGATAAACTCCGGTCGAGAGAAAACCAGTTCTCCGTCGCTGGGCATGGCATGCAGAAGAGTCATGCAAATGAAAATACCGAAAGAGTATATATTGTTCTCGGCCAAACTGAGATTTTTAAATTTCTGGGATTTCTAAATAAATGTTTGGAGAGCCACAGTGAAAAACACCGCCGTAGCATAAAATAATGACTATAGTGATAATGCGGCCACCTCTATAAATCTAAAACAAAAGTATGAAATTTACACCTACGATTCACTCTTAGCAGTACGTGGCAATTGGTGCCCATATGAATCTTCTGAAGCGTGAGTTTACTCCTGAAAGTTGAGTGGTTTTCGAACATCCGTGATGATGATGCATGCCATGCTAGGGAGAAGCAATTTCAGTAATGATTCAGTAAATGGAAATGCTTAAGCGTTTGCGGCTGATCAGCGGTGATGGCAGGAAAATGGGGAAGAAGAATGGGAAAAAAAACAAACTAGCGAGACGAAATAAACAGAGAACAGTGAAGGGTGTTTTTTTTAAAAGACAATTCAGCATCAGGAAATTATCTGCTATTCATAATTTTTTATTACCTTGACCATACATCGTATTATCACAACACTATAACTCTGTTCAACACTGGCTTCGAACCCACGCATTTTTGGCCGGAGGAAATCGGCCGTGTTGGTGTCATGGCCATATCATCGCCTGGTAACCCGTAGGTCGCGGTTTCAACTCTAACCTCTACTCGTGTTTTCCTCAACTTTGGGTTTGAGTTTTTGTGATTGTTCTTGTTGTTTATGTTTATTATTCAGTATACAGGGCCAGCCCTGCCCTGTTTTCGGATTAGTGCCATTAGAAGAAAAAAATTCCGATTCAGTTAAAACAAAGAGACCAAGACATGCTAGACTGATGAAAAATGTAATGCTTGTAAAATCGATTTCATGCTGATAAGTGAATGCGTTAAAAACCAAAAACCTGCGTATATAATATTAAGAAATAAAACAGATATCGTATGACTAACGTATGGTGCCATAATCGTCACCAATCGTTTTTGGGTCTTGTTGGACAAGGTCTTTCCCATGACGCCATCAACTATACGAGCAACACCATCGCTTCCTTGAGCAACTTCCTTCTTAAGAATGAATGCATCGTTTCGTGCTTTCTGTCAATCGGGCGTCCTGCATTCCCCCCAAAACCAAGACCATGTACCAGTGTGTTAAAATATCAATTCGTTTTATTTCAATTTATTATTCTCAGTGGATATCTTTTATGGGCGGCGATACAGAGCCGATTGCTCAGTTACGAAACCCCCGCGTAGATGAAAGTATTTTACATTTAAAGCCGTCCCTGCATAAAAAGTGCGGTCTCAGTCTTTTAATTTTGTACTTCAACAAGTGAAAAAATAAACTGGTATTTTTTTCATTGAGTGATTGATGTTTTTTTAGTGTTTGAATCGGTTGCTAATGGCTTAAAAGCAAGCCTCTCAAGCCTCAAAAAACTGCTCGATGATTCTTGTAAAAAGCCATTCAGTTTGAAGTACTAACCAAGAGTTGTATCTGTAGCTGCAACTAATTTTTATGATGAATGATACGTGAACATTCTTAACAGTGGCATTACAAAAACCTCATCAATAGTGTTTTTATTAAATTTTCAAAAATAACATAATTTATGATTTAATCACGGGCATAAATCTAACGGAAATCGGGAACTCTTTTTCCCTCTTTGTATGAGATTTCGACATTGACATACGCTACCTTGCGCTATTGGATGCTATTATATTAAGATTAAACATTGATATTCGCTGAAAACCATCTTGGGAATACGTGGCGACAGTTAGCGTGTTCAATCTTGGGATTCGTATTTTGTATTAATTGCAATTACTATCGTAAACCATCTCGTAGCCTTAATGAAATTGCAATTGAGTAGCTCAGATTTCTCAAGAACACTGTACGAAAGCCAGTGATAGTTTGCAGGTAAAAAATGGGATTGCAGCAGGCAGATTTTTTTATCGTCGTACGAGTATCGTGAATATCTACCTGGAAAATACTTTATTGTGCCTTTGTCTACAAATAGGATTAAATGTATCTTTTTTCAGTGAATGTGGCTGTTGTTTGTTTGATCTCATTTGTGTGTTCATTTTTTTGCATATATTCTGTGATAAGTGTCGAGCTGAAAGACATTATCTGTGGAGCTGTGTAAATATTTCTTTTGATTCCCCATTGAGCATAATAATACCATATCGCGATGCATACTTACCGTGAATAAAGAGGGACATTTATTTTTTATCGAAAAAACATATGTAGGCCTACTAAGTCGTGAAGTTGAATTCAACTGTCGATTTCGGATCGGTGCATTATACAGGCTGAGAATTGATTTTAATTGACATCAACTTTATATTAATCGTCAAATGTTTCTGATGCATTCCTTTATATGATCCGAATGCATGTACCTATGTGTTTTTCCTGCTTTTTTGTGGCACTTATGGCGTGAAATGCAATATTTGGTCAAATAATCTCTCCCTTCACGGGTGACATAACATATCGGTTAGACTCGAGGCGACTGGTGTAGACTTACGTCGCACTAGCAAAACATCTTTTCCTTCGTGTACGCTTTTACTCATTCTCTTCCAGTGATTGACTTAAAGACGCGATCTCTAAACCCTGTGGTCACCTCGCTTCCTTTCATGCCTCAGATGAAATGATTTTCCAGCTTTAATGTATCTCCATCCATCCTTGAACAACTCACTTTGCAACGGTTGCTTAACGACGAGGGGCGCTGTCGAGTGCTAAAGACGAGAGATGAGTGATAAGGAGCAAGTACCCGGTAGAGAGTGCGAGGAGAACGTTATGAAACATAGAGTAATTATTTATTTTCACTATAATGGACGTCATTCCTCCGGAAGTTGACCGTTTTTCTCCTTCCGTTAATCAATTCTTAGCCGGCTTAACCTTCAGAGGCGATTTGAATTGCTTGCCTCAGATGAGTTTCTCACGGGAAGAAAAAAAAAGCGCTCGAGAGAAACAAGTTCTCTTTTCCGAATGATTTCTTATGAAGGAAGTGCAGTCTGTTTTGTTAGGATATGCTTCGGGATTTTCTGGTGTGTAATTTTTTTCTAGCTCCTTGAATCCCGGGTACGGAATCAGCCCGCCGCGCAGATGAAACCACTCGCCAACGAGGCGAGTTCCTGCCTGATCTTTCGTCGTTTTTTTATTTCCATTCATTCATTACTATTTCAACAAAAATGGCCACTTTCCATAAAAATGTGTCAAGCCTTCCCTTCAATTCCATATAATTAGTTAATTGACGTGAGGTACGGATGTCGCAGTGCGTTATCCTCTCGGGAGTTACAAAATGCTATTTGACGATCTACTTGAGGATGTATGTTCAACGGCTGGGAATGTTTGCTTGATTTCATTAAATGTGCACAGGTGCTTATGCATTCAATATTTAAATTTAGTATATTTTCACTAATATATTGTTATTACGCTACCCAATTTCGGCAAATCATTTATTCAGGTGTGCCAAGTCATTTTTACTCTACATTATCAATTTATATCAAGTTTCAAATAAGTCTTTTGATCTTGAAGAACTTATAATGTATGATGAATCACAATAAAAGAAAAGGAGAATCTTGTGGAAAAATCGCATAGGCTCAATAATGATCAACGTAACTATTATTTTCAATGCCCATCTATATAATTCAATGGTTATCCCATAGGTTTCACTCACAGGTTTCCAAGGTGCAACTTTCTTAAATGTACAAGTCGAATTAAAAATCCTCGTAGTTTACTCGTGTCGGATCTTTTGACAGAAATAAATATCTTCCTGCCCTTATCCCGGCTACTTTTCAGAGGCTGTGCTGTTTAGCATGTAGCATCTTAGTGCATCTACAGTGGTTTTTATAGGACCTGTAAGTTGGCTTGCATCCCTGAGAGACACTCCCCATGCCACCATCAATTGAAAATGTTATCTCCATCTCAAGAAACAGAGAGGAAATAGAATGAAATGAAGTTCGTACTTGTCTACGGTAAAGTGCGTTTCTTTTTCCTTCAGTGGGCGAAGATTGCTTTCTTCTACCGTTAATGCTGCTTCGTAGGAGGAGTTGTTGTTTTGGATTTTTTCAGAATTTTAGTAAACAACCGCCCGAAAATATACTTAACGAGTAAATACCAGATTATTTGTGTATTTTTATTCATCAGACAAGTGCAGAGCGCCTATGCTCATTAACTGAGCCATCCCGAGTTCAAATCTGACCGATTCCCCTACACACACTGAGCTAAACCCAAGCTGTATGTTTTTTTATACCAGATAATAATCCCTTGGGGAAAAGCAGAAGGAATGGGCATCCCACACTGGGTGAATTTCACATAGGGCTCTGTACTATGTAAGCTCAGCACTTGCTTATCAAAACCAAACCCCTCATTGATAATTGCGATGGTGGCAGGTATGGGAGGAAATAATGAAGGGATAATTTTTCCAGTCATCGAACTTTGGGATTTTATATTACTCGTAACCAGGAGCCTCTATTGTTGGAACCCGTTGTCAAACTGTTACAGCTTCAAATTAATGTACATGCATACGATTTCGGTCAAATATATATGATTGTTTGCAGCCACGCAGTAGTGCGAGATGTACAGGGTCGACCCCGTATATATCGCTTTCCTTTTACGACCCGCACGCATTTTTTCCATCTCCACAACGTGGGTTTATGTGAACTGGTGTTTTCTCGTTTTTCATTTCATTGTATTAAATGCATTATTATCTCGGTCCCTTGAACGGGACATAACTCTTTTTCTTCCATCATACTTTTCTCATTTCTCCGGAGGAGGTGGTGTGGAGAGAGAGAGGGGGGTTATCATAGCGAATCCGTCGTCAGAGCTGTTTCCGAGAAAATCTATTCAGCCTGATGTCATTTCTCTCTCTCCTCCCTCCCATCCTCGCCGCTTCCGTCCTCTTTTTCACGGCATGGCGCGTGAAAATGGATGGGAGGGAGTTCCCCTTCTCCCCCCTCTCCTCACCCGCTACTCTGCTCCCAACGTGGAAGCCTGGGAAGTGGCATTTCGGAGTGGTGCAGCGGGAGTTTCCAGGAAATAACGCCCCACCCACCCGCTCTAGGAACTCCTGCTTTATGTTTATGACTGTTGGGAAGAAATTTTGTTATTTTCAACACGCACACACACACACAAACACACACACATATATATATATATATATATTTATGTAATTATATGGATATGTGTATGTGTATATATTTATAACATACAAGTACTTGTATCTAAAAAGCAATTTAATCCTCCCTCTCTTACTCACCGCAAAAGTATCGGGTACAAGTCGAGTTACCGGATTATTTATTGCTGAGTTCTTCGAAATTCTTACAAAAGTATTCGTCCTGTGTCTGTGAGTGTTGCTGTAAAAATTCGAATGCTAGCTTTCCATTAATTTGTATGGAAAAATAGTGCACCCATTAAATTCTGTCTGCTTCGTTGGGTGGAAGACAACTAAAATGATTAGGACAGAATGTCGATAAACGCTCTCGGGCCTCTATTCACGCGATATTCCATTTACATAGAAATTTGGGTTATATCAGTGTGCCTTTAAATGCCATCATCGATTGCAGAAAACTTCAACATTCAATGGAAAGAGTGTTCCAGGCACGTAAAATAGGTGCAACGGTTTTTTTGTTTTTTATGAAAAATATTTAATGGTTGCTTAAGCTACTTCACAGTTAGTTATTTTAATTTCTAATTGTATTCTGTGGTCACCGTCAGAGTTAATTATCAGATGTATAGTAATGAAAAGATGTTTCAGACACTGACCTACACTTCGACCTATAAGATAAAATCACCCCATTTCTTTATAATAATAACCATAAACCATAAACACAGTAATCAACCCGAAGGTCGGTTTAGTAGGTGATGGTAGAGCTCACCAGATGAGATAGAGATATACCAAGCCCGACGGCGTGTGAATATTCACACATCAGGGTAGGGGGGGCCAGTTCCTTTCCCTGTGCCGGTTATGGTTTCCCAGGAAGATCTGGTACCCGAAAAATCAACTAGCTTGGGTGGAGCTGCAGGTGCCCAAAGTGCCTTTCCCGGGAATCGAACCCGGGACCCTCCGGTCAGTAGTCCAACGCTCTACCCACTAGACCACCGCGACCCGCTATAAAATAATATTGTGGTCATTATGGATATTCTACCGATTGAAATAGGTTTGGATGGACACAGCCGCTACAATTGTACAAACATACATTTTCTTACCTCTCCTAAAGCATAAAGAAACATGCATCCGACACTACAGTAAGCTTTGAGGTTGATCCATGATATTTGAAGTCATCCTTAAATACCGAATCGGATGCTTGGAAAAAGTTGGAGAGAAATATCCAAAGGTGTGCTTTCGTTCAATTGAAGTGATTGTGTGCTCCACGACCACTTTAACAGCACAAGAGAGAAAAATATGATCTGGTGATCTACAAATATTTATTATTTTATTCCTTGGAGAATACTTTAGGTTTCCGTTAAATCAGCCGTAATTTGTGTTGCAAAGTTGAGGCTGGGGCTTAGCCGAATTGCCATATACCGCGACGCGTAGGCGGGTCATCCCGTACACTTCCCAGACCATTCTATCTTTATGTAATGCCATAAGCCTCGAAGAACATTAGTTAGTTCTTGGGCTTCAATGGCTGGTTCACGGTTCTACAGCTGTAGTCATTTCAGCCATGGTAAACATCACAGTAAATTTCAGCCGACGATTTCAACGTTCATTCGACCCCGCAGTATTTGAATTAGCCCGCAAACATACTAGTATAGCGGTCCTTCCATTCTCCCCCGGAGATATCTCGCCTTACGAGGCGAACACGGGCCAATGGGCTTTTCCAAGGAAATGATGGATATTATATACTTTCTGGTTTCATTCATCGCTCATTACGACTACATAGCTATAGCCATTATTTAACGGAATTTTCAATTAAAAAATCTCGCATTTCGGTACACATCTGCGGATGATTCCGTTTAAGTGACATTCGCGGTATAAACCGCAGTCCGTACAATTTAGGGGAGAAATATTTGAAAGGTATATAAAAAACTCCGAAGTATGCGGAATTGAAGAATAGTTCATACAATTTTGGGATTTCAGGTTGTCCTGTCAGGCAAGACTAAGATAAGTAGGGTTGATAAGTTCGTGACCATCCAAAAACCACCTGAAACGGTATGCTACAAATAAAATTAATAATAATGTAGAAAAATCATGTATATTCAGCAGTTATTGTAAAAAATGGCTGAAGTATGAGAAAAGGAGAGTGGTGTGAATTTTGGCATCTATATAGTCTTATCACCGCCTTAAATTTGGGAATAATTTTGTACCCCCACATTTATATTAAAGGTTGGTACTTTTAGTGAACGAGTTCAGTTCTTATATTTTTAGCTGTTCGTTAAATGCCTTGAATTTCGTCATCCTATATTTCCAGGAGAAAATGTAGGAAATATCCTTTTTTAATGCTCGTTCAATTCTTCAATAGGCTACAGGATGAGTGATATGTATGACTCTTCTTCCGTAGCAATGATCCATTCCCACATTTGAACTATGTATCAAGGTTCTTTACCTTTAATTGAATTTTTGAAATGTATTGCGATAAATAGCTAGAATGTTTGCTGATTTGAAGTAGGGTGTACATAGATGGACCGATTTTCATGTGGCGGGAGGCTGCAAAAAAATACATCAATAAAACCACTCTTCACGGATCAAATTCTGCAACATCACCCCATAGCAAATTAGGAACCAACAACCGATGGGAAAAGTAAGACGTGTCAAGGGCGTCCGACTTCTCCTTCGAGCCGAGAAGTCGGCCATTCTGCGAATTTCCAAATGATCGTCGTGCCGACGTTTCGTGCGTCGTGGGCCGACGCGAAATAGAACAGTGATTGCGATTTCATTCATTCATTGTCTCAAATTATCATCACTGGGGACCGCCACCGACGTGTTACGTTTCGTCCGACGCGCTTCGCTCTCCCTACCGCCTCGGGAGAGATCTCGGTGTACCTACTCGGCGTAATTCTGCAAACGTATTTGTGCAAATGTGCTTCCGCTCGCGCGTTAACTCACAAAAAAAAGAGAGAGCGATGAGCAGTCGAACCACCTCCTCCCCCTCCTCTTCAATCACTTTGTTACCCGCTCGGCTGCACCCCCTCTGCTAACTCCCCATCCTCTTCCCGCTGCCCCCCTTGCACTGCCCTCCTTCCTTCGTGTCCCGAGCGAATCCGGAGTCGGTTATTGGCTTTTTCGCTCAAGTGACGCGGCGATTTTCCGCTGAGTTCCCTTCTTCCACTCCTCAAATCCTTTTGAGATGGGGACAGTAGGCGGTTCGCGTAGCGATTTCATAAAACACCGGGAGGTGGAGAGGGGCGCGAGGGAGCGAATATTGGCCGCGGCCGCGTTTACTAGACGTATTCAGGTGAGCCGTGATCACTCATGCGTGATATACCCTCGGCGACCGAGAGCAAAGAAGACTGCCATGGGATAGAGAGAATCGTTATTCAATTCTTGTGATACCTCCCTCTTTACTTGCTCCGTGCTTCTATCGGGAAAAGTACGTACAGATATACTCTCCGGGCCTACTAGGGGTATATACGCCATCAAGAAAACCCGTTTTGAGTTTACGAAAGGGAAATTTCTTTTGATAATATCCTTTATACTGCCAAATCTATGCATATTTATTTCAGCTCTGATACATTTTTACATGCATGCTCTTCTGTTCATTGGTAAAGCACCTTGAGAATCTATTCGTCCACATTCACGTTACTCTCTTTGTATAGCCTTCCCTCCCAAACCATTTACTCTGCTGTAATCTCTTTGGTGATTCTACTGTCATTCTATCAATTTGAGCAAATCAGCTTAGCACACTTATTTTATACCCCTCTGTTATTGACTCAAAAGATTATCATGAGGAGGAGAGGGGTGCGAGGCAGGTACACTCATGAAAACAATAGCTTCCGGGATTACGTTAGAAATATTCATTTTTGGTATCCCCTCGAACATTTTGACTTCGAAGATTTCTGTTCGTGTGTTTGCTCGAGATTAGGATTTTTGGGCACGACAGCTGTAATTGTTTTTCTCGATTAAGCCTTGGAACTTGTAATAAATTTATGTCTGCAAAGTGTGGATGTATTTTTCCGTAACTTATTTATTACACATTTTTCCGTATACTAATATTTTAGGGGTTTTTTGACATGGTCGACTCATGATCCAGTATTTCATTTAGGTTCCTGTTTCTTAATTTGTGGATAGCGTATTCACGTCAAATAAAACTCCCTGATTTTTCCTCCCCAATTTTCTACTGGACAAGTTCATAAGATGATGTACTAATAAGATAGACTAGATTATTTAGTGGGAAATTGTTACTATATTTTCTTTATTGTGTTCGAATTCCACCGCACCACGCCTGAAATATTCAATTTGCTCTATAAATAACTCTCTATTTTAGTCTCCTTATGTAATATGACAACATCCATTCGAGTGATTTGCACAATTCTACGGCTGTCACAACTTTCTACTTTTCTGCATTCAACCAAGCTACCAGCTGCTTTGTAACCCGGTAATTCGGTTTCACGGCAAATGTTACGCTTACGAACGGAGGTAATCCACGCTGTCTTTGTATTTCAATTTACACTCGTTTAGCGTAGCTGTACTTTCTCCTTTCTCTGTTGTCTTTTTGCCGTTTCCTCCGTCATATGGTTCCCCATTTCCCTATTCTAGCAGTTGCGTCTCTTTCGTCTCGTAATTAACTAAAAATTAATTGTTAAAAGGATTTTGCGTAAAGACTAAAATAAGGCGTCGACTCCGAGATAATCTCGACAAGCCTTTTCCGAAACTGACCACATCAATATCCGCAGTGGCTGTTCCTCAAGTTTCCAGGATTCATTACTCACGTTTCATTGCTCCCATTGATTACATTTGCTTCATAAGATTGAGGTGTTTCACCATGACCTTCAATAATAGTGATTTTACATGAGATGGTCGCCACACAGATGAAGTTTCTGAAGGATAGACTGGATTAATCTTCGTCTAACCGTCGATCAATTTGAACTAAGTTGTCCTAGAAAAATTTATTTATGGCCCTTACATTTTCAGGGGTTCACCAGAACACGTGAGCCTTTCTAATATACAAAGTGTTCACTCCATGGATTGTTGACATCCTGAATACTGGATTACTTAATGAGCATTTAAAAATGTATTAATGATTTTCAATGCCTTGCTTAAAATACTGAATTATTAGAAATCCTCATTACTATTTTTCGGTTGGAAGGCAAAGTAAGAGTTGCCTACGTGTTCACTTCGACTGGAAATCCACTAACCACACTTCCGAAAGTCTAAAAATAAGATTCGGTATAAGGGAATGGATTGCTGCACTTATATGTATTTTATGTCATTATATTAAGGATGTGCAATCAATTGATTCGTGGTGCCTTTAAATTTCATTTGATACAACATTCAATGACGTAACTATTGGTTCAAACCATTCTACTACTGAAGAAAAACAGCTAACGAGGCATGTTTTTCCTCAATTAAGATTTGACATATGTGCGTGTGTGTGTATATTTGGACGGCACAATATAACAAAAAAAAGATAACACGTAAAAGGACTCACATTTTAGAAAGTTTTGAGCTTTCAGCCTTCTCTTAGGCCTTCTTCAGGTCAGACATATATGTATATATATACACATACAAATCTACTCCGAGGCCTCCTTCAGGTCAGACTGAGCTGACCTGAAGAAGACCTCGGAGTAGACCGACCGTAAGCTTAAACAATGTGCAATATGAGTGTCCTTTTACGTGTTGTCTATTTTATTTTGTGTTCTATTGTGCCATCCAAATGTTATATTGCTCTCGTGAGTGCTTCTACATCATCGATATATATGTTTTTTTAAATTTTAATTTATAAACGTTTTTCTCGCCCAACATTCCCCATCCTCCGGCCAAAATAGCTTGCATTAGGTACGGAGTGTGGATTCCCCTTATCGTCTCGCGCCAGGGATGCATGGGGAATTCCGTAAAGAGTAGCTCCAGTAGTTCCTCCGGCAGGAATTATTTAAACCTATTATTTTATTTTTTGAAGGATGAGTCCATTCTTGGAGTTCACGACGATGAAAATACCGCATCGCAGCGCCCGCCGCTCTAGCGATCCTCTTTCTTGCTCTCCCACCTCTCACCCCAGGATTATTATCCCCCGCCGCCTCTATTCTCTACTCTGCAACCCCATCCAGTTCCAATTTTCCCACAATTCTCCTCTGTAATGCACTCCCCTTACTTCCGGCCCCTCCAGTTTTTGGTGGAGGGAAGGACGCACGGTATTCCTCGTCCTAACCCCCCCCCCATTTCCCCTTCCCGCGTCCCTCTTTCAAAACTCCGTTTATCAGGACGTCGCGCACTCCCCAACCAATACGCAGTCTCACGTGCGAGCACACCCGTCGAAGAAGCTCCCTCCTGCTATTACCACGGTGCCTCTGTTATCTCGTAGTTCGACTCGAAAGGACGGAGGAAATAAAAAAGAACACTGACAGTGAGAGACCCTCGGAAATAAACGAGGGGGAATAAAGCGGTCATGTTTTCTTTTTGTTATGTTATTCATAGTAGCGATCGGAGAGATTCTGGTTTTTCCATGGTGCCAGCCGATGCTGAAAGTCACATACTATATAAAGCGATGCATTAATCATCACTCGGAATGTTTTCTGTTTACTCAATATTTTGTTAGCTCGCATCTCTTGTTTGCCACGGCTATCCATTGATGTTTGTCCATGTTGAATTATGCACTCAATTAGCTCGCTTTGTGTGCCACGGGATGCAATTTTTTAACGCTTGCGAATCTATTGAATGTCATTTTCTCCGTTTGAACTTCCAATATTTTATAAATGAAAAGTATAATGGCATCTGGAATTCTGGAATCAATGGTCACCCGTAGCAGATTCGGGCTTAATTGTGTGGATATATTCCAGTTTCGGATCTTAAGTGCATTAGTAATCTTCCTCAACGAGCCAAAAAGCGTATTTTTCCACTGCACAGAATTTTTGTTGCGTCCTCGGGCTTACACCAGCCTGGAAGCTGAAGTATTCATGTGAATAAAGGTCTAAATAAGCCTGAAGATGACGTGACTAATCCAAACCCATGTTGCTGAAAATACTTCCTGATTAAAATTAGGCATTATTATTGCAGCTAAAAAATAATGCTATACACCATGGTTTGTTGACATAAGGCATGCATTTTTTATTCATTACATGCTTTTAATTAAAATATTCTCTTTCAGGTAAGTGTTATGCTTTTACTCGAGAACGGTGCTTTAGGGTGCGCAGGTCTAATTCCGGGTGAGTTAATATTTTATACAATATTTATTCCATTTCCTGACGGCAGCTTTGTTTTCGCCCTTAGTAAACCTACTTGTACAATGATCTTTGTTGCATAATCAGTGTCATTGAAGTTATGTGTATTAATTCATTCTTACATACGAGTATGTGTGTAAACCACTTTTTTTTTGGTATGTGATTTTTCACTCATCTAATTTGATTTTATCGGTCCATCATTGGGTTCCTCTAACTTTATCGCGAGAAAGTCATGCACCAACTAAAATGTAGTAGTATAAAGTCACCAATTAATGCAAGCGTTGAATTTAGAAAATATATAAGTTTAGTGTAGTGCAAGTATTGGGTTTAATCTTAATTGGTACGTATATAATCCCTGGTTTGAAACACGTTGACGGGTTTACTTACGTTATAACATTGACGGAATAAATATATTTGAGTCAGCTAGAATAGCGGTCGCTTTGCCATTTCAGTTATTTAAATGTTTTCCGCTTTCACATGCTATTGTAGCCATCGGGTATATTATTATAACAAGCATAGCATCACAAATTAATTAATATGATCGTTTTTTTGTACAGTAGTTTAATACGGGTGGTTTTCGTTGAGGATCGAGTTCTCGAAGTCCTCGAGGACAATAAGGTTGCTTCAATCCCTACACTCGTAGCCGTTCTCTCTCCTCCCGAAATAAGTCTCCTGTTTTTCCTTTCCTTCTCTTGGCCTCCACTCCGGATCAATATGTTCGTTTTCATTTCTGCTCTCCATCGCAATGTTTTGCAATTTTTCTTCGATGTGAAAACGTGTTATTTAATGGAGGATTAGAACGCTTCTCCTGATTTATGACGAATAAATTCGTTCGTCCGGGTTCCATATCGCGGATTAAATTTTGAAAAGGGAAGATGAAGAGTGGGCGAGGATAAATAAAGATTCGTGACGTATTACTATTATTTATTTTTAGATCATTCAGCGTTGGAGTTAAGAGAGAAATTCAAGTGACAATTTTCCCCATTATCTTCAGTTAGCTGGCTTTTTAAAAACGAAAGTAACATTTGAATTCTAATGGCATCCATATTTGTGGCGAGTTTTTTACCAGAGCCTTCTTTGAGGTTCTCGACTCAGTATCCTGTGGCAAGACTAATCGCTTCGAGTTTTGTAATCTTTTCCGAATATTTAGATCATATTTTTGTTCTATATTAGGAATCATTTTCGTATAGATTGTCGTCAAAGCGTAAAAATGAATGATCATCAACTGCGTATTTTTTAATATAAAGTACTTATTTCCACGTTAGTTCTAATGAAAATGTCATCGGCGATGAAGTCATTCGCGTGCCGTTTTTCAATATTCACGCTGATTTTCAGAATGTTAGTTGGAGAACGTCGCCAAATCCTCAAATACTACTATTTTAGTATCAGTAAGTGTCGCCGGTGCACATACATGCACATACTACTCGTACTCGAGAGAATATTTCAATTAAAGAAATAATATTTTACGCTGATGACTTTCAACATGCATAAAAGTAATCGTATTCGTGGTGGAATATCAGTGCAACATATTTTAAATACATTCAAAGAACTGCGGGAACTCGGCGACAATTACTTAATTGAGGTCGTCCGCTGATGTGCACCGAAATGCACTATTTTCGCTGTGCCTAGGCACAGTGAAAATTTACTCTTTGAAATCCCTGCAGTACATTTATTCAGACTCATCCGAGATGTGAGCATATGCCATTAGATTAATAAATAATGTTGATTTTTAATCTAATAAGGCAATATTTTACGTTCTTAATTTGTTTGTGTTGTTTACAAATAAAATGTTTATTTGCGATATCGGTGCGATATTTTAAATTAATCAACTCAGAGCTGTGATTATAATAATTCTTAGGTCGTTAAGATTTCAATATACAACGAATTGGATGTATACTATAAGATTGTTGATGTTGCATAATGTAGTTGTTGCTGGCCGAATTATTTCCCTACTCCACTGCAAAGCAATCCTGTATTTGTCGTATTTGATATGAATGATGACTGAAAATTTAGGCGTTACTCAAGGCCACTAGATTCGTCTCTTGTTTATAACGAGGGTGTTCTCAGCTGCGACATGCTCAACCCTTGTCGTCACCTTCGATTAATTTCTATTCCCAATGCAGCCCTCGGCGGATTTTCCCGGTTCCGTCAAATTATATCCTCCCCACTCTACGATACTTGGTATTTTTGGACTTGGTCTCCAGACGCCCTTGCCCCCTCACCAAACGAGGCCGACTCGCGATCTTCCAATTTCGTTCCCATCCACCCCCGCGGGTGTCTCACGGGCACGCTCGTGCATTTATTATTTCATTTCCAACTGCTCCCCGCGCCAATATCCTCGGTGTGGTCTACTCATCGACCAGCTTCCTTCGAAAACACCTCTCGAATCCCATCCAGCCTCATGGATGATTTGAATCGATATATCGCAGTATTCCGCGCAACTTTTAACATGTCTGTACACCTAAACCGATATCTTTTAAGGAAAGTATGTCAATGTTTCATCAGTCGTTTTCTGGGATCTAAAAATCAATAGAAAATCCTAATACCTTAAAAGTAGGAATCTTCTGGCGTACCCGAAATATTTAAGTGCCGCGCTCACTGGGGCATCGATTACATAAGCATCTCTTGATAACCCATTGGGTTAGGATTCGTTCCCCCTGGAAAAACTACGTTTTAAAACGATGTAATTGAATTTTTCCTGATTCAGCAAGTAAATTAGAATTTATTGTTGTTTTAATTTGCATGTACCAATGGATATTTTTGCTATCAGTTGGTGTGGTCTATGTGTTAGTCCCATATTAGTCAAATATATTACTGCAAGTAATGTGAAAAAATACAATATTATTCTCAAAAGTGTCAAACTTTTATCAGAAATCATAGATCGCTGCTACGATGCAAACATCGAAAGATAAATGTGATTCAGCTGAATCTAATGCAGAAGCTTTTCTATATACCCAGTGTGAGTAGTTGTTGCGTAGATATCTGTTGGTCACTTGGCCCATTCCGTTATCCGCCCACTCCCCACTCCTTACCACCCTTGCTCCCATTTCCAATCCTCTTCTTCACCTTTTACCGCCGTAGCACCCCCTCACTCCAATATATTGCTACGGAATGCTTTCGATCCATCTCTCATATTCGAGCTCGCCGGCGTGTTTACGCGCTGGGGAGGAGTGCGCCTTCTCTGCGAAATAAGGTCAGGTTTGGGCAATAAATAAATATCAGGCACATCAGAGGCGAGGAATTGGAACCACCTCCTCCTCCCCCGCTCGTGCGTCCGCCTCCACTGATTCGGCCACGCGTTATTGGGAACGAGGAGGGAAAAAATTTGGGAGGACCGGGAAGAGAAATAAAATGGCAAACCACAAATTCCATGTATTAAATTAAAAATTGTCATTTGAGTCAGTTTTATTCCAGCCATTTCATCTTTTTTTTTTAAATATGCTCGGTAAATTGATTTTACATCCATTTCACTTTTATTGTCCATTTTGATGACCACAGGGTTTAAAACCTCATGGACTAATGTTGAAGAATTTCGCTAAATCGTGTTAAATTAAGTTGTTTTCCATTACCTTTCATTGTCCCATCCCTTCCAAAGGAACTATGTAGGGAGCACAGAGTTATTGCAGAGCCATGGCCTGCAAACCACGCTCTAATGCTTCAATCTATTAACCTTCGAAAAATTGTTGTATTAAGTAGGAATTTTGTATAGGTATGTGATAAGAGGTTGTTCAAAACTCCGCAGTTGTTGCTAAAAGATGTATTTAAAGCTCTGTGAAGGTGTTTTGTCAGCTTCAAACAGGGGAATCCTCAGCCGTTAAAATATGCAGAATTTTTCAATTTTTTATTGGAACATTAGGAATATAAAAATATCTAAAGAGAGAGCACAATACTTTGTAATTCTTAGGCTGTATCAATTTTAAGCCCTGAAATAATGGATGTATGTGGAAAAATGTAATTGATAACACATCATTGCTTAATAAAAATTGCCAATTTTTATTAATCATGATATTCCACCAAATCACGCCTGAAACGTCTCTTTTTATACAAATCATTGCATTTGTTCATATTTAATTTTTAATTTTTTCTGACGAATATTTTGTATTACTACGTTAAAGGTCGATAGTGTAGTACGCAAATTGAAGAGAAAAGACTTACTTCTCCAATACACAAAAGAACCATGGTAATATCCTTTTCTAGTTATAGAAATTTCTTAGTCTTATCTTGGATTCTCTCTCTTGTTAGCTCTGAGAAATTTCCCTTACTTAAGCGGAGCGCTTGTTTGGTGAGCAACTTTATGATCTCCCGGAAAAACTTTCACTAAATCATCTGTTCTCAAGTAATGCTGTAAATTCGCCATTCTGTCCTCGCGCTGCCGAGTCTTTGAACAATACACTCGCCTTAGCTTGAAAAGTCAACGAAGTTCGCAAAACTTGGTGTTTTAAACTTAAAGATATTTTCTGAAAATTGCTTTCGGAATTAGATGCAGAGATTGAGTCTAAAAATTGGTGATGTTTCTGGGCATCCTCGCCTACTCGCAAGCCGTGTGATTTCCTTAGTGGAGAATCGCAAGCGGGTCAGGGAAAGCTATGTGCCGACCGCAATGGTGTGAATTTCGCATACCGTAAGCGACTATGTGAACTCTACCTTCGCTTACCAAACTAACCTACGGGTTGAAATCGGTGGTCCACGTTTAATGAAGCGTTCTAAGCGGACTCTCTGGATCGAAGCTTAACGCTCAATAGTCAGTATTTCAGCAGAGACTCGTAGTGTGTATTCTCTTGGCGGAAAATTGTTTTATTCCCTGGAGATAGAGAGTTAAAATATCCAAGTAGTCCGCCTTATTTTATTGTTTATCAGTGGTTTACTCGGGAGTAAATTGCTTATTGCATCACCTCAATGACTTCCTTGTCTGTTCATGTATATTGGCGAAGATACACCAAACGATGTTTGATGTCTATACCACATATCTAAATGTTTTCTGGGATGGAGCGATAAGCAATCCCCTCCATTGTTCTAAATTTTATGATTGACTACGGCCCATAATAAAAAATGTATGTAACTCAGAAAGTTGATTGCAGCAGTCTCTGTTCCAGTTGTATTAAATGCACATCTACGGCTGTTGCAGCTTGTCAATTGTCATCATGGAAGTGAATTGAGCTGATCGTGTGCATGAGGGATCATGAGGAACGTTTTGTATAGGATTGCGTTTCCCTATTTCTGCGATAATTTGGGCGGGGCTGGAAACTTATTTTAATTAAGATTCACTCTTATATTTCACCGAATAATGCATTGTGCCATTTTCATGCGTATTCTTCTGTGTAAAGTTTAGGTATTTTTTACCCCTTTCAAAGCAGCGACGCCTATATCTCTGTAACAATAAATTCCTTTCACACACAGAACGTCGTGCGTACAATTAAATCATGTGATTGCAGATTAATTTACCAGAAATAAATACATTTTACAATTGCAGTAATTTAAATTACGGCAACAATAAAGTTGATCACGATTGGATGAATCTTGATTATTTGTGTGTTTCTTTCTTCATTACGTCTATGTACGTGTAGAAAGGGTTATTAACTGGCTTTATGTTGGATAAGAGTTTTAATGTTTTCCTATCTTGATTTGAAATTTTATAAATAAAAGAAATAAATCCCAGTTAAATTTTGATTTCTTCATAATTTACTCTCTATATGCGGAATTAAATGTATTTCAAAAAGCAGGAAAAAGGTTTTTAGGCTGGGTAGGGCACTTAAATTCTTAAATTAATCCGAACTCATTCAGACAATTCTGTTATTTACATTAATGTCATTTAGAGTGTACAATAATTGGCATATTGAATATGTCCGGAAACATACTTTTTTTAAATTGAAATATTTTCCGATTTCTTTTATGTCCTTAGTACATGTATAACAGGTATTATATTTAATATTGAGCCCATTGTCAATGTTTCGGCAGAATGATGACAAAATATGAGTGTAAATGATAGAGTATCTTACGATACTCTATCGAAACCTATCTTAGCATTGAGCCTAACGTGATGTAAGCATCATTTACAATACCTGTAAACTTACGCATATGAGCTATCAATAGACTCCCTCACTGCTCACAGTGTGGGGCACTGTATTAACGATTTGATATTCACGATTTGGTTTTAACCAAACACTTAATGACACTGACCTTTGCTGGTGGTAATCACCGTTCACTGTTCAGGAATGTTGATTTGAAATTAATTTCGACTTCCGTATAAAATTGGCTCGTCATATTTATTTCATCGGATTAGGGTAGATTTATGAAGGGATATTGTTCGTAAAAGGTTGAAGATTATGGAAAATTGAGCCCGCTATTTCCCCCGTCAAAGCCGCTGATCAATCATTCATTTAATCCCTCCTTCATTTTATTCTATCCTTCTCACCCTTAAGCCTCCTATTTTCTCTCCTTTCAACTTTTTCCCCAACTTATCTTCCTTTCCTGATATTCCTGTCGTCCCGCCTCCCTTTCACCGGCTAACTTCCCCATTCAGCGTTTTCCCTTATCCCAGTTGTAACTCCGACGAGACTTATGCCCTTCCCGGCGACCTTAACTATGATCGAGATTCCCAAACCCTTGTCATCATTGATCCCGAACGAATCCGGGCATTATTTTGTGTGAGGCAATTGCTTTCTTGTCGTTCACATCTAGCCTTCAGAGACGAGTTTCGGCGCCCCACCTTCTAAATGGTATGAATTCCTACCTATCACGCGGTCAGCGAATTGAGTAACCATTATATCCCGAGCGTGGGCGACTAGAGCACGACCTTGAACGCTAACCTTATACTGTTTTTTTATTAAGATATTATGACACACATTCGATGACGTACGAGTATTCCACGGTAGTGATAGAAATAACTATTCACTCTTGAGATAGGCCATTTAATTCAATTGAACCGGTCACTTCTGATCTGCAGGTTGCATATGCGTACGGATATATATCAGGATTCTAACAAATCGGTGAAAGGGTACTTTCGTGTGTATGCTTCCTGTTATTTATGTGTTTCCTGTTATGGAGCGAGTGGCTGCAGAAATCATGTCTTATTTGTTTGTAAATATTGTATACAGTCGTCCACATGTTAAGAAATTGTCAAAAATTGTAAAATATAATCCAGCATGTATCGAACTAGTAGAAATATCGGATTTATAATATTTATTATCACAATAATCAATAATAAAATGGAGTGTAATTGGAAAACATTTCTTCGGATCTATTTTCTTACAGTTGTCTATACATGATATTGGTATCATCAGTATCATGCCCCTTTCATGCATCACTCTTTTTAATGCAAAGAAAACAAATTTCTACTTTAACTAAGAGCAGAAAAGCTGTTCAATTGATGCCTTGAACTATCATTTTAATTGTCGTCTCGAACTTCTGGCTAGAGCCTCTTCTATTTCTTTTCGCTCAACCCTTCCTGTCGTGTGACTGGCGTTTTAATTCCAACGCAGCTGGTCCGTCTCTGTAAGCTCAGTCGTGTCGCCTCAAACCATTGGCCTTGATTATTTTTTCAAACAAATTATCCACCTTCCTTAAGCACACTCCTATCCTCCCTGTCTTTCACCATAAATGTATGGCTATTGCCTCACTTATCGATATACACTTCGGCGTTTGTCAATGTTGTGTGGGTGAATTCGCACAATCGATACATTTGTATTAGGTTTAATCTGGTTTGAACATTCTCTTGTCCGGCGGCTCTCGTCGTAAAATTTTAAAGCCATTGCGTGACTACGTGCGCTCTTTCATCATACATACCCTTGAACCTGACGCCTTTTTCTATATATTGTTCAGTTTTTAAATGTTTCCGCTGAGATGGTTCCCAAGCGCCCGTAGCATGGTGTGAAGACTAACGGTTGATAGCATGTCTCCTTCATTTTTTTCCTACTACGTTTTTTACGATTGATAGATTATTCAAGGTGACCCCACGTATACTACGTGTCTTCCCCTTATTCCTTTCCATTTTGATGGTGTGATCTAATTATTCACATATTGCCTGTATTCGTACAAATACAAACGTTTGTTTGAATCTGATAAATTTTCAAATGAAAGGCCGTAACTTTTTAAACTTATTTTATAGGTTCATATCTGATCCCAACAGATTCACATGATCTTTTTTCATACTCCCATGCTGTTTCCTAGACATAGAGTTGTGATTGTTGATAAATGTCATAACTTTAAATATAATATTATGTTGTGGAATTTACAGGTCAGGTTATTAGGATTAGTCTATGAATAAATGACACTTATTTACATCTACCCATATGGATAAAGTTGACTACAGATAGCTTCCATTCCTGTGAAACTTCAATCTTCTTAAGGGATTCTCTGTTCAGTGCCATTTTTTCACATTTGCGTAGGTAGTCATTGCCCCTGGGAAACTATACTTTAGTAAATGGATTTTCTGAGTGAAGAGGAGGATTCGAGGAGAAGTGCGACATAGGTCGAGTGCTGTCGCCATTAGCTTCTGCGGTCCGAATGATTGGTTTGTTATTTGCCGAGTTGAAGATGTGTACATGAGGAATCTCTTTCTTTTGTATGCTAGTCATGAGAGGCTATTTCTATACTCAGGTCATCGGCGGAGACTCTTTGGAAGGTATTGTTTCAAACATTCTTTTTTTTATGTGCTTTGACTGCATCACTCGTTTGGTCCTTGAGTTTTCCCTTTGAAATTGCCTAGAGAGTTTGAGTGATTTTCCTTTTCACTTTCAATGTATCTGGTTCCTTTTTTCAGCCTCCTATTGATGACTATACCTTCTCCAGCCTTCACTATGTTGTTTGTATTATGAAGGCATTTTTATCCGTTACCCAAGTTTATGTCTATGAACATTAAAATCAGTAGGTGTTTTTGTATGCTAGGAATGTACTTGTCTTTTTTCTGTGTTATTGTTTCTAAAAATGGCTTCTTCGTATTGTCTGTCTTTCGTGCTTCTTGCATGAATACTTGCAGGACACGCCTTAAGCATTAATTTATCATAGTAAACGTTTCTTTGTGCAACTAACAGATATATCTTTCGTTTGATTTAGCAAGTGTGTGCATTGATATGCGTAGATAACCGGAAATGTTTGAATAGTCTGTAATTCATTCAATTGTTATATTTTGAAAAATATGTGATAATTTAGATGTGACATATTCTAGAAGATGTATTAATCTGTCTATGCCATTTTATGCTTTCAGTAATGGGTATGGGAGGCTAGTGAGCTCGCTTTGTATTTTTACGTAGGGTTTCAGATTAATGACTGTGATATTTACATCATTTCATTTAATTAAATAGTTCCATTTTGTTAGCAGAGTCAATAAATAGTTCATTTCGAGCTGCTCATTCACTGACGCTTGGATCCTTCATTCTTTGCAAGTTTGTATACTGTCGGGTGATGCGATAGTAGTAATAAAACTTCCGAAAGGAGCTCTTCTTTTTTGTGGGTGGTTCATGGCTCGACGGAATTGGCTACGTTAGGTTTTCGAGTCATAAAAACACTTCAAATGAAAAGTTTGAGTGCTTTATGTCCCATTCGTGAGGTAGGCTTATCTTCAGGGAGGAGGTAATACTCTTTCCTTATCGATTCGGCCGGATTGGTGTTTCCTACATCACCGTGTACAATTTGGCGTAATTTCGTCGAGCGGCCGCGATCGTTGTGGTGCCCTTATTTTACTTTGATTGTTGATGTAAACTGAAATATTTTGAAGCATCAAAAAAAAAGTCAAAAATAATTTGAGGGTGTGGTCAACTACCAGACTCGTACGGGAATAGGACGCAGGATATCGATCTCTCACCCACTACCTTGTTACCTCTTCAACGTGGCCCACTTTATCTCTTGTAATCACACGGTGTATCATAGGTATTATTTCAATTGGATGCGAGGAATTGAGTCCGAAGGTCTTATACCAGACACCACTTTTGATTAGGAGTTTGTGACAAATGAAAAGGGTGTAAATGCATTACACTTATGGGGCGTCGACGGATGAAATCGACCTTGAGGAAACTCATTACATCTCCGCATTATCCTCCACTTTCATCCACAGTGCTCGAAATCTCTTCTCTCTTCTTTCGGCAGCCATTTAAAAAAAAATTCCTTAAAAATTCCTAAAATTTTCCCACGGGATCCTCACCTCAGCCCACTGATTCCCTACGTTGTTCCCCATTCATCACCTCTTTCTCCTTCTATCCCCGCCGTGGTTATCTCCCTCTCCCATCCGCTTTATCTCTAATTCGGATTTAAATTAGCCCGGTAGATGTGATGCCTTTAAATAAAACTGCCGGGACTTCATCTAGATTACAATCGCGCACCATCACATCAATGCCAAGTCTTATCTGGACGGAGTCGATAATTTTTTGAGGTAGCAGAAAATGATATGAGTAAGAATATTGAGGAAATAGAATCTCCGGAAAATCTCAGATACGCAGTGATTGGCGCCAGAATGAACTTCTCTGAAAATATCCGCTATCTTGAGATTCTAAATGGTAATATCTTAGTTAGTAGAAAGATATTTTTTTAGTCTATGAAATACGATCACTACGGTAGAAGAAGAAAGAAAGGTATACCATGGATGAGTATAATGTTACTGGCATTGAAGGCCGCTACAATAAGAAAATTATCCAAAAGTTCGTAAAATTAAGTCGACTTTGAGAAAAATCTTCATTAAAACCTGTCTTTACTTATCGATTATGTTATTGTATTTCCGTAAAGCATAGAAAATAATTGCTGAAAGGGTTGATTTTATGTGGAATAAAACGGGGAGGCTCTCTGCATAGAAAGACACCAAGAGACATGCTACAAAATAATCTTCAGATTGCTCGTTGCTTATTCGGGTGAAGTTGGTTCTAATTAATTCAAGTTCACATTGCTAGTTTTAGTCGCTTTTCGGAAAGTTTAAAATTATTTTTTATTATTTACCGTTACCACGGTAGCAGTCATTAAGAGATAACGAAGTATTTTCAAGCAGTACCTACAAATTTATTGTGTCATATGAAGATACTTCGAAGTTTTAACCTTCGCCATTTTAAAGTATGTCGTTCCAAGTTTAGTTTTCAAGCTTTTTTTAGGATGGTCTGCTAATAGTTTAAGGGAGGTGTTACTAATGTGCTTTCTTTCGAATGGCACTGTATTTTGTAGAATTATTTTGAACTAGAAATGGCATATCGATATCAAAATAGAAATGTAATGTATTAAGTGTCCTTGCCTTAGATGAATATTTCAGTGAAAATTATTCGAATGGTAATAGAATATAATGCGCTCTGATAAATTTGAAGGAAATGAATTTCCGTACCCGTTGCACAAGAAGCTTACGTCAATTAGGTATTGACGTGGGCAAGTGAGAGTCATTGAAATGCAGTTCGTAGCCCTATTGGGGAAGAAGTTGGTAGATTAAATAAATAAAATTAGGTAGGTTTAGAGCAAATTTAAATTCTGAAAGTAATAGTGAGGATCATCCAAGTGGAATTCTCAATTGTAATAAAGAGTAGCATTTTCATATTTTCTCACTGGAGCTGGAAAAAAATCTACTCAAGTCACAAAAAGTCACCCCGCAAATATTCACGACCTTAAATAAAAATGATGATTGCATTACAGCCCCGCTATTATCATGGATCACACATATTCGTGATAAATTGAAGTGGAAGGAAATGGATCTCCCTTTTATCCTCTCGGCAGTTAGAATCGAAGTCTATCTATCGGGCAAGCGGTGTCCTGGAAATGGTCCGAAGAAATCTCATTCCATGCCCGATGCGTTCCTTCGAACTTCGGAGCGATGAGATCGATTTGACTCGAGCTCAGCATCATCGTTCTCCATGTCCTAAGACCACCCCCCCCCATCCTTCCTTTGCGCACGCCTCCTCACCCGTGTCACTCCCGTTTCAGTCCTCTTCCTCCTTCCCCGGAGGCTAAGCAGAGGCTCAATAGCGACAATCTCGTTCCACATTAGCGATGGAGGTAATCAATCTTCAGTCTCAGCCTCCTTCGATCTCATCCCCATCCGTCCCGTCTTGTTGCGCTTGTCGCTTGAGCAACTTCTCTTGAAGGTCGCACGATCGAATCCCTCTCTTGCTCCATTTCACTCGTCGACACCTCTTGTAGTGTCATAGGTAATCGTTGATTACATAATTCTGTGATGAGGATTCATACAGTGAACTATGTCAAAGATTGCTGATTAGGGGCGGGTCAGTTAGGTTTCGCAGAGGTTGATAATGTAATACGAGGGTTGCTATTTATATCTTGAGCCTTGACAACACTAAGTGTTTTAGGCGCCATCTGACGTTTCCATCTGAAAGTTTGACCCTTTTAACTCTAACTTTTCTCAGAACATTTTGTCGTTGGATCTACGAACTCGTAACTTGTGTTGTTTGTTGTGACTCGAACATTTTGTCTCAGGGAAAAAATGGAGTTAATTCGTGAACACTTTCGTGCGAAGTCGTGAAGGTCGTCCAAAATCAGTTGTGCCCGAAAACATTGATGCTGTGCTAGAACTAGGAAAGGGAGATCGTCATGTGACTTATCGTGAGATTGAGACATCTTTGGGAATTAGTATGACGAGAATCAATAAGGTGTCGCATGAGCATTTAACTGTGAAAAAAATTGTTTCGCGTTGGATCCCGCATAATTTGACAAAAGCTCAAAAAGATGCTCGTGTCAATTGGTGCAAAGAAATGCTCAACAAATACAATCGCGGTGCATCAAAAGATGTGTATAACATCTACACAGGTGACTAATCTTGGACCGATGCGTTGAGCCCGAAACAAAACAGCAATCCACTGTATGGGTCTTCCACGACAAGCCAAATCAGATAAAGTGGTTCGTGCACGAAGCACATCGAAGCAAATGATCAATCGCCTGTTTCTTCGGAATAACTGGACAGGTGGCAACCGTGCCGTTAGGAAAACGTAGAACCGTGAATTCTGAATGGTACATGAGCATTTGTTTGCCAGAAGTGCTTGGTGAAATTCGGAAAAAGAAGCGGTAACGAAGGATCATTCTTCATCATGACAAGCAGGCTCTCACAGATCGGTTGAAACAACTACCTATTTGACTGGGCAAAACGACGAATTAATGGGTCATCCTCCGTACAGCCCTGATTTAGCACCAAATGACTTTTTTAATTCTCGTTTATCAAGAAAAAAATTGCGTGGTCAACGTTTTTCGGCGCCTGAAGAAGCTGTTGATGCATTCAAAAAACATGTTTTGTTGTACCTCAACCGATGTAGAAAAAGTGTTACGAAAATTGGTTGGAGCGCTTGTAAAATTGTAATTATCACGGAGAATACTTCGAAAAACAAAAAAGCCATTTTCAACAATAAATTACTGTATTTTAATTGTTAGGTTGAAAATATAAAAAGCAATCCTCGTACTAGGAAAATAACCGTTTACCAAATACGCACACAGCACATCGATTCAATGGAATGGAATGAATTGGTGCTGCTGCTAGGTAAGCAAACGGGCAGGTTGCTCAGGGATTTAACGGAAGATGCACGGTAGTGTCCGGAATAATTATTTCAACCATTTGTGTGTTCTGGCAGATCATTATTTCGTCCTTTTTACTTCCAACAAATTTTAAACCTTAGTTTTTCTTATTTATAATACTGGAGTTAGTGAAAGGCAAGATTCGGGCGTCTGAGATATGGTATCGAACGCCATGGAACCCATTTTATTTTTAACTCCTTTGGAGAACACATAAGTGTATTTTTAGCTATTCTGAACGTTTGAGCTTGCTTTTTTGTATGGCGTCCCTTTGTGATTCACGGCGGACCTTTTTAAGGCAACAAAATGGATTTCTGCGCCATGAAGAGGAAAGTGAAAGGCACTAACAAGCATGGGGAAATATTTTTTAAAAATTCAAACGCCGAATTTCTAAGGTTCTGTTTTCTTTGAACAAAGTGCGTAGGTTTAAGTGTCAAAAGTTTTGCTTCTTAAGTCCCCTTTAGTGCATTTGACCTCAGGAGTAATGGTATCCCTTCGCTTGTATTTTTTCTAGTTTACTTTTCAAGCAGTACATAGAAAACTACTACAAATTTCGAAAACTGAAAATTTTAGGTTAGGATTCAGCACATATGCAAAATAAAATTTTATTTCAAGTGGCAAAGCAAATGACAACGTTCACCCATTTTATGTATATAAATAAATAGTCCAGAGGGTAGAGCGTTGGACTACTGACCGGAGGGCCCGGGTTCGAATCCCGGGCAAGCCATATGGTTTATATGTATATAAAAACACAGTAATCAACCCGAAGGTCGGTTTAGTAGGTGATGGTAGAGCTCACCCATGTACCAAGCCCGACGGCGTGTGAATATTCACACATCAGGGTAGGGGGGCCAGTTCCTTTCCCTGTGCCGGTTATGGTTTCCCAGGAAGATCTGGTGCCCGAAAAATCAACTAGTTCGGGTGGAGCTGCAGGTGCCCAGAGTGCCTCCCCCGGGAATCGGACCCGGGACCCTCCGGTCAGTAGTCCAACGCTCTACCCACTGGACCACCGCGACCCACACACACACATTTCTATATTTTGAGAGAGAGAGAGTCTGACCTGAAGAAGGCCGAAAGCTCAAATAATCTACAATATATATGTACGGGTGTTTCGGTTGATTTCTCAGACATGTATTAGTGTATGTTTCAGCATGACATTGCTTACGTTCTCTCACATTTCATCCTACTCTGAATACAATGAGGCACTATAACTCTCCCCATTCATTCGCGGATTGTCGCGCCCACGGCAAAAGCCTGGCTTCGACGCTATGACGCTATGGACCCGATGGCGAAAGGGTGGTTTCAGGGGGTACGCAGTCTCGGTGTAATCCGGTAGCAGGAGTCGATGACGGATAGAGCCTTAAATATCTGACCCTCTCCTTCCCGCGACCTGAGTCCCTAAAACTCAATTCTACCCACCCTCACAATTCCAATTTACCAGGTTCTTTTGTATCTTTCGTTTCCAATATTTTCCATAATGTATTTCATTGATTACCAAATAAAATCCTGTGAGCATCAGTAAAATTTTCCCCACATTCATGAGTGTTAAAATAATTTATTAGTAATCAACACTTAATGCTGCTAGCATGTCCACTGCTGACATTAATTTGCACAGTTCTCTCGTCTTCGTTGTGAGAAATTTGAAATTTATTCACATATCTGTCTTCTGTATATTTCCATCATGGTCACTTGCAAAATGTTGATCCTGTGGCACCACTATGGTTCTTCTTTGCGCGCCCTTGATTTTGCTACCGAAAGTGAGTTTTTCCTCTGTGCCAAAGTTAGTGAACAGAAATGTTTCGACAGCACAGATACTTCGACCCAGCTTCAATGATTCGTATTAGCTACTCAGAAATCAACTTATGTTGATTTACTTCGCTCTAAATCTGAAGAACGGCTTACGGAAAGAAAGAATTTTGTTTTCCATTGTTATCTTAACAATACCCGCGATTTGAGTGTATTTGTGTGTGCACCTTAGTCCGATGCATCAATTTTCGTGTATGTAAACTTGAAATTGCGAATTTTCCTTCTTCTGATTAAAAAAAATGTTTTACCTGTATTCTGGTAAAGATAGCATTTAAAGGGAAGATTTCTTTGCTCCCTTTCAAACCCCTGCTTCCTAAATTTTGATTGTAGAAATTTTTCTGCACCGTAACAGTGAAACGATTTCATAGTGTGCCGTATAGAAAATTCCATGAGGACCCAACATCCTTTCTAGAGTCGGGGTTCAAACCCCTGCCACCTTGACTTCCGAATTAACTGAATATTTCATATCTTCCACGCGTAATTAATTTTTGCGCTTTAGTTGAGGCCTTGTTGTTTTATGAAGCTCCACCATCATGCACATCCCCTTCGCCGTAACCTTTTCCTGTTGCGCGGGTATAAAAATGTAAAGCGTCCGAAGGGTTTTTAATTTTGCCGGAATAAAACCGACCTTTCGTCGGCTCCTTCTCATGTTATTATCGCACCTCAATACACGCCTCCCGTTTCACATTTCTCCCTCCCTCCTTCTGTACCCACCCAGGCTACTTTCCCCACCTCCCCCGCGCCGTCATCCGAGCCACCCATCCACCCACGTGCTCCACCACTCCTTCCGTCTCCTCCTCTTCCCCTTCAACGTTAACCCTTCCAATCCTCTCCCTCTTGCATTCGCCGCCTCATTTTCGTCCCTATCCTCCGTCGCCCCCCCCACCCGCAGTTCAGTCCTCACTCCCTTCATCCCCCCGCGCCTCTTCCCCTTCCACTCGCCTCCTCCCTCCCCATTCCCGCCGCCGCTCCTTCCCCGAGTCGTGACCTAGCTCGCGATCGATAGTCCACGACCTCGCCCATTTCACTCTCGTGGGGAGAATAAGAGACGGATATTCTCCATTCTCTCCCCATCTCGCTGCTTCTCTCTCTCCCTCTCCGCATCTCTCTCCCTATGTATGTATATGAAGTCTCCCTCCCCCCATTTTCTCCCAGTTCCCCCAATACATCTCTCCCCCTTTCCTATCCGGGTCACATGAAACTCGAGGCGGAGTGCTTTTTAGAGGGTGCAGCAAAGGTTTAAGGACGATGTAGAAGTTGGGGGAGTGATTTTTAGCCATGCGAAACTTACCAGGTCGTACTCCCGGTCTCTTCATGTTCCGTCGGGTTGCACTCGCATCCATTTCACCACTCAAGACGCGTCGATTTCCCTCAAAGATTCGAATTTGGTTTGGGAAATCATTCGTTGAATTTGCGGAAAAAAATCGCCATCTTTGCTGGCTCGATATAATTGAGATGGTTGCGAAAGGAAGTTCGAATATTTGTAGGTTTACTATTACAACCCGTGGCTGTATGGTGTTTTGTTCGATATTCTACTGGTTTTTTCCTCTTTAGCTTTCCCTCGGTGCTTTGTCGAACGACTTTAGCCTTCGGCTGTATTTACAAGTATCTGCTGTACATCATGCTCTCTGAGCCGCCACGTGGTCGTGGGTCATAGGTTGTTAGTACACCAGCCGTTAATTGCATAACGGTTGGAAACCGCGAATTTTTCATCGAGTGTTCAAACATGTGATGGTTCGTGGAAGGCCTTTCTGTGATGGTGTATGTGCGATTATAATAATGTTGATTTCGGATTCTTTAATAGTATTAGATGAACTGGCCGATAGGATCATACTCCATGTCTTTCCTCGGAAAACGAAAGTTAAGCTGATGAGGTTTTTTTTATAAATAAATGGCAAATTCCGTACTCCACTGAATAATCCTCTTTTGGGAAGGATTTTTGCTTGAATCCATTAATAGCTATGGTAATAAAATTCGGCGAACACATCTGTCACCACACGGGCTCAGGAGCAATCGATAACGAACTGCCGTGTCCCTTCGGCAGTCTCCACTCCACTGCTGAAGGACACTTTCATTTGGATACGATTCAGTGCCCTTGTTGATTTTTTTTAACTTCGTCCGACCGAAATTTAACGTGGTGAAGTTTTCATTCGGAAATTAAATTTTTCGTTCTCAAATTAATGTAATTTTCCGGATTTTATGGTTTCCTTTCCTTCATTTACTCAAATCTCTCACCTTTTTCTAATAGGAATTTGAAAGTAAAAAATTCCTCAGCCGGAAAAATACTTAGTTCACTACTGGAGAGCGCAACAATTTTCCTCTCATTCACGAAGCATCAATCGCAATCCAGGGTTATTCATCAAACTTTCAACTCCACGAGGCTCTTGACCTTAATTTATAATTACTCTCAGTTTTCCATATTATTGTTATTTTGTTGATTTGTTTCGCCGTCCTTTTTATTTTGTTAAAATCTCGCATCCATTAGAAAGAGACGTGTGTTCCGTCAGAATAATATAGTTGGCTCCGCCACAACTTTCCTTGTTATTTTAGGAGTTATTCGTAGTTCTTCATTTCTTCCATTGTCAATCCCATTTGAATTCCAATTGCAACTTCAATGTGAAAGGTACATTTGAAAGGTAAGCGTTTTGCGATGGAGCGTGGCTTTTTACAATTGATGCTCAGTAAATTCTTAGTTGGCAAAGGACCGTGTACAAATGTGAAGAAATATATGTATGATAGAAAATTATGGATGACGGTAAAGAACTGAGTACTATCGAAGAAAATGGGAATGTATCAAGCAAGGGATATCGGAAGCCGCAAAAGACACTATAGGAACCGTTAACTGGAAAAGGATAAGGAAACCATGGGTCACGGATGAGATGATTGCAAAGATGGATGAGAGAAGAAGATGGAAAAATGTAAACACAGAGTTAGGCAAAATGAAGTACAAAGAGTTAAACAATAAATTGAGAAGGGCCACAAATAAAGCAAAGGAAGAATGGTGGAAAACGCAATGCGAGGATATAGAAAGTTTACAGAAGAAGGGTGAAATTGGTGCTCTATACAGCAAGGTTAAGTTATTATCGGGAAGTAAGAAGGCAAGATCTGTGCTAACAGTTAAAGATAAGTGGGGTAAGATAGTAGTTGAACCAGGAAAAATCCAAGAGAGATGGAAGGAATATATAGAAACACTGTATGGCAAAGAACATAGGCCGACAAGGTTAGACGTGGAAAAGGAACATGACGTAGAAGAAGATAGCTTAGGTCCAGGCATACTTGACGATGAAATAGAAAGGGCATTAAAGGAGATGAAAGCAAGTAAGGCCGTGGGGGTGGACAACATCCCTGTAGAACTGTTGAAATGTTTAGGAAAATGCGGGAAGAAGACTCTATATGGACTGATTCGTAGTATCTATGAAGAAGGAATCTGGCCGGAAGATTTTGTGAGATCGGTGTTAGTTCCTATTCCAAAAAAGGCAAAGGCTACATCATGTGAGGATTACAGAACAATAAGTTTGATATCCCACGCAGCTAAAGTTATTCTCAGGATCATCAACAAAAGGATAGAGAGTAAGGCAAATGATTACTTAGGGGATGATCAGTTTGGATTTAGGTCAAAGTAGTACGGACGTAAGGAGAAGAATTGCGCTTGGCAAAGAGGCTTTCTCAAGGAGGAGGGAGTTGATGACGGGGACGTTGAGTAGGGATGCTAAGACAAGACTCGTAAAAACTCTGATATGGAGCGTAGCTATGTACGGCGCGAAAACGTGGTCACTGAAGCAGGAGGATAGACGTAGATTGAAGGCTTTTGAAATGTGGGTGTGGAGAAGAATGGAGAAGGTGAAATGGACCGAAAGGAAAACAAATGGGGAAGTGCTGGAGATGGTGGGTGAGAGGAGGGGCTTATTGAGAGAAATCCTATGGACTCAGGAAAAATGGATGAAGGGCGTATTGAGCGGTAGTGGAATGTTGATGAAGGAAATAGAGGGGAGAATGTTGGGCAAGTGAGGAGATGGCAGGAACAGGATAGGGATGCTGGACGGGATGAAGGGAGGAAAGAAGTACACAGAGATGAAGAGGGACCTGATGTAGATTAGGTTGCTGGATTGGGTTTTGTTGGAGTTACAAAATGTTTATTTTATAGTTTTGTCCATCCAAAAACCTACATTAACCGGTAGATTACCTAATAATAAAAAAAATAATGTATGATAGAGGGTAGACACCTCAAAAGCGTTCCGAAATGGTGACCCTGTGTAGGAACTCTTAAGCTTCCTGTTTACTTTAACGGTAATGTTGCGCCATCAAAAAAAATGGGAAGGATTGACGCCTGAAAGTGAGTACCGAAGGTCTGATGAGGTAGTGGTGGAGCGCACGGCAGAGGTTGGACGTAGAGAAAATCAGGGATCAGCGGGTGTTGTCGCGAGGGAAGGAATCGGAGGGGGTCCTTTTGAGGCATTGAGATATTCCCGAGGCACAGATGAGTACGAGTACCCCGCTGCTTGCGACAGCTCATAAAACGAGCTAAATAGTCAGCTTCCCGGAAGGAGCGGAATATTTAATGCCCGCGAATATGCTAATGCTGTAGAAGATGCTGAAATATATATTTTTTGCGCCCAAGAAAATGCAAAATATTTAACCCTCGAGGGGAACGGGAATTTAGCGCTCATTAAAATTCGAAATGTTTAATACCCCGGCGGAAGTACGGGGATATTTATTTTTCGAAGGAGCTCGCGGCGCGTTCAACGTCCCCTCGGAGCATACAGAGCGTTTTTGTTTTGGCTTCGGAGGCGGTTGGCACGAAAAAAATACAGTCGTTAATAATTCCAGGTGTGCGTGACTTACTAAATTTTTGAGAATAATTTCCTGTAAGGAAGAGGAATGAGGGGGTGCGGTGGAAGGGAGTTAAGGGAAAAAATACGGCTCGCCGGGTGCACCTTCGCGGGCAGTGCAACTTGGGGATGCGAGAGATTCCGTGGCGAGAGGGTCGTGGGGTCTTCCGAGAGAAAGATAGGGTGAGAGGGCGTTCGAAGCACGGAAGTCTGTATAAATGTTCCCGATTGCAGTAAGTGCTGCGAGCCGGCAGTGCAGGTCGCATGCGTCTGGCGGTGAGGAATTGAAGCTGACCACGAAGTTTCGTCCTTCCGCTTAAATCACAGTGGGTGGGGGAGTTTGGGGGAGAGGGATTTAGGGGCCGAGGGGAAAGTGGAAGAAAAGGGGTGAAGGGTGAGAGAGATTCCGGGGTGAAAGGGTGCGTGAGAAAGGGGCGGAGGAAGAGTTTTCGAGAGGACAAGAGAGAGAGAGTGAGAGGAGGGAGATTGTGTGTGGGTGATATGGAGAGAGAACTGCGTTGGAACGAACAGCGGGAGGAAGAGGGTCGTGGGTTGGGGGTGTCGAGAGGGGGGACTTCTGATTTATGCCGGCACGTAATGCTTACAAATATGCACACTATAAGCGGCGCGGCACCCAAGAGGGGTCTCCCCGGGGCCTGGAGGATTTGGGGAAGAAGGAAGAAAATTTAATCTTTATTTATTCACGCGTAAAGTTTGATTTAGGGATCTCGGCCCTTTTGTGGTCTTATACATATATATATATTTTTTCTCCTTCCCTTTTCTTTTATCCTACTACCGCTTATTCACTGGTATCGTGAAGTGCAGCTGTTCCACTTAGGCTCGTTTCCGTGGGGAGGGTGTGCGGTGGTTAAGTTTTTTTCTTCACTCCGGCGTCCCGCGCGCCGCTTAAATTTGAGAAAAACTCTTTTATTATTTTTTTCTTCGATTTTTTCAAACCTTATCTGGCCCTTTTTGAATTCATTTTTTTTCTATTTATATATGTATATCTCTCCAGAGTCGCATCATTTTTTTGTCATTGAAACTTTCATTTCCTTTTCGGCGGCTTCTTTCGGCTTGATGGTTTAATTTTTTTAACGCGCCGCTGTGCCGCTATTAGGCACGGTAGATTGAGGAATGAGAAATGCGTTCTGAGTTGACTGTGGAATTCGTGCTCCCTGTCTTTGAACTGGAACAGGCATTTCCTGTTCAATTAGTCAGATTCCGCTCTCGGCCATTTTCTTCGCGAGTGTACGTTTCATGTAAACATCCATATCAACCGACGGTGGTAGTAAGATATTGCCTAATTTTGCTTAAATAAATATGTAGGTGGGCATCTCTATGGGCAACGCTCTTGTACCTACTTGTTTTCTGGTTAGATATTCAATGAGTTTGCATGTGTGCTGAGGAACCAACCATACATTGTTTCAAGACTGATCATAATGTCACAATCATAGAAATACTACTATTTTATTTAAATACGTGCCATGGTATTCAACTTATTACTTTATATTTAGGTGAGGATATAATATCCAGGGTGGACGTTTATTTTTAGGGATGTATGACAGCCTACTCGTACGTGCTTGTTTCCTTCCGGTCGGAGGCCCCTTGACCAGTCGTTGTCACTTGGCGTCCGGTGGTTTTTTACGTTTTCCACAGGGCTTCCCTGTCCAATGGGCACCCTTCAACGTTTTGCTCTTGGAGATTTTCGCTCAAATGCCCTCTGGAGAGGGGGAGGGGAATAGGACTCCGTACCGTGGCCTCTATTTGGTACATCGCCTTTAAATTGGGGCTTTAACACACAATCTAACGCAATGAACGGTTGTTAAGCTCCTCCCCCTCTCCCAGCCGTCACATGCTGTTTCATGAGCCATTAAGAGAGCAATCTCATTACGATTTCCATCACATGAGCTTGTTTGTCGAGCCTCACGTTCAACTTGCTCAAAGATTGTGCCAAGAACTAAACAAATCCGTCTGCTCCCCGTTCCTTCCTCCCCGGCATAAATGGCGCGTGACACGGTGCGCTCGCGTGTTAAATGACGTTGCATGCTCCGCTGCGAATCCGGGAGATGACCTCTTGACATGGCCCCCTCCGACACACGTCCCCCCGCGCGCCGGTGGGGAGGGGGTCGGTTTGGGGTGGTGTGGATATGGGTTTTTTCAAGGTGTCCCACCGTTCGACTGGGCGGGGAGGGCTGCTAGTGGGTAATGAAAGAACATCAAAGTACGTCGGTGGTGAAAGGTTGAAAAAAGCAAACACGACGAAAAAAGTATTCGAATGCAAACGTGAAGAGAGATTTTTTCGCGCCAAATTTGAATCAGTCTAGCAGTAACATGAGCTTGCGTTGTTTAAGAAAGGGTATTGTGTTAGCTCCCTATTTCCATGATTCATTAAAATTAGTAGCAAAAAGTACTGGATTTTTTAGGTATTCTGAACAGATATGACAAATTTTTCGTTGTTGATGCTAGTTGCTTTCCAGTTGCTGATTCCGAGGTCTTAGAAAAGTCTCCAGCCCCAAGCTAACTTGACTAAGCTACGTTTCGGAGAAATCCATTCTCAAATTAGAATGCCTGAATGAAGGAGGAAATTGAATCAAGTTGTTTTATAATTAATGTTTTCTGCACTTAAGCTAGGAATGATTTGACATCAGATTGGAATTCACTGGAATGTAGAACGTATCTAAATCGGCGAGTTAACTCAGCTGTCACTTTGGTGCGAATCAGGTCCAAGCCGATGTTCCTTACGATTGCCATTTTGTGGTCAAGATTGCTGTTATGGTAGGAAACCAATGCGTTTTCGGGAATTTATCGACAATAATCTCTGCTTTTGATATGAGTACGCTGCAAAAATCGGTGGTTCAATATTTAGTGTCTTAATTATATCTTCCATGTTATTGCTTAAGGACATGTCAAATATCTCTCATTATGGATAAACTAATATCGCTTATTGACATTAATAGGAGATCAGTCATGTGTGCTCACGTGCTCCCTCATTAGCATGGAGAGAAATAGACAGCCCGAAGAGGGCCACGTACCCTGATCTGCAGCATTCCCCGTTCGCACGGCTCGCTGGTTCATCCGTCTACCCGCGCGCAGAAAACTTAATTTCTGGAAGCTAGGGCTAATTGCATTACAAATGGGAGGACTGAAACATCACGGTCGTCGAGTGGTGCATTACAGTAACCAGGAGGGTTCCTACACATCGCATGCTGGTTGAACCCCTCCAGCTCAGCGAAATGAAAACGTTTCTATCCCCCATGGGTCCCATATCTCACCGAGGCGAGTTCATTTATCTTGTGGTGTGTCTATTTCTCCCAACTAGGAAAAACCGTTACAGTACAAATTAGAAACATAAATAGCCTGGCATCTTTTTAGGATTTGTATGCTTTGAACATTGGTTGTCGTATTTGATGTAATGCACATTTCAAATAAGGTAAGTTTATTTCTATTGAGAATTTAAAAATGTTATTCGCAAATCAGCATCTCGAATTAACTTCTTGGGGATTTTATCGTCACACGATTGAATTTTCCATTAGGCAATATGACCTGAATCGGAACACTATGAAGCAGCCGGGTTGCTGGTACCAAATAGTAATTTTTTGTGTAAAGATAGGTTTTACTTAGCGGAAACTATGCACAGCACATCCAAAATGCACCAAGTTAGAAATATCCCACCCTGTCCTTTGTAGAATATCGACCATGATTTCAATAGAAAATAATTTTTTAATGATCTTGCTAATAATATCTGTCTAAATTATGTTTGGTAACTAATAAATCGTAAAACTGTGCAAAACTAGTTTTCATTTTTCCTTCAAATAGTAAGTCAGTAAGATTGGGTCAAGGTCGCAGGTGTTTCTCCTCCCCAGAGTGTGAGAATCATTCCGTCGAGTGCTTTTTTTTGTCTTAAAATTTTATTTGTTAGGAAATGGTCCCGGCCGTCGGAGCGACGTTTTCCCAAAGGATTCTGCAATCCTGCAATCAATCCAAGTTCTCCCTTATTGTTCTTCTCCCGAGTAGGTAGAAAAAGTGTTAAGCGGAACCTGTACCGCACGTTTTTATAATAATAATTCTCCTTACTGTCCCCTTAAGCATGTGGCCTTTCTCTTCCGAAAGCACGCACGAATCGCCTTCGATTCGAACTTCGACTTCGTGACGAACATTCTAGTTGGTCAGATTATCTCAAGGATGAGAAGAAGAGAAGACCCAAGAACTCTCGATTCGTCGCAAACGACCAACCATCGCCTCCTCCTCGGAGAGATCCACTGAAGCGTCGCGGTGCGTGGGGCTGTCCCTAACACCCACGCAGGCGTGAGCGTGGCTGTCCGGTTTCCCCGAGTTCGAGAAGCGTGCTAAAGAACACCGGAGCGCTCGGAGGAGGATCGGAGAAGAGCAATCGATAGGAGAGAGTGGGTGGGATGCGACGAGATGGACTAGGAGTGAGAAGGGGTAGGATAGTTTGTGTGGTGGTGGGAGTCGTGGGATTGGGTGGTCTGCGTTGAGTCGACGGGGCGTGGGGGGCGTGTGGAGCTGGGTGGTGGTGCCGGGATGTGGGCGCTGCGGCTCCCGCCGCCCCTGGGCGAGGCAGGCGGAGGGAGGATGGATAGTGGAGCGTGCTCGGGGAGCCGGAGGGTGAGTTAGGGAGAGAGGAAGGGGGCGTGGTGAGGAGGCATTCGTTCGGTGAGCCATTTATATCCCACCCGGAATAGAACAGGGAGCTCCAGAACCGCTGCCTCACGTCTCGCTGAGGTCCTCGCTTTTTATCGCCCTTCCCTCCACCCGCCGTCCTCTATCTCCTTGCCCTCGGTGCGAGGCGCAACTCCAGGTCTTCTATCCTCACCCGAGATCCTTCCAGCCCCCGCCCTCCCTACATTCTCTCGGTTCTCTATCTCTCCCTCTCACCCTCCACCACCTACTCTTTCCTTCCACCACCTACTCTCTCTTTCCACCACCCTCTCTACTTTCCTCCCTCCCTACTTCTCTCCCTCTCTCTATATCTCTCTTCCCCATTCACAAAACCTTCCGTTCGCGTGGCTGTCGATGTCGTATCGCTGCAGAGGGGTGCCAGCCATTGTGTTTGTGTATGGCTTCGGTAGGATGATGATCGTGGTAACGTAGCGGTGGATCCCGATTGATGTTCTCAAATTTCATGCTCAGTTTCCTCTGGCAGAAATTGGTCTCGTGCTCATTTTAAACTATTCAATTAGAGTCAGTACGTTGTACGGTCAGTTCTTCTGTAATTTCCTTTGTCGCAATACTCTAGTTCACTCCTTTCAATTTTTTATTGAAAAAAATTTTAAATTTAATGATAACCCTTAAACGTTGGCATGCAGTAAATCCCCAGACACTAAGTCTGAAGTATAACTTCTGACGATATTATATGAACTCCACGAGCCAAACTTTATTATAAGACACAATATTTTAAAATATTTTATCGTGTTTGGCTGCTAATTAAACTGTATTTGTAGTAATTTTAATGCTGTTTCACTTCGCCTTTACCAACAGCTAAGGAAGTTGCCATAATTAATCGTTTTTTAGACCCCGGCAAACGCTATTATTCTTACGCAAAAAAGGGACGCATCGATATAGGAGGGATAATGCAGAAATCTGGCTCATGGTTACATTAAATTTCTCAGTTTATGAAAGAAATCTCCTCCGCATTGGTCTGTTATTTCTCACTTTTTTCAGAATTAGGGAGCATTCATCAATGACAGGGGCTTGTTGTGGATAAGAGGAATCTAGGTTGTACTTCCTTTGCCAAGTAGGTTACTGGTAGGTTATTTAAAAAATGAAAAATCGAAAAATCTGCCCAAGAAAGAATCTCTAAAGGTTTGAATTTCTGTAGCTCTTTTTAGCATTTACAGTAACAATTTTATGTTGAATTATTAATGATCAAAATTTCCCTCGATGTTATAACGTAGGAAGACAAACTTAATACATTTCCAAATGTTCCCCGAAAGAATTCATCATTTGAGTGTTTAAGGTTATCCTGATTGTCAGTAAGCGATTCTCAGGTTTTAGGTGCCTATGTCTAAAAGATTGAACTTTCTACTCGATACTTTTTCTTCATAAATGTGCACATGAAATTTTGGGACATTAAGAAAAGTAAGTAGATACACCTTGAAATTATCTTGAATTTGAGGCGTTGTAAATAGGAAATATATACATTTTTGTGCTCTCAAAAGAATGGTACAGTGACATGGTCAGAAATGTCAAAGATTCCAATAAGATTGATAAACTTATTATAGAAATATCGTATTTTGAGAATGATATTATTAATTAATTTTAACGAAATATGATAGGGACCATCCCTTTTTCTACGAAAACTTAATTCTGTATGTATAGATGACTGGCTGAGTATTGAAATAGCTTGATATATTGAGATATAACTTGATATCTTGCTCTGTTTTTAATCATCTCTTGATCATTAGTTAGTATTTGCTTAAACAACTCGGTATGACCATTTATTTTATCTTAAATGGCTTAAATTAAATTTTCTATTTTATAATTTGTCAGTACACAAAGTCCTACGTCATTGAAATGGTGCACTTATTACTGTGATTAATTTTTAACTACTGTGCAATGTGTACCATTCTCAGTGGTGCCTGGCAATACTATGGATAACCCTCTTCTAATTAAAACACCTCCCAAAATTTACAGGTGTCTTACAAGTCCCTTGCGGTTCAACCTTGGAAATAGCAACGCTTATGACTTGTCAATGATTCTTACGCCAGTGTACGTATCATTGTTGTTTCGCGTAGCAATCTGATGTCTATCCCGCTAATTAAAGTGCTTATTCGGTTTGTTAGTTTGGTCTACCTTTTTGGTTTTATTTGATTAAAACCAGTTTTGAACCCCCCGTTCCCTGAGTTAATCGGTCCTTACTGCGAGGATTGTGATGAATCTTGGTTCGGTGTATGATGAATGCAATGGATTTTTCAAAGCAGATTTACCTAGGCTGAAATTTTCCGTAGCAGTCCTCAGTTAAAGTGGGTATAGAGAAAAATTCACAAAGCGTAATCGTTTTGATCATATTTAAAAGGAATTCTGCCTCAAGAAACTGCGACTCCAAAGCTCTAAATTTATTTCTATTCCTGGTTGGATGCTTGTTTGAATTCGATTTTCAAGGTAGCTGCTACACCAGTGGAATTTCTCGTGACACTTCTTACAGCGTTACACAAGCGTATCTCTTGAGCATTCTTGCCATCTCTTTTGTATGTGCGTTTTGCTAGAGGGAGGAATTTACGCTCTATATTCTATGTGAGTTTTGTATCCTAACCTGTCGCGATTTATAAAAAACTTCCATGTTCATTTTGTCGAGGAAATCGGTCTCTTTGTGACTCTTTAAATTTCTGCTCAGAAACCTAATATTTGCTATTGAGATATTGTTATTTTTTGCGTGGACGGCCGTTTCCTTCCTTTCCCCCAGGCTCATCTCATCGTCGTAGATCGTCGACCATAGCTTCCCCTCCCTTTATCCCAAAGCGGTGTGTCCCTCCCAAGCAACCCTCCCTCTCGCTCTACCACCCCGCTATTGAGAGGATTAAGTCTGAGAATGTTTTCGTCCTCATCCGCTCGCCCCGTTTAGTCCGCCCCGCACTTCTCCCGCCTCCACCCTTCCCCCGTTACCCGTTCGCGGGGAGTCGCGCCCGTAATAATCTTCGCACTTCGCAACCCGCGGAGCAATCTGCTGCAATCCCATACCAACCGGTGTTTCCCTACACCCTCCCCGCCGACTTAAGAAGATGACAAGGGGAAGGAGGAGACACGCCCCGCGAATGAGCTCGCAGCAAAACGACAGCAGCCCTGCTGCGCAATTTTAATTTGCCCGAGGAGGCGGACGGGCGGTTATTTACATTGTTTCTCCTCTTTTTTCTCCCTCTCCCTCCTTTCTTTCTATTCTTTTTCATTTCTATCGCGACTCGATGCTAAACAAAAGGGTGTGTGTGGTGGGTGAGGAGGAGAGTGAGGGATCCGAGATTTTTTTCTGCCGGGTTGCGGGCAGGAGGCGAATATGCAAGAGAGGCCGATCCGCAAACAAAAGCCGTGCACATGCGGAAGCAGACGAAGTTCTTCCCGTTCCCCCCCTCCCAATTGCGGGGGATGATGAGAAAGCTCTGGGGTGGATGAGGCGGATCGGAGTGGATTTCGTCGCCAAGGAGGAGCGGGGTGTGTGATGAGAACTGCATTCTGAATCGTTCGATTCTGCGTCGTAGGAGACGAGCAGTGCGATGGGCTTTCTCCTCTAGGAGACGGCAGTATTGCATCCGGGAGTGAATTCCAGAGATGATTATTCGGTAAACCTCATTATCCAGAAGTTAATTGCGAGAGGAAAGCAGACCTTCCCGATTTGGCAATCGACTTACTTCTAAAAGAGTCGTGTTGCATGTCATTAGGTGCACCAACGGTATCTTCAATAGTTAGTTTGTTTTCGGACGTAAATCATCAAAATGTTATCCGTTCGCATCACTTGTCGTCCAATGGTAGTCGTCGAGTTCGGAAGATAGGGGTCCACAGTTGTTGGACGAAATGCTTTCCCTACACGATAGGAGACTAATTTAGTCCAGGAAAAATTTTGTTTTTGCGATGCAAAGATATGATGATTAGTGGTATTTTGTCATTAGAAAAGGAGTTAATGGAATAAAAACACAGGAGCGTGTATTATCAGGGACCATGGAAAATGAAGCTTAAAGGGGTCACTTTGTAATCGAGAAGTTAATCAAGAAAGAGGCAAATTAGCAAATGGGGGAGGTCCTGTTGTGCTCTGATATTTCAACTTTCTAATCACATGTTCCACCTTGCTTTTATTCATCCTAAAATATTTTGTTAATATATATTTTGGCCATTCATACGAGGGTCGTATATACCCGGAAACAATGTTTTTACAATCAGTGGTATGAATGAATACCTCTAAGAAAAATACACGTGTATACACTAGTGGGTAATACAGGTACAAAAAATTGTATGCGATACATTCACATCTCAGGTATTTTATAACGAATTTTTCCTCGTAATTCCGGACTTTATCTGCAAGTATTTTTGATATAGTTTAATGGAATATTAAAAAGGTAATAGAAATAGAAATTCGAACTCCACCATTTGTTAGAAATGTCATTAGTGTCACTTAATGAGGTGGAGATAAAATAGTCTCCTATACTCCGTTTGCCGGCATATTGCCGTAAAAGCTGCATGTCCATCAAATATGTGCTTCAGTAGGAGTGGGGACGTAATATTTTGATTATTTGAAAAAAATAATTGAGTTAGAAACTTAATCTATTATTCTTAAGACTTCTCTACGTAATAACCATCCAGAGTTGTGCATTTATCCCAGCGTTTCTTGGCTTATCTAAAGCCGTCCTTGTAGAACTCAGCAGGTTGCCTCCACTTCTTGAATTACGTCATTTATGTTTACAAAACTCCTAGCCTGCAATGGTTTTTTTTTAAATCTGGGAATAAGAAGAAGTTGTCGTTGGGGTGAGATCAGGAGAATGGGACGAATGAAGCAAATTTTCAAAGCCACATCGCTTTGATTGCTGTTCGTGGTTTCAGGTTGCAGGCGCCCTGTTTGCATCGTCCGTGAGTAATGGCCTTCCGCTTCTTGGATCGTTTGGGAGGGACTAGAGGCCAATTATAAAAATTCTTTTCCACCTAACAACTGTGTCATAACCTACACGATGGGCTGTCATTTCCACAAAGAGCTATCATTTCATCGTGGATTTGCCGGGCACTGTAAACTTTCAATTGAAGAAATTCAATCACATTTCAAGCCTCAATATTCTCCAACTGCGACATGCTTCAATGTACGGCTACTTGAAACTAAATAAATCAACAGATATCTGTGATTTACTACATTATGTTCATTAGGAGCAATTAACATACTGAATAAATTTTATTCAGATATCTCAGTTATTTATTAGTATTAATTTCTTAAAAAGGTGCTTCGCTTGTTACGAACCTTTCAATGCTCGAAAACCTTGACCATAAAATTGAGATATTTTTCTCTTTCATGAGGGGCTCTTATTTGCAGTAGGCTACCAAAAGTTCAAAAAACTGCCAGGGATACTGTGACAGTTGCGTTAACGGAGTCATCCGCTAATGAACACCGAAATGAAGAAATTTCACAGCATAAAAATTATTCACCATGACCGACACTCGAACCCGGATCCCCTCGATTTCAGGCCGAGTTCGTACCAAGTAAGCCACCTAGATGTCCTCGTACTATGTGCATTTTCTTTTTTCTTTAAAGCCCCTAAAAATTCACATTTAAGAGGATGCCTTGGTACATGTAAGCTAATTGGTTGAAGAGTTCGGCCGGAAGTCGAGGGTACATGGGCTCAAGTCCCGGTCAAAGGCAGATGAATTTAAAATTTTGGAATTTCAAGCATCTCGAAAGGCTAAATATACGTATTTCGCTTCGCAGCAGAAAAACATATTTTGTTGGTTATGACATTCCTTGATTTCATATGCTCCGATATTAAATACGTATTTTCAGGACCATAAATCAGACAGAAGGTAACCGATTGCTTTATAAGAGATCATAAAATTAGCACGGCCGGCCGGCATCTGTTTCAAAAGTCTGCCATCCCAGCAGGTGGTTTAACATATGGTCACATAATTCAAGGCTACTGTTTCACGGGCCATATTTTTGACCCAGTTACAAGAACGTGGATTACTGATACTTTATTTATTCCGGAACAGTTTGAACAGTTAACTGCAGTCTCTCATTCTATTTACAAAATGTAATCATAAATTGTTTTTCAATTCAAACATATATTTGGAAAACCGTAATTACTGGGTTCAAATTAAACCATTATCCATTCACGATATGGATTGTATTGACATGAGTAATTGGCTTAGCTTGGGGAATGAGTTACGGGAGAGCATATCGAGTGGCAGTCAATGCTTTAGAGACTGAAAAATCTCCGAGATAATGAATGATCCGTCTTGAAACCAATAGGACGTATATTTTCCGGTATATTTGGGTGGTGTGTGTGTATTGCCATGATGGTCGCTCAATCATTCAAATTACTTTCCCTGTTGCAGAATGAAAGGTAGGCTGTGATATTAGTAATGATTTTATGTACAAATTCGTAGTTGGTTTGAAATTTTTTGAGTCGTTAGAAAAATAAAACTTCCAGTGTAACCTTTTAATTTTATTCCGAAGAAAAATTTTCAGTTTGAATAATGGAATGAAGCAGAAGAATTCAACAGGATCGTGAAAAATTATAGGCAAAAATATCTTGATCCGCTTGGGTTCGCTTCGGATTAACGAAGGATCAAGAAGCCTGGAGAGCCTAGTAATTATGATCGTTCGCCCGGAAAATGAAAAGGTCAAAGGTTCATCTCCTGGTCAGTTGTTCATTTCCCGGCCAATGGTTCATCCACCGGGGATAGTAACTTTCATTCCTAGCAACCCATCGCGGAAGGTCGTTAAAGAGATTTCTACGAAGTCAGTTGTTCTAGTATCTTCCGACGTCCTCCGATTTCGTCCCCTCCAGAAAAGGACAGCCAACCATCCAACCGTTCGGCGTTGCACTTGATGAGAATTTTGACGACCCGGATATGCGTGAGATCTAAAGATAGGATGGAATGTTAAACTGGGGTGTGAATAATTGACTTCTCTGTGTGGAAAAAGAGAATGGTGTGGAGCTGATCGACGGGATCGCTAATCACGCCGCATTGCAGAGCCCCACGCTCCCTTCCGAAATAAATATTTGGAGCAGCATCAACCGACAATAGCAAATAGTGAATCACGGACAATTTACGTGACCTGGTGAATAAATTATTACCTGATGAAATATACGTATTTGCGTTATAAACAAATGCAGTGTAAAGGTATAGGAATGATTGCAATTCAAATGAAAGTATCCCGTCGTGTGTGGTTTCTCAAGTTTAATGTACCTACCGAAGCATCTTACTCTTTTACTGAATCACCGTTTACACTTTTTATATAAAAGTGTCTATCAAGAAAACTGGAGAATCTTTTGATTTGAAGTCGTTATTAGTGAATCGCTTATTTTCATAAATGGAATTAGCATTTTGGTGGAAACGTTGCTCCTTCTGGCATGCTCTCAAGCTTCAGAGGTGTCTCACCCGTCAACATTCGCATAGCTCTGAATAGATGGCATACCATGAGCGCTAATGCAATAATTCTGCCTCGCTGCTCTAAAATTCAAGTGAAGCGTTGAGAGGGCATTAAACTTATGCTCTGCCTGACGGTCGTCAGATCCTCTGGGCTTTTGGTGTATATCACCGGATTTCTCGGAGTTTTTACACGAGAACGCTCGTCGTCAGCCGCCGGTCGTTCTCGGCTGAAGCCCGGAATTTTGTGACGTGTCCCGGAGCGTCCAGATGTCACTTAACTCGATGTCGTGTGGGCATTATTTTGCCTTCAACTGCTCATGGAGGAGATACGTAGTGTGGCACTTTTATTTAGCTATGACCAATATGGCGGCAGCTGAAATTATCCAACGGCAAGGCATCTCAGATGGTGATGTTTCTCATTAAACAGGATGCTGATAGAAAAGGGAATTTATGGAATTTTAAAACTATGGAAAAATCAGGGATAGCTCATGGAAATTTTTTATTATTTTTTCTAACATCTGGGAAATCCAAAAAAATTCAATCTTCCAACATTTATGTAATTAATCACTATTATTCGATGAACTCTTGCATTAGTCAGTAATGTTCTGGCTGTAGTTCGTGGAATCATAAATTAATTTTGGCATTACTGTTGTGTCAAAGGATATGCTAACACTTTTGACCCTTCTCTCCCTGTATGTAATTGACATAATTTAGCTCCCGAAACCCCCTACATGCGTGTTATATGTCAATAGATACTTGTGATTTGTATCTCACCACTATTGTAAAGAAACCAAATAATACGTTGCTTTTATTTATTACAGTAAACATTTTAAATTATATATTTTTAAGCTTAAACTTTCATCTGCATATCTTATATTTATTATTAGGTAATCTACCGTTTAAGGTAGGTTTTTGGATGGACACAACTATCAAATAAACATTTTGTGACTCCCCACCGAGCAAACTAATCTATATCAGGTCCCTCTTCATCTCCGCGTACTTCTTTCCTCCCTTCATCCCGTCCAGCATCCCTATCCTGTTCCTGCCCTCTCCTCGCTTGCCCAACATTCTCCCCTCTATTACCCTCTTCAACATTCCGCTACCGCTCTATACGCTGTTCATCCATTTTTCCTGCCTCCATAGTATTTATCTCAACAAACCCCTCTCCTCACCCACCATCTCTAGTACTTCCTCATTTGTTTTCCTTTCGGTCCATTTCACCTTCTCCATTCTTCTCCACACCCACATTTCAAAAGCCTCCAATCTACGTCTATCCTCCTGCTTCAGCGACCACGTTTCCGCGCCGTACATAGCTACGCTCCATATCAGAGTTTTTACGAGTCTTGTCTTAACATCCCTACTCAACCTCCCCGTCATCAACTCCCTCCTCCTTGAGAAAGCCTCCTTGCCTAGCACAATTCTTCTCCTTACGTCCCTACACTTTGACCGTGTTGGTCCAAAACACTTCCGAGATATGTAAACTTCTCTACCTGCTCTATTCTTTCCCCGCCTATTTTAATATTTAGCTTAGCCTTTTTCTTTCTGGAAAATCGCATAACCTTGGTTTTATTAATATTGATTCTCATCCCATATTTATCCCACTGAACCTCCAATTCACTCAGCAATGCTTGCAACCCCTTGGCTGACTGCGCAACTATTGCTTGGTCATCAGCAAACCTAACCGATTTTACGAATTCCCCTCCGACTTTAATTCCTACCTCCAGTTCTTCCCATGTCTCTTTAATCATTTCCTCCACATATACGTTGAACAGCACCGGTGACAACGGGCAACCCTGCCTTACCCCTCTTTCTAACACTCCCCATCCGGACTCTCCGTTCCCCACTCGCACCTGAGCAGCCTGAGACATGTACAGGTTGCGGATCAGTCTCCTGTCCCTTCAATCCATTCCTATTTTCTACAATACACGCATTAATTTTTCCCAATTCACTCTATCAAACGCTTTTTCGAAATCTACAAAACAGGCAAAAACGTCCTGGTTGTAATCTATATTCCTCTCAATTAGTGATCTCATTACTGCAATGGCGTCACGCGTACCTCTTCCCTTCCTAAACCCAAACTGATTATCCCCTAAGTAATCATTTGCCTTACTCTCTATCCTTTTGTTGATGATCCTGAGAATAACTTAAGCTGCGTGGGATATCAAACTTATTATTCTATAATCCTCACATGATAAAGCCTTTGCCTTTTTTGGAATAGGAACTAACACCGATCTCACAAAATCTTCTGGCCAGATTCCTTCTTCATAGATACTACGAATCAGTCCATATAGGGCCTTCTTCCCGCATTTTCCTAAACATTTCAACAGTTCTACAGGGATGTTGTCCACCCCCACGGCCTTATTTGCTTTCATCTCCTTTAATGCCCTTTCTATTTCATCGTCAAGTATGCCTGGACCTAAACTATCTTCTTCTACGTCATGTTCCTTTTCCATGTCTAACCTTGTCGGCCTATGTTCTTTGCCATACAGTGTTTCTATATATTCCTTCCATCTCTCTTGGATTTTTCCTGGTTCAACTACTATGTTACCCCACTTATCTTTAACTGTTAGCACAGATCTTGCCTTCTTACTTCCCGATAATAACTTAACCTTGCTGTATAGAGCACCAATTTCACCCTTCTTCTGTAAACTTTCTATATCCTCGCATTGCGTTTTCCATCATTCTTCCTTTGCTTTATTTGTGGCCCTTCTCAATTTATTGTTTAACTCTTTGTACTTCATTTTGCCTAACTCTGTGTTCACATTTTTCCATCTCCTTCTCTCATCCATCTTTGCAAGCATCTCATCCGTGACCCATGGTTTCCTTATTCTTTTCCCGTTAATGGTTCCTATAGTGTCTTTTGCTGCTTCCGATATCCCTTGCTTGATACATTCCCATTTTTCTTCGATTGTACTCAGTTCTTTACCGTCATCGATTATTTTCTCTACAGCCTGCTGATACTCCTTTCTCGTTAATCCATTTAACGCTTCTACGTTCCATTTTCTAACCCGCCGCCCTTGCCTTATCTTCTTGAAACGGACGTTACATTTAATAACAACTAAATTGTGGTCAGAGTCTGCATCCGCTCCTGGGAAACTGTGCGAATTTATCACACTGTTCCTAAACCTGTGCCTAACCATAATATAATCTAACTGATACCTTTCTGAGTCACCTGGCATTTTCCATGTATACCTACGCCTTTTGTGGTGTCTAAACCATGTGTGGGTGATGACTTACCCCTGTCTCCTGCAGAATTCAATTGCTTTCTCCCCGCGTTCATTCCTCGTGCCTAACCCATATTCCCCCACCTCACCCCCATCTCTTCCTTCGCCTACCGTCGCATTCCAATCCCCCATCACTATCAAATGTTTCCCTGCAGGAACACTCGCGATGATACCCTCTAACTCATCGTACATCCTATCGACTTCTTCCTCCTTGTGGTTGCTCGGTGGCATGTATACCTGAACAATGACCAAGTTCGTCGGCTCTGCTTTAATCTCTACGAGTAAAATTCTATCAGTTGCTTGCTCTATGTTGACTACGCTTCTTCCTTCCCCTTTATTGAATATTACGACAACCCCTCCCTGGCTCTCGTCCCCGCCGCTGTATACTACCTTGATCAAAAAGTTCCCGGAATAACTACCGTGTGGCGCTCCCATCGTTCCGATTTGAGTTCTGTTTTTTTTTGTTAAATTGGTACATCTGTTGTTGATATTCCCTTTAAATCTTAGTGTCATAACTTGACATTTGCAAAAGTTACGTAGTCAAGAGTACATCTATCTCTGTGTGTGTTGGCCATTTTTTACAATTGCAGATATGGATTTAAATTTGCAACAACGAACTTGTATTAAATTTTGCGTAAAAAAGGGATTTAGTGGCGCACGGACGTTGGAAATGTTGGAAAAGTGTTTCGGCAACGATTCTCTAAAAAAAACGGTCGTTTACCAGTGGCACGAGCGGTTCAGAAGTGGTCGTCAGTCAATAGAAGATGATGAACGCAGTGGCAGACCATCGACATCGAAAGTCGGTGAAAAAATTGATAAAGTAAAAGAAATGTTGGTCAATAACCGCAAATTAACCATCAGAGAAATAGCGGAAATACTTGAACATTGCCTATGGATCCGCCCAAGACATTGTGGTTAATGATTTGGGTTTCCGTCGTGTAACAGCAAAGTTGGTGCCAAAAGACCTCAATTCCATGCAAAAAAGAGACCGTGTTGACGTCGCAAAAGACATGATTTGCGAGGCTGAATCCGATCCCACATTCATCAAAAGGATCATTACTGGAGACGAGACGTGAGTTTATGAGTACGACACGCAATCCAGACATCAGGCAAGTGAATGGCGTTCACCAAATGAGCCGAGACCAAAAAAACCACGTCGTTTTCAGTCAAAAAAGAAGGCAATGCTGACGGTTTTCATGGATTACAACGGTGTAGTGCATCATGAATTTTTGCCAGAAGGCCAGACAGTAAACAAAGTGTATTATTTGGGCGTTATGAGACGTTTGCGTGAAGCAATTCGCCGAAAGAGACCAGAAATCGTCGCACAGTGCGTCGAGACCTTCGCACAGTGCTATCATTATTCGTAATTTTTTGACGAAAAATGCAACAAATACCATCCAACAGCCACCGAATTCACCTGATTTGGCTCCCTGTGACTTATTTCTGTTCAATCGAGTTAAAAAACCATTACGGGGAACGCGTTTTAGCAGCCGAGAGGAAGTAATGGAAAAATCGCAGGAAGCACTGATGGACATACCGAAAACCGAATATAAAAAATGTTTCGAGGATTGGATCAAGCGCTGGCATAAGTGTGTTGCAGTCGATGGGGATTACTTTGAAGGGGACAATATAGATTTAGATGAATAAACTTGTATTTTTAATTTTCTGAATAAATTCCGGGAACTTTTTGATCAAGGTAGTATCACTCTATAATTGTCACTGCAGTAATCCCCGCTATCCTTCCATCTCACCTCGCAGAGACCTAAAACATCTTTATTACCTCTTTCCATCTCTCGCTTAATATTTTCTAATTTTCCTGTCCTCAACATTGTCCTGACGTTCCATGTTCCTATTCTAACTACTTTCGCCTTCTTCTGAGTCTTCTGTCCTGCTGCAGTTATTTCTTCCCTGCAAGGGTTTCGTGGGATGACGACCGCGGAAGCCTTGCCTCCCCCGCAGCCGGGCACGACACACGGCCCCTTGTGCCGAGTCCCGCAGTTGCCAGGACTCAATTTCTGCTTTGCATCCATCATTATTTTCTTGGGAATGATAGTTGAGGTGGTTTCCCGTTGCCTTTCTCAATAGTGTTTTTAACGTGACACCATCACTTAATGGCCGCCCCACTGGGGTCAGACGCCTTTGCAGCCGCCTCACTGAGAAACAGACGCTGCGTGGACTACCTTTCGTCTGGCTCCTAACCTTCGACCTATTTGGCATGGGTGACCCTACCAGGAGCAGTTATATTTACTCCCGCCAGCACAGTTCTAGGGGTCATCGGAACACACAAGCCCTTCCACCACGACAAGGTTGTAGTCCATGGGAGGGGCATATCGTATACTTTACTTATAATTCTGAGGCCCGGTTTTATAATCACTTGTTAAATCCAATATTTAATTACTGTGAACGTTAAATTAACGTTGAAATTATATATAAAACCGATATTACACAATTGCTCATTAGTGAATGTGAATATGGTAACCGTAGCAATACCGTCAGTTTACGCGAACAGTTTAATGGTCGGTTTTGAACATAACTATCGCTCATAAAACTGTGTTTTGGCCTTAACCTGGGATTAAGCGAAGCATTATAAAATCTAGCCTTAAAAAATCCTTCGGTTGGTATGATGGAGGGCTTATTTCAAGGGAATAAACATAGTTCAATAAATAAAACAGTTTCTGGCGTAACTTGGTGGAAAATCTTCATACTGTCGCTGCGTTGTTTTCGTAGTATTTTGTTCATTAAATTTTACAAATTTGATAGTATATAATTCTTTACTTTAAAGTTTAGTGGCTGATATTTTTTATCTCCCAGTATTTAAATTCTGGATAACGTAATGATCTCGGAAATTAAAATTAGGTAATTGTTACTGTACGACTATGGTACGAAAACAAAGAGCAGTGATATTTCTATTTTCCTTATTTATTAAAAAAATATCTTGTTTTTTAGGTACGGAGGTAATATCATTGAAACAAACGTTCTTAAAATTTGGTAAATTCTCATTAAGATGGTTGATATTTGCAGACACGGCGTTATTTTTTATCTTTCGTAGGTCATCACATTACAATATGTACAGTCAACTTATATTTATTTTAATATAGTAATTCGTAGCCAAAAATACAATAGTAATGTTTCACTTACCAGTAATTTTTATGCATTTTGGGTTCTGTCTTCTATATCCCTATAAATTAAGCTGTAATGAGGCTATGTATTCCACATTTCTCGGAAATGGCGCGGTAAGAAACCCATTTTCAAAATGAAAAAATTGAAACTTTTTGTTAATAATCGATATTGGAGCGGGAGATAGAAGGAAGGCCACTTATCAAACTTCCCCATTGGGGAAAAAGAAAATAGAAGTAGACAACGTAGTTGGAATTACACGGGAATCTAAATTATCTCCTTCCGCGAAATCGAGGCGGTCCACGCTCTTTTATTTTCCTCTCCGTTCTCTGATAACGTGCGGGGTCGGCCGTTCACCCCTTCCGTCTAACAACCTCCGTCATACTCACCCCCCTCCACACCTCTCATTCTTCGCGTCCCTTTTCATCCACAGAGCTCCCCACCTCCCTCCATCCACCGTCCACGTCACGTGAGATCACCGGAGCGACAGCCACCTTTGGCCCTTCCGGGGCTCCTCCGTGACGTATCGACGGTGAAGGGATCCGACCCCTCGGGGGTGTTCCTCATCGCGCCTCGTTATCCCTCTCTCCGAAATGCGGACGCATACGTACCTTTCCCCCCACCATCCGTGTAGCTATACTCTTGCGGGCGGACGTCAAGGTGTGTGAGAGGGAGGTGAATAGTAGACAGGCATGGGCAGATAAATGGGAAAGAGAGGGAGAGGCTGCGTGTGACATTGCGATGTGCGTTTTTCGTGCGATAGCGTATTCTGACGTGGAGACTCGAACGATTTTGCGTTTAGGTCATGACGCTTCACAATATTCCAGTTCCAATTTCAACCTTTGGCATTACCAAACATCGGGGTTGAGACTCGGATGTACATTTTAGCTGGCTCGTAACTGACCGATAATTATCTAATTTAATGCCAAGTCAGCTCGGCATGGAAGGCCAATCTTGTATTCACATTTTAAACTAGAAGCAACATTAATATAGTGACAGCACCGCCCAAAACCAACTCATTCAACCTTCTGGGAGGATAAAATAATTAAATACATTCAAATAATTAATAGTTTATTTATTTATCCAAGGAAATAATAAAGGTTCTGTTTAACAGACGGATCCGAACGCTTTGGTCGACATAATTTTAGACTCACCCACATGGGGACTAGGACTGCGGCTACTCCATTCGAGTATCGAACCCGGTCGATATTGACTGTGAATTACTTTGAGTGGGAAGTCGATAAACGTGGGCTCCATGACTCCTGTCGACTCGTTCATGAGTCAACTCCTATTTAATTCTCGTTTTATTTTGATACTATTTGATAATAGGTAATATTTTCCTTATCAATTGTATCAAAGATTCAATGAAGAATCTTCTCAGGAGGGACCAAATTGGGATCCCATGTCGATAATTGGCAACAAACCTTAACTTAGCCATAATTGAAACAAATTCGATACTATACGCGTTCAAATTCAAACATCACTAAGCTCTAAGGGAGAGAGATAGAGGAGAGCAAAGGGTGGAAGATTTCCCATGCAGACGCATTTGGAGCCGCAGTTTCATTTCCCACGGGGTCAAAGCCTCCACTATCACACACACACACACACACACTTTGTCGAATATTTGCAGGCATCGTGTCTAGTCGCAGTTCTCTTCCAATTCGTGACTGGCGCACTAGAGAAGCATGTTTATGCATTCCCTCTGGTACCTTGGCGATCGTCGTGAGAAATCCGCGAACACTAAACCTTCGTCAGATGAAACACCATACTACATACTTGTGCAAATTGCATGAAATGCTTTCAGATCCCAAGGTTTTGCTCTCCCTGACATTGCCTCGGGACGTCTTCAACATTCATTGCTGTTGGTCAGGTCATTTCAGATAGTGCGCATAATTTGAATAATACAATTACATAATAGATGTATTTCTTTTAACAGAGTGGTGACAACTAAGGAGATAATAAAGGAATCCGGGGATTTTGAAAACGGGAAATTTAATGATAACTCAGGGAAATAAGTTAAATTTCACCTAAAATCAGGAAATTAAATGAAAGAGGACCCAGAACCTTACCGTCGAAAAAGTCCTAGAATCTTCATGTAATTAGGCGATAATATGCAATCCACGATTTGACGTGATTGGTTGTGTTTTGTCCATGACCTTTAGAGTAACTTGGTAGGCATAAGGCGATACACAATTATAGTTTTCTTTCTTTGACGCGTATGTTTTAAAAATATTATCTAAGGTTATTGTGCAAATGGCTTCATGAATATTAGATTTTAATACCAGGGCAAGGTCTGTCCCAAAAGTACTAAAAAAACCATAAACACAGTAATCAACCCGAAGGTCGGTTTAGTAGGTGATGGTAGAGCTCACCCATGTACCATACGGCGTGTGAATATTCACACATCAGGGTAGGGGGGCCAGTTCCTTTCCCTGTGCCGGTTATGGTTTCCTATGAAGATCTGGTACCCGAAAAATCAACTAGCTTGGGTGGAGCTGTAGGTGCCCAAAGTGCCTTGCCCGGGAATTGAACCCGGGACCCTCCGGTCAGTAGTCCAACGCTCTACCCGCTAGACCACCGCGACCCGCCCAAAAGTACTATGACTTATTTTTTCCCGGACAAGCGGCGGTTTCTCTGGCTAGTTTCGAGGGAAGGGAGTCTCATGAAAGACTGGAGACCTGCAGTAGTTGGTTCCCAACTTTTTCGGAATGCAGATCTTTCATTTGCGAAACCTCTATAACGTGACCTAGTTACGCTTCGTCTTTAACTGGTTATTGGAACATCGCTACGCCATCGAATTTTGCTTGAAATTGGACAAAACCGGGAAAAAGACTTATGGCATGCTCAAGGCAGCTTTTGGTGATAACCCCATGGGAAGATCGGGGGTGTTTTTGAGTGGTACAAGTTGTTTCGGTAGGGTAGAGAAGTTGTTGAAGACACCGAACGTTCAGGACGCCCTTCGACCTCAAAAAGAAAAGTGGCAGTGCTCAAATGACAGAAATATTTAAGATGTCATTTTTCCGTGACCGATAAGAGATCAGAATAACATAGTGGGACCGCGGTAGGGTCATACTCTGATCGAAATTAGTCTGGCGTGTTTTCACTCCCTGCGACATACCCTAGCGGTGCCTTGCAGGGTACGAAAATATAAAAAAATGAAAGTGACCGAAATCTTTCTAGAGTCAAGGCTTTGTTGGACAGGGATCGCTGTTAAATGTTCGCATGGTTTCTGATGAACTTGCCATCCCTGAAAGTGATGTACATCAACTTGTGACCGAAAACAGGGGCATGAGAAAGGGGGGTGTGCGAAGTTGGTGCCGCGAGTTCTCTCGGACGAACAAAAGGAAACTCGCACGCGGCTCTGCCAAGAGCTTCTCGACCATACCTCAGCCACCCTACAGCCCTGAAGTCGCCCCAACAGACTTCTTCCTCTTCCCCCGCCTCAAGTGCGTGATGGAAGGACGTCACCACGGCTCGGTGGAAGCGTTACAACAGGCCGTGACGAGGGAGTTCCCTTCCAGAAGGCGTACGCACGAGGCGTGGAAAACCCGCTGGCAGCGGTGTGTGGACGCTCAGGGGTGCTACGTCGAAGACTTATGTGTGAATTTATTAATTCTGGCAATAAATGTTTTTTTAATCGACTCAGTGCTCCCACTTTTAGGACAGTCCTTGCAAATAATGAAATGTTGCTTTCCCCGCTACTTTTACTCAAATTGAAAATTCTGACGCAGTTGAAACCCACTCCAATGTCGTAAATACGTCCTTGTTAATTGTACAATGCAAGAGGTATATTAAGGATTACATGATGCATTGGAGTTATGAAACCAATCATTTCGGGAGCATAATCTATTTCACCACATCAGATGATACTACGGTTTGTGTTGCTTTATTGAATGGAGTGGATGTAGTGAAGCCATCAGGTAAGACCTGATGATCTATTTGACGAAACAGGACATTTTTAAAATAAAAATCAGTGGAACTTATAATGTTATTATTATTCACTTTTCATCATGAAGTTCCATCAAGTTGAACCGAAAACCATAGAATTCATGGTAGTTATCATACTAGACCTGCTGTGTAATTGCAGTCAGCGTGGGTCTTTAAGCGGTATACGAGTATATATCGTACATTGTTTAAACAGAGTATAAAATGTGCAACTGGTGTAATAACGTCTACAGAAACAAATCCTCGAAACAATTTGTTCGGTTACAGTTTTACAATTTATTTCTTCCGTCTTTGTCGGTAAAAATGTATTAGATTACTCTTAAATTCTGTAAGATTTTACTGAGATGACTCGGATTTCAAAGAAACCTCCATCTCTAGTTTAACTACAATGTTTCACATACGGCGCTTTCACAATCATCATCGTGAATGTTGCTTATTGACGTAGTGATCTTTATTGTGCTGTGATTACGGAACGAAATTATCTCAGTCGTTGCAGTGCACACAATTCCACGTAATACTCCAAATGCTTGCAAAATATTTACAATCTACATCCATACAATCCACCTTAAGGCGTCGCGAGAGCTTATGGCGGGGGTGTTAGGCTACCGGCCATTCATGAATAAATATTAATTCAGAAATCTCCTTAAATGCATATTCAATATTCGTGCACATAAATGTTCATACACATCATGCAATAATTGTTACGCTTGACCAATTCATCGAGTTCTAGTATTCAAGTTCATTAATTTTTTCCGGGTTCTTGGGTTTGATTTCGCTGTTTGCGTATTGTGCGAGGGAAGAACGAGTACTTGATTCTGTCCGAGACAGAGTCTTGCCTCTCATATTTTATCCTGGTGGTAGAATCTACCAAAGTTGGTACCAGTTCCTCAGTGTCGTAAGAAAACTTAAAGTGCCTTGTCCAATCAAAATTCTGTAAACTCCCTATAATATTGTGCAATGCCAAATCACTCAAAAAAGAGTTAATTACGCGTAATAACAGTGCGTGCGAAAAACATTCAATACAGAGGTTTTATGGTTCATCTAGTACTTCTATGAATTACACAGCCAGCGAGCGTGGACATTATCATGCTAATGTCTTCAGGAAGCAGATTGCACTTGGATTAGAAGTGCCTCGTATCTCTTTCACCGTTACACTGTATATCACCTTTCGAATAGACGTTTTGCATTACGAGAAATGTTACTTTGGTTAGAACAGGACGATACAAATACTTCATCAAAAGGAAACCCACTGCACGGTCCGGAGCATGTAAATTATTTAAAATATGCAAATTTCTGCGCGGCTTTATTATTTAAGACTGGTAGGTGCCTGTTTTCAGTAACTGAATGTGAAGAAAAGAATATCGAGCTATGAATCTGTAATTGAAACGACTCTCTCCGCACCCTCTTTTGATTTAATTTTTTTGCGAATCAGTTGAAATGGTTTCCTTTCCCGCCGTGGTGGGCAGAAGAAACATAGAAGTCATGGGATGCCATTGGTGTGCGGGACATCAAAGGAGGTGGCACCGAAACGCATTTGGTAATGCGACTCGTTAAGGATGCACGTGTGCGCGAACCATGACGACCAACACTCAAAAATTCGTTTTAATTTGCTAATGGATCCGGGACGGGAGTGTGCTGCCTTCCTTTCCTTACCGCACCGTCTCCCCAGTTCTCCGCTGATACTCATCCCACCGTGCACCTCTCCCATACCATTTGCAGAGAAAAAGCCTCCTCGCACATGCGTGGTCGTAATTACTATCCAGCTGAATAGGAAGCCCTGCCGCAAACAGAAATATAACTTACGCACCGAGCGTTTGAAGTGAGTCAGATCGTTACCCAAAATTGAATTTCTAATTTCTTCAGCCTGATTGCGAGTTTTCTTCGTGTTAATTGCTGCAGCGATTTCGAGAGCTTTATTCGAAAGTCGCTAATGAATCGAACCGGTATTCGTCGCTATTTTCTTCAATTTAATCGCCTTTCCCCTGCGGCCTTTGGTGTGGATAGGTGTAGCAAAAAAATGAATCTCTTCCATCAAGGGGGAGCTCCCGAATGGGAATTGTGATTAATGGTTTAAATAATGGCTCTTATCGATTCGAAATCCACGCTTGCATGTAGAAGCAACAGCTTGCTTGGCTCCGAAAATTTTTAATTGGAATGGGATATAATGTAATAAAGGTAGAACCCATAGTTAATGTACCTAAGCAACAAAATTGGCGTCGTAGGGAATGGGTGGATGAACGTGCGAATCGAAACAAAAAATGTTTGTGATATTTTAAATGTTTATGTTAATATAAATACAAAATTTCAGAAATGGCATTATCCATTAAAAAGTATTTTAAGAAAAATGGTATGGAATAAATTTTCATTCTGTTTCTAATTGATGTCATGGGATTCTTAATATGAAGCATGCAAATAGTTCTCTTCACACGTAATTTGTATCTGCGCTTATAGAGAAAATTCGTGGATACAGTTGCGGATTAAGGCCTGGCGAATGACATTTTTATCAAATCTTATAATTTTTGGATTTTGTTCTCTCCATCTTTGTTAATTATCTCATATTTTTTTCTATTTTTTGACCATCAGCTCCCCCGAACTGTTTCTCGAGATGATCAAATATCATACGCAATACCGCAAACACTGGTAGGGCAACCTGTCCCCGTGACTCTTTATTATTTGCGATTGAGAAGAACCAGTACAGATGGAACCAGGAAGCTTGTAGAAAGTCCACAGAAATATCTTCCACCCAGCAAAAAAATTAATATGCATGTATATTCCATTACACTTACTTCGGGGAAGGATTACTTCCTGTGGTCGTTCAGGAGCGGGATTATTATTATTTGGCGGTATACCGTTTCAGGTATTTTTTATGCTCACAGTTTATTCTTTCCTACATTTTTTAAACCTGATATTACAGGACAAAAACTGACATCCCACACTTCATCAACTGTTCTTCAATTCTGGGTGCATTTTATTTCCCTTCATTCCGTCCAACATCCCTATCCATTTCCTACCCCTACCTCATTTGCCAAACGTTCTCCCCTCTATCCGTCAATTTCACCCTTTCTATCCTTCTCCACACCTTTAAACGACGCCTATTACTTTGATTCAGCAACCAAGATTCCGTGCCGTTAGAATTTAGACTATATTCCAAAGTTTTCGCTAGTCTTTCCGTAATGCACATACTTAACCTGCCATGAATTCCCTCCTTTCGAAAGCTTATTTTCCTCACGCTGTTCCTCTTCTTATGTTCCTACTACCTTTGATCATTTTTATCCATAATACTACCAAGATAAGTGAACTGTTTCACCTGCTCAAGGTTTAGCGCTCTCATTTTTACGCTTAACTTAGCCTTTATCTTTCTCGTAAACCACGTATATATGGTTTTATTAACATTTATTCTCCCAGCGTCCAAAATATATTCCTATTTCACCAAACTCCCATAATCTTTATTGTGATTACATTGATGCTCATCCCATACATATCACACCGTACGCTCAATCAGTAATGATTTTACCTCTTAGCCGACTGGTTAGCTAAAGTTTGATAGTGCGTAAACCTAATTGATTTTATGAATTGACCGAAATTGATTTCCGTTTTCAGTTCCTCCCATGTAATTTTAACCATTTTCTCTACATGTTAATATAAAATCACGGGTGATGATGGGCACCCCTCTTTTACCCCTCTTGCTAACATTGCCCATCCCGACTCTCAATCCGAGTAACGTACCTGAGCAGTTTGTCTATGTACAGGTTGCGGATAAATCTCCGACTCCTCCACTCTATTCCTATCTTCTGCGTTCCATTAAATAACTCTCCCTACTTTAATCCATTAAATGCCATTTCGAAATTTACGAAACGTGTAAATACATCCAAATTACACTCTATTTTCCTTTCCGTTAGTCATCTGATTTCTGCAGTGGCATCACACGTACCTCTCTTATTTCTGAACCCAAATTTATTATCCCTTAAGTAATCCTTATCCCTCCTCTCCATTCTTTTATTGATATCTAAAGTTTATTAGGGTTATTGATCTATAAGTTATTGATATTAAGGTTATTGATCTATACTCATTTCCCTTTTTTGGGATGGGAACTAATGCTATCCTAACGAAGTAATCCGTCCAAATTTCTCCCTCATTCATGCTACCGATTAGCCCTTCTAAACTCTTCCTTCCACGTTTTTAGTAGCTCCTCAGGAGTGTTATCTATCCCCACGGCCTTATTTGATTTCAGTTCTCCTAATGCCCTGTTTTTCTCGCCGCCAAGTATGCCTGGTCCTAGGCAGTCCCCATCTGAGTCATATTCTCTCTTGTGTCTAAACTGTTGAACTAATACGTATATTTAACATATACAAAGATCATCTACGTGCATGCATCCTTTTCGTCTCCCTCAAATCTATCCTGGTTCATTTAGGAATATTCCTTCCGTTTCTTGAAGAGTGTGCACACATTTCAATTTCTTACTTGCCAATAGGTCATTCACCTTCATGTTTATCGCGCCCCATTTCACCCCTTCGATTGTAAACTTGCCATATCCTCGCACTGCGTCCGTCACCACGATTCTTTTGCCCTATTAGTTTCCCGCCACAGGATATTATTTATTTCGTTCAACTGCCTTCTACCAATCATGTGCTTACATTCTTCCCTTTCCTTCTACAATCTGTCAATGCTTTAATTTACATCTTCTCCGCCGTCTCTCTCTCCATCTTTTCCCTTTCTCTGTTCCGCCGCGTATTCCCCAGCGTCGTCCCCGCGGAGTGCATCCATCAATACCACTCGGCAGCGTAATTGATGCGTTCGTGCATCGCCCCGCAAAGGATTTCGCTCCCACCCGTCCAGTCCCTGAGTCGGTCAGCCGCATCGATTCCATTTTGGATCGAGGACATTATTCCCAGTTTTTCTGTCCGCTCACCCTTCCCCGTGACGTCGTCGCGCTCCCTTCGATTTATCGACTCGAGCGGCATCCGCCGGCCTTCCACCTTCTGGCTCCCTATCCACACACTGCACGACCACGACACGGTCGGTTCCTGACCTGGTTCCACGCGGTTCATGCTCACCGGGAGGTAGTCGAGACTCCTCCGGCGAATCCTCGGGCTCGCGTGCTCACGCACAGCGCCGCTCGTGCTCTGTGTGATTGATGTGGTTCCCCCGTCAACGCCCCTTCTGCCCCTCCATTGAGAGATGTCGTCCGCCACGCTTTGTGTTGTCAACGATAAAAGCATGCCAAAATTCATTCATTCCACTCCTTTGGTCGTCAGAACAAGTTTTTATTCTAATCTCCCAATTTTTTGTGGTCCTGTATTCGAGTTTGATGCCTTTGAATTTGTGAACGGATCAGAAACTGCTCTGTAATCAAATTGTAGTAGCGGCATTGTCCTATACTCAATGATGAAATCATAGGAAACTTATCTCCGGAAGGTTTACGAGTACGATTTTTAAATTAGTGAATTGCCCCAGTTCATTATTTGTATCAGTGTGTTTTTAGCAGTGTTTATAGTAAATAGTAGTTCTGATCGATTAAGTGTCATACATTTTTTTCGTCGTCAATGTTTTGCAAATTGATAACTGGATAAAATTAAATTAATTTCTGGCTCTGTGAGGTATTAAAATCCATGAAATTTTTTAAATGTGAAAAAAATTCATCTAATTCTGAATCATCCTACCAAATGTCGTCTTTTGTACGTTTTCACCCTTGGTTTCAAATTTGTAGTAGATATTATTCCGCTAGTTAACTTTTCATCTAATTATGAAAGCCCATTATTAGTTAATAATGTTAAAAGTCATGAAGACACGCAAGGAACATACGCTTATTGATCTTTATTCACGCTATTTCAAAATACCTTTCCTTATCCTGAAACTTTCATACTATATTTCCATATTTTAAGTCCAGAGATTCTTTCGTGCGCTGGTTGACGCGTGGTGAAATAACTTGTGTGAGAGCCATTTCATTTCAAAAGGCATAAGTTCAGACTCCCTGTTGCGTTTGAGAGTAGCGTGCTGCGTCTCCAGGAGGGAATTTTCCGCGACTCATTTCTCTTTGAATGAAAATTATCGAATTTCAAACCGACGTCAAATTAAAATATAATTACAGTTCCGTCTTAGTCGTGATAATGTTTGAAGCATTACATAAATGCATTTGGCAGGCTTGACTTCCAATCAACCTCATTCCCCCCCCCTCCCCTCAGTGGTGTGGCTACTGTCACTTTTAGCGCTATAGACGGCTCAACTGTTGTAGCATACTTAATTTTCTCGCTGGTGAGGCGAAACCCTTAAATATAATTACTCACTCACCAGAAAATTCGCTATAATGCACACTTGTAAATTCGAGAGGGATGGAAATTTTCTCGAGTAATACACGTGACCATTCCCGAAGATAGTGTTTTAAAGATGTTCGATTGTGTGGATGCGCACGTCTGCGGTAGGCCTAGTATTTTACAAATTCGTTTGGAAATCTTCGAGAGGCATCTTCAACCCAGAAAATCCGAGTTCCCATGCTTACACATTCTTATTATTTCAAGGCAGAAATCGTACGAGCATGAAAGGGAGATTTTATATACTATTGGGCGCAAACCTTTTGGGGATCGTGGCCATGGGGATATTATTCATTCTTTCAGGACGTAACGGGTGGTGGACTTCCTTGATGGTAACTGGGAGATTACAGTGGAATGTGTAAGGAATTCGGGTATATAAATGTGTGAATAATTAAAACTTGGGTCTTTCGGTGGAGGAAACGAAACATTTTCCGTACGGGTGTCGAAATTTTCCATGTTTTCTGGTTGGCAAGTCGGAGACTGGAGCACTCTTCTGGTCAAAATACTTACTTCATTTGGAGAATGAAATCAACAAGGCAGGTTTCGGCGTTTCCATCGTGATTGTGTATTAACTGCATTTATATAAAAATCATCTAAGAAAGGTCGACCAAGGTTATGTCATCTAACGAAATATACGAATCGAAAGGATTAGAGCGATATGTTAAAAATGCTCAAAATTTCTGATTGATTTCTGTTTATTAAATTGATTGATATGTAGCAATACTGTTAATTTATAATGAATCGGTATCTAAACACTACCAATTTTTTTCCAAAAATAAAATTTGTTTCTCACAGACGAAGAAAAACATCGCAGAACTTACATAGAAACATTCCTTGTGAAACGGTTGCAAGTGGAAGGCTCCAGATTGGGAGAAAGTTTTAAATACATATAGAACTTCCTCTCTCTCTCTCTCTTAATTCTCATATTGATGTCCCAACCGAGTCTTTCCTCGCTCTTAATGCTCTTGCTCGTATATTGATAAAATTGCATGAAAACTAAATGTAAAAAATCAAGTAGACTTATCACGTCATATCTTCACTGTTATGCCTGACTCCAAGTAATGCTCTTCAAAAAATAAAATGTACCGGTTTGACGTTTCAAAGGCAAAAAAATGCTTCAAATTTTCACGTAAAATCTGCAGTCATATTATTAAAAATTTTCGAATTCCGTCGGCATGCTGGAAACACCAAAAGGAAAATAACTTGAGTTTTTTGCACTATGAATGCTGCAGAGTAATAAAATTTTATTGCTGGATTTCGAATAAAAAATGTAGTATTTGTATGTTGGCTGGATTTTTTCGTTTACATGTGCCCCACGACTATCGTTAAGTCATTTCCGCTGTGTTACTTTCCTCCAAGCGCGACCCTTTTTACGAGATGAGTGCTGGGGGCCTAGTTCTCTCGAATAGGGAAGCCTGGAAGTGAAAGAAATGAAAAATAATCACCCCTTCTCGGCCTCGATCCTCCCGTTGCTGTCCTTACGCAGAAACGGCAAGTAAATATATTAAAATATTTCTTTGGTCTGAGCTCTTTATTTTCTGAAGACATCTGCTAGTGAAAACGGCGCTGTAATCGGAAATTCAGATGAAAATATTGTGTTAATTGTGAGAGTTCAAAGAAGGCCAAAGCTGAGTTTAGATGAAAAGTAAGTAGAGAGATTGATATTCCGTAAACTGTTCAGTATTTTCATAGGTGAAAGTCTCACTCTTACTTATTGCTTGATAAATTTGCATTTATTGGCAACTCTATAGTCATATGTATTGAAATTTTATTAAATGCCATTTGAACAACGAATGGCTTCGTGTTTGGTGCCCTTTCCTTGCCCGTTAAGTAATGTATTTTTGTAATGCGTTGTAAGCAAGCATGTGTTGAAGCCCTCAGGGGCTGCCATCCTAGTCTTGATCGAAAATTAAGTTCGAAAAATTTCTTTCCCATACTGTAATCCGTACTTCCAGTATGCTTATTCCAAAATAAGATTTATTTGCATGTCTACGGAGAAGATGGATTAAAACGCGACTCAATTCTTCTTGCAATATAAAAAAATTCAGAAATCGAGAAAAGAACTGTTTACGATTGCTAATTTTACGGTGTGGCCCTGTTATCTTGTTATTTTTACCTCATTGGAGTGAGTACTTGACACGCCCTCTACATGAGAGAAAATTCCTGTGTATCCACGCGCTATTATCATATATTGATACCGTTAGAGATCAATATGACAGATTTTGCGGATACGTGCGCGTATCAGATTGGTTAGAATAGATTTAAAATTATATAAAATTCTCAGGAAGTTGCGAAAATTCATTGAGGGATGGGTGAGAGAGTGATCACTCAAATCCTTACATAAATCGTTGGAAAGGTACGGAGAAGGGGCGCCTGGGCATCTATAAATACGCCACCGCTGATTGGTTGGCGGATTGACCTTCCGACTCTCTTCTATTTTTTTTCGCTCCCTCCCGCAGAAATCGCTCGACGTCCTTCCTCCATCGTATTATTTTTCCCGGCCACCTCATTTTAACCTTCCTCCACAATCTCATTCCGGAGATCCTCAGAACAGGGATTGCCGTGTGATTCACACGTGCGTGGAATGCGTTTTCATTGCCTTATAAAAATGTTCCCACTGTGTGACTAAAGTACGATTGGAAAGTCTGAGCATTTTCTACTTCTTGTGGGATAGAGCCCCTGCCGAATTGCCATCTGAAGGAGCACCTCTTGGGTACGTTGCATGGGGAAAACAGAGGAAAGTGGTTGACAACGCTGATGTTATGGTATTCACAACATTTTTTCGGCATTTAAATTCGTTCGCAATTGCCTGTTTTTTTTAGCAGAGAAGGTATTTTTAAAACCCTGCAAGCTACCGCTAGTATATACGGCGGGGGGTGAATGCACACCAGACTAACCCTGATGTTTTACCCCTACCCTTTGACCCTGATATTTTACCCCTACCGCGGTCGGATAACGTTATTCTGATCTCTTGTCATTCGTGGGAAAATGCCATATGAAATACGTATATCTGATCTGTTCTACTCTTAATCTCTATAATTTCATTGACATGATCTCACCTATCGTAGTACGATGGGGTTAATAATATATTTTCAATATAATTGCTAAAGAGACATCCTTCTAATGTATACAGTTTATTTAGTGTGTACTGAAACTTGCTCCGTTAATGATCCCCAGCTTAGCTTCTCTAATAATTTTGTATGCCACTCAGTTTATCATGACAGAGTTTTACAAAACTGGCTCCTCTATGATGCAGACGTTCCAATTCGGCAATCAATCCAACTTCATGAGGATCCCCCTTACACTTGCAACATATTCTAAATAAGGCCTAACGAGAACATTTCTCTTTAACCTTTTCATCACCTTTACCCAGTACTCTTATTATAAATCCTAATTTTTTGTTAGCTCTTTTCCATCAGATGCATCCAAAAACATGCGACGTTCTTCGACGAAGGAATTTTTGGTTGAGTATAATTTTCCAAAATTAAATGGATGAGAAAATTATTTTTCGTAATTTGGAAATAGCAACTGTAAAACTACGCTACACCTGCCCTCAAGCCGAAATCAATTTACTCTAAGCCTTTTTCACACGTCCCATGGAGAATATATGCCATCGAAGTACCTTCTGGGAGATAATTTTATTGTTACAAAGTCCAAAAATTCTTTAAAGTACATCCTTTGAGCGTCGACACGTTTTCGCCAGCGGCTTTTTCATTACTCTCGGATGCTCCATGGTTGGCGGCTTCCGGAAAGTCTTTAAGGGTACGCGTGCAAGCTTTTTTGACAGCACTTACGGTCCCATGGTGGTGTCTTTTGAGGGAGGATTTCACTTTTGGGAATGGGAAATAGTCTGCTGGTGCCAAGTCGGCACTGTCCAAAATGGAAGAAGGTCTTTGCGAATAGACAATCGAGTCTGCTCTTAGTCATCTGTCAAGACCTTCGGGGCAAGTTTAACACAGATCTTTTGTATTGTCAAATTTTTAGTGATATTGGTGTTCACTGTCATATTACACAGGCCTACAAAAAAATTTTTTTTTTGGTGCCGGGAATCATTGTGCTGATTTTAACTATATTTGTAGAGCTGAATCCAAATATGAAATCCGTTTTTATTTAACAGCTCTACTTTTTTAGATATGGCACATCTTACGATTAGTTGTTTTAATATTTGATATATTCCAGAAAATAATTTTCAAAGTTAAATAAATCTATAAGTATACATGGGAATGTATGGTAAAAGAAAATAGGAAAAATATTACAGACTTTGTGAAACGTGCATACTTGGGATATTTTGGTGTTAAGCTTGGTGACCAAGATAAAACATGGGCGCCGCATTTTGTGTGTAAAACATGTACTGAACATCTGCGGCAATGGACAACAGGACAAAGGAAAAGTCTAAAATTTGGTGTGCCTATGGTGTGGAGAGAACCTGTGAACCATATTGACGACTGTTATTTTTGCATAGTAAATGTTTCTGGAATTAATCGAAAAAATCGCCACAAGTGGACATATCCAGATTTGCCTTCAGCTAGACGCCCGGTACCCCATTCAAAAGAAATACCGATCCCAATATTTCAGACGTTACCAGATATATCTAAGGAAGAATTTGAGTTATTTGAAAACATTTCTCATTCTATCGACGATAGTCGCAGTGACTACGAGGGGGTATCAATAATTCCTCAACTATTTAATCAAGATGAACTAAGCGATCTTGCTAGAGAACTGAACATATCGAAGGAAGCATCCGAACTACTAGCATCAAGACCGCATGAAAAGAATTTACTGCAACCCGGTACAAAAATAAGTTTTTATCGCACAAGGGAAAAGGATATGTTACCCTTCTTTACTCAAGAAGACAATCTTACATTTTGTTTAGACGTTAAGGGTCTTTTGGAAAAAATGGGACTACTATCACAATATGATGCTAGTGATTGGCGTTTGTTTATTGATAGCTCCAAGCGTAGTTTAAAATGTGTACTTCTTCACAATTGTAACAGGTTTGGCGCAATACCAATCGTTCATTCAACTAAAATGAAAGAAGAATACGATACAATAGCATTGGTCTTACAGGAGATAACATACCAGGAACATCGCTGGGTGATTTGTGTAGATTTAAAAATGGTGAACTTTCTTCTTGGGCAGCAAAGTGGCTACACAAAATATCCTTGTTTCTTGTGCCTCTGGGATAGCAGGGACAGACAAAACCACTAGATTAAGAAGGAGTGGCCTAAGAGAGAAAACTTGGTTGTTGGGAAAGAAAACATCATTACTGAATCTTTAGTTGAAAGAGAGAAAATCATCTTACCGCCTCTACATATTAAACTAGGCCTAATGAAGCAATTTGTAAAGGCTGTTGACAAGGATGGACCATGCTTCGTCTACTTAAGACTAAAGATTGAAAGACTAAAGTATTGAAAAACTTAAAGCTGGTATTTTTGAGGGGCCACAAATCAGACAACTTACAAAGGATCCTGATTTTGTCGAGTCAATGAATGAGATTGAAAAAATTAGTTGGATGTCATTTGTTGAGGTCATAAAAAATTTTCTAGGAAATCACAAAAGTGAAAATTATATTGAGCTGGTAAACATTATGCTCAGTAACTTCAAATCACTTGGATGTAATATGAGCACAAAAGTTCACTACCTACACAGCCACTTAGACAATTTTCTTGGAAATTTAGGAGACACAAGTGAAGAACAAGGTGAAAGATTTCACCAGGATATAAAAACAATGGAAGCTCGCTACCAAGGAAGATGGGATAACCATATGATGGCAGATTACTGCTGGTGCTTAAAACGAGACTGTTTCAACAAAGTGCACTCAAGAAAATCGCGCAAAAGAAGCTTCCGATGTTTTGGGTGATGTTTTTATGTATTTTTTTCTTTTCAATTTGTTTTATTACAGTAAAAAATTTTAGTATTTGTGCTCGATTGAATTGTAAAATTCTGTTGTGTTTGTGGGTGATTTAACAGCCCTAGAAATAAATCAAGTCTTTATATTTAGTGGGTTTTATTATTAATATGTATGGTAAAGAACTTAGGCCGACAAGGTTAGACATAGAAAAGGAACATGACGTAGAAGAAGATAGCTTAGGTCCAGGCATACTCGACGATGAAATAGAAAGGGCATTAAAGGAGATGAAAGCAAATAAGGCTGTGGGGGTGGACAATATTCCTGTAGAAATGTTGAAATGGTTAGGGAAAGGTGGGAAAAAGGCCATATATGGACTGATTCGTAGTATCTACAAGGAAGGAATCTGGCCGGAAGATTTTGTGAGATCGGTGTTAGTTCCTATTCCAAAAAAGGCAAAGGCTTCGTCATGTGAGGATTACAGAACAATAAGTTTGATATCCCACGCAGCTAAAGTTATTCTCAGGATCATCAACAAAAGGGTAGAGAGTAAGGCAAGTGATTACTTAGGGGATGATCAGTTTGGGTTCAGGAAAGGAAGAGGTACGCGTGATGCCATTGCAGTAATGAGATCACTAGTCGAGAGGAATATAGAATACAATCAGGACGTTTTTGCCTGTTTTGTAGATTTTGTTTGATAGAGTGAATTGGGAAAAATTAATGCGTGTATTGCAGAAAATAGGAATGGATTGGAGGGACAGGAGACTGATCCGCAACCTGTACATGTCTCAGACTGCTCAGGTGCGAGTGGGGAACGGAGAGTCCGGATGGGCAGTGTTAGGAAGAGGTGTAAGGCAGGGTTGCCCATTGTCACCGGTACTGTTCAACGTATATGTAGAGGAAATGATTAGCGGTAGAGCAGTTAGAGCAGTGTACATATCTCGGAAGTGTTTTGGACCAATACGGTCAAAGTGGTAGGGACGTAAGGAGAAGAATTGCGCTAGGCAAGGAGGCTTTCTCAAGGAGGAGGGAGTTGATGACGGGGACGTTGAGTAGGGATGTTAAGACAAGACTCGTAAAAACTCTGATATGGAGCGTAGCTATGTACGGCTCGGAAACGTGGTCGCTGAAGCAGGAGGATAGACGTAGATTGGAGGCTTTTGAAATGTGGGTGTGGAGAAGAATGGTGAAGGTGAAATGGACCAAAAGGAACACAAATAAGGAAGTACTGGAGATGGTGGGGGAGGAGAGGGGTTTGTTGAGAGAAATCCTATGGAGGCAGGAAAAATGGATGAAAGGCGTATTGAGCGGTAGTGGAATGTTGAAGAGGGTAATAGAGGGGAGAATGTTGGGCAAGCGAGGTAAGGGTAGGAACAGGATAGGGATGTTGGACGGGATGAAGGGAGGAAAGAAGTACACCGAGATGAAGAGGGACCTGATATAGATTAGTTTGCTAGGTGGGGAGTCACAAAATGTTTATTTGATAGTTGTGTCCATCCAAAAACCTACCTTAACCGGTAGATTACCTAATAATAATAATTATTAATATGCGGTGTTCCTTTTATTTTCAATAAACTGTCAATAAGTTTTATGTATATTTCTATATTGTAGGCCAATGAGATAATTATTAATATAATATTCCCATATCATCATGTAGAAGATTTTTTTACGTAAGTAACAACATATCTATATCTTGAAAACTATTGCTGATAGGAAAAAACTAGTGTCATAGTTGGATTCAGCACCCCAATTGTTTTTTAAATCAGCATTAAAAGCTCCGGCACCAAAACCACTGTTGTGCCTGTGTTATTAATATAATATTCCCATATCCTCATGTAGAAGATTTTTTTACTTAAGTAACAACATATCTATATCTAGAAAACTATAGCTGATAGGAAAAAACTAGTGTCATAATTGGATTCAGCACCCCAATTGTTCTTTTAATCAACATTAAAAGCTCCGGGACCAAAAACACTGTTGGCCTGTGTTATCAATACCAATACAATCCGCGATCATGCGCACATTTAACCAACGGTCTGAATTCAGCATTTCACGCACTCGTCAGGAAGAAATTGTTTCCGATACTTTTTATGCAAACCTTGTATACCAAATTAAATAAGAAGAGTTTTTTTCTTGTCTAAGATATCATTATTATTCTCATGGGAGACGTCTCGCGATATGGTGAATCTAATTGTGATTGGCTTAATCATGAATGATGTTCCCCTTGGTAGCTGTGTGTTTTGTGTGAAAATAATAATAATAATAATAGCCGTTGGAGAGCGTAAGTAAATTCTTGTTTTTCTCACTATGGCCAGCAAAATATCAACTTCTTCGATGGTATTATAAGTATTTATTTCACTGTGTGGTAACAACATCAATATGTTGTCGGAGTATGGCCGTCAATTTGCGGTGGCTTGCGCGTTGACATGAGGTGATCTCTTTCAACCGTCTGCTCAAATTCATCGTGGTAGGTGTTATGCAAGAGCACACTTTTCCTTCAGAGGTGATATGAAATGTGATGATTGCACATCATCACCTAAAGCTCGTATTCCATGTACTTGTGCATTTTTCATCATAATCTTCAGGATTCGCTGTCGTTGGACTTTCGGTGTTCGTGAGGGCTTAAAAAGAAGGCTAACGACACCTCCAGACGCTGCCAATTTACCACGCATGATATAAATTATGCAGGAGTGGCGTGCGCGTGTATCCGTCTCCACAGCAGTCGCGTTAGTTAAACTTTCTCTGTCCTCCTTGGGGTCTATATTAGGATATTCTTTTGCTTCACGTGAACCATCACGTGGCATTTTCCAACACCTCCCGCCGATCCACACCCTCTTCCTCCCGGCGCTTACGAGTGTCTCTTCCCACATACCCATTCCTTTGCATCCAACCACCCTTCCACTCCCACCCGTCTCCTCTCCCCCCCAACTCCCCCCGTTCCTGTCCCCCCATTGTCTGCTTCTGTCGTGCGTATTTATCTCCAATTAAGTGCTCCAGCACTGTATCCACTCCCTCGGCGTTCCTCTGCTACCTCCCTCGCCTCCTTCCCTCCCTCTCTCTCCATCTATCCCCTCTTCCCTGCACAAGATATCATCCATCCATCCGTTGAATATTTCATCTTGTTTGTTATTAAGGATTCTTTTCTGGGGAAATTCCTCGTTTTTTTTACGTCTCCTCCCCTCTCCCCGCCGCCGCTGCCTTCATCTCCGTGTCCTCCTCCGCCCAACCTTGCCTTCTTTTTCCCCCGCCGCGCCGTCCGCAGCATTTTCATCCCGCCATCTCTTTTATATTCATTCCCCTCCTCTCCTGCCACCGTTCCCTCAGCTCGTCATCCCCCTCCCCCCCTTAACCTCCTCCTCTGCTCCTTCTCTCCCTTTCGAACCTTTTTAAAACGCGCTGGCTGCACACCGCACGTGTTCTTCCCCGTTCCGTGCCCTCGTCCCAGCATCACCACTCTCCCGTCATATCGCCCCACGCCTGCCTCTCTCTCTCATCCCGCGCTCATCCTTCTTGGCTCTTCCAATTTTCCCATCCTCCATCTCCAGCGTCCGCCTTCAGGACTAAGTTCTCCTTTATCCTCACTCACTCCCCCCCTCCACTCTCTCTCTTTCCCTTCACTGGTAACATATATGACGAAAAATATTGGGAGCCGAGGGGAAAAACGCTCGCCCACATGTCGGGGCTGTCAAAAAATTAATTGAAGGGTGATCCTCGCTATGACATCCGAGCGTTTCCGTTTAGGGTCATTTCTGTTATGACATTCTAAATATCGGAGTAGACATTCTGCGGACGCGAAACAACGAGGCATATTTATGCAACAGAACTCTCAGAGCTACTAGGTCCTGCTAAAATTATGTCGGTAGACCCGTCATGTTATTATATTATCAAGTTATCGCGAGGAAATAAACTGGAAATCTCAATTTTTTCTCACGGTAATTCACAATATCTAAAGTAAGATAATGTGGATCAAGTAAATGAGATTGTCCAACTGACAGATTCAAGACTCTTTTTTTCACCTCGCGTAATTCACGAACATAACGAAAATAGTAGGGTACCACCAAACACATTCTGATTAAATACTACTATCTTTTACCTATTTATTTGCTTTATCCTTTATTTAACAAACCTGATGCGGCTGAGTCAATAACGGTAAGGCAATATGTAGGCGGTGTAAATGAAAATGTCATATATTATAGATTTACCACCCTAAAGCTTTCGCGTGAGTTTACTCCTGTAGAGAGTCTCAAAGGGTTCACACGTTTTGGGTTTAAATCAATTTTTCCTGGATAAGAATTTCTGCATTGGCTCAATATAAATCGCATTTATTCTAAAGGTATATTCTCAACGTCGTCTATGATGACTTTTAGGATAGCTGATGCCGTCCCGTGAACGTCGCGAGTGTAATATTATGTATAAAAAAAACCATAAACACAGTAATCAACCTAATAATAGTAGGTGATGGTAGAGGTCACCCATGTACCAAGCCCGACGGCGTGTGAATATTCACACATAAGGTTAGGGGGGCCAGTTCCTTTCCCTGTGCCGGTTATGGTTTCCCAGAAAGATCTGGTACCCGAAAAATTAACTAGCTTCAGCTATCAGCAAGCAATCAGCTAGCTAGTGGAGCTGTAGGTGCCCAAAGTGCCTTGCCCGGGAATCGAACCCGGGACCCTCTGGTCAGCAGTCCAACGCTCTACCCGCCAGACCACCGCGACCCGCAATATTATGTATATACCGAGTTATTCTCAGTCTTCGGGTATTAAATCTCTTCTCGTGTCGTCCGACTGCGACATCAAAAAGATCACGGACCTGAACTCGCGAGGCACCCTTTAAATCTCTCTCTCGGTCCGTTCTCCTCCATATCGTCACTCGCCCTTTTTCCGTTGGTGGATTGTAGTATTCTCGTAGTTGGATCCGGTGGGGATTTTCCGTGGAGTCTGGGATGGTTTTTATGACTCTGTTGCAATTAGGTATGTGGTAATAGTGCTCTGCCCTTACTCTCCCTTTAAATTCGCAGTGGTATATCGCATGCATGAGTTAAGGGATCATTCGGACATAGCTTGGACAGGAATTGGACTCATGCCAGGTTCACGTGCATTCGGGTCAAATTTTGAACTTACTACCCGAGCACTTCCTCTGTTCAACTTGCGTTAAATGGATATTTTTTTGTGTTGAAACTTTTACTTTGGTGTGTGTAGCCCCTTGCCACCCGCCCAATCCCGAACCCCTCGCTCCGCGTGAGTTGGTTTTTATCCTTAAATTTATTTTCATTGCATTTCTCTATTCTTTAAAATAAGGATTTTCCATCCTCGTCCGTTCTGGCGTGACAACTAATTCAGTGTATGGATTGGATAAACTATTTGGGTTTGAGTTTCACTGGTGTGATGATTAAACCAGTTTTTTTGGCCCAATTTTCTTTAGAAAGTCCATAAAAATGACTCATTTTTAATCATTTTAAATTTAATTTATTCATTTCATTAAAACCTTAAAGTGAGGAAAAAGGTATTATACGGATGAGTTTAAGAGGTAAAGGCCATATGCAGCACTAAAAGGGAAATAAAATATGCATGAAAAAGGCACACCGTGAGGGCTCTGCATTTGTTAGCATTGTAATAGAAGGGATGGTCTCGCTTAGAAGGCGGACGAAAAAATACCATTCCCCAAATAAAGAGTAGCTCAAGTAAGAAAGCTTCGCAAGGCGCGCAAGAATTGTCGTTGATTGGAGAGAATTGGGTGCTCTCTCAAACCAGTCATGAGATTAAAATACTAATACTGAAAATTTCTCTTTGTAATTCATTCCCACTCTGTTGGCTTGCATTCCTAATACTGTAATTAAAGGTATATTGTTGGGAATGCGCGATAGATAGAGGAAATGAATAGGAATGTTGCATGGAATTAAGATAAATGGAAATTATACGGACCTAAATAAAAGTGTATAGTAATGTGAGACATGAGAAATTCAGAGTTGCCGGCGATGCCTCAAAAGTAACTTTTAAACGAAGTCATCCCCTAATATGCATTAAAATACAGTAATTCCAAACAGTAAAAATCCTTCGCCTTGGGCGGGATCCCGAGAATGATTTTTGCACTTAAAATTGTTGCATTTTAATGAACTATAACGTTTAAGGATATTTCGTGTCAGATCAGTCGGGGCTTAGAAGTGCAAAGGCTGCAGGGTCCACCGAAAACCTGCCCTAACCCGATATATTGCTCTTTGTAGTAAATTCGTGTGTTTAATTCAGCCTAGTTTGGGCTAGTTACTTTTAATATTAGTAGTCATTGCGTAGAAGTCCATTTCTTGAATGTTGAACAACTCAACTCATTTTATCTTATTAATATGGACCTGGATTTTAGTTGGTAGTTATGCGCATTTCATTCCCATGTTGTTGGATTACGCACGTGTTATATTTAAAGGTGAGTAAATATTTTGGCGAAATCAAGAGAGCACTTTTTTTTTGTTCCAGTGGCTGGCTGATTAAAATCCATGATAAATCAAATCTTTTCCTCCCTCGTTTGCTACCTGGCTCTCATCCTGTGGACACTCATATTTCTAGGTGTTTGGTGAAACAATGCCGTCCGTGGCCGTTTGTTTAACTTTTCGCTTTTATGAAATCATTAGTCATTTTCATTGTGTCCCCTGCGAGGCAAATCAAGACCTGTCCAGGGAGGCCCATCTCCCGTAGCTTTCGGTGCGGAGGGAGGAGGCGAGGGATAGTGTTCCCTCCCCTTCCACCGCCCCGAAAAGCGGGTAATAAACCGGCAGAGCATTTTGTCTTTCCTCCAACACTCGAATTCCTCCGTCCGCCCCGACCCTCCCTCCCCCGTAACCCATTGTGCGCTCCCCGTTCCCGTTGTGCGGCCATTCATGCATCCACTCCTTTCTTCTTCTTTTTTTTCCGCCCTGGGAGTCAGTGTCGTTTTTGTTTATGAATAAGGCACATCCATGGGTGTACACTTGCACACTCGTCCGAGCACATCGTTCACTCCACTCTGGGAGACCGTCCACCCCACACGCTGGGGCCCTCCCCGTCCCCACAAAACACACACACGAGTTCAGATTCCAGTGCCCTTTTCCCTCCTCCGCTTCGCTCTTCCCTCTCTCTTCCCCCCCTTCCCTTCCTGCTTCTTAACCTTCTCCACCTCTTCCTCGACTCTCGCGCGGCCACAAGCAAGCAAGCAGAGCTTCGAGAAAGAGGGAAGTGGAGATCAGAGGGGGGTAAACCCCCTCGTTCTCTCTCTCGCCCTCAGTTCTTCTCGCTCCCCTTCCCTTACGTCCCCTAATGCGCCCCCTCGCCCTTTCTCCCGCCCTTCGCCCTCCCTTCCCATCCTCCGTATTTATTCTCTCGGTCTCACCACCCCCCGCGCTATCCTCCATGCCTGCACTAACCCCCCTCCAGTCCCTTTCCCCTCTCTTGGCTCCCCTCAACCTCCCGCCTCCCTTTCCCTCTCCGGCACCGCACGGGGTTCGCGCGCGCACGTCAGGTCGCCATGGCAACTGCATCACCACCCTCGCCTCACCAAATCCGCTCACTCCCCTTTCAGGGTCCCTTCCAGTACTCTCCCCCACTCTCCCGTCGCCCTTCCCCTCCCATTCAATCCCCACGGCCCCTCCAACTTCTCTTCCCACGCCATCTCCCGCAGATCAATATGCTTCCTCCTCCCCCATTCCAAGCCGCCCCCGCCATCCTCTCCTCCGCCCCCATTTGCCCGCTTTCCTCTCTCCTCCCGATCCGCGGCTCCCACCCTCTCTATACTCCCCCCTCTTGAGGCAGTTCCTTTTACCCTTCGTCCGTTTTTGCGCCCCCCCCCTCGTAAGTACGACATGCGTTCAACCCTTCTGCCTCTCTTCCGTTGACGTTTCCTCCTCTCCGTGAGGAGGCGAGGAATACTTCTCCGTCCAGCTTCCCTCGTTTCCCATGTCTTTCGACTATCCCAAGTCTCATTTCCCAGTGCAGGGCGAAAATTTGACCGATCCAACTGGACCATAGCCTTTTCTTTGTAATTTAACAAATTGAACTAGTTAGCGATAACTAATGTCGTTACTAAACTTTTAGACTGCCATGGGTCGTGTTTAATATGGTAGTTTAATGTATTTGTTGTTCTTCCGGATAGAGTAAATCACCGCATGTTAAAGTTATCATAGCGCACGTCACCGGTCGATTTAAAAATTTAGAGGAAACAGGTTCAGATGGTAGCGCAGTGTGATATACTGAAATTAAAAAATAATTAAAAATAATGAAAATATTTTTAAATCTTTACTATATTAATTTTTTATTCTTGGCAAATATTGCATGCTGAGGAATTTCAACGTATTTTTGATAGGCAATTGACTTAAAACTTATTAATTTTTCTCGTTGCTAGAGTTTTATAAATCGTTCTAAGATTTCTTCTCTCTGAAACTTTGATAAGTTTAAATGTCTGGCTTCGAGAACCGTTGAAAACTGAAAACTGTACAGCGTGAATAATTTTTGAAACGCAAATATTTTTATGTTGTAATTTAGGAAGGCAGCTTCGGAATATGAGGATATAATGAAAACAATGAGAAATTGAAGGAGATACCGCGACAGTAACTTTTAACGGAGTCATCAGCTGATGCACATTACAATGCAACTATTTTAAAGAGTAAAAATCTTTCGTCCGCTAATGTAAAAAAAATCGCCTGGCCCGTCAATCTCACCATTTAAGGTGAATGATTTTTACACTTTGAAATTTTTGCACCACAATGAGAAATTTCGAAATTTCTTGCTTTCCGTTCTGTATGTAGGCCCTAAGTGTCACATTACCCTTTCTATTCTTAAAACTTTCTCTTGATAAGGGTACCTTAAAATTGCAATCAAAGGGAATCAAAATTAGAAAGTGTCCGGAATATGGTCAGCATAAAAATTCGAACTTAGAAAATAAAAATTGAGATGTCACTGTTTTAATCTCCGATAAAATTGGGCTATCTCCAGTCCATGGTAAATTGAAGCAAGTTATTTTGAGTATACTAGTTTGGAAGGCAATACCTACCTTAGAGGTTTTAATACTTAGCGTGAAAGGAAGGTAATGGGAATTTTTTCGTCAGCCAATGAATCCTGTGGGATTCAGGGAAACGTTAGGCTTCAAAAACATAATTCACGAGCTTGGTGGAATCACCAACACAAACTGGATCCATTAAAATGTTATAACATTATTTCAAACGAAATGAAAACGTATTAATCGGGAAAAGCCATTCGCAGATTTTTCATTCCTAATTTGACGAGCAATCAATGAAAATTAATGTATTCTGATATCAATGAAGCGTGTCCAAAATTTTCCCCCCATATCACGTTTTATTTGGAACAAAAAACCTGATGTCCAACCGAATGTATTACAGTACTCTGCGCAGAAGTCAACCCTTAATCAATATTGGATAACGCCGTGCATGGGCGATAAATATTTGGGAAGATTGAAATGCTATATGTAATACTTTATGTGAAAATATATTCTCATTAATATGCCAATGTTTCTGTAGGATGAAAATACCGAACGCATCCAGTTATCGACCTCTGCGTCCTATCGCTTCGAGTCGCCACCAGTAGTAGGTAGTTATTAGTATAGGTGGTCATATGCACTCATCCGACGGACGGCGTACTCCGCTCGAAGTGCTCTCCACATAGCACCCAAGTGGTGATTGGGATACATCGAAAAAAATAACCCCTCCTGGAATTCGATCTTGGCCTTCGGTCTGAAAAGCCTGTACACTAGCCTCCGCACCAACCGTCGATACCTACCACCAAGTGCGTATTGCAATGGCACCACTTCAATGAATGTAATTGTGAAGAAATATGGAATGTTCGTAAGGGCAGATTATCGTATTATCATTCTTTCAAAACTGCGTAGATTTTTCACCTTGGTCATGTTATATTTCCTTTTGGGGAAGAAAAAGGGCATTTATGCTCCTCAGTGAGGGGATACAGGACGCATTTTAATTCTGAATATTTTTCTGGGAGTTTGACTTTATTTGATTGAAGGTGATCATTATTTTCGGAAAGATGCTGATATTTAAATTTCTTTCGGTAGAGTATTCGAAAAATCTTGTGCTTCTTCATTGAAAGTAATCTATTTAATTAGTTTGATTCCGATGGCTTCCCAACACGTGTCATGCGTTGTAAATGTGCCCTAACTAATTGCCGGTAATACTTTATATTTACTTTTTCAATGCTTTTTCCTGTTTTCTGTGTGATAAAGGCAAGTTCCTTAGAGTTAGGTCCGAATGTACGCTCGATGTGTTCCCTCATGGAAGTATTTATTTGATATAACATTTTTTTCCTTTCTGCCGTGTTCTTTCCAGAAAGATAACGAAATTTAAGTGAAAAGTAATTAAATTACACATATTACTAAAAGATTTCGCTTTCCGAACGAAAGGCCAAACTTGTTAGCTTTCAGTAAATTTTAACCCCCCGAAACGGTCTTCGATGAATTCCATCTCCGGGTTATACATGTATTTTTTGGTGACGTGGAAGTCTAGTGTAATTACTAGGCCATTTTATTGGTTATTTTGGTAATGTTTATTCTCTTAATCAACTTAAATAGTGTTTCCGTCGTATAGTAATATCAAGGATTGAATTCTCATTAGCTAATGTGCCAAGCTCTTATATGATGATGAATTCTAACAATAGGTATTGTATTTGTACCTTATGTTTGCATTTTTTTATCATAAAAAAGTGCCAAAATGTCTTTTAAAACTTGTAATAAACATTTTTATTTGCATAGAGGCTTAAAATATTCACTATTTTCCACGAAAAGCGACAAGCATTTTAAAAATAACACAAACTAAATTTTCAACTGTTCCAAATGTGATTTATTAGGGGAAACAACATTAAGTAATTCGCTGAACTGTTCAAGTGCCTAATTTTATCTCATTTTGAACTAATTAAGATGAAATAAATGGAAGGTCCTCTTATTGAAAATAATTTTCCATATCTTGGGAAAAGGAAAATGATAGGATGAAAACACCACTTCAGTGAAAATCAATCAATTGAGTACGCCCCTGGTGTACCCCCGTTTGCTTTGAAAAACGGTTACATTACAAATTAAATTAACTCTCTAAGTCCCTTGATGCTACTATATAAAGCGTGCCCTCATTTCATCGTCTTATTATACAACATGCGGTGCACATCCCTCTGCCTCGCTTTTCAACTCATCTCCCCTGCCTCATGTTCGAGATGGTATGAAAACAGTGTGCTATCCTCATGGCTATTCGTCAAATACGGCGTCGGATTTAATTTATTTACCAAACATTACACAGAAAAACTCTGTAAGTATTGCGTACGCATCCTTCAACATTTGTTGTTTAGTACACCCGTCATTGAATGATGTAACCGCTCGTTCGTAAACTCGTGTCATTTTGATTGGTAAAGTTTTGAGTGAAATTTCACGTTCACTTTTGGAGTTGGCAATTCACTATGATGGAAATTAACTCCAATTGTTTTTAATGTGTGATTTTCGGGAACATCCAATCATGAACCCGTGAATCTTTGATCAATGTTCAAACACCCACTAGTTGAGTTGGTAGTGTAGCCACTAGTTGAAATTTTCAAGAAAAGTCAGGATTTCCCTAATTAATTGCGAAAAAAATGTGGATAACGAGAAATTTTTATCATGCAAATAGGGACTCTTGTATGTTAATCGGGGTTATTTTATGGGAGTAGGAAATACCGGAAGAGAACGATGTTCCTTTCAGCTGTGAGATCAGTTTCCATTTTGTACAAGGCCGTCGCATTTGCTGGTCCCGGAAAAACTGAATCTGTGATCGATGACTTCGATGATACCGAATGAAGCGATGAGGAATGATCCGCAAAAAGAACTAAGTCAGATTCCAAGCACTGAGGAGGAAAATTGGGAAAAAGGACTCCATCTTTGTCGGGACAAAGTCGGGAATGGGAATTTAGAAAATGAATGGCCACCTTGGTTCACCGCACTTCTATTTTTATTCTTCTTTGTTACTAATAGTGGTACATGTTTACACCGGGGATGCTAATTAACTTCTGTTAATCATTAATATTCCAAATGGCCGAACCATGGTAGTTAACACAGCAACTATGCCCGAGGTAGAGAGTAAACCCGCGATTTTCGACTTCTTAAACTGTCGCGTTGTTCTCAGGTATTATCCAAACTATTTATTGCAATAAAATAAAAGAGTCCTTAAATAAGATAATTTGTTCCCACTAGTTCTTTGCATCAAGGGGGGCCCGTTTTTCAAAGCTACAAGTCGATTTAACAGCCATCTGAATTCTGTCTTAAATGTAGTATAAAATTTGCAAAGTCGCAAACTGTTTCATGTAGACAAGTGGCAAGCTTCAACGTGTATTGTTACCGGCAAACTAAGTGCAAATTACAAGGGCTTGTAAACATACTTGTAGCTTTGAGAAACATGCTCTAGATTATTTTTATAATTTACTTAGCGGCATATTCTGGCAGAGCTTCATATTTGCGCTGGTCTATGTATAAGTGTGTGTGTATATATATGTTATAAAAATATACATATATATATATATATATATATATATATATATATATATATATATATATATATATATATATATATATATATATATAACGGTTAGTCTTCACGCCGCAACCCACCCCGACGGCAATGATGTTCGCCAGCACCGTCAATTATTATGAGCATTCAGGATCCATATCCGAGCGTACCATGTGCCCAGCCGAGACCCTTCACTTTACACGCGTTTCCATGACGACTGTGCATTCGTGCCGGGAATATTCCAAAGGACTCGGTCCCAGAATAAATTTCCCTTCTTTCACTCGTCCTCTCTTTTTCCTCTCTCCTTGCCTTTCTCTTTCATTCCTCTTGCCCTCTCTTTCTCCCTCTCTCCCGTACCACACTCGCTTCCTCCCGCCGCTCTTCCGCATCAACTCTTTTCGGCAGCCAAGAAGAGAGGGGGTTCCAGCTGAAGAGGGTCTCAGCACCGGAAGGATCCTCTCTCCGCTCCAAACATCTCTCCCCTTCAACCACCCCTCCCTCTCTCTCGGTCCTATCCCCGCTATCACTCGTGCGCCCCTCTTCCTTCAGCCTTGCCTCTCCGCTCCCTCTCGCCACCTCCTCCTCCCACTTCTCCCACCCAATCCTCCAGTTCCTGTCCAGAACTCTTCAACTCTATTTTTGTAGAGCAAACATGATTTACTGAAAAAGGTTCTTAGGTTAATTTGTCTTTCCCGTTTGGAATTCGAGCGAAAAAACGTAACTTGAACTGTTTGAAAATCTTTTATTGTCTTAATTTTACTTTAAGGAAGTTGTAATTTAAAAAAAAGTCATTTTGAAACCGAAATAAAATTTCTAATCCTTTCCCCCATGTTTGTTGTTAATTTCCTCAAATTATTTGTAAGCAAATATTTGTCATAATGAGGGGCGGTGTGTATTTACCAAGATCGTGAAATAAAAAGGCAGAGATTTTAAAAGTGTTCTTATTTGTTCTAAAATTGATAAAGTTCAAACTATCACGCCGTGTTCCGTTCCATCTTTTATACTCAAATTTTGAAAAGTAGTGGTGGTGGTTGCTCTAATTTAGGATGCATAAAACTGCTGGATATCTTAATTCTCGTCTCGGTTCGGATACCGTGATGTAGAGTAGACAGTAATGTTCACTCAAATCTCTATGTGAACTTAAATTTTATATTTTGGAAGGTTCTAGAGACAGAAATCTTGCTTTGAATAATACACTTCTTCATTAGCCATTGTGTCATTTTAATGTAAGCAAATGCAGTCCTCGTAGGTCTCTCCATTTTCGCATAATTTGTAGGCAGAAAATTAGTCTCGGAGGCAAGACGGTGAACGTAGATTAAAGAATTTGTGATATAGGTATGAAGAAGAATGGATAAAAGGTAGTGAAAAGGGTGGACTAATGGCGAGTTTTGAGTATGTTGGAAGAAGAGAGGAAGCGGCTAGGTGAAATCCAAAGAAGGCAGAAAAAGTAAATTAATGTAAACTTAAGGTGTAGTGGACTCTAAAATCAATTACAGAAAAAAGCATTTTAGCTAAAAGGAATAGAGAAAGGAATAGAGTAGTCGTTTTTTGTGTTTTTAGACTGCGTAAAGGCAGGTAGAATGATATACTCGAATAGAGAACTGTAGAAGGAAGTAATATTGATCAAACATGAGTGAGTTCAAACAATGTAACTAATAATAATTGTTAGAAGCCGTCCAGAATCTCCCTTTAATAGGTAAATTCACTAAGGATTACTATTGCAGACTTTATAAGACAACCTATCACAACATTTAAATACTCCTCGTCCTTTATGATGAGGGAAATGAGAGATTGACGTTCTTCAAACGCGTATCGATTAATTTATGACAGATTTCCTCATTGTCGTCCCTCTTCGGTGAGTTTCTCTATCTCAAGCGTTTGTTTCAAAGTGTGCTCGTAATTTTTCTGCCAAGAAGTTACTATGTATAAAAAGGTGTCAATTCTTCTTTCTATTTCCGCTGCTCGAAGTACTTTTATAGCTTTATGATATTTACAACATGGCTTCATATATTTTTGTTTGTGACAGCACAGGTTGTACCCCTGCTATGAATACATAAAATTTATCTTGAGACTTAAAATTTTGAATTTTATTTCAACCTTAATTTGGTGCTTTGCATGGATTCTGTACCTTCATGTTGATTTCTGATGTTCTCTGTAAACTTTACTCCTAATTGTCCATTTATCCTTGGTCAACCCTTTGTCTCTGTATTAGTTAGATAAATCTGTGTTCGTGGTCCACCGCAGTCATCAAACTGAAAGTTAATTGTACAAATACGAACCCACCTCTGCCATATAAATGAAATCGTTACGTAAAGCAGCGGTCGGCCAAGTATTCGACACTTTTAAAGTCCGACCATGCTCGATGTTTTTCATTGGTCTACGAATTTTCAACTCTAGGGGTGAAATTTAAATAGCTTCTCTATGGCAATACCCGTGCGCGGTAATAGACGTCAAACTCCAACAATGCCAATAACATTACTAAAGCACCTAATGTTCTTTTTTTGTGAGCAGAAAATGTAACATAATAGCTTGTAGTAGCCCGTATGAGCAAGTTGAATGTTTCATCTTTCACATAGGTCTAACGGGGCATCTAAAGGCGAACGCATCAAGGCGTCACTTCCAAATAATACTCGTAACAGCGGAATCCTGAGCCTTAAAATCGGTCTGCGGCAGCTGCCCGTCTGATTCAGCCCTCCCGCCGCTCTCATCTGCTTATGAGCTGCCTCTGACATCCCTCACCATCCGCCTCATATATTCTAATCTCCACCTCTTTTGCAAGCAGCTCCAAATCTTCGCCCCGCAATCCAACTCTTTTCTTTTTTGTGGTCACTCCCCCCCCCCCCAAACAGTCGACCCAAGGCCTAGGAACCCTTTCTTTTGCTCCATCTTCTCCATTTCTCTCAACCCTTCCCTCAAGCTCTCCCCCTCCGCTTGGCCCTTGCCCATCTACTTGCCAGAAACCCCTCCACCTACCATTCATCGTGCAGGTATCTGCGGCCCGAGATGGGAGTGTGTGTGTGTCAGTTTGTGTTTGCGGATATCTTCGTCGCTTCATTCGATTGCTCTCGCACTCTCCCTTTCCCTTCCACCTCCTTAACCTCCCACTCTACACCCTACTTCTTTCCCGTTCTGCATCCCTTGGGCGCCCTCGGTAGGGCGTGAGTGTTACGTTTTCAGCCGAGGATGGATTCAGGCGTGCTTCTCACATCGGACGCTTCGTATTATCCGAAAACCGATTGCATTTTTTTAAATACCTTCAAAAAGTTAAATTCTGAATTCGGAGGAACTTTCTTCCAAGAGAGTTCATTAATTCCCAGTCCTGTTTTTATTTAAGGAAGGCTTATGTTTCTTCTCAAGCTTCCCTCAAGTTGGCAGATTTTTGAAACTTTCGTTTTTTTCCGAGGTGAAAAGTTGGAGTAAAGGGTAGAATAGAATTTAGGATTCTTTCATTTTCCTGGGCCAATAGTTTCGTGACCTCTTTTCATTTTTATGGTGATACAGGTGATGTATTAACCTTTTGGATCTAAATCGTTTTCTCTCATCTCTATTAATGAACGATGACATGACAAACAGTCAGTATCCTTTTTGGGAACTCTAGGATTATGCTGAAGAATGCCCCGTGCATACCCCACTTTAAGAATAAAGAAAGATTTAAAAATACTGATTCATCCCAATGACCTATCAATGAAACTTCAAAAACATAAGTAAAGAAAAATGAATCGTCATTTCATTCCTTTGATTCATGTGAACGCGATTTGTTTTACGTCGACGATCAAGCTGAAAGGTAGGCTTTTAGATACATCTTTCACGAATTCGGCATATTTCAGACCCGCCTCGTTTTCTGTCAGCGTTTTTACGAAGTACTGGTTATTTATCGACGTTTTAATTTTTTTATAATTCACCGGTCGCGCAGATGGATTAGCATGCCTCGGGGACCTCCACATATCACTTCTCAATGCAGAGATTCCGCGGCACGAATATATTTTGGAAGGATATACGACTCCTTTTCCTTCGTCCACTAGTTTTTTGCGCAGGGAAGAGTCACATGAGTGCCTGATGATGAAAATGATGCGGCAATCCCTGATGTGTGTCGAAAAAGCTCCAGGTTCCAAATTTTCGAATCAGGGCAGACTGTACTACAAGGTTTCACGACTCTTTACGCGAAGGAATCGCGCGCCGCGAGTGGTTTTCGAGTTTTTTTTAATCTCCTTGTCCATATTTTTTGCGCATAGAAGGACGCCAAGAGCGCCTGTTGTTGAGAAATTTTAGACGATCCGTCAGAAGTGTCGAAATAAAAAATCTTCCTTGATCGAAATTAACTTTTTTTCTCTTTGGAGTTGACCTAGACGTGAGGGAGTGGAGTCCCTGGAATTACCCCATGGTTTTCAGTCGGGAGCTGGGATTGGAAATATATAGTATTCTCCAGTCCCGAGGTCCTCCACCAGTGTCGCCGCCCCAGCAATCCCTCAGGCGTGCACTCTTCTTTTCCCATCTACGCTCACATCTCCCCCATGCAGGCTTTCCTTATCTCCCCGGCTCCTTTTCCCCTCCTCCATTCCCGTTCCACCCCCAGTGTGTATGTACTTGCGCCCCTCTCCGGCCCTTCGAATGCATCATTGCCGATGGGGGAGCGAGGGCAGGGGGGGAAGAGAGAGGGATCACCGTCGGGAAGGGAAAAAGGGCACTTGCTAAAGGGGCCGCGTCAGCCTCCTCTTCCCTCTCGTCCTAATCCGAGCTCGCTCGATATTGAAAACCCCCACCACCTCGCGACAATCTTCATTCCGGGGGAGTGAGTGAATTTCGGTGCGGACGCGTCCGGGCCGATTTTCCAAGATTTCCCCGCTACCTTGTTCTTCCATCCCTTCCTCTCTTACGTCCTGAATTGACTTGCGCCTTCGTTCCTTGGCCAATTGGTTCGAGGTGTCGTCGACCCCAGAAAAAATAACCCTTCTGGAGGCGTCATTTGCTTTGTCTTTGCGGACATTCGGATGAAGGCCATCTTCCGCGCGCGTGAAGTCACAATGAGCGCCATTCCTGGGATGGGTGGTTGTATCTTCTCGGTTTCCTCGTTGAAGGTTTTTTGGGATGAGAAAATCCATGCTCACTACTATGTGACACGTAAAAAGAGTGTTTGCTATTAATACGCGGAGTGATTTAACCCTTTCCTCCCCATTTCTTCTCGTTTATAATGGAATATATCCTCTTTATCCACTGTCAGTATATCTTCTGTTGAGGTGGATAACATTGATGATAAAAATTCATGGAAGGGAGGGCTTTGGCTAATAACATTAGCGTGATGGAGTCGACCAACTCGGTGATATTTGAGATGTGGTAACTTAGTTTTTTTATCACACTTTATTATACCAGTAATAATATATTTTTAGACATAAATTAGAGCTTTCCTCGCTCTAAGAGTCCGTCCAGAGACGGATGTTGCCCCAATTAGAGCGCCTTAGAGGTTCCCATTGTTCCTTTAACAGCGAGAAATTTCGAAATTTCTGTGGGTTATTTTCCTGTTTGTGCATTTGATAAATTGTTTTGGTCAATCCGCCGAATTAAACGAATGTGTAACGTTCAAAATATCTAACCTTAACGAGCAGTTTCATGCACCGCTGAAAAGCACCGTATTCATTTCCGGAGCGTACTGGGCAGAGGGAGAAAAGGAATATAACTGCGTTTCGCGGAATTCCAATGGAAACCTGGAACTGTTCCCGTTTTCCCACTTCAAATAGACGCGAGTTGAAAAACGCGCGCGCGCAGGGGGAGATGCTGAAAGTAGGCAACCCTCCATTCCAACTCCCTCAAAAAGCTTTTCTGAGAGCATGTGGCTGCGACGAGAGCTAATTATTAAGTCGACTTTTGGAAAATTCTATTTTTGTCGATTCTCGCGAAATTGGACCCTCGCTCTTGCAATTTTCCTCTCGACTCCGTTACGCCTATGTTGAAAAAAAATATATTGTGGATCGATATGACCATGTGCTCAGAGTTTCACAATCGCAAGCTGTCGTCTCGGTCATGCTGTGGCGTTCCTGCCGCTTGAGGAAGAAGGTTCTAGAAAGCCAGCGTATTTGACATCGCCCTGAACGAACTAAGTGCCAGGGAGACGCAGTAGCAACTGAGAAGGATTCTTGGGTATGTGTTTGCTGCAGGCTTAAAGCCCCAGCAATAGCTCTCCTCATCTCTATGTACCGAATGCGAAGTCTCCTCCAGGCGTGGTTTCCTTTGAATTTAGTTTCATATCCGGCAAAAATTCCTTTCGCCTGGAGAACATTTTTAATGAGCCGATAATTAATAAGAACCATGATTAAACTTCCGGACTCGCTCTGATCTCTGGTGCTTTGATCATTTTGGCGCAGGCGCGCGCAATACCTCAACAGCAATGGGTGAATACAGATGCCAAGCGAATGTGGGAAATTATGAGAGACTACCACTATGGCCGCATTTTTTTTAAATGTTTACGAACAGCAGCTCTCGCCATTTCATCCAGTGGGAGTGAAAAGGGTCTAGCGGAGAGCAAAATTTTGGATTCCGTTCGCCGGATTATTAATGAGGAGATGCTTATCTTTGGACTAGAGTCATAATTGACACTCCGCAAGGGCAACAAAAAGATGTGTCTACATTTTAAATATTACTTAGAAACGGCATAAGAAAATGGTTTTGCCTTTACTGAATTAGTTATCCTTTAAAAGACTCCTCCGGCCCAAGTCTTGAAATAGAATTTCCTAGGGATGACTGGGGGATGAACGTGACCGTGTGTGAATTCATCTCTTCCCGTTCACGCATTCTCCTGTTCTTCTTCTCCTCCTTGTCCTTTTCTCCACATTAGCGTACATTGTGTTCCTCAAATCCATGAAGTGCTGGAGAGAAGTCGTTTATCACCTAGAAAAGCGACCTATGATACAGTACCTGTATATGGTTTTCAGAAGGCAGCTCTCTTTGAAAAATGATAATTGAAGTACGGTTTCTGAGAAGGGAGCTCTTTTGAGCCTGTTGATAATGGTACTAGAAAAGAATGAAGATGGTTATTTATCATAGCATCTCGTAGTGGTTCTATTTTTCGGAGAAACATACAATAGCGGATGATTTATTCTTTCCTTAGGACTCGGAGGACCTAGAGCCAACGAGAAAATATGCGTCAATGATATGTCGTCAGTCTTCAACATTTATCGCCGCGTGCCAAATTCAGAAAGTTGATTCATTTGAAAAGCAGAGCGTAGGGAAATATTTATGCACCCATCATTATGATGAAGCCTTTATATGTCGCCGGCTATGTTTAATGTCCTATGGCGTCAAAATTTCTCCTGGCTTTGGAGATCGTCTAATCCGTTGCATGCGGTATCGTTAATGCTCAACCGTCCACACCCATGCAGGGTGAATAACGTTGGGAAATGGGGTGATCGGGAAGCGCAACGTATTTCACTTGGCATCAATGAAGAAGTTCCGTGAAGCTTCGTTCCCCTTTCCCTTGCAACGGAATCAAGCATACGCTGAATTTAGCAGCACCTTTCATATCTACCGCACGAATCGATCAAGGCATCGCTCATTGTCTTTCAAAATGAATTCGGGACAATTAAGCCTTAAAATATTTATATGATGCTCGGGAGTATTGATATATTTTAGTGTCATCAGATTTCGTCATTCGCGATTGATAGTTTTCTTTGTTTTAAATCCTCCTTTGATCGCCTATTTTCGCGATCGTAATATTTTTTTTCAGCGTGCCATTGACGAGATTGCGTTTTGTAATCACCATAATGGCACCCGAGTCTAAAAGCCCTGAATGTACTCCCCATTCACCGTCAAGAGAAGAGTAAAGGACATGTAACACCTCAGAGCCCTTTCCCCCACATCCTCCCTCTGCCTGCCTGTTCCTATCCCTCCCTCCCACAAGAAAAACCCTCCAAGCAACTCCCGTCCGGGACAAAACGCCCCAAACAGCCCCTTTTACCGTGCTCCCCACGCTGATTTTATGGCATTTTCAATTCACACCCGCCCTCATCTCGCCCCCCACAACCCTTCTTCATGTCAGCGCGATCCGTACGGAGGTAGGAAGAGCGAAGAAGAGAGAGGCCAGAGGGGGGGGGGATATAGGAGTAAGGGAATATTGCTTGCTCGCAATTCTCGGGCGGGAGAGATCGTTTTGCCCCCACTTCGTAGGCAGTGGTTCGAACCCCAACCCCACTCGACGAGGAATCCTGCAAGAGGGCCATTACCATTTTCTCGATGGCAGAAGGATTTAAAAGTACAGTTACGCGGATGAATCGTTCAGAAGGGACTCCTCCCCATTCTCTGTTTTTTTATACTTTTTACCGGGGGTTTTCTGCTAGCTTTTTGCGAATTACCGCGGTGGGAACGAATGATGCCGTCACCCACCCCACCCGTCTACGTCATTCGACTCCGTCTCTTTCCTCATTTTACTATTCCCTCTCGTGGCTTTTAGTCTCGGTTGCGAATGGCAAAAATGCACTGCTCAGTGGGTATAAAAAATTCTTCCAGTATTCGAGGGCAGTTTCGAGGACTATAAAAATAGTATGCTTGTTAGTGGACGCAAGCGTTGTCTAGCCGGCGGTTTGCCTCGACGGTGCAGAATAGATGAACCACTTTATTTTTGGGCAGTAGAAATTGGAATAACTTACATCGAAGCAGTAACGATCACTGGAGGGTATTTCGACGAATAGTGCAATAATAGGACGAGGTGAAATATTTGTCTTTTTTCTGAGGGGCTGATTATTAGTTCGAATTTTTTTCAGAGTTTTTAATGTTGGTGCATATAAAACTCATTCTTCAATTTCTCCACTGAAAATTGAGGCTCGAATAAATTTTCCAAAGCTTCAGTTTGACTCCATATTCTTTATTCTGCAATTAGATTTATTCTTTTCGTTTATTGGTGTACCCATCCGCCCAAAAACGCTTAATTGTCCAAACATTTTAATCCTTCCTCTAATCCACACGAAAGCCAAAATTTTCAGTGCATAGGGGATATATTGAATTCGTCGGCACCGAGGTGATGGGGAATCAGTGAGGACCAAATCCTCTCCTCTGGCCGCTAATTGAATAAGGATTTGCGTTACCACGATGTTGGAGGGATGAGTGGACGTATCGAATTATTTGCACATTCACGGTATCATGGCACTAGGAACCTTGCAGTTCGACTCACGGATAAAGAAACGTAGCAACCTAATTTTTCAAGAGCCAACTAAGGCCGTCAAATTTTTTTCAAGATTTTTTCGTGCTCTTTCGGTCACCGTGGACTCCAATGACGTGGGAAGAAAAATTGGTTCGTGAACTGCAAATCAAACGGAACGCTTTTTGCATTTCTAACTCACCTGATATCGAACGCCGATAAAAGCCGTCCTTAATTCCCAATTCGGGGACTCACTCAGAAAAACAGATGGCCCCGTCTACTCTATTGGCGGCCGTAAAGCCTCGCAGGCGAGTTCTCACACCCCCTACGATGTAGAGTCACGTCCGGGGCGTAAAAACGATTCGGTTCACCCATTTCTCGCGCTCTTTCTATCGGCACGTTCCGAGGAAGTGCACGCCCGCCTCGACGGTATTTCCCGCATCCGTTCCTCCTCCCTCTCTTTCTCTATCTTCCCCTCCCTCCCGGGATGGCGCGATATTCACGACGGCGGAGTTTTTGGCGCGGGAGGATCATTATCCTCCATCTCGTAAAATGACTCACCCACGACCCACCGACCGGCCGCTCTTTCGTGGTCATGGCGACAGTGCGCCCCCGCACATGCATGTAATCTCGCACACCGAGACGGAGGGAAGCAGCAGCATCACCAGACGCGCTACCACGGCATGCCGGCGTCGTCGGCCGGGTGGAATGGTTTGAGCCATGGGGGGAGCGGCGGCGGCGGTTGTAAAATGCACTGCAGTCGCGCGGCACGAGGGGTGCAGATGCAAAGGATGAGAGAGGGAACCAAGAGGGGGTGAGAGGGAGAGAGAGGAGAAGGATGGGGGGAGTTGGGGGAGTGGAACGGGCGTCTCTCGCGGGAAGGTAGAGGGAGGGTGGTTGTGGGGTGGGGGAAAAAGGCGGAAAGGGATATTCAGGGAAGGGATGGAGCGAAAATAGGGGGAGGAAGGAGTCCATTGGTGTACGTGTGTGGTGCGCGCCTCTGTTTCGGAGGGGTGCAGGGGGAGCTAAAATGGCACCCACCATCTCGTAGATCCCACAAACCTTACTCATCCGCTTACTTCCCTTTTAAGTGTGTGTGTGTGGTGGGGTCCCTCTTTCTTCCCGTCCCGGCGGCAATCGATATGGCGGAGACATTTTCGCCTTGGCGAGTAAGTTATATTTCTTTGAGCGACGCGCAACCCTTTCTACCTTCCCTTCCAGCTTATCGTCGTGAGATACCGAGCAAAGGACCGCGTGTGATCCTAGTGCATCCGATTGCACGTCCTCTTTCCGTTGAAAGCATCGCTGTTGTGGCAGTATTACACGCTTGTCAATTTTTTACACCGTCGAATACCAGACTGAATCGAAATGTGGATGTTCTGGCCCTTACTCCATTCGGCATTCTTCCGTCTTTGGGAGTAGTTCTCTGCTGTCCCACGTTATTGTCCAAGTAATTCCGTTCCCATCTTCTTGCAGTATTACAGTCCATGTCTGTCGCTTTAAGAGACGGATGTAAGTCTGAAGAAATCTTAACATTGGAGACTATGCTTGCTGATTATGCGATTAGTTCCATTCTTTTACAGATATTAGGGGTACCAATGTAATTTTGTAACGATGGTTGATTGTAGTAAGAAACAATGAATAACTCGAAGAGAAGGGTTACTGCAATTTCACATCACTTTTGATTTTTTGCACTAAATTATTATATTTCTATTCATGCATAAATATTTTTATTTCTATTCATGCTAAAATATTTTTTTCTTCGTTTCCTTTCCTAGCTTCCAAATTCCAATATTAATACCGTAAAACTAGTTTCCACTATGTGTAAAATAGACATAATTATTTGTTGATAAACATGTTTCTGATATGAAATTCACGGCGCATGGTCTTATAAAAGTTATTGTCTCCCTCCAAATAATACTCCCTGAATCTGTCCCGTTATAAAGGGCGTTAAAAATTCGGCGATGAATGGTTGATTTCCTTCGCAGTAATCTTTAACCCCATTTTCACCTTAGTAGTCTCTGTTTTGGAGTTGAAAATGTTCATGATAATTAATTTAAATGGATACATTTCACCGGAGAATTATGGCTATATTTACCTGGCTCTTAACTTTCATCAAGTGCGATCAATTTGAATTTTCAAATGCGATAGGAAAAGCCTGGTCGACTGCGAATATATTTTGAATTATGTTAGTTTTGGGAATAAAATGACTGCCACTCTTTATTCACTCATGTGTCGAAAACTGCTGACATGATCCCCATGCCATAATTTTTTAGGCGTTAATAGGTAAAGTTGAGTGATTAGCCATCCAAACCAACTTATTATATCCCAAGTAGTAGAATTTTAACCGATTTAAGTTCGACCTGGAGAACCGCGATAAAAACTGAATTTGAAGATGATTCAGTAAAGAAACTATAGTGTGTTGCTGTATCGCAACATTTAGTCATTCAATTATGAAGTTTCATTTGTGCGTCGGTGTACCTCTCACTCTCCACAGAGTCTGCGTGAGCTCACACAATAACCGCATTGTAAACAAAAATCAGCCTCCGAATATATGGAGTAAGTATAATTCCCCGTGATTTCCCCGACCTCCCACCCATCCCGCGTTCCCCACGCCTTGCTCATCCTGCATTCTGTTTCTCGTGTGGCCCACGTCTCTTTTGGCGAAAATTTCACTTTGGACTTCTTGTATTTGCGTTTTACTTGCGTTGCGTTGAATGCGAGGTAAATGTCATTGGAAATTTGGCAACAGCGCCACTGCACTTGACTTTCCGAAACTCAAGGGGGGTAGGGGGCGACAGAAAGGAAGGGGAACTGGGATTATTGCAGAGGGTGGTGGCATCTGTAGGTGCGCGGCGGAAAGAGAAATGAAAAACGGCGAGTTTGGGAGGGGAGAGGGAAGGGACGCCATCGATTACGGATATCGCGAAAGGGGACGATCGATAAAAGGCGACTAATCGATCTTGGGTGTCGAATAATGTGCGTACGATCTCTACGTACCCATTTATTCCTTCGAAATCGGAGGCCTGAGTCTTGATGTATGCTAACTTCCCTCCTGGTTGGCCTGGACTCGAATCGCAGAAGGGATAAAGCTTAATTATTGTTTTTGTGTGTGGTGAATTAATTTAGGATACCTTTTTAAGAGGAAGGTGATACGAGCGCCCGACTTCCCTCATCTCTTCTGCCTCTCCTTCTCATCGCCCTTGTCACCAAATTCCTACGCTTAGTGCATCTCTATTTTTTTGGCATCTAACATCATCACTTTCATTCCACTCGCGAAAATTACCCTGTTTAAACATCAGGGATATTAAAGGGAGCAAAATTTTGAAGCGTAATGATGCACACATTTAGGAATTTGCACAATTAGGAATCAAAATGTCAAAGGCCGCCCCAGTGTCATTTCTTTGCTGCACTGCACTTTCTCCACTGATAAATGGATTTACGTATGAATATAAATCGATTGATTGAGGCCACCGCTAGTCAAAAACTAGCAATAGGAAACCATAGCATGTGATGTAGATGTTATTTGAAGTAATTATACTTACTTAGGTATCTAAAAAAACGTATCAGAAAAATTTCTATTTACAAATTGATTGGGGATATAACTCGAGAAAAATGTAACATAATGCGAAGAAAATGACTTTTGTCTCGAAACTTCACAATTCTCTTACTTACATCGAGGGACTTCAGCATGTAGACCACTCTTTTGCGTGAATATGACTGCCAAAAAGATCGAATATTTCGTTCAAGTAGGATTAAAATCGGACGATAGTCAACCAAATGTCATCTGCTATAAAATTCCCAAATATCTTTATTCATGTTTAAAGACACTGATTTATTTCTGTTTGTTATAATTTTGGGATAATAAACGTATTTTATTAACATTATATGCATGTGGCGTACCCGATGGTAAATTACGATGTTCCATTTCCACCTAGGGACTATAGGCGTGCAGATTTGATCCTAGTCAAAGGAAGCCATGCTCACAAAAGGAATTGTGATTATATTTAATTATATTTTTGTATCTCTGCGTGGAGTTTTTCTTTTTGCTAAGCCCTAGGCCGTTGATCTTCCATAATACACTTAGGTATGCATGAGAAAATCATAAGAGACGTGTGCGTGTTGGGAACGTGGAATTTAGTCTTGATTGGCCTAGACGTTTACCAAGATTGAGAGTCTGGAAGATTTCATCTGATCTAACCGACAAAGCATGATAACCTTCTCTCGGGAAGACAAACGCGCTATCCACGTATGATTTCCGTATAGCGAATGTAATTCCGCGGTTAGATGCTCTCGGGTCTGTTATTGGTTGGTTGGTTTTGTTTGGGGAGGCGAGCGACAGCTCAGTTGTTATTTGTTATATCACTAGCGTCGTTACGTATACTATTTAAGTCGTCTAGAAATGATATATTCTAGGGTCTCTTTGTTCTGAAAACTCGCAGCATTAGATTATGCTGAAATTCTTCCTTAGGCTCTGTAGTTTACTATGACGGGATTACTCCTTGGAAGTCCGGAGGGCAGGCGATGGACTTCATCCCGCGAAAATAATATACCTGCTTTTGTAGACCTAGAAAATAAGTTTTACCATCGTCTGATTAAGACGTACGAAAGACGCAGTGTTCCAAACGATGGCTTTCTCACTCCTCGAAAAGCCGACCCTCAAAAAGTGAGAGACCCCGTGACCATTTCGGCCGTCCTTACGAGGGTGATGGATTATTTGAACTCGGGAGGAAAAAAAGGAAGAAAGTGATCCATTCTCTCGTGAAAAAGTCTTGCATTCTATTCTTCGGGAGGTTTCGACAGCAGAAATCATTAGCGCTCTCTCCGAGGGAGTTTTTCGACAGGAAGCAGCGGGGTATGAAAGGTCAAAAAAAGGAGAAAATGAAGAGATGAGAAATTTTTTTTCTTTCCCTCTATCGCTCGACTTCGTCGCTGCGTGCTTGTTACCTCTCCTGTGAGAGAGATGGCCGAGGGCTTCGTGCACAGTAAAAGCTCGAACGGTTGGAGTACGCATGGGAAGTAGAGGGAGTCGTGTGTCGTCAGCGGATGGTTCGATTCCCGGCAGCTCCACCAAGGTCGTCGGGAACAAAACTCCGGGCCCTCTCGCCTTGAACTTCTCACGGGCACTCAAGGGGAGGGGGGAGGAGAGAGGGCGTGAAGCGCGGAATGTAATAAAGAGACCGCCGCGCAGTGTGAAAGAACCTGCAGAGATCGCTTTTGTATTATTCCGAAGAGTCGAGCTCCCATCGTGTATCGGGTCGGTGTATTTCTTTGCACCTTGGCCGGGAAATGATTGCTGTGCATAATCCGCTTCTTATTTCCCCCCTCCGTCTCTCCTTCGCAAATCCAATGTTAGCATGCGACTTGCATTATTCTTTCGTTAATTTTTTCGCTCGCACCAACTTGTTTGGGTAGGGGCAAGGTAGTTGCTGTGCTAAATCGTTATCGATGACTGGCTCGTCGGGTGAGTATTTTAGGCTGTCCGCTCGCTGGCTACATTCTTACGCGGTGTTCGGATGCCGCTTGGAGTACGGGGGTTGTTTTAAAATAGTATGTATCTTTAATGTACCTACATTGGTAGAGTGAAATGACAGCACCTGTCGATGAACTTTCATCCAATTCTCTTACTCTATTCTTAACCTCTGTGGTCCGTTAATTCTTCAAGTATTTTCGCGTAACTATTGCGGCGAACTTAACCAAAGTTCTTGACCACTTCTTGAAATCTAAAAGTTTCTGTCGTTTTTTATTGTCTTATCTAAAGATTATAAAATTCTTATTGTACTGCTTTCGGGTTTTCCACAGGGTCAAGCTTTCCACTGATGACGCTTCAAAAGTCGTTGTACTTCGAAAGGTTGGCAGTGGAAAGCCTGACCCGGTGAGAAGCAGAGAGAACTTCAATCGCAGAATATGTTGGTAATTCATCTGGTCCTTATCAAACTCGGTAGAAAAAAATAGTGCAAAAACATCTAGATGATTTTATTATCCGCGAAAATTAACACTTCCTTTCAAGTTTAGAAGAAAAAGGCAATCTAGTTGCCAATACCGTAACTCAAATGGCGGAGTAGTTCAAAATTCTCTTCGTCATTAACACTTCGTATTCAAAGCTCGAATAAGGGTTTTGCGCGAGTTTTTTGCTAACGCCGTAGCTTTTAAAATGGAAAGGCTGAGCGGAATACCTTGCTATGATTTGATCATGGTATTAGCCATGGGAAGAGCACATTAATTGTTGGCGAAAGGAGCCTGGGATTTCTTTTTCTTTCCTTTTGGCTCTGTGCCAAGGCGTAGAGAAGTAATCAGGAAAGTGGATGGTGAGAAAAGCTGATGTGCATAATTTCGTATTAATATCTGCTCTACTTGGCTAAGTTTCTTTGGTGATTGCGGAAACCTTTGATGATAGAAATATCGGCGAGTATTAAGTGAGAAAATTTATTCCATTAATCAACGCAGAAATATAGAAAATAATTCATGTTCCGGGAGGATAGAGTAAAGTTCCAAGTGCCGATTAGTTAATATATCTCCAATTATTTTTTTTAACTTTGGCTATGTATTAAGGTTTTAATTTATCTTGTACTGCCTAAAAACATGCGTGAACACATTATCGTAAGATTCCTCTCCCTCCCTCTTCCACCGAATGACTGCATAGCGCCGGCAGGTTCCAATATATCACGCCCTCCGCGTAAGAAAATTGAAAGGGCTAATGTCATTTTTCACCCGCCGCCGCGTGGAAACTTTTCCCCGGAAGTGGGAAGTGCCGACGCCTGGGGAAGCGGGAGAGAATGCACCCGTGCACGCTCGAGTGATTTGCGGGAGCCATTCCGCGCGCGAAACCGTGGGCGTCTCCCTGGTGACCCAAATGGGTGTCATCATCGTCCTCTTCATTGCCCACCGCCGTCACTCCCACCACCACCAGCAAGGCCTACGCACGCAGTCCACCATCGGCTATATCTCTTTCCAATTCAAAGTGGAACCGCCGACCCCAGTGCCGAAGCTGCGGCCATTCATCTTACCCCATTATGCCTGCGATTCCGGCCGCGGCGTTGCCACATCTTCCCTCCCCCGCTCCTCAAACCTTGTGCGAACCCACCTACTCCCTCCTTCCACAAACCGCCCATCTTCAGCGTCTTTCTCTCGTACGCACGCATTCACCTCCACCCCTCCAAATCTCTCTCTCGCTCCCTGTCTGTACATCAATCTTCCACTATCCCATCATTCCCCTCACTATCTCCGCTCTCTCATAGTTCCGATCCCCGTGTAGAGAGAGCTGTGAGATTTTCTGCCGAGTTTCCAACGTAGCACTCGTCAGGGCGATCGTGGGCTACCGAGTGTGTACATGTATGTATGTACCTGCACGTGTCCACACTCCGATGCATCGACATCACCGTGCTTGCTGAGAGAGTCGAACGTGTGCGAATGCAATCCATCATGAGAGTAAGGGAGAATTTCGCAGCTGTAAAATAACTTTTGCCATCTTGGCGACATTTCTCTTCATTTCTCCTCCTCACTACACAACAGGAGTGAAACCTTTATTCAGTTTTTATGAACACCATTTCAGAGAAAATAAGTGACATGCTGGCAGTGGTATGCAGCCGCTCCTCTCAGTGATCCTGTCAGATTTGTTTTGCGGAGGTTTTTCTTTCGTGACTACAAAAATAATGTTCCTTTCTCTTTTATGCCCGTCCTTTTTCGATCACTTACTTTCGCCGTAAAATTCAATTGACAATTTTTTTGAAAATGTTTTGTGTATAATGCATTGTTTATACTTTTCCTCACCTACCCCAGGAAATAGACTTTTTTGTAATGACGGTACACAAACAAGGATTTATTGGTGTTTCCAAGTGTGTCTTTCACTTAAAAGTCTGAAAAATGTACACGGTCGGATATTGAACATTGGAATTCGATATGCCGTTTCTTGTTGTTGCTTGGTAACCATGGTTGTATGTCTTCAAAGAATCGTCATCGATTCTTGCCGTACGCATCTTTCCATCTTGCCCCCTCCTTCCCTTTCTCCCCCCACCCCGAATGGCCTCGTGTTTTCGCCTTCGCAATTATTTCTCCCTCACTCCTCACTATCCCTCTTTCTCTCTCAATTCAACCCCATGTTCTCGCTCCCCAGTCCTCACCCCAGACCTCTTCTCGTTTCCCGGAGACGGAACTCCCATATCCGGAACAGGTCCATAATGATTTCCAAAAGCTCCGACGGTCAAAGGGATGAACACGGTCAATCTCGCCCGCTCCAACTCTCCCCTTTCCGTCCCTTTCGGCCGTGTGTCTTCCTTTCCCCCTCCTTTATTTCCCTCCTTCGTCAGTGTCTCCTCGTGCTGACCTCTCCTCCACATCTCATATATCCCGCCCTCTGAGGGGTTTTTCCTCGATCCCATTATTACCTTCTCCATAACTCCATGCCCATCTCGTTTTTATCCTTGACTTCCATTCAAATTTTCTGCATTTCTGGAGAGGCCTGTGATTTTGGTCTCAAATTTATGCATCGAGGTAGGGACATATCCCGAACATGTTCATAGAAAGCGGGAAAGATGCTTAACGTCTCTATGCCAATGTTTCCTAATTATGCTTAACTTCATTGCTTGTAAGTGGCTTGCCTTTCTTCGATCTAAAAACTGTTTTCCCAAGAGTGAGCAAATGAAAATTTCCAATTGGTTAATAAATTATCTAATTATTGCAATTAATGTTTATAGTTTTTGGCTGGGATCTGTAACCCAACGGCCTTGGCAGCTCTTTAAGTCCACCTTCTTCACAAAACTTTGATACGTTGCTCGTAACAAGCAACGGATATACTGTACACAAGCGAATGTAAAGGTGTAATTATTTTCAAAGAAGTAACAAAGTTATCTTCCGGATTTCGTTGGTTTAAATGGTATCGGTATTGGAATGCCATTCCTTTGAATATTAAAGTTAAAATTATGATCTCTGATTAAATGTTAGACCGTAATTAACCGTAATTAAGATTATTACATTTAACTAAATACCTTGTTTCAACAGACCAATTGGTAACCTAATCATAATAACTGAAACAGAGGCTTTCTCACCCAAGGCAACTTGTGACGAAAAATAACTCTTAAGTTTGGCATTAAGATCTTTATGATGTGAAAATTATGATGAGAGATAGGAAAACTCAAGAATGCGTATTCCGAAAGTACATTAACTGAAAAATAAGTAGCAAGAATTCAAGAGCTCTACGGCCTCTAGGTTAAATAATAATTAGGGGGAAAACTCCACTGGCCGTGAAAAATAAGTGGTCTAGTACGATTAGAATGTTCCTAAAATTTTGAGAGAAAAACTGTGATTCCCTAGGATCCCAAGCCCATGGCCTCGGGGTGAAGTTCCCTCGATTGTAGAAGCGGGTCCTTCCCATTGTTATGTTCGATGATAGCAGTGCCCATCCGTTTTCTCCCGCTCTACTCTTCTGTCTGCCCACTTGCGTCCAACATTTTGACAAGAGGCTCAAGGGACAAGGGAGATGTCAAGGAAATGATCCTTTGAATAATAATTTAGGGTCTAATTTTCGAAATGAATTTGTGGTGAAGGAAGGATATGGAGACTACAAACTCGATTGAGGTAAGGGGTATTTTCGTGGCATATTGATATGTCTCTGCCGTCGCCGTTTTCCTGATCCCTGCCCCACTGAATGGTCGAATTGATTTCCTTTTCGAATCACTCCTCACCTCTAAAGATATTTTATGATATTTTACATACTGCTGCTAAACTTTGATAACTAACTTAGCTAACTAAAACTATATATCTGTAATTTACATTTACTCTGTATGTAGTTGTCCCACAGATTCGTTCACAGATTAATTCAGTGTCTTAACGCCTTATTAATAAATGTCTCAATATTACTCTGCGTTCTTTTGTCTATTTCGCCTCTTGTTACATCGTTTCGAACATACATTATCAAAGAATGAATCCATTTCCCAGGACGAATTCATTTTCCATAAAATGTAAAAGGTAAAATCTACTGAAATAGTGGTATTTAATTTGAGAACAAAAAGACATTGCGATTACGATACGAGATACGAAGATCTACTCTGATGTGGAAATGGGCTCTTGCTAAATAATCGACCTTTCTCGTCGAAGACCAGAACTCCCGTTTCCAAAATTTTCCTATTAAATCTCAATTCTGGTGCGGAACGCCAAACTCAATTTCTGAGCGCTGCGTGAGAGGTGGTGAAAGTGAATTCATCGTTATCATTTGTAATCTGCCAGTTTAAAGGAAGGTTTTGGACGGCCCCTAACTAGTATTACATTTTAAATGGATTTCCCCTTGTGTTTCTTATGCGAGTATTATATCCTTCAGCAATTTTTTGTACCTTCTACCTGCTATGATGCCCTTTAGAATGTCTATTCTCTTCCTTCCTCTATTCCATTTACCATATATTTTCTGTTTTGCCGTTGCCTCTAACATCACTCTACCTTTCAGTATTTTTTCCACCTGCATTTTCTGTCTTCTTAGGACTTCACATAATTATTCGTTCTCTTTACCATGCACGCTAAAAACTTACCCAGTAGTTTTCTTCTCCTTCTACTTCCTCTGTTCCTTTCCACACCCTATCTCAAAAGGCTCCAATATAAGCTCATCCTCTTGCGAGGTCATATTTCTAGCCCATTATGCATCATTCTCCATATTAAAGTCTTTATAATCTTTCTTTATATCTTACAGTGTACCTGTCAGCATCTCTCTTACTTTTTCAAAATCTATTTTCGTTGACGCTGAATTTCTCCTAATATTCCCATTGCTATGCCAATTTCTCTCCAAAATTCTGTAGGCAAGTGGTATGTAGTATAATATTCCATAATATACTACATGCCACTGTCCCATATAAATTGGGGACACCATAGAGCTCCCTCATTAGAGAAAGTTGCTACCCTCATATCTGTGAGATGTGAAAACGAAGTTGATTTTCTTTCCTTATACTCTATACTCTTCCCAATACCTCTTAACATCCAAATAATCACTCATGCCTCGGAGAGCAATACGCATCTCATATCGAGTTATCTCCTTCCTGTCATAATGAATCTGTTTGTTCGATTACAGCTATCATTATCAAATTGCCACTATCGGTAACCTTCCAATCATGGGAGCTAAGTGAGAACCTCAGAGCTTGGCAGAGGAACATCACAATGTGTGAATCAGACTCTTGGGCATACCCTGTGATCCTCCCCGTCTTTCATCATCTCCTTCCAATAGCTCCATTCCTTCGGCCGTCTTGCCATGCCTCCCACCCTCCAGCGCCGCCTTCAAACCCATTCCTCGTGCTTTTCTCTCCATACCGCAGCCTTCGCCTCTCGCACACGTCGTAATAATCTTATGTTCGTGGCCCTCAAAGGAAGGCGGCATTAAGACGCCTGCGAGGATGTCCTCCCGCCCCATCCTTTTGATCTTCCTCCTCTCCGTCCGGCGTCCATAATCCCGAAAATAGCATGCAAGTGAATCCTTCCCATTAATTCCCTCCCTCCGTTCACTAACCAGAGGGAGGAGAACCGCGGCGGCTCACCACGTTTCTCAACGAGACCGCACTGCTGCACTCCGTCGGCCATTTCAGCCCTCCCTTCTTGTTTGCCTTCTCACCCTCGGCGCACAACTTCGAATCCACCCCCAAACTCCTTCCCTCCCTCCCCAATTTGCCCATGGTGTTAGCTTGAAGAGGAGTCATAAGAGAGGCAGCTTTCAATACCCCACGCCCCCACATTGGGGATCAGGTTCGTAATTTGCTCCCCGCTCCCAGCGCAGTGTGTAAACAGGAGTAGCGCAACGTCGGCTTTCACCCAAGCGTCAGCTGCTGCTAAGATTTTGTATCTCTTGTTATTCTTCCATCCAAAATCGTCGGGCTAATATCAAAAGGAATGCGTTTTGAATTTCCATGGGGGACAAATTTGTTGTGGTGATCGAAGATATTCCATGGTACGTACCCTTTCGTTCTTGTAGCTAGGATTCACGTGGAGATGGCGAGTACAATGAGAGAATGTTATTTTTGAAGAGTATTTTATGCATTTCATAGCACTTTACCCATTATTCTTTATGCATTTCATAGCACCATGATTGAGTGCTCTAGACGCGCCATTGTAACACTCAGAGTGTGTTACTGATCATAGCTAACAGAAAACCTAGTGTAAGTTTTCCATTCGTATTAGAAGGCATCGTATTATATTTCTGAAGAATGTCGTGCGCGGTTAGCTGAAATGCTTAGGGAGGGATGGTTCCAGCAAACAACCCCATGTTTTTACGAAACCACTGGAAGGTTATTGTAAGAAAAGTAACAATACGAAGCCCGACGGTACATTTCGTGAGCCAGCGGAGGCAACGTGGCAGGTCCCTCGTGAGGCTCCCGGGAAATTCGCTCTTGGGAAGTATCAAATCTCAACAATCTCGCACATTAGGTGTCGTCATTTTTATACGGTGGCCGCTATTTTACCGGCAGTTCAACTGTCCTAGCTCAATCCCTCGGACAATTTGTCGTTCCAATTCAAATCCCTCCAAGGAGTGGACCCCTTAATGGTCGGCTCACCCCTTGACTTTTGAATATTGTTTTCAATTCCTTCCGATTAATTTAGTTCTGCTCTGGAAAGTGTTATATCTTTCTCCAGTTGTTATTAAGCGTTCTTCAATAAAACATAGTTCATGCTCTTCTCTGATATGATATCGGATAGTGTGAAGGTAACCGAAAGAGATTTATTAATATTTTTATTACGCATAAATTTGCAGCAACTTTGAACATTTTCCCCATTTCAAGACAGACTAAATGGGATTCACATTATGTAATTCACGCTTGACGAATTGCATCATCATCGGTATCGCTAAGTTCATGCATGGCTCATTCTTAAAAAGTTCATTAGCTAAAAGAAAAAGTGCTAAGATTTATATTCCTAAGCGAGATTAATCTATGTTGAGAGCATAGTCAAGAAAACGAATGAAGCCGACGGCGACAGAGCAGTCATGTGAGACATTGGTCCCAATTGCTTGACCGTTTTAAGTTTTATTCAATCGGATGCTATTTACAATTTGCCTGCAGTGATTTCACGCACGACATCAAATAACGGCAGGCCTTCGCCCTTAATGCTGATCGTGAATCACCACTCTTTTTGGCCCCGACATTTTCAAAAAGATTCCACGACTTAATTCCAATCCTTGATATATGCCTGCATTTTGTATTTTTTTCGTGCGATTTTTTTTATAATATTGCCTCATGCAGACATATATAATCACCCTAGCCGTTCTCTCGTTTTTCAATCTCTCAAAGGGTTCTTTTCCCAAGACACTATACCGCGGCATATCTTCATCTGCTAGATACTGCTCTCCTCAAGCCCTCCCTTTCCTTTTACACAACACTCACGGTTATTCTTTTATTTTTTGTCATTCGCTCCCGCGCCGCGTCCTCGTTTTCGTTCGCCTTGACTTTATTTCTGCTCGTTCTCTCCCTACGCGAGGAACATTCTTCTCGCCCCGTCTTTGAGCCCATCGTGTTATCGTGAAACATTCACATTTCCTGCCCTGGGGCGTTTTCATTGCGGAACTTGGGTAGAATTATTCGATAGAATCACGCACGTAGTCAAGATAAAATTTCAAGGGGGACGCAGAGCGAAATGGTGCGAGGAAGATGGCCTGTCCACTGTGTGAAGCTTGCGGGGCGTCACGTAGGAGCCATCTAGGAGAGCCGGGAAGTGTTATTGGCCATTTTTGACCCTCTATCATTCCTTCCACTTAATAACATTTAGACATCAGCCAGGTCTCCTATTTCCGTTACGTAACATACATATCTGTCGTATTTTGTAATCGGCAAAGGAACAGTTTCCAAGTACAGGTACTGTAGGTGACTAATTAGCTCAATAAAGTCTTTTATCGTGAAATGAAGGCATTGAAGGTGAACTTCATTTTCTAGGTTACACTCTGAAATAAATGGGACAATGACTAGAAAAGAGTAACAGAAAAGTAAATTGGCGGCCCTGGTGGCGGCGGGGTAACGTCCTCGTCTGCCAACCAGAGGTCGCGAGTTTGATTCCCGCCTAGGTGGTTTTTCCTCCTTATAGGGCTTGGGTGTATGTAATTGTCAAATTATTATATCAGTGTTCAAAGTCCGATGTAACGGTCTAAGTGCTGTTTTCGTGCTAATGCAAAATAAATAAGTAAGTAATGATATAAATGTAAAGGTAAAAATCGCAGTATAGTTGGAGAGTTTGAAATATATGTCATTAAATCTGAGTTTCGTAAGACAATACCTACTCTAATCCTATAAAACACACGAAACCCCCGGCCTACAGTATCTACCCTTTTTATCGCAATGAAATCCATGTTCTGTCGAAGTCACTTCTTCTACCACTTTATTGTTTTTGGAGCTGACGTGGACGATTATCCAAAAACTTGACGAGAACCCTACTGTTTATTGCTTGCGGTGTGCATAAGTTCAAGTAATTAGGAAGTTTGTGTTACTCTTATAGCTTTGGGCTTTACTTATAACGATCTAGTTCGCTTGTTTCACTTTATGTACTTCAAGCTGTTCTACCGATAAGCGTTGAACGAACTTGTTTTACGTAGTATGAAAGAAAAACAAATCGCTGATCTTTCACACGAACTGCATGCATTTCCTCTGCAGGTTCCTTTATTGGTCAGTCAAAAATATTCATCCAATATTATGATGCAGTTAGTTACAGAAATACGATTTCAACGTATGTAGAATATATGAAGTATGTATGTAACCCCGTATGCTTTCCTAGTGTATATTCCTAATTGTGAATATTTTTTGTAATTATTACGGTGAATTATTATCATAAATTTAAGAGTCGGAAAATGTTTACTGGAGATTGAAAATCGTGCTTACGATGTTCTCAAACCTTTAAGGCTGACCAAAAAATGGTTATTTCAATACATCTATTGATAAATAGAACCGACGTATAGAAATACTAATTGTGGTGAAACGCGAATATATAGATGCGTGACTTCTTTCATTATTATTTGGAAGTCAAGTCTACCGTTTAAGATAAGTTTTTGATTTTTAAAGGCATTTCTCAGCCTCGCTTATCAACCACAACCTGACACCCCTCACTACGATAATTTTTTCTTCAATTCCGTATGTATTCTATCTGGCTTCATTCCGTTCAGCCTACCTATTCTTGGCTTACCCCTTTCTCGCTTACCTAACGTCCTCCCATCTTTCACAGTCAGCATTTGTTGGCCAATTTCAAAATTCTCTCCATCCATCATTCCTGCCTCGCAAAATGTGTTGTCTCCGGCATAACTTTATTGAATTTGCATAACATATTGAAATGAAATTAATGACTGTGTAGTTAACAGACTTTATTTAAAAAAACGACCCAGGTTTCGACGTTGATCTTCATTATCAGGTGGTTTTCATAGAAGCGAATTTAGTAAATATACCAAGTGCACATCTATGAGATTCACTTGGTGATGACGTTCAACGTCGAAACTTGGGTCGTGTTTTTAAATTTAAATAAGTGTGTGGAATTACAAAGTCATTAATTTAATTTCCTTTCTCCTTTGTATTTCTCCGACAAACCCTCTCTCCTCCACGAAAATGCCTAGGACTACTTGCCTACTTTATGATTTGCTAAGTTATTATCCAAGTATTTTGCCGATTTAAAAACAAAGAGTCCATTCGTTGTATTTGGGTTGATGTTTATGAGTGCCTTTTCCTCACTTATATTATACGGGTATGTTGGGCTTGTACGTACTCACCCTGGTGATTGGTTTGCGTTGTGATCATCTTTTAGTCTACATTTTCTAGCAACGCTACAAAGCTTGAAAAAGATCAATTAGCCATAGTCCGCGGACTATTGGCAGGAATATAAAATGTAATTATGAGTATAAAATTGGTTAACATAACTGTAATATCACTGGCATTAGAAGGAATTGAATTTGGTTTTGCTTGTGTAGTTACAAATCTCACGGTCAAGTGACCTGACCACCACATTATTGACCCCATGTCCCAGCGACTCATTCTACCCTTGAGCATGGGCATCTCTCTAACAGAGCGCATCATACGTATATAGATAGGTCTTTTGCAATTTGTACGCTCTCACGTATTTTCTGATCGGGCGACGACGGCACGCAAATGGTTCGTTCCTCCATCATGACGGATGGAGGAACGTCGCCCAAGCTACGTGTAAGGGACGGGAGGGGCCCTCTATGGGGCCCTACGATCCCGAGTTATGACATTCGCGTGCCGCAAGCAGACGGAAGGAGAGAGGGTGGGAAATTTAGTTCGGAGGATTCGGTGTTTTGTTAAGGTAGCCAGCGTTGAAGGGAGTTGTTCTTGCAGGCCAGATATACATATATTCTGTATATCTGATATATACTTGCATGGTCATAGATAAGTTCATCATCATTTGTCATAAACTTTCCTATGATCAAATATGCTATCAGCATAAGTTCTCGGTCTGAATGAATATATTTTTTCTACTGATACCTTTCAACTATGTGATTTTTATGAAAAATATATTATTTCCGAGTGGAAGCTATAACACCAAAGAATACACTTCGTATTTCCACATAAATCATTTATCTAGGCGACCTAGGTTTTACCTAGGACCTGATGATGGCACTACACGTTGAATCCTAGATCGTCTAAATATATAATTACTTTGGAAATAGAAAGTGAATTATTTTGAGTCATGGGTCGCTTCTACGTAGAAAATCTAGAACATATCTAATATATCAAGTGCAAGTTATTTAATTCAAGTTCATCGTCAAAAGTGAGGTATTGAACTGAACTCCTTCCTGGGTTGATGGCTGTATTATTTTCTTTGCCTCGTTTGCACGACTTTATGAGAGAAGCATAATGAATAGTGATCATAAATTTTTTATTCGCATAATATATTGCTTAAAAATTGAATGTTATGTTTTTACCTTAAATCCAGCGGCAACTGTTTCAAGTTAAAATAGTTTCAACCCGCCTGCGGCAACTGGTATTAACACGGAACGCTACATTGAAATTTTGCTTTCACCTGAACAAATCGTCTGCGGAATCCTTTTTAATGCTTCAAGGGGCTTATGCCTGCTCTTCCTATATCCCAACAATACGATTGTTTTAAATGCTTGAAGGGACAATTTTAAAGGAAGGTGAAACCCTAGTTTCAGTAACTGCTCTTACGAAAGGACACACGTTACAACCCTGCCTTTGGCGTTGTGAGCGAAGATCGTCGAGTAACGTTAAGAGCTCTATCAGAAATATTGAGTTTCATTAGGTTGAATATTGATTGGGTGCAACTCACGCGTTGGTAGATGAAAAATTGCTCATGAGATGTGTTTGTGCATAGTAGGTACAGCGAATCCGAAGGAAAAATCGCGGTTATCACACGAAAATCCATCTGTAGTGTGTTCTTTCTCTTTTTAGTGTAGTCGTGTCCCATGCGACTTTCTCCTTTTCCCTAACGTGGAGAAACACATTCGTGGAAAGTTTCAATCATCAAAACGGTCGTAAGGGCTAGACTGGAGTCTAAATCAATGGAACTTATATGACATATACATTTTAAATTTATGACGTAAAAATAAATTTTTACGTAACATAATGAAAAGAAATGTAAAATAATAAAAATATTATGATAATACTTTATTGGACAGGCCTTTTAGGACGGAATCGATTTATTTCTTCATATTATTTGTAATTTTAGTTGAATTACTAATATCGTGTTTGTTCATACTTCTGTAGTTTGGCCAATATCCGTAATATTCTGCATAGGATGCCACAGTTGAAAATATTATTCCTTACCGCGTGCGCAATGGACGCCTCATTTCCTTTCCAAACCACCACACGTTTTACGTCAGAGGTGTAGTTTTACTTTTATTATTGTTTGCGCTTTTTTTCAAATTTTTCTTATCGAAAGCAGTTCAAACACCAATAGTTATTTGTGTTTTTGCGAGTTTCTTCTGTCGTATGCTGTTTAATCATTGCTTTGACTAAAAGTAATGAGTATTCACAAGAAATTGCGAGACGTGCCGAGTGTTTATAACATCTTCCTCGCTTGTTTTTTTTTTAAGCCACTGCTCTCAGATAGATTATTCATCCAGACAATTTTTTTAAGGTGTCAAGTATGTTTTTATCAGAAGCTGACTCGCTTTGTCGTTTCTACGGCATGTACTCTGCTGCGTTGCTACCTTTATCATCTTTTGTGTCGAGTGGTTTGTCACTTGAAAAATGAGTTCTTTACCCTGCGAGGAAAGGAACGCTCATAATCCTCTTCGCTTCTGGAAGACACTTTTCTCTGTCTTATAGAATCTCCCTCAGATTTTGGAGAGAGCCTGTCAACCCATGTTAGGAAGGTATGGCATAAAAGAAAAGTTATCTTTCCTCAAAGAGAAAAATCGATAATCACAGGCCGGTAGTCGCGATCTAGTTTCCACTCGGTGCCCGTAGAAACTGGAATATCATCTCTGAATATATTTAAAAATCAATTGCCAATTACTTATAGTTCCAAAGTTGAACATAAAAATATACAAATATTAGCATACAGCGTATTTAAATTGCACTGTACTTGATGGTACGTATTTTGAATTTATTTTTCTAACGTTACCATCGCAAGGTGAAATAACTATCAGCTGATACAGATTCATCAAATGACGAAAAATGAACTTTTAAGTATTTAAAGAGTATTTAAGGATTCAATAATTAAATTATTAATTAATTCTTAGGACTGCTAATCCCTCAATCGTGGAAAGTTTTTTAAGGTTACTATGTTAACTGGGCGATCCACTTGATACTACTGTTTTATGAAATGATAAAAATTTTTCGCATGTGAAATGTATTAGCCGGCAGTTTAAATATTACTGATAACCAACAACTGGTTGGTTTTTTAGTAATATGTTGAAATTTTTCGGACTTTATGAGGCCATTAAAAACCAGGAACCAAGTTTGAGAACAGGGAGAGTTCAGGCAGAGATGTTGAGGCTATCGAAGAGCCAAAGAAAAAGGTTAGTTTAACCCAAAAAAATATTTCATGCGACGAAGATATTACTTAGGCGTGATTGGCTGAGATAAGGCGGAACATAGGCGTAGGTGCTTAGGCCGTCGCCTATCCGCCGAGCTGACATACAATGACGTGGTGTTCCGAGTGTGCCCGAGACAGCCCCGTCGCGTCTCCAAAACGGACCATTTTTTTTGCCGTCTTTTTTCATTATCTAAATCTGTTTTCGCGGTGGGGACGGTGATGAGCGTTGAAGTGGTCGTGTGGTGGGGTGGTGCACGGTCTGGAATCAAATGGGGCCGTAAAACAAAAGAATGCGCGTACAAAGGGTAGATTAGAGAGGAGTGGAAGGGGGTGATAATGAGAGATCGGGAATGAGAATGGGGTGCAAAAGGGAGGATGGTGTTAGGGAGGGGGGGGAAGTAGGGAGACAAAGGAGAGCGGAGCGAGCGGGTTGTTACTGCGGTGGAAGGGGGAGAGGGAGGCGCGCCGGTGTGGTGGACCATTTCGTCGTCGCCGGTTGGAGGTTTTCTGGTGTCGGCGGTCCGGGAGGGTGATTCACGGCAGCGGCCGCCACGGGGAGGCAAAGGAGTAGAAACCAAGAACAAAGGTCCGTATCGATTGAGGTGCACCATCGATTCGAGCCCAGAGGAAAGATCGATACGTCTCGACACGTGCGCCAGTCGAGTCGAGAGTGCCCGGCCGTTTCACTTTTTTTCCATTCCCCTCTCCTCTTCCCTCCCTGCCCTTATATCCACCTTTCTCCCTATCCGTTCACAGCGATTAAGAGACGAGATCGAAAGTTAAGGGCTCTTGTCTTTATTGTGGGGCAGACCCTTGATTGTAGCGAGGTGGGTGGGGGATCAGGAAGGGGTAAAAATGTAACCAAGGAATTAAGATGAATTTTCGGTGTAGAGAATAGTGTAATAAAAATATCTAGGGAAGTTAGTTTTAGCAGTATAAATATTTTACTAGGGTTTACTTAATCCAATATCATAATATCCAATTCAATGTATTAAAGACATTTCAGGCAATATTTGTAATTTGACCTGGACGATGATACCTTGACGTCGATCGGTAATAATACAAAGTCTATGGAAAGTGACCATTGGTTGATTTGGTTTTTTTATCATAACAGTAAGAATCGTGAGGATCAATTTGATGCACAATAAGAGATCATTACATCGAAGTTTGCTACAGGAATTATATCACTGCTTCCTAGCTCTTAATGCTTTCCTCTGATTGGTAACAAAACTACGTAATTCATATGTAATATGTTAGTAATCATATGAGGTATGTTTTGTTTGCAGATCCAAATCATAATGGACACTATATGATTTATAGTTGCTGACTACTTCGTTCTTATAAAACGCAGAGATCTGTTATCAACTTTGACATTCCGAGTTTTTTGGTTCTTCTAAACAGCGCTTGCTGTTTAAGGGGTTGTTCAAAGAGCTTACAGAAATTGACAAAAATCGTAATAAAGGAATATGTGAAAATATTTTTAGCACACGTGCATCGTATTTTAACGGATTAAAAGATGTTATGTTCTATGCATGTGTTGTGGTGTCAGACTTAATAAAATCCTATGCTATTAGCTGAAATACGAACTAAGGAAAATCCGTTATTTGTCTTTGTATGTTAACGAAATGTACTTGCTCTACTTTCTCTTTTTTTTTAATACTTTTGACTTATCCATACTGTTTTATGTGCTAAGATCGCTCTTCATGTCTGTAGTGTGCCCCAGAATTCTCAGTGAACATACCCTCCGCCTCTCTGTGAAACCCGAATATCGACTCGGTAATCAATCAACAGACTCAATGAAAGAGAAATAACAGTTTCCGTATTATTTTTTCTGATACTTTCCCTCTCGGCATACGATTGAAAATTCGCAGAAAAAAATGGAAATCAATATTTTTGCTCCACTTAGAAGGTTTTTATTCTAGTAGTCGAATAAAACTGGCGGTGGACGGATAATTTTCCCTTTAAACCGTAGGAAATTATTTTTGCGTAATAGTTATTCACAATACATGTCTTAGGCCTAGTTTTATATCTAGTTTAATCCGATCGTTAGTTAAAGTAAACGTTAACTAACTTGGGAATTACGGACAAATTCCATTCTTTGAACAAACAAGATTGCTCATTAATGATTATGAGCATCGTGACCCTAGCAATAATCCTCTTTCAGAAATGGAGTTATTTAATGGTAGGTTTTGAATTTTAACTAGCGTTCATAAAATTGAGTTTTGGCCTTAACCGGAGTTAAAGTTAACCTTCAGTTTAACAAGACGTATTAAAACATGACTTTTATGATTTCAATAATTTCGACTACATAGAAACTTTAGATACAAGGTTGTATGCTTGTAAACTCATCCTATAAAACTGAACTTAAATCTCATATACTTATCAGTCTGGACACACGTCTTGAAGACATGTCTTAGAAAAACTCCTAAATGAAATGTGTACTTGGTTGGTGAATTGCAGCGCTACCCTCAATATGCTCCATTCCTTGTTATTGAATAGTCTCCTACTAATGTTGAGAAACTTACCTTATGGTGTTATTCATTGTTCAAATGATTATCATGAGATAAGGAAACTTTTCTCAAACGAAAAGAAATGTTTCTCTCTTTTGCATGAAGATATTTGTTTACAGTAGAGTGAAGACTATATTTAATGAAAGACAACGATTTAATATGGTTTGATTAGCAATAAAGTCTATACACATCATAAATTGCTAATGAAATAACCTTAAAAATTGCCAATGAAATAACCTTAAAAATTGCCATCTTTTGTTTTGTAAAACGTGTAGGTATCCTTGAGTTCTGTCGTTCGATTGTTGTGGCCACGATTTATTTCATCATTTCTCACTCTAAATCCTATATAAATATATTATATAGTCGATAAATAGGCCCTATTTTAGTACAGGCCTAAATGAAACTTTTGATTTATGTTGATATTTCCTAAAGGTGTATTGAGCGGTAGTGGAATGTTGAAGAAGGTAATAGAGGTGAGAATGTTGGCCAAGCGAGGAAGGGGCAGGAACAGGATAGGGATGTTGGACCGGATGAAGGGAGGAAAGAAGTACACAGAGATGAAGAGGGACCTGATGTAGATTAGGTTGCTCGATTGGGTTTTGTTTGGAGTTTCAAAATGTTTATTTGATAGTTTCGTCCATCCAAAAACCTACCTTAACCGGTAGATTACCTGTTAAAAATTTCCTAAAGCTTTTGAGCGATGGCGGCACGACTTATTTTTGGACTCCCATCTGTTTGGAATTTACATGTATTTTTAGTGGATGGTATTCGGCGTAACTTTGTGAAATCGATCCATTTTGGAAATGAAAAGATGATAACCTTGTAATTTCATAGAAATTACGAAGTTATCATATTTTCATTTCCAATATGTATTTTTAGCTTGATTAAAACGGATTTTATGGGAGATATGTGTTCTTACGGTATTGTTTAGAGTTCCAAAATTTGTTTGATCTATTTACATTTACGTGACAAAAATAAGTCTGTAAATGATCATTTGAAATATGGAGCTATATACGTGTGAACTGAGTGAGATCTTCCTGCCGTACTCAAAATAATTATTCCCAAATGACCTCCTTAATTTAAAGATTTAATCCACAAGATATTTAAGTTGCGTGTTAGTAATTTCCTTTTTATATGAATAGCAGTTGGTAGTATTTGCCCTAATTCTCCATCCTTGACAAAATACAATAACACGGTATACGGGTACACGCTCACTATTGAGACACAGTACGTACTTATTCATTTGTCCCATCATTGGCGTCAGATGTAACTCAATGGTTCTCTGCTATCGGTGGCGTTCAAATTGTAATTAAATTTGAACATTTAAATTGAACGGCTCTATGCATACAAAAAAAGTTTTGAATTTGTGTCATGAATGGATGCTGTTGTTTTCCTTATTGAGTCGACTGGAAAAATAAATGTGTCAGTGGAGAAATTTAGAAACAACAAAATTAAAGTAATGCTCTATTGCACGGTTTTTCAAGTTGAAATGAATTTGCTAACAGGCATTCATTACACTAATGTATTTAATTTGTAATATTGACTTAGCGACTCATAAAAAATAGTTCGTGAGATTGATGGGTGAAGTTTAATTGAAATGTATCGCTAGAGTTGATTTACGAGGATGTTATGTCCGTATGTGTCTCTGGCGTATGTGCGGATGTAGTTTTCGTTGATCAGAATTTTTGAATAAATTAGTAAAATGTTCATTGTCCTATGTGTGATAATAGATTGAAGGGTATAAGTTATCACGATAGCCAAATATTTCGAATTGTACGCACGTTCCAATTGAACGATTCGTTTTTGCCTTGCCGAATGTTTTGCCGTCCGGTTGGTGGACGTTGTCCATTGAATCTATCTTTAAATGAATTTTAGTTTTACTGAGTGCACTTGCCTAAGCCTCTCTTCTACCACGAATCAAATCAACCCGTATGTGTTTGCTCAAAATATTTAATTCTCTCTACTCTTTTAATTTCTGTGCATACAAGATTTGTATAAAAAGTATCAGTAACAATTTTTAAACTTTTTCCGATTATTTTTCACAAACCATGTATGATTGTAAGTGCACAATATAGTGTTATTGACTTTTTTTCGTGTGACATAAAAAAACCATTGAAAAAACCCTTTGTTCTCTAATAAAAATGGGATTTATGCTGAATCGCAATGAATATATTTCGTTCGTTACTTACCATACCACCAGCGTTACAGACGCTCTTTTATTAGTCTATTTTGGAGACGCTAAAACTTCTTGCGCCCGCTTCATTTAAATCCTGTTGAATCGGTCGTCAGTGGCCACCCTCCCTCCGTCGGTAATGCGTTCGCGACCCCTTCGCTCGTCCGAAATTCGAGCAACAACCTCCGATGTCCGGAGGGAGAGAGAGAGCGCGTGGGGAATGGTCATGCAGTCGCGATACCGCATAATACAATACAAGCGAGGGAGTATAAGGTGTTGAGGGCGTGGCTGTGGTGCCCACGAGAGAGGGAGAGAGAGACGTGTGTACTACACGAAGGCGCGGATTATAGCCCTGTTGCGTGGTGGCATCGACTCAATTCGATGGCCGGGGGTCATGAACCTCTCTGGGCATCGCGGGGTGGTTGATCTCTCACTTCCCCGCCCCCTCCACCCACAATTCCCTTCTCCTCCCTCTCCACACTTCATCACGCACCCTTCTTCGTTCACCACTACCTTTCTCTCCCTCTGCTCACCCGTTCTCTCTCTCGTATCTCTTTACCTTAATCCACGGTCAGAAACGTGATTGGGACCAATAATGGTCACGACGGCATTCGGAAGCACTTCCTGTCGCGTGCCACAGTCGCAACTCCCCCTTCCCCTCTCTTCAACTCATTCCCTCCTTCCTTTCTATCTCTAAATCATTTCCAGTGGTTTGGTCCGGTCCTTTCCCGCACCGCATTCAGTCGACGTGAGCACCGACGAAGTGGTCGCCGTCGTTTCAATATTTTGCTCGCCAGAGATAGTGTCGATTCGGAAGTCATTCTGCGTTTCTGAGGGCCTTCTCTGGCACCCAAGGCTAAACCGAAAACGGTACGACAATTTTGGTATTCCGTGGAAGAGCCGCCCTCCAGTTTTATAGATAGTATCAACAATTTTCCTTTCGTCAAAATTCTGTGCTTTAGGCGATCGTTTAAATACATACGTGAAACTTTTCAAACGCTGGACCTTTCATTACCTTTGTAGCGTAGCAGCTCCAGTTTCGACTCATTTGAATTTACGTTTACTATCTGATGTAAAATAGGAGATAGAGATCGTCAACATAATACTATAATCAAAAGACATTTATAAGAGAGAAATCTCCTGGAAACAGAAAGATTGGAAGTTAGAAAACATTCCGTCAATATGAGCGAGATGGAGTACACTTCTCTATGATGGCGGGACACGAACGGTGGCAGCAGGGAATAAAATGAGATTGGAATTAAATTTTGCACCACAGGAGTATGATGATCGTAGTTAGTATCGAGTGACGCGCACTATTCGAAGGCTGGAAGAAGTACAAAGCATATGGGAAGAACTGAAAAGGCTAATGAAAATGAAAAGGCTGAACGTATTTATCGGCAATATCTTGATCCACGATAGTTGGAAACAAGAAAAGTTATATGCCCGCGAAAAGTTTAGTAGGCAGTGCGATTGAGTGGAGGGCTGCATCAAATAAATGCTAGAATTAATTGTGAATTCTAAACTGATAGAACAAAAGGATTCCAGTTTGCCCGAATCATTTTGTGAAAGTTTCCAAGTGCCTATTTTGTCGGGCTTCGGAAAATACTTAGAATATACATGAAGATGGTTATATCGTTAATATTATTGATTAACTTAGTGATATTCATTGAAAAATCTCTGTAGTTGTCATAATAACCGTGTATTATACAGGTTCCTACCATTAAAGTTTTCATTTGGCCAAGATGTTGCACCCGGTTGGTAAACTGCTCTCTTAGAAATACCAAGGTCGTCAGATCGAATCCCACCATGGGATGGTGTTTTCTCAAGCATTGAATTTTCTGTAGTCGAAAAGTGGGGATAAGTAAACCTCAGTAGCTATTGTGTTGAATAAAGAGTGATTATAAAGTTTATTCGCATAATTATTTGCGAAAATTTTGAATTTTATATGATAAAATATTTATATATTGTGGGTCGCGGTAGTCCAGGGGGTAGAGCGTTGGACTACTGACCGGAGGGTCCCGGGTTCGATTTCCGGCCAAGGCACTCTGGGCACCTGCAGCTCCAACCAAACTATGCCAGATCTTCCTGGAAAACCATAACCGGCACCAGGAAAGGAACTGGCCCCCCTGATGTGTGAATATTCACACGCCGTCGGGCTTAGTACTGGGTGAGCTCTGTCATCACCTACCATTACTTTGATTGGTTGATTATTGTAAATATAACGCATTTATGTTGTATGGCAACAACGTTTAATGCACCCGCATATTGTATATGTAGTTAAAAAATTGTTTGAAAAAATATTAATAACAAATGGTTGACAATTTAAACAAAATTAATTAATTTTTAAAAAATAACTCGCTAATATATTTCGATGGCCCCAGCCCCTTCGTTAGAGAACGATAAGTCACTCCCGTTCACTGCACTGTTCTGTACTAGTCAGTGACTCCTCGTTCTCTGATGAAGGCGGTTGGGAACAAGAAATATTAAAATGAGTTATTTTCCTTTTTATTAATCTTATTAAAAACAAATTTTTAACGATAAACATACGAGTGTATCGACTTTATGAAAATAAGTATAAATAAATAAATAATAATGAAAACTTTGTTGCAATTTTCCACAGTTAAAACTTTATTGCCGACCATGGTTTCGATACACTGTATCATCTTCAGGTGATACAGTGTATCAGACCTGAAGATGATACAGTGTATCGAAACCATGGTCGGCAATAAAGTTTTAACTGTGGAAAATTGCAACAAAGTTTTCATTATGTCTCGATTCCACAATATCACGCCTGATTCTTCACTTTTCGTAAATAAATAAATATTTATTTATTTATTTAAATAATATATTTTTGTTAGCATTTTCTTAATTCCAATGAATTGGAACGTATTTAGCGAACGTTGAGCCATCATATGTCGTCATTGTACAGTGAATTGTTAAAACAGGCACATTCATATTGGTAGACAGCCAATTATTTAGCCACCGTAAGCTTGTTTACGGCATAAACGTGCTATAGCTTTTTTAATTAATTTATCTTCAATTTGGTTAATAATATAGCTTAATTTCGTTGCTTAACGTCTTCTTTACCCATTGACTTCCCCGCTGCGCTGTTATGAAATATTTCATTGAGCCGCAGGTGTTACATAAAGCATTTCCATGTGCCAACATCCACCGCTTCTGAAGCATTTAATTTGACATGACGTCCCTGAGAAAATTAAAATTGCTCCCTAACTACGCGAGCATGAACTGAGAATTTTTACATCGGACGATCAGAGGACGTGCTGTCTCCGGAATTGGAGCAAAACGTAGCAATAAAAGGAAGCATCAATTGTTTGCGACTGCTCACAAAGGTAGCACAATCGCTCGCGAAGATGGTCGTTCCATCTCGAGCGTCATCAGTGTGGCAATCGTGGGAAGACTTCTACGCAGTCGCGTCCACGCGTTTGACGTTTTGAACGAACAATTGAAGAGAGCGCCCGGTGAGTTTGCATTTCAGTACAATTTAGTAACCATCAAATTTCCGTGTGTGAACCCCGGGTATTGAAAGAGAAGGATGTGAGATGATATAATACGATTGATGACAGGCAATTGATGATTTGATGTGATCTAAAGAGAGAGAACAGGTTTTTGGAATGAGATTGGCTGAGCATAGCCAGAATTTATTTTTTTTACGATATATCATTTTTTCGTTTTTTTTTAATATATGATCGTATGAGTGTCGCCCATTCAATTACATGTATCCATGAGCCAAATGGCTATCTTTTTCAGCATGCCGGCTCATTCCTTGTTAATTGATTATTCTATGTAATCGCAGAAAGAGAATAATGTGACGCAATTACGAGATTTTGAAGCTATTTTGCATGTCGTCCGCAAGTAATGCAAGAAAGTCAGTGGTCTTCTACAATTACATACTTGTGCATGTAGCCACCGGTACAATCATTGCGAGTTAATATGCGTAATATGAATCAAATATTTCTTCCTACACCTAGGTCGTAATCGGTGGGTGCTCTTTATTTTAAATAGGCTGGAGTAATTATGTTTGTGCAATACACTAGTCATATGGTGTCACGAGTTGATACCATCTTAATAGCCTTGGTCTATCTTTCGCATAAACATAAAAAACTCCTGATAGATTTATCTTATTGAGAGTATATTAATGTGTGAGCGTATCATTAGGAAAACATGACTTTCCCTCCGATTTATTTATTTCAGTCAATGACTTTACTATGATTAAAACTATGATTTTCATATTTTTCTTGTAGATATCAGATACATGTTATAAGTGCCTGCATGTTTTACAGTTATGGCGGAGGTCGAATATAAATTCCAAGTCAGTTGCCATAGTTCTTGTTTACATTGATTTTAAAACTAGGTGAATAGTATTTTGATAGGAATGAAGAAGTTTAAGAATCTAAATTCGATTCATCATTCATAGTGTTAGCATGAAATCTGTTCTTTTAATTTTAATGCGATTGAAGTCCTATCTATATGTATGACTATTTTATGTCTTAATACGTTAAAATGGACATCAGCAAAAAGGTAACTGCTCCGATGGAAAAATACATTTTAGACGGATCAAATTGTATCCAAATGATCAATTATTTTTTTCACCTGCGCGGTCACTGCGAGTTTTTCCCTAGGCTTACTAAAAAACCGAGGTAGTGGCACTGAGAATTTATGCGAAGCAGAAAAATGAACCTTTTTGAACGTGTAATAAAAACCTTTTACCACACGAGTGTTCATCGAAATCCTCACTAGCCGAGAGGATTGTCTCGTCAAACCCTAACACTATCCAGGGCCAATCTGGCCATGTACGCTGGATCATGGGGGCGCGAAGATCATAGCACGCGAATTCTCAATTATGTGCTCCATCGAATGTCGTTTGTTTTGTGAGCGGTTTGCTCCGCGGTCTTCATTCCCATGCCAACCGCAGTCCATTACTCCCACGCGTTCTTCATACACCTCTCCGCTTCGATTTCATCCACACACCCTCTTTCTCCCTCACTCTCACCTTCTCTCTTCCTCTCACCAGCGCCTATACTCTCCCTCTGGTTTCCTCTCCCGCGAGCCCTCCACAAGAAATAAAAATATATTCGATTACCCGTGGGAAGAGCAGCCCGATTCTCATGGCGCTAACGCGACACATACGAAAGTAATGACCTCGCGATGTTACTGTCTCTCACGGATTTTTTTAAATTAAAAAAAAAGACAAATCAACGCAGCGTCGGTGGTGTTTTTTGTCGTCACCCTTTTGCAAGGTTTTTCTTATTTATGAGAGCGAATATTTAACGCGTGGTACGGAATTCCTCTGCCCATCCTCTCCACCCACTCCCCTCTTAACCCTTGCGGTTATTTTGTTAGAAACGGTGGAGGTGCAGCAAGCGGAAATTTCTCTTTACGCCATGATTATCATAGAGATCATTTATGTGTATATTTTTTCCACATAATCCATAGAGCATGACCATTCTAAATGTTAACCGTCATCGGTAATATCTACTCTTCTTACCAGCACTCAATGAGGAACTTCCGATAAAAAGGGTACCAACATTTTCCTTTACATTTCCGTGGGCGAATCGTCTTAAGGACGGGAGAGAAATCCTTTTTTCTTTTAAAGCAATGAATTCTGCGGCCAATTTTCTACTTTTGCAGCCGGTCAAATGTGGTTCTGTTTGCATTCTCCTAACGACACAATAGCTTGTTTTTGTGCATTTATAGACACAGTATTGAGCTTCAATATGACCTAAAGTACCTCATAGTTTAATTATTAAATATATTTGTTTTTATCCTTTCAGGTAAGTTGATTTTCACAACCTCTACATACTCCTGTGCATCTCGCTGTGTCCGTGAGACTTCGTGCTGACCTCCATTGATGAATTCTTGGCACCAAAACTGGTGAGATGACACTTCGCGTGATTTTCATCCTTGCTTCGAGAAAAATAAATTATAAGATTTAAAATTGGGAGATAATCGAAGTAAAATTACAAGTATAGGTTAGCCTAAACAAATATGTACACACACTGTCAACATTCTGTACACTCGGGAGAATTTCAGTCTCGTCGTTTATGGATTCGTCGTTTGGGTCAAGCAGGGCGTGTCTGTGATAATCTGTGTAATGTGATAATCACTTATTTGGTTCAAATCTGTATGAAACTCGTGCTCTCTCGGCATCATGATCGCAGTGACTGTTATGCCGGAAATATATCTAGATTTCGTTGAATCGTAAGTTTCGCTGCTATCTCCCGTTGCGAAATATTAAACCTTTGAAGACACGGCTTCTTTGTGATGCGAATATGAATGAGGAAAGGGTCAGAGAAGAAGCAATTACTGATAAAAGAGAAGGTAAGGGTTTACATTTATATGAGTTTCCCAATTTGAGAGAAAATATAAATTAGAGTAATCCAGGGAGTCTAAATAAACGACGTTTTATTGCTCGAAGGGTTTTCTGACAAGTTATGCAGCCACTCGTTTTTCGAATTCCTAATTCCCGTGTTTGCGACCTAAATATTGTAATCTTGTCAGCGTAAACGAGGCAAACGTGTTAATCAAATTAAATTCTCTCGAGTCTTATACCTTTCTGTGAGATATTACAGTGTCTGGGGAAGGTATGTTTTGTGTTCTCGTAAACGAGAGGCTGGCATTTTATGAACACTATCCCAAGAGTGCTGATAATAAAACTTCCATCCCTTCGATTAAGCTGCCTTTGGGGATGATTCCCTAAGCGCTTCCTTCATACTGCTTTTAAGTTCCGTCTAAGGAGAGAAATTACCTCTGAATCCACGCTTCTTCATGGGAACTTCGGTGCATCTCCGTTGCTGTAGGAGTCATCAAATTGACGAAACTTCTGATGTTATGGATGGGGGTAGTGGATCCAGCCCTTTCCACGGAAAGCGCGGGAAGTAGGCACCGAACTAGGAGATGCCATGTCACTTATCTTTCCCTTTTGCCGATGTTCAAAACTTTCATCGCCGATGTTCCTTCGATAAGCATCGTGGTATGCATAGGTACTTAGCGGTGCTACAATTTCGTGATTCCAGACTCGAAATAAACGTTTTGAAGAGCACCTATGGTAATGAAACCCCAATGTTTTATAATAAAAAGATGCCATCAACCATTTTACGTTCATACTTTTGTGTCCTCCATTGCTGAGGAGGCGGAGTGTCGGGTTAGGTGATTAATTCCAATTTGGACGACTTGAAACAGTCATTTGCGACTGAAAATTTGGCTTTCGCGTTTGGTGGTTAATTAGGAGGCTAATTTCATTTACAACAAAATATATTATCCGTCCAGGTAAAAAGACTGTATTTAAATTTCTCCCGATTAAGGGTTAGGTAAAGGAATTAGCTTGATGCTCATCCGGAGTTTCATTCAAGACCCGCCAGTGTCAGGCATCAAATCCCCACCCGTATGAGAGATTCAAATATGGCCACATTAACAGACCCACTTTTTGCCTTTATATTTTTCGCTCGCATATGCTATATTCATATGTTGCAAAAATATTTTTATTTATTTTGAAGACCAAGTAACTTAATAATTGAAAGAGTTAAATGAATTAATGAAAAATTCTTTTAAAATTGGCTTTTAAAACATTTACCAAATTTTTGTACCAGATAAACGTGAATTTGGACAATGCAACGGTCCCCAGGTTGCGTTATGCCCATGTTTGAATCTGGCAATTCTCATTTCGCTTTCTGGCACTTGAAATCCTTATGGCTGCGCAGTCACTGGATATTTCATGTAGTTCTGTTGTCATAGTTGTTTCCGATAGCGCAAATGTCTTGTGCAAATAGTTACTGGGATCTCTAACTGTGCGACCCAGGTTATAGTGGGTATAGTATGGCGATACCGCGCGAAAATTGAAGAAAAGATGATCGCGTCATCCATCCCGTAATCTCACGATAAGAGCGAGCTATGAAGACCCTTCTTCTCTCCGTGGTTTCCATCATTCTTTAAATGTTTGAATTCTCGTTTTGCAAATGTACAGATATGTGGAAGTGATTTTTCATAGGGCCCTTAATCAAGATGAGATCGGAACTCAGGGTTTCTGACTATCTTAGAATGAATTGCTCACGAGGAAAATTCCTACTTTGACATGATTCAAATTACTGCTTTACTTGGGAGTATTTTTCCATTCGATCATCAGATTCATCTGATGATAATTTCGTGATTGTCCTCGTTTTTATATAAAAAACCGAAAACTCAGTAATTAACCCGAAGGTCGGTTTGGTAGGTGATGGTAGTGTTCACCCAATAGGAAGCCCAAGAGTAGAGTCCACCCAATAGGCCGGCGTGTGAAATGCACACATCAGTGTAGGGACCAGTTCCTTTCCCTGTGCCGGCTATGGTTTCCCAGAAAGAGGTGCCTAGAGAGGCATACCCGGAAATCGAACCCGGGCGCTCTGGTCAGTAGTCAAACGCTTTACCCCTTGACTATCACGTCCCCCGTTTTTATATAATTCTTCATATCTCATCACTCATAATGATTGGGAATTGTCAATTTTGATTTCTATTATATGAGCTGAAAATAACGATATATTTCCGGCTTCGGATTATTTATGATAAAAAGTTCCTATAATTTCTTCGTCGACCTCTCGTCAGGTCACTGTGTTTTGAGCTTTCAACTAAGACAAAGGAATACGCATAAACGAATTTAAAGTCTATCAGTTTTAAGCAATAGAATTTTAAGTATTTCAAAATAGTTTTGGGAAATTATTATGTGTTCCTTTTGTTAAACAGAAGACATGAATCTCTCGCATTATGTATGTATAAGTCAGGTAGCCATCAGTAGATAAGAAATTTTCGTAATTGTTCAATGTTTCAATTACGTGATACTATCTAGTATAACGTACGGAGGATATCTATGATTAATGAAATTGTTCGGAATCATTCAATTGTAAAGCTTCGATATGGATATATATGGTAGTAGAGCAAATAACCGAGCGAGCGCTGGGCTAAATAGGAAGTGCGGAGTCTGGTATGCAATTCCGAAGGGGAAAAGACGACTTTCTTTGTCGAGTGTTCCATTTAACTTCGCATTTTTATTCGCCCTTGAAAGCTTTTCCGACCGATTTTCGTCGTTATAAAAGAGCGATTAATTGCTTGTGTGTGTATGCGCGCGCGTGCTCTGAATGTTGTGTGTGAACTCCTCGCAGCAAGAATTGTGTCAGGCACTCCTTCGTTTTCCCTTCCTCGCCACCCCCATTTTAATATCCCAGAGCCATTCTCCATCACCCATGTCCCCTGAGACACCGCAGCACTCACGGCCGTCGGGAACAGTGGCCATTATCATCCCCATTGTTTCATTTTTGTGTATTGTAGGATGAAGGAAAGTTCTTTTAATGGCTGCGGCTAAGTGGGATGCGATTATCGAGAAGTTGAGCGAAATACTTTGAGCCACTTGGGCAAAACATTTCCATCGCGTCCCGGCCCTCCCTATTTCTCTGCGTCCTTATCTCTCCCTCCCCGGACCACATTCCCTTCCCTCGTCCCACCCTCCTCCAGTCAATCCTCTTCACGGGCGACCTCCCCTCCATTTTTTCGGGCATTCTCTTCGGCATTTCGGCACTAAAAAATAAAAGAAGTCCGTCGAAACCCCCTTCCCCCACGGATGGATGAAAATGCATCCTATTTATCAATCCTTCCTTTAGCTGGCGTTTGGAGGTAGTAAATTCCTGCTTTATGGGTCAGTTTTCGTGTTGCGTAAATATCTCCCATTATGGATGTGGGTGATGAAGAAAAATCCTCGGGGAGGACTTTCGTCCCGGAATACTCCCTAATGAATACATGGACTTGGGGATGCGATTTTTTCCGCTGTGCCTCCAAATTCTACGTTTTTCATAATCATCCAGCAGTGCAGGCAATATGCTTGAAAATTTAAGGTCCCATGTTGCGCAAAAACACCCATTATGTTACTTGGAAGAAAGCTGTGAAACGAGTGTATACAATGCGGAAGTATTCCGCAAAGTGAAACGAAAGATCCCGGTGGCTCTGTGAATAATTAATCAGTTATTTTTGTAGAAAATTATAATTTTTGTTTCAGATTTCACAAATATGATATCTTCGTGATTAGGCCCTGATTATGAAGGCTGGGCTGTATGGGAATATAAATATTTATCGAGCCTTTTATTCAATTAATGAGGAAAGCACATTTTCCCAGAATTACTATCATATTGCCATTCGCTATACACGTACACCGCATGTCGATATTTTTTTCCCGAAACTGGGAGAGACAAACCGAATAACATCATGTGAATTTATTTCAATCAGCAAGGTGTATGCCTTGCAGCAGGGAAATTCATGTATCTGCGAAATAAAAGCCACCATGCAAAAAGTCAGAAAAACCGTGACCAAGTCATGTCTTGGCATCTTATAATCATAATAATTAATATTTTTAGTGGGATGTATCGTAAAGTTGTTATTATTGGAAAAAGCTGTACGCATCTCCAATATTTTTCAATAGCTTCTTGTGACGTATCCCCCATATTGCGGTATCGTATTCAGGTTCCAGGGTTATCCCGTGACAATGCACAAGGATGGCAGTATGGCACATCTTCCAAAGAGGAAATCCATGTCCATGTTGATTAACATCCTTGTGCTACATAATATAATTGTGAGTTGATAAATGGACTGGATATAATTTATTATGCAATTTTATAAGTAGGACTTTGCCGAATAATTTGGGAGATACTTAAACGGAGTTATCTGTTAGTTTACATCGAAAATGCAGAAATTTCACAGTTTAGAATTATTCGCTTCGAACAGGATTCGAAACCGAATCCCTCGTTGTGAGATGTATGGTTTAATCAATTTAGCTACCAAGGTTCCAGGACCGAAACAGGATCTTCGCTGCCAGTGGCTCAGTTTCGCCATGATCGCTTAAATAGATTGGCCAATTCCAACTTGATTAGTAGTCTTCGACTTTCTTGACTCATTTCATTTAATTAATTTTCCTTCTCAGCATTAAGGTTCCGCCGATCGATTACATCCATCCGATGGAATAAACGATGCCCTCTCGTATTCATATGGGGACACTTTCTTACATCCTGCCGCCGCATGAACTGTGTAAGAAGTGTTTGCTCTCGGGATGAACCAGGAAGAGAGGCGGCCTTGATTTCGCAAATCCTCTTCGATTCCCCTTATTAAGACGTTATTGCGTTAAGGCGATGGATGGCGTTCCTGCGAAAGTTGACTTCTTCACTTCGGTCGATATTGCCTGTCACTCAGTGTGGGAGCGATAAACACTGCACTCTTTCAGTCGGATGCCATTCCATGATTAAAGGGGAAATGTGAAAGGGTGGGAGGAGGAAAGGGAATGGTTTCACCCCTTCCCGGGGTGGCGCCCCCCGCCACTGCCCTCGACGAACCAGTCGCTCGGGCGCGGGCGGGTCGACGGAAGAGGCGCCGAAAATACTGTTGCAAACCTTGCTGCCCCCCCTCCACCCTCCCCGCACCCCATTTCTTCCCTCCCTTCGGTGGATAGTTAGTTCTTGGAGCACATGTTCTTTTCAGCCCCTGTTAGTCTTGGCGATCCATGGTGATTTGTTACAACAGAAGTTAAGAGTTCGTTGGAAGTATTGTGATTGATGACGCGACAAGCTATAACTTGTGATACTGCCCATGAGTGAGCGAACCAAGTATACGTATTTCCAGACGCACGATTACTATCGCTGCGAAGTTACTTCGAGAAGGTTCCAAACTTCGGAACGGGACTTCTTCCAAAGTTCTCTTTGGCTGGACCTTTAGGGAGCTATCTAATGTTATTTTTGTAGCTCTATTTCTACTGTATTTATTTATTGTTACATATGATGACTTAGTGATCTAATGCTAATTTGATGATAGTGATAGCTAAAAGCATCAAATTATTGAAATAGTGTACAAATATTATTATTGGTATTCCAATGGTTAATGCCGGTTTTGGATTGGAAATATTCCGTACAACGGTACAATGGTATTTCCTTAGTTGTCTTAAGAAAAGGCCACCTGACATTCGACACTACAATAAAACCTTCAATTCCGCATTTTCCTTCCTCTCTTCATCCCGTCCAATATCCCTACCCCCACTTTGCTTGCCTTCTCTTTTTTCCCCTCTCATCACAGATTTCAAGATATTATTGCCAAATAAAACGATCTATATCCATCTTTCCTGCCTCCTTTGGATTTTTCCAATTGTACCCTCTTCTCCCATAATGCTTAGCACTTCGTGGTTTGTTTTCCTTTTTATCCATTTCACCTTTGCCCACATTTGAAAAACCTCCTATCTGAGTCTATTGTTTTTCTTCAGCGACCAATGTTTTCCGTAACGTAGGTATAATATATGATACGTGAAATTCTGTTTCCATTTTAAAAAGTACATGTGAACCAGGAGTCATGTAATAAAATTGTTCCTTGTTGGGCGAATGCATAAACCACTTATCTACCCAGGAATCTTGATTTGATCGTTTGAAAAAATTACCTGTCAAGTACGTAAATGCTATTTCTCAGGTGCTGTTTATAACCTTATTCAGGAATAAGAAAATTCAGCAACTCAGCATCTTAGGGGACTCTTTTAACATTAAGATGCAGCCGTAATAACTCAGAATTTGAAGAAATCTCTCTTTCTCTCTGGCCTCCAAATTTTATTTGCTGCTTTGTACGAGTACGTTTTCGGAAGAAATGAGATTGAATATGCTGCACTATGTTCAATAGCGGGCAGATTAAATTTCTTTTTTCATGCACAGAAACTAAGACATGAAGCATTTTTGTTAAATTTATTGGCAGGCTAGGTCGTTTGGGTTGAATAATTGGCAAACTTTTCGCTACTATTAATGGAAAGACTCGTTTTCTTTCGTACATTACCCAATCATATCAGAAATTCTAAGACCCTATGGCCAATAACATCTATCATGCGTAGGTATCATCCCTATTTTTTTCCTTGTCACCCACTGTGTAATATTTTCTCTCCTTTTTTCAGTAATATAGCCATTGGCTGTTTCCTGAATGTTCTTTACTACAAGTCCCTGCCCTGTATATTTTGAGTCTACTGTGATTGAGTCTACTTTAAATGATTGCATACTACAAGAAGAGGCATAAAAAATATGGTCGGAAATTTTGTTTTCTTTATGTCATCCCCGCTATTAAATGTTCATTTAGTTATTCATTGAATGTATGCGACCAACTAAGTTTCTTACGTATTCAATAATTATTTCATTTAATTCACGCGTATGATTGTGCGTGCACCTACCCCCTAATCTTAAAACTTAATGAAAAGATAAAGACCGTCCTAAGAGACTTTCGAGAATCTTTTGTTGTTAAATGTAGTTTTTTGCGATATTCACTGTCTGGCACGTTTTCCCATACTTTCCGAAAATTAATTAAACGGAGATCTGTTAACCTGCCCTTTTCTCTTCCCGAACTTTCCTTACCGGGACTCGGGTAGCGTCGATAGCCGAGGTCTCGTCAAAGGGCGATTTTCTCTGATGCCTATATATAGTATTTGTTTCGCTAATGAGCGTGGTAGTTCAGTGGGTAGAGCGCTGGAATACTGGAGGCCCTTGGGTCGATTAAGGGTGGCACTTCGGACCATCCTGATCTTCACCCTATCTGTGTAGTTTTTCGTGTTCCACATCTTCTATTTTTCGATGTCGTTTTAGCATCAAAGTTTTGAATGGAAGCTATAAATGTAAATTTTTATAGGAATATTATAAATATATATATATATATATATATATATATATATATATATATATATATAAAACACCACACACATAGAAACATAAAAGAAGGACACTTACATTGGATATTTACGTTTCGACGGCACGGCCGTCGTCATCAGATTCTGATGACGACGGCCGTGCCGTCGAAACGTAAATATCCAATGTAAGTGTCCTTCTTTTATGTTTCTATGTGTGTGGTGTTTTTTGTGTTAGTGTTTGTGTGTTTGTGCGTCGCCGGAGAGCGTCTTTTCCAAGTTTATATATATATATATATATATATATATATATATATATATATATATATATACCAAGAATTATCAATAAGTCTGTTATCATGTGCTCAGTTCCTCTTTAATTATTGCTCTGTGTATATGCTTGTAGAAATAAACATCAAGTTTCAATATGTAGCACATCTGTTAAGCTGAGGGTGAGGAGGCACTGGACCCAAACAGCGGAAAATTTACAAAATCTGCGGTAGGGTAACTAATCAAAGGCATGTTCTCAAATCATAACAATTATTAAATGCATTTTTCGTCCCATAAGAGCCAATATCCAAGTCAGAAAATTTTCTATGGGTTGCATAATGAGCATATTTGAGCACTACAAAGGTTTTTTTCAAAATACTAATTTTTAAATTCATAATTCCCAACCACCGAAACACGCTTTTTTCTCCATGTTTCAATCTGATAATAAGTCCTATATTTATGTTACTGACATTTTTTCCATTAAATATCCCTAACATTGAGCTAAATGTCCATAAGCCATTACTATTCCGGATGTATATTTCATATTTCCCAATCGCTAGAGTGTATACTTTCTGCAACTAAGTTTCCAGCGTAGTTGCTTCTAATTTTATGTTGTTCGATTCAGGTTTTTTTTTAACCTTCCGCAAACTTTCGACACAATTATTCTGCTGCCGATGGGAATCGAGTGATTGCGAGATCCCGACGTAATATAACAGTCAAGTTCATCATACCCACAAAATATTGATGGTATTTTTAATTAATTTAAGGAGATTCCATAAGACGCCTATTTTCCTCCATAAAATGGCACATTAATTGTGCTCGTTTTGCATAAGGCAGTGTCGATCATTACTCGGGTTGAAGGGATTTCAGTCAGAGCGTTCATTTAATGCTAGGGAGATACAGGACGTCGGAAAAAATACCAGGAATGATTTCATAACCTGCCCTAATAAAGGTACTGGGATATAAAAGGTTTACGTCACTTATAAGTATGCGTTTGAAATAGGCTTATTAGCCTTGCAAGGATAACGGGAAGTACTACCCTGTGTAATGATGGAGTAAAAGTCGGCTTCGAAAACCACTACCCATCCCTATCTCCATCCATCCCTTCCTCTCTGCCGCGTCACACCCCCACGCCTCCTCCGCTACCCTCCCCCATCCGTTTCTCCAATCAATGCCATTGGACCTCAGCGGGGAGGATGCCGTAAAATTTGACGACGGCCACGCAAATAATAATAGAGGGCATCAATCATTTCGAATGGCATTTTATGTTTGCATCGTAGAATTTCTCGTTTCGCTTTTTTTAATCACGAAAGTTTTCCGTCGGCAAAACCAGAGTTGGAGAAATTCTATATGGGCCATAATCACCGTTTCATTACGTCACCGATGCCGTTATGGCTTTACAACGCCCCCTTCCGTTTATTTTGAGATCCGATACATACCCTTCTATTGTTTCTTTAATGGTTCGGATCTCTCGAGATCTGCTCGATGATGCCGTGTCGTTTTGATCATTATCCGAGCGATAACCGTCGTCAAATTTAATAGGGTAGAAATCTGATAATATCTTAAAACCGTGTTCATGCCGGGGGGTCGTAAGTTGCCAACCGGTTGCTTTCCATGTACATTAGCTTGTTATAATAGCCGCCTGGGTAGAATAATGCTGTCTCCCTGAGCCCCTCGTTCGAATATCCGTCGATGTGTGGTTGTTTACGTCAACATTCCCATTTCTCTAAATTATCCAATAATCAGTATTTTTCCTAAGGCTGGTGATGAGTTGTTTGCCATTGGTATGAATTTGAATGTATTTTACAACACTTAGGTAAACTGGTTGTTAAACCTTGTAGGCACCATTTTCAATTAATATATTTTTTGGATATTTACGAATAATTTGGCTACTATCCTTTCGTTAGACACAAATTAATTGGTTAATGTAGTCTTCTACTAAATTTTAAATTCAAATTAAGTCTGGGCCGAGTCCCGCAGTTGCCAGGACTCAATTTATCTATACTGTCCATCATAAAATCTTGGGAATAATAATTGACGTGATTTCCCGTTGCCTTCCTCAAGTGTTTTTAACGTGACACCATCACTTAATGGCCGCCCTTCTGGGGTCAGACGCCTTAGCAGCCGCCTCACTGAGGAACAGACGCTGCGTGGACTACCTTTCGTCTGGCTCCTAACCTCCGACCTATGTCGGCATGGGTGACCCTACCAGGAGCAATTATTATTACTCCCGCCATCACAGCTCTAGGGGTCATCGGAAGGCACAAGCCCTTCCACCACGTCAAGGTTGTAGTCCATGGGAGGGGCTGATTTTATGTGGTACACATGTTTATTAGAGATTCAGGAAATAATCCCGTAGCTCAAGGAAATAATTCCAGGATAGCTAAGGCCAGAGTTTAAACACAAACATTTATTGAACTTTAATTGTGATCTTCCGAAAATGGTTCTACAGTCCATAAATATCTAATATCTTTGAGCTGTTGTAGTTTCATTTTGAATGCACAGTGCCGATACTCACTACGTAATAAGGAAACTTGACACCTTTACAGTGGCCTATAAACGAACCAAGGTAACGTGTGCAGTGGCTTTCCATCAGATGAATGGAAGTAATTAATACACTTCAGCCCATCATTAAATTAAGTGGCAAAATGTAAAGGTTCTCTCTCACGTTCCATATGGTTAAACATACGGCCTTTCCATACTTTCCCATACCATATACGCCCCCTCCTATCCCTCCCCTCATATCCCCGTTTGCTCATCCCCTCCCCCCTTTCCCCTCCGCTCCCTCACCTCAGCCTAGACCCACACCCGTGCCCATCCTTCCTTCCTTCCCATCCCGCCACCGCGCTTTTCCGTTCCCGCACTCCGGGCCGCTAATTGCATCTCGCCCGACTCCTCTTACCCCCGCCCCGAGGAGGGCGGCGGCCGGTGATGCCTGCCTCCGCCGCGGTGACAGCCCCATAACGCCTCAGCCATTATCCCTCGGACTCCTCCTCCTTCCCCAACCCATTCTCCCTAGGAATTATAAACCTCCTCCACCCACCAGCCCGCGTCCCGAAGCCACCAACCACCATTTTCCACTCTGCCGCTCCTCTCACGTCGTCGTTGCCTTGTTATGGGGCTCGGCTCGCGGTGGGCACGATCAATCACCGGATGGTCACGGCACCCTTTTTCTTCCCCCTCCCCCCCAACCTTCCTCTCCGCGCGCACACACTCGTGCACGCGAACAAACGGGCTTAAAAACAAGTTCCCGCGAAAATACACACGCCATCTTTCCCTCGCGCACTTGGTTCTCACACGCCCCCACACGCGCGAGGGCCATTGCCCCAGTTTCAGCACCGGCGGCGTCTGTTGCACCGTCCGTCGGGCGCCGCTCTCTAACGCCACCCTCCCTGTTCCTCCCCCAACACCCACCCACACGGGGGGTGCGGTTTCTGACGTCCTTCGTCAAGGACGACCCTTCGTGACGAGTTGATACATTCGGGCTACAAAAAAAATGTGCCTACATATAATGGAAGATGGTGTAGGTAGTGAGAATGTATGTGTATAGCAGCCAGCTCGGACTGAGATTCTCCTCCCTCTCTCCTTTTCCCGCCATCTCTTTTTTTCCCGTCCGTCGCTCATGCCTCTTTCGGAAAAAGGTTCGCCTTGTACCCGCCCCCTCGTCGTGTGGGGATCGCATCTTTTTTGTTTTTCGAGTTCTTTTTCTTCTTCTTTCCTCGGCGGGCATAAACTGCGCGCGAGACGGGTGCGGAGGGACTTCGTTCGGTCAGAGGTGCGATGCCTGGATCCAAGCCAAACAATCCATTCACGCGACGGCTTACAGCCGACTCCTCCTCACCGCACTCCTAGCTCTCGTTGTGGTGGTTGAGAGAGGAAAGTTGGCCTCTTGATACGTGCGTCGAAGTAATCAGGTGAAAGCCTCTGGGCCTCTCGCAGTCATTCCTTTGAAATTTCAGTGTCGCCCGTGTTATCCTTGGTAAGGGTGGGATAATTCATTCATTCGGTGACCTCTATCGGGGTGAGTAGTTATTTGCTCGGTGCCGTGGAGTGTGGGTGTAAATGAAGTGCACATTCTTCCGACTCGGATGATATTTCACGATCCACTTCCCTCTTCCTTATGCTCTTAAATATTGATAATTGCTGCCATGTTTTCACAATTTGTCTCGTTCCTGTTTGAACTGTATGAATAATATAATGAAAATTGATAAATTTAATTGCAAAATGAATGTGTGAATTGATTTATAAACTAAAAAAAGAATGAACTCACCAAAATCTGAAAAATTTCTTTAACTCTGCATGAACACGTATAACAATGTGATTGTGTCTGTAGTTATATCTACTATTAATTTTTTTCATTATTTGCTTCTCCAGCTTATCCTTTTTATTTATTTGTTTTGGGAAAACAATTTTGCTTAAGATTAAAATGTTTAGGAAGTTTGGAATCAATGTCTCCATGTACCTATATGAATAAATATTTGTGTCAATTACTAAAAATACGACCCTGATGCGGTGTCCGAATTTGAGACACCCGGTTTTTGTTTGAATTATTGGTGCACTATACTGATCATATCAGTTTTAACAGAAGATATTTTATATTTTTTATAACCAGCGGCAATGAAATATCCTTAATTATTCACTTACCATGAATAAACCTTTTCAGAATTCTACAAGAATAATTTTAAATTACGTAAGTGTGCGGTAGCAACTATTGTATTAATTGTAATTAAATAACATGGCGGCTGGGTTTGCAACGCATGCGTCTTCAAAGCCAGGGAATCACCGGTTCGAGTCTCACGTTGGATAACGGTTGTTGTGCCAACTTTTGGTACGGCCTCTAGGAAACCTGATGACAAGCCAACGGATTATCGGCTCTAAGAAACCACCGGATGCGTTGGGAGGGCAAAAAAAATTTTTTTTACACCTGAAATACTATCTCTGCATTTTCATACTTTTTTAAACTCAGACGTTAGGTATAGTGATCCCACCTATTGATATCATATTTTAGAAACCTCTGGACATGCATAAAAACTGTTATTTCTGTTAGATTTCACAGTTGAATTTTTTAAGATAATGGTGTCGTAAACATTTTTTGAAAATATCTTTCATAGGCTCATGCAGTCTCCTGGTCTACTCCACATATTCAAGCAATATTATTTAACTATAATAAATGCAATTTCTTGTGAACATATTAAAACACACACTTAGGCGCTTTTCTCTAAACATCGGTACGAATTCTGAATTGTTTCATTTATTGTATTGGTCATTACTTCGTTTTACCTTCAAAATTCATTATTGTCCTTCGACCAATGTTTTCTGTTTTCGAAGTTCGTCCCTCTGCTTACATCGCCAGAACTGGGTACTCCGTAATTGAGTTTATAATTTGTTTTCAGGAGTTGGTATCGCTCTTTGACTTGAGTGTTTATCGGGTTATGGTGGGGTGGTGTTGTCTTTTATTCTTCTTCCCAAGACGTGCGAACGGATTATCTCCTTTTATTGTTGGTTCCCACGTACGAGAGGGGAGGATGGGATCGGGGAGAGAGCGTCCGCCTCGGCAAGAGCGACGACTCTCCCTTGTCTTTGCGCTCCTTCCGCCACTCGAGAAGAGTCCGTCTCCTTTCTCCCCTCACCCTCCCTCTCTGTTAACCTTTCTATTTTGCGCGTACCAGTTCCTTTATTTGCACAACTTTTTGACTTTGAGTAATGGGCGTGAGCGTAAGTGACAGGAAGCTCTAAATCGATAACAGATTGTTCAAAGAATCACTCTCTTCATTCTCAACTTCTATCTGCCCTCTGATTGATTCCATCTTCTTCTAGTGATTCCTGTTGAAATTCTTGCCGTTGATTAAAATGTATGGACCCGTTCAAGTGGTGTTATTTTTTTCCAATTTTTTCTCTGGTCGTTTCAAATTGCAACTTTCTAAAATTTATTGTGGATACTTGTCTTTAAGCGACCCATTTCAACCCAAGTATTTTCTGCCTCGTTCTATTCTTTTGCGTTCTGTTGTAAGGAAGGGTCAACAATATTTTGGTTATCTTGTGGATTTGACGTTCTTATTCTTTTCCAGTTTAATAGGATATTTTATGTATTCATGAACAACTCTTATTACGTCACTTGAACTCAGTCAGATTTGACTTTTCATATCGTGGGTCACCACATTTTATTCGGATTTGTTGCCCATTTTAATTGGGGGCAAACGGTATTAGTCCATTAGTGCTAAAATAATTTCCGAAATGATAGGTTGGTAGTAAGAAAGTGGTAGGAGTGGATTCTCAAGCCTAATAACTTCTACCATTTTATATTTACTGGCCAAATCTCTATAGAATATATTTTCCATATTGTAATCATTCTATTCTAGTTGGAAGATTAAATTTAAATGCTGTTGATTGTCTAAAAGTAACTAATCATTGCTATTTCAACTAATGCAAGAATTTTTTTCTTCTTTTTAAGACTTGTATCAATATTTGATGCCGAAATTGGTCTCAAATAGCCAAAAACATAGCTGAAAACCTTGTTAATTCTGAGAAATCTGATTTGTTTATGTCTTTAGAGTATTTCAATAATTCATTATTCAAGTCTTAAAATGTGACAAAGGTTTCTCGTTGATACATTTGTCTCTCCTTGATATATTTGTCTCGTGTTGAAGACTTATGAATGGTATTGCCTTTTTTGTAAATGTTTCTGGTAAGTATGAACTGCTAATGTAATAGAGAAACCATTATTTCCTGAAATGAAATTAGTTTAGCGCTTTAAAGTGACAGATATTAAATGTGCAATGGAATTGTAGGATGACCGAAATATGCCCGATATTGATGAAAAGGTTCTGATTGTGGTGTCTGATCGGTTAGACTATACCATATTAAAAATTTCCTCTTCCTGGTTTAGATTCTTATCGCATTAGGATGCATACCCAGTATCTATCTCTGATCTTTAGATCAACCATTTTAATGAGGCACAATAATGTTATAGGGCACACAACTCTATTTTTAAACGTTAACTTTTTCTTCAAGGTGTTCTGTATTGCATTTAGTTAATATTTCACTCTTGTCTCAATTTACCGACAAACCCTTTTATTGTTTAGGACATTAGGGCCGGAGGAATCCGTTTCCAGTTATTTTTTTGTCTTTGTTTAGCACCCATTCGGTGTTTCACCACCACTAGGAAATTTGAAAAATGTTCTTACGTCCAACGATATTTTATCATTCGTTCAGAGTGCGTCTTTCTCATTATGACTATGCATTTTCGAATGACTTTCCTGTGTATAGCTATGGGTATGCAAGTTGGATTTAGTTCTTCGAAGTCTCCAGCTAAGGCAACAGACGACCTAAAAATCACACTTGAGGGCCAATGGTCACGTGGGCTGTCCATGTATGGTGCGGTTCCCTCTTGAGGAAAGCTAATTTTTCTATCAGTTAGAACTAATATTATGGTATTTATTATTATTCGCTTATTGTGAGCCAACCTAGGAGTGGGCTGATGATTTTCCAAATTGGACTCCTTTTCATCTTGGAAACTTGCACCCGAAACGAATACGATTTTGACCGAACTGTGCCGAAGAACTTCATACCTATGTGTCGTTTGACCGAAAGCACACCACTGTCACTATTTTCACCTGGCGTTCCGAACTATGCGATCTTTAAACATTTTAAATGGTGGTTCCGTCGAGTGTACAGGTGAAGTTAGTGTAGTAAGTTTCCCTGTTATTCCAAATTGTGTGTTTCACAAAAACGAACCAATTTCGCCCCGATTTCCCCTTCACTCCCCCACTTCCTCCCCCTACAAGAGTCGTATTTTTTCCCATTTCATTTGCGTCTTGAGTACGTCCACAGCTTCTCTCAATCGCGGACGGTGTACGTTTAAAGCGAGTATCTTCTGGTTTACGAACTGGGACACGCCTCTCGGAGTCCCATCTGGAACGCCTCCCCCAACCAGCCGTGACCTAGAGGTCAGAGCGATTTGTTGAGCTGCCTCACGTGTTTCTTGCCTTCTTTGGTCTAAGCGAAAGACACTTCTCCCATTTTTTTCGAATGAGGCTCAACCGCATTACCATAAAGGCGCCGTTGAGTCGATTGCGCTTACATTCGTTACATTTATGCATGTATGCAGTGAGCTTACTCCAAGAGTGGAGGAAGAGGATTTACCGCCATTAGTCTCTCGCTTTATTACCCTTGAGACATATTCATTTCGTTTGAGCGCGAGGACTATTTGGGGGAATTAATTTTCCCTCGCGACTCCCGGCCTCTCTAAAGCTTCTGAAGTAATGAGAACCCAAGAGCTAATGAGTTTTCTTCATTAGAAATACTTAAATTCAACAGCATCCCTCCCTCTCCCTTTCCCACCATAACATTCACGAAGGAAGTCCTTTTGCAAAAAAAATTGCGGATTCATCTTTGGGTTCACAGTGGAAAATTTCCTTTAAAACTTCATACCTTTAATTTGCATATAGATCTTTTGGATCTTCTTTCCTCTTCTTCATCAAGGGAATAATCAGCTAATGGAAATATAAATAATGGGCTTTGGATGTTGTAAGGAGACTATAAAATGAACTAAATATTGTCTTAATTATAGCGCCTGTATTTGGTTTGAAGAGAGGAATAGTGATCTCGATCCTCAGTTTTAAAATTTGACGGAGAATATTATGTTTCCCATGAGATATTCATTACGTTTTAGAGTTTGCCAGGCCTTTAAACGGGAGGCAGTGTCCCCCTCGAGTGTTCTTTGGATCAAAGAAATGTGCTCAGTGAATCTGAACAGAACCTTACCTCTGCTACATTAAGGATATCTACGGTTGATTCTCTAGAACTGAAGAAAAAGTATATTTTTCCTGAATTGATTAAAACAAAAAAAGGCAAATTAATCATCCCTTAACAGAGTGGAATCAACTCTTTCGGGGTGAGGGAGGAGACAAAGTCAGTAAGAATATAAGTGTTTGATTCGCCCCTGACTCGTAAGATGGTTTGATAGGTGAGGTGGGCCGCGGCGTGTGAGATCCACACTATAAGGTAAGGGGTTCAGATCGTTATTCATGTGTCGGTTTACCTGGTTCTATCAGGAAGATCTGGAGTCCGAAAAATCTCACCGCGAGGGCGAATCTGAGGACTCCGTGGGGCTTCACCCGTATTCGAACCCAGACCCTCCCGTCATTAGAGCGGCGCATAAACCACTATCGTCCCCTAAATTAAATAATTAAAAAGATCATGAATTGACTAAGGCATCAATTCATTTTAAAATTGAATATCCCCTTCTCTCCATCTATCTTAATGTATTTCATTGTTTCCCTCTGCACGAGAATTGGGTGAATATTTCCCGATGTCCTTGGAATCTTGCTGAAGTAATACTTAGGGAAATATGCTGATTTGGAAGCCGCAACGAACTCAAGAGACCCATTTCCTTGCTGATTTTCTCCTTTTCTTTTACATCCTAAGCCACGAATATTTCATGAACACTTGGAGGAGGTGATTTTCACTAACGTGCGTACAAAGAAAAGAATCCTCGGTTGGAGCCATTTCAGCTTTTTTCACCTAGTTTCTTGTCTTTCGAACGTTTCTCCCTTCTGTTATAAAGTATCCTCCCGAGTATGCCACTGATTTTTTTTATGTTATTCTAGCGTCTAATGTAGGTTTTTGAATGGGAAACCTTTACATTTCTTAGCTTCCCCTAGTAAGACAACCTGACTGACACTCAACACTTCAATGCCCCATAATTTCTACCAGCCTTCATTCCGTCCAACATGCCTATCCTTTTCCTCCCCTTGCTTCTCTTGCTTCAAATTCTGCTTCCTGTTCCAAGTTTTCGTTTATTATCTCCCGACATCCTTACTCAACGTCCATGTCATCAACTCCATTCTCTTCATGACATCCTCTTTGCCAAATTCATTTTTTCTTTTGTCCCCCTACTTTGATCATATGTCGAGCTTTCTCTAAATGTCCCGCTTATTTGTTCTCCTTCAGTTTTATTGCCGAATATCGTTCAACGGCTAGCGCTTCCTATCCCGTGGCCCTCTCCTCTAAGAATCGCAACCGAGCACATATCCGCCGGCGCCAGCGCGAGTCGTCCCCTCGCGAGTTCTTTCCGCGCAGGGGTTGACCGGGTTCGAATGGGTTGCCTTCCCGTTCCTTCTCTCCACCAAATCACGTTTATGGGATGGGTGTCTCCCGGCGGCGGTGGATTTCAGGCGAACCTTTGGGTGGAAGCCCATATCTCACGCTCTTCATTGTCGTATATTTTCCTTCTCTCCTCCAAGCAATTTGAATCCTTCACCAGTTTGACCTCCATTCTCTCACCCTCCTCACACCATTACCCTCGCCGCTCTAGCTCGGGAAGGGTTATGTTTTACTGCAACCGCTGCCCGATTCTTTTTTCTTGCGTCCCCACCGAAGAGGGTTTTTAGCAATTTTCAATTTCTTTCGCCAATGTTATACTTTTTTGTGGGTATTGTTCGAAAGTAAAGCAAAATTCTATCGTAAAGCCTACCCGATGAAGTGAAGTCTTCCTTTATATCATTAGTTGCTTGAGTCTACGGGTTCACGCTGGAGTGGAGTTAACCAAACCTCATCTTTGGAAATTATATGAGAGATTGAACTGCTATGTTTTTATTCACTTCGAGTGAATATTAGCTTTCGGATGAGATAAACATTTAATGCCTGACCTTATAAAGAGGGCTCCTTTCATGACGATGAATTGTTTACTCAATGTATATGTTCAGAGTTGTTGACCTCGTCAATATTGATATTAATTGGAGATAATGGAGTGTGATGTACTATTTATGTGGAATGATAGAACTTTTAGGTTGCTCCCAAGCTTTTGAGCTGACCTTTGACTTTAATTTTTGAAATTCCTATTGTCTACGGTAAGTTTACGTAGACAAAGACACTGGCTGCCTTCCGTGAATCTCATCTCGTCTGCTAATTATCATGCTAGAAACACTTCCGTTTAGTTATCGCTTCAAGTATTTATTTCGCTGCCAAACTGTGAGGAAATCGTCAATATTAAAACACCTCACATTGTCGAAGGTTTCATAAGTTTTCTGCCGTCACAGAAGCGAAGACCAATCATTATATTTAAGATTACAGTGATTCATTAAGAAAAACATGGTCAGGATAAAAATTAATCATGATGCTACAGTTCATTTAGGGTAGGTGTGCAAGTTTAATCACCTTTTCGGACAGTATATAGCTGTGTCCAGACGCATTTGTGTGTATATTATGTGTCATTTAGATGCCTAATTCGACAGATTTAGGGTGGACGTCATCTTGAATGTGTCCAGACTCGTTAGGCAGCGATAGGGTGCAAATTTAGGCACCTATTTCGACCCCCGGATTTAGGACGCAAGAAGTGAATCCTAAACACGCCATATTGTAACCACATAATTCCAAGTGCTAAAAGCGAGACAACTAACCGAAGAATAATCCCCATGTCGGGAGTGTATAATATGTGTTGATTACAATTACGTTGATTATTTTTTTGAGAGACTCTTTACTCGTTGAAAAAACAAACGGCTTTCTTGATACGAGGTCGAAAAAGTCAGAGCTTTTCAAAGGAAAGAGAAATTTGGCGTCTTTCGCGTGAATGTAGTTTAATTCTTGTGATTACTTCATTTTATTAAGTTATTGGATACAGAAATTTGGAATTTAGGTGAAAGAACATTTCTTTGTTTGGTGCTTCTTTCATGACTAAGAACATCGTCTTTGCCATCGAGTTTGTATCCACGCCTCGTTTGTGTGCTTGATAAACCTTATTTTGCTATATAAACATTACAGAAAATAATTTTCGATCATAATGTTGTGTTTGGAGAGTGTAAGCATTTTGTGATGCCCTAAGGAAAACAAAGCTGTCTGAATGAATCCAACTGTGTCATCATAGGTCGTTCACCAAACCTTTGCCAAAGGAGTCACCGTTTCACTTGGTGGGACCGCAAAGTAAAGAAAACCAACAAAAATGAACAAGCGCCATCAAAGACTAATGGTAGGATAAATATTGAATTGATACTATTCTTAACTTATAAATATAAAATATTTAGCAAGAAAAGTAAGCATAAATTTAGGGTGCGGCAACATGACTTTCTTTTTATAAAGCAAAATCTCTTTCAAAGGTAGTTAAGTTGGCGCACCTTGTATAAATGAACTACACACGACACAAAACGTATCTCAAAACAATTACTGACAAGGATTAATGACCCTGAAAAATCACCCTAGAGTAAAATACCATTTAAATAAGATAAAAAGTTTAAAATTATTGATATGTAGTATTATCTGATCTAATAATTAAAACAATATTAAAAAAACGGATTATCTACTGTGGTAAATAGAGTCGGAGTGAGAGAAAATGAATACGAAACTAGATTAAAAAATCGCCCAAGCTACTAAATTAAAAGAAAGAAATGGAAAAGTTTAATTACAAAGTCCCATATGAATTTCAAAGTGAACTCAGAATTGCGCAAAAACCATTATGCGGTTTTGCAACTACAAAGAAATGTTTGCAGAAGCTATCTCAAATGTCAAAATATTTACAGTCGGACGTCATCTGTTTATTCCTTATTCTTACCAACATTAATGGCAGTACTGCATCGTAGGGTGTCCAGACTCGAACTGCCTTATCTTTAGGCGCCTAACATTGAGGCACCTAAAAGCATCTTCCCTAATGCCTAACTAGTCTGGACGCAGGTTTATTTTTTTCGTATCTAGCCATCCTTTATATTTAGTTTGATCACAGCGGTGGATATTTCAACATCGCCTCTTTTCCCACACTATTAATCGATTCTGTGTGTCCTCTCCATATTTTTTTCGAATTAATAATTTATTTCTTTATATTCACCCTGGTCAGAGCCACAGTGCGTATTTTCCAGAAAAATCTATCCGATAATTATATCCTCAAGCTACAGAGCAACAAGCGCTTGGATTGTTAGGACCCAGTCGCTGGGTTTTTTTCAGGAGAAAAAAGACTCCACTCTTTGGAAAAAGAATGTTCGAGGGCTGTACCACTCGAGGGGAAGATAACCAAAGCCCAATCAACTTTCACTTTCTGGAGAAAATCACTCGACTCGGCGACGTGTACGCCTCCCATTCTTCCACGCCCCTGCCTTCCTTTCCATCTTCCCCGCTTTTAGTGCCTTTCAGATCTCTCAATGTCGAAATTAAACCGCCCTAATTTCTTTTGCAAGCACAAAAGTGGACTATTGGCCCCGTGGATGTCCTTAGTCCCATGTTCCCCTGTAACTTTCACTTGAACTATACGGTAATTTTGAAAATTTTCTTAATTAATAATTTACCTGTCTATTCTAGAAAAAATAATAGAAAGAAATGAGTGGCAAAATGGGATGGAAAAAAGAAAAAGCTATTTTTTGAGAATCGAATCTACGATCTTTGGTATGCTAGTCGCGTACGTTAACCATTTGACCATTTGTGGAGATCTAGAGGAGAAAAGTTTTCCCGGTCAGAAAACCAGAGTACGACTTGGAATAAGTTACGGCAGAGTCAAAAGTCAAGAGAATGGTCAATTTTTCCGGTGCAGTTTTACAGACCACCAAAGCTCGCAAGTCATCACTGGTGCGGGTATCAATTCGCATTCTCAAGGAATGGTTTACATGGGGCGAACAAGATCATGGCACCACCTCTTACTTTCACGTTACGTCTTGCACCTTTATTTTGCTTAGATGCAGTTCATTTATACAAAAAAACATAATTTATCCATACGTCCAACTATGGGTATGGTAGATCGTTACAGCAAATGCCTAGATATATATTTCTGTGAAGCTGTGTAGATTATGGCACGTTGGAGCGTGACCTGCAGCAACCATTAGAGAGGACGTACTACTCACCAAATGTTATTGCCCTCATCCGTATTGTTCGATTGGCCATTGATCGAGTTATCGCTTCCTGAGGGCGAGTAAGAATATTCTCTTGCTGAAGCACTATGCTGTTTTTCACAAAAAAATGCAGCTAGTGAGGATCGGTTGCTGTTCGTAATTATGTCCTGGCATCTTCGAGCGTTACCGAGAGCTTATCCTCTAAGTTTTTTTATATATTGTGTGTATGGGTGGCGTATTTTCCAGCGGTAGCCTGATCGTAAGTTGGTTTCCATGCGTTTGAAGCATTTCATGCGATGTTTCACACCTTCAATAGGATGGTATCGAATCGGCGTTATAAAACTTCGGGGACTGCCATTGAGAGAGAGAGGTGGCGCCAATACTGATCTTCCCTTAATCATCCACATTTCTTTGAAATAACCTCTTGATCGTCTCCCTACGTAATTATAATCGAGGTAATAATAAGTGAGGTTTTTGGTCTAATATTTGAATTAGGATATAATTATTTGTTATATATGAATGGCAAACCATCCTTTCAGTTTAAGTACTTGGAACATTCGACCGATTTTCTCTACGTTAAAAGGAATGAAGTAATATCTCTTCCCCTAAAATGTAGTAAATAGAAAAAAAATATTTAGTGTCAGTAGTTGTCCAAAGTTGAAAATACGAAATTATTCTTGATAATAAAAGTCTCCAGTGTCTTTCTTTCAGAATCAACAATTCTCGGTGTAACTTGAAAAATTAGCATGGAATAAAATTCTCACTTCGGTTTCTAATTTTTCAATTAGATAATGCGACGGAGACAAAAAATCGATAGCATTTTAATCCATTTGGGTTTTATCCCGCCGAATGGTTCCATAACGCATCTTTTGGTGTGACCAAAACACTCATTGATTTAGGTCCAAGTCTCCATATATTTCACTTTTTCATAGTCCTGTCACCCTGGTTATCTCCATTGTAGTCACCGAGGGCTGGAGAAACGCTGGTTCCATTGTTTCCCCGGGTAGCTCGGCGTATTCCCGCTCCTGTGTAATTAATCATTCCCAGCTAAACAATTGCTCTTGCCTCCAGTGCGAAATATTTTTCTCGCGAGGGAACGAAGGCTAAAAGCGCCATCAGAAGCGGGAAGGAGGGAATAGCATTTTGAATATTTTTGTCACGGAGCAACCGGTCCGCTTTTCCGGTGCGCTCTGCCAGGAAAGGGAGCGAGCGGTCCAGCAATTTTGGTTCCCTCATCCGGCGACTCCCTTCCCATTGCATTATGGGTATTATTCTTTTGGCATAATTCTCGCCCTCCTCTCCTCCCTCATCTCCTTACCATTTCCTTTCCCTCGGTCCCCTCTCTTCGCTCCACAGTCCCTTCTTAGTCAACTTCCACTGTCTCCAAGTCTTTTTAAGAGTCCACTCCTGCTCCACCCGAGGAATGCCTCACAGATGTTTCCCTGGAGGTCTACTCCGTCCCCTCTCCGCCTTTTTCCTCATAGATTGTTAGCGTCTTCATATTTTATGGAACGCTTGGACCATCCCTCTAAGTAATTGGCAGGAAACGTCGTAGAACCAATTAAGCAAGTGCAAGCTTCATAAAAATCTCAAGGAATTACTGTCAATTCGTTTCGGTGAATTACTTAACGGTGAGATACATTCTAAATCAATACGCTGGACCACTCGCTTGGCGTTTTTTTTATGATACGTATGAACGTTCAATTGGTAAATTTCTTTCAATCTGAACAACGCGATTTATTGTCTTTGATTAAGTGAAAGATTTACAGTAAAATGTACAGATTCATTCAGCGCTAATTAACAAGTCGCCAAAGGTCACTTTGCGTGCTTAAGCGTGCCCCAAAATAAAAATGTACCCACCTCTGTTATTAAAAGAATGATGATCAAATACAACAAATCTGCAAGTGCTCATTGGGGCATCTGACAAAAACTAGTTAGGGGGACTGTTGTCATTTTGATTTTTTTTAACGCTTAGTTGCCAGAAAAACAATGCTTGAGGAACATGCTAGGCAGCTAATTGTGTGATCATTTTCTTGGGACAAATGGTACTTCCTACATGAAGACATTGACATAATTTCAAATAGTTTGGTTTTAAGTGTTGTGAAGTGCCTATCTTAAGTCACTTGTATCATTTTTCATGGTAGAAATTTCATTAATTCTGTAAGAAAGCTACGTCTGGCATTCTGCTATGTCGTTAGATTATAATAAATACAAAATACAATGGCTTTGGATATACAGTGGTATTGGAAATAACCGACTCCCAATAATTCGGAAAAAAAACTAATATGAATGTAGAGCAGAATTAGTTTCTGTCTTCGGAAGAACTGGCAGTCAGAAGCCGCCGCCGTCTCCGTGCATTCCCAGCGTCGTACCCCAGGGCGATAGCATAAGTCGGTGGATTCTGCGCTTCAAGTCTGAGTTCAATGATTTCAACTGGCAAAACGCAATTTACATATTATAATTGCGAATTCAAAATGCATTTATTGTGCACTCACCGGAAATTATTTTTTTCTGTTCTTCTCTGTTCATATCTTTCTAATCTTTCAAGTCGATAACATATTTTACGCATTCAGTTACAGCTTCGAAAAGTATCACCTTTCATTTTTGTATGTGAGGCACACCACCTGGAATTTACATGATATTTGTGGCTGGTGATAGTAGCTAGATCTATTTTTTCCTTGTTTAAAATTATCTCCTCTGATTACAACTGAGAAAAAAAACGTGCGCATAAGGAAAATGGGTATCAGGCTTCGTAGAGCAGACAGGGTGAAGAAATCAGAAAATAGGATTGGGTGACTTTTTTTTTGTAAGGGATATTTTCGTTATCAGGTACTGCCTCACATTTCCCCATTTTTCTGTGAACTCAGCAGCAATCAATCCCCTGTTGACAACTTCCATCTCGTTTTACTCCGCCAACTGTTTTCAGCCTTACTCCTGCCAGAATCCGAGGAATTATTCCATTTCCCCTGTATTACAAAATTACATTTAGATCATTGTCACAACGAAAATTTCTTCGCTTGAGCAAGACGAGCAAGACCGATTAGATTAGAAGACCGAGAAGATTAGATGCCACAGATAGTCGTAATGGCCAAGAATTGGGATGTTAATAATGAATTTTTAAGGCTATTTCTCCCATGCATTCCCCTCATACGTATCGCATGTATATCCCCACTTCTTCATTTTACCTCATAATAGATTGTCATCAATAATATTTGTATGCCAGTTAAAGGAATGATTTCTAGACCAAAACTATTTGGCTATCGAGTACTCCAGCCGTTCAAGTGTAATGGAAACTTACCAAGGATTCAAAGACTTGTTGGATGACAAAAGTTCAAGGACTTGTTGGATCACAAAAGCGTCAGTTGCTTTTCCGGGGGTAATTATAAACTCGGTATCATGAGCGCAATAGTAGCTGTCGGCTCTTTTCTTTCTGTATCAATTTTGGAATAAAAATCTCGTATTTTCACGAAAAACTTTAAAAGCCCATGGATGCCGTCATTCTCGTGCTGAAATCATCCTTTGGGCGTTTCGTGTTGTCTCGGTCGTAAAACGCGCGATAAGTGCCGATGGATACATTAGTGATTCATCGGCTCCCCTTGTGCATTTGACATACTTATTGCATGCGTTGGGATTACTTCTTCGGTGACGTTAGCTTAAATGGTGCTTTTATGCGCCAGTGAATCCAGCCCTCCTGAGAAGGGTGAGTGCTAAGGGGAGAAAAATATCTCGGGTGCGCTCACCAAGGTAGACAGAGAGGTATGGTCGACTACTTGACGTTCAAGTGTGAATAGTCATCTTGCAAAGGTTTGTTTTGTTGCTTCAGTCTTCCTTTAAAATATAATGCATATTAAAAGGAATTTACGCCCGTCGCCAAGCATAAAACGAGTCTTGCCTTGCTAACATATTTTCCGCAACAATTTGTGGTAATTTCCGTGGCAGATTGCAGCTTCTTAACGGGCATTTTATTTCTTCGCGATCAGATTCTTGTAACCAAAGATGCTAAAATACGTTACTGCCGGTGATCAAATTTCATTATTCTCATAAATTTTCTTATTTTTAATTTTTCTGTTTATTTAAAAGTTGTTGAATTACTTGTTTTATAGGAGTTATTGCTGGTAGCTTAGTTTTTTTCGAGGCTCAAAGCATAAAATAATCCTTGATAGATTTTCTAATAAATTGTGGTATTCTTTTCGGAACCCCGGAAGGTTGCATGGGACAGGAAAATCGTGTATCCATGCTAACAAAGTTGGGATATTGCAAACCAGTCAATACTGTAAGTACCTCAATTTAATAGGGGAGTATTATCTACGTTCTTACATACTAGGTATTTGGGACACCGAAGTATATATTAGCTACGCTTTCTTTTTTGCATCAATTTATCACCGAAATCAGTATATAGTATCTTGATAGAATTTCGAAATAGATCTATCTCTCTGGTTGAGTTTCTCGGACGAATTGGGCGCAATGCGTATTTTTCTATCACATTTTTCGGTTACTGTCACACGCTAACATAAATATCAAGTGTGGACACTGTTTGAGTGGCGCATTTCCCTTATCTTGCTTATCCACGAATTTCCTCCTCTCGTGTCTCCCCGAGTCACTCATTCCATCGCATTTCCCCGCTGTCTCTTCCACTGCGACGCCGCAAGCCGCTCCAAGTGTGTAATCCGCTCCCTTATTCGTATCCTTTTCCATTGTTTCATTTCTGCCGTTACGGGAACTGCTGTCCCCCCGCTCGGAGATAGTCCCAAGATTTCGACCGAGTGAGTTGACATCGTGGGGAGAAAGACGAATTCGCAGGAGTGAGCCAGGGAACAAAGCGCGCTGGGACGCGAGGTGGAGGACAAGGGTGGTGGAGGAAGGTAAAGGAAGGGTTTTGTAGGAAGGCGGATCAAAAGGCAGGCAGACACCTGAGCCACCATATCCTTACGCTTGTAATCCGTCTTCACAGAGTCAGATGTTTTTGTTCGCCAACTGCCTGCATTTGGAAGAAAGCGTGCGAGGGTGTTAATTTATTAAGACCACATTCGCGGCACAAAAGAAGATTGAAGGACCGACTGCGACCTATGAAATGAATCATTCACCATTGATCGAATCGTGACGTCACGATGTTTTTTTTTCACTAGAAGTGGAATACCGAGAGCCAACTTTTTTATGAATCCTAAATCCTGAATGTACCTGTATTGCACCTAAAATATCGAGCTCAAGTCTACAGATTTTTCAACGAAATTACTGCATTATGCTCGCATAACATAGCGCGTCCAATACGTTGCGGATACTAACGCGGCGATGAAAAAAGTACCTGCCCGTTTGTTATTACTGTCCATTCCATCATTTTTCTGTTATATCTTTTGAGCTGGGCACTGCAATGAACAATTCTGTTGCCCAGCTTATCAGCTGGGCAATCGAATTGTGCATTGTTGATAACCTTTACTTCTAAATGTAATATCCCATATTGTCGTATTCAGCAGTTATTGAATGGTTAGGCGTGTCGAGTACGGTTTATTAAATTTAAGAGTCACTTAACTTGTTTGATAACTAGCTTACTGAGACGTTGAACAATTTGTCATAATTCCGGCTCTAAGTTATATAATTTTGGGTTTTGGTGTTGGAATCCGGCCGAACGAGAAGTGCTCAATTGGACAAATAAAAGAATGAGGCGGAAGAATTGTCAGAACTAGAGATTAACCCGACTCTCATGTACAAGCACCACTGAACGAGTATATACCCTTCTCCGTCTTAAAAAGGTGTAATACTTTTTGTGCTATAAAACATGGCTCAAAAAGTTTTTACTTCATTTTCAGTGCACAGAGGGTGACAGAATTATTTTTTATGGGTGAATTTCGCAGGCAGAGGCCCATTTAGTTTTTCGCTGCGGCTAGCTCAGAGAAACCCTATGTGGGTTGCGGAAGTACAATCCGGAAATAATGCTTTCGCTATTTCTTTTAACGTTTCGAAAGGTATAATTGCATTTTCTTAGTGTCTCAACATCCGACTTACCGACTAATTTTCTCTCCTCCATCCACAGCTACCACCACTCAGGCCACCTCGCGTACAATGCCGTGGGAAGCGTATTTTTTCTGTCTCTCTCTAAGAGATCCCAGTGCACAAGTCATTGTTAGCGTCCTGCTTTTGGTTTGAGACGTTTGTCGAGTCACAGTTAACCCTTGCGCTTCGCGTGACTTCCTCTTTTGTTTCTTCGCAACCCGCGCTTAGGCGACCATGCATTCACTTAGTTTGTTACCTTCCCTTCTCAGGCATGCTATTCTTTTTGTGCTCTTACGTCACCCCGTCATATAACACTAGCTACAGTTTTTTTTACTCGTCACCAGCCTGAGTTGTAGAACTCAACGGGCAAGTTACTACGTGGAAGTTTCAGTTTCAAGGAGCACTTTTTAGCATAATTTAACTTGGGTAAAGATTCCCAATTTTCGGATTTGGTCATTCGCATATTTTGTGCTTTCATACGGATGTCGCAAAAAAATGCTCCTTTTCCTCCTCCTCCCCCCTTGCATGTTGAATTTCCCCATACTTAATTTTGATGTCTGTCGAGTTGTAGTTCGAGAAATGGAAAATATGCACTTCTGTATTCTAATCATAGAGCCGCTATGCTATGTCTAACTCAACTTCCATTTTGATGCAATTTCGTTAAATATATATCCTGTGATCGTCTTTTATATGTATTCCTATCCCTTTTCCTTATCTTTATCTCCATGTGATTCACATATATGTACATATAATATACATACCTGGGTCGCGGTAGAGCGTTGGACTACTGACCGGAGGGGCCCGGGTTCCATTCTCGGGCAAGACACTCGGGGCACCTGCAGCTCCAACCAAGCTATGTGATTTTTTGTACTAGATCTTCCTGGGAAAACATAACCGGCACAGGGAAAGGTCCTGATGTGTGCATATTCATACGCCGTCGGGCTTAATACATGGGTGAGCTCTACCATTACCTACTAAACCGACCTTCGGGTTGGATTCTGTGTTTATGGTTTTTTTTAAATATACATGCATACGATGGTAGGCTGAAAAATAATGTCCACATGCCTGTAGACCACAAACAAATTGACATTCAGAAGCATTACTGGTGGCATGTGGAAGTGTACGCAACCAACATGCATGCGTAGGTTTGAAATCGTTTCATTCATCCAGTGTATTTTAAGGAGCCGGTATGTGGAGACGTGTTCTGGTGCTTTTTCAACGCAAATCGTTTTATTAAAAGAGTTCTTTTCCTGAGCTGGGCAAATCAAACGTTTGGCTTCCTTTTTGGGAATGTACATGCTATATAATCCCAACGTCTCAACATTGAATCACGCCAAGACTTTCAGGTTCTATCGACATTTATACTTTTCCACTCTCATTCGTCTGTGAATTAAAAAAATTCAAACTGTCACTCAAACCCTTTTTCTCCTGGTTGGTTTTGTTGGGGAGGCGAACGGACAGCTGAGGTTATTTGCGTCATGAGGGATGGATGGGAAAGGAAGGAAACCCGGCGTCGGCATTAGCCTACTCTTGTCGAGAGGCGCCAAGGGAACCACAGTTTAACGTCCCATCCGACAGACGTCGTACTCACTCAAAGTGATCTCAAAGCACCTCAAGTAGGGATCGGGATATCACTGAAAAATAGTTGTTGTCTCCAGGATTTGAACCCGGGCCTTCGCGGTGGGAAGCCCGTACGTTAGCCTCCGCACCATCCCGATTACCCTTTTTGATCTCTTTTGGTTGAGAGGACTCAGTGATGTTCATTCGAAACTTAATTTAATACCTAAAACGTATATTGAGTATTGGCGAAAATTATTCCCATAGTTGTCAAGCGTCAGGGGGCTGTAGATTAGTAGAGTGTGACATTAGATCTGCCATTTATGAAGCAAGGACTCGACTCAATTGATCGTAAGAAACTCTGAAATATTAACGGCGAGCCAGTGGGAAATGAAAGGGAAATTTGATGCTATAATGTCCACGTGGAAAATTGATCCGCCATGAAATGTCAAGTCCTTCCTCACATAACGGGTGCTGTTTTTCCACATGAAAGTCTTAAAGCTGAGGTTTGTGAAAAATGCGGCCCGTATTTTTGCTGACTGCTCGTCTGTGGCTTTCTTATTTAGCAAGCACAGTGAAGCGGCAAGAAATATCACCCGATCTCATTTCACCATTGTATAGATCTCGTAATTCAGCTGTACAGTCATGAGCGGAACGTATAAGGCGTTCGGAAAATATGATGCTTGGTTATTTTGCGATATAATGCTTCCTGACCTTTTGTGGAAGTGACATCATTCGGTTGTGTTATGGCTAGAGAGATGGCGACTTGATAATATTGGTGATTGAGGTGTCGCTCAAGGAATGCTAATATCCCAACGTTATTTTTCTATATTCTATTAATGAAATATAGGCGTTGGTACGACGACGCTAGTTTCTCGGTGGCAGTATTCAGTCAGGTGCTCAACGCGGAAGGTAGATCGTAGATGGTAATAGTATTGCGCCGATGTACTGCATACTATATACACGCATCGACCGGAGTATCAAAATATTTCTTAGTGGCGTAAACAGCTCTTGAATCTGTACAATATCAGCGTGTTCCTTCCTAGGGATAAATGGAAAGTTCAGTAACCGGTGAAAATAATTAAAATATTTTCCCACTCATTTCTATGGATTTATCTATATATGGGCATCACGAGTGCACTTTAAAGTGAGTACAGGAATGTATGAAATTATTTATATTGTATAGATGCAGTTCTTCTTCACTTTCATGTGTCACGGATTAGTTACTTACGTGAATGTCGCAGGACTTTTTACGCCAGCGCATACAAACATCCGATTCTTTCTGGTTTTGTTTTCCGTCCAAAACAAAAATTAATAATTGGTTCCTCCTCTGACTATCTTCATTTTTGTTTCTACTGGGGTTTATTTGGGTTTCCCATTCATTATTATCATTTAAAAGTTTATCTACCTATTTTAGGATAGGTTTCAGACGGTGTCTAATGACTATTTACTTCTAAGTATTGCGAGAAGATCCTCTTTCTTTGCCCTAGATTATTTCTTTCTTAATTGCTTTGTAAATTTTGATTGTCTTCCTGCTTGGTCTTCCGTACTCCGCTTGCCCAATAGTCTCCCTTCTGCGTATGTCGTTCGTTACCTTTACATTGGAAGAAAGTTCATTTTACCTAAGATTATGAAATGCCATGATTCTGTTTTTGATTGCGCTAGATAAAATTCTTTTTAACCTTTAGGTGTTTAGTGATGAAAAAATAAATATTTGCCGTGAAATATTTTTTTTTGCAATGCCATAGCGTATAAACATTACCCTAATCAAAATACTTCGTCATGTACAGAAATCACAATTAAGTTCGAGGTTTTTCATTATTTTCCACAAAAATGCCATTGTTGAAGTTTTCATTATGAAACTGAAACTTTTGATTTTTATATCTCAATACCATGTTACAAACGCGTGGGACAAACAGCTGTGCGAAGGTAGAGTTGGGAATGTGGCATACCCCGACACCTAGCGGCTAGTTGGTAAACTACATCGCCGAAGGCAACGATTGGGGCTACGCGTCGTTTTGCTACCCCTACCGGTCAATGTTGGAACTTTCTCGACTCTCCCGCCACAAATTCCTGTTCAATCGCGACAGCAAACGTGGTGGCAATTTGCGCGCAAACATACACTTAGAATCTATTGTTTAATCCTATTATGGGGATGAATAATTCCATTTTGCCTATAATTTTTTGCGAATGAATAAATTGTGCCGCTTAAGGCAATATGTTGAAGATGAATGGAGTTAGCCAAAAAATAGAAATTTAAGACTTAAGTACGAAGTTATAGGTTATCTATTTTTTTTTTTTAGCTTTTCATTCCCATGAATGAAAATAATCATGGATGTAACCAAGTAGTATTTTTTATATTTCGGAATGCAAAAAGCGCTGACAGAGACAAGTTGACTATTATCAATCAATCACATCAAATTTTTATGTACTAGCTGTATTCATTGCAAAAATGACGTTTTCACCAGGATAGACGATTGGCCTTAAGACTTTTGTTTTCTTGTGATCACTCTTTCGGTACCTTTTTAATGATGCCAAAAACTTCGAAGACTCTTTTGTTCAGGTTTTACAGCCGTACATATGTCGTTATTGTTTTGGGTTTTACATTGTCCTGGATGTTTTGGACCCGAGCAATTATCCGGCATTGTAATTATGCGTTACATTGTTTTTTTTTTCTAAAATCTTATAATGTAATTTTATTGCCTTTTAAATTACAACAGCGACCGTACACACCGCAATTTCAGAAGTTAATTTTGAACATCCCGCGATTCCAACGTAAAACCTCGCAGTTCTTACCCAGAAAAATGTCATAGTCATTCAGTTAATTTTTTCCCCGGCACAGTGAGGGGAGTTCAGCAGACCTCGTTCATCGTAATCGGTCCACTTTCAAAATAGAGCGCATATCGCCCGTCGTTAAAAGTATACCGGCCAGTTTTGGCATCCAGTCCCGGCTCCCCGTTCACCTTTTTCCCTTTGTCTCTCGCCCTCCCTTTCCTTCGCCTCGCCGGCACTTGTCGGGCGAGCAGGCGAAAACGAAGGAAAGGAATGGGGGGAAGTGGAGGAAGACCGACCATACTCTGTCTGTGCGCGCCGATTGGGGCGAGGGAGGAAGTCGCCGATGTCTTTTCAATGCGTTGAGACTCAGCCAACCAGTCTCCCGATCGTAAGTCAACGACCGCCTGGTGTGTGCCACCCAGTCGAAGAGTCTCGAGCAGACCAAAGTCGGATTCAGTGGTCGGTTCGGCGGAAACTACTAAGGTAGGGAGAGAGAGTCGATTGGGGACGGGCGATACGCGTTGCGATGCCCAGTTTCGAATTAGAATGTGCGTTATAGGGGCAGTGACTCGACTGCAGGAATTTAGAAAAGGTAATGCCTTTTATTTATCTATTGCCATGGAAAATTTATGAGTTTTATTGCAGTGCACCTTTAATGAACCGTAAAAGTTAAAATTAATGCTTCCAGAGAATTCGTCGAGACCAATGACATCTCGTAAAATTTAACGAGATGCGTGAGGCGAGATGAACATTTAAATGATTATTAATGGGGCAAATAGTGATAAAGTCCACTTTTCATTTGAATTGTTCCTTTTCACTTTTGCAAAATATGAAAAAAATCACTTCATCGATTATTTCATGTTTCAACAGTTTAAATAGAAAAGGCTATAATTGTGTTGAAACTATTCTTATATTTGCCATGCCAATAGTAACAGCTTACTAGCAGTATTTTGTTCGTGGTAGCTGGAATAGCTTTTAAATTTACTGATTGCTAGCAAAAATAGCATCACCACCAATGCTATCCATATGTAGGTTGAAGCAGACATAATGGTAAAACATACTTATTCTGGTTAGAAATATAAACCCTTTGGGAAAAAAATTAATATCTTAAGAGTCAAATAAGATTTTTCGCATAACCAACAGTATTTAAATTTGTTTTTCATGGTGTGTAATTCCCGTAACATACCAACAATCCAGCTCCCCACAATCTGTTTAGAAGCGGTTACTTGTGATGATATTTTGAAAGTGAAAATGGATATTTAAGTTAAGGATTCAATAATATTATATTACTAATATCTACTAGAAATTAATTCCCGCGTACTCATAGTATTTTCACGCTTTCATGTTGAGGGCATGATGATACTGTAACTTAAAATCGAAAGCCCTAGTGACCAGTTGCTTTATCATGAGTAGATTAAGAGATAGCCGTAGATCAACTATGCCTTAGCACTCACTTTTTCTGACCATATTCCTAAGACGTGAAACATTAAAAACCTTGGCGACAATTTTGATCAATTTTTTTTAGGTAATCTACCGGTTAAGGTAGGTTTATGGATGGACACAACTGTCAAATAAATATTTTGTGACTCCAAACAAAACCCAATCCAGCAACCTACTCTACATCAGGTCCCTCCTCATCTCTGTGTACTTCTTTCCGCCCTTCATCCCGTCCAACATCCCTATTCTATTCCCGCCCTTTCCTCGCTTGCCCAACATTCTCCCTTCTATTATCTTCTTCAACATTCCACTACCGCTCCCCCTCTATTACCTTCTTCAACATTCCACTACCGCTATATACACCATTCATCCATTTTTCCTGCCTCCATGGGATTTCTCTCAACAAACCCCTCTCCTCGCCCACCATCTCCAGTACTTCCTCATTTGTTTTCCTTTCGGTCCATTTCACCTTCCTCATTCTTCTCCTCACCCACATTTCAAAAGCCTCCAATCTACGTCTATCTTCTTGCTTCAACGACCACGTTTCCGCGCCGTACACAACTAAGCTCCATATCAGAGTTTTTACGAGTCTTGTCTTAACTTCCCTACTCTATGTCCCCGTCATCAACTCCCTCCTCCTTGAGAAAGCCTTCTTGCCTAGAGCAATTCTTCTCCTTACGTCCCTACCACTTTGACCGTATTGGTCCAAAACACTTTCGAGAAATGTAAACTGTTCTACCTGCTCTATTTTTCCCTTCCTATTTTAATGTTTAGCTTAGCCTTTTTCTTTCTGTAAAATCGCATAACCTTGGTTTTATTAATATTGATTCTCATCCCATATCTATCACACTGAACGTCCAATTCACTCAGCAATACTTGCAACCCCTTGGCTGACTGACCAACTGATGCTTGGTCATCAGCAAACCTAACCGATTTTACGAATTCCCTTTCGACTTTCATTCCTACCTCCAGTTCTCCCCATGCCTATTTAATCATTTCCTCCACATATACGTTGAACAGCGCCGGTGACAATGGGCAACCCTGCCTTACCCCTCTTCCTAACACTGCCCATCCGGACTCTCCGTTCCCCACTCGCATCTGAGCAGTCTGAGACATGTACAGTTTGCGGATCAGTCTCCTGTCCCTCCAATCCATTCCTATTTTCTGCAATACACGCATTAATTTTTCCCAATTCACTCGATCATACGCTTTTTCGAAATCTACGAAACAGGCAAAAACGCCCTGATTGTATTCTATATTCCTCTCGATTAGTGATCTCATTACTGCAATGGCATCGCGCTTTTGATCAATAAGGTGCTGTAAATAATGGTGGAGGGGCAAAGGAGTTCTTTCACTCCGAAGTGAAAGAACTTCTGTTGGTCCAAAACTGTCTTGAGTATCAAAGTTTGTAGTCCCATTATCCGAGTGGACACACTATTCTTTTTACTCTGTGTAGATCGTTGTACAGACCAGAATAATAATAAACTCCTTCCAATATATGCTATTGGTCTCGAAAAATATGTAAGCAACCGTAACCATGATAATGAGTATATGTTTACGACTGTGGCGCTAGTATTTGTTTATAGCAATTTACCATTTGTTGGTTGCGTTGAAATAGAGTGAAATATACGTGAATATATGAAATAATGTAATAGAATCACTCACTTTTGCGTGTTATTCCTTCTTTTTTTACAATTTTGAGATCATTTTATGACTGTGCACTAAAGCGCCACAATGGAAATAGCAATTTAGTGGGCGTAACGGATGTTTTGTGAGAGAAAGATGAAGAAATTAATAGGTGAATGAAAGACGGACAAGCTGAGTGGAAAGAAAGAGATGAATGTGGAACGATAAACTGTGAAGAAAGGAAGGGTCGAGATTCCGACGGGTGAATTGAAGACCGCGGCATGGCGTTGCAAATCTCTTTCGCTTCGCATGTCAAAAAGGTGAAAAAAACTAGACAAGTCGTTGACAGCAAATAGCGACGTAAACCAGCTTTTTTGTGCTGAGAAAGAGAGCATTATTTTTTACGAAATCATTTAAAATAAAAATATGTGGCTTCTTCCTCATCCAGAATTGTCAGCGCGATTGGTCGGATATGTGGAAAACGTCTCGGGTTTTAACGTCATAGTAGTCAAGCACAAAGAAATGGCTTGTCTAAATTTACAGAGCTCATGTCATCGGTTTTCTCTGCGACGAATCGTGATGGAGTCACTTGCTGATTAGAAGTTAATCACGGCAGAAGGTTGTTTAAATATTTTTTCGATTTTAGGCATTGTGCCCATCTTACTGAATTTTACAATCCTTCCTAATCGTGCGGTATGGTTCTTTACATTACTATGTTCATGCAAATGTAGAAATATTTGTTCGTGGATAATGAGTTTTGACATAATACACGTATCTCATGTCAAAATTAATTTGCTGCAACGACATGTGCCACATACACATGATTTTTCATGCGAATAAACTGTAGTGGTCTCTCAAAGGATTAGGGAAATACTATCTATAATTAAAGAATTTATTAATTAAAAGACACTCTAATTTACAGCGGGTCGCGGTGGTCTAGTGGGTAGAGCGTTGGACTACTGACCGGAGGGTCCAGGGTTCGATTCCCGGGCAAGGCACTTTGGGCACCTGTTGATTTTGACCTGGGAAGCTAGTTGATTTTTCGGGTACCAGATCTTCCTGGGAAACCATAACCGGCACAGGGAAAGGAACTGGCCTGATGTGTGAATATTCACACGCCGTCGGGCTTGGTATACGGGTGAGCTCTACCATCACCTACTCAACCGACCTTCGGGTTGATTACTGTATTTATGGTTTATAATTTACAAGACAAAAATAAAACGAAGATGTAACGTTTTTAACGACTTAAACGATTTAAAATCACTCCAACTCCTCGTGACAGAACCCAACATGATTCACTAGAATTCATAGTAGTAGTTTTTATGGGAGACTACCGAGAGCTAAGGTTATTTGCGTCATAGGAATGACTGCGAAAGAAAGGGTAGAGAAACCCGGCGTCGGCAATAGTCTACTCTTGTCGAAAGATGCCAAGAGGTCCTCAGTTTAACGTCCCATCCGACGGACGTCGTACTCACTCAAAGTGCTCTCCTTAATGAACCTCAAGTAGGGATCGGGATACTACTGAAAAATATTTGTTCCCCTCTCGGTGGGAATCATGTGCGTTAGCCACCGCACCCTACCGATCCCAACTAGCATTCGTCAGCAATGTCATGTGCAAGGGACGAAGCGATAACTGAAGAATTTATTCCATTTAAGCTAGATTTAGTGGATAAAATCGTATGGCATGGCACTGTACTAGGTGACTACTCGGAAATAAAATGAAGTTAATGCTTTTGAGAGATTTTGTAACAGATCTATCATCTTCCCGTTTTATTAATGAATTATGGGTAGCCTTTCTGAGATTGAATCATTTGCGGTTCTTTTAGCATCTGGTATCATTGGACAAGGAGAAGAGAACCGCAGTGGCACTGCAATAAACAAAATGACCTCTGCCGTCGACGCGCGCGATAATCTGTATTAAACTAAAAATAATTGAATAATTTACATGATACATGTTTTTATTTATTCACATAGATACAGGGAAAAGGGATAGGAGCCCATATAAAAGACAAAAGACCCAAAGACACGCACATATATAAATATATATAATACACACATATATATTTACATACACAAACACACACACATATATATATATATATATATATGATTTCTTCGAAGTAACACGGAAGTGTAGATAGAGATAGATAGAGAGGGAGTAAGGGAGGGAGCGTTTGGTGTGGTAGGGGTGGCAGCTGTTAAAATGAAGGTATTGTTGTTTGTTAGTAGGTTTAGTATGTACGGAGGTTAGACATTTGTTGTTAGTTAGGGAAATATTTACATCAAGGAAAGTGATCTGTGATGATGAGATGTTGAAGTGAAAGAAAGAGATGAGGAATCATTAAGTTGGGAATGAAGGAATTGAGGGAGTCTATGTTATGTGGCCAGAGTAGAAAGATGTCATCAATGTACCGAAGCCAAAGAAGGGGTTTTAGAGGGTAACTGGAAAGGAACTTCTCTTCCAGGACACCGAGGTGGAGGTTAGCGTATGACGGGCTGAATCTACTTCCCATGGATTGCAATTAAAAACAATGGAATTGGCATTAATATGGCTGTGTAAAGCCTATCAACATCCGGGTCTCAATGTCGTTCACTAAATGGGGGGGGGCTGGGGTGGATGGAGGTGGATTTGTTTCTTGCGAGGTGGTGGGACAATTTATTCATCCGCATACATTTGGTCATCCTTGTCCTGGGTATTGACTTGTCAAGCCCTTATGATGACTTGGTGAGTTGATGCCTTGGTCATGGGTGTTGTGGTATCTGTGGATGAATTGTTTTCTGAGTCGCTTGTTACTATTTCCGCATCCTCCTTATTCCATCTCCGCTCCCCTCTGGCCTCCATTTCCCCCTCCATAACCTCCTCCTTCACCCCTCTCCCACCACCTGTTCTCCGCTCCGCTTTCTCCCCCTCCACATATCCCTCCTTCACCCCTCCCCCACTACCTGTTTTTCCTCTCTCCCTCGTCCCCTGCTCTCTCTGCACCACGTACCCTTTTCCCCAGTCATATCTTATCTTCCGAAGAAGACGGAGCTCGAGTCCGACGAAATTATCAAGATATTATTGCGAGTGTTCTTTTTATGTGTTCTCGTGCTGTGTGTTACTGTCTAAGTTATATATATATATATATATATATATATATATATATATATATATATATATATATGGTAACTAATAGTTTAAATAAACTTAATTATTATTAATGGTGCATGCCTGGTCAGTATCCCCTGTCACCCTGGCGGTGGCTTACAGGGTATCTGTATATGCTTACCCACAGGGTACATACGAGATATGAAGAAATGAACTGAAATAAAAAAAATTGAAGCATGGTTGAACGTTTCAAAATGAAGGTCCACGCCCAATATATATTTATTAAATTTTCAGGTAAAAAGGAAAGGAAAACGTATAGAAATCCTAATCACGGAGAGAGAGATAGAGAGACGGTCGCACTTTTTAGGGGTGGCTTGTTACAAATTTATGTCGTCCAAGGTTTGGGTCGGAAGTTTGAGAATCTTCCAATGGTGAGCAAGGGCGAGCGAGAGTGAGATGGGAAGGTGGCGGTGATTTTTACTGTCGGAGATACATGCGTAAGGAGCGTCACGTCGGGGCAAAGGAGAAGGGTTAAAGCGGGAAATAGAGGAGGTGCCGCCGGCAAGAAGTGGGAGACGGCACAGGAGACGGAGGACGGGAGCGCGAACTGAGAGAGTGAAAGAGGGGCTCCCGTCTCTCCTACCCTCTCCTCCCCCAAAAGGTAGGAAACCGCCCATATTCTGCTTCTCCAATGAAGTGGGGGTGGAAGCATAACGGGCCTGTGAAGGAAATTGTTTGGAGTGGCTACTAAAATACCCTCTCCGGTAAATCCATACTCGGTAATAGTGGAAAATTGTTTAACCTATTTCGAGAGAAACTAATTAATTCCCTGGCATCAAATCGCCTTGAAGTCGTTTTGCTAATTGAAATGAGATATAGTAGGGAACTGAAAGAAGAGAATTCGCATTTTCTAAGAAAAAGCCTAGATTAGAATGCCCCCGGGTGCATGAGTTGTATATTGGTATAAATTTTGAGGTTTGTAAGGGTTTCAATCATAAACGTTTTTAATAGCCGAAAGATCATACTCTTTGGGGAGACAGCGTTAAATAAAGTGATTTTATTTTTATAATGCATTCATTGGTCGTTCAATCCTAAGATGGGTCGACTGCATCCCCTCCAGCCTACCCCATCTGATGCTGATTGGCTTACTTCGTGGTAATTTTTGCAATTTACTTTCTTCTTTATTTGTCCCATGTATTTATCCCTTGGACTTCCTCTTGGGATTTTTCCCTTTATTTTTTCTTCTATTATATTCTTCACGAATCCATTGTGCCTCTGGATGTGGCCAATCCATCTGGTTCTTCTTTATGGCGTTCCGTAAGGCATTTTTAAAATTAGGTTATCAATTTTATGAAACCCCATACTATGTGCCCCAAAAGGGTACGATGGGTTATTTATTTAGCTCGTTTTAACGAGCGCAGACGCGACCTTCCTGCGATCGTCTTCGGCTAAGAAGACTGATCCATCTTATCTTACCCTCTGACATTGGAGTGACGTCATGGGATTTATACAGGGAGCTCCTCTACCTCAGCACTCACTGCGATCACGGAGGGTGCGGGAGGGAGTGGGGGTTTGGTGGAGGAAAGTGCACAGGAGAGGAGTATAACTGGAGTTGTAAATGGCGGACGGGGGAATAACCGACCTCTCCTTCTATTCTCCTCCCCCTCTTGCGGGGGTTGATTCTGCCGTCCCCGAGGCCATCCCCCGTCCAACTCTTCTAGAAAGTTTCTCAGTTACACCCACCACTGTGCATTTATGATTCCCTCTCTCTTTCTCACACTTTTTTGTGGGGATCCATTCGGTATTATTAACACTTAATGGAAACGAGGCACACTGTCGTCGACAAAAACTAAATGGACGGAAGGCTTCATTACAAAGGAAAAAAGAGAAACTCAACTTGACAACGTTACCCACCAGAGAGAAAGAGAATGAGACGGTGCGGGTTTAAAACGAAGTTGCCAGTTAGGGGACAATTTAGTAAGTTTGCTTTTCGCGCAGTTACCACCATCGAGGGCACTTCGGACCCCAGCACTTCTCCCCTTTTTCTGCTTCGTGTCACGCCCGCAACTCCCCACTTGTTTCTTTTTCGCTTCCGTCTTCCCCTCCCTCTATCTCTCACTCCCCTCCTCCTCCGGCCACGTCGCACTCTCCCTGGCTCACGATCTCCAATATCTCCCCGCCCTGGGACTTCCCGGCGTCTGTGGAAAGAATGGCCTATAATTTTCACGCGGTCTAACATCGAAAGTCTTCAAGGAACTACCCGTCGGGTGGTCCAACGTACGCCAGTGAAATATAATCGTGAGCGCATCTCTCGAGCACATGGTAGTGTTAATCTTGGTTGTTTTTTTAACATATCCTCTAATAATGAACGAAATTAGCATGCATTGCTCATATCCCTCGCCACGAGCATAGTAGCACATTGTGCTGGTTGAATGTTCCTAACTTTTTAATTGAATTGATACGAAAATTACTATTCATCCCCTGCTTCTGTTTACAGAATATCTCGCGATATTATGTTTGGATAAATATAATTTTGAACTTAATAAAATCGTCCTTGTGTCTATAAGTTGTCCTGGGTTATTCAAATATTAATTAATTGTAACACTTTGAAAATAACGGCGAAATTTATGCATTAAATCAGGCTCTGATTCCATTTATACCAGTTTAATTTATTCATACTCAAGTAAAATTCCTCAGCGTCAAAATATCTGTTGATTGCATGCATGTGACGTTTAATTTTTACACTTAAAACTAGTTAAACTAAATTTAAAACCTGATATGGTCTTTCATGCACTGTATGTGCGCGAATTGTGAATTCCAGGTATAGATGCGCGCTCTCTGACAGCGGCTTTCGTGGTATCGTGTAAATGTGGACTTATTAAGATTATGACATTTACTGAATGAAATTTGCATAAAATAAACCTATTATAGGAGTCAAACCAAATGCGCGCGCTGAGAAAGATGTTTAGGCAGGGTGAATTCCTGAGTTAAAAAGAGTATGTAGCCAAGCATAAGCGTTAAAACTCTGAGGAGAAATACATCTCATTAGTCGATTAGCTAAGAGAGTATAAGAATTATACTCACTTAGGAATTTCATCAGTAGGAATAATTGTTTAGCGTTTAAGGTAGAGTACAGCATTACAGATTTAGCAAGCAGATTCCATTTCTCTTCATTCCTGGTGTGTTAATCGAGATTTCCTTCATTTCCTGGCAGCTTATATATTTCACTAGGACATATGTATTCGTTCTATTTGATGCATGTACAGCGCGGCGCTTTTAGTTTGAGCCAACGATCACCGGAGATTTAGTTCGCCACTTAAGTAGTGAAAATATTGACGTGGTCGGACACACGTGCTTCATTTTTATGTCGCCTTTTGCTTCCGAGTCATCATACGGGTTATGGGAGCAGAAAGGAAAAAGGGCTTATGCAAATGGGGGATCTTGGGAATTTGTCGTGCAGCTGCTGTGGCGGTGTAGCAGGATAGGAAACCGGACGAGGGAGAAGAGAGTAATGACCGAGAAAGGATGGTAAGTGCAGTTTGGTGAAGATTAATGGCAAGTGATGGAGAGAGGGATGGAAGTTAGAGAGAAAGGGAAGCAAAAGTGACGAAGAAAGCGAGGTGAAGCTGGGAGGATGGGGGGGGGTGTGGCGTGGGTTCCAAGAGAGAAGGCAAGATGTGACCGTGGGAAGGGGGTAGAAGTTTGCTCAATTTGGCTTTTGGGGTTGATTACTGTGTTTATGGTTATATATATATATATATACGAGTATACATATATATAAAAAAAATCATAAACGCAGTTTTCAACCCGAAGGTCGGTTTGGTAGGTGATGGTAGAGTTCACCCATGTACCAAGCCCGACGGCGTGTGAAAATTCACACATCAGGCCAGTTCCTTTCCCTGTGCCGGTTATGGTTTTCCAGGATGATCTGGTACCCGAGAAATCTCATAGCACACAGCAATGCGGCATCATTTGTAAGAAATTGGTAAGTATAAGTGAGATAAGCCACACTGGTACTCCCGATCCAGTGTTGATTTTGACGTGATTAACTACTTATACCGTGGCGAGTTAAGTTGTGTTGGGTGACTTATATAAAGAATGATTCTTCTTTCTTGATACCCTTGAGTTCATTTCCATAAATGGAGGGATTTCACTTTGCGGTGGACGTCAAGGCTTGACATACTTAAAAGTGTACATCTTAGGAACATATTCGGCTTACTTTTAACTGTCAAATCTGGAGTCTTTTGCATAACTTGCACTTTCAGCTCCCTAATTATTGAGGCATGCCGTTAACTTTAAGTCAAACGTGCATATTTGCTTGGAATCAGCTTCACATTTTGGTTTTGCTAGCAGCGAAGTCACGAATTCTTCCACCAGGCGTACTACGAGGGAGAAAATTATGGTGGAAATACATTAAATTAATGGATAGTGGAATCGCGTCACTATGGATGATGAAGCGGATTCCCACAGCGGTCAGCTTTTGTCCATTTCCGTGGGGAATGCGATTCAAACCCCTTTCACGTCGTTGGGGAGGAAATCCTCGTCTGGAATGATTGAGGATGGGTCCCGAAGCTTCCAGCACCCTCTCTTCCCTCCTTTCCTCCCCCGTCCCTGCCCTGTGATTTGACCGCTGCCCACACACGACCGAGTAAACGCATCACTTCCCGCGGACGACTCTGACAAAAGCTCCCGTTTCCTGCCAACCGCCAACACACTGGGAGAGGCCGGCCTGCTCCTCCGCCCCTCCCCCACCCTAATTCCGCCTTTCGCGCCGAGTGACAGCGTCGCAATCGCGGTCGTTTTGGCGCCGGCGAATCAAAAGGGATGATTGAGGGGGACGTGTGCTTTTGCCCACCCACACTCGACTCTCGCGAAGTCCGTAAAAGAAATCCGTGGTGCTATAACAGTGGGCATAGCCTCCGATCTCTACCGAATGCCGAAACATCACTCCATCAAAATTCACTGGGATAAATGAATCAATCAATTCTTGAACAGAATTCCTCAAAGTAACGAATCAACGTGGCTTGTGATTTAAAACATCTGCATCATTATCTCGAGTTGAATATTCAGCACTTGATCCGTGACAGCTCTCGCCTCTTGTTTTTCACCGCGCCAATAATTTTAATAAGTCTCATGATGCTGAATTATTATAGTTTTATATTAACAGAGAGGATCAATATGCTACCGCTGCCAAATAGTCAATTCCATTCCTTCTATGTCATTTTTGTTTTATTTTTAATCAATGTTTATTTTCTAATTAATTACTTTGACAAAGAATCCAACATGGCATTCGACACCAAAAATACAGATTATCCCGTACATTGTTTAATGAATATTTAGGTAAATGTAACCATTGATTTTGAAACATAAATTCATTCTTCATATAGTTCTCACCGTAGAAACCTTGATTGTTTTGTGCTCTTTTCAATATTAATAAAAAATATTAATTTTATATCATAAACTCTTAATTGTTTTGAAAATGAAACTAAAATACGGCGAGGTGTAAGACGAGCGTTTCAAGCAGACATTGCATACGTGGTCAGTGTTGTTAGGTTCGAAATGATTTCAATTTTTTTCATCCAGTTAAAGTTATTTACCATTATGTCAGCACTAGATTTAATTATGTCCCCTAAAATTCTCTCTTAGTGACCCATATTTTGGTTAAAACGGTCAACATACTTATGCATGGAAAGCATGAATTCATTTGTGAGTAGGAGGATTTTGAAATCTTTAGAGTGTGTAAATATTAGAATTGGTAAATTGAAAGTGGATAAATGATTATGACGCACGCGAAATTTACGAACATAAATTTAAGTATGAAACATACACGTAGTTGCCTAACAAGTTGTCTAAATTGCTATAAACTTTGGAGATCTATAATCTTGGGAAAAAATTAATTTTTTTGTGACTAAAAAGAGTTTCATATGTCTTTCCAGTGACTGAGGGCATTCCTAATAGGCATCGCACCCCACTTTAGATTATCGATTATGCATAATATGCTCACTGATCCTAGTGCATTAATCTTTCAAATGGCTCTCATATCGACAAGACAAGCTTTCCCCGTCGCTTCTCTCAAGACTTTTTTCGCCCTGTAATCCACTCTCAAATATCCAGTTTTTACCATCACGTGCGCTTTCATGAGATGTCTGTAAGCAGCCTTTATAAACGCTCTCGTTCATCTCTAATTTGTGATCACAGCCTTCCTTTTCCCTTCTCGTCCGTCATTGAGGTCGTAAAAAAAATCCAATCGACCGCTCAGATGTTTTGTAGGCCTTTGATTGAAGTATAAACGGAAAATGATGGCGATTCATTACGTGGGACGAAGCTCTTTCTGCGTCATGATTTTTTTTTTACCATTTCCTTACATACCATCGGGCTTCATTTGTGCTCTTCCTTTGTACGGCTCAGTATCTTGGCCTTGTTGCTGTCCTTATCGACCTTTCTTACCTCCCATGACTTAGCGGGTAGTCTATGTGAATAATATTTCCAGCTGTCATATAGTTATGTACATTCACCTTTTTTATGTGCATTACACGTCTTTTTATTTCACTTCGAGGTAATTATGCTGTAAATAAATAAACACAAATACAGTCCAAATGTTATCTTGCTCTTTTGAATGCATATATTTGTTGTTGAGTGTATATATATATATATATATATATATTATTAGGTAATCTACCGGTTAAGGTAGGTTTTTGGATGGACACAACTATCAAATAAACATTTTGTGACTCCCCACCTAGCAAACTAATCTATATCAGGTCCCTCTTCATCTCGGTGTACTTCTTTCCTCCCTTCATCCCGTCCAACATCCCTATCCTGTTCCTACCCTTACCTCGCTTGCCCAACATTCTCCCCTCTATTACCCTCTTCAACATTCTACTACCGCTCAACACGCCTTTCATCCATTTTTCCTGCCTCCATAGGATTTCTCTCAACAAACCCCTCTCCTCCCCCACCATTTCTAGTACTTCCTCATTTGTTTTCCTTTCGGTCCATTTCACCTTCTCCATTCTTCTCCACACCCACATTTCAAAAGCCTCCAATCTACGTCTATCCTCCTGCTTCAGCGACCACGTTTCCGCGCCATACATAGCTACGCTCCATATCAGAGTTTTTACGAGTCTTGTCTTAACATCCCTACTCAACGTCCCCGTCATCAACTCCCTCCTCCTTGAGAAAGCCTCCTTGCCTAGCGCAATTCTTCTCCTTACGTCCCTACCACTTTGACCGTGTTGGTCCAAAACACTTCCGAGATATGTAAACTGCTCTACCTGCTCTATTGTTTTCCCGCCTATTTTAATATTTAGCTTAGCCCTTTTCTTTCTGGAAAATCGCATAACCTTTGTTTTATTAATATTAATTCTCATCCCATACTTATCGCACTGAACCTCCAATTCACTCAGCAATATATATATATATATATATATATATATATATATATATATATATATATATATATATATATATATATATATATAATTGAAATGTCATGCATGAAAAGTTGGGGTGTCCCAACACCCCCACCCTTGTTTGATAATGGGTAAATATAGTATAGAATTAAATCTTCTCTATCATTAAGTTTTCCCGAATGTTTCGGTACGGTCGAATACCGTCGCGGTTCAGCCTTCTGATACGCTGTTGAATATATGATTGTCACATCACCCAAGGCGGACGTGGCTGCATCGATCAAATATTCAGATCTCAGATCTTTGCGATGAACACCTGCGTCCTTTCCTCTTGAACCTTTTCCTTCCGTTCCTACTGTAGTTGGATAGTCAATTTTTTTCAGGGAGGCAACGGGAAAAGTAGCCTCTCTGTGTGCATCTTCCTCGCCCGCAGCTGATTCTTACGGCGACTGGCAAGTCGTCTAGTGCACGTGTTCGTTTCAAAATTCCACAACAGCGTGGCAGATGGCGACCGTGGGCTGGAAAAAATAACTGGCCGACGTACTTTGATTACGTTCTGATTAGTTCCCGGTTGCTTGACCGACTGAGTTCGTGTCCTGGAGTATTCAGGGAAATTTTCCTCGCAGTTTAGTAATTATGAGTTATTTGTGAATCTAGTTTTTAACTAGCAGAATCTGAATAATTCCTCAGGCCTAAGTTTAAGCATTTCTTTTTCTCTTGCCAACTAGGTCGTCACTTTCCTTCGATTTAGGACCTAGAATATTTTGTTCATCTCGCAACAAATCCTCCGGAAGGAAGCACGTCGGTTGTCTATCATTAAGTGGAATATGTTTTGAATTGTCATGTCCAAATATTTTCATCCTGATTTATGAATATAATGTTATTGTTAGCGTTTACCCATCGATCGATCGAGTACAAAATCATCGTAAAGAAATAATTGTACGCCAATAATTATTCAGTGACACATTCTTTTCATGAGAGTCAAAATAAATTTCACCTTCGAAAGCAAATTAATTCTGTTTATTCATTATAAGGTGTTCAAATGTATTAGACATGAGATTTTGGTTGTTGATAACTCATTAATTGCGTAATCAATTAACTCAATTGTTTACACAAACGCTTCCTCCCGAGAAGACGACGATCAATATGATTAAGTCACCCTCAGTTTTCAAAGCTACAGATAGCTCCGTACATTATAGGATCAGTCCTGTAAAGCCAGCTTGAAGTGAAATAAGACTTTATGACCTACTTTCGGTGAATTTAAAACTACTTAACTAGAAGACGTTTAATTTTATGGGAGAATTATTGGGAGAATTTCCTTGCCAAGGATCTACGACACGTAGATTGACTTTTAGCTCAGGGAAACGGGCTCCCGGTAGTTAAAACTTTGGACATGAATCGATAGATCGGAGCGATGTTTAATAATGACCATATCAGTCTTATAGGCTTAATGGTGAGAAGCAATAGCCGAGATGTGTCATTACTAGTCGCCTTTCTCTCGTGACTTGCTGATAAACAAAATAGTTCCAAGAAGGCGACCGACCTTCAAATCTGTCGCCTCAACGTGTTTGTCTGGTTTTCGATGTTTGCGGTGGTTAGGTTAGACGATGGCATACTTTTACGTCATTTGACTACCCCATGAGAGTGTATGTATGGGCTCCAAAAGATAATACAGAAGGGAATATGTCCACCTACCGAAAAATGGAAAGGCCTCTTCGGGTGAAAAATTTCTTCCCTTGATAGCCCTTGCTTCCGAAGTTTCCCTTTGCTGACTTTTATGTGCTTGTTTACTGGATCCTCCGGCTCTTCTATCAGGCCTGTTATTTGATGAATAGTTTCGAGGAAAGTCCAAAAACTTTTGTGCTTACGACCCCAAAGTTGAGTGAAAACTTAACTGTAAGTTTCAAAATGCACTTATTCCGGAAATTTTGCCGTAAGAATCGTCAACTTTGGTCAAATTGTCGTTTTGGGAACCGGGTAACAAGTCTCGGAAAATTGTCGGGGGTCTCTTCGTTTCTCCCTCTCAAGAACTCAACCTATCGCTACATTCATTGATGGTGAATGGTTTATCTCTATATGGCATTTTAAAGTGTTTTGCTCGACTTGTTTTGAGAGTTTATTAACGGTAAGATTTTATTACGGAAGTAATACGAAATCACCTATTATATAAACTCTCCCGTGAGGCTTGGTGGTCTAATTATTGGAGCATCCGGCTAGTGACCGGAGGGCTCGAGTTCGAATCTCTTGTCACTCTGGGGTATCAGATCTACCTGGGAACCCAAAGGATGTTTAGAAAAAAACTTGCACCTCTACAAATATTAGTGAATTTCGTACTCCGTATGGTCTAGTGCGAGGTGAGCTGTTACCATGTACGTAAAAAAACTTGCGGCTCAATTATTATCAGTTTGCCTGTCTCTATAGTTCCTGCGTTTATAAATTTACCTGAACAATTCCGTGACTTAATAAGTTTTGACGCGCAATGATAAGACTGAAATGAACAACTAATATGTATTTATATGCTCGAAACTGGATTTCATTTCTTAAAAAACGATTTCTAAAAGTAACAGAAGCTTCTTACAGGCTTGCAATATTTTCTTATGGGACGAACTGAGGCATTGAATATGGATCCATTATATGTGTGAGCTGAACAAAAAGTGGCAAAATACACAAGGGCCGAAAAATTTAATTGCTAGAGATTATGAAAAAAAAATTTCATCCAATGATAATAAGTTCACCGATGGCCACTTCATATTACTTATCACAAGTATTTCATTTACAGAAGGATAGTAACCACTCCGCCATTTATTTTTTTTACGTAAAGGGAAATGTACGACTGCGAATCACTCAAGAACCAATTAAACGATTTCAGTATGTCGGAGAAATGTTTGCAATTTCCCCAATTTGGCGAAGTTAGTGGTGTTTCGGTCATTAATTTCTTTCCCGTATGCTACAGGACAACTATCCTAATTACTTTCCCTAGACAGCGCGAAATGTTTTTTTTTAACAGCAGTCTTAATCCATGCGCCGATTCACAAAGCGATCGCATACCTCCTTGACAAACGTTCCGCATCAATGTTTGTGTGTTAACTTTCGGTTTCTATATCTTCGTGCCAATTCCGTCCTTTTCCCCTCGCCTTCACCCGCCCGAGGCCTGCAGAACTCGATCAGGGAGAGAGGCTCCTTCCCCCTCCTGGATCACTTATGTTGCCGCCCCCTCCCAGCCTTCCATCTCCTCTCGCCTTCGCCTTATTGTTCACGAGATTGTTGTTGCCGGCGTGACTTCATCCCCATCCCCGCCACACCACCCCACTCTATTCCCCAACGCCCAGCCCTCCCCCGCACATATTTCCTCCCGCCCGCACGAATCTCCCCCCACCACCGTCCCTTATTCCTCATTTTCTCTACCATGCTCCAAGTCCCTCTCCTCCGAGTACTCCTCCAATCTCCTCCCCGCTCCCCCCCCCACCTGTCTCTCTTCCCCAAGCGCTGGCATCCCTTCTCCCTCCCATGGTGTACCAATACCTCAGCATTTCCTATCTTCCTCTCTATTATCCCTCCCCCCGCGCCTCCCCCTCATCTCGTCCTCCTTCTCGCCCTCCGCGCGCATCCGTTCGTTTCCTCTATCACCGTGCATCTGCGCATGCGCGACGTTCACGTGCACCCGGCATCTTTTCCCATCTCTTTCCCTTTGGAATTCTCTCTACATCCTCCACCACTTCGTCATTATACATCTGTGCGCGCACACACGCACAAACACACACGAACTCACTAAGCACGCTCACGGTTTTCTCTCTCTCCTCCCAGACCATCCCAAGGTCCAGGAACCCGTCTCTCTCTCTCTCTCACCCTTATTCTCGGACGCCGAAACGAAAGGGAGAAGTTGAGGAGGAGCTGGCAGAGGGATTGGCCGTATTGAATAAGGAGGGGAGGGAAGTCAATTGTGCGCGGAGGTGGAAACAATATGGCTGGGGGAAAGTGGTAGGGTGGCTCTAGTTCATGGGCGAGGGGGCCAGAGAGAGATAAGTGGCATAAAGGGCTCGCTCGCGCATCCGATTGAAAGCCCTGCGAAAGAGCGCGCCCGGAGCGTGCGCACTCACGTATCCGTGAATGCGTGTGTGTATATATATATTTTTTTTTTCTTTAATCGTCCGCCGGTTGGGGTTTCATTCCGGTTCCAAGTCAAGCCATCCGGTGAGACCACTCTCTTTGGGTGGAGTGGGGCGATCGGTAGGTAAGGGTGCCCATCGCCGGGAGGTGGGACGGGTGGTGCGGAGGATTGCTGCAGGGCAGGCCGCCCCATCCCGCCCCCCACTCCCCGTTCTCCAAATTCCCTGCCTCCTCCCCCCCCCGCCCCTCCACTGCCATTCCAACCCCCTGGGAGCCGACTAATAAAACGTCTCCTCCCTGCGAGGAGAGCCATCCTCCGGTCCTCTCTTCCGGAAGAACTCTTTTTTCCTTCCGAAGCGTGCTGTACATGTCTTTTCTTTTTGCTTCTTCCTGTTCGAAAGCCCACGCGGGCTCTTCTCCCTCTCTCTCCGGGTGGAGTGGCCAGGACACGCTCGCCGTCATCCTCGGATCACGCTGTCGTGGAGGTAGAGTGAATGCAGTGGTTTTTTCATCTTTTGAAACCATCTCCGCATCCGCCGGAAAGCTCAGTCCATCCCCTGGAGTTCGACGCCGGGACAATCGTCGTCGTGCCTCCCGAAGCATTCGAGCTCGCCTTGCGTGTTCTACCGGAACAGAACCCCTCATCAGCGTACCTCCCCCAATTCCTTCCGCGCCCCCCACGGCTCCAAAGACGACAAGAGAGAAAACATCCTCTAGCCATCAAAACCCGTCGTTCCTCCCTCCCCACGCTTTGGGTGTCCAAATAACCTCACGCCGGATACTTCCCCTCCCTCGGCCCCGTCGTCGGGATCTCGACTATCCAAAAGAGAGGACGGGGAAGCTCCGGGAGCCCTGTTTTTTTCTTTTACGTCTGAGGGCGCCTATCGTCACGTGGCCCAGGGTGGCTGACGCAGGGATCACTTCGAGGGAGCGAGTGGAGAGGACGTCACACTCTCCCCAAGGATGTGGTGGCGGGGAGGTTGGAATTGGTGTGGGAGGTAGTAAGAGGTTCACAGGGTTAGGGGAGGAGGCACGGGCACCATTTAATTTTCTCCGAACCCCCAACATACGAGAGAGGGAGGGAATAGGGATAAGGGATCATTCCTTCCAAAAACAAGAGCCGCAATTGGGGAGGGTCCATCCCCCGCTCCATTTCCGTCTGAACAAAAGACATGAGTGTATCCCTTTCTCCGGTGGCCTTCGTTCCTTCCAATTAGTTGGGCGGGGGTTTGGGGGAGAGCAGGGCCAAGTGGGCGTGGACGTCGGAGGAGGAGGGCTATTAGCGTGCTCGGAAAGAAGGGAGATAGTGAGAGAGTGGCGAGGTCTTTTCCTGTTCCTCATTTGCGCGCGCGTGTGTGTCGACTTGAGCTCTGCCTCAATCCGTCTGTGTGTGTGTCACACTGTTCTCCTTTCGCTGCACAGAATGCCGATATTGACCTGAGGCGGTAACTTAAAGAAACTTTCGCCCCCCCCTCTCCCCGTGCTCGATTCCGCTCCTGGCAATGACTCGGGCGGGAATCTCACTCCTACTGTAAGTTGAAGCCTCACTTGAAAATAACAATAGCATTCGCAAGTATTCTTGCGGTCAGAACGGTTTGGTCCCCCTCTCCCAAATGTTAAGTTCACTGTCGAGTACTTTTTTTGTATGTTTTTGAAATTTAGACCAGCTTCTGCTTTCAAATACGGTACCCCGAGCGTCTATATATAATACCCCGCAAAGGTTTGTGGCAAGGGCGTGTAGATTCGTCCTCATTCATGGGTGCTTGGAGACGGTGAATCCATGAATTCATGAAATATTGGGATACATTGGTAGTTAACTTTTTACTTTTTTAAAGTCTCCACCCTCCAGGCAAAACTTTTTCTCCGTGTTCTGAGAGTCAGTTGTGTGGAGTTTTACGAGCCTGCAGACGCTTCGTGGCATACCAGGATAGCTCTGGTCTTGTTAGTTTTGGGTCTCGGGGAAAAGTCGTTCCATTGCTGTCGCCAGTGACTCATGTCGTGGGTTCGCGTTCCAGTCCCCCGACTGCGTGCCGCTCGCGTGATGTGATAGCCCCACCCTCTCCCTGGTTGGAAGCGTGTGGGTGGAAGCGTGCACGGGATTTTTCGATCCGCCCCCCACCCACCCTCCCTCTCCCCACCTTCTCTCCGTGGGTGTGGGTGCTCGATAGTCGAGGTGACCGCCGGCCGGAGCATATTCGTGTCTTCGTCGCCATGCATGCGTGCTTTCGTGCGTGAGACCTCGGGTTAATCTCCGCCGCACCCACGTGGCCCGGTTCCCGCGCTGTCTTCAGCGGAGTGGGTTGGGGGGGGGAGGGGTGAAGACGGATTTGACCGTCGGGAGTGACCCCCTCGGCACGGTTGCGTGTGTGCGCGCGATTGCTTCAGGAGTGTTTATCGCTTGTGTGATGAAAATAACTCGCGCCTCCCCGTCCGTGTTCACATAACTTCATGCGAGACTAATTCTCTTAATTCCTGAGGAATTCTTATTATTCGTGAGCGATCCTCTGATCTGAGCTCCTTCCTACTCGAAAACTTGTTTTGAATATATGCCCGTCTCGTAAGACCTCCACGTGTGCCGTTGTCTAGTCACTTCGAATATTTTTCCTGTAGCAGGCAGATTCGGGACAGCGGTATACGCAGGTAAAGGGGTATTCGCAAATTTTTTTTAAGTGATCTCGTTTGTCCATGACTACGATCACCTGCTAAACTCGTCAAGCGACGAAGCCCGCCTACTGTCCCGATGTGGTATCTCCTCCTTCAACGAATTCCCCGCCGTGTACATAGTGATTTGTGATTATACTATTTGGAAGTCAGTTTTTTTAAGTGTCCGAAGGCTTGACTTAGTTTTGAGGAAGGTAATGTTATTTCGAAATCGTAGTTGTAAACTAATAGAGATATATATCTAATGTTCATACCCACTTAGGCGGTTCCTCGGCAGAATTCCTTCGATTACGGCGATATTGTGAAAGTAGCGTTACAAAAAGGACCTGCCTTAGAGGGATATTTAACCTCTTTAATACTTAGACTCGATATTTGATCGTGACGACGGAGAATTTTCTAATTTTCTCCCGGCATAATTACGGTGGGAGAAATCATCGCCAAATGAAATACAATGAGTAGAAAGGAAACAGACGGAAAGGATAGCAAACGGAAAGCGATCTATTTTTGAAAAAGATGTTTGTGAAACCGTGAAGTTTCGTGGGGCGTATTACCTGCCACACGACCTGTTCTCATATTTCACTCCTAAATAGACGCCACAGAACTCGTAACCCTCCCGCCATTACCAAATCCATGGGCTTGATTCGTCGATAATCAGTTTTTCTAGATCATTCGGATGTTTCTGGAGGCCGGTGTAGCCGGAGACGGTTTTTTTAAAATATGTTTCCGTTATCCCGTGGGATAGCAACAAAACCTTGCCTCTTCCTTTTCCTCATCTCCTCATACCTCTACCTGACTAGGCGTATTTACCGTATTCCCCCACTCGAAAAAAAAACTTGGTTCCATTTCCTTCCTTCCTCCTTTTACGAGGTTCAAAGGAACGGGCTCACGTTCCCTTCCATACCAACCCCCGTCAACAATGCTCCTTCCTGCCTTTTTAACCAAAGTACACCCTTCCGCTCCGTGAAAAAACGTCCTTCACTGATCCATTTATCGCCTGACCTCTAATTAGTCGTCAAGGGACCATTCTTTTGTGCTGTGTTTTTCTTCTGTCTCCCTCTTTATCACAACACACCCGTGAGTCATTACGCGGTTGCTCAGCGGTTTTTCAAAAGGCTGTCCTTCGCATGGGTCCCGGAAAATACTTTCCCACGCCGAGCCTTTTGAACGCAAACAAACCTGGTAATATTTTGGTATTTCATCAATTCGGTTTTCGTAGCTCAATTTCGATGGACCCTTTTTTCCCCCACGTATCCACGCCCACCTCTCACCCACCTGTCTTTATAACAAATTCGTCGTCGTCCCGGCACCAAAATTCCTCCACGCTGAGTGAGGATCGGAATATTTGAGGGTGTGAGCCGCTGACATGGGTGGAGCGGGAGAGGCGGTGAGGGGGGGGCGTGGAAACCCGGCTAAGTCGGCGACTCTCAGTTGTTTGCGGAAGAATCGTCGTCGTGGTGAGGAGGCTGAGTTTGGAGGACTCGAGGAGGAGAGTGCGGGGCATAGTCGGGAAAGGAGGCGGAATAAGGGAGGCGGGGGACGAAAGGAATCTCGCGCCCACCCTCGCGCATTAACATTCCCAGATAGGTATTTGTTTCCCTCGCTCCCTCACCCGCGAGATCTAGAGGAGCGGCAGGGCGTTCCTCTCACGCAGCACCGCCCGTCCGTTCCGTCCGTCGGGAAATCCAAGCGTGAGCGTGAACAACCCGGCGACTTGACTCTTTTGACGCCGGTGCAGTGCGACGCGCGGGGCTAATAAGTGGCGGACCAAGGCGTTGGCGGACGTCATGAAGAATATAAATTCTATGCCCGGAGTCGTTCGGGTCGCGCCCCCTTTCTCTTCTTCTCCGACCTACTCCCCCTCGTATTTTTCTCCCCTTTCTCTCTCTCTCTCTCCGATTCTCCCCCATCCACATCCCCCACTCACTATCTATCTCTCTCTCTCTCAATCCTCCTCCTTGAGGGGGAACCCGGGCAAGACTTATGACCCTAATCCACGGAGCTCATTCGTGGACTTAGATGGAGATGATGTCGGGAGGCTGGGAGCGGGGAGATGAGTGTGGGAGCCTTGCACTCGGAAGAGAGCGAAGGAAACGGACGCTAAGAGTGAAAGGGGGTTGAGTGCTGTCGGAGGGAGAGGGCATTTATACAGTGGGTCGGGAACGACAGCGAACACGTAGATTAGCGAGAAGGGGAGTAAATTTAGAATTGGGGGCCGTTTTTTATAGAACTGGGACGAGATTTCCCTCTCGGCTGTATAATCCTCTGGATTAATTCGCGGAGCTTCGTTCGCATTCCACGTGTTTTGCTCACATTTATATTATTTCTCTGCGGCGACCAATTAAATTTTACATCTCGTTGATATTCCGCTATTACGACCGTGGCAGAAAAATGGAGTATGAACAGTCTTGTTTTATTGGTTCATTGTTTTCAAGCTGTTATTAATTTTTTTCGAGGTAGCAAATTAAGTTTAATGCCGCAGTCAGATTGTAACGTGCGCTATCGCGAGTTTTTATGCGCACGAAACGCATGCAGCACGCTGTGGAGCGAGATGAAATTTATTTCAGCCAGGAGAGAGAGAGAGAGATGGAGGGGGAAGACAAAGGGAAGGAAGGGGGTGACTTAATGACGCTCACTCACGAATGGCGCGGGGACCATCCGGACGCGCGGTAGCGACGTGAATCGTCCCGAAGCTTCCTGTCCCGCCGCAATTTCAGCGTCCCGTTCCCGCCATAAGAGGACGCGGGGCGCAAAAAAGTTTCCCCGGTCGCAGTGAGGTGAGCAGCGAGGGGAATAATAATATCCGCGAGGGAGGGAAGGTGGGAAATTGGGGACGCGGGGAGGAGGGGATAGAGGGACGCCTTCAGGAGGACTAGGCGGAGGAGCGGATCTCCACGTGTCACCGGGGTGAACTTGGGAGAATGAGCTCAGGGAGGGGGGAGGGGCCTCACGAACAAAAGAGCCAACGTGTGGATAGGGCACAAAAAAAAGAGAAAGGGAAGAGTAGAGCGGGGATTGTTTTTATCCGGTCGTGTGTGGTGAATGAAGAGAGAGCTAGGCGAAGGATAGCAATACAATACTGGGAGGAGTACGTAAAAGGATTTGAATTGTCTGGAAGAATGTGTGGGGAGGAGAAGGGTGATAGAAAACAGTCGTGCCAAGTCGTAGAGCTCTCAAAGTTGGGGAGAGGACATACAAGGAACAGGAGAGAGGTTTGGACGGGAAGAGACAAAAGAGGACGAGAGAAACCTTTAACTTAGTCCATTATTGATTCTCTCTCATCTATACTTTTATCTCTGTGGATGGAGCTTTTGAGCATGAAAATATCCATAAAAACACTCCGATTTCTCCCTTACCGACTGTAAGTTGGGAACCTTGACAAACCGAGCCGAAGCTTATGTAAGCTTATGATATTTCACGGCACAAAGTGTGTTGTTTTAGTTGGCGCTCGCCTTCTCGTCGGATGGACATCCTTACTTTTATTCGAAGCTTTATTTTCGCATCCTCGCGAAAGTGTGGCGTCTGAATGACGCTGGAGACTAGACAAGAGTACAAAAAACGAGGGTAGAAATAGTTTTTACGGGAACAAGGATAAAAAGAAGGAAGAAAACGGGGCTAAAGAGGGAGATTGTATGTTGATTGGGATGTGTGCCAACTAAGACCATCAGTTCTCGCTGGAGAATTCGAAGAGGCGTCGATGTGAATCGGAGGTGAATATTTGGGGCGAGGTTTGGACGGGAGAGGTAGTAAATATTGCCTCTCCGCCCTTCGTTGGTCTGATTTTTCCGTGAGCGCCCGCGTTGTGTGCGTGATCGGCTCGGTTTTCTCGTGAATTGATCTGGAGATTGCGAAATGAGCTCCAGATCGTGAGGGATGGGTGTTCCTCCTTCCTAGGGCAGGATCACCGAGTGAAAGGAATTGTTCTTGTGTTAGGCTAGGAAAAAAAAGCAATGGGCAGGGATGTTGAAGGTTGAGGGATTTGGCTAGTACCGGGATGTTTCGGCCGTGAGCTGAATTGCATGTTAAGCGTGTTCTCCTTTGCCTCAGAGATAACATATATACTTAAAAACTCATGAAGATCGACGTAGTGGCGGGTTATTCCGAATAATAAATTTTAACGTTTAAATTATGGCTGCGTTTTGTCGTTATATGCTGCCTTCCCTTTGATGAAACAAAGGTCGTCCTCGCATCCATGCAAATACTCCGTATGTCGGGTAAAACACGTGGTATATTTCAACAGCGAAAGAGGAGAATAAAAATTTCACAAATTTGCATTCTCCTGAGAGATAATACGCGTAAGGTATGCTTTGGTCGATATTCTTGGACTATCCGTTGATGGATTACCTTTTCGTTCACATTTACCGCCGGTGAATATTTTCTTTAGCGTGTCAATGAAATTCTGCCTTGTTGATTCTTCCAAGAACCAGGAGTTCCTGCGTGAAATTTCCGCGAAACTGAATATTTCAACCCATGCAGCTTTTTGTTATTACCGAAAAGCAATTATTGGCGCTTTGCTCAACTAAGTTCACACATAATGTGATGGGTTTCCGGTAGCTAAAGTTCCTATAGACTCCTCTCGAACGGAGTCTTGGGAGGGTATCTTAAACAAGACCGACGAGTTTTTCCAATTACGCAAGCGTATCCTCCAGCCAAAATTAGCGAGTTTGCCGACGTCTGGTCGATCATCTCCTGAGGGCAGTTCAGAGGGCAGCGTCAATCGCGTTATGGGAAACTCGTAGATCCTCGGACACTACGAGTTACTGGCAGTATGTTTGTGTGTGCATACATGTATGTGTTCTGATATGTGTATGTATATGTGTATGTTTTTGTATATATGTGTATTTTCACGCCCACACTCTTATATCTTCCGTTTCTAGGATTTCTTCCTGCTTCTTCATCCTTCCGTCTAGGCTGTTTTCTTTAATTGGTCAACTTGTCATCGCGCCACATTCAGAATTAATATTCTTGGAAGTATGTATGAATATTAGTGCCTGCTGCATCGTGGAATTGCAGGCGGTCACGGAATTCTTTTTAGTTCTTTTTGTCAATTCTATTGAAGAACCGTTACGGAATTAGATTTGCAAGAAAATAAACCCTTAGATGGCGGAGTGGGAGTACATAATAACTTCGACATTAAGTTCATTTCCAAGGTTTTCCGAGACCAGGTATAGATTTATAGCGGAATTTTTCTGCAACATTTTTCGTATTTTTCTTTTATCACTTGTCACCACTCATCTTCCTTGCCTCATTGGCGAAATATTTTTTTGCCATCTTCTGGTGAGTTCCTTTAACTGTTTGAATTTCTGTGAGCTGTTTTCGAGGATCTTTCGGCAGAAAATCCGTTACATTCGCTCCTTTTCCAGAGAATTCCTTTTATTAACGAGCGTTAGGTTCGTTCGCTCCCCTTCTTATCGCCCACAGGGAACCTGTTTGCCTTGCGGATAGTTAAAAAAGGCGGTTAATCAATTCGCGTTCGGGTCCTCGTTATCACCGCGGTCCTCTTAACGAAGCACACAACCGGCCCTTCGCTCGGAACTTCTCCCGGCGAAAAGCCAACGCCTCTTTCGGAAGGTCAAGAGTTGGTAAAAGGCGTAGATTTTGCGACGTTCTTGTACTTCGTCCTTCAAGGACTGTGCTGCCGTCACCCCGTCTTGAGGTGTTTCCTTCTTCCTTTTTCGCGTTGTGTCGCGACGAAATTCGATTTGGAAGGCGGTCAGCAGTGACCGGTGTGGGATTCGCCCCATGCGTGGCCTGGTGACAGGTTGGTTATCTTCCCATGAAGGGGTGTTAAAGGAGACGTGCTTTTGACGAGCTGTTTTCGTTCTCCCCCTCTCCTCCGCACTCCATTATTTTATCCCGCCACGTAAGGGTGTTCGGGGCGCCAGGTGTAAGGAAGCATTCCCTCGTGCCTATAGTGGTCGAGTGGGAGAAATTATCGCTCGGCCCGAAGGGAGAAGAAACCTTCCTACCTACCTTCCCTCTCTCTCCACTCCGCTCCGAGTCGCTCGGTACGCGGGAGAGTTCGTGCCGTTGCTTTTGAGCCTCGCCGCATTGAAAGATTACGCTTCCTACTTTTTATGCGCGCATGTAATATGTAGTCGCCCCGCCATCCGACGCGGGTGACCGCCTTTCTCTCCCATCGTCTTGACAGGCCGATGATTTAAAATCTCTCTCCTTATTTTCCTTTTTTTTTCGTTGCTGCATGGATCGAAAATTGAATCGATTCACGCAGTCATCGAAGGGCGATCTTCGGTTTCAACCGCTTTCACGCCAAATTGACCCGTTTAAACGAGCGTCTATTGTTTTCATTCTAGTTTTCCCCGAGGTTGATGGCATTTTTTTAAAGAATGCTTTAGCATCCCCTGTTTAAGGAGTGTAAACTCAGTTAACATCCCACATAGCAGTTGTCTGAATACAAATGAGTTCGTTTTTATAAGTTAACATATGTGTGAGACAATTATTCTTTATATATTTAAATTTTTACATAAGCAAATGCATGGTAATGTTAAATTTGCGTGATTATCTGAAGAATAATAGATAAAGACATCTTCTCTGACAGGGGAGGAAGCCGACTATCTTTCGATCCCCCTCCTCCAACCCTTTCAAGTGCGTGGTTGATTGGTCGCTCATTCAATGGTAATGGAAACCGATCGGGAGGCATCTTCGCTTTTCATTGACCGCAAATGATCCATCCCAAGCTCGGCCCTGCGATCTGTATCGATCAGAACCCAAAACACGTTCCTTCCGCGTAGAGACGCCGAAAAGCAAATTCGAACCCGGTTCCCCCAACTCCATGTCCGCCTCAGAAACCTGCCGGTCAAGAGAGAGGGGTGGAGGCAGCGGTGGCGCGTAACGGGACTCTGGATTCCGTGTGCCCGGCCTCTTCTCCTTCGTTCTCTCTCTCTCTTCTACTTCATCGCCCTCTCCCTCCCTCGCTTTCGTTCTCTTCCTCCTGCTCCCCTCCCTCCCCTTCCCTCTACTGCTCTCCCTCCTCTCCCCTCCCGCCCTTCACTCTGCCCCCCCCCGAACCTCTCTCTCGCTCCTTCCATCCCTCGCCGTCCAAAGAGCGTGTCTCATCGAAAGAGCTCTGCCTCGCTCGCATCCAGTCCCCGAGTGGACGCCGCTTTTAACGGTGGCGGGCGTGTGCAGCGGTCTTCTGTCACCACTTCTCCTCCCGTTTCCTCCTCTGGATTAACATCAGCCGCGGTGGATCCGATCAGGCCGCTGTTATTGTGTCGTTCTCGTCCTGAGTTCACTCGGGAATATCGAATTGCATTGCACCCGAATCCCCGCCTGCCCCAGGATATCCGTTCATGTTTCCTTGTGCATTTTCGGTGTCGGTCGGAGGGCGCACGATCCGCCGAGGTTCCCATTCGCGTGTGTTTGTGTGTGAATGTGTGTATGTACGCTTGTGATAATTCAGACTTGAGGAGTATATGCTTCCAGCCCTCAACTGTTACAGTGTTGTGTCGGATGTCATCGGTTTGTTATGATCAAGTGCTGTCTTACGGGTCGGAACTCGGATCCGTGCACGCGGAAGACAAATTTCGTGGGGCATCCAAAAGCAAACTCCTCCCCTCTCCCTTGCGGCCCTTAATATCTTAGTGTGGGTGTGTGTGTATTTTTGTCCACGTTAACGACACTCGGGGACCAAGGATCAGATCAGGATCGCTTTTATTTTGTTATTTTTTTGTTTTCATCATTCAAAGGGGGAACGAAGTCTTCCCGTCCTCCTCGTAGATAGCATTTCGCTTTCCGGAAGTCGTCGTTCTCAAATGGTGTTTGCATCTGGCGGGAATAAATCGTCGGGAGTGTGAGTTTCTTGGCTCATGTCAGTTTATAAGTGAATGTGGAATCGACGACGGCAACCTGGTCAATAGATCGCTCGTTGGGATAAAGAGGTCATCGCCTTCATTGTTGCAGCTCCCGATTATTTTTAGAAATCCCTTCAGCCTCACCACAGCATGCCACTCGTCTTTATCAACCGAAAGGGCCGCATGCCAGAGAGTAGGTGCACTTGTTGCATCGAGTTGCCTGCGTGAGGATTCATGCATTATCTCCGCCCGGCCTTCGATTCCCCCGCGGTCTCTCAATGAGGGTTAAAAGAGAGAGGTCAAGCCTCCGGTGTTTCGTCCTCGTTGTCGTCGGACCTCGATTGTAAATGTAGGTTCCACAGAGAGACAGTGGAATAGCGGGAAGTAATAGGAACGCACACGTTGTGAGTCCCCCCGTTTGCAGAGAACGTGTTCCGCGGCTGTCGTTAGCCGTGATTTCCCTTGAATCTGCCTGATAATATCCACAATATGGAACGGCTTTAGCTGGCAAACCTCAAGTATACTAAAATCCCCGCGGTGGGGACTAGGAAAGGATTGGCCGCCTCTTCATGGCAAGCAGATATGTGATCGATTTTTTAATCGTTTGAAAATGAAATATGATCGGCTAAACCTAGTACCGTCTCAAAGGGACGAAGGTTAAAAAAAGCACCACTGTGGAAAGATACATAAAAGCTTAGGAGTGTTGCCTAAACGGGTTGTCGAGAAACTCTGGTTTTTCGCAACTTGGCTGTTTTTTTTTTTGTCGGATCGACGGACCTGCGGTCGAAATCATCGGCCTGTCCCATCAAAATTGTACAAGACAAAAAAAGTGGCTTGACTCCCCTGCGAGGGTGAATTCCTCTCGTAGAGGGGGCGGAAATCACGAAACCAGCTTTTGATGGACTCCACGTGCTTTTCCCGGGCGGAAAGCTCGGAGGATCGTTCATAACGCCAGGAACATACATAATCCCGCTAGTGAGAAAGCAATCCCTCGCTTCGTGATGGACCTCTCTCCTACGGACGAGCCCTCTTACGAGGAGCGGGTGGTGAGGGTAGAACCGAGGGGCGGTGGCCCCGGGGGCGACGATGCCGAGGAAGCCTCCAAAGGCTCCAGTTGGAGGCAGAGGGGCAGGAAGGTTTACAGGGCGGACTCTGGGGTCAGGTTCCAGACGGTAGTCCCGGAGCCGCCACCGTTGGCGGAAGACGGGGGGGATCAGCACGTTGAGGAACAAGGGTCGTCCGCCCACTCGGGTCATGGCACCCCCAGGGCGATCGCGCACAACGGTGGCTGCGACACCGCATCTAGCAGGAGGACCTCCCGGAGCGAAGGGAGCGGTCGCCCTCAGCCTCAGCAGAAGGCTCCGGTGCAGGAGAGGAGGACAATAAGAGACTGTAGTGCGGCAGGCGATGGCACATCAATACTGGAGGGACGGCGCGGCGAGGGGGAGGTGGTGGGCTCGAGGGGAATGGCGGCGGAGCGGAACGAGCGGGAAGACACGGCCTCTGAAACCCCTGTCTCCGGAAGGGCGTCGACGTCGTCGTGGTCCCCGGCGGAAGGGTCGGTGGAAGGAGGTTCCGTCACCCGAAGCGAGGCGGTGGTGGGCGCGTCCGCCCCGGAAGACTACGAGGACGAGGAGGACGCCGTGGTGGAGGGTGTGGAGTTCGAGCCCTTCTCGGACACGTGCGAGTCGGACCTTGAAGGGTTGGATCTGGCTCTCTTCGAGCCGAAAGAGGGAGGAATCAATCCCGCGGACGTCGCGGTGCTCTCAGACGCCGGAGGAAGGATTCGTGGTGGGTGCGTCGATGTCGTCGGGGTGGCGGAGACCGAGGGAGGTGGGCAGGAGGGGGGGGAGTGTGTCAAGGTGCAGCCTCCGCAGAAGCCCGCGAGGAGAAGCAAGAGCCTCCCGGCGCCTCCTCAAGCCATCACCGCCGTCCCCCTTCTGCTCCGGATTTTTCCCGGTATGTGACACCGAGCGAGACGCTCGCCTGTGTTTACTTGAGCGTCAAGAGGGTGAAATGAGGCGTGGGTGGGTCGTTGTTTTTGTTTTGTTTGTACGGGAAATAAATGAGCTAAAAGGGATGAGTTGAAAGTCAGAAGGCAACTTTGCGTCCGTAGACATTTGTAGCGTAATCCGTAGACATTTGTAGCGTAAGGTTAGGTGATGACATTCATTAATTTAAGTAATTCATCTTGCCGGAGAAATAATGTTTTACAGCAGAAGATTACGGATTTTTTTGTCCTTAACTCAGAGCCACTTGAGTTAGCATTTTTTTAGGCGATGAGTCTGAAGGTCAAATTAAATTGTTATACCTTAAACTAATATGAATATAGAATTACTTTACTTTTTAAGGATTGAATTCCGTACGAATTTTAACAAATATTAGATGTCTCTTTTTCCTCCCCGATGTACTGCAATAGGGAAAATCCTTATCTTTTTAAAGCCACGCATTGTAAATAATTCTCTCTACTCCATGCCGAAAGCTTGCTAATATTTTGTGTTAAGTTTGATATGAGCGTTTCTAGGCCGACGTTAGAGATGAATGACAATCCGAAATATGTGACTGCTTGAGCGTTAGTGAATATAAAACGTTTAAATAACTTTCAAAATATGATATTTCAGGTTATCGCATGTAAATTTTAGCGAGTAAATAATGTTATTTTCTGAACTTGCCACTGAAGAACTCACAATTAAAGCTTCAGTACATTTTACCTACTCAAAGTATTCTTATATCTTATGTCTATTCTTCTTGATCAGTGAAAGTATCTAATCGCTCACAGTTTGTGGTTGTAGTCTGGCTACAGAATTTATATATTCTTGATTCATGATAATGTAAATTGATCAGATGCCAAATTAGATATCATTTTGTGATTGTTAATATAGAGAATGGAATTTTGGAAGAAATGGATTTTTCTGGGTCAGAATGGATTTTTCTGTCTCAATGGATTCCTCAAATGGATTTTTCTGTCTCATCACTTTCAACGTGATTTAAAGATTCTTTTGCCTAGCGACATGGGAACATGGAGTGGATGAATGAAATTCTCAAATTAGTCGGATACCTCATTATGCTGGCGCATCCCATCCTCACTTGTGGCTCATCGCCATTAAACGACACGCCCATTTCTGTGGCATCACCTGTTGCTGCGGCTTATGGCCTTGCGTTCAGCTCGGCCCAATGCAGTCGCTCCACATATCTTCCTCCATGTCTCAAACGCATTCCTAAGGCCCACCTGCCCTCCCTTGCCTCTCTCCTCTTTTCCCGAAAGGCCGTGGCCCAATTATGGGTGCCTTTGCCTCCGATTCGTTCAACCCGTTTGGGATACCAACATCTTTATGCTGATTGGAAACTGCTGCCGCCATTAGGATGTGTTTCCGCATTTTGGCTCTGTTAGATAGTCTTATGTAAACTCAAGATGTGGTTGAGATTAGTGGGTGTCCGGATTGCATAATTACCCTCTTTAGGTCCAAACCGGAACGCATAGGTGTAATTTTTTTCAAAGCGCTTGGTAATTTATTTTTTATATCATTTCTTCCAGAAGCTTTCGTTTTTCAACGACTCGCCTTTTAATTTTTTCGTGAAAGCACTTTTTTTACTTCATCAACCTTTTACAAAGGAGCGTGAAGTGCCTGCGTGATCAACATTCCCGTTTTGGATACTTTTGGTCAGTTTCTCTCCGGTCTTAGTTGAGCCTACTAACGTCTGTAAACGGCCAGTTTGTTAGTTTGCTGATTTTTTGCGTCCATACGCCAATTTCCCTTCTCTGAGTCGTTCATTTATGTGTGATATAAGCGGTGCAAAAGTTTCAGTCTTCCGTTCAATTTTTATTCCATAATTTACTCTTCCAAAATGCAATTTATGCACGGAAAAGAATTCATCCGCATGTCAGATGATATTCTATTCCTTGTCCAAAATTACAAAAATGGCGTTTTCTTTTAGTCTCGCTGTTTGCATTTTATTAAGAGCGTGACGGGTTAATACGTTTTTCGGTGAAATTTCTTCAGTAATGCTAAGAAGAGATTTCGCAACTAAAAAGATCAACGAGCAGGATATTAAATTATTTTTTCGTGAAGCCCACCAGTTTTATTTTTCTAATTTTTATAGACTTAAAGAGGATTACAAACGTTGAACTCATCTCATGTTTCGCACGTCGAAGCCGATCGAGGCGCTCTGATGCGAACTTGAGGGCTTCGTGTTTACCATCGACATGGCTTTGCTGCTTACTCTTCCGGTATAATGGCATGAGTAATCTCCTCGAATGTCAAGGCTGCGTAAGGTGCTCCCATCTGCTAAGTGTCTTACGTGCTAGCTCACCATCATTGCCTGAGAGCATTGACTTCGTGAACGGCACTCTGATTTTATGCATGTACCTTAGGACAGGAGTAAATACGATTCCCCGTGGCGGCGGAATTTACCTGTTGCCCCATGTTGCCGTGCTTGGTTGATTGCGTAAGACTCTTGCGAGAAAAAAAAGTGATAGATGAGTTTCTGGAGAGCGCATCTAGCCTCTTACACCTCAAGGAGGGTCACCTTCTTGACCTCCTCCTCCTCCTCCACCCATGCCTGCCGCCGGCATCCGGAGCTAGCGCATCTAGGCGTCTGTCGGCAGTGGCGGCCGATCCTTTCAATGGTCCTATTCGAAGCTCAGCTCGAGAGAGAAAGAGAGCTACTCTGTAAATTTTAAATGTCCAGGATATGTTCTGAAAATACGACCAAAGGTTCCTATTGAATCAAATACTTAAGCGTCGAGGCCGTTGTGAGTTCATAAATGAAATTAGCTTCGCCTGAAATAGAATGTGGAACTTCGTGACTCTTCTCACTGACACCTGCTATAAATTAAATCCACTTAAATTTCGAGTCCAACGCACGCCATTTTTGGGATCGAGCCGCTCTGGATCTTTTGAAGTTGTCGGTGGGTGTCTGCTCGTAAGCTCTTCGATGGCTCCAGATACTTCGTCCATCCCAAGTTCGCCCTTTTTAGGCAAGCTGCAGTAAGGGTTCTAAAAACGTGGAATTAACGCTAATTTACTACAGAGATCGCCCCTGATAAATCGTATCAAGTCGTATACACAATATCTATGGTGGACAACATAGAGTATTCAAAATGATATATTGTGATCATGTCTGTCGGCGAGAAAAATGGGTTGAGAAAACTGTTCATATTTTGTCATTATAAAATGTTACTAATTAATCATTTATTTATGTAAACTTTCGAAAATTGGCCATTTTAACTAAACTCATGACCCGAAGATGATGATCATGAAAAATGGGTAGTGAATTGTTGGCTGTGTTTTAAAAGTTTGTGTCAATAAATTATTGATTATACAGCTGGTTTCAAACTCTCATCATCTTGATGATCGTGACCGCGTGCAATATACTCCATGCGTCTTCATCCTAGATATCGATAATGCGTCCATACCATTACATTCAATGGCATGAACCCATAAAGAGAATAAGATGGCATCTATCTTTAACATACATGTAAACATCTTTGGTTCGAGTGAGACATTCTTCATAAGCGATTTTTACGAGTATGAGTTTGGTTAGCTGATTTGTGTGTCTACTCAATTTTGGTAAGAAATTAGTGGTCATTGTCCAAGCAAGAAAAACTCATTTGACTTAACTCGCGCAAGGCTATACAGTGATTTCTGCTGTTGAGAATCATGGTTACAACCCCACGCCCTAACCCCATGGCCACAACCCTTCATCGCCCACCTATCACGTTGAATTCCAGTTATGAGTTTTCCTGAGATAGGTTTACTGCAACTTTCCAAGGCGTTCTCTCCTTCATGCCTTCAACCTTGATATCTTCCTTTAGCCGCATTGTTCTTGATCTCCCACTGCGCTCGGGACTTCTTTCTGGTATCACGGACCACGCTGTTCATTGCTGTACACCTTGGAACATGTACCATCTTCTGCATCAGTAGTTGTAAAATATTTATCTGGTAGTGCACTGTGGTTATCTTCAACCACAATTCGAAATGGATTCGGGCAGAATTCAGATAGCTTTGAGTAGAGCGGATTCACGGTAAACGCTTCCAGTGCTCCCGGTCCAATAAGAGTTCGCTACTATCTCCAAGACTCTTCACATGCCGGCCATGTCTGAATGAGATGGCCACTGCACAGGGCCTCGCTCCCCGCTAGTCTCCGGGAGTGTATCTGCCTCTCACGAGCCCTGTACGAAATTAGCCCCCTCCCCCCCCGGAGCTGCATCGCATCCACCGCGCCTATGTTAACATCTTGAGCTGCAGCGTAGCAACCCGTCGATTTGAGCGAGCGTCGCAGAACTTTTCTCGCGCCGGAGAAGCTCAATGACGTGTGCGTCTGGATTACATGGAGGGGAAGCATTACTCACCCGCCTCCACATTCCGTTAACGCTCCCTCTTTAAAAAGTTTCCCTCTCTCTTTTCCTTTTTTTCTCTTGAAGGATCATATTTCAACGGACGGAATTACTCGTTCAAGCAAGTGGCAAATGATTGTTCCTTCGCAAAATTAAAGGCGGATCTGTTTGCCTCGAGGCTAATGTCAACGATGAAATGACGCCAGTGGCCTCGTCGAGAATGGAAATTACCGCCGCTAAAATTGTAAATAGTTAACCGACGACCCTTTTCTGGCCATTTAGTAGTTGCCTGAACATTCGCGTGGAACCGAAAGTTTTCTCCGCGCAAAAAAAAACCTATCACCTTTACGCCATAAAATACATATGCCGCCTTTGCGGAAAGGATGCTTAAAGTTCAGTATGAGGCAATAAAATGGCGTGAAGCTCTCGTAACCAGCTATAAATAGTATTTTATGATAATTCTTTTAGCGAAATATGCTCAGAAAAAGTCTAATTTTTTGTTAGCATTTCATTTTACTTTGATTTTGAAATCTGTTTAGGTGATGCATATCCATGACAGGTCATACGTTTATAAATATAAAAAGTAGAATTTTTACCGAAAGAACGGAATTTCAGGTGAAATAATGAACAGTATTTTCTTTTTTAGTGCAATATTTTCATTCATGTCGTTTGCTTACCGTGGAGACTTGAAGTGTTGACCTTTGCTGATTTTTTCCTTTTGTGAAACGGCCTATGAATGACAATAAAGATTCATCAGTTTTCATCCTGAGACTTATGACATAGACAGAAAACTATTTGTAGTAAAATATTAGTATGAAGAAAGTTAATGAGGCTTATACTTTTTCATCATGTTTCTTTCCTTAAAATGATAGTAGTACTTCAGCGCCAATTAATTATTTCAAATTATTCACCAGTGGTAACTTGTGTATGTCCCCCTCGGTTTAGTTCAAGTAGCTCTTATGATTTTACTTTGATATGTTCTCATCGCGTATTCAGGCAGCTGACTTGATGGTATAGGTTGAATCCTTTCTGGCTCATTTTTACGCCCGCGTATTCCTCTCTCGCATTTGGCGTAAAGGAATCACGGTGTGGTGTTTGTTTGATGTACTATTGGGAACACTGTTGTGAATAACTGAATAATATTACTAGCATGGAGTACCCACCGTATAATTCTGATTTTGGTTTCGGCTCTCTCTCTCTCTTTCTGTAGTCATGGGATTATAGGTATAAATGTTTCCTTCATTTAAACATGCGTAAACGTTAATCTGAGAGAAGTGCTCGAAGTCGAACGTTTATTCCTTTGGTTTGAATTATCCACCGCGACCTCCATGTCGTGTGCTTCCCTATTTCTTGTCCCCACTGTTTCTCTCCCTCTTCTTTCTCTCCTTCGTCGTCTTCATTCCCACCCACGTTCCAACGGCTCTCACCCACCAGTATCTCACTCTTCGGCACCCGAGGAGACGCTTACGCATTCTCACGCTCAAATGTCACGCTGCGGCAAAGGTCAAAACTCTTGCTCGGAGCGACCAATACCTGCAAGGGCTTGGATCAGTTCTCTCCTTCCATTAATACACCAGCCACACTGCGCGCGCCACTCGCCGCACGTGTGCTCACCTGCTTTACGAGTATTCAGTGAGCTCTGTGAGCTCATATTCAGTGAGCTCGGGGGTGGCCGGCAGACGTTTCGTTTGCGTCATGCATCCGGGGAAATATTGGCGAGACTATGGGGACGTTTTGTTTACCGCCCGAGTTGCTGAAGTATTGATTTGTGTTTTCGGTGGGTTTGAAATGTGTGAAATCCCTTTCACTCCACGCCACTTACTTGGGTGGTTTACTGGTTTAGACAGAAAACAGGAACACGGTGAAATGTTTAAGACGTGGAAAATATCCGTGCCTAATCGATTCTATGCCGATTTTAGTGTTTCAAAATACATCCGTGCACCTTATTTCTATGTATACACAAAGGATCTCGTGGTTTTCGGAGATGTTCAAACGCAAGAAATAGGGCCAACTTAATGATTTCGTTTAAAATGATCTATATATCTACTATGAATAACTATCAAGTACTAAAATACGACGTCGGTATTAGAATTAAACGCGTAATTCAGTAAATAAAAATATTGGATTCGCTGAATCCGAATAATTCTTGGCACTATTTGAGAGACTCTTCTGTTCCCTATCTTCTCTTAATTTTATTCCTCGGGTAGTTTTGAATAAAAGTAAAATGTATTTAGTTTTATTTTAGTTAAAATTCTTTTATCTGTCACTTATACTGGCTAACCATAAACAAGCGTCTGACGCGAAAGAATCTCTGAGAAATCGTATTGTAAAATGTCCATTATTCATTCCTAAGGATATGATTCATGGCCTATCCATTTCATTGCATAATTCGTCAACAATATTCATCGCTTATGTTTTATCAATTTGCCCCAGGAAATACCTTTCGTGATGTCAAAATCTGGGGGTTATATTCATTTGTAATATAAGATTAAGTTTACAAACACAGTTCACTGCTCTGATTATTCTTAAGGAGAGCAGCGTTTCTCCATGTCAGTCTGTCACTCTCATATCATTCAGTGGTGCTACTTTTGTCTTTTATTTAGAGAATCTTGTGAAATTCGTTCTTTGTCTCCCTCCACATGTTAGTCCTCTCAATATTACATCTTCCCTCCTCACCGCGCTACCAAATATTTAAGGTCTTTCCGTCTCCAGTGCGTACGTCGGGTTGCGCAATTCCGTCTCCTTCGCATTCCTCTGATTTCGTGTTGCTTTCTCTTTCCCCTTCTCGTATCGGCCCACCAAATTAAGAGTAAGCAACTGATAGTTTTGGTGGAAATATATCGGCAACTTCTCGCGAAAAGCGCGAAAGTCTTCGGTTGATCACCTGTCATGTGTTGAGTGCACATTATATTACACTGAACTTGCTTTTATTTTGTCATTGGAATAACTAAGTTTGTCCCAAAGGATACATAACATATATATGGCTTTCAGTAGCCATGGGAAAGGATAACATTTGTCAAAGATAAATCCTGATGCTGTGGAATTCTTTCTAAAATATATGAATAGACTATGAGTGTAAAGCACACATTCCAGCCCAAAGTAATGTTTCAATAAGAAATTTTATACTAAATATTAGTGAATAAATACATTTTCCAAACTGTTGGTACTGTTTATGACGATAAATCCGTAGGTGCGTATTCACATATTAGTTTCACATTTATAAATGGGAGGTTAACAATGGGCGAAAGCGTGGAATCGAATATCAAGTATAAAATGTAATGGCTGCAACAAAGACATCGCTTCTAGCATGTTACCACCAAGCAGAAATACTGGCAAAGGACATTTTGCCGCTGTTCTCCTCTTGGCCGATCAAACGTCAATCCGCTTGCAACACCTCTGGAAGAACCTCTCAAGAGGCCCGCAGAACACGAGTTTGCACGACGACGTCCCCGGGAGGGACCGCTTCACCGGGCGGGTTGGCGACCGTGATGGACGCCACCCATCTCTTCCCCTCGAGATAATACGAGATGGGACGGCTTCCCACCCAGTGTAGCCTCTTCCCTCCTGCCCCTAAATCTCCCCTCATATACACACACACACACAAGCACCCGCAACAAAGGACTCGGGAGGAGAGACCGTTTCGGAAAAATATTTACTCGGCCGTGTATGACAAAAAGCCGTCCGTTAGGAAGACAAGGTGCTCTCTCCCCTACGTGGCTTCGCATCCAACATTGTCTTCTCCTCCCTTGTGCTCTGCGGCCGTCCGTCGGTGAAGCATGAAATCTTCCCACCATTCGATTCAAATGATATGGCGTTAGGAAACGTTGCGGTGACCTTCAAAACAAGAGACGAGCCATGGTGTATTCCTCCCTCCCCCGCTCCATCACTCCGCCTTTTCCCGCCTCCCGTCATCTCTCTCTCTCTCTTTCTTGAGTGAGGGGATGAGGAAGAGGACCAACCTCTCGTTTCTGAGTCCAGACCTCATCCTTATAACTGCCATAAAGCACTCCATGAGACTTGAAGTGAAAGAAGGGGAAGAGCAGTCAGTGGTATGGCGAAGGGAATGGACTGAGAAATACGGGGAAGTTTGACCGGGAGGGAGGGGAGGAAGTGTGAAGATAGAGATGGACGCAAAGACGAAGACGACTGGAAGCATCTTCGACAAGTTTGTTGTTTTACTGCGGTAAACTTTCAAATCACTTTACGTGTCTAAGGTCCATATTTATCTATTCTGTTCCCGTGAAATTCATGCCCGAACCTGCTCGCATTAAAAAATTATGATGATTCCGAGTGCTGCCCTTTTCAGAATATTTAAAAAGTGTTATTACATTTTTCAGTTCGCAGGTGTTTATAATGCTTGAATGGTATAACCCCAATGAAAATTAAATGACAGCTTTGGCCTGAATACGATTTCATTATTTCGTGGCATTTACGTTTTCATTTGAAACAAAATTTTAAATACTATATTTCATGTGGTTCTTTACCGAGTGGAATGCATGGTAGTTGTTAATATTAGTGCTAATTGCGTTATGCAGGCCAGCCACGTCTATTTATGCAGGCCAATCATGTTTAAATAATTAGAGAGAACTGTATCGATAATACTTCTGCTATATTAATAAACTATGGTCAATTAAATCCACGCTTAGATACTTTAGAAAATGGGCGGTGACGTGAGTAGCAGCAGCGTGGAGTTTCGGGTGTGGCACTTGTGTGGCCTCTGTGAGCTTGTTTAGAGATATGCCCATCACGTGAAGAAGCTCAAATGAAAGCTAACTTGAAAAGAAGATGGGTCGGGATAAAGGATTCGATGGCGGGTCGAGGAAGATGAAAAGAAATGGCACGGACCACAAGGGACTCTTGACAGATGATGTAATTGGTAACGAAACGGAGGCCTAAGGGTCCACTCCTCCATTTAACCCTTATTTATACGTAGCGTTACGAGAAATTATGGCGCACTTACAACACCCTCAATAGGCATAATATGACTAGGGCTAAAAGGAGAATAACAAAATTTCCGGCCTGGACGGGTTGAGGTTTGTGTGTGCACTGCAACAAGTCGGGGAAGAAAAGATGCTGAGTACATGATGCTGTTTAAAGCGAGCTCTTTGACTCGGAGTTTTTATTAAACGTTTTCCACTTTCCTCTTTTTTACACTTGTGGTACATATTCCTGCTTTTCATCCAAACAAACTTGTTTCAAACATTATGTTTTGAGAGCACATAATTTGTTAAGAGGGTCTGAGCTGCTACGGCATACGATGTACGATATGTTTCACACGCGCTCACACACACATAATAGGAAAAGTGATCTTTTTTTTTAGAAGCGTTGTCCAGGGAAGGATTCCAAATTCAGGGAATTCAAACCTCAGGCACCCAGCACCTCATCTAGAAAGAATAAGAATTGGTTCAGAGAACCCTTAGCTTTTCTCATGTCTTGCCCTGAGCACCAGTTGGAAAGAAGAAAGAATTCGGTCCCTAGTTTGTGCGTGAGTGTAAAACGAGTATAGTGTGTCGGTTCTCCTAGGAGTTGGTCGCCAGCATTGAAATACTCATCGGAAACCACTTCGAGTACATCTAAGCGAGTACTGAAATTTTAATTCCTTTGTGGACGCATTACGTGCGTTGCTTATGAGTCACTCACCACGTTTTACTCTGTGCTTGCTGACACCGATTGGAAACAAACTCACGGCCATTAAGGAATAAGTCCTACATTTGGGCTGTGCCACATAACTTATTGTTTTATTTTGTACTCTACGCAAATGGTGAATCGTCAAGTCAGTTACCTCCTCATCATTTCATCATTATGTTATTTGATAATATCTCTTGCTGGAATTTTGCTATTATCAGCCATAAAATCGATGAGTAAATAATATATCTCCGTCACAAAAATGGTAACTCTGTATTTTTTCTTCGCTCGTTTATCGCTAACGGTCTGTTAGCGGTCATACGAGGTTTTCAAAAGATCATTTCAGTCGTTTAATTATTCAAAGGGTCAATCGACGTCACTATTCCCTGTTTCGTTGTGGCGCTTAAGGATCAGAATGAGTTCAGTCCCATGGGGTTATAACCATTGTTATCCCCGCCCACTATTCTAAATTGCAAAATAACGGTATCCTTTCGTTAATCGTTCAAACAAAAAAGTAAATATGAATTTCATTACAGTGACCTTATTGAAAATTTTCCCACTGCCACCATGTTGAACGATCTATCAGCCTAGCAGAGGATCTAAAAAAAAAACAAAATAAAATTCTCCCTCCGGATTCTCTTTATTTCCCTTCGTAACTACTTGCCGATCTGGAATCTCTCATTCGGAAAGGGGATTGAAAACGTTCCAGCGGAGGGAGGGTAAGTATTTAGAGGCAGGTGGATAAAAAAAGGAAGCGGAAAGGGAGAGTGGAAAGAGAGAGGTGCTGAGGTCCTGCGAAGGCGTGACGAGTATAGACAGTGACATTTGCCTCTTTGCGTACTCTTTAATGGATCAAGGGGACTTAAAGTCTCTTCTTTCACCGACTTGACCTTGCTAAAAGGGGAAAGCTATTGAAAATCAGCAGATTTGAAGAGCTTATGAAACATTTAGAAAGCAGAGTACAGGATGATAAAATGATCACAACGGAGGAAGACATGAAAAAGTGTCTAAATGGATCATTATTAGGTAATCTTCCGGTTAAGGTAGGTTTTTGGATGGACACAACTTTCAAATAAATATTTTGTAACTCCAAACAAAACCCAATCCAGCAACCTATTCTACATCAGGCCTCTCTTCATCTCTCTGTACTTCTTTCCACCCTACATCCCATCCAACATCCCTATCCTGTTCCTGCCCTTTTCTCGTTTGCCTAACATTCTCCCCTATATTACCTTCTTCAACATCCCACTGCCGCCCAATACGGCTTTCATCCATTTTCCCTGCCTCCATAGGATATCTCTCAATAAACTCCTCTCCTCACCAACCATCTCCAGTACTTCCTCATTTGTTTTCCTTTCGGTCCATTTCACCTTCCTCATTCTTCTCCTCACCCACATTTCAAAAGCCTCCAATCTACGTCTATCTTCTTGCTTCAACGACCACGTTTCCGCGCCGTACATAGCTACGCTCCACATCAGAGTTTTTACGAGTCTTGTCTTAACATCCCTACTCAACGTCCCCGTCATTAACTCCCTCCTCCTTGAGAAAGCCTCCTTGCCTAGCGCAATTCTTCTCCTTACGTCCCTACTACTTTGACCGTGTTGGTCCAAAACACTTCCGATACGTAAACTGTTCTACCTGCTCTATTTTTTCCCCTCCTATTTTAATGTTTAGCTTAGCCTTTTTCTTTCTGGAAAATCGCATAACCTTTGTTTTATTAATATTAATTCTCATCCCATATCTATCGCACTGAACGTCCAATTCCCTCAGCAATGCTTGCAACCCCTTGGCTGACTGAGCAACATCATCAGCAAACCTAACCGATTCTAAATGGATAGCAAAGTAAAAAAATAGTATTGAAAATAATGACAAAAAACAAGTTGGAATAGATCATCAAGGAAGGAATGGGTGATTAAAATAAGATGATAGGTTCAAAAATGAAAGAAATAGCATGAATGATTCGGTGACGAGGCACTGAACATATTATTGGAGATGTTTTTGAGAATTCCATGAATGCTTTAAAGGTATTCCCGGGAAGGGAAGTCAAACTAAGAGTTTAATAATGACTCTGTGATAGCTGTAGGAAGGGGGTTGTTCAACCTGACTGAATGGACCTTGAAGGATAGATGGGAATGAAAACGGGGGAGAGATGTTGGAGGGAGACGAGGGGTGAGACCCGCGAGTGATAGAGAGAGTGGAGAAGGCCGGCTCAACCTCCATCAGTCTCTCTCTTTAGAAACGAACTTGAGGGAGAGGTAGTAGAAGAGTTTCTACGGTTCAACGGAATTGCCGGCGGTTCTTCTCCCAGTGATGATGTTGCCGATTGAGGGTGGCGATTTGACGTCTGGCGAGGTCCGCCGTCGCCACCCTACCGTGGAAGGGCGGCTGATTTTTAGGACGGCGGTGTTCACGTTGCATGGGAGACAAGGGATGTGCAGGAGGTTTATGAGGAGTGTGGGATGCGACCCGGAGCTTCATAGACTCTGTGGGGAGGGGAGAATGGATGGTGATTACGCAGGGAGCCTCGAGCTAATTTTGTCGAGTATCGTGGGATAAGGTCTTCCGAGGTGATTGATTTTAATCGCCAAACGATGAGATGTTGAATGAAATTCTTTTATCTCCTGGCCTACGGATAAAAGAAGCTTTTAATCGTGATTCGGAGAGTGAATCAAAGTTGTTAATGTAACTAGAAATGCAATATGCCGTATTTTCTATTACCTATTCATTCAAATTACTTTTTGCCTTTGAAATAGTTTTAATGGATTATTGCCCCGTTTACCAGCTTTAAATCTTGTATGGTTGCGCTGGATGAACTGGAAAGTTTCATTTCTATCTCTTTAGGATGTCCAGGGGTCATAGAGGCCCTATCTGAAAATCTAAAGTTATCGCAATCTCGGTCATGACTGACTAGTCAAATTCAGTTTTGTTGTTTTTTTTAATATAGTCTTTAACAATGCTTGTAGGAAAATCCAAGCGCAAACGTCATGCCGAAAAACTGTGTAGGTAAATGTTAGGGCTTATTTGATATTAAACCCAATAGAATGTCAATCCCACACGATCAAAGGGCGTCAGTTCTTTTCCCCGCGCTTCGAACGGTTTTTCAAAAAGTTTTGTTGCCTCGAAAACCACCCACCTTGGGCTTAGCTGGTAATGTTCGTAGTCGTCCCACGGAGCAGGGATTCCTCAGCAATGAGGTATGAGTGCTCAATGCACTACCACGACATGGTTTTAGAAATTTTAATTATTATTTCATAGTGCCCTGCAAGCCATGGCTACGGTGTGTGGGAAGGGTGATCAAACACCAGTAGTCTGTACTTGTGATACAAAATAGTTTTCTCCCTTGTGTGGTTGGACAAAATTATTTTTATCCCATATCGCTCGTGGGAAAAATGGCATCTTAAATGTATCTTTGCTGCACTTAATCTCTATGATTTTAACAGAGACGAAAACTCTTGCAAATTTTCCAATTAATAAAAATTGATTTATTTAATGTAATTTTCGTCTCTGTTATTATGGAATGGTTTCACCTCACCACACCTGAATCTATAATTTATATTAGAAACTATAATTTTATTTAAATGATCTCTCCTGCCGTAGTACGATGGGTTTAATAACGTTTTACCCAGGAGAAGTCATGACCAAGGATACCGCCTAAGTATTGAATCGAGTGTACACTTTCTATTTCGGTTTTCCTGATGCAGTAGGCGTTCAGGAGGGAACTGCTCCTTTTCCAATAATTCATCGATACGCACTTTTAAGTTTATTCCTAATTGCCAAGTGCCGTACCAACGTTGCAAAGCATTAAAGTCATCTGCTTTAAAATCTGAGGATAAAGCTACTTTATCCCCAGGATTACAGATGTCTCCGTGAACCACCACATCGTCGGCAAATAAACGTATCTTAGCCACGAAGTTAATGTCGTTAAGGTAAAGAAGGAATGAAAGAGGTCCGAAAGCATTTCCCTGGGAAACACCTCAAATGATTTCCACTGCATTAGAGCTAACATCATCTCATCTATGACTACTCTTTGTACCTGACCATTCAAGAAGGTTTTAATCCAGCCCAGGATATTTTTGCCTATGCCATAAGCATCGATATAAATAGCTCCATGCCATAGGCATCCATAAAGCTCCATCGATAAAAATAACTCCATGCAATGGGTATCTATATCATAGGCATCGATAAAAATAGTAGTCTAGTTTTGTGAGTAGTTAACTATGAGGTAATTTGTTTAAAGCTTTTTTAAGATCTAGATAAGTCGTCCACTGAAAGATTGCTCTCTCCTTAACCAATCATATCATGAACAAAATGTGCAAGCTGTCTCGCAGGATTTTCTCTTTCGAATACCGTGCTGGTTTTTCATCAGTACCTCTTGAATATCGAGGCGTCTCACTATTGAACTAACATGTATGTTTCCATGAACTTGTATAATATGGATCTGAGGGAAATAGGTCTCGAAATGCTCGGTTCCTCCCGGTCTCCGTTTTTAAATATAGGTTTAACTTTAACCGTGTTTCAGTCACAGGGAATCTTGTGGTCCACTAGGGGCTTCTTAAATATAATTTCTTGATACTAGTAATTTCCGATGGTAGTTCCTTAAAAAAACAAGTTGGTATCCGATTGGGCCCGTAGGATTTGTTAGGCTTATTATTTTTCAGTAAACGTTCTATATCATTATATGAACTTTCGATATTGGGCATCGATTGGCGGAAACTATTTGGTAAGCTATCGGAGACATTCGGTGAGACAATGGCGAAGACACTTTAAAAGAAGGAATCGTTTTTTGAGTGGGTTCATTTCCAAGTTCTAACATTTTCTATTTATATACCGTCTCGTGTTCTTTGCTCTTACGTATATATTTATACTGCGTATGTTTATTTCTTGAAAATTAATCTAAAAACACCCAGGTTGGCCTTTACTTTGGGAAATAAATAAAGAATAACAGCAAGGATATTCACAAACACCCAAACCTTAGGTGGGGAAATATAACTCGTCCAGGCAGGAATGTAACTCGCTACATTGGATTGGCAGTCTTCTGAAGGATTTTAACCCGCAGACAAGGTTGAAGACAGCGTCAGACTTCGAAAATATAATCGATTGCCAGGTCTCATTTAGATTTTGTATCGTGTGTATCAAATAATTTTGATTTCCAAAGGGTTTTAGTATTTTTACGTTCAAGCTGCTCATATTGAAATCCATTCCCATATCTCAATTTCTTTTGTTATGAAAAGAACACAATAGAGAATTTTTAGCTGGTAATGATTGTCTTTTTCCTGATGTATTAATCTTCGAAAAGTGAAGAATCAGGCGTGATATTGTGGAATCGAGACATAATGAAAACTTTGTTGCAATTTTCCACAGTTAAAACTTTATTGCCGACCATGGTTTCGATACACTGTATCATCTTCAGGTCCTGAACCTGAACCTGAAAATGATACAGTGTATCGAAACCATGGTCGGCAATAAAGTTTTAACTGTGGAAAATTGCAACAAAGTTTTCATTATGTATTAATCTTCCTTTATTCTTATACATAAAAAATATTTTAAACTATGTTTCATGAAAGGCTAATAATAATATCTGATTATTTTGACTACTTTGATAACGTATGTATACTGTAGTCAAACGTGCAATCCGTTTTATCTTAAATATCTACCACGCAAGGGCAACTTACCTTAGAAGTGATTTGATTATAATTATTCTATGCAGCAGTAGCTTGCCGTGAGGATCGCTAAATTGTTTTTTTTTATTTCAGGGAACTGTTATAGCGGAACTGTTAGTTGAACTTACTAAGAAATATGATTAAGTCAGTTCGTGTAACGGGCGAAAATCACTCACAATCGGTCACTTACGACGCTTGGCAATACATACATCGCGTGTTGCGACTATTCTGTAATAGTGACTGTAATTCGAGGAAGCAAAAAAAAATAGTGACCACTTATACGAAGCGAGACTTCTGGGACGAATGGAAGATTGATGGGCATGCCCAAAGCTGTAGTTAAGGTCATTTTTTGCATCCAAGGCAAATCACCCTTTCAGAACCTCGGAACTAAAAAATGTGCCTAGTATATAATTGATGAGGCTTAATTTTAATTCACTCCTTGTAGATCATCCCTTGTATGGTATTTTATTAAACCCCTTATCATGCAACGAAGGTGCTTGAGTTAATTTGCGTGCATCAAAACAGCTCAATCGTTGATGTACAAGTACTTCATGCCTTGTCATATTCATGCTGGAATTAAGTTCTCCTGATAGCGTTTAAATTACGCTCATCAGGCTGTGTATATGTTTGCGTAGTGTATAATGCGGTGCCTTTTTAGACTGTCCGTAAGGCAATGGCGGCATTCATACGATACGGAATGTGTTGAAAATTTTGTTAAGTTTTATGTACAGAGGAACTGCATCAATGATCGGGGTCTGACCTAGCGCTCAAGCTTCAATTACTAATGTCTTGAATGAAGGGAAAGATACATTTCTTGATTACGTAAGGCTAAGTTGGTTTTTGTGACCACTTTCTTGTATTTCATTTTCCTGAACCACCAAATCAAAACGCTTAAACTCAAACTGATACATGCGTCCGACACTGAAATTCAACGATTAGAGCTCAACCCGTACAGCATAGATGACATATGCTACAGTAACAAAATTCTTCTTATCTTGAAAACACAAAGGCATATGTCTAATTTTTGTAATCTTTGTGGCTAGATTAAGGCTAGGCAAACTTAAAACTCTGCTATGAGTACGAGTTGTTTTCGTTCTCTTAACGAGTAAATGGGTGAAGTACAGCATAGAAAAGTTGACCTATGCTTTATATGTGTTAAACTTCGGAATTTTAAAAGAAATAAATTACAATCTTTACTGTATAATTATCTTCAGCGTGAAAAGCAAACTCCCTCAATCACATAACTCCACTGGTTTCCTTATCCCAAAAAATATTTTTATCGGCTACTGAAAAAGGATGAATCGTGACCGGTTTACATTAAAAAAATTTGTACTGGCGTGAACGTCATCAAGAAATGAGGAGAGGTCGCCTTTTGACTCATCTTCTTAAATATGTTCGAATTTGACCTATATCATTTATTGTCCCTTAATATGGCCTCAAAACTGGCGAAAATCCTTCTTTACCTTTTAAAATCACAAAAGTCCGAATATTCGATAGGATTTCTTAGTTTTAAAGAGAATTATTATTGTAATTATTTTGGCGAATATTTTCCCTTTAATGTGGCCATTGGAAGATTCGAATCATACCATAATGACATATTCAATGAGGAAACAGAATCAAGATCAAGAACTTGTGGTCATGACCGACTTAAAAAATTATCCATCAGTACTAATGCATCACAAAAAACCATAAACTCCCCAATGACCCTTTAGAAGGCTTTTATGCCAATTATACAAGCATTTTTGATTATTATAAAAGTTTTAGGAAATTATTAATAATATTTTTCTTTAATGGCATTGTGAATTGAACTAAAATGAATATCACCAATTTTAGTGGGGCGTTCTACTAATTGTCATTTAAGGGCTATAATTGTCTTTTATGTCTAAGTGAACTTCATGGGTATTATCCAGAAGTCCGTATTAAATCGTTTGAGCACCTAGCTCATAATGTCATCGTAAAGGGAGGATTTTGGTGGAGAAGGTAGCTCAACTTATGGATATCTTTGTGGTTTTAATCTTGAAACTACGTTTGCTGGGGTGTGTCTAGTGAGAATATAGCTTTTGTCCATTAAGTGAGATGCAAACTCTCACCGGACTGCAGGTCTAGATGACGGTAAACCTCCCTTCTACCATTGATACCAATGTTCCAGATTAATAACCCACTTCAAATATTGACTCATGTGCCTTCATTCGTGAAGGTTAATGTTCACTATGAAAGACATCGTTATCACACCTTTTGCTTTTGTAGAAAGTGCATTTATGTGTCTAAATACCTTCCAATGTGTAAAAATGTCTTTTCGGCCAGAGATCAAACATATCACAACGTCGTTGAGCAGTAAGGCAAACACAGTGTCGTTGAGTACCGGACGCTGCAAAGAACGGACGCGCCGTTATTGAGAATAACGTCGAATCGAGGTCGGATCATGCGAAACGGTCATATTTAGGATTCATGCATGTGAATAATATGAATTTCTGCTCTCTTGAGAGGCAAGAATCGCTCTCCCCCTCCCCCAACCTTGCTTTAATTCCCCACTTCTCCGCTCCCTCCCCTTAATCTCCTCCGATTCTTTTCTCCCGCTAACCTCCATATATGTATGTATCTATCTCCTCCACCTACCTCACCATCCCCGCAAGATCACAGTGACCGAGGGACGTAACACTTTCCGGTGCGTGACTCGGCGATTGGCACGTGTTTCCGAGTGCCTCTTTCTGTGTTCTCGGCGGAGTTTCTCGTCCCGCTGCCCACCGAGACCCACTCCTCTTCTTCCTTCCTCCTCCTACCTCATGGGACGCGGGACTCACTTCCCCGCTCGCTCGCTTCCTCTGCTCCCACCGGTGAGAAAAGTTCAATTTCTCTAGACACCGCAGACACCACAAAACCGCTTGGAGTCAAACAACCCCCGTTCCGCACCCTCCTCCCCGCTCTCTTTCACCCGCCTCCCGCGTTCACCCGTGGGGCGCATCCCCCGTTGCCATCGTCCACTTCTCCGTCACTGAACCTCGGTCTTCCATTGCGTCAACCCTCCGCTATGAGTCTGTTGTCGTAATTTTTCAGCACGAGTCGGTCGAGGGGGAGATTATCCCACGATTTCCGTGTTCGAGCGTTCCATACGATTACCGCACGTCGGATGATTTACCTACTCTTCCCCCTCCCCTGCAGGACTCGGGCAGTATTTCCACCAGATGGTGAGGAGTTCAGCTATCGTGAGTGCTCCTACCGTCTCGTCCGATTCGTTTTCTGCGCTTGGTTTACGGTAAATGAATATTCAGGGACTATCGTAGCGACCAAGGCTGAGCGGTCCAAACTCAATTCGAGAACTTTTGAAATCATCTGATGCACGCCGTTTATTTATTCAGCTCGTACCTATTCCTGTGGAAGTTGAATTTAATAAGGGGATGATGTGTATCTATGGTTTGATCTCCTTTAATAAATAACATATTTGAATTCCCGAGTAGGAGTTGCTCCGCTATCATTTTTCCCGCGAAAACGAATTCACAGAATGAACGCCACTGGCACTATTTAAAATAGGAATAAACATGCCTTTAATTGAGCGAATCAGGCTACCATAATGGCAATCGTATTTACTTGCGATTATGAGTGGCGCTCAACTGTGATAGCGGGATGATCACAGTGCTCATCAACTTCATTCCGAGTAAGCCTCCATTTGCTGTTGGCGCCCAGTTCTGCTCTGAAATACTGATCATGTTTTATTAATCAAGCTCCTTCTTCGAACTTAAAAGTTTGGGACTGGAAAATATTCCTCGGAAACTTTGTCTCGGTTTAAGATATTAACCTTAAATTTCGATTTAATCCTCAGGCTCAAAGTTATTTTTCCGGCGTTTTAAATTGAAGTTGGTTCATGTTGCTTAAACTTGTAAGAGGGTTTTAGGTATTAATAAATGTGTTTTAAATATTTTTATTCGCTTCGAGGGAAAGTGTCGTAACATCCATTAAACTTCCTTTCATCACGAAAGCCGAAAAATGCGTCATCCAAAAAGGTTTTCCGGAAACCGCTTTAATTCGCTATTTGTTTGTGACGGATGTTCACATTCCAAGGGGGTTGGCTACGGTTATTTCTAGAATAATATCCATGTTTGTGACCAAATGTAATTCAGCTTGGTGTGTATGGTGTAGTTGAGGTATTTTTATCATGTTTCCTCCTTAATTGATTAAGGAGGTCTGTTAACTTTTAAGTGAGCGTCAAGTCATAGATGTAGATGTTAAATATGGGTTATTACAACAACAATTAAAATTACAATAGTAAGATCTAATTTCCCTCGAAATTTATCATTACCAGCACAAAGTACAGAATCATTCTAACCAAATGGTGAAAGCCATGGTTGAATTTTATATAAAAGAACTTCAATTGCTGCACACACAGAGAAAGTTGGTCTTACCGAATACGATGAAGTAAAAGAATATATTAGATATCTGAAGGCTTATAGCATACCAAATTGAGTCCACGGTACGTGCAGTCTTTGTCGTTTGCAATATATCTAAAGCCTCCCTTACATCTTCCTCGCTTGCACACAAAGGTACGGAACCATGCGCAGCAATAGCATCTTGGGATCCTGATCCACTCAGTTTCAACATTTTCGAAACTCTCGCGGCGAGGTTCACTTACAAATGCATGCTCCGTGTCTCATTCCGCATGCAGAGCGGAGTCCCATAGCCGAGATGCGCCAACAAAGGGGGCGCTTCCGCATTCCAGTAATATCGAAGTACTTGTCGTAGCGTGCTGCAGCAGCCATGAATACTTCTCCCAATATACTCGATTTTTATCCTTCTCGTTCCACATTTGGAATCATTGCATGTTTTATTCATATTTTTTCGTTTTGAGTTTTGCGAATTCCTGGTCTTTCCGAACATATTTTTCAAAAGGGTTTTGCACATACTGCATTAATTGGAATGTGGCTTCGGTTCATGGATTGACAGGAAAATTACCTCTGGCAAAATTTTGAAACGGCCTCGAGTAATAAACTTCTCTTATTATTGTACGATACATATTTTGTATTTGCTTGAATATACCCGTACATCGATGTTTGCGTGTAACTTAGGTATGAAGTCCCTATTTATATAACTTAGATATTAAATATTCATCCGATAAGTGCAGGTTTTCAAACTCATTGAGTGGGAACCTAGAAAATGCTCATAAAACACGGACACTGCCTTTTCATGCACGTAAAGCTCTTCGTATTACGATTTATGAAGAAAATAAAACATTTGAAGGAGCATGACGTTACCCTTGAATTTTTGCCCATATTTCTCCTTATTACAGCTGTTCTTCGGCGTCTTGCAAGTCAATCCAGAAAGCCGATTTCAAATTTGATTCTTTGAATCTCATTCACTCGCGCTTAATGAAATCAAAAATGATACTGAATGATTATGAATAAAAAATCTGCACGAGGTTTTCTTTCAATGTGCATTGTTTTTTTAAAGTCTTTTTGGAATTTGCGAGAAATCACTAACGACATTCAAGGTTTTTTATCTAGCGTCAGAAGGGTGAAACTTGAAAGGCTATTCTCAATGCAAAACACTGACCATAGAAGACTTCCCTGGTGTTTATGTCCAAGTTCTTCGACGTTAATTGCCCGCATAGTTTACATTTTTAACATTCCGAGTTTTACCGAGGAAAGTGAGTTGAAATTGTCAATTGAACGTGCTCAAGAAAACATGATAGTTAAGTGAGTAACTGTAATTCACTCCAGTATGCGTCTGCGCCTGTTTTAGAATCCATTATGACGACCTTGCTAATGGCATAGAAGGGAAATTATTGTCGAGTATTGCTGCCATCGTACTTTAGCTAAAAGGACCTCTATCCCTTTATTCAATGCCTTTCTTGTATCTACAGGTATTTCGACCATATATTTCCTCTTTTCACAACTTTTCCTCTTATCCCGTTCGTTTACATCATGAGTAATTCCGATACCCTATTGTAAGTTTTGTATTTTTCCGTTATTTGAACATTTATAATCTGCTTTACTTTATATTTCGTGCACCGTGTATTCTGTTCATGAAATAATTAAATTTGCGAATGTTTTTTTACACTTAAGGATTCATAAAAAAACAAGTCATTCGCCTCTTTTTGGTCGTCGGTCGTTGGTCTTGTAGTGATGGTTGATTTGCTTGATGACCACCTGAAGGCCCTGTTTTCGAGAATTTTACGTGACGTGGATGTTTTGAGTGTAAGTATTTATTTTTCCTTTAGAGATTTGGGCCGAATTGACTTCATCTATCTGTACGCAGCATGCCATTTCTTCTACGTATTTCACTAAGTTCCTGTGTATTTTACTCTCGGCTATGATTTTTTTTAGCAAGATCCTATTAGTGTCGTCTCGACTTAATATTCTCCAATTGATTTTGATCATCCTTAACTAAACAATGAAATTCTTTACATTTTTAGTGTTTGTAAGGTGCATGAAAATATAACCGCAGAATGAACGGAATTACTAATTATAAGTATGAAAAATACATTGGGGTGTCTTGTAAGCATAAATACCGGTTTACATTCAAGTGTTCACCTTGCTTCCATGTAAAAAGTACTTTTTTTATTAACAAGCCAAGATCCTCGTAATGAATTTTATTTTGAATAAATTCTATTCAGTGGTGAAATTTTACAACATTTGCTTTTAAATTCATTGCGTAAAAACATTTTTTGCCTCAGATGAGATTTTCGCATTCGCTGTCACATATAACTGAACGCGCTACTGTAAATATGTATTTAATTCTTAAAAAATTGTTTTTCTCAAAAGGCGGGACACACTATTTACATCTCTTTAAAATATATGGTGATGCAAATTCAAAGGAAGTTCAGAATTAATATTTCGCGTACATTCCCGGTTTCTGGGTATAAAGTAGAAGCGGGCAGTAGATGACGAATTAAACGTTGTGTTGCGATTCTTTGGATTGCTCATAAAAGTCCGTGACCCTTTCAGCTGGAGTGGTTCAACATTTCAGTTCATCTCACTACTCTCCATGCTGGAAAACGAATCCTTCGTGCCCATACGAATATTGGAAAAGTTGAAACTCATTTTGAATCGATCCAAAGTAACCCGGGGAGGGTAGTTTTGGTGAGAGTATAACCGAAGGACTCCATGGTCGTGCAGGTTGCTGTTTCGTAAGTATGAAAGTCCGAAAAGATTTTTTGTAAAATTATATTAAAATTTAATTTTATTTTAAATTTTAAAAATACAATTTTTGTAATTAAAAATTGTATTTTTTTATTTTTCGGCAAAAGGCACAAGTATTTCATTGCAGTTTTCCTGTTTTAATATCACGGTTTGAATCAGTTTAATTTGTCAAATAAAGTTGGTTGAATATCGAGAGTCTAGAAAGCAAAAATAAATCTAGGCAACTCTTAGGGATCGTATATTAAAATTTTCATTTCTCGTCGTATTCTGGTACAATTCTTTGAGTCACTTCGGACGAAGTGACTCAAACAATCTTCTTCGTCTTATTTTTTTATCATGGTATTTCAATCTAAGTCAAAGAAAAAGGAGAGGAAACAGTAAAATTCGTCATAAAACTTGCACTACTCATCCTATGCAATAATAAGTTAATATACTTAAATTTATTTCACGAAAGTTTCTGGCTCAAAGGTTTTTAAGTCTCAAATGGATAGCATTTGATTATTACGGACTCGTTTGCAATTTTTCAGCGAGTTTTAACTTTTAATATTAGTCGAATGATTTTTATAATTGTTCTGTTTGACAACGGACTCCACTTCTGGTGGAAGATAAGACCGCTAGCTATTTTTTAAAATAAGGTAAATTAATTCTTTAACACCTTGCGAAGCATATTGTAAAAAAAGAAGCCAGCACATTCGTTTGAAAGTTACTGCATTCAGCGAAGAAGAATACTTCAGTTTTGAAAGTTAGTCCAAATAACAGTCTCCAAATCTTTTCCTGTATTCTCTTTATGCTTATACGTTAGTCACACGGAATCGACCTATGTGAGCGTGGACGATTCTTGTGAATCGTACCAAGAAGAATTGATCCTCGGGAAGGAATCATTTTTAAGCGTGGAATCTCTATGTTATGCACTGCGGCTCCATCGAGTAATTTCCGCCTCGCACGAAGCAGGTACATAATCACACCGCAAAACGCCTCCCTTAACAAATCGATGTATCGGGCTTTGCAAAGAGCGCCAGTGATTTTTGTTTATCCTTTTTTTCTCTTCTCTACCGTTACGCCATTCACCCTTTGCTCGCTTCGAACTCTTTTCGCCTTAACGGTCTCCTCTCCCTCGTTCTGGATGGAGGGGACTTTTTTTTGTCGAGAGGTAACCTTCGGGTTGTTTGCGAACTGCGGACTCCCTGCACGCGACCTACTTTCTGAGGGGCACACCCTCAAAGGCTAACTAAGCCCTCTTTCTCCCTAAATATTCACGCCTGTTTAGTCTCCAGAGATTTCATCCGTCTTATTCTTGGACTTCTTGAATGTGTCTGCCCCTGGAATAAGGTTTGAGTTGCATGAATTCCGTTATTAAGGATTGGAATATGATACTGAAATTTCAAGGGCCTTCTTTCGCCGAGTGTCATTTCATCGGAAAATTTCCACGTGATTTAGATTTGTAGGACAAAATGAAAAATTGGGTAAACTAGCAAAATAATAATTAGCAGCATATACAATGGAGGGTTTAAAGATCTAGTGGTCAGTGAGCACTTACTTTTATGCTGACTCAGTTTGTATAATCTATTCAGTGTTTCGCCAGTGAAAAATGTATATAACCTGGAATGCAGATTTATAGGGAAGGAAGGATTTCGATAGTTTTTGATTTATTGGATATTTAACGACTTTATTGAGGCGAAATTGATATTTTATTTTTATGGAATTTACAACATTCATACAGCAGCACCTCAAGGTGAAGTTGCAAGTTTATTCATGAAGTTCATCAATTTATCATTCTTCCTGCCTAGTTTAGCGCTCTCTGTATATTTATGTGGTACCACCTGTGTGTGTGTATAGATACATTTGAATTTGAAATTGTAGGCTTGTGATTATCCTCGTGATTAACTTCTTACATTTGATTAAAACGTGCAATTTCAAGTAGCATGAAACTCCGAAGCATATACAGTAGGATCACGAAATATATTGAAAAGAGAGCATCGAAGAATTATGTCATTTGTAGTTGATGGAAAAAAAGACTTGGCTTTTCCACATAAAACTATTTTTTATGAAAAATACGAGCGTCTTCTCTCGTCATGAAGCATTTTCACCATGTTACGCTTAAAACCGTGTTTTTCATCGGTAGTTGCCTAAATGGTGAATAAACACTTCGTTCAGGAGTGCGAGAAAGCAATGCATTGTTCTTCGTCGGTTCTAAACGTTTAAAGCTAAAAACTTGGGATCATCTGGTTTCCACCAGAATGAAAGTTATCAAAGACTTCGTTGGAAGGATTGGTACGATTTCGCACTCGTATCAAAGTCATTTGTTGGCCCATATTCATGGATTCTAAAATATTTTCATGATATTCGTGGCCAAAACGGAAACAAAATCCTTGTCTTTCATAAATGGTGATAACAACATGAATTTCCCGGGTCGACGGGTCACTTTCCAGGTACAATTATAGGAGCAGTGATCCAAAAAACTATGCATCGAAAATATTACATATTTTGATAAATAACAATTGGTTGAATAAAAATAAAGACAACATGACACGATGGAAAATTTGTAATATTCGTCTTCGTTCCTCCCTTGTCTTTTAACGTCATGTTTTCAGGTATATCGCACTGAAAAATTACTCAGCAGGATGGTTATAGGAAATTCCAAGAAACTGCGGGAGATGCCGTAGCAGTAACTTATACCGGAGACATTCGCTATTATGCATTTCAATGCAACAATTTCAGTGTAAAAATCATTCAATAAGAATTATTGTACAACTACATCAGGTGTTTACGAGTGAATTTTCCGATATTCTTACTGAAATGAACAGATCCTGTTACTGTGCGTTGGAGTTATAAATTTTAGAGCAGATAAAACTAAAATTTCTTCTCCCTAACACTAGACTCCGTTTTTTACGGGAATATCACTTAAAACCACAATTCGGATTGAATTCTAGTCTCGTGTGTCAAAACCAACCGTCGAGTTTATTACGGTGATGATTGATGTTTCAAATAACTCTGGAGCACCTCTCAAGGCTTAGATCCTTGAAAATGATGACATAGGTATCTTATAAAGCGTAGGCAGTTATCGGGATAAATGACTATTGGTACAACGTAGAACATACTTTCTCTGGTTTTCCATCTACAGTGAGTGACCGTGACAGGCTGACAGTGCGTAGTGTCGTGGGTCGTATTGCTGTGCGTAGAGAATTGCGGAAAGAGTGAATTATCATAGGAGAGGATCCCTTTTCCATTTTTGCCTAGTAAAAATCAGGCACTCGACAAACAAAAACTCCCTGGTTTGAATGTCCACCCTAAAGGGCTTTGGCAAATCCCTGTGCATATTTAAAAAAACGGTTGCGGGTCGCGGTGGTCTAGCGGGTAGAGCGTTGGACTGCTGACCAGAGGGTCCCAGGTTCGATTCCCGGGCAAGGCACTTTGGGCACCTGCAGCTCCACCCAAGCTAGTAATTTTTCGGGTACCAGATCTTCCTGGGAAACCATAACCGGCACAGGGAAAGGAACTGGCCCCCCTACCCTGATGTGTGAATATTCACACGCCGTCGGGCTTGGTACATGGGTGAGCTCTACCATCACCTACTAAACCGACCTTCGGGTTGATTACTGTGTTTATGGTTTATTTAAAAAAACATCGCCAGGGAAATGTATGTGTGTGTATACAGAAAAATAAATGTATACGTGCGCATACAGAAGAGCAAATCAAATATTAGTACAGGGATTTTATCCCATGTGAACGAGTGGTTGCTAAGTATACCTTTTATCAAACTAGTGTCTCAGAAATTTGGATTGGAGTAGTGGTAACGTTCAGGTCTGTCAAGCATAAGGTCGCCGGTTCGCGGCTCGGAGGTGGCAAATTTTTTCAGGGCCAGTTCGAACACAGGACTTATTCAAATCATTGGATGGTCCTGAACAAGGACTGGCAAAGTAAGAAAGTTCAGGATAACGCTTGTTGAACTGATTTAAGTAGTTTGATGAGTACCTGCCTGTTCTAACATTTTCTTTTTTATAAGGGAATAACGAATACGGGGTAATGGATCTATTTTTAAACAATACCTCCCAAACATTGTGCAGTTTCCCGCCACGATTTGGTATCAAGAACGAAGATGTCATGCATATTATTTTAGCAGTAATATATTCTTAAGAAAGGAACTGTCCTCAGCATTGCTATAATGACATTCGTATGCAAAAGTCTGAGTAATTGTGTGATTTTGACATTTTAAAAAAGGTCATAACAGCCATTTTATTGTGTTTTCATAGCCTTCTCACGTAAATTACGCGACATCCGATCTCCATGCACATTATATTATCGTGTGTCTGTCACTTAAATAAACCGATTTATCCTTTCCAGTGGTATTCTCCTTCTTGTGCCCGCATCTAATGTGTCGCTCCATTAAAACCCTCCTTTTCATAAGCCTGCGTTTGAAAAAATAATTCGAAGCCCGTGAGTGACGCCACAGCGAGCAATAAAAAAAGACGGGTTTTTGTCCTCGCGGTCTTCAGTCCTCCAAGCGGTCACTCTTTCAAACACGCGGTCGAGACCTCTTTTTCTCTTCTCGCTCCCTCCCGCGTCTTCATCTCGTGCTCCAACCACGGAGATGACGTCACTTCCTTTCCCTTCCTTGGGCCTGGGGCAGCGGGTTGCATAAAAAGGAATGAGGGGAGTCCCGTACGGAAGAGAATGAGCCCGTCGTATAGACTTCGCCTCAGCCGCGTTCCGTCCCCATTTTAAGGCCAACGATTTTGTTCAAGGCTTTGACAACGGTGCGCCACGCCTGATACTGAGATAATTTTCTTCTTGATCTCCTCTTGGGGTGTCCCGCCTGCGAGGTCCGAAGCGCGTGTTGGGTTCAAGGCGGGTGCTCGTGGCGGGTCCGAACGAGCATTCGCACATAACGCTCACCCACAACATCTGGTCGTCATGTCTTTCTATTTCTTGTCCTCGTGTGACAATTCGTAGTGGCACGAGAAATTCGTGGTTAATTTTAGACTTTATGCTCCAGGTGAGTCTAGATTCTGAAAATCTTAAAAATTATTAAAATGCAATTGTCGGTCTACATTAATCTCCTTCAAAGTTACCTGCGTGTCCACCACATACAATCAGGCTAAAGTCATGAAACGTTTATCATTCGATGCAGACTTATGTTTACTTTCATAATCCGTTGTACCTTGTCAGCCAGCTAGCTCTTGAAGGCCATGAGTTTCGGAAATACTGATGTGTTTCCGTGTCCAAGACCTTGCGGTGGCTACTCCCATATGGATTCGCGAGTGTGGGAAACGAGTTAGTAATTATCAGTGGAAGGGAAGTAAAACCTGTCCAAAACTAATTTTGTGTGAACTAAAGTTAATTTCCCCTCGAAAGAAGTGTGCCAGGTAATATCGTAGAATTTTAATTATCACTAAGAAATAATCAGAATATAAACTTATTTTTTAATTGATATTCTTAAGACTTCTCTACGTAGTCACCATCAAGAGTTATATACTAGTATTTTTCTCTGCGTTTCTAGACCTTTGGAAGGCCGACATTTCAGCACTCAGCAGATTACGTCGAAAACATTGTTCCACTTTCGGAATAACGTCACTTGTGTCGTATGATCTCTGGCTCCGTAATGGTTTTTTGAGTTCTGGGAATTAAAAAAAGTCGCTTGGGTTGAGATCGGGAGAATGCGGCGAGTGTGGCACAAAATTCAAAGCCACATCCCTTTGATTCCTCAACTGTTTCGTTTTCAAAGCATCGCGCAATTTGTTTAGAAGTGTGTAGTAATAGGCACAATGATGGTCTGATTCTTCTTCGAGTAGTCTGTTAAGATGACTCCATGACATTCCCAAAAAACAGGCAGCATGACCTTCCCTGCAGACTTCTGCATTTTAGCCTTCTTAGGGAGAGGTGAGTCGCTGTGCTGACACTCCTTGCTCACATCTTTGGGCTCCGGTTCATATTTATTGCTCATCTCTTTGAGATCTGGATCATATTTATGTATTCTACAGCCATCCATTGTTACCAGGCCATTAAAAAAAAACATCTTCGCCTTGCTTCAAAAGATTCAACGTCTCCCTTGACAGGTCGCGCCGTGTTTTCTTCTGCAAAGGAGTCAGTAGTCGTTAAACCCAGCGTGCTGACACCTTTGACATGTGCCGTTCTTCGTGAATAATTTTCTACAGACTGCCCTAGGTAAGGTCAGTCTTATTCATGATCATTTGGTTGGCTACTCTCCATGATAATAGGATAAAGTCCTCCACTGCCTTCACTTTGGAAGTATCGTCCATTAGTTATGGTAATCCACTTCTTGGATCGTCTGTGAAGGGGATATGGCCAGTTTGAATATTCCCTTTCCACTTCACAACTGTGTCATATGACGGGCTATCATTTCCATAAACAGCCATTATTTCATCGTGGATTTTCCTGGCAGTGTAACCTTTAAAATGAAGGAACTTAATCATACCACGAGCTTCTATCTTCCCCATAATGCGAGTTACTTTAATTTTCGACTTCCTGAAAGAAATAAGAATCAGCATTAGTAGATGTGGTTTACAAAACTGTGTGCATAAATATTAATTAATATGCAGATTAACTTTAATCCATAGATAACGGTTATTTCCCCGTAATAAATGCTCTGAAACGATACCCCCAAGTATTTTCTGCCGAAGTGATTTAAAACTTTCTGCACCTCTGAATATTAAAGTATTACCATCTGATGGGGTACACGGCCGTTGTAAGGTTGCATCGTGATGTCATGTTCATGTCATTTTGGTAAAATATACTTTGTTTGTAGTCCTAAGTGCATCATCAAATAATACTAAAGAAATATAGTCTTACCATGTTGCGAGTTTATCGTAATTGCCATAGAAATATACGCCGAAAATCAAAGATAATAATGAATACTTTGTCGGCAGTGATGTACCAGAAGAATTATTGATTAATGGCACAAAAATAAATACGTAGCGTTCTCATGAAAAAATGATGGCTTTTGCACAATGAAATAAGACCTGTAATAGCATAAAATTAACAGCGCCTACCCCCTTTGGTTTCAATGATATTGATTAATTTATGGGGAAAAACAGCCGAAATTGCATATTTTTAAAAATTGGTCTCTCATAACTAGTCCGAAGTAACTTTTAGAGCATATTAAGAACCTCCAAATACGAACCTCATATTTCTTAAAAACTGTGTCAGCACTTCATAACTGTATACGAATCACGAATGAATGAATGTTACATCACTTTTCATCACTCGTCATTAATACATGACCCAAGGTGACACTGGCTCGTGCAGTCACGATCGAACCGTGTTAATTCCTGCTAATAACGAATTTCAAGGCTGTTTAGGCCAGGCTTTGTACTGGCATGGTATGCGAAGAGGAGGAGACTTAATTGTCACCGCCGTATTTAGGGGAACCATGACTGATTGTTCTATGCATAGTTGCTTGGTCATGACACACTATAGATGATTTCGTTGATAATTAAAAACGTAAGGTCTGTAAGCTGTTATGGGTTGAATAAAATCGCTCCATTGTGTATGCCATTGTCTTGAGATTATATGACAAATGTTCGATCTAATTTTACGACCTTATAGGACGTCTTCATTGTTGGTCAATCCAATACAAAGCATTCGCCTCAGCCATTGCGGCGGTGGACGGTGGTTCAAATACTTCGCTAGTTTTTTTAAGTGCTCTACATCTGCACAATACATCGCAAACCGCTTCAAGGGCGCCTTAGAACACCATTCTTCCATGTATAAATATGTATTTACACAATATATAAATATTTTTTTCACGTACATAAACACACACCCGGGTCGCGGTAATCCAGGGGTAAAGCGTTGGACTGGAGGGCCCCGGTTCGATTCCCGGACAAGCCTCTCTGGGCACCCTCAGATATTGCAGTGATTTTTCGAGTACCAGATCTTCCTGGGAAACCATAACCGGTTTAGGGAAAGGTACTGAGTCCCCTGGGAAACTCACACATCAGAGTAGTACTGGTTGAACTCTGTCATCACCTACCAAGCCTAACTTCGGGTTGATTACTGCGTTTATAGTTTTTAAACACACCCATATGCATGCTCAACTATGTCATACAAAAATAATGGTGTGTTCGAGTTAAGTTTAAAATTTTCCTTTTTGATTTAAGAATGCCGTAGTGGCTACGTCAATTTTTTTCGAAACATGTATCATACGAGAACATTGAGTCCTTGAATCGATCAGATGTGGTATCTATCTCTCTTATTTTACGTAAAGGTGAAGATCATATGTACATTACAGATTCATTTTATGCGGTGGGAGATATATTTTTATTTATAACGTCGTTACGCCTCAAACTCCCATAATTGGTGGCGTCAAATTTTCTCCATTTTTTTCAGAATATGTTAAAAATAAGTACTTGCCAGTTTATCAGTGTGAGTACTTATTGGGTAGGCTATTCAGTTGTTTCAAATGCGGTAATTCCTTTGGACTACTCAAATAAAAATCCAATCTTTTTTGTTTTCTGGTAGACTCAATATCACTTTAAGAGACTGTAGTTGGCACATGGGAAGAAAATGTTGCTTCTTGAAATTGAAATTCACCAGCTGCTGGGTTTAATTTGAGGTGAGCCTTACTCTCTCCAAAACTAACCTTCGAGTTGATTGCTGCTAATTTTTATCTCCTTATATAATATTTCCCAAATTTTCATTTTAACGTCGTTAGCGCAGAGAAAGTGATTGCTTCGGTTTCGATACAGAAGAGTGTTCTGATATTCGTCGAGGTTTCGGAAATGGTAGTTCGTCGTATAAGTTGTTTCCGGTGGGAAGTTATCTCAACCGTCAGAGCATCAATTTCCACTGGTCTAGTGATTTTGGAAAAATCTCGTTCTTAAAAATTAACATATGCGGCCTTTTAAAGTTGATGACGTAACGTGGTAAGTATAGAGACTTGGCTAAATGTTCCATTAAATAAACGTATAAACATTTATTTCATTTGCATAGGATCCGACTTTTTGTCTCTCATATCAGTGCTCCTACCGTCGTTTTTCGATTCGTTCCCTGCACAATGAATGATGACCATTGGAGCGCCCAGGGCTTCACGGTCGAAATTCGATTAAAAACTTTTGAAATCATTATTATATCGAGGCCAGATTTTATTTGTTAGTAGAATAACAGATATAGTGTTTTTTATATATGTTGAAAAGCCTCCGTTAAAACATTTCACCAAATCGATTCTGGCTTATTTTCAGATGCCCGTCTAAGCGTTCGAGGGTAGAGGGCAAAACATGCCGTTGTCGAGTTGTTAATGTCATATTTTCCGTTGTATCCTATTTCTGATTTTTACCGGAGTCATAGAAACATATGCCTGGAATGTGAGCTTTCATGTGATTTGAAACGTAATTTACCCTATTGACCCCACCCCGTTAATAGACTGGCCATCACTCATCCAAGAAATATTTTTGCCCATATTTTTTTGGCGCAGTCGGTCTTCGATATGGCGCATCGACTGCTTTAATCGTTGGTGAACCACGAAATTGCAACATTGATCCCTTAAGGCTTTACTCGTGAGAAAGAGAATAACTGCTCGTCTGCGTCGAGCTAGTCACAAGCAGTATGTCACCACCACGTATCTTTCCGACTGTAATATCCCCTCCCATTGAAGGCGTGATGGATCTAGCTGGAACCCTACCGTGCGACAGAAAGGGAGAAGAAGAGGAAGGGAAAAACTAGGATTCAATAGGTCTTGAACCCGGACTTTTTGAAGAGAAAGTCCAGTAGTTTCACCCCTTTCACCTAGGTACTTGTTTTGAAACGCGCCGAGTTGAGAGCCACCCTTCCGACAGCCGTGGAGCGTTGTCCCGGAAATCATTTCAACGTCAACCGTCGGTTGACGGTCGGTAAGGATTCGATTTTTGAGCGGGAGAGTCCACTTCTGCGTTGAATTTCCGCGCTGACCTTGGCCTCTGGCGGAAGATTTACAGGAGATTCGTCGTGTCAGCTTTTTTTTTTACCCTTCGCAACTCAAAACCGGAAGAGTGCGAGAAGTCAATCGGAATCGATGCAGAGGATGCTTGCGCCGATTGATAGAAAGCTTTGAAGGCTACTGGCTGACCAGAACCGCAGGGGATTGAAGCTCGATGCTTGTACGCATGTTTCGTGCATGCTTGCTATCACTCGCGTGAAACGGAAAGAGTTTCGAAACGGATGAGGTGGGGGACTCCCTTTTCAATTCGTTCCGAGCAATGGAGAATGATGCCGCAACCGGCCAGTCCACCGTCCTTCGACGAGATTCGATCGATGGAAAAATGCCTAAATATTTTTTCCTTCTCTAAAACTGGAATTCACTCCTTGCCCGTCAGGTTATCCTAACTTGTCGTCAACTGAAATGTCAGATTAATACCCAAGTTCTTCCCCCTCTGTAGTCCTTGCATTAGAGTGATCAGGGAGGCAAGATCATGAGCATTGGAGTGCCATGCACTTCTCTTAGCTATTTTCTCGAAGACCTTTGATTAAAATTTCGTGACTTCGAAGCATTTCTGCTTTAAGTCCATAATTCCGGGCGTCATTTGCTCTAACTGGAGTACATGAATGGCTGAAATATGTCAATTTGTTTCTAGTTGACTCAATTACTGGATAATGCAATTATTTTGTTCATTAATAGTTTATTAATCGCTCGCCCTGTTTTGGAAATTGATGCTGCACAAATAGGCTCGTGTCAAAATTCAACTAGAATAAATGTAGTTTTTCACTCATCATCGGATTTTTCCGGTCGGTTTTCAAATTCGATTCTCACAATCGGTGACGAAATCAGTACCTCTGGTAGGACGAATTCTCACTGAAAGCTTATTAAAGAGTACCTATACATAACCATCCAACAAATAATTAATCGGTATTTAAGCGCATAAATAAAATATACAGTCAAAATATATTTGTATTCATGCGCATGTAGTAGGGGACGTGGTAGTCGAGTAGGTAGATCATTGAACTACTATTCGGAGGGCCCGGGATGCCTCTGCATCTCAGCTTCTAAGCTGTTTGATTTTTTGGGTACCAGATCTTCCTGGGGGAGCGTAGACGACACAGGGTAAGAAGCTGGGCCCCCCTGCCCTGTTTTGTGAACTTAACGCGCCACTGGGTTTAGTACTAGGTGAACTGTACCCCCACCAATCAACTGAACTTTTGGGTTGATAGCAGTGTTGGCTCATGTAGTGCACCTTTAATCGGCATTTCTGAAGTGCTCCTCGCAACTTACGTAAATGACTACGCAGTGTCACCTGCAGAATTTTCCCTCTTTTTAGATAATAATGCGTGTATCTTCGCAGTTGCATGCGTGAAAACTCTTTTTAGGTCGTGACCACTAGCCCTGCCATCGTTATAGAGACAGCATTGTGATGTTCTGCTTTTGTTCCCTCTTCGTGCCGTGTAAGTCACGTTCTAATGAGCCGCATGAGAACCACACTCTTAACGCATGCTCTTGTTCCTTTTGTTGCGAAAGAATTCTGATTTCGCCTTATCTTGACACTTCGTATTTTTCCTAAATTTCCTCAGAGGCTCGACAGCGAAGGAACACCTTCCCCCTTTGTCCTAATCGGCAACTCTCCTCGGTCTTTACCTTGCTAGGGACTTCCCTCAATTCACTTTTGCCGCGAACGTGTACATTTAGTATTTTTAAATTACGTAAGTTAAAAAACACAGGCATAAGCACATGCTATTGCTTTAATTCCTCGACTTAAGCATTTCTCAGTGACATGATATTTCGGCTCTTCATGGAATGTGTTCGCTCTGAATTTTATCCCATCTTGCCATTCGCTTCTCGCTTGTTAAGCAAAATGTGTACCATAATTATAAGTTAGCGACGAGCGTTTAGTCAGTGTCATTCGGTATGAGCGACCTTGAAGGTCATAACAATTAAGTTGTCTCATTCCCGTCATCGCTAGAATCGGAGTAGATCACAGGCGCGTTGGAATGTGCATAATTGAGTCACACTCTCGTCAGGCCATTGTCCTTGACTATGGACTCTGCTGGCAAATATGAATGAGCAAGAGTCTTAGGAACCCTATTAATGCACGCAACTATATAATTGGTAAGCGCATTTTTATCACATATTAATGATAGAACGGACTTTGGCTACTATCGTATCTGGGCGTGCTGTATAGGAAAAAACTGGACATTTGAGCGAAAAAATGTTCTGCCACCTTGCCGCTGCCGAGTATTATGTTTTATCACTCACTTAGACTTATTAGAAAATTATTAAAATTTTTAATATGTTACGCTTCCACCACATCACGCCTGAGACCTCATCATTCGTTATTAGAAAATGTTTGACTTAACCGCCTCTGCAGAGTTGTGGAGACTGACTGATTTATGGTATCCTTTTTTGATTAGCATTGAAACTCACAAATTTATTTCTTTCAGCGACAAATCTCGTGAGAATTCACAGATATTAAAACACGTTCCAATATCCATCCTCATCTCCATGAAAAGTTTTTCTTATGTGCATTCTTGTTACATTTTTACAGGAACTTTTCAACACGTGGGGTCTCGCGCTCGTTGATTCATTTTCAATGTCGCAATTTCATTCGACACTGAGCTTTCGAGTGTTTTGAATGGGGTGTTCGTCTCGCTGACATTGTGAAATTTCAAGCAATTTAAAGCGGTTTAGTAAACTTTCTTGAGACCTCTCGGTGATCATGGGAAGTCTATGGTGTCGTATTTCTAGAGGAGCTAACTTCACCTGCCAGATAAACTTTCCTTGACTATCACGCTGCACCACCAATCATGCTCTTCACTTGCGCCAGGAGCAGGTTTTATGCTGCGTCGTGGTAACATCCTCTACGCCTCAAAGGTGGTTGTGTGGTCTCAGCATTACGTGAAATGGCTTAGTCACTAGTTTCCATTGTTCGTTACATTCCATTTTCTCTTACTAATGCATGGTGTGGCCGTGTCTCAAAGGAAAACAATTTAAGAACTCTCTTTATCTCGATCGACGATTATCACCTACTCATTCATTAATATGAGGCATTACCTAGTCATTCCTTGAAATTTCAAGGTTTTTTAACGAAAAGTGTACCTCAAGTATTACCGCATGTTTAGTTTAACTAGCGGTTTGTATAAAATTAATACCCACGCGCTTCATCTTTATTGCTACGTGCGTGATGCCTCTCAGACTGCTTCTTTTCGTTTCCTTAAACTGAGACTCTAAACTTGACATTCACGTACCTTTGCAATATTTGAAAATATTTTTAAGTACATTATCAGCGTATTGTTGTGATGTCCGTCCTTAGGAGGTTTTCCTCAGAAACTCGTTATAACTTCGCTGCTTGGTGTAATATCCTCACGCATAAAACACCCATACTCCTTTTTGTGCCGCATTGAATATCGGGAATGTGTTCTTTTATCGTGAAGAATGCTGGCTTTTTTTTAACACTGTCCTGCGTTAGTGACTCACTTATCCTTAAAGATATACCTGCATGCACATTACCCTTCAGTGAATTCATCACTGCACGTGCCGTTTATGTCGTCTCGGTGCGCATTCCTGACTCCACTGTTAATTTAAATGCACTGCGCTTCGTCCGTTAATGTATGGTTTCGTAATTCGTATTCGTCTTCGGCTAATTGGAGGACTCATTTCATGCGAGTTACGCCCCGTTTCATGGGCCTTAAGCCATTCGTTGGAAGGCAAAATTGAAACCTATCAGGCTCAAAACCTCACCGGAGAGAAAGAAAAAGATTACGAAACTAATACCGCATATTAATGGGCATAATTTTAAATAAAACGGGTTTTTATGCGGCATGTTTAATATTCCATGAAGGGCATTGAGTAAATCTACGCTCTTGAAGGCCTCCTTCATAAAGCAGTGTTGATGATTAAAATGACAAAAAACACCTTTCACCTACACTGAAATGAAGGTGAAGGTGTCTGGGGTAAATATGAGTGTGTACTATCGTCATCTTGAGGTCAATCATATCATTATTGATAACACTCTTGTTTAACGATATTGGATGATGAACATTGGGAAATATTTGTGCTATCGGTTTTGGCGGTAGGTAGGGAGAAATCCTCAACTGGAGGTTGCCGTCCGTCCTATGGAACGTTAAATTAATGACCCCTACCGCATTCCTCGAAAAACCATACCCCTACAAAATTACTCTCAAATCCCTAGTGTAGTTAAATTTGTTGGGGAGGCGACCGACAGCTAAGGTCCTTTGTGCCATTTGGGATGGGTGGGAAAGGAAGGGTGGAGAGAAACCCGGCGTCGGCATTAGCCTACTCTTGTTGAAAGGCGCCAAGGGGTCCGCGGTTTAACGACCCATCCGAAGGACGTCGTACTCACTCGAAGTGCTCTCCACATAGCACCTCAAGTAGGGATCGGAATACCACTGAGAAATATTTGTTGTCCCCAGGATTTGAACCCGGGCCCTTTCGGTGAAAAGCCTGTACGTTAGCCTCCGCTCCATCCCGATCCCCGTCCACACAAGGGTGTGCTCCCCGTCATCTCCTTGGATATCTGCAATGTCACCGTCATAGTCTTACTCATTTTTATTTTCATTCTCCCACATTCGACTCTCTCTCTCTTTCTGCCTTTTCTCGCCCTCTTTATTTCTCTGCATCCTCTTTTTGTTCTTAACTAATGCCATCGATTACCTCTCTTTATCCCACTCCCCTGAGAGTGCCGTTTTTCCTCTTCATCGCCGGCGTGGGCGGCTCAACGCAAACCGTTAAGCATAAGAAAGTCAAATTAAGGATAACACAGGCCAACAGTGTTTTTGGTGCCGGAGCTTTTAATGTTGATTTAAAGAACAATTGGGGTGCTGAATCCAATTATGACACTAGTTGTTTCCTATCAGCTATAGTTTTCAAGATATAGATATGTTGTTACTTACGTAAAAAAATCTTCTACATGATGATATGGGAATATTATATTAATAACACAGGCCAACAGTGGTTTTGGTGCCGGAGCTTTTAATGCTGATTTAAAGAACAATTAGGGTGCTGAATCCAACTATGACACTAATTTTTTCCTATCAGCTATAGTTTTCAAGATATAGATATGTTGTTACTTACGTAAAAAAATCTTCTGCATGATGATATGAGAATATTATATTAATAACACAGGCCAACAGTGGTTTTGGTGCCGGAGCTTTTAGTGCTGATTTAAAAAACAATTGGGGTGCTGAATCCAACTATGACACTAGTTTTTTCCTATCAGCAATAGTTTTCAAGATATAGATATGTTGTTACTTACGTAAAAAAATCTTCTACATGATGATATGGGAATATTATATTAATAATAATCTCATTGGCCTACAATATAGAAATATACATAAAACTTATTGACAGTTTATTGAAAATAAAAGGAACACCGCAGTCTGGTTATAAATTAGTATACTTATAGATTTATTTAACTTTGAAAATTATTTTCCGGAATATATCAAATATTAAAACATAAGATGTGCCATATCTAAAAAAGTAGAGCTGTTAAATAAAAACGAATTTCATATTTGGATTCAGCTCTACAAATATAGTTAAAATCATCACAAAGATTCCAGGCACCAAAAAAAAAATTTTTTTTTGTAGGCCTGTGTAATCAAAGGACTGCGAGGAACTGATTTACGTGGCAGATAACAAAATAGTTACTTTGGCAAGCCATTATAATAACAGTTTTTTTATGAATGAAGAAAGTTTTACTTGAACAAGAATTTTGCTGGTAGGTTTTTCTCAGAGTTGGTAACTGCTCGCGCCTCTTCTTATCGGCGAATGCAATGGTTCTTATCTTCTCAGTCGGAAAACATTTGATGGAGAACAGCGTCTGATGGTGAAAATCGAATTTTGTATCAGGAGAGTTAAAGTGTAAAGGGTTGAATGGCTTCTTTATGGAAGATTTACGTGCGGTCGTGCGCTATCGTTCGGCCGTTTGCAAAAGTGAAAGGGTAAGCGAGAAACTCGTTTTCTAGATGCCGTGGAAGGGTCTTTTGTCGCTAGATTGGCTAACCCTTCTTGGTTGGGTCAGCGATATTTGGAGATTAAACTGCTGGGCTATTCATCTGTGAAATTATATCTCTGAAATATTTTTAGCAGCCAGCAGTATTGAGCAAGTATACGAAAATATACTAATTTCAACATTTCAAATGTGTCCGTGTTTAAAACAGAATTAAATCTATTTTATTTATAGGTAGAAAAAATAGAGATGCAGACTTGAGGCTAGCTCTTTTCGTGTGTTCAGCATTTAATTTGGTATATATCCAGGTTTGAAATGAGACATTTTAGGAAAAGTCTTTAGGAAGTAGATACATTGGAATCAGATCAAATTAAAACTTTACCTTTCTTGATAAGAATCTTCCATTGATAATAAGGGCAGATTGGAGTGGAATATTTACTCTCTCATATAACTTGTAACCTGCAGATTAAATTCTAGCGCATGTTTGGGTACAGCAAGAATATATCTTGTCTGTTGACAGATATTTTTATGTTGACAGCATTCTCACATTGACGTCTTCTGCATTTCTTTAATTGCCAATTTTACATTAGTTAATCTTTATATATTGAATAAAGGTATCAACAATCGTAATTCTATCATCGATAGAATGAAATTATTGAAAGATGAGCCATCGCGTCAATTATCTAAAATCTCTTATAAAGGCGTCTTAACAGTATATTGAGGCGAAACCGCGAAAGCGCTTCCGATTCTCTCATTTTATTTTCTACATCGAATGGTTCAATTTTAGTGGCTGCAAAATTTCAACGCCAAAATTAGGTTAACTTTAATATTATGTGTAAAATGTTTAGGAATATAGTATTCCAGTGGTCGAGCGATGTGTTACTGATCGGAAAGCCCGAGTCCGATTCCCGAGCATACTTCTCAGTACCCTTAGCTTTGCACAAGCTGTGTGATTTGTCGGGTTCCAGATCTTCATAGCAAACCATAGGCTCCGCAAGGAAAGGAATCGGGCCCACCTACGCTGAAGTTTGAATTTCACACGCCGTTAGACTAAGGGAGATTATATAAATAAAACAGTTTCTGGCGTAACTTGGTGGAAATTCTTCATACTGACGTTTTTATAAATCAAACCACTTTACTTTTCCACATAAACTTTTTAAAAGTTTTTCATTAAAAAGTTTATGTGGAAAATTAAAGTGGTTTGATTTATAAAAACGTCAGTGAGATTATATTATATAAAGCGGGAGATGGAGAGAGAAACTATTAATATTTTAGGGCTGTGCAAGGTGAGATAGAAGAAAAAGCCTGGGATTACTGGAGCGATACTTACTGGGAAGTGTTATGCAGAAGAGTGGAAAAGAGCCAGCAAGGGATGGTAATAATATTAAACTAAATGGCAGGAAGAAGTGTAGTAAACGGAGCTGGCCACTGATAGATTATTATTGGTAGAAGTAAAAGCTGAACCAACGAACATGGCCATTTTTCAGATCTACATGCCACCAAGCAACCATGAGGAGGAAGAACTCGATAGGGTATACGATCAGTTAGAGGACATAAATGCGCGTGTTCCTGAAAGAACCATTTAATGGTAATGGGGGATTGGAAAGTGATGGTGGGAAAAAGGATAGATGGTAGCGTGGTGGCTACTATGGTTTCGAAATAAGGAACGGGCGCGGGAGAAAGCAACGGAGTTCTGCAGGAGGCAAGGCTTAATCATTACGAACCCTTGGTTTAAGCACCAAAATATATGTAGATATACATGGAAAATATCCGTCTATTCAGAAAGCCATAAGTTAGACTAGATTATGGTTAGGCACAGATCTAGGAACGCCGTGATTAATTTCTACAACTTCCCGGGAGTATGTGCGGGTTCAGATCATAATATAAACTAATGAAGTGAAACGTCAGATTCTAAATGATAAAACAGGGAAGACGGATGAAGTAATGGAATGTAGAACTACTGACCAAAAGCAGGGGGCAGGTGTGCTAGTACAGTAAAAGAAAAATGAGAACATATCAAGAGAGGGATATAGAAAATCGTAAACTACTCTATGGGAACAGTTAATAGGAAAATGAGAAGGAAGCCATGGGCTACGGACGAGTCGATCAGAAAGCTAGGTGTGAGAAAGAAATGAAAGAATGTATACACAGAGTTAGGCAGAGGAAAGTACAACGAAATGAATAATAAATTGAGGCGAGAACTAATAGGGTGGTGGAATAAGCAGTGCAAAGATATGGAGAGTTTATAAAAGAAGGGTGAAATGCCTAAGTGCGCTATATAGAACGGTGAAAGATTATCAGGAAGTACGAAGGCAAAGTCCGTGCGCAGTATTAAAGATTCGGCAGGAAAATTAATAATTGAACCAAGAAATATTTGAGAGGTAAAAGTAATACACAGACTATCTATATTGCAAAGATATTAGGCTAGCAAGTTTAGACATAGAAAGACATAATGACGAAGATGGGAATAACTTGGGTCCAGGATTGCGAGATATAAAAGGGCATTAGGGGATTAAAATCGAATAAGCCTGTGGGGATAGATAACATCCACTACGGACTACTTAAGAGGTTATGAAAACATGGAAGAAAGTTTTTATTGCCTTTTTCGTCGCATTTATGAGGGAAGAATTTGGCCAGATGATTTCGTCACATCAGTGTTAGTTTCTATTCCAAAAAAGGGAAATTCAGCCTTATATGGAGTCTATAGAAAAGAGTTCAATTTCACACTCACCTAAGGTGGTACTTTGGATCTTCAATAAAAGGATGGACAGGAAGGTAGATGCTTACTTTGGGGATGAGCAAATTGGATTCAGAAAGAGGAGCGGCCCACGTGATACGATAGTAGTTATTAGGTCTCAGATAGAAAGTAACAGGAAATACAATCAGGATGTATTTGTTTGCTTTGTAGATTGCGAGATATTTGATAATGTAATAGGGTAGCATTAATGAATTTATTACAGAAGATGGGAGAAGATTGGAGGATAGATGACTTAAACGTAATCTTTACATGCTTTAGTGTGCCTAGGTACGAGTAAATTGGGGGTTCAGATGGGCTGTGTGATACATTATTATTTTGGTTTTCAACTTAAATGTAAGGGAAATGGTAAAATGGTATAGGAAGAACTGGAGGTAGGAATGAAGGTCGGCCGGATTTAGTGAGCCAATCAGCCAAGGGGTTGTAATCATTGCTGAGCGCATTAGAAAACCAACGTAGTGTGTATGGGATGAACATCAATGTAAGCAAAACAAAGTTACTAGATTTTTGAGAAAGAGGAAAGTTATGTTAAACGTTAGAATGGGAAGGCAAAAACTAGAGCAGGTGGTGCAGTTTTACTTACCTTGGGAGTGGCTTGGATAAAATGTTCAAAGTTGTCGGGATGTAAGATGCAAAGTTGTATTAGACAAATAAAATTTCACAAGGTGTTGGTGAAAGAGAGATTGTTGTTGGGAGTAATTCAAAGAAGGGCGAAAGATGGATTCAGAGCATTTTTACTGGCGTGGAATGCTATGCTGAATTCAAGAACAGTTTATTGCAGTTTGAGATGTTAGGTTTTATCTTGTCAGGTGACGCAAAGAAATTTAGGATTTCATAGTCTGCCTCGATTAAAACCTACCTCAAAAGATAGGCTACCAAATAATGACCATTAAAAAATTGAATGCCGATGTTAATGCCTTAGATAATGCGTTGACGATGTAAACTTAGCATTGAGCAAAAGTGATCCTCCATAGAATGTTTATTTTCCGAAACTGCAAGGAAACATGTTACGAGTATTATTACGATAGGTAATTAATTGTATTATCGCTGCCGTAAAAGAGTAAAATCTCGTAGGGTGAAATTCGAAGAGAATTATTTTCCGGGAAGAGTCTATATTATTTATTCTTGGTATTAATACGAAATGTGGAACATTTTGGAGACGACTTTCACGAATTACGCGTTTCTTTTTATTTATAGTTCAAAATACGTTCAAGTCGAATAATAATTAAATTAAATTTCTTTTTAATGTTAGTTCTTAAAGTAGTGGCGTCACAACTGTGGTGTCAGTAATCTGCGGTCCAATCAGTTGCTTTCTCTAATGTTCACACTTTCGGCCATATGATTTTTTTCTACATTATTTTCAGTGAGTTTTTCTGATAATTCTGTCCTCCAGAGAGAACATAAGGCAATCGTTTTTATGCACGATTTTTTAGTCCCATCACCTCGTATATGTGGCACTTTTACCGATTGCATAATCTGTACTTGAACATTTTTAAATAATTGAAACATGAATGACTGTTTTTTTTTAAGATTCTTACCGAATTACTTCAGGAGGACGTAACTTCAGATAATTCCCTTCAGAGGACCAACTTGAATGCATGTCTCACAAAAACTTTCATTTCCTTACAGACAAAGAAGCTGTGACGGGTCACCGGCCTAGCAATGCCCTCAAGGATGACAAGGTCCCCCTGGTGGCATGGGAGCCGTACTTTTGCGTGCTGCTTCAAGACGAACAGACACTCACCGCATACCGGAGTGAGGAAATGTCGGTGAGTGTTTGCGGAAACTTAGTCCTCGTATACCTTTTACCCTCTGGCTCCATTTTCGAGTCGTTTTCTTGTGAACGCATGATAAAAGTTGGTTCCAATGCTCACGTGTTCACCCAATGATGTGGTTGCAATGCTGTCATGCTTAACTGCAATCAAGCCTTAAGGTTATTTGGCTCCGAAATAGGTGACAGTTGGTCTATTTTTGGCAATCAAGTTTTTAATAATTATATAAGATTGTGTCGCTGTATGATCTCGAATTATTGTTGGTTATCCTAGTAGCTTTATATAATTATTATGCTTTATTTAATTATAATAGCGTTTACTTGTTACTTTCCAACAACCACTGAGTCCTCTATGTTCAGTTGCTTGAATGAAGAAATCTTTTTTGTAGCAATATTTTGGAATATATTTTATTATGTTTTCACATACCTTTGACCACTTACTATTGACTAGGAAAGAGCATAAGCAATTACGTAATAAAACGAATCTGCATTTTAGTCACTTAATAAACAGCTTATTTATAGTAGTAGTTGCTTAATGTGTGCATAAAGTTGAGTAAAATATTTTCCTCCATTGGATTTAATTTCATATTCTTTAGTTGACGTCTGGTAACTTTATATTTTACATATTTTAAGTAGGCTTTTGTATACGGATGAAAGAGTGTTATCTGTATATCAATTTCTGTCACTAGTATTTCATTTACTCAAGGCTATAGAGCTAATGTAAAAAAGCTGGTTTTTTCCAATTTAAAGGTATCTGTTGGAATTGTTTACATTGGTATTTGAGACAGGTCATCAAGGCTCTAAATAAACCTGGTTATAACGGTATTATTACAATTTCATAAAATATATCTAATTATACATGCGTTTAAACGCCCTTACACATTTACATATTCCGGAAATCTGCAACAAATGTGTTTCTCAATTCTTAAGTTGTATTACTCTTATCTTAAGACGGGTTGACGCACCCATCTTTTGTGCTTTCATCTTACTGTTCTTTCATCTCTTAGGTAGAAGGTTTAGTTATAAATAATACAACGAGCATGTTAGTTGCTTTGCTTAGTTACGTGAAAATAACACAAAATTGGTTTAACATCTTGACGGGGACTTTATCTCTTGCATGGGGAGTATTAATTCGACCCAGGTAAAAAAATCAATACGGCATCCGCCACCTAAGTAATTTACGTACCGAAAGCCTTATGTTGCTTTCAAACGGATGGTGTATAACAGCTGCTCCATATTGGCTGCATTTGCAATTTCCCCTTTCGTCATTCACCACCTGGTGTATCTTATCATGATTACTTTAGCGGTGATAATTATGACTTTAAACCAAAATATTTTTCAGTATATCCATTTTTATAAAAATTTTAATTGCTATGGAATTTGATTTCTGAACAGATTTTTTCAATCGCACCATTTACTCGTATTATTCTATTTCAAACTTCCCTGCCTTAAAAGAATGAAGTTGACGAAACGCACCTCTGGTTTCCAAATATTCTCGTATGAATCGCGGACAGAGTGACGTTTGAAACCCATGTCTCGAAGTTAATGGTTGTTATTATATGTGTCACTGATCACAAATCATTGTTGATGTCAGATTTCGGCTTTAGTTGTGAAAATGTGCGTAAGTTTGTGGGTGATGAGATTTCCTCGCGTGAAATGTTTTTTTTTACAGTTCCTGTCAATAGAATGTTGGCTTCTTTGTGATTTTGCATACCGCCGCACATTTATCTGTTTCTGTGTAGTATTGACCTAAGACAAGTTTTTGAAATATTTGCCTTTTAAAAAGGGACGCGAAATATTGTAACACTCAATTACTACTCTTTTTATTTATCTAAGTAGTCTCATAGCTCCATCGTGGTAGATCAATTCTAAATATTCAGACTAATTTCATTTTTTCATTCATTTGGACTAGGGTGAGTATGGATGAAAATTCTTTATCATCTGAAATATTCAGGAGCCATCGAATCGTATTTGGAGCGTATATTCAAACATCGCGGTGGTTTCACATCATATTTAAAAAAAATGTATAAATCACTTTCCGAACATACTTTGTTTGTTGATGGAATATAGAGTCATACTCCCTTTTCGTGGATATTTTTTTACACCCTTTCATAAATTGATAACAAACACGGTTGGTAAATATTCATTCCAGAGAGAGAGAGCGATGAAACAATCAATAGCGTGGCTGAATCAAGCGCGGAAACTACTGCAGTACCCTTTGCTATCTCATTTGCTATCACGAGTTTTGAAGTTTGTCGACGATAGATTCGCATCCGTTTAAAATTCGAAAACCTACTCGTACAAAAGAACAATGGGGTTATTATTACCCATGTGCTCGAGCGCCGTCCATGAAATACGTCAAGCATTCGTTCGTTCATTATCCGTCGTGTTTTGGAATCTCGCGATATTTCCGCGTAAGGAGACACTCCGGAATTTGATCAAGTTAATACCGGAGTTCACTTGAATGGGGCATGCTCCTTAATGAAATAATCAACCTTATACCTTGTCGTTGAGCCAGTAGGCGCTCCACTATCAACGAGACTAGTAAAAAAGAATAAAAACACTGCGTCAAAATGCGTGCCATCAAGGCTGACGTACGTGTGGTGTTTTTGTTTAAATTTAGTCTTCATTCATAAAATCCTCATAGCGGCCCGTGGGTTCGGTTTCGTATGGCTGTTCGGATCACGGGGTGGTGGAGGTGAGGCCAAAGAATTAGAAAAAAGAACAAACGCCAAAATGGGCTTGGCATAATTCATGGACGGCGCTCTCTAGTCACGGTGCTCCGCTCGCCTCCTGCATGCGGGGAGGGGAGCACGCGAGGCTCCGAGGGAGGCTGTCTTCCCCGGCTGCAGTCACTCGGCCGCATTAGATTTCCTTCTTCCGAGGGCAACTCTGATCTTTTCTGGGACTTAATTACTAACTCAAGTCAGTAATGCAATTTCTCTTTTCTCCCTCCTCCCGTCTTTTTCTCTTCTCCCTTTATCCCTCGCCCTTTTCTTCCCTCCACGCAAACCAAAAAACCCCTTTCTCTCTTCTCATTTCAGATCTTTCCCGGCACTCCCTCTCGACTGCGGTCGCAGAACAAGGTACGCCAAAGAAAAAGCATTAATTTTCTTGAAATGTTGTCTCTTCACATCACTTTCCGTTTCCTCTCTCTTTGAAGAAACATCCGTTTTTCCTCCATGTGTTTAAGTCATGATTTTATGTTTTTGTTGGTTCTTTAACGGCGATAATCGTTTTTTTGCTGTTTATTTGTTTCTTGTATCCTATTAATCTTGGTGATTACTCATGATAATGACTGTTTGTTTGCATGAAAATGACTTCGTTTTGGTTACGTTATTTTTTGCTGTATGCTTTGAATGCTATTCTAACATCATTGTTAATGTATGTAAATCCACTTGCATGAGTAATGATTCTTCGAATGCAAATTATTTCGATTAGCGGAGATAGTACTTTCCAGCGAACGCATGAACTTTATGATCCAACGGTTGTATTGAGGCTGTTATCTATTGAATAATAGTGCATTTCTGGTGTGGTTTTGAGTACAACTCCCTGAAATTGGCTAATTTTGGAAGTCTTGTCATTCTGTTCGAAGGAGAGGAAACAGCAGTGCGAGAGTGGAACTGAGTATTTTTATCTAATTAAGGATAGTGAAAGAGATATGTCTTCTGGTTCACCAGGGAGGACCCTTAATTAATTATAAATGGTCTTCTGCAAAGATGAACGTTTAAAAAATCGTTACTTTTGTTTTCACTCAATAGCCACTCTAGGCCCTTGGCTTTGGTAATAACAGAACAATCAGTGTAGGGATGTATACACACAAATAAATACATATGAAATACAAATTAAACAAAAAATAAGTGAAAATCCACTTCGAAAACTAGTTTCGTACCTTAGGTCCCATCTTCGTTGACTGTAACAGTGACAGTGATAAATTATAAGGGGGGAAAACTCCACTGGCCGTATAATTTAACCTAGAGGCCGTAGAGCTCTTGATAATTCTCAGTGACAGTGATAATTTAACTTTTTCCACCTGTTTATGGATACTTTTCTCTTACTTTTCGTAGAAACCGAATTTTGCGATTAGAAGGAAAACAAGGGTGAAACTTATCCACATGACCCGGTCGACTACGTATTGAGAGGAAAGATAGTTTGTCAAGGTTTTTTGCTCCGGCTCTTGCCTCCCCACTTCGTTTTTCTCTTACCCCCTCCTCTTCGTCCCCGTTTTCGGCTTTTGCCTCATGCTCCGTGGTCGCAGTATTCCTCCGATACACGTGTTGGCTTATGTTTATAGTCCGCTGACGTCAGGAAGACTCTACAATGGAAGGTCTTCTATATTTATGCCCGTGGATACCAGCTCTCGTATTCCCCGCTCGCGTTCATGGGACGCGAGTGTAAACATAGCCTTATTTCCTCCCTACTATAAATAGTTAATGATGAAAATCTAGTTTTCTGACATCTAATCGTTGAATACTTGACCATTAACTATAGTAACCTTTATTTTCCCATTACCTATAAGATAATCCGTTGTTCGTTTTGTTGAAGAGTTTGTCAAATTGGACATCAACAGCGGACTGAAGATTTTGAAGCATCGCCATCAGGCTTTGAATGGAAGTGGAAGTAACTCTTAGCAGGTTGCCTTCTGGAAAGGGTGGGCTTTTAGAGACGCAATGTCTGTTATAGCTATAACAGTGTCTCATAATACTAATGAGAGCTTTAAAGTCGGAATGAGATAAGGAGTTAATGCAGCTCGTTGTTATCGACCCCTCGCACCAAACATTCTGCGTAGCCACGATGGTTGCCCTGCATCTTAAACCGCCTTACGAGTCTTAAATTAGTTGTTTATGCATCTTATACATTTTCGTAGATGTACAGATGTACTTCCTTCTACGTCTTTATTTTCTTCTTTCTCTTTTCAAATTAGAAGTTGTAACTCGGCGATTATAATTGATGGTAATGTAATTTTCGGGAGCCAATGGCATGAAAATGTCCGACTTCGAACGCAACATTTTTAACTTTTGTCTGAAAAAAAGCTGAGCCCAAATATAATGCAAAAATAAATACTTTTCTCTGTTGTATAGTAGTGTACTTCTGGTAGTAGTATTTAGGGGAGGCGACCGACAGCTAAGGTCATTTGCGCCATTAGGGACGGACAGGAAAGGATGAAGGGTGGAGAGAAACCCGACGTCGGCATTAGCCTACTCTTAACGAAAGGCGCCAAGGGGTCCGCATCTAAACGTCCCATCCGACGGGCGACGTACTCATTCAAAGTGCCCTCCACAAAGCACCTGAAGTAGGGATCTGGATATCACTGAAAAATGTTCGACGCCGCCGGAATTCGAACCCGAACCCTCTCGGTGGGAAGCCAGTGCGATAGCCACCACACCATCTCGATCCCATAAGTGTAATTTTCCCTACAGTGTTGTATTGGAGTGGAACATGGGTCTATCATTTAAACTTGGGTCTGTCATTAAAACTTAGGTCTTCCTGTCAGTAGAAGCATTCCGGAAAAATGGGGTGGGTAAGTACGGGGTATTTGAGAAATGTAAAAAAAAACATGAACACATCCAAGTAAAAATAGGAGAGATAGGATGAGGAATGAGTGGGTCATAGATTAATGTGTATTGAATTCACCTGTAATAGATTAGCTCGAAGTATGCGTACTGCTCTGCTTTGGTCATATAGAGAGAATGGATATGAAATCATCAAACTGATACAAGTGAAAAGATAAGGAATAGAAACAAACTCCAATTTTCTGGGTGAATATATTTATTCTCAACTTATTAATTACGTTTTATACGGAAACTTCCCCACCGCGGACTTGAGGTAAGGTTTTTCAAAGGTGGGAATTTGAGAGAATACTAATGTAAGGGGAGCGGAAACAATTTTATATTTCGTCCAAAAAAATTTAAATTAAATGTGTAAGTGGTAGGCAAAAAAAGAGAACTTTCAAGTAATGATAATATCAGTGAAAACGGCATTAAGTAAAATTAACAAGCTTTGCTGTCATGTAAACGTCGATCTAAATTATAATAGATGGGGCAAGGAGAAAAGAATGATGGATGGCATTTGCAATAAAAATTTTCCAAAACAATAAATTCTTTCAAACCTACAAAGGTTTTCTATGAAAAAAATTAAGAAAATTTAAAAATATGCCCTAGTGGTAGTTCAAGCATAAGACATTGAAACGTAGGTCATATTTGTGTGCGAAAATTAGGTATAAGAACTGATATTGGGTTCTGTTCAGGAGAAGGCGAAAATGAAATAGATTGAAAAGTTGAATAAAATGAGTGAAATTAATATCTGATCATTGAAATGGGAATACGGTATGGGAAACGTATCGGAAAATTTCATCTGTAGTCATTTGGAGCCAAATATTTTTCTGGGATAGGAATGAGGACAACATTTTGTTGCAAAGAAGACCTTATAGAGATAATGGGTTAGAGAATATGAAAACTTGGCCTAGAGTAGAGTGGATGGTTTTAGCGGAGAGGCAGGAAGGCACTTCGCCATCATAACTTCATTTTCTCTGATTTCCTTAAATATGTTAAATTACTTCTCATTGTATACCAAATCCAGGCTATATGCTATATTTTTGTTGCATAAAATAGTCCTGAAGCTGTTCTTTATCTCATTTTCCTCATGTTTCCCCCCTGGGAAAGGGTTTATCATAAATTCACGAGCTGTCTGGGCCTCGAATCCAAGTGACCCCAAATTTTGGCGCATTGCCACGAGAGTCAGCTAATACTGGAGGACCCCCCCCCCCCCGCCTCTCACCCTCTGCCTTCATCCTTCCCAACTTTGCCTCCTTTTCCTCGGTTTCCTTTCCCTCGAGATGAATTCGCCTGGCTCTCCGGAGAGGGTGTATTATCGTATACTTGGCTTTATTTTCTCTCCGTCTTCGAGTTTCACATTTTATTACCGTTCCTTTTTAACCGTCATTCGTTCACTTCTGTTTTTTTTCTGTCGTGTTATTTGCACATTGGTGTACGGCATGCCTTTGACAAATGTGTAACCACATTTTCCCTTAGAAGATTTATTTTGTTTGGATTCATCCACTGAAGATGCCACTTTGGATACACCCATTCAAGTGTCGCTCAATGGATAACGAATAAATGGGTGAATATGCCTTGAGGCACGAGTCCGTGAAAAATGTGCCCAATAAGTTGTTGTTATTGATTAATTTACAATGGGATAGTCAAAAAGATAGCGCAAATAGGGAATATCTAAGAATTAACGCCACGTACTTTTTATTTCTACGCTTCATTGCAGTATCCAGCGCTTTTCACACGATTTCGTTATCAACTTGAAATTCTCTGGTGGACATGGTAGTCTAGTGAGCAGAGAGCTGGGCAACTGACTGGATCCCCTGGGTTTGATTCCCAGGGCGCTTCTAGGCACCCTCAGCTTCACCAAAGCCGTGTGATTTTTCGGGTACCAATTCTTCCTGGGAAACTTTGTATTTCACACGTCGTTGGGCTTATTACTAAGTGAGCTCTATCCTCAACCATGAAACCAGCCATTGAATTAATTACTATGGTTTTCAATTTACCGTACTCAAAGAAGGAAGCCAAAATGTTTCAGGTTGGCCCAAAATACGATAAACGTCACGTTTGTCATTTCATTGATGAATTTGGTTGACAGTTTTCTTTTCTTTACAGCATTCGAGCGTATGCCTCTTATGTTTATGCTGTAGTTTCCTTTCAATGACTAGTGTTGTGGGATTCTGACACTAAGTGTTCCATGCGGTATGAATTCCATCGGTGCTCCTGTGAATATTCATTGTGTAGAAAGGTTACCGTGGATCTGTGGGTGTTTATTTACTCTCCTCTGGCCGGTCGAGTCTGTTTTTTCTTGTCAGTTCTTAGGAGGTGTGACCTTTAATTGATCATAAATAGCGTGGAAGACATGAAGAGTCTAATTTGTATAACTTGCCGGTAGTAGTTAGCGTATCATCGAGTGACGGCAGTTAATGGGAGTATTGCTTCGCAGCATAATTTGCACCTGTCCGAGTGAAGCTATAATTGGATAACCTCATCAAAATCCCAAACCACCGGTTGCCAGCTCTCGATCTAATTGTAAGATAATTGCTCCGCGAATAGCCTTTGTGGAAGTATCGTAAGCGATAGGCGAAACTCCCACAGGGAATTGTGAACACTGAGATAATTGACCTTCACCGTACTGGCATATTTATCACTCAAGCCGTCGTATGTGCCTGGGTTCACTTGTCTCAGCGGAAACGGTCCACGCTGCGATCCACTTAAATTTTAAATCGAAATGTGTACCAATTTATCGGATCGCTTGGGAAGTGGATAATTCAAACTCGACGGTGTGTTGTTTGATCATGTGCTTTACGTTCTCTCCGCGGTGTATAACAAGTATGTTGGGGAGCGGAGGCACAAAAACATGCGGGAATATCGCGCATAATTTCACGACACAACTCCTCCGATAGTTAAACACATGTATGTGGTCAATGAGCGCGACTTAAGTAATTATAGCAATGCCAAATGGCCCGCTTTCAACGCGACTCGCGTCCCTACCAAATGTGAGTAATATTTTGAAGTATTATGAAAAGTCAAACCATAGTAATGAAATAAAAATATTCTTTTTATTTAGCTTATTCCGTACTTCAAGGTTCCACACTTTCGTAAATTATGGTAATATCGTGTTTATTTAGTGTTTTTGTTGTTAGAATGCGTTTTTGTGTGTGTTAGAATGATGCACATTTCTCATTTTTGTCCAACTGCCCCATGCTCTCATCTCACCTTAATATCATCACCTTTAACGCATAGTTCACCTAAAGTTAGATATAACAAATCTGTGATGAGCATGTCACTTTCTTACCCCTCAACTAATCGCGCCTGGCATGCAAAGGATCGTAAATGTTGTGCGAGGAAAAAACTTTCATGTATAAAAAATTCATTTTCTCCACACGCACTAATATATATATATATATATATATATGTATATATATTAATTTCTCTTGAAATTATGATGGTAAAATTTGTACCACACGTCGGCAAGCGAACTATCCCCTCTGCACATTCATAGTTTTCGATGTGGTTGTATCAGAAAATGAAAGCCCTAAGGGTGAGGATCCTTGTTGTACCTCGATACTATGGTCAAAGTTCATGGGTGGTTGGGTGATTAGACGAGCTCGGCTTTTGTTTATTCGTGAGGGAAGATCGCTTATCTGCATGGCGGTAATGAGTTCAGTCTGCCCGAATTCATCACTCTTGAATCATTTAAAATAATATAATCAGTGAAACCAATGATCTTTTATACTATAATAATACCTCATATATTGATGTAACAAGGTTTTCAGTTAACTCTCTGGATTTTTTAAATGACTGATATATGCTTTTTCGTGTTTCTTTCTTAATAAATTATTTGGGCTTGTTTTTTTCATTATTCTCTGTGCTCGTTATTTATTGGCTTCATGTAATAAAGCTCACAAAAATTCCTCTGCGTCTGAATGTGTGTGTGTGTTTACACGTATTTGCAATAAACCCCCGTTAATTTGAATTGCAAAGGACCAGCAGTTCTCCGTTTACGTGATAACAATTGCTAACAACATTTCCCCTTGGATTTTTAAAACGAACTGCTCCTTGTACCATAATCTTTGACCTTGTACAATGGGTTTACATGATAACTGATTCCTTACCAATCGGGGAGGGTTTGTGGCAGCGATCGGTAACTTACGGCCGCCGATGGGTTTTCCTTTCGGTCGTTCTCGAATGTCATATCCAAAGCGTTGGAGTGAGTTGATTCGCCAAAATTCGACGGTTTGGCCTTGGGCAAAAAAAATGGTTGCCGACCGCTGCTGCTCCGTTTTTACATGTATGCAGTGCCTACGTAATTTTTCTGACGTGCTTCCTTTCTCTTCTCTTCCCGCTCGTCGCGGCTCATGAAGATCGGCGACGCTCTGTTCGTGGACCTCCCGCGGGTGCGCCTGGACGGCGGGGCCAAAGCCTTCCGCAAGAGGTGGGGCTACGAGTTGAGTCCCCCACCGCCTCTCCTCGAAGAGGAGGAGGAAGAGTACGGCGAGGAGGACGAGGATGGGGACGAGGAGGGTGGCGAGGGCGGAGGGAAGGGGGCGGGTGGCGGCGGCGGCGGCAGCGGAGGCCCCGAGGAGACGGTGTCGCTGAGAGAGGAGGGAATCACCACCGGGGGCGCTTCTCCTATGGGTGAGTACCCGCTTGGGGGAGGGCTTGTGGCCGTAATAAATATGCGTTTTCAGATCTCTACCACGGAAGGTCTACGCAAGTTTGGTGCTCCATCTTCGTCATGCCCACTTGTCCTTGCGGAAAAATGATTATACCTTGAACTTCACGAAAGAATACATCCCACCATTTAACTTGATTGGTTTCGGCAACCTTTATGTGATGTTCATGTATGGTAATTCCAGATTAGGTCACGACGTCGTGCATTTCTTATCTCTGATTTTTATACATGCGCTGATCGTAACCACTTTTTTAGTTATTCAAATATATCTATGACATTTTACGTAAAAAGAAAGTTATTAAATATTGTTGGCATACCTCCCATTGTTCTGCTTTGAGCCATGGAATGAACTTTGGAGGAAATAACCATGATTCAGGAATATTTTAGAAATGCTAACTCTTTTCCAGTGACTTATGGAATCTTTAAATAAACCTGAAAACGTGTTAAACTTTATTAGAATAACGAACAATTTTTTCATTAAATGAGAATTTGGACGAATATTAAATTGCCAACTTGGGTAATTGAAGAATTTTAATGTTGTTGGATGGTGGGCTATCGGACCCCAAGGCTGTGCATGTGAAAACTTCATCACCTCACATGTACTTGCAATCGTATATCCATCCATACCCTTGAAATATTTTTTTCAGTTACGTATTTCTTTGCGGAGTCCAAAATTTTTGATTTCCACTGCTCAACTCTTTGTGCCCGAAACTATTGCAATCTCTTGACGTTCATATATTGTCTGGACCTAAGTCACATTTAAATTAAGTTATGAAATAAACCCTGCGAGACAACTTTGATTTATCGGATTGAGGGCGTAGGCCTGTTGCCTCGCTATTTTTTCTGCCATTCCCCGAGTTTAACTCGGTGGTTCTTCCCTTCCGTGCTCTATTAAAATTCTGTTTAAACGCCGTTGACGTATATTATTGTATTGACTTCATTTTCATTTTGCCTACATTTCTACAGATACTTTGGTGGCAATTACTGTCCTATCAAGGAATTATTTTGAGAATGTTAGAACTTGAGAATCGGATTCAATATGAATTCGGGTGATTTAACGTCTTAGAATGCAGAATCTTTATATAAAAGCATACATTAAAACAGCTGAGACGAGATACATTCAGAAGACTAGTGTCTTACATCACCGACCGTTAGCTCGAGTGGCAGCTGTTCGTCACATGTTTGGAAGAGATGCCCTTGATGCGAAACAGGATGCAATTGGAGACATCTACCGAAAAATGTATCCGCTGAAAATTCTCTTCTAAAGCACATTGCGTACTAATGATTGCCCCTATCATAGATTTAGCATTCATTAGTGTTACCATCTTTCTTACATTCAAAAGAAAATTCTGCGAGGAGGGTATTCCTGGTCATTTCCAAGATTTCTGAGGTAATTTTAGTGAGTGAATTCTATAGGGAATTCCTAGTGAAACAATCATACAATTAAGTGCCCAGGTTTTCTGCTGCTTTTGAAATAAACTCTTAATCCGTCGCCGTGGTGAGAAATCACGTAATCCGAGCGATAGCGTAACCTGCAACGTGGCTATGTTTTTGTATCGCACCTTTCTGAAGAATTTCAGCAGCCATTCTGGCGGGGAAAGTGGTCGGCTGAGGCCAGTAGTGGGTCATGCCCGGCCTCTATAGGTTTTACAACCAGACGAATCCAAAATGGTATCGTGTTTGCTTAAAGGGAAGAGAGAAAAAAAGTCTCCGACATATATCTTGCGAACACCCTTTTTGGATGTGATGTGGCGACGGAGGCTCCGTTACGACACTCAAGCGCGACCCTCTGCGATTGAATGTAGTTTCATCATTGGAATGCAATGCTGAAGCAAACCTAAACACTAAAGTCGGGATAATTTCATTTCCTTCTTTAAGTGTAATGATAGAGAAGCGTTCCCGAAATGTGCGACAACATCGGACGCCCGAGAAGAATGTCAGAAGTGGCTACTCACAATTAATACATACTCGTACTTTTGAAAGCATTTTTTGTTATTAGATTTTCTTTAATGGTTTTTAAGAAATCTTGAGAAACTTTTGGAAAGCAATCGGGTTGCTGAAATAATACCTTTGGTTTCGGAAAAATGGTGGTTGGAAATCATTGTCTTCCGTTTGAAAGATTAATGGATGTAGGAAAAAAATGTTAATAGCTTAGAGAAACAACAATCAAAAGGGTTTGGAATCCGTGGCCTACTACAATCACTCTCTCTTTAGTAGAAATACACAAGTGTATGCGGATACGTATTGAGATGTACATACTTAAAATTCATTACTGTCATAGTGTTTTATTGATTTATGTAAGAAAAAGGACCATACAGGAAAAGTGGTTAAATGGAACTTCTCCGAGAAGCAATGTCGCATACAATCAATCTTCATTTTACCGTTGTCTAGAGTTCATTATCAGCAGCTTATTTATTTTAAAGTTTAAACTTTTCCGTATTATGTTTTGAAACCTCTCCCCACGTATTATTGATCCAAAATTATTCTAGGGAATATTTCATTTTAGAAAAATCTGCCAAATTTCTGACATTATTGAACCACTACTGATTGAACTTTTGAAATGGGAGAGAAATGTATAGCACATGAAGGTGTTGAAATATGTATAAATATTTAAATAGTAATTTTCGTAAATGTAAGCGACCTGGATAAAACCTTAGTTCTCGAAAAGGGGCGAAAGTTAGTTTTCTTAGTTTGCTTTTCAACGCTATGGGTTTGTGGCGGCAGAGATAAATTATGCGCCCCTTACGTCATTGCATATTAGAACTCATAGAAGTGTGCCGATATTGGCTTATTCGGTTTTCTATGAATACATAATTTGTAAAACCTACATTTTTTTAATTAAAAAACGACAGCCTATGAACCCTTAAGCTCATTTAAGCCTGAGGTCTGCGCAAGATTTAAGAAGCCTTAAAAAATACCAGAATATATTTTGTAGAAACTCAGAGTGATAGTCACTCTATTTTAAGTATTTTTCTGACGGTTTTTGCCATAACGTTTTCTTTTATCATTGTAAAATTGATTTAATATTTATTTTGCTACGTTCGCCATTTGTTCGTCGTGTTTAGTGTTAAAGTGATTTTTCATGTCATTGATGTTGATAGTCCCAGAGTGCGTTTCCGTTTACGATGTATTCCATTATTTTATGCGTTTCCAGTTTCAACGTTTCCTTTTGAAGTTTTTCAAATCACCTGCCAAATCTCTGGTTTAAAAGAAATTATTCTTCGCTCTTCAACTAGACGTTTTTTTATTTTTTTTTCTTCCCCTTGTACGTCTTTCTATTCTCCTTTTGCGTCGCTTTTCTGGTAAACTAGCAATAATGGATATCGCCTACGTTAGCATCAATAAAAGTCGTTGCATCCGCGCCAAATTGCCTTGGCCGTTCTTGGTAGTTTATAGATTAATGGCTTTTAGCTTTGAGTTTTAGTTTCCATGATAAATGCGAGGTACTTATTTGAAACGTGAGACTCATGCATTGTCGTAGTAAGTATTTCCCGAGCGGTCGGAGATACGGGTGGCTTAGTCTTTGTATTTCCAATGTTAAATGTTTTGGTATTCGTATTTTTTTTCCTTCGTGGTGTTTTCCTTAGTGTAATTTGACTTCGGACAGGATTGAATATGTATCCGAAAGCCACAATAATTCTTGGAAGCGCGAACACCGATTGTTTTGAAATTGTTGCGCAGTAAATTTGCAGTGCATTTGCCTGTTTTTTTATTGCATTATTCTCGTTAAATCATCAAAACTTAATCTTTTATTCTTTTTATTCCCTTTGGCATGTTTAACATATTGCTCGATTAATGTGATATGAAGTAATCTGTTCGAATAATTTATTCCGTTATTTAATATGAGTCTTCACTAGTAATAATTGTAATAGATCCACAGGTACCTGAGAAATTATTGGTGTTGTATTTCATATTGGATTGAATAAATACTTATTTTTGCTAAGAAGGTTCATTATAAGATTTCATGATACCCGCTAAACTACGAATTTCCCCGCATAGTTATATACTGGTATTTTGATTTTCATTCATATATGTATTTCACTCAAGGTATTAGACATATTTAAAGGTAGATTATGAGCGGCTCATGGCGAATATTTTCTTCTAAATATCGCGAGAACTACTTCCTTCTCCTTGGAAAAAGACTCGGAATTTCCTCTGGAAGATTACTGCATATTTTCTGAACCCCTTTTCCTAATTTTTATTTCTTTCCTTTTGACTCCTAACCCTTCGAAAGGCTTTCGTTTTGGATTCCCTTTAGGTCCGAGGCTCTTTGCATCAGAGCCTCTGCAAGGGTACCTCTTACGAAACTTAAAACCATACTACCTTTTCATTCATAATCTTCCGCCAGCGATCTGAACTGGTGTCCCTCTAACGCTCAACTCGTGTACTACTTTCTCCTTTTCTTGACTGCGACGAGTTGCAGTTGGCGTCCACAAGATGGCACAAGTGAACAACCGAGAAGTAGGACGTCCGAGGCCGCTGCTACGCTGTCTCACAGGTAGTTTACGGTGCTCTTCGGACCTCTAAGAAGGTTGAAGCACCACACACTTAATCTGAATTATATTTTGTATTAATAAGCATTCGTAATTGCGTAATGTTTACTCCTGGTTTGCTCAAGAGTGCTCATCTTCTAGGTGTCCTTTAGGTGTTTAGGTGTTCACAGTCACATTCGGAATGAAATACATATTGCCAAGCGTAATGACAGTCTTCAAAAGATCTCTGTACAGATTATGTTCAGAGAGATTTCAATACACCTGTCATTGAATAAAAAATGCTTAAATTGAAACTATGGATTCATTAAAATGAAGCTATGGAAGAATGGATTCGCGAGGCCAACACTCCATAAGATATATATATCGAATATGCAATATGTATGATATATATTTTTAATGGAACTTGGCCAACTGTGGACCGCAATGACCTCAAGACTTTTTTTTACCAGCATGCCTTGGGTTGAAGCTTTATATGGGAAGGAGTTACTAGAACCCCTTCATGGTGTTTAACTCAAGCATTTAGCATAGAGCTGTGTACACAACAGTGACAACAGTACAAACATCCAAGCCCAAGGTGGAAAAAATCCCACCCCGGCGGGAATCAAACCCGCGACCCTTGAATTGGCAGGCGAGGACGTTACCCCGTGGCCACTGGGGCCGGCATATATACATAAATATGTATGTATGTGTGTGTGTGTATAAATATTTTCGCACACACATGCATACCCGGAATGTTACCCGGATAAAATTATTAGAGTCAATCAATATTCAGCCCATGCAGATGTAAAATATATCTGTATAATATGTTGTCAGCGACTATGTCCAATGATGATATTTCGATTATGCGACAAAGACAGTATTTCCTTCCTTTTAAGTGTATTCCGCTAGAAAAATACCAGTAATTAAAAGAAATTTGCTAAATTCATCATACATCTTGAGGAAGAAGTAATTTTACAAAAATTATTTGGAATAGGTATCTTACCATGAAGACCCTTTTGCGGTATCTACATTAGTACTGTTTGAGGTACAATATTCAATCCACATTAGTCTTAAATCAGTACGATTTGAATTTTTCCATGGTAAGTCGTAAGTAACCACATATATCACATGCATCGAGAGGTTCCTATCCATGGATACTCCGATTATCGTTGTCACGATTATGTCTTCTTCTTCAAAAAGAAAATTGGTATGAGTGGGACGAATCTTCGTTATGATTTGTTTAGTTCACGAAGAAAATCATTTTGCACTGCGCTGGAAATGTTGAGACACTCAAGATTGTGTATACAATGTGGCGTAGTATCTTTTCTTAACTTATAATATCAAATTTGATTACCTAAGGTACACCTCCCAAGATTATTTTACCTTCAAAATAATTGGATTATTTTGCGAAATATTTGGCAGATTAACACAGGCGTTCACAAGCCTTAAAAGACGTGTTATCAATTGCGGTAATAACCCAATAAACTTTACGAAATACTATATGTTTCAATTCGTAACACACCTTTACGTGCTTTCAATTATTTTCAGGAGAAGTTGGTATGGAATATCAATAATCTTGGCTGTGGTTTTCATTCATTTGGCTTTTTCATATCTACCTACACTCCTCCAAATCTTATGCATAATACGTATATATGTCTATATCGTCGGTAGTACTAGGCGTCATTAGTATCCATTACAAAATTTTAAAAAAATAATGCACAATATCCGTTAAATGACCCCTAGCGAGCCGATTATGTCCAGTTAATGCTTGAATTCCCGGCATGGGATAAAATGAAAAAAAAGAGTGATTTTGGCCAAATGGAAAAAACAGTGATTTTTTCAATTTGCTCAGTGCGCGAGGTGGAAACCAATCTCTGTATAAAAGATAACAGCATTGATAGAAGTATTTGTATTGGAAAATGGTCAGTTGTTTGGATGTATGTCGTATCTGTACTCTTGGCATGATAAACACGGCTGTCGAAAGGTTGGCGTAAAGGAAGTAAATCTTTCAACCAGACCTACTCACCACTTAATTTTCAAACGACCTCCTTGGAAAGTTGCTTTCCCAGCCCATCCCGTCGATGGAGATCGGGAGAACGTCTGAATATTTTCACGCCTTGCTCGCCAGGGATAGGTACCCCCTTGCAGTATGGCATCAATAGTCTTTCAGTGCCGGACGTAGATCACCATATTTATCCCAGTCGCCCGAAGACGGGAGGAATAAAGAGAGGATGTCGCCGGATGAATGGAATCGGACGTGTCTCGCACGAATATCTCGGCGGCGGACAGTTCCACGAATCCCTTGGCGATGCCTCCGCTCGAGTCTCCCTTGCTCCTCGTCCTTCGAGTCTCATCCATTGCTCTAAGCTTCCCTCCTCCCTGCTCACCGCCCCACTCCATTGAGTTCCTTTCCTCCCTTTCACTGTATTTAAACCGGAAATACTTGGGGCTTATATGACTGGCATCTGTCAACGTGTCTCAGTAACAAATTTTTCAACAAAGGTTAGGATGTCCTTGGGGAATTTTTCCATTTACGGCTTTCGAATGATCAAGTTAAGATATTTTTAATGTTGTACCCTTAAAATTGGTGCTTATCCAATCGTGGTATATAACCAAAAACGATAAATCAAGTCACTGCGCGTCATACACTTATCATCCGCGCGCATTAATCAGGTTAGTAGTTTACTAAAATCCAACCACCAACTTCATCATTGTATTTTCAAATTAATTTTCCTTCATAAGGCAGGAATAGAGATAAAACCTCGACAAACATGGATTGAATTGGTCGCCATCTTAGGCCATCTACCCTAATAATAAGCCCGCGAGGATAAAGGCGGGGCAAGAAAGAAATAAAGTCATCAGTTAACAGCGATTGTTCTTTTCGGTGTTCTCCTTTTCCTCAATTTAAATTCATCAGTTGCCGTTCAAAAACTAATTGCCTTGACCCTTTGTTGTTCAAGTCCTCAAGTCTAATTATTTTATTAGAAGCTGAAAGTGTTTATGGTGATTTTTCCATTACTTAAATAACTTATAATAATTAGTCACCTTATAATAATGCTTACTTTTGTAAAACTAGAGATGACAATTAGGTTTTTGAAGAATACTCTCCAAGTTTCTTATAATGTGCTTTTCACATTGTGTTCTTTTGTTCTGTGCATTGTGTTTTTTCTTGAAAACATGGACTGTCGTTACACATTAAATGAGAATTTCCCTGGTTACCTTGAAATACAGCGTGTCCTTCCCGAAAGTAGGACGAGCAAATGCTCGAATGAGAGTCGATGAACGGCCGATTGGTGTTGCGGCGTCTCAATCGCATCCATGTACCCATCCCGCGTAATTCCAGGTGACGCGGATCGCGCATTCTTTTGACGTGTGAATTTACGTAAAACACACCACTCTTCGCGGCACCCCGCTCTTATTTCCCTCCCACAAGGCTGAGTAACGTTCACGTGGGGAAGTGGAGCTTTGATGAACTGACCCAAGTATGTGACGGCTCTCGTCTGGAAGAAGTAAGACAAATGACGCAAGGCGGCGCAGCGGAAGTGAAGCTCGAGGTCTTGTGGACATCCGCCATGGAGGAAGGAGGGTTCGGGGGATCCCACATCCTACAGCACCCTCCCTACCTCCCCTTCCTCTCTCTCCCTCTCCTTCTCCCCGCCTCTCCTTTCAACCTCGGATGAGCATCCGGCGTGATGCACATACTTTTTTCAGCTTCTTTCCATTTAAAGACCAAATGCCTTTTCTCGGATATACGCTTAGTTAATTACTTGATGGAGCGTTTGAATTGGTTGACAGCCCGGAAGCAATTTTTATGTATGAAGAGCCCAGGAGTCAAAACTTGAATGATTTGTGAAAGTATGTAAAATTTTCAATCAGAATTGTCATCAAACTCATTCTTAATGTGTGAGTATAACGGAATTTGTACTTTTTATTCTACTTTATATTAGTAATTGCTTTTTTTGAAAATATTCGATCTAAAATTCCTTGTTGATCAAAATAATAGCTGTCGTATTTGAAAGGTATAAAATGTTATGTTTATGAATCGGATATTATAATCAGTCAATTGGAGAATATTTTTCTCTTTTGATTGATTTTTATTAGCATGAACACTAGTAACATCTCAAGTTTAACGTGAATTAAAGAATGTCCTGAATGACAAGGTATATCTCGTTAAGATATGGGATTACCGTGGTTCGTGATTTTGCCTGTGGTAAAAAATTTGTTTTTGGGTATTTCGAATTTCGGTCCATAATAATTTGTATTCTTGTGGTGAGGAATTGCTCCGAGGGAGGGCTTTATGCTTAATTTCTCTTCGTTTCTCTCTGTGCTCTCGCCTATCAATGTGATTCGAGGCTCAGATTTCTTCCGCGTCGGCGTTATTCTCACACAATTGTTCTTGTTTCACAGTGTTAATCTACCGCACTACAGCCTTTTTTCCGTTTACTCCGATCCAATAATAGGGCCTAATTATTCCAAAATTATATAAAAGAATAATTTTTCCAATACTTCCAGAGCTCTTGTGATGCTATCCGCTCGTTGAAAACGATTGCTTTCGAAAGGAACAGGTTTTTTCAGTGTATTTGTCTATCTTTCTTTTTTAAATATTTGTTCCTCCTGAGCAGAGGGGGATCGAGTTGGGTTGGTGGACAGTGTACTGGCTCCCACCCCGATGGCTCGGGTTCGAATCTTGGCGGAAGGTAGTTGTTTTCATTGTTATCTCGATCCCTACTGGTTTATCCGTACAGTGTGTAGTACGCCGACCGTCGGATGGGACGTTTAATCGCGAACCCCTTGGCGTCTTTTGTTAATGGTAGGATGATGCCGAGCTTCTCTTTACCCTTGATCCATTGAACTCCTGACAAATTACTTACCAATCCGCGATGGCGCCCATGAGCATACCTGTCGGTCGCCTCCCGTAGTTAACTATTACTGCCGGGCAACACAGAGCAGGGTCACAAACGTCCTGCGAATATTCAAGGTGGTGTCCAAGCAACTCGAAACTGCACTATCCTAAAATTTTTTAATTCGAATATTTCCCCAGTGTTTGTTAAACGACACCAATGTCTTCAATGCAGCTCCGTAGGCGTTCTTCAACGGATCTGGTGGAACCAACGTGGATGTACTTTCGGACAAACCAACCAGTCTATATAAACTGACAGATCTGATCAAATATTTTTTCATGCGGCATCGCCCAATTGGCCAGATTTTCGATATCGCACTCCTTCAGCCGCGAAGTGAACTCGTGTTCCGCGCACACGGTGCTCCTACTGAATCAATACTCGCTTTTAAGTGTCGCCAAGGTGCACGCGCGGTTCAACCCCCGACCCCTCAGCCCCCTCCCTCTCGCTAGGGAATGTTCGCAAGCCAGGTGAATAGACCCCCTTTGCGTATGTATATCCCTTCTTGAGGCGCAAGAGTAGGAACGCCACGACGGAGGTGGATGAGCGAGTGAGTGGCGTCGTCAAGGGGGTTGCCGCACGACGGGTTTAAGCGCTTGAACCCGTGAGAGAGCAAACATCGCCCTCTCGAGGCCGGATTAATATTTATTTCTTGAAATATGTATTTTTTAAGATCCTCTTCTTGGTAAGCTTCCTCTGTATACCCACTTCCGAGCTGAGAGGAGGAGAACACTTTCGTGGCGCATTTCACTGAACTTTCGTGCATACCTACCTGCGGCTCTAATTATTTTCATGTATGTGCCTAAATTCATGTTCATTTTTTTAAGCGCATAAATCTTTTAGAGTTCGTGATGTCACCAGTTTCGCCGAAGTGACCTTAATAATTTTAAGTTGGAAAAATATACTCCACATCCCAGCGTACGAGAGCAGAAGGCTATATTCAGATGTTGGAGAGTTTGTGTGTCACGGAGGTTGGCATCATAGAGGGCAAAGGGATGATTTAGTGTTGGAAGTACGGAGGTAATTCCCTTGTGGTTCTCTATGTTACGAATGATAAAATTTTAAATAACGATGAAAGTAGTTCGTAATAGTATTAGTGAATTGGTGGCGTTAAATTAGTATCAAACCTCATCGGACATCCTTGGGCAAGTTGATGTAACCGAATTTTACGGAAAAAGACATTTTTTCTGGTAGTTTGTGAAGGAAAGAAAATACAGATCTTTGCGATATAAACTTCGGAAATTATCACTTTTACGGGCAGATTCGGGTTTATGGACCTGTACATAGGAATGGTTTTACTGTAAGCACACGAGTTATACATTTTTTTCTTTTCTCCGTGACGAAGATTTATTGTATGGAAAGTCGGTGGTTCAGATTTCGAAATCTTCGTTTTATGTAGACCTTAAAGTCTACATTGCCATTTAAAATAGTTTACAGGGATGAATTGCTATTATTGAGGCCCGATTTATTGGGTAGGAGCCAAGTTTATCGGTGGTGGTAATTTATAACTGGGGCGCCTCCAGATTCACATAATTGTATCGATGCTGTTGATGCTATCGTAACCATATAGGGCAATTTATTGTAACCTTATATGAGTATGTATCAGGAGGTAGAGTTCAGTGATTGGATGGGAACGTATTATGCGAGGAGTTACTAAATGGCGGTACACTGTGATAAAACTCGACCGTCTCGCCATATTTGTCGTATGGCCGTCTGTACACGTAGAAGATTCATGGCCGATGTTGCCCAGAGAGGTCACCTGCGTTTAGCAGCGTGTCGACGTGTACTCCAGTAGTTCGAGCCTTTTAATTCCAAATGGCCAATGGAAAATCTAGGATGTTGAGGCTCAAATTACAAGAATTACTTGTATTTGAGAATGAACTAACCTGACTTTTAGATAATAGGTATTATTTCAACCCCTCATTCTGCAATAATTTAGCGTCCCGATAATTTCCAATGTGGTATATATTTGTGGTATACTAGTCGGTTGTTTTAGAAAGGAATCAGTTACAATACCATTTCTTGCTGACGTGCTATCATGTAGAAGGAACAAAAAAGCTTCGGACGGGTGAACTCATTTACTGAGACGGAATGAGTGTGATAAACGGAGAGAGAAAAGTAGAGGGGTGTCGAAGAATATGGATGCTATAAACGTCTCCGAAAGCATTCTCTTCGAAATAGTTCTTGTGTCAGTTTCAAGAATCCGCTAGAACTTGACCGATAAACCTGCCGAATGGCGTATTATTATAAAAATATTTTAACTTCGACTCCTTCCAACTCTCATTGCCCATTTTTATTATCTTAACATTATTTAGGTATTTCGCTATTACCTTCATATTATTTAGGTATCAGAGTATCTAATCCGACATTTCCTGATTCTTGGTGAGTGTATGTATTATTTAATTAAGCTAACCGAATCCTAACTAAAGATTAACTGTTATTATTTTATCGAAATGAATTTTTAACCCACCTGTATGTACCTGTCTCCTGTCTTCCTCGTGGAATCTTCCCTTCTCTTTTTCCTTCTATCATATTCCTAATCAATCCATTGTGCCGTAATGTGTGTCCAATCCAGCTATTTCTTCTTTGTCCTATCCTCATCTGCTCTTCTATATACTTCCTCGTTCCTCACTTCTGTCCATTTAATCTTCGTTCTGTCTGTCCATTTAATCTTCAGCATTCCCCTCCAGCACCAATGTTTTAAAGGCTTCTATTCTTCGTTGGTTCACTTTTCCAATGCTCCAAGTCTCGGAACCATAGAGCGCCATTCTCCAATCGAAAGTCTTGAGGAATTGCTTCCTAGTTTCCAGCCTTAGGTTTTTTGAACACACCTCTTCTTCATGAATGCGTTCTTCGCTTGATGATGACGGTCGGACTTCTTCCATCCCATGCTACGATATGCTGCTGCCCAGATAGATGAAGGATTCCACTCGCTCTAGTTTCACCCCTCGAATTGTGATATCTGCATTCAGCTATACATGGCATAAACGTATTCATTTTACTAGCATCTCACACTCGTTTTGTGAAAATTTCTCTCTCACGCTAAATACCCACCATTTCGAATTCGTCTATGGGTTAGTGTAGAAATAATTTCCATTTCGTTGGAAATTTCGTATTTTGTCACTCTTTTACGGGCAGAGTGTCCCCAATCGGAATGTAAAAGGCATGGCCTTCACCCGGTCGTAAGGTGTCGAGGGAATGACGAGTGTCCAGAAGAGAGAGTGAAGTGAAGGCGAGTGAAAATTAAAGAAGAGTGGTTTGGTTAGGGGGAGTTAGAGGAGGGGGGGGGAGTTTGGCATTTAGGGAGAATCTTTTTCAGGTCGCGTGCGACCAAAAAAATAGCTAGAGAAATTTTTCCTGTGTCCGGCATAATTAAATACCTGTCAGAATTTGTATTTATTGCTCGCCCTAAGGGAGCAGATTAGGAAAAGTGTACGGTATCTCTTATGGCTTTGTTGAATGGCACTCAAGGTGACTCGCGTAAAATTTTATAGTCCGAAAAGAAAATCCTTTATTCACTCCGGAGAAAAGGACTTCTCTTAAGAATATTCTGGAACAAAATTGATTATCTCCCTATTTAAGTAATGGGAGCGTGTACATGGGATTATCGTCCTGAGGCCAAATTTGAGGGACAAGGATCGAATTTTAAGGATTGATTTATTTGACATAACATTTGCATGGCTTCCCCCAATGTCTTAGACCTTTTGCGTCGTGTCGTCGTATTTTGTTCTTCTCTCGGACAGTTTATAATCACGGGCTCAGCAGTTTGGAAGATTTTTCGGGACGTCTTTGTGTTCTTTCAAACTGTTTAATCAAAATCATACGGATCACCTTGTCATCAATCAAATTATTCTGCTGAAATTCTTCGTTTTAGCCGTGTACTCCCCAACGGCAAGCGTGATGCAACGTAAGTAGAAGTGAAATCGAAATTAATGTAAACACTAGTATCTTCGTGTATATATACACATGCATGAGAATTCGTTTTCTCTGATGTCCATTGCATTTACCATGCCTTTAAAAACTTGTTTTCCCCCCTGATTTTTAATTTAATGGCTAGCGTGTCGGAGTTAATTGCGAAAAATATGTTCTTAAAATTTATAGATTCAAAATCGGCTTTAAGTGATTGCGCAAATACACTTTTGGCGGGTTGACAGTCAAAAGCAGGGACCCATGGATGAGAATAAAATTATGTGGACTGAAAAACATTGATGAAAGGAGAAAAATTAATAAAGGCACCCGTCATGAAGCAACATTAATTATTCTCCTCAATACCCTTGCGAACACTTAACAATGTACGCATCACAGTCGACGAATCAGCTCGTGCTTTGGATACTCTGTAAGATTGATGCGTTTGGACAGTAGCCAGATGCACCACGTCGCAAGTAAAGTTGGCAACTGACGAATAATGGATGGCAAATTTCTTTTGTCACGTTGATTGCCTTCGAAGTGAAAAAATGCGCGAATTCTAAATTTTAAATGAAAGAGATCTTGAACGTATTAAGGAGGAAGATACATTTGATTAAATTGATACCGTTTGAACCGAGTCAACTGTCTTACCTGAGTACTCACGACTGTAATGGGAATGTTTCTTTTTGATGTCGATGGATCACGGGAAACGCATCCATAATGGCCACCGTTTCACTAAAGTAGATGTGATAATTCATTTTTCTATATTGTTGATAATTTTCAGCCCCGTCCATTTTTTTCGATTTCGAAGGAACCGTAAGTGATATGACGTATACTTCTTTTTAACTGCCTGTAATCCTGTTACATACATACAAATGCAAAATTAGAAATTTCTACTGAACACCCTTTTCTCGATAAATTTTATCTATTTGAAAATGTTGGTTAACATCTAATTTTAGTTTATCGCTCTATTAGGTTTCCAGAAGATGAGATGTATGTAATTTGGAAAACAACATGCGCGAGTAGCTTAGGCGTTGACGCCACCATTACCTCCCAATCTGTCAACTTTCAATCAACATCAGATGTGCTAATATGGTAATGCAGCTCATTTGCGAGACTCAAAGAGTTGCTCAGCATTACTTGTCGCAAAAGTTTTCCCGACGAAATGAGTTGAAATTTTTATTTCAACAACGAGCGGAGAATAAATCTAGCTTTGGTGGTTGCCTTCAATCCGGTTCTAGGTATCCCTTAATGAGCTTTTAGGATTTCTACCGTATCTTTCTCTCAAATTTGGAAACGAGAATGTCTATATCTTCTTATCTTCTTTTCGCACGTGTCGTATTTTTCGGCTTAAAAAATAGCGGTTGTACGAAACTTTCTCGGGTGAAATTACAAATGTCACGGAGAGGATTGTGTAATATCCGATCTTTTCATCGCCCTTTCTCTGTAAGATGGAGAGGAGTGCGATAAACGGGCATGTATCTCGAAATCTTCGGTGAACGATGAAGTCCTTTTTGAGTGCTTTGACCTCTGGTTGTTTTGTCTTCGAATTTCCGGGAGAAGTTGAGTTTGAATCGAGGAGCACGCTGCTAGATATACTATAAACTTTCGGAGAGGTCAGAAAAGAGTGAGGAGACTAAGGAGCAGAGCAATCGGGAACGTGGTTCCTCACTCCTTTCTCTCTTCACACCACGCACTGTTCAGTGCTACGCAAGCTTCACAATTGATTTTGGAGGAGAGCAATAGGAGCAGAAGTAACAGAGGAGTGACCGAACTAAGAAATGGGAAGGAGAGAAGGGCCTAAGATTAAATTAGGTGGAATCGGGAAAGGGAAGGCTGCTTGAGGGAAATTAGAGAGGACCACAAATGAGAGAATGTGATTAGCACTCGGAGAGTGGGTCGTTGTAGAATTGGGGAGAAGATGACTTAATAGGTAAAGGTAATCAAGGGAGCATTGACGGCTAGCCGGGAGTCTACTATCTACTGCTGAACTGGATGCGAGATAAAGCTTATCCAGCAGCTTTTCTGCGGAGAGAAGACATTCCACTTGAGTCTACTCATTTCCTCCGAATTTCCTTAAAATTAGTCACCATTGGCTGAAATGGTGGATTTGGTAGCTAAGCATATTAACCCTGGAATTCATGTGCGTAAAGAAGTATAAGTGATATTTTAAATGTTTCACCATTTTTTGCCTCATATTATTTTTTTGCATATGAAACCCTAAAGTCAATCGTTCCCTAGCGTAGCATTTGAAGCAAAAAAATAACTGTGCGCAATGATTTAGATTCATTTTTACAACAATGAACGGGAAAACGAAAAATTAGAGGCAAAGAATCTGGTGCTTTCTGGCCCTTTGATCCCTGATTTTATCATTGTTAACGAGCCACCGACAATTGTTAGCAGTAAATCGTTACCTAAGTGGTTAGGCTGCCTAGTTAAAAGGACAAGGAATCGATGAATATATACATGTATGTACCTCTACTATAGCCACTAATTACCTACATATTTACAATAATAGGGCATGATTGTCGGCAACATACGGGAATGGTTGTAATCGGGCTTCAATGATAATACCAAATGCTGGACAAAGAGTAATTGCAGTTTGTGTTCAAGATGATTGGCCTTGGTGGCACGAAGATAAAATTCGGCATAATTGTTCTCCTGCCGCTCATAATGCAAATCTTCCTGGCGAGCGCAGTTGGATTATGATCTTTATCTTGAACGAATCGATTCCAACAGATCATCACGAAGATGATCGTATTCGTATGTATGTACCAGAGTGCAGTTAAAGAAAATCAGTGCGGCAATCCGGCTTCATATCCGAAAAGAAATAAAAAATCACTCCACAAAGGACCGGTTGCCGTCTCACCCTTGGAAAAATTAAATCGACGGCATGACTCGCCCCCGCGGATCAGCGACACGGTAAGTACTCGGAGACCCGATGGAGCGTGTCGCGTGTAATTCAACTTAGCGGTATTCCCCGTGGGACTCTTTCCAAGGACTAATTGATTGGCGACCACATTTAGGTGTGCGACGTGCGCGGATAATAGAAGGGAAGGCACCATCGTGAAAGGGAATAGAGATTATCCTCCCTGATTGGTATATCAGGACCTTTCCGGCCGTGATTAATAGCGATTGTGAAAGGAACGTTCCCTCTTACCAGGAAATTAATTCTTTATACTTGTGTGTGGTGGTCTGAACCATCCTTTCTCCGTCATTAGTAACCTCTCAAGTTCACAGTTTTTCTTCTCAAGGATCCGCCTCCTCCTTTAAAAAGCACCTAGTTCTGTCACATGGTACAACTGTTATTTTCGTCCAAAGTTGTAGAGTCCTTGGAAAATTGTAGAGTAAGGGGAACTACATTTTGAGTTAGCGAAAGCTAAGATGAAATTACGTTTTAAAATATCTCATTCAGGTTCTCTCTTGAACTGAATGTGACGCTGCCACAATAATTTGATCCGGTTGTGTATTCATTGTTTCAATTCCTCCTTTGCTGTGAATAAATCTTCAAACTGAATAGATAATCGATGCCCATCCGACCCATCCACATTTCTCTTGGGATCTGTCGACCATTTATGCGGCGCGAGAAGAATACATCTGCCAATAGCTTAGATTTCGAAATATTTTTCCCTTTTTTTCCGAATGCGACGAACAAGATTCGAGAACCTCGAAAATAAAACGTGTGAATCCGAAATTTATTTTTCAAGATGATTTTTGACAAGTGTGTTCCATTGGTGGTTTGCTAGAACATACGGGTACCGACTGGAGTGTTTCGAGTTCAAGCATGGATGATGCCTTTGGATTTCTCGGCTAAACCCAATCAGTGTAATTTACCGTGTCCCAGAGCTTGTTGGAAACCACTGGTTCCATGCACATGGGAACACTCCGCCTCCTTCCTCAAATGCGTAAATTTCACAGGCGTAGGGCCTACTGAGTAGTACGAAGTGGTTTCAAAGCCACCCTTTGGGTGATTATTGTGGTGTTGGTGGCAGAGATAATACAGGAGGTACCAGTATGTGATCAATTTCGGACGTTCATGCCACGAAACATTCAGCCTTAGAGAGAATTAAACGATACATTTGAGAAGTGATGTAATTGAAGTACACGATTCTCGACATAAAGCGTTAAAATAAATCCTCAAATAATCTAAGAAGCAAAAACTTTATTAGAGCTTAAAAGTGACATAATATCGATGATGGTCCGAATGAGCATTCAAGGAGAGCAGGTGATGGAGTGGGCTTTTGCCTTTGGCGTGGGTAAATTTAAACCGCGCAAATGTGAAAATATGAGTCGAAAGACGCGGGTGAAGACAAAGCGTGTTGCAGTCGACGCGATTATTTTTACTTGATTTTATAATTGTCTTAGTTTGCGCAGCCTAAGCACAACATAAAAGGACGGAACGAAACGTTCTAAAAACTTTCCGGAAAAAATTTTCGCCAGGCTTTTTCATCGCATTAAACTTAACTTCCAACCCCCCCCTCCCTTCGTAATTACTTCATTCTTTTCAATTCCAACTGCGACGCTCCCGGAAACTTTTCACGAAACATTCTGCGATTGTTGGTTCTGAGTGGTCGGATGAGTAAAAATAAATAACAGTTTTACGAGTTCTTTTTTATTTTTAGCCGTTGCTGCAAAGTCGCATTCGCCCGCGGGGGATGTCCCATGGGAATCCGTGGTGGAAAGCCTGGTAATGATGGCGCATTCACGGCACGCCCTCCCACAATGCACCTCGGAACGCCCCCAAAACCGACTCCCCTGCCCTCATCCCTCGCCCCTCTTCCGCTCCCCGCCGTCCCATTCGCCCTCCGTCAACATCTCGCTTTCCTTTCAACCCCGTCAAACTCCCGCTTTCCCATGTTCCACTTACGAAAACTCTCCCCACCCACCCACTCGCCCGCCGCCTTGCCTTCCTCGCCCCGGACGGTGAGCGGCGCGGGAAGACGAGCCTCCGACTCGAGTCCATTGTAAGCACGGAGGAAATTAATCTCCGTCGATTCTCGCTCGCTATTTTTCACCCACGCCCCCTCTCTTCCCCTCGTGTGCGACGCACACGCGAGGCGGACGGGTTCCATCCGGGGAGTTCGTGGGGAGGGGGGAAGGAGCGGTGAAATTGTCGCGTAACCGCGGGAACGGCGCCAGAATTCACCCGCGGTAACCTGGATCTCTCTATGAGGGAGGGGGGATAATTTTGTGAAGACGCGCCCCGGATCTGATTCGAGGGCCATCCTCGACGATGCGGCATTCCAGCTGGCAGGTGTTGCGGAAATCGAACGTTCGAGGAACCGGTTGGCGGTCCATAATCTCGATCCATTGAAGCGGGAAGTGGAATTGGTTTGAATTCTTCGATTTTTACGCATTCGGTCGGAAGCAGAACTCCAGAAGACTACAGGGAAGCGTTTTTGGAATGAATTTGTCCTGCCGACGGAAATGATTGGGTTAGTAGCTCTTTACTCGATCTGTTATATTTCTCGTATTATTTTATCGAGAAGATGAACCTGAAAGAGTGGAGAAATCGGTTGAAACAATCAATAATAATTTTCACCCCATGACGGTGGCTTCAGTCTTCCATTATTTTCTTTTTCACGTCAGTTCACGAAGAATTTCCTTGTCCATGTCCTTCGTCATTTTCCCTGATTATATGTCATTCATTAATCCTAAATGTATTGTTATATACTCTCACTGTGTTAGGCAGGATTGTGTATATGTGGTGCCCGATGTGTGCATTGGATAAAGTATCGCGTTTCGTGATAACTTATGCTTTAACTTTCATTTCTTTATTTGGCCGTGCATTGGTTTTCCATCCCTCGTCCCTGTTGTCGTTTTTGAAGCGTCGTTATCCAGTTACACTTGAAGAAATGGCTTTCGGAGCATAAATCTTGAGCACTGATTTAGTCTATTAAACCATGGCTAAGTCTTATTATTAAAGATGCCCTACGAAAACACCGAAAATGAAGCGCTTTATGTTTAATGACATGCGAAATATGGGATTTTAAAACTCGGGAGTTAGAGGTTCAAAAATTTATATTAAATTAAAAAACGGAGTTGGAGGTGTAAAAGATTATATTAATTAAATATGTTTCACAACAGTGAAACGAGTTTATTTCTTATATATTTCTTAAATTATGTTGATGACTGACAAATTTTGGGTCGTAGCAAATAAATGAGAAGCGATTCTGCTGTACGCCTACAATCTTGTGTATTTAGTAACTGTCACCGAAACTGTCAATTTCACTTGTTGTTGCACGTAGGTTTATGTAGATTTGGAGTGTTAAATTCACCCACCATTCGCTTTCAAGTTGTCATTTTATCTCGTTGTACTTAAATGTAGATCTCCTTCGTACCCTGCAAACTGTCAAAAGGGCGTATGACCGCCGGCCGGCTGGGAAATTGTTGACTGTCCACTTTTTATGTAGGGGCGGCATTAATTTTTATTAGATGATCAAAACATCAAAGCGATTTTTGTTTTGGTTAACGCAGAGAGAAATTAATGATTCCTAAGAGGAAATGCTAATCTTCTTCAATGCACTCGAGCGTTTTCAGTTCACCATATGAAATTTCATTTCAGATTGAGCGTCCTTCGTCGTGTAAAAAAAAATGCTAGATGAAGAAACGTACAAAAAAGCGGCACAGGGGTAAATAGGAAACTAGCATTTGTCGTGCATACTGGATCGTGTTGCATAATCGTCATTTCTCGGATTGGACTCTGCGGCATTTGGATATGTGAATTTCCACGTTTCATTTTCGTTTCTCTCAAAAGAATTTCGCGTTTCGTTGCTGCAGATTCACAGGTGTTTGCGGGAATGAATGGAGTTTATTCACGCGAGGCTCGACCTATTTTTCGAACGTGTTGAGGAAGCGTCATTGGTATGTGTGACGATGCCTAGAAAGAAGCAACTCCTGGCGAAATCTTTTGATGACAGGCTGGTGAATGGAAATACGCGGAGATGTGTGATAAAAGTTTCGGAAAGAGAAACGTAAAATATGTTATTATATCCTTGGAGTTCTTCCTATTTAGAGCTCAAAGGTCAGTTAAATTATATTCCCTGAAGCAATTCTTGTTATTTCCGTGCAGTTAATGTAGCAGGCATCCACGTTTTATTGAAATCGTTGACATTCAATGGAATGTTTGTTCTTCTCTTAAACTATATTTTTTTGTTTTCAATAAGTTCCATTTAAATTGTGGTATTCGGGTTCAATACAAAGAAATTCGCATACAAGGAGAAGTAGGGGCAGATAGGTAACTGTTTATAATAAAATACCGATTATATACTTTGAATTAAAAATATTTTCATGATCAAGTAATTACAAATACAAACCTTAAATCATATGATAAATGCATTAAATAATATGTGAACACTCGACTATTACCATAATTGAAATCAAATTGAGTATTCCCTCGACAAGGAAATGATTGTGTCTAATACTTGATACTTTCATTTACAACGTTTGACTCCTTCTGATAGCTCATTTAATATTATATACTTACTAAGTTCTTCGTACTTCCTGCCCTCATTTATGCCTTCTATAAAGCCTATTCTCTTCCGTCTTCTTCCCCACTCACCTATCATTGTTTACAAATCCTTCTAATATGAGTGTTAACAATCCATCAACTTTTTCGGATTGCACCCCAATGACTTCCTCTCTTCTCTCTTCATATATGAGGCTGCGTCATTAGTTTTACTCTCGGTTCATATGTTTTACTCGATTGTCTTCATCAACACATCTCAAAAGTCTCTAATCCATATTCTTTTTCTCGCTTCTAATACCAGGCTTCATGCCCATGAAGTTATCATTTCCAACATCCTAGAAGGTTTGTTGCAGCCATACATTCTATTCTATTTTATGGCAATTCCCTCAATCCCTGATATCGTCTCTGTTTGACGTCCTTCTTAATTTGCCCTATGTACTTGCCTCTTGGTCTTCCTTGTGGAATCTTCCCTTCTATTATATTTCATATTAATTCATTGTGCCTCAATGTGTTGGACACAATCCATCAATTTGCCTTTGCCGCAGAGTTCTGCATATGGTTCTATCCTCTTCTACTCTTCTATATATTATGCTTCCTCGTTCCTCACTTTGTCTGTCTATTTAATCTTCAGCATTCTCCCCCAGTACGATGTTTTCAAGGCTTCTATTCTTCTTTGGTCCACCTTTCCAATATTCAAGTCTCGGAACTATAGAGCGCCATGCTCCACACGAAAGTCTTGACGAATTATTTCCTTGTTTCCAGCCTTAGGTCCTTCGAACAAAGTAATTGCCTTTTCTTCATGAATGCGTTCTTCGCTTGGGCTATTCTTCGCTTGATGTCGGTCGCACTTCTTCCATGCCATGTTATGCTGTTGCCCAGGTAGATGAAGGATTCCACTTGCTCTAGTTTAACCCTTAATATTAAATTATGTACTTATATTTTCTTATTGTCTTTAAAAGGTATTGAGAAATGATAAACCATTTACGAGGAAACGTGCATTATTCTCCAGGACTAAACGAAAGTGTCTGGTGATGTGCTTTTTAAAATCTTTTCATAATTCTTTTTTTTTGCTATGTATTATTTTAATGACCTAAAAGTGATAGGAATAGGATAGTGTCTAGAATAAAATTTATTTTCGACAAAATTCAGCCTTGATTAAATGAAAAAATAATACTTGGTGTTTTAGCTGATATGTATGCAACAAATGCTGATACTCAAAATTATTAAATTTTGCTCTTCATACTATTCAGTGCAATTTTAAACAATTTTTTTCTTGGTCACTAATGATTCCCTTGGCTAAATGGGAGAAGTTTTGGGGGAAGTGCCTATTCCAAATGGATTTCAATATGGTAATAATGAAACATCATTGATGTAGAAAGAGTATGTTCACGGTACCAATTATCAAAAACCAATATTTATCGACATTCTAAAATGTGAATGAAAGATCCCATTATCATTGCTCTTGTTTCTATTTTCGGTAGTTTTGTCAACGTGGAACTTCGGCTGAGTTTGAAGTTTTTGGCAATTTCTTTACTTTCGGCCAGCCATTATAGTTCTCCGGATTACCTACTAACACATGGGACAGGGTCCGTAATCACAGTCATGTGTAATTGTTTTTCCAGTTTGCGATAAGTGGGTCAGAATCGTTTTTCGATTAATCATCAGCAGTTGCGCTATCAATTTAATGCACATGCGTGCGTACACGACTGCGTGCTTCGGTTGCCTTGGTCACAGCCCCCTTTCACCTCCCTTCCGCCCCTCCCCACCAGATGCTCCCACGACGCGTCGTGCCGCCTCACCTCTCTCTCCCACACCCCACCCTCAATCCACACTTTGTTTTTTTCTGTTTCACGCCCCAGGTTCGCCGACTACGGTGATTCCTTTGTTTCCGCGAGCCTACAATTAACGAAGCATTTCCAGGGGTCCCTCTCATCCTGCTCCTCCCCTACCCCAACCCCCGCCGTGATCTCCTCACCCCAATTTCCTCCTCCCATTTCACGGCTTCACCCATTTTCCGCGGGGAGGGAAAACGAGTCCTACGCCTGTCCCCGTGAGCGTGCTCATCATCTCTCCGAGCTTCCAAGTCGGTCAGGACCTCATGGGGTCCCGCCTCTCGCTCCCACACGAATTGGGGTGGGGGTGGGGAAACGCCTAGCCGCCCGGGGAAAGTGCTACCGTAGTCCGTCAGTTGGGCGCTGGACTCCCTCACGTCGGTCCCAGAATGTGCCCACTCGGTTAATTATTGAAGTATAGTCCTTTTGGAGAGGGGAAGGACGGAATGGGCGGGGCTTTTTTTTCATTGAGGATTTTAAAACGCCTGACATTTCCGTTTTTTTCATTCATTTTATTATCACTGTCTGCATCTGGGTTAATTTTATCCACTCCAGAAATAAATCCAGGCTCTTGGGTATCTCTCCATCGCCGCTTCCACGGCCGGAAAACCAGATTTTAATGCAGAATGAAGCATTCGCCAAAGTGCTATTATAATGTAAAGTCTCGGAATCGCAACAAGAGCTTATTCAAGCTAGAGTGAATCCAAGGTCGTCTTTCACGAATTTCTATATTTCCACCGGTTGGGGTATTAATTTAGAAGTATCCACTGGTGTCTTTGGGATTATTTTTCGACTCATAGTGGGTACGTTTTGATGGTCATACGGCCAATGCCTGTGTTTACATCCGCTGTGTTGAGGTCAATACCCTAGATTTATTTTCCTATTCATTACCATCTTTCAAGGTCTTTCATTTGTAAAATCTCTCGGGAATTTATTTTCCACCGTGGGTTCCACTTTTTATGAGGTACAAGCCATGCCGTTTATCACTTCAGAGGGGTAGGGGACGAGTTTCACCTTTCGAGGTCAAACATTATACAGAACTTGATCCTGAATCCATCCAAGCAAAAACTTATTTAGTTACTTGACATTGTGTACGCAGCTAAAATTCTCCGGGAAATTCTTTTTCAGGAAATTGTAAACAATTAAATAGTTTTATATTTAAAACTCACCTCCGTTATTTCCCCGAGGAAAAGTATAATTGGCATCATATCGATAGTTTCTTAGAAATGAAAGGAAAATTTGATTCACTAAGAATGCTTAGTTTCCATTTCACCTCTTCGGCACCATTGCAAAGATCTTTCAAACACCGGGTTGGTTTCTCTGTACTTTTCATTTCATACCCTATCTTCACATAGTTGATGATGTTCCCCAACCGCAAGCCCATCCATCATTTCCTGAACAAAATTTTAAGTAAGGGCGTATGAGGTGCCGATTGCCTCCAAAACCCAGGGATTGAAATAGGTTAATATTTAATAATTTTGTGTTGCTTCGCCCACAGCATTCCATCATGTAATTAAGGATCCATTAAAGGACAAGATTACTAGAGATGTTGTAAACAAAAGACCACTGGTTTGAGTAACAAACCATACAGCAAGAAAAACAAATAGTAAGGGTATCATTGTGTATCGCAAATGTCTTCAATGAAATATGAGAAAATGAACTGCGAAATATTAGGACGGATCAGATCAGTTCAGCACAGTGATTTAGTTCACTTTCGATGCGACATTTTTCGTCGGAGGCCCATAATTTGTAAGACGTATTGAAAAAATTTGGACATTGGTAAATATGGGGTAGCATACGTTGTCTGGAATGAATGGCGGAAAAGGAGTTAATAATGATTTAATTTTATTCGCAACGGTTTATTTAGTGACTACCTACTTATTAAGCATACGTTAAAGTAGTAATCTTAAGTGAGTATTAATAATATTTAAAAATTGTAATAATGCGGTTATTTTTTCATTCTGTCGACTTAATTTTGTTGGTTACATTTTCCATTTACTTTTTTACTCATTATTCACTTTTATATTGGCTCTTTTCGCATTGAAAAGTGACTCTTATGGTATTTTCACATATGCAGGGACTTTCTATCCCTTAGAATAATCTCAATTATCCATAAACCGTTGGAAATTGAGAAAGATCTCTGGAGGTCTTCCCCGCCGTTTTTTCTTCATTAGGCCATTTCTTGCCCCTCGACAAATGCAGGGCGCGATTCTTGGGTATGGCAACATCTTCGAGGCATTCGCTCACACCGCCTGATTCCGCCATGCACTGCACGCAAATCCCCCTCCATAGGGTAATGTTCCCATCTTACGCGCGAACCCTCCCGAGGTTGACTCCAATTCAAGTGCATGCTCTTCTTCCTCCTCCGACCCGCACACCTGCATCTCCCAGGCAATCATCAACTGCGCAGGCATTTCTCTCCTCTCCCACCCACTCCCCTTTACGCAGAGCTGAGCAGGGAAACCTTGGGAGCCGTCCGTCGTCTCCGCCGTCCCTTCCGAGGCCCCTCGTATGCCTTTAAGGCGTACGTTTAAGGCACGCTCTGGTGGCTTTAATACCCTCCCCTCCGCCCTCGACGATACCTTCTCTGCTTCCCTCACCACTACGCGCCCACGCAGGAGTTTATTTGTTCTCCCGGTTAAGGGAAGAAAAAAAACTATATGGAAACAATGAGTGAGGATCTGGGCGTCGGTAAAACATGTCGCTTGGGGATTTCGGAACAGGATCTTCCGCTCTTGAGTCTCCGATGGTGGCCTCCAGAGCCCAAGAGGCCAACATCGGCATGCTACGGAGTGTTTTATGGCCTCTGCCCTCAAATACCTCCCATTGTGTCAGACGCTCGGTAGCATGCGATCACTTGTAGCAATAAAGGTAATTGTACTGAATAAAAGGAGGACGGACCTATTTAGAAGTATCTGTACCAACCAGGCTATCAGTTCCATAAATTGTCGACCGATTTACCTCGAGTGTTTAAGTGGGTCTGGCGTTTCATTCTTTTGGGCAGTATGTTAGTGAGAAGATCCAAGTTTACAGCAAGAAAGGCATTAGCGACGTGTCCACGAGAATATTTATGCGTGTGAATGAAGACCGGTTATACGATAGGATTCGAAAGCGCATGGGGGATGTGCAAGAAACATCTTAGTGTAATGTTTCGCTTCCTTCCCATGATGGTTTATTATGCCGTTGAAAATTTGTCCTACCTCATTTGTTCATTTTATTTTAATAAGGATAGCTATATGCTCAAAGCAGTGTGAATCTCGATTCTCTTCATGTTGATATCTCATATAGAAAACCACGAAGTTTGACGGTATTTCCCGTGTCGGAGTTCATGTATGTTAAAAATGATTTGGTAGAAGCTATATGGTCTTGTGAATCAGAGTATAGTGCATTGAGATTCGACTGCAATGAAAACCTTTGTAAACTTGTGAGAGTTATCGAATTCCGTGGGAAAACGATTTTGGACAATAACAGCATTAATTTCATCTCCACCTGACGTACAATTTTAAGGCGTTACTTGTTGTGTTAAATACAGGAGATATTCTCAGTTGTATTTGATAGTTCAATTGTATTCAGGAGATCTACTCAGATTGAGAAAATTCTGTTTTTACCCGAGTAATTCTTTGTCGTATAAATAATTGTAGGTAGGTTTCTGGTTCATTTCCGAGGAGTTTTTAGGTGTGCAAGATTGTGGAATTTGTCGTGTGATTCTGAAGACAACGCATGCCTCCCATCATTTGTTTGATGAGTCACCGTCAAAACCGTATTGCATTCAGACTATTTTTCACTGCACCACCGAACGGGGGTGCGAGTAGCCACAGCAGCGTGCGTGCAGCCGTGCACTAGCTGCGTTGATTGTACATGACATGACCCATTTAGTACATTGCTGACGTGGTTCAGAGAGATAATTGAATACATTTTCCGCGTTCCTGTTTAGGAAACGTTATTATAATTTGAGTTACGCAACTATTCCTTTTTACTTTGATGTCCTCGATGAGTGACCGTAAGTATTTATTTCGGAGATGTAATAACAAACTAAAAACCGATTTTGCCGAGGTTTGTCGGCAAACCGGGTTTGCCGAGGAGAAAATTTCTTCAAAAGCGTGCTAATTGAGATTTAATTTTAACCATTCTCCTCCCTTCTAATTGCAAATGAGGGGGCGAATAATAATTCGAAAACGAGAAGAGAAAATAGATTTTGTTGGGGGAGGGGGTGGGAGGAAACATTCCAGGGTGTGTGCCCTGTAAATAAGGCATTTCTCCCGCTTCCTCTACGTGAGCGAGCACCACTGTACGTATGCATCACGCGCATCGAATTTGCATCTCATTTACTCATTGAGGCATGAGGTTGCCCGGAGAGGAGTCCCCGAGGGGCCCTTTGACCTCGAACGCAGAGGGATGGTGGGATACGAGGGCCAAGGGGAACGAGGAGACGCGAGTCGCGATTGGGTTGATCTGCCGACGCCCGGTCACGAACCCAAGGGGAGGAGCGATTGCACCCTGCCCACCCCTCTCTCCCCCGTCCTGACTCCCATGCACCCTGTCTCCATCTACCAGCCGATCATCCCTCTCTTCCTTTTGTGTCTCTCGTGGTGACCCCCTTTACTCCTCTTTCGTTGATTAACCTCGATCCACGTAACAACTAGCTATTATTGCCTTAAATGCTGAGTGCGATTGAAATCGCGAACACCCTTTCGATCTCACTCCCTTGTATTCGCTCTTTCGGTCCATCTTCTTCGTTTTCTGCACACTATGAATATGCCATTCATTCAAAACGTAGAGCAGTTAAGATCTATTAGCAACACTGACATTTTGGTCGCCTAGCTTTCGATAACTGTGATACTTAAAATAATGACGTTTCATGCTGTTAGAAGTAAACTGTCTGCTATAGATTGAATAAAGTTAAGGCAATGTAATTAGTTTTATATTGAATAGTTTCAGGCGCAATTTGCGGCAAATCGGACATAATAAAGAACGGATAGTAGCAATTTACCATTAGATAAGATTTGTTGTACGACCGGGTTTCGATGTGTTACATCATCTTCAGGTGGAAAATGATGTAATGTATCGAAACTCATAGAATAAATCTTATCTATTGGATAATTGCTTCTATCCGTTCTTTATTAATTGGTTTTAGTTTGAAATATGTTAGCGATATAAGTTTTGGTATGAAACTTTTTATATTTACATAATTTGTACATTTTATTTCATAAAATGCGCTATATTTTCACGCCGGTTGAATATTTTTGCAAAATGGGTTTCAGGAAACGTATTTTTATGGAATTTGGCTTCTAGGAATGGATGTGGAGATTCTTTTCTCATTGACTCTCGCCAAATCTCATCGCCCTCGCCTGTTTATGACATTATCGACTCTGACACCTGACCTTTATCGTTCGTTCGTTCTCGCTATTTATTATTCTTTATCCCCTCGATATGCCTTAGTGGTCTTTGCCTGTCCCTGTGCTCAAATGGAGCAGTGTTTCCCGTTCCCAAATTTATAAACTCTTTATTGTTTTTCTCAAAAATGAGTCTGCAATAAGTAGAGCTCCAACCTTTGCTCACGACCTTAATAACAACATGAAAAACCCATAGGGGTTGAATGGAAATTCGAGTAATATTTCTGCTTTATATATATATATATATGTATATATATTGTATATATAGGTTGAAATCAAATTAAGCGTTGAAATCAGGTCTTCGGAGAGCGTTGTTTCCACTTTTTTATAATTTATTCACCAAGTCCCACCATCCCACTTAGCATCCAATCTCTTGGAGGTACTCCCTGAGACGATGGCAGAGACTCGTTCTCTCTCTCCCCTTGTTTTCCTGGTTCTCAAATTTTCGTCCCCGTCTTCGTTCGACGTTCCCGTGAGGAGCCTTAAGCACGCCTAGATATCAATAGGTTTCTTAGGAACAGAAATATATTCTCACCATGCGTGTAGTTATCGCTCTTTCCACTCCCCATCCCCATTTTTGGATCCCAGCTTTTGAATCCACGTTGGTTGAATTGATGGTTTCCGACGTAACTTTATGGAATGGATTCATATTGGAAATGAAAAAATGGAAACTTTGTGATTCCACAGAAAATTTATTACTGAATGTCGAAACCCGGGTCGTATCGTAATAAATTGTCTGTGGAATCACAAGGTTACTATTTTTTCATTTCCACGCTGGTTGGTTGAAATCTAAAATTTGCTTAACATTTAAGAGCCATTGAACGTGAAAAATTTTTCAAGAAAACAAAATATGGTGTGAAACCGTCCAACCGAATGATGATGTCGTTTCACTGGAAACCATTGAATAATGGCCATATGTTGGGGCCTCCCCGTTTTGTGGCCCCTTGTAAGAGCCGAATAACACTCCCACAAACCACCAATATCTGGACCACCAACATTCTCCCAGCTCAACTAGACTGGCCACGCCCTTAATTGGTGCAAATTTTTTTTTAAGAAAAGTATTCCCTCCCTCCCGTATGGCCTCACTCACCACAAAATAAACGTTGCAGATGTAACCACTTGGTTCTAGAGTTCTGAAATATTTTATCAAGTTATCCCGTGCATTGCAAATGAATTGCAGGCCTTGGCGAGGTGGCACGATAAGAGGAGACAGGGCTAAGATGTGGGTGGTCGCACTGCATTGCCTCTTTCCCACGAAAGAGGATGCCTCAAATCGGGAAATAGTGTGGTGGTAGCCCCAAGGGGTTGGGGAGGGAAGAGGTCAGAATTCAAGCAGCAGGGAAAAGGGTTTAGGTGTGTAGATGGGTCTAATTTCTGCCAAAAAGAAACGAGTTACAAATCGACTCCCTCTTATCCTCCTTCCACCTATATCTCCCGTATTTATCTCGCTCTCTCCTTCGCCACCCATCACACCATTCCTTGCCTCTCTTTCCCCTCACATTCGTTCCTTCCCGTTCTATCCCTCTCTCTCTCGCGCGCGCGGTTGCTTTGAGTGATATGGGAGAGAGGGAAGCAGCAACTCACCGAGCGAAAGGCATGCAAATTTCAAAAGGGGAGCCACGTCGGGGGAATATTAACTCTGGCCAGTGCGTGTTTTCAAGTGTTTCTCGGGGTGCCCCTTCGTCCTCCCTCCACCCGCAACTCCTAACCCTACCTCCTCACCGACCCCCACCAACTCCCCCCACCCACTTCATTTTTCTCCCACTGTGGAGCGAGGCATGTGTTTTTTAAAAGCGGAGATAAAAATCTCTCAACTTCCGCTCAAAGGAAGAAAAAAAGAGGCCCTTCTCCGCTCTTCCGAGGGCGGAAGGAGGGGTGGGACGGAAGATTGGTAGGGTGGCAGGAGAGGGGAGAGTGTCAGGGGGGGGGGGCGGTCGGTGTGGGTTCGAGTGTGGGCGTGTGGGCAGGGGTGGGATAGGAAGGGATATCGGGTCCGTGGGGAGGGAGGAGGGAAAGGGAGTGGAAGGGTCAGGGATGTGGGCGGGCTTTAGGGGTCGCGCGAGAGGCCGAGTTTGAAGCACGGCGGGAAGTGAGGTCGGTATGCGGGGCGGAGGGACAAGGGTAGCACCTATTTAAAGGGTGGATATACGAGTGGGGGGGGAAGTGAGGGAGACGAAGGGTTTCCTGTCTCCCTCCGAGCTGGAGTGGGCCAGAGAGGGGGGAATGAGTTTTGGTCAGCGAAGGCGATCATTGTGTTGGTAGTATCATGGGTGATTCTCTAGGTTCGCCGAAGTCGAGGCGGGAATGGGCATCCCCACTGGCCCCGTGCGGCGGAGAAAAATTGTTAATATTTTAAAGTCGGCGCTTCCCAGGCCCTATTTTCACCAGCTGTAAAGGCTATTGTTTATTTATGAACTCATTGACGTCAGGGACCATTTCATGCCTTAATAGGTCCTTTATATGAATTTCCACCTGCGTAGCATCCATTCAAGCCGTTCCAGGAGGAGTGAGGGGGAAAGGTGGTGGGAATAATCGAGGGAATTCAGTGACAGAATCCATGTCTTGGGGTTAATTACTGTGTATAGTATTAGTGGACCTACGCGGGGTTTTTTAAATAACCCTAAGGGCATATAGGCCGCAATCTCTTACCGAATCTTTGATTCTCTACTGAGGTTACATTTTTGTAAAGGCTTCGATGATTGTCATTACATGTTTTGGATAGTTTAATACTTAATATTTTTGGCAAATGAACCGCGGTTCACCAAAAAAGTGGGGAAACAAAATTAGCGCCACTACCATTCGCAGGATAGAGTGCATAGTAGAGAAGCTGAAATGAGCCGGTTGTGACACTAAATATCTGCAGCTGGGTAATCGTTGGGAATGAACTAGATGGAGATATAAATGTGGCTTTTTGAGTGCAAAAGCTTACAAAACTACCCAAGATATTTGTGTGAGTTACTCGTATATAAGAAGCCCCTTTTAAAGATTACCAGTGTCATTGTCACATTCCGATTAGTAGGGGGGTGAATTTTTTATTTCGAGGGTACATCAGTTTTCTGTGATATTGAACCATTAGAACATCAACACTTTTATCAATGAAACTCCGAAAGAGCTTAAGATTTGTGTTGGAAAATACTTCTAGGGGGCCTTTTTTTGGAGCCAGTAATTAGTTCTTCGGTTAACGTAATTTCAGTTTCAGAAACTTAATCCCATAGAAAATTTGCACATTTTGATAAAAAATGTCAGGTTAATATGTACTCCTCTTATTGTAGCGTTCATTCAGATCTTCTAGATGGTTCCCATCCAATTACTATGTTGGATCTTTTTTTTCTATGCAAATACGTCTCTCTCGTTTCTCAATCAACTGAGCAGAAAACTCGTCTGACGCTAAATTTAGAAAGAAAATCTTCAGTGATGAATTTTAAAGTAGACCCCTCGGTATAACTTGCAAGCGAGGGACAAATGTTTGGGAATTTGGAAAATATTATGATTTTTTTTAATGACGCTTCAAAACATTTTCACATTTTGTCATTTTTTTATATAACCAAAAACCGTCCGTGTATTTATGCACTGATGAGAGCAGTCGACGATAGAAGATCACTTGTTCTTCCCGTTGTGCACCCAGCCCCCTTCAATGTTCTCCAATTAGTGTACTGTTTTTTTCTTCCTGCGAATATTGCCACCTAAGTCAATGGGTCTGACCTAAATCCTGCTCCAGCAATTCATTTCCCGCATCCAAGGGAAGATTCGAACCACTGTCGACATGTGGTTTGGATGCCCGGCGTCATTCTGTGCGACTTAGGTACCTGTCGAAGAAGGGCGTAAGAAAGCTCGGAGAAGCTTGAAAAAGTTGAGCTACGAAGATGCACTATAGGCGTATGTGTTGAATGATGCGTAGAGGATAGTGGTAGAAGGGTCAAACTAGCTGGTGTCTTCTCCTCCCGATGGTCTCTGGTCCATTAGGCTGCCCCGCCCGTCCTCTGCTGTGCTACTTTCGCCTTCCTCCCCCTCTCCCTAGTTCCCTCATCAAGCCTCTCGTCTGGTGTGGCGGTCGGGGACAATAGCAGGTGGTGGTACATTTTGGAAGGCTAGGGAGGAAAGGGTAGAGGGCAAGGGGTCGAATTCTTTATAACATTTTTTGTCACACGGTGCCTCGTTAAAGAATTGGGGTAAATGGAGTTTTTTTCGAATTCTAGCGTTGTCATTGCTCGGTTGTAATTAGAGCCTTTTCCAGCTCTTTCCGTCTATTCATCGCCACCAGCATCGCCATCAAATCCAGGCGTGACCTTCGAGCTCCCTCGTTTTGGCTTTACGGAATTGGTGTGTGGTTCAGTTATGACGTGTGTGTGTGTGTGTGCATGTATATTCCCGTCGTGGATTTCATTTTCCTTGGTGAAAATGTCCACTTAACTTGGCTGTCGACTCACATGCTGCACCAGTGTATAATGTAACGTAATTCATTATTTTCCTCATTGAAACGTTACGGTTGTAATTATTTTCGTAAAATTATACGTTTTGAAGTAATTGCATGCATTTGACCTTTTTAATGCATACATTAAAGCGTATGTATCTTTGTAGAACGGCTACTAGAGATGGAATGCGAAAGACAAAATGACGGTATATTGCTTTTTCCTTTTTTTAGAATTTCTTGTTATAAAACGAGTGTTAACAATCTTGAATGTTAATTTTAATAGCATAAACATTTTAAATCTCGTGTTCTAATAGATGCAACAAATAAATTTTGCTGTTATTTTATTAAATCGGAAACACTGTGGCCACATACAGACAAGGCAAATTAGATACACGTTTTTAAGTAAAGCCCGTAGTAAAAGACGGTTCTGATTTTCGACTCCCATTAGATAGTTATTAATTATAAAATCCAGACTCTTTTTACGCCTCAAGTGTCCTGGCTTGTGTGTTTCCAGCTCAAGGGAGAAGGACGATGCGTGGGATATTGATGATGGCCTTATCACGCCTTCGCGTCCATGCCATCGTCCTCAAGCTTTGGCCATCCGAAGTACAAATGCATATGCGCACACACAAAATGTCCTTTCCGTTTTGGCAGATATGGACCTACCAAATTCCCTTGCGTGCAATTAATACTAGATAGTTTTCTTGCCTCAAAAATGGATCCTTGATGTCATACAATCGTACTTAATATCATTTGGACCCTTTATATTTAGACGAACGATTTCATTTCGCACCGAAAACATCCAAAATAGAAAACACAGCATCACATCCTCCGTGCGATGGATGGTCTTTCGGTTACCTGGTGAATGTTTCCCCACTTGAAGAAAAGAGGTTCGCATGAAAAATTCTGGTGATAAGTAGATGAATAATATTTTCAATCGATTAATGGCTAATTAAGGAATCATGTTTAGAGTAATGCCTTGATTGATATCTTTGAAAATTTAAAATTCTAAGCACACACATGCTACGTACATGTAGTAATGTAGTCGTACGGAACCCTTGTTTATCAAAACAAATCAATATATTGTTTTCGTGATGGCAAGGTATGATTGTTTCGCACTGTCTAGTATGGCGTGCCTCGTCGTTTAGCTTATTGTATCGATCGAAACGGGTTCACTCGTCTATAGAAAGCAATGTTTGTGACCATGTTGTCTGCACGCTCAGTCGTAACATGTTTCGTCACATCAACACACTCGAATGCCATTTCACTTGCTAAACCTGCATGCATCGGTTGTCACAATCCTGATACCTTTCCGTGTGTGTGCTTTTGAATGGTGCAGAGCAGTTTTTATTGTCGACCTGCTTAGATAAGAAAGTTATTTTGATGTTTTATTTGTCCATCACACCAAAAATACGGAAATGAAAATTTCTCCTCTTGGAAAAGTAAACCTTTTTTGTGCGTTACGCATTGTAATCAATCTCATGGCTTAGAATCATAACGGCCCTCTCCAATTCTTTTCCATGTTTTTCGCTCTCATTACATCAACAATGCCAACATTTTCCTACTGCAGAATTGGTAGGAATGTATCGAGTAAAATCAAAGTTCCAACTGTCCGAACCATAGTAAAGTCACAACATGCTCGTTGTTTTCCAGTAAACTCTTGTGACGTATTTTTATTTTCAATCTTCGTTTTGTGGAAATAAAGTTATAGGTTTATCGTTTTTAACTAATATTCATTATTTTAGATAATATTCAGTATTGGAATATTTTTTCGAGGAAGCTTTTTTAAATTTTGATTAATACATTTCAATCTCGTTGCTTTCATTAAATGACTTTTCTGAGGTATATTTTCAGAATTCGATTATAGTTCTGAAATCCTTCTCCACATAATCGCCAGTGTGCGAAATGCGCGTTATGAAATCTCTAGACATTTCTCCTCCTTCACTTCCCTCTCCCCACTCCTCCTCCCGTCAGCATTGAAGGAAAAGGGCGTTGGGGTGGGAAGGGGAAACAAAAGACCTCTCGAGCGTTTGTCGGCTTCTGTTTGTCCCCGTCCACTTCCCCCCCATCTTTCCTCAGAAAGGCGCCGCCGCGGTCTCGGACGTACGGAAACAGCAGAGGAGGAAGAGCCCTCTCGGGGGAAATAGAACGGACCGTCGCGCGATCATTTTAACCGAATCGACGTTAATTTTTCGCGACCCACATGCATCTTTTCGTCGACTGGGCAGTCCTTCTGAGGGGAAGGCGGCGTCGACTACTAGGGAAGAGGAAGCGGTCGAGTTTCCAGTCGCCAGGCGGCTGAGGCGGCGTCGGTCGTTGTCCCCGTGGAACGTATTCTCCGCGTACCGCCTCGTGTATACGTACGGTCACTTCTCCAAATTTTTTTTCCATCAGTGTTTCAATGTTTTCCTCTAATGGGGAGAAAACTTAGTGCAGTTACATCTACAAAATGTGATGCTTTCCTAAGCTGAGAATGATTAAACTTTCCAGAAATGTAGTGTTTATGTACGTAATAATCGATTTCCACCCGTTATGCAGGTATATAACCATGTATTTTAACCATGTTAACCTGTATTTAACCATGAGAGCCCTATTGAGAAATACTTTAGGATAGATCATTGGTATCAATCGTTCGTGGGAAAATATTGCATTTTGGTTTTTTACATTGCTCATTGAGTATAGGATGGTAGGCGATTTGATGTAGCCATTAACCGTGAAATGCGGTCAACTGTGGATTAGGTGAGAGTGTTTCGTTAGGTGTTTATAAGGTAAAATAAGAGGTGAAAACAAAGTCAGTGAATCATAAGTGAAGCACAACAACGTCGGCGTGATTCACCTTTTCTTGTTAAAATTACAAATAACGCCAAGTCTGTGCTTATAACTATCAGTTCTTGGATCTGTTTATTGTCGATTGATGTTGTCGCCCTAGTTACCAAGCTCAAAATCCAACTCCCGATGAAAATTATGACGGGTATAAATAAAACTGGACTAAAAATATATCCATTCTTACAAACATTCTTATTCCACTATGGTTATGATGTTATTATTTCTCCCCGTGAATTGATTTCCGTACAGTAGTACTGTTACCATTTCATAAATTACGCCGTTTTTCCCTGATTCGTGTATTTTTACGATGAACAAAAGTTCTTTGAACGTTTATAGCCGTTTGCTTTACTCACTAACAAGTGTAACCCTGGATGATGCTTTTACCTAAGAGTTGATGCATTAAATGTAAAATAATCACCAATTATTTTAAATTATTATTTTAATTATCATTTGCCATAGGTTTAAGGGGTTACCAATTCAATGGCGTGCAGCAAATGGGATTAGAAGACATACCCGTATATGGCTCGATACAGAGTACTTCCCAATCAGTTTAATGTTAATTCAAGTATTTTACCATAATGGAGGGATAGTAATTGCACATGTCCTAAAATTATTTATCACTTAATTGCCTCCTCTTTGTGTCTTAAATGGGGTGTGTTGTGCATCACCCGAAATTTAATACCGATGCTGAAGAAATCATCCCCCCTATAAATGAATTTATTGTTTCAGTATTATTGTCCCTACGCCGGGGAACACTTGTTTGCCTTTTTATTATTCTATGCAAAAAGTTGGACACTCGTAGGCATTTATGCACATGAAGAGGTTTGATTGGCCTCAGCGGGCCTTCATTTCACCGTGCTCTCGCAATTTATTCCGAGGCATGGCGGTCGATTCCATAAGCTCTACGGGATAACGTATTCATGAAAAACGAACAGACCTTCTCTTTTATGAGAGGTAGGTTGGGAAACGCTAAACTTCGTCAGGGTTCCACGAGCCCTTAAAGGGATGCGTGAATGTGCGGTTCACTGCTTTAATTCGAGGTGACGGCGTTAAAATCATAGCCTCGTCCCAAAACCCTCGTCGTCGTATCTCCCTCCAACCATGCGGACTGTAGCTCGAAAATGACCACGTTAATATATTCCATCGGCACATATCGACCCAGCACTTGGTTGTACGGGAGCACGCGAGGAACCAAGTACCCGCGGCGTGCTGCGTGTCTTCTGACAGTGTCTCGCATCGGCGCCGCCTTGACCCTTCCCCTAACCCCGCAGCCCCCTCCTCCTGCCCTCCGATTTTTAATGCCGTGTCACGAAATCGACCCTTATTCTCTCTCCTCCCCCATCCCTACCGTCTCCGGGCCGGCCGGCGATATGTGGTCGACTTGGTGGGGTGGTTTTGTCGGAGACTAAGAGACTAGGGGAGTCGGAAAAGGTGAAAATAATGTGATGGAAAAACTCAGAATAGAAGACTTTATTATTTCATTCCTTATGGGCGTCGAGTGTTTATCAAGGATCCATGCGACTGCTAACGCGATCCTGCAGCCGTCGCGCCGTGGTCGTGTTAAGTGAGTTGATTTGGTCGGTGGAGTCCCTGTAGATCGCGATCTGCCCCAGTCCTCGCAGCTTACATACAATTAGTTCTTGATATGCATCGGTCTCCCATGCCTTTGAAATAATCCCGTCAAACCTGTCGCTGTTTTTGTAATTAACAGCGTTAAATATGTATCAAATCCCATTTGGATATTCGCGGAGAAATATCTTACGGAGAGGTAGGTGAACCAAATATTCTCGTGGGCATATACAGGTAACTAAAATATAATTTAAAATTCTAATGCTGGCTGGACTTTAATAGCGTCGTAAAAATAAATTTATGGTTGATGTTAAATTAAATCAGTACGGAATGCTAGAATTCAAACTGGTTAGGAAGTAATTTGAAGGAAGGTTTGATGTATTTGTCACAGCTGAAAAGAAATACAACCCTCGACGGCATTTTAGCTTTCATTCGATCATGTTGTAGTGTTAAGGTTCATTGGTCTATCGCGCGAGTTCCCCCTGACTGGAAGAATTCAACAAAATCTTACAAAATGGGTCTGTCATTTCCCTGCACAGGGGATTTAATGAAGTGTTCATTAGTCAATGTAAACCGAAAAAGAATTTTTCTAAACGAAAAATTGCACAATTATTTAATAGGGGAGCCCCACCGATCTCTACACACAAGGAGTATTATCGGTCACTCCTTGTCATCCGCATGCATGCATTTTACAAATTAAGCGTGAAGTAATTGAAGTATGAATTTTCTATGAATGCCAAAATAAACTCGATAAAAACATGCGTTATCTGTACTATTGACAATGCTATATTTATAGTGTACTTCTTTTTTGGGTAGTTTCCCATAGCTGCAAATAACGCAGTGATAATCTGTTCATATCGTGTATTACTATTAAATATGTTAGCACCATAGCTCCATATAGCTCCATTAGCGCATAGCATAACTCCATGCCATTCTATCCAGTTCTCTTGAAGTACTCTCATGTCATAGACAATTGTAATTTCAGTTGGTAAATTTAATAATCGTAGTCATTTTTTGTGAATCGATGAACGCTCACAAAAACTTGCCAGCTGTTCTGGCGGTGCAGTGCGCTAGTTAGCGGATGAAAACGGCCTTCTCATCGAGAAGCTCGCTGCAAGTTGGGATGACAAAGGTATTGAAGATCTTTTCAGTGAAGCTAGCATTCGCTGAAGTCTGACGATAAATTTGCTTCAGGACCAAAGTTCACTCGAGAGCTTTTCATCGAAGTTTCTCTCTGGCGTTAAGTTTTGTCGAGCTCAATTGGCAACCGACAGGTAAAGCTGTTATTGAACGTCAGTATTGATGGTTATTGTTGTCATTCGTTTGAAAGAGGTTAAAAACTCTGCGAGGAAGCGCATTGAAGTCTTTTGATTTTCCTCCATAAACGTTATACGTATGGGGTTAAAAACCTGACAGTGATATCAAGTGGCTAAGTTTAGCTCGCAACAAACTTATTAGTATAAGTATCGCGTCTTTATAAGTAAAATTCTGTGCAATATAGTTGGAAGTATTACTTAAGGAAAATAAGCATCCAGTGCATATTTGATTTCAATTAATAAGCTTCCATTGCTTAGTTGATTTCAATTAATTTAGCAAATAATGTTATTGCTGCAAGACTTCGATATCTATTATCCCATAAAAACAAGCTTTGGATATCTAGTTCCATTGGACTGTAATTCCAAATTGATATCCTTTTTGCACTTTGTATCGTTGTGCATGTGGATATTTTATCCACATGGACATTTTATTTAAAATGGGCTTAAAAATAAGCAACCCGCATGAAATAGATACAATTTCAACATGAAACATTATGCAGGATGAAATGGATTCCGTGTCAATGGACGAAAATATGCGTCCAGTGTTTTTCATCCCTTTACGTCCTGTAAGGTGGTCCCCTCCGAGCCGCTACTGCACTGCACCACAGTTTGACCTTCGGACCTCATTCACCGCGGCGGGGCATTGGAAACGCACTTAGGGATTGGAGGGACAGAACAAACTCCCTGATTGGCTAAATTTTTCGGTTGGGGAATTGACCGAGGGACATCCGTTGAGTTAAGGGCAGTGCAGCATTCTTGTGATGTTCATGTTGTGTGGGAGGTGTAGGGAATCATGAGAAGTTATGACGAGGCGTTGGGCTGTTCTGTGGGTTCTCCTCGATACTACAGTCTCTAGGGTGTGGTAGACGTGAACAAAGGGGAAAGCGACCTTCTCCATCATTTGTTCAAGTTATCTTATCGGAATAATCATTGCGTAGACCCCTCGTGGCTCGGTGAGCCGAGTCTGGTGCGCAATACCCTTCAGAAAAAACTAGCGTGCAAGGGTTTTGATTCCCACTTTTCATGTCACTCAGGTGCATTTACACTCATTCATAGACGTGGATTTATGAAACCGCAGCAGGCAGCGTGAAATTACTGCCGCAAATTTAACAAGTTCATTCTGTGGTCCGCGCGTGTTTTTTTCCAATTTGCCTTATTTCTTTCACCGGTGGAATTCGGGTGATGTGTGTGCTTATCAATGGCGTAGGTTGTTTAGCACCACAGTTAAATGCTTAGCCCGAACCCTTGAACTCATGATCACAGATTCGAATCCCACGGTCGAGTTTTCTATATTTACGGACAACTCTGAAAGCCACTATTAGGGCGACTGGCGTGTAGTTTTAGGACACCTTCCTTATATTTCCCATGTATGTGCAATGCGTCGGACTCAGTGTAGATGAAGATGTCGGTGCAATGAGACGTTAGCCACCTAACTGTTGGAGTCTCCCCGTCATTTAGGTGTAATTCAAGAAAATAGGCGCATTGGAAGGGTTAGATACGACGGCAGATCGCACTACAGCAAGCGGATTAGGATGAGTCCCGACGCGTCCGTCGCGACGTCACGCCCCTGAATTTACTAGTCCTGTTGAATGCTGGTGTACGTTCACATTTATTAACCACGGGCCTTGCCTTTTCTCATTTCTCCAAGTCCACGCCATCACTTAGGTGGTTTTATTTCATTTTCCTCCCCCATCTTTTCGCTGCCTTATAACACATCACGGTCCCACGAGAAATACACTCTTGCAGCACCGCGGCGTGGGGGAATGGGAAGGGGAGACGGTTCTCGAGACCAAGATGGGTTAGTGGGAGGGGATGGGAGTGGAGAAATACATATATGTATACATAAAAATAAGTTCCAAACGGAGCGACGCGGGAAGGGGTATGAGGCGAGGAAGGGCAAGCAAGGGGGTTTGGACTTCTTTTCTCTCTCCTTGCCACACCGCGAGAGAGAGGAAGGAGGGAGGGGATGCGGAGGAGAAAGGTGGAGGCGGGGGAGGGAGGGCGAGGAGTAGGGCAGCAGGGGAAACGCGAGAGAGAGAGAGGGAGATGACGGGGCGGGGAGAGGGGAAGAGAGAGGAGGGAGACTTGGAAACGCGGTCTCAATCTATCCGTCAGTCCGAGACTCGTGCTCGCGTCGTGAAAGTCGCCGCTGAGGACGTGATTCAGTCAGAGGAGATGAAGAGAGAGGTGGGGCGGGGAGAAGTTGGCCGAGTGAGTGAGTTAGAAGTGTTCGAGCCGTGGTGTCCAGCGCGAAACGGGTGGAAGGCGGTCGGTTTCATTCTCACCCGAACCGAGACCCTGGAGAAGTGAGGAGGTTCCCGGCGGTTTCGAACGTGAACACCCTGAAACTACTACACTGAGCTTCAACCTCCTTCCGATTTCGGTTCCTCTGGAGAGAGAGGTTCACCGAAATTCTTAAAACTTTCAAGTGTCCGTCTTCATCCTGTGCCCCCCGCCCTTTTGTGTGCCCATGCGTGTTAAGGTGTTAATCGCACCGGAAAAAAGTGACCGGAAGATTGAAGTGCGCAATTCCATTGGGCAGGTACGAATCTTAATTTCGTTGTAATCATAAATATTTATTATTTCTTTGTCATTAATTGACGTTGTTTTCATCTCGGCGTGCTCCTTTGTTAGCGTGGACGATCCCTGTTTTTGTGCTCATTTGTTATGACGACGTTTTGCTTCGTGCGACACTTTTCTTGCCCTGGAGGGCGAAAGTTCGTGAGCTGGGTGTATGTGGGGCGTGATAAATGTCCGGTCCTCGAAGCCAGAAAAAAACTTGAATATATTTACTGGCGCAGATAAATTCCGCAGTGCGCTTCGCACGGACAATGGAGGATATTAACCATATGCTCTAAATTAGGCGCTATATAAACTGCCGTCGTAATGAAATACTCAAATGTAGGTTATATTCACGATCTTCAATTTTCAGATTTCATTTGCGATGTAAGTAGTCTCTTTGTTAGGCTAATGTGTGATTGTGAGAATGGGGGAGTTGGCAAAGTAAGATTTATTACGTGAAATCAATCGTTTGCGTTTTGTCATTGAGTTTCGTCATTTGGCGTAACTTATTTTTTCAACAAAAATTGTAAACACATCTATAATTAATGTGTACATTGTCCTCCTTGAGTTTTATTTAGTAATGTTTGGCCTTTGCTCCATTTCCATCATTTCTCATCTTTCATATCGAGAAATGTTTTGAAGTTTCATTTCAATTTTATGTATTCTCCGCGTTTGCGACTCCATTCTTATCTGCTTACAACTTGCGCTGTCTTTTAGTGAATGAAGTAGTAAAGGGCTTTATGAATGTTCCGTGACCACGTTGATTATTTCCGAAGTTTCTTCTCCTACGCTGGAGGCTTCGGCATTCGGGATAAGCATTCGCCTTCAATTAATCCTGACGAAGTCTCCAGCAGAGATAAAGAAACGTAAATTTTAAAACATTGGTGCGGAATATCCCAAAACCCAGTGTTTCTTGTCCATTCTTTATTTCAATATGGTTCATTGATATTTTCAATTTACTTCCGATAAACAATTTTTGAAGCCCTTGGTGGAATATTTTAAATGTTTCATTTTTTTGGTAAATCTCGTGTTTCGAAGAGAAAGCATTTGTAACAATATGACAAACAAAAAGGCATCGCTCATCGTGAAATATGCATCTCGCATAAATCTAATTGAAAATGGGCTTAGGTTGCATATGAGTTAATTATTAGCTGTCACATTCCATATAAAGCAAATTGTTAGTCGTGATGTCGAGATAAAATCATAAAACAAAATAGATTTCATTCTCTCCAATGAAAGATGTGTAGAGCAGCATTTAATTTGTTTTATAATTTTATATTATTGTGTTTCACATTTAGAATGAAATTAATTATATGTTTACCTCTTTGCCTTTTATTCAATTAGAAAAGAATTCAGCTGAAATTTCGTCCCCTGCGTAGAATATTGCTTTCCTGTCAATATGAATACTTTGCTACCGAATTACGACAAATCTCTATGGTTCATCAAGGTTGTGATTTTCAATTTTGTATACTATATTGTGTGCTAGATTAATACGCAGCGATTTTGAGGAAGGAAGTCAAAGATCCTCTTTGTCTAAATTCCGGGTTGTCGCCCTGCCCCACTCGTTTCCATTAATCCTCTCTACTCATTTCCCGGATTTGATGTGTATAATAGTCCTACTTCTTGTTCCGCTTTAATTACGCCTTTGTCCGGCTATGAGTAACATTATCCGCTACCAATTTAGAAAATTAAATTTTACAATCCTTTGTCTTAAATATTTAGTTAAAAAGAGGAGTCAAATTTTAACAACCTTAATGGCAAGTTCCAAAAATGTAAATGCTGTGTATTTCTGAGTGTGCACTACCATGTCGAAATCCCAGGAAAACAATGCAGGCATTATAAAAAACATTCTGGCTTTGTGAATGGTGAGATAGCTGGTGTTTGATTGAGTTAAACCTCCATGAATTTAGCAAACAGCAAAACCTCGACCATTAAATCAGTCTTGAGAGCAAATATTGGCCCTCTGCGTGGTTGGAATTTAGGAAGTCTCGCGACGGATGATGACTTGCCTGCAGTGTGTTGCACAACGTCACCCTATTAGTGTTTGGTCAATTTCAGGCGCTTAAGGCCGGACTGGGATCGGTTGTCGACGGCAGCTTAGTTCACGCCACCATCTTCATTCGATTCGTTCATCCCTCTCGATCCATGTGACATCGGCGTAGACCAGAGTTTCGGAGTCTAACCTTGGCAAGTTCATTTGGCATTCTGCCGCTGTGACACTTAAGTAACACATTCACCGAAAAGAATTCCATTCTGAGAGGTACGGGAGGAGGGCAGCGGGCGAGAGAATTTAAGGTGGGGAGTCCCGGGACGTCATGATTTCTTTACGCCTACCGAATGTTCCGATAGTTTACCTTCCGCAATGGAAAATTAAGCGGAAAATTTCCCATTCAGTACGATAATCGAGATCGATGGCTGGCGGGAGGTGGTCTGCTTTCATAATCCGGGGGTCGTAGTCGTAGGTTCGGAAAAGGAAATGTTATCGTGGAATGTATAGGCGAAGTCAGTTCATCAGTCAGTCAGATTTTTTATTAGTCAATCAAGACCAATCAAAATTATTTTGAAACTTATTTCGGGCGGTTTTGTTTTTGTTATTATTTCTAGCGGTAAGGGTAGGTTTTTGATCAACTCGGAAGCTACCCACTACTTTACTTCTAAGCTCTACACGACGCAAATCTTCTTAACCCCTATGATGCATACTACAATAACTCATTCTTCATCACCACATACGTTCTAACTCCCTTAATTCCATGTTTTCTTCCCCCTACACTGATTTCCTTGAAAACTCCCTTACGTTATCGTCTTCAGCATCCCATTGCCTCTCTTTATCTACTGTATCCACTTGTTCTGTTTTCTTCGGACAGATAGCTCACAACAACATACTCTCTTTCTCTAGCTTTGCCTAAAATTCTTCCTGTTTTCTTTTCCATCCATTTTGTATTTTTCAGTCTATTCCATTTGTAATTACCTAGCAAACACGAAAAAATCCGAGCGGTAAACTGTACCACCAGCTTCGAATGCCACTGCCTAGGGTACGTATCGAATTTTCCCACCCTGGCATGTTAAAGCACTAATGGAATGTCACACAGAGCCGAGATATGGTGCACTGACAAACGACCAGTGTCACTGGTCGCGAGTTCGTGTCCCGTAGAGGAGAAGTGGGAATCTATGTTTTATCTCGGGGTGATTCCTATTGGCGGAATCTCGATGAACCGGAATGACCAGTGAGGGAGTAAGAAAAGACAATGTTTACCGCTACAAGGTCAAGCGTTGACTGGGCATTAAGTTCCGGGATCCGTAGATGATGGCATTGGAAAGGATTTCGTGAGCCAAAATCAATGCAGCACAATCGACGCGAACTGGAACTTCCTAGGTTTCGTTTGGCGATGCATGGCAGTCACCAGGACTTCACTCGCCTCAGCGCCGGTCCTGCTCACCTTGTGAGGGGCCTCATTCTCAATTAGACGCACTATTCCACACATTCCATCACGTTCCCTTGCTTATATTTGCCATTATAATTCTCGTCTATTTCCAAGGGTTGCTCTCTTGACTGTATTTCGCTTTGTCTTTCCTGCCACTTATATGTTAATTTTGGCCTCGGGAGGCTGGCGGTTATTACCTTGTAATCAGGGATCAGTATTTCTTCGATGGTGACCCTACTAGGGTAGTGTAGTTTCCCAGAGGGTCGATGTCCTAATTTCTGGATATCTGGATTAGTTAGGCGTAAGCTCACGTTTCGTAATTTTCCTAGAGAGAGCTGTAAAGACCTATACGCATGCCTTCAGTATATGCAGGGCTGATTTTAAAACCTTTTAATATCTTCCTAATTCAAAGAAACTGTTGAGTTTCCGCGACAGCTTTAACGTAGACCGGAATCCCGGTTAAGGCGAATGGTTTTTATACTTTAAAATTATTGCATCTTCCTAATTATAAAGTTTGAAGCTATGATACATTTTAGGTATCTAAGAGAACTTAAAACCAGTAAAAGTAATGCTTGCCTCGGTTGAACCAAACTTCTACCCTACTTTTCCTGAGGTCCAGATTGAATCGTAAAAGTTTTACCAGGACATAAAAGTACAAGCATTTTTATTTTTTTTATTTTCCTGGAAGACTGCTCATCATTTATTAAAATAGGGCAAAACCATTTAAGTTTTCCCGGTAGCAAAAGGAGTATAACTGCATTGCTGTTACATTTTTATAGGGATTTCTTGAAAACGAATATGGGCATGTTATTCGAAGCAACCTTTAGAAATGAGAAGTATGTTGAAGTTCTCCACTCTCTTCTCAAATAGTTCCTTTTATTTAAAAAAGCTTCCACCTATGTAATTGTAATATTTCCTCCACATGTAACTTTTATCGCCAATTCCTGATCTTCTTCTGCAAAAATTCCCGTTTATAATCATTTTATTTTGTATTTTACCATGCATTGGACTATTTCCAGTAACTTTTTCGTTTTAACTAGTGTCAAAGCTCATTTTCGTTGTTTCACATATGTCTAATAAGACAAGTTTACAACCACAAATATTTCATGTAGAGTCACTACTCGCGGTAGATATTCGAGATGTGAGTTAAATGGAGTAAGTATGGTGGAGAAAAGTGTTTTTCATGTTCTAAAATGTTCGTAATTCTTCGCGTGAGCAAGATTCCTTCATTCACCACGTTCGAATCTCGATTAGCTTTTCGCATAAATCAGCAAGCTTGGGAAGTTTTGAAAATTCGAAATCCCACATCGGGGCATTTTTTAGCAATAGTGAATATTGGTAATCGTTGGCTGTCTAGGCTCCCACTGGCACGGAAACGATGTACATGAGATATTTTTCCCTCCTTTACTTATCCTGAAAGTACGGTGGGATGTGAGAGGGGTGGTGAAGTGGGGAGGAGCGAAAAACCCCTTGGATCATAACCAAACCACCTCAGGGAAACAAAACCTGAAAAAATAAATAAATAAAATGGAAGGATCCCACGAAAGAAAGACGCGACTCACTAATTCCCCCCATTCGTAGCATGACGAGAGTTTCCTTTGGGCGCCCCACGGCGTCGTTATTGTTGTTGCCGTCTCTCGCGATCTGTGAAGGGCTTGAGTGTGTGGGGAGAGGGTCGCGGGAGGAGGAGGACGGATGAGGTGAGACAGGGAGGATGCCGGGTTCTCCTCTTCCGAAAGCGGAAGTGGGCTCCGCGCACCCTTCTCGAAAGAGGAGGACCCGTGTCGTCCGTCGTCGACACAGGGCGGCGGGAAGGGGGAGGAAGCGGCGGCGTCGCGCGATAAAGACAACTGGAACTCACTCGCCCATTATCTCTCTCCTCCGTCCGAGGAGGAGAAGAGGACGGCGGCCCCTCCTTCTCCTGATCTTTGAGAAGGGAAACATCCCGGATGGGAGGCGGGTGCTCGGCGGCGTGCGTGAGCGTAGGCATGCAAGTGGAAGGGGTGAGACCCCCTCCTCCCCTTCGCGATCGTCACGCGTGCGACGGTCTTATCGTCTCCTGTGCGTAGGTGGTCCCTCTGCAGATGCGTAGTGCGTGTAATTGACGTGCGTCTCCAAGTCCGCACCAGTTCGCATCTCGTGGGTTCAAATTTGATCGCTTTGAGCCAGCAGCAGTTCCCAAACCGTGAAGGGGAAATCCTTCCTAGTGTGGTGCCAGATTATCAAAGAAAATTGAAAACAGGCGTTTGAGAATTCTCGTTTATATTATATTAAACCCAAATCCCACGATAAAATTGGATAGTGTTGAGTAGTTATTAAAAAATAATTTTTTTTAAGTAAATTTAACTGTCAAGGTTTCTGTGATGCTATCGCGGGCGCAGTATGCTAATACTTTTTTTTCGAGAATTCTCAAACACCAATTTTTCATATTTTTTTTACTCTGTCTTGATGACTCTTCACTACATTCTTCTCGCGGCATTGTGTCAGTAATAGGAGAGATTATCTTTTTTACATTAAGGGAGTCCTTCTCAATCGGAAATGTTTACGAAACCTTGACTTATTGATATATAAATTGGAAAGAAGGCAGAGGTACAATACTCTTATTGCATGCGCAACTGTCAAGCTTACTGTGATTCCTACTATATTTTGTAACTGTTTAACCGTGTTTTGAGTCGAAAAGATTTAATTATAATGGATGGCCTGTGTTTGAAATTGCCTCTATGTTATGTACGAATAGGTGTCATTCGTATAAAATGTTTATCTATGAAGCTACTTCTTAAACGGGGGATAAGCCGTTTTTTAATCATTTGTTATTATTTTACTGTTGCATTGTATAATGTAGTTGCATTCTCTTTACTTCCGATTTTAAAATTATAATTACCTTCGGGAAATGTCAAATCAGTGGTCGGAGCATGGATTGAATGGTGAAATAAAACCTTGGTAATTGAATGAAGGTTATCAGTGTGACTGATAAAACGCCAAAGGGTGTGATGATGTATTTACGAGTAAATACATCGATATCACTTATCTCTGCTCATGCTGTTAATCCCATCGGAATTGTCTACAATATGTATATGACATGATTTTAATTTCAAGTATTCGTTCTACGATGCAATCATGCCATTTCGATTAACCAGATGAAATTATTAAATTCACGGATATTTTGTGGTGCATAGAATTAGGTGAATAGGTCATAAAATCGCAAGATTTCATTTAAGATGTGGATGTGTAAAAATACCGTCATTTGTGCAGTTTTGATTGTTCATATGACCGGTCTATTAGGATGAGGAAAATATTCAACACGAATCAATCACCGCGATTTTTCGCTTTTTTTTACGTTCAATTACTGGCCTTATTCAATTCTCTTCGGACCTGGAACTTTCTCCCAGTTGTCACCGCGATTTTTCGCTTGTTCTTACGTTCAATTACTGGCCTTATTCAATTCTCTTCGGACCTGGAACTTTCTCCCAGTTCAGCACCCTTGGTTTTTCAGTTGTTGAGTAAGACTTCATTATTGCCCAGCTGTTGAATGTTTTGAGGCCTAGAGGCATCCCATCCGTCACGTGGTGTTTGAAAACGTTTTTATGTTTCGCAGTCATCCTGATCAAATACGTAATCCAATCATCTTCCCAAATCAATAGCGAAGCGATGACCAGGGATAGCTATCAAGTTCGTCACGAATTCTCAAACACCACGATGAGGCTTAGAATGTATGCACGTTGCCCTAAGTTTCTCATTGGAGTTCTATTAATCCACAGTTTTGCATGCCATCCGTGATCTCTGAAAGGATAATTGACCAGCGCCATAGTAATCAGCCCGGAGGTTGTTTTTGAACGGGAAAGATCACCTCGAACTAAGCTCCAAAGTTTTTGAAATTCAGACATTCGCGGTAGGGAGGATATTGCCTGCGACAATATTCCGTTTCTCACAAAATTCTGGTATCTAGAAATAGCACCACCGTTTGTTCAAATACACCTCCGGGAGTCTTCCGGTCGGTTGCCAACATTATACACATTAAGCTGCCCCATAGCCTCAAATAGGATTATAATATCACCTGAAATAATAATGTATTGTTTATTACTTTTTAATATTGTACATAATAATTATGCTCCAACATATTGTAGTAAATGGGGCTCTCAAACGTTAAACACTTCGATACTGTGTTCTGTTGACTGTATCTAGTCGTTTGCTTGAAGACGAATTCGTTTGTGTTCAGTTTCGAGTATGACCTCTCAAGGGAAAGGCAAGAGCGATACAAACTCCCCTCGGCCTCAAACCCACCGCCGCTCAATCTCTTGATTTGCGTCACACTTCGGATATTCATCAGCCGTTGCAGAATGCGGTCAAGCTTGCGATTGCACATGAGCACGCATATAACTTCAGTCCTGGTCCGCTAAATTTGGGATTTGCTCATTTTTTGCTGTAAGGGTGATTTCCATTTAAAGCAATCAGTTTGCATTCCTGAGATCAGTCCAGCCGAATCGCCACGAGGTGCACGAATGTTACGACGTGGCCAACTCTTCGAGTTCCCACGATGAATCAGTCGTCGGCTGATTGGAAGGAAATCTTACGGCAGCGAATTAATCCACCGCACCTTCGTGCTTTCCTCATACTCACTAAGGATTTTTCTTGAGGTTGTTTCCCATCGCGGTCAGTGATGCTTCACCATCAGTCGGCGTGCTTTCAAAATATTTGTTTTTACTTGATTACCATGGTCAAAACAAGGATATTTTCATTTCGCAATAATCTCTTGTGTCTGCGGTAGAGAGTTTTATTCCAGGGTAATAATCTTTTTTAATTATTTAAGGATCCGTGCCTAGGGAGGTCGTGGAATTCGAAATGGAACAGGGCAAAAATATGACGAACTTGCGGCGCATGGTGCGCTGCGTTCTCGAATGCGTAACAGTTTTCCATGCGAGTGGTCTTTGGAGAAAGGCCTTTATTACGGGCGGAGAGATGTAATTGTTACGGTTGCGGTGGCGAGGTCAGAGTAAAAGGTTCTGCGGAGAGCGCAAAAGAGCAAGAGAGCGAGAGAGGCCGTTCGGAGAGAAGGATACATCGTCGCCGTCTTGTTTTTTCCTCCCAAGGTCGGCCTGGAGCTCTCCACCCCCGCCCCCTCCCTCTCACCTAACCGTTCCCATATAAAAAAAGCTCTCCGCCCCCCCACGTCCCCCACTCCCCGTCTTAATCTCGCGGCTCCGATCTCTTCCTGCACCACCACCACCCCCCCTTCCCGCTCCCCGCATCAGATCCGCATTCGATCGCGGGCCCCCGAGCGAGCGGGGCGAGGTCGCGAGGCCCTCGGGTTGCACTTCCAACCAGGACAGCGTTGTGGCACGATGGGGTTACGTGTGCTGATGATTCGAACGATTTCTGTAATCCCTTGTGACCAAAAACGGCGATGATCGGCCTGGGTTTCGAGCGCGGCTACCGTGGAGTTGGGAAGGTCACCTGGGGGACCGAATAAAAAGTAGCGGGGAGTATAAAATTCATGATGGAGCACAGCTTTCAAGTTTGAATAAGTAATGGAAAATAGTTGAACATGGAACAACACAGTGAATAGAGAGTACGTGACTTTCGTGGCCTCAGCGCAACTATTCGTTTGCATTATCCGTAAGCTTTTATTATGTTATTTACGTCGATAAACAGCTCCTCTATTATCTGTTCATCAAAAATTCTTTTTCTGGCTTTCTCTCTTGAGCCTGAGCACTGTGGTGCTGTCGCTCTAGTGAGTTTTAAACGCTAATTTTGGTTATTTGAAATAACTACAAATATCCTCACTCCTATGTAGTTCATGAAAATGAATGCTTTAACCTGTATAGGCTTTGTAACGGTTGATTAGGACCTCACGACTTTCATCAAATGTCGGGAGGCTTGAAAAGGAAGATATCGAAAGTAGGAAAATTCGGTGTTTTCAAATTACTCCATAAAAGCCCGAATATGTGACGAGAAATTGAGTGAAATATTTGTACATTTCAGTGGAAACAGAGGGTTCACGTGGTAGAGAACCGTTTTTTCGACAAATTTGGGAATTAACTGTCATATCATTAATATTAATTTGGAAAATCGAGACGTAAGGAGGCCAGAAATGAATCCTGGTGCTCATGATTGACGGGCAAATAAGAGACACCGGGAGCGTTCTTTAATGTTTTATTCATAATGATTCTCGGGAAGACAAAATGCAAATACGAGCTCGTATAAGCTTTCGCTGTCAAAAGGATGCAAATGTCCAATCAGGAAAAGCGATTATTAGATTTAAAGAATATTTTTCAATTCATAAAATTAAGCATCCATTTTACTTTTCCTTTTTGAATTTAAGCCATATTTTTAACCGTAAAAATGCAATTTTATTGAGAATACGTCATATACTCATCGTCTCTGCCCGAGGCGGGTTGCGAGCCTGGGGTTAGCGAGTGAATGTGCTACCCCCCACCCGACAAACCACCGTCCCCCTGATTGTCGTTTTAATTTACACAATCCTTGAGCAAAGATTCCTATGTACAGCCTTGTCATGGGCATAAATAGCTCATGAGAGTACGAAGCCTTTTGAACGTCATTGATCTGTTTCGCTGTTATGAATAGTTGCGTTCGTCATCCCGGAGTTCCCGACGGTTAATCCCGCCACCCTCCTTGAGAGAAACATGCCCTAGCCAGTTCTACAGTGGGCTCCGAAGCTTATTTTAAGCATCGCATCACTGCGCGTCAACGCGTCATCGTGACTCCAAGTAGATTTTTAGCCACTGGACCGCCGATCTTTCAATATCTTCACGGGAATGTGCTCGTCGCCCACATCGTCTCCTGTCTCTCCCGAATCTCGTGGTGCCCACCAGAAGCACCCACCGGCACGTGGTTCCGATATGGAAATTCATATTGATTGACACCCTACGTGAAAGTAGAGCCAGATGGTCCACTCTAGCCCGAAACCGTCGTTGAGGGGAAGGCGAGGCGGGAGGATAAGACTCCGACAAAGGGAGCGACGAGAAGATTAAGGATGGAGTACGTCAGATATTATGTTATATTTAAGGAAAATGGGAAGTAGCAAGTAGTTAGGTAGATGGGATGCTTGGAGAACTTGTGGTGGACGAGATTTGGAACAGCGCTATTCCTGACCCTCTCCCATATTAAAATCACCCTCAAAAATTGATTGATTGTCTCAGAACGCGACAGACGGTCGTCGAAGTTCGTAGTTCAGTGTGATGCATGCGATGGTGTCTTCGGCGGTGGGCCTCGCCTTTTTCCTTAATGATCGCTCGTTGGAAAGAAGTTACACCCATGTTCTTACCCTTAGAGATACCTCAGGAACTCGTAGCTGGGTAGGGCACCAACACTGGAAAGAATTACAAAATTATATTTATAAATGAGGCAAAAGTGCTTAAATAGGAAGACTGAACAATGGAGTGATAAGCAGCCGTCAATTTTAAATTTAGAATATCAGGTTCATGTATTTGTTCGAGTTGAGATTAAGGCCCTTCCGTCTCTGCTGTGTTCGGGAACTGTGCAAAGGAGAACGTTTAATCTTTGCTCGACTGATGATTTCCATTTGATCACACCGTGAAATACTCACCTTATAGACTAAGGAATTTTCATTATTCCATGTACATTAAATGTAAACTCAGACGATTGGTTTATTTTATTTGGACGATCACATTGTTCAAGATTAAGTTTATTCTATAAACTTGAAATTTCATTGAACCTTTGGACAGACCTTCTCGTCTTTTAAGTCGCATAATTGTTGAAATTCATCAAAAAATGTCGTCACTGCACCGAAGCAGGCTTCGCAGTAACATTCTGGTGACGCGAAGTTTGCAAAAAATGTTTTCTTCAAGTCGGCGGGTTTCATCAGAGCGATAGTTTATTTATAATTGATGTTTTTTGTGTCGAGATAATTCAGTGATGACTGTTCATATTTCATTTAAGCATGAGAAAATGAACAAGGAAGGTGCATTATTCTATTGAGTCATTAATACAGTGATAATGAGAAGAGAATTCCCTCGGCTTCTTTAATCTCAACCTCGATTTATTGTCTTATTTCATATTTACGAGATATTCTCGTATTTCGACCTAGTGTTAGAAATTACGTATGGTGTATCATTTTGCTAAATTTGATGAACGACCGAATTACGAATTAATTTTTTGATAGTCCATAGTTTGTACGGAATACTCCAAAAAGGCTTCTTTAATGAATTCCAGTGGATTCTTGCTATTCTCCGGTAATTATTGCTCTCAAGAATTTAAATAATTTGCTCGATAACAATTTTCTATTGATTGAGTGTAGCACAATAATTGTCGAATCGATACGAACCTCAAGTAGACTCTTTAAGTGAGGTGTTAGTTTTAAGTTGCCGTGAATGTGCTATGTCGTTGAACTGAATTTTGTATTAATATTGAGGAAAATATACATGTGTGCTCTTTTACATAAATTATGATCACTTATTCTTCCCGCGTAAATTGTATTTTGCTATAAAAATAGGCACAATCGTGCACAGCTTCATGAACAGCTCACGCAGTGCTGGTTCTTTTACGAACACACTGCGTGTGTGAAACTTGATTTTCTCATTTATCATTTGAATGGAAATCAATGAAGAACAAAAGGCTCGTTCATTATAGGAATATTAAGATAAACGTGCCAATTCTCCGAGATGAAATTGCATTCACTAAAAAATTTAACTTGAAATTCGCTGATTTGAATCTCGGCTCGGTAATGATTTGTATTATCCTCACGGACGTCTATAATACCGGTAACGATAGGAAATTACTTCATACGTCAGATACTTTAAAACCGATAATCTTACATTAAAAAGTGATTTCTTTCTCTCTTTAAATAATGATCTCTCTTTCGAAAAAGGTATTTGGTGTTTTGTCAGTCAATACAGATTTATCTCGTATATCTCATTCGTATTTGAAGTTTTTGTCATAATGGGTGTGATGTATGTTTTAATGATTCATATCGTACAATGTTTCCCAATTGTCACTTTTGTGAAGGTAGATTTCCTCGGAAATTTAGATAAGCCATAGTCGGGAGGTCCCGAAGATTGGTTTGATAGGTTAAGGTAGACACCACCTAGTACTTAGCCCAATGACGTGTTGAATTATATGGGTAATTAGGGGGCCCATTCCTTCACTGTGATCCCTATGGTATCCCGAAAAATCCCACGGCTTGGGTGAAGGTTAGGGTATCCAAAAGCGTCTCCGGGAATCGAACCCGGGCCTTTCCGTCGGTATTCCTACGCTCTGGACTATCATGTACGGAAATTTAGATAGGATTTGAAAACAAGATGGATGACTTTTTCACTTGCTTTTATACTATATTACTCAGGGGTTGAGCCTACAAGTAAAACAAAGTATTTGTTTATTTTTTTCATGTAATTAGAAATGCGTTTTGTAGATTGAAAAAGTGCTTTCGTGGAAAAAGTTAGGAAGAAGGGAAATATGGGGATATTCTCCAAAGAGTGTAACGTAATCTCTCATTTCTGAGGTTTCGTCTTTATGGAAATTGAGTGGATATTTGCGAGACCGAAACCGCTTGGAAAATACCGGAAAAACAAGTGTTGAGTCACCAAGAGAAGAGTAAGAAGACTACGTCTTCTCGTGAGACGTTTGTTTTGTCGGAAATCTAATCTTCATTTTTTAAGCACTCTGTGAGCGGCGATGTTTTCCCAGGTGGAGGCGTGCGTATTACCTACATCGTAAGCCGGTGTTTCCAGGCGCGGGCGACTCATCGCGCTGGGTATCTTAGGTAATTTTTGGCCTTTTGACTTGATTGATTTGGGCCCTCTGCAGAAAGGATACACGTGGAGAGAAAAAGTATTCGTTCATTTGGGTCAATAGGAGAGTACAGTATTCGAGCAAATCTTCATTCTGAATGGTGGACGTACTGAAATTTAGTGCTCACCGTAGTCTGTTCAGCCGACGAACTCTTCACTACACCTCGGTGTGTCAACTGCTGCCCAATAATATTGAAGGAGAAATTCAGGTTATCAATACCTTATGCCTTAACAATCCTTGCTGTTCAATGTTCACTTTTGATAAAATGATTGGTGGAGCACAAGCCCCAATATAACAGAACCATTTATAGTTAGTATTTGTTTTTTAACATCCCCCTCCATTTCCTTCGGCTCATCCTAATGAGGCTGGTTACTGTGATTGAAAAGAGTAAATCAACACTCCAACTCCATTTTGTTTGGTTTACGTCTTTCACTTATTAATCCAAACATAGCGACAATTAGATGCCTCTCTGTTCGATTTTTAGTCGGGCATGCGTAGGGCCGGAAGTACTTGAATAAAAAAGTAGGATATTTAAATGAAACCACATAATTGGTACCCAATTTCAAACACAGGGTTTAGATGCTACTCTGGCATCTATCATGGACCTCGCACCACTCTTTTGAGTATCCGCAGTTCCCCCGAGGCGGTTGATTCACTTAAGTTGCATGAACGAAGTGGTCGAATTGCCAGCCTTCCACCAGGTATTGCCATCATCTGCAAATTTTCGTGAATGGCTCTTTCGACACCGGCGAGTGAAATAATTGGACATCATCTCCCGGGAGGTCGTAATGTCACGCGGGGGCGGAGCTAACTGTCGGAGAGAGGGAGGAGGGTGCCATATTTTCCCGTGTGCCACCTCCTTTTGCACCTTTCCTTCTTCCCTCTCTCCCCCACATCCTCATGCATAGTTCTCCCTGTTCGAACGCGTGCCGCGGATGCTCGGTCAGCGATGCGAGTGAGTGAAGCAACCCTTCGGAGAGTCCGGAGGAGCCGAAGGAGGCATCCGGAGCCGAAAAGACCGTCGTCTATCGGGCGAGGAAGCTACGCGCTCGACGTACCATCTTCCCCCGCACGCTCGTGGCGTGCGGCCGTTGACTCCTCTCTCCCTCTACGCTTCTTTTTCCTCATTTTTTCTCCTCTCTCACCGCCGCTCTCTCATCTTTCTTTCTCTCGACCCGCCCTGCGTTAAATCCGCCGCCCTTCATGCGGAGGCACGGCCCCCTTCCCCCCGGAGCGACGAGATCCGGCACACGAGATGCGCCGGAACGATGCTCTTTTGTCACTCTCGCCCTCGTTTCATTCCGCTTTCAACTCCACAAGGGGACGCCCTCTTCCCCGTGACCTCTCGCATCATCTCCGACTCTCTCTCTCTCGCCATAATTTCATCGCTCTCTCCCTTTCGCTCTCCATCCCTTTCTCTCTCTATCTATCTCCCCCTTCTCTCTCTCTATGGGTCTCGCGGGTTAAGTGGCTGAAGGGACGTCCCAGCCTCATTTCTGTCTCCAATAAAAAGTTGGGCGGGGGTCTATCTTGCTCATCTACATAAGTACACACATTCTTCTCTCGGTTCGCCCCGTCGAAGAATGTTCGCTTCCGAGTCCAATCTCTTCCTCCCTTTTCCTCTCACTCGTGTCTCTGTCCCTGTGGTTCTCGAGTGTTGAGCGCACCCGTCCGTTCAAGTGGAGCTTTGTGTCGCTCTCGTTAAGACTCTCGTTGAGACACGATTCGTCTGACAATCCTTCCGCGTTGGGATTGTTCCCACGTGTGATTCCTCTCACGGCAGCGGTGGGATATTTCTCATGTGTGATTGGACAAGGAACGCGGAAGGTCAGTGGCTTCCGGCCATGTTTCCGTTAAACTCCGATCACACAGTTCGATAAACGCCTCAGATTGAGATGTAATCTCATTGATTTTTATAGCTTTTCTTTCCCTGACCCTTCTGTGTAAAACTGAAATCCACAGTGAAGGTCATTACCGGATGCGAGTATTTTTCCTCAGGTCTGTTCAATAGATTAATCAGGTGTGACACTGGAAACATTCAAAATATTGCAGAGAAATTCACACCAAACTTCGCCAAATTAATTCACCGATTTCTCTATCAATAATTCCAATATTTTTCATCAAAAACATTCTCACATTGCACTCCTTTTACATTCATGATGCATAACTGGAATGCATTTTCCCGGTATGTGTATTTTTTTGAAGAAATTATCCCATTCCAAGTATATATATGTTGTCGCGAAACAGGACAGTTTGCGGAAAAGGGTCGTTTCTCATTCGATAAGACTTGACGCAAAGATTGCACATCATTTGGGAGCGAATTTTGCTCGCCAGCGACTTCTCTAATTGTGAGCGACGCAGCTCCTCGCATGTCGCGTAAGAGCGCTCATTTCCTGCGGGTCGCGGGTCTCAATTACGTCACCATGCGAGGAAGAATTCTTACTCCGAGTTGCTACATAACTCTCCTGACTTGAGTGCTTGCTATAACCCGTCGTCAGCGCTTTCTTTTTTCTCTTCTTTAAGGACAAGTGGTGACGATAGCGTAAGCTCCTTAAAACGCGACCGCAATAAGTCGCGGGATTTCCTTTTCCGCAGTCCAAAAAATGTTTTAACCGAAGTCTCTCCGATCAATTTGCCGTCGTTGTCAAACATTTTGTAGGGACTTCTCGAGTCGAATGTAGACGGTGTAGGCCAAGTAGGGAATTTGGTGAGCGGAATAGATTAGACTCAGCTGAAAACAGAAGCTTTCAGTCGATCTCGGGACAAACGTTCCTTTTTTTGTGTTCAGTTGGAGTATTTTGTGCGCTGCAACCTCAGGTTTGTCGATCCACATTGAGCGTTGCATTTATACACCACACGTCGTCAGTTTTTTCCAAAAGTTAGAAATATTATTTTGCTTGATGAATTGTTTTGTGAATGGAGATATGTGCGATGCTACGACTCAATCTTTTGCCTTATTGGGACGATAGGGAGTTGGGGATGGAACCCGTCACGTACAATTAGAAAATTTCTCTTTGGCCGGTATCCGACAGTTACCCGGCTTGCCCTCCTAGGAAGGGTTTATCTTTCTCATGGTGCAGATGTTGGCCCCTGGAAAGATAATAAATATATTATTCTTTGGTGGAAGTTACTTTTGATGATTCCACCCAGGCTGTGTACTTTGGGTAACGTGGAATGAGAACGTCCGATCTTGGACCATTACAACCTCGCTCTAAGAATGATTACTCAAAATGCACTGACGAATAAGGGATTAGGAAATTATTTTTAATAGTAGCCTACTTAACGTAGGTTTTTGACGGACCCCGGGAATACACACTACGCTATCCCTAAGCCGTAATTAACTTGACACAAAATATCCTTTAACCCCATACTATATATTACAATTGTTCATTTTTTAGTTCTGCATACATTCTACGTTATTTAATTGAATCCAAAACGCATATTCTTTTCTTCCCTCTGTATCGCTTTCCCAACATCCTCCCCTCTATTACCGTCTTTGGCACCCCTTAGCCTCACAATACCTCTTGCATCCACTTGTTCTGCCTTCATCGCATTTCACCCAGCAACCTTCTCTCTTCCCCTTCTATTCCTAAGAACCTTTCCGTCTGTTTTATTTTTTCTATTCTTCTCCATGCTCACGCCTCCAAGTCCTTCAATAAAATCTCTTGCTTCAGCGGCCAAGTTTCCGAAAAACGCAAAACTACGCTCATATTAAAGTTTTTGCTAGTCTCCTCTTTATATCCGTACTCAAGGTGCCTATATCACATCCAATACACTTCCAAAATGTTTTAACTCTTACAGATTGTTTCATTCAAATTTAATATTTGTATTAGACTTCCCATTTCTTAAGATTCTCATTGCCGACGTTTCCTTATTATAATTTATTCTCATCCCATGCCTATTACTGTTGCTGCAATGCAATAAGTAATAATTGTAACCATTTCGCTGACTCGAAACCTAAATTAGGCTTACAAAATGTCCACCCTCACCTAATAGATACTCTCGTAGGAATGTATCCTGTCTTCACTCGTTGTCTTTTCTAACAGTTAACCCATTTATACCGTATACCACCGTATAATGAAAGAAAACTCTCAAACTTTACCGTTTCGAGGCACTCGAGTTTATTTCATGGTGGCTATGCCAACGTTTGCAGAAAATATGCCATTTTCATTTTAAAATATGTCGTACGTAGTTTCACCTGCCTCATTTGTGTCTGCGCCTTGCATGTAAAAAAATGCTGAATTCATTAGGTCTGCCATGTTTTGCCATTTTTTTCCCGGAGAATAAAGAAACCTCGGTGAACTCGGATGGCGAATGCATACCGTATTCCTTCTTTTCTCTACTTTTACCATTCATTATTTCAAATTTAGTTCTACAGGTAGGTTATTACGCAGGTATTGCCTTAGAGCAGCAGCATAACGATTTCATAAAGCTCAATCCTTTATTATGGCGCAACATACCCTTTAAAGCATTCAAACAGCGTGAATTCTGAGGAAAAGGGAAATACGGGAAAACCTTTGGAAGAAGTGAGTTCAAGAACTCTTATCACAGTCAAATATATGGTGACATGAGAGACTAAATTTAACAATGATGTTACTTGAGATCCAAGTCACGACGAGCAACAAAACGAGCTGTTTTGAAAAGGAAGGAATATGTACATTGGGATAAGTTATGGAACGGAATGAATACATGTAGAGCTGAATTTTCATAATCCTGGTGGAATTTCTGATCACCATCCGTTTGTGGTATACTGCGTCGTTTCTACGTTAAGTTTTTACTTACGATGGCGTAATATGTGTAAACCGTTTAACCCAATTATTAAGTACAAAATATTTTGAAATTTCCGTGAGACAAAGGGACCAATCTGTCATAAAGAAATCATTTCCAATGCCTAAGTTTGCTGTATCTTTTAAGTAAATATTTAAAACTTCCGGCAATTCAAGGAACAAAGCCCACAATTAATTAGCTTTTTCTAATCATTCGCGTTCGTTTCTAAAATTTAACGAATGCCTCCTTAGAATACCAAAACCATACGTATCACTCATCTAAGGGAAGATGCATTACCGCTTATTACATTTTTTATTTGCTCTAACGGTGACAAGATGCAATTTTCAGCTTTCATTGTAGCTTAAACATTATTCAATTCGTCGTTATTCATAAGTGTTGATGCACATTGACGGAAGTATCTGCCATAGCCGTCTTATTACGCTCCTACTCTCCGTAAAAAAATCCCAAGTTTCTGAAGATCTATACACAAAATGAGGCACCTGAATTCAATGCTCCAATTTCATATCTATAGAATGTTCATTTTTACGTTTTATGAATGTGCATCGTTAATTTTTTTGCTCCCAAATGAACTGTTACTTGATTTACTTCGAAAATAAACGTCTTGTTTTGTTGCTTAAAGGCCGAGGTCTCAACTTCAAGTGTTCGCTTTTCCATTAAGGTCATCATATTAGCGGACGAATTCGTAAAAAAGTGAACCTAACCCTAAGATGTTTTTAATAGATTACATAAAGTCTATTTACCTTCATTACCAAAGTTATGTTTGTCGTAAAAACTGTGTTGAAAACTAATAACTCAGAAACGAAAGCCCGTCGTGGAACTATGTAGACGCGTGATCATTGTGAATATGTAGAAGGAACTCGTTAAAAAAATGACCAGTAGGTATCGTCATTGATGAATGAGTTCGTTTTATTTGGCCACCAACCGCAAGGAAGTCTCCGAGCGGATTCACTCTCTCGGCTGATTTTTTTCCCCCGTACTCCTCCACTCGACCTTTTTGGCGAGGCTCCGCGGCATCCGAATGCTCATTCTCCGATCCCGCTATCACGTTCGATCGCGGCTCACCCTCGACTTCGCCCGCCCGCCCAACGGCTTCAGCGCCAACTCTCCAGCTTCCGCGGAGACCCTACGGTTGACCTCTTTCGAGTGGAGAAACACTTGCGCGCCGTCGAAGTCGTTTCCAGGCTTGCCTGGGAGCGCGCCCCGCCCCGCGCCGCTTAACACAGATAGGCATCGGAATGCTGGAGACTTGCACCAGATCGTGACTTGGTGAAAGAAGTGTGGCTTTTCGAAGAGCAATTGTATAATCATTTATTCCACACCAATTTTTTTGTGTGTACCTCAATAGTCGGAGTTTCCACTTCGTCGATTTATTGGGATTGGGTTTTATTGATCTGACATTCTTTGAGCTAAGAGCACGTGCAGTATTGGAAGTAAATTGAAAACACGAGACCTTTGGTCTCATCCCCTATGAACTCGTCATAATCTTTGAAAATGATAATCTTTTTATTGGAACCAGGAAGATCATTGCGATCTGATATATTAATTCCCCAGTGTATGCCTGCGGATCACAGAAAATTCTTTTCGGGGTGATTACTTGTTTTCCCAGGGATACCGATATTTAAAAAAATATTTTTATCTAGGCAGTCTCCTACCTACTCGCAACAACAAAAAGCAAACAATTGGAGGTTCCTACCTGCTTGCAATAAAAAATCAAACAATATGAGATAAAGTAAATGAGGGATCCCATCCCGTATTATTTGGAGAGTAATTGTGAAATCTTGTTCTTTCTTTAGAAATTTTTTATTTTCAGTTTGTTGTCAGGTTAACTCCTTAATATTTTTACATCCTATTTCATTTTGACATGCCGGAATCTGGGATCTCATGGTCATTATTACCGAGAGTAATGTATTCAATTATTTAAGTCGTTATTATGTTTTTAAATTTTGCTCTGGGTCGTTATGGTAGGACGCTATAATAAATAAAATCTTTTTTGAGAGAAATTGGATCAATTGAGTCCTTGTAAAATAGGTGTGTAGGAGACAATATTTTTGTTGTAATCACTAAAATAGACGAGCCAAATGTGTGTGAATTTCTTTCAGCGTTCTGAATGACAAGTATTTAGAAAATATCGTTGTAAAATGTTTAAAGATAAAACCGGTATCGATATCCCATCTCAATTGGTACCGAAGTCTTCTTGCAATCAGCAATTGGCATAGCGGGCTGACCCCCGCAACACCATCATAGTCAGCCCGGACCATAAGGTGCCTGTCGTCAATGTCAATGGGAACGATACAAAAAGGAACAATGCAGCGACAAAAGGAACGATACAAGTCCTGCCTGCTTGTATAATTACTAGCATTAACGGGTTTCAATGTCGGAAATATATTAGACCTAACCAGTGCTCCAACACAGGTAGTCTCATTCTGGGTATTATTCCAATTGTAATGGTTATTTAATATGTTGTGTAGGAAGGACATTGCTTTTATGCGGAGACTAGCTAGACGTTGCTACAACAATGGCATTTAACGGGTGCGATTCAGTTAGGAGGCCAAAGCAACAACTATCTCATCGAAGATAATGCGATGCTTTACTCATCAGGCTTAATACCTATGGGCATTACAGTGTGCTTAGCCCATTGAATTGCAAACCGAAGCTCACCATTATAAGGCGCCTCCCTGTGTAGTTTGCTATTAGTTAGTATTCAGAGGATAATGTCGACACAGAAGATAGCTAGGCTGTAAATAATATACTTATTGAGGGAGGGAACTGGGCGTAGCGCTTGTGAGAAAAATAAATATGATATTAATTGGTTCATATTTCACAACGGCAAATTTGTCCAGCCGGTACTATCGTAGGGTTGTTATCGAACGGCTGCAATCAATCACGGCTCTCTTAACATCGAGTCGTGCCATTTAAGGAATAGGAGATTGATCGCGGTTACCTATACAAAACATTCACAGGCTTGCTTTTATTATTTTAGAATGCATCGGTTTTGTCTAAGGATGAGAAATGCTCTGTAACACCCACGGGTTAAATGGCTCCGATAACTATTATTTTATATGAAATATATCCTATAATCACGATTCTTTTCTCAGCCGTACATTACTGAGTGTTAATTACTAATGTAAAACTCTTCGATGAGTATCCACAAGTACTCTCGCTGCTGCAATCTGTTGTGTTGGTTTCGGCGATGAAACCCATTGGCTTAACTATAAGATTTCTTACTGTCATCTTGTTTTTCAATTTGGAAGTAATATAGTTTCGTGACATAAATCTGGGCTCTTAATGATGGAGGCTTTCTCACCGCTCAGCCTACGCTTCTTCTGTTGGAGTAAACTTTCTGTTGATATTCATTGTACAGTAGTAATGAGACAAAAGAAATAGACTACATGTAGATATAATCATTCTCCGACGACGTCCTCTCAGAATTTATTTACTGCAACTAATCGACTATGAAGCTCTCAACAAAGGGGAGTTTCAATTTTTTTCAGTAGTGATGTTTGACCGTTGTTGGGCCCAAAAATATGTACAGTTCTTTTCTGTATGCTATTTTTTGCAAATATTTATAAGGAACGATTTCGAAGTACGCTATTGACGAAGTTGTGAATATTATACGTACTATTTGGAATGTATCATTCAAGCAAAAAAAGATCAGGAAAAGGGGTAATGACGTCAGGCATGTGTTGAAAATAGTGCGAAGGAGAATATGTTTAGAATCAATTTTGGACGATCATTATTTTGTGAAAATAAGCCTGGAACGTAAAAAGCGAATTTCAAAAATGTGTGCGCTCTTAGGGATGATCCTCAAGAAGCACATTCCCTTTCCGGACTAAGGTTTGTCACCTGCGCGGCGCCTGTTATCGAGTTCTTTATGGCACATTGGCTATATATAGGTGATATTTATATATACATTACGGCCGATCAAGATATCGCCCTCCACATATCACAGCGATGGCCATCACCTTGGTATGCTTAAAACGGCGACCATTTTCGGGGAAAACATCGATGGGTATACAGACACACACAAGCTGCCGTCGTGTTCGACGCTCTTCTGTTGGTATCACCTCGCCGAACCTACAGATCTCGCGTCGAAGGCATCGTCCACGCCAAATGAGCACGCTTCTAACCTTTAAACACGTAAGACTGTTTACCTCTCCCATAAGAGGTAACGCATTTCTTTCCTCCATCATTTACGTAATCTCCCGTTCACTTGCAGTCGTCCCGCAGAGATAAGGCGGCGGTCACGGCGCTCACTACTCCCACAAGGGGGGTGGAGTCGGGTGGACTGGGCGGGGGACGGCGGCGCCACCACCGGAAAGGGGGCTGGTTCGTTTAGCGTGGTGCGTGTACGAGGGGACCTCGAAGAAGGAAAGGACACTCCCGCTCAATCACGCGCGAGGGCGGTGCGCGCTGCGAGAAGTTTCGCCCTCGCCATCCTGTGGAAGCGGCATCGAACCTTTAAAAAGGGTTCCCGCTCCTTCTCTCGGATGGCGCCGTTCGCATTCCGGGTGGAGAAGCGTTTGCCGAACCTCTTAATCGGTGTCTTGAGCCTCTGCAGTCATCAGAGGACGAGGAGATCGCCGAAATCGACGTTGGAAGAAGATAGCGATTGTGGGTGTGCGCCAAGTTGAAAAACGGGAAACAGAAACGCAAAAAACGAACACTAATCGCGCTCAACTTTTCCCAAATCCGGCAAGTCCTCGCAGATACGGCAACGCCGCCGCGACGTGATTGGTCGATTCCTAAATTGGAGCGGAGCTGACTTTTCTTTCCGTTGGGGGCGGGGGGAAAGGAAGGTCCACGGGTCGGCCTTAGTATCGTTTGTAATTGCTTTTTCTTTCGTATTTGGCGGACTGAGTGGGAAGCTTTTCTCCTCTCGATTTTGGGGGACTGTGCACGCGCCCCCTCAAAATCCCCCGCGAAGGCCTGCGAAGACACGCGTCGCTTGCGAGTTCGTGCGGTGCTCGCACGGATGGAAGCGGTGAAGTCCGCTCCCTGGACTGACTAGCTCCGCTTCCCCGCCGCAGCGACGGATCCACTCAGTCCCGGCGGCTGCTACTGCTGCTGCGTGATTCCCTTGATCACCATGGCTCACCGGAGAGTTTGGGCGTCCATAATGAGGAGGAAAAGCACAAAGAGGACGAAGAACGGCAAGGGGGCGGACGAGGAGGACGTGGGCGAGGAGTTGGTGGAAGGGCGGTGGGAATGGGGCGCAAAGGAAGGGTTGGAGGGCGAGGGCGTGCCGGCGCGGGCAGCGGGGGGGGCGGAGGGTGGGGGGTTTGCGGGTGAGGGGCGGGCAGGCGGGAGTAGGGAGAGGACGGGCTCGGAGGAGCCGCCGCCCAGCATAACCTTCGAGGGCGCCTGTGAGTAGTGGTCTAGCACCCGGTCAAGTGTGCAGCGAACGGTATCCGCGTATTCGATCTCCTGGACCGCGTGATCTCGCGAGGTGGCCTAACACCCCTTTCAATAGTATCCAAGTACCTCCCCGAAGGTCGTGATCAATTTTATTATTGACCCGAATACAACGCGGCCTCTCAAAGCTTTTCATCGAGTCTCCCGCCGTTCCTATTGTTGGGAGACCGAGACTGGATTAAGACCCGGTCCGCAGCGTTGCTCAATTAAAATCTGTTGGGGCGGCTGTAATTACGATCGTTATTGGGGGAAGGGAATGCGGGAAATTTGCCTTGCGCAGGAGAAGTTAGCCCTAATTCCTGGGAAAGCTTATTTGTAAGCCGATCGAGGGCCATTATTTCACCCCATAGATGAAGAAATGAGGCAGTTAGTTACATGTCGAATTCTGCTTGGGGATGGTCTCGTGTCATGCCTAAGCGTAATTGACTCGGGTTTATATTAAGATAATCCCAGTTTGTTTAAAAATTCCCTTAACGTAATGGAAATCCAATAATTTCGGAAATGTTCGCAGTATTTGTCGCTATTTTTTAATGTCCGCACAGGATTTAATTGTCACAGTTAATATTAAACGTGCACCCTAACGACTGATACTTTTCTCTTCGAAGAAATATTTCATTAAGTAAATGCATTTACTTTGTTAATACCCGGTTACACAGAATCGGCGTCGATTAATCCATCATGGATCACTTGGATCATTGCAGATTTTTTTTAGGCATTGTTGAAGAAAGACAAATTTTAGCACAATTAGCCTCCTATCATGATTAAATATGAATTTCTCGCGATAAATTAAATTAAACAACGAACAAGTTTGTGGCCATTGAAATCAAGCTGTGTTACGAAGATGAAGAAAAAACGTATATAACCTCCTTACTTTAAGGACTAGGAATGAAGGCAAATTCCTTGAAGGTTGCTTCTGGAGGGTTAACGGAGCGGAGTGATTATCTACCAGGAAATTAAAACTCAAGTTTGTGTGAGCATTTCTTTTTTCATTTACCAGAGGGATTTCTTTCCTTAATAATTTTTTCTAGCATGACGAATGGAATTAATGGAAGGGTATTGTTGAAAATTAAAAAAAAACAGGAGAATCCGGATACCGTGGCTGTGTTGCCCTTAAATTGATAAATCTATTAATTAAACCTCATTATTCGCTGGATTCCGAAAATATATGGATTACCGAATTGTTATTATTTTTTACTCTACAAAAGTATTTAAATATACAAGGGACGTAGTGTAGACTACGGTCGTGAATCAATGTAAACAAAAAAATGCCAAGGCCGTAAACTTGACTACTAAAGTATATTTAATGAAATTTCGGGTCGTAATAACCGATGGCGTAAGGGAACATGAACATGTTGAAGTAATGTATTCGGTTTTTACCGTTCGTTTTTTAAGTCCAATGTCTTTAATAGTTCGATGGGAGTCAATGGAAAACCACCAACTTAAGACAAATACTTATTTTCATAGTGGCAACGTTTTCCCTGCTGTCGTAGCTGAATAATTCTAATCCTAGGTTAATTAAATAATTTTTTTATGTTGCAAATATCGCTTAGTTTATTGATTAGCATGCTCTGAAGATATGAGGTATACACGTTCCTGGAAAACTTAGATATTCTCATGGAGCAAAATAATGTGTATTACTGGAAGCAAATATAAATTCATAAGGGGCAGATTTATATTTGAGAAACATGTAACTTTCAATGTACCATAACTTCCGAGTTTTCATGAAGCCGTCGAATGCTGAACAAAAAGGTTCCGTATTTCCACTCTTGTAAAATTTCATCTTTCCCCTCTTTGGTCACTTTCGTTAGTGTCAATTGAATGCTATATATTTATTGCATTTTAATAAGGCAATAAATTTGAAATATTTGAATCGTAAATTTTTTCGAAAATTTGCATAATTATACTTACTGCTTTATATATTCTGCGAGAGTCATGACAACGTTTGATACACCATTAGCAGTGCGGTCAGCGTATGGGAAAAAGTCAGGGAATCGCGAGCGGTGATCGGGAACTTCAAGGAAAAATTAGGTTTATTAAAAAAAATGGAAAAAAATGTCACACTTAGTAAATTAAGTTTTCATAATGAAAAAAAGATCCCGGCTTTCAAATCTACGGTTTCGATATGTGCAACTAGCGCATGGCGCTAGACGATAATAATGGCATTATGTAGACGTATTTAGAATCGTTGATCTTAATCATAATTGTAAATGTATTTTGAAAAATATTAAAATAATTTTGCCTTGATATTTACGAATTTAGTAGCGTTTATACTGAACAAACGAAAGTATCCTTTGGAAGTACTTTAATTTTTCTATTGGGTCCGTCCTTCAGATTAATTTATTTTGTACCTATCGTTTCTCGAGTAAGTTTCGAACGAGGGGCGTCTATGTCGGCCACCACTATAAAAGTAACATCTAAAAAAGCTGTAATTCCTTCGTATAAGTAAATACCAGTTTTTGCTACTGTTTCGCTGTAATCCGGATCCACTTCAATGCAAATTAGATAGTTAACGAATATTTAGCGACAGTTTTTTAAGTCAGAATGTTTGGGCTAACTTGGAAGAATAATCCCTCCCGTAACTCCCGTAATGCGTGAAAAATCTTCAATCTCTTTTCCTTCATAAGTTTCGCCAGAATACTGTGATATTTATATACTTTTAGTACTCTTGGTCGTGTCATTGCTGTTATTATTTCCAATACTTTTTATTTCGTAAGGGTAATCTATTAGATTAATCAAGGTTAATTAATCGTTCCCTAATTTATGATGGGGGTATTAACTTGTGTAATACGCTATTCTGCGAAAGTTGGGGTAGCCCAGGAATTTATGTCCCAGGGAAATCCAAAACTTGAATACCTTGCTCGCACGGAGAATTTCAAATGAGCTTTAATGGATTTCCTTATTCTCTTGAGACCTAAGCGTAACAGCATAACTCCTTTCAGGCTGGCTTTAGAATATTTTGGTAGGGTGTTTGGCGTAATATCCGGCGGAAATGTGTTGTAAGCGGACGCCCAAACAAATCCTCTTCTACCACTTCCCACGGAAATATCCCACGACTTTGTTTAAAACAAAACACTTAGTTCTCCTGACGAAAGAGAAAACTGCTCACTTCCAAAAATCATTTCCCTCGCCAAGGAGGATCCCACGTTACTGAAGGTTGCAATGAAAATTTTCCCAATGCTAAAAAGAGCAGCTTACGAAATGATTATACGTCATCAATTAATATGGTAAACTGAATTTCCGCGAATCTGCAATGAGAAATTATCTGTGCCCCACCCTGCTCATTTTGGCTCTTTTTAAAGATCGCGCTCGTAACTCCGTCCGAACGCTAACTGGTAGCAGTCGTGCGAACTACCAAGAGGCTTGATTCGCTGCAGCGGCCCGCCACCTAGGTGTCACTTTGCTAACTTTTATTAGTTTTCTGTCATGGTGTTTCTCTGTTCAAATATGTTATCATTTAGAACATGTCAATTTCATATCAGAAAATAATTCAATTTTAATCCGTTACATTCAATTCTATTGAAAGTAGGGGAGTAGTTAATTGCCAAGATTCTTAATTCCTTTAGAACAGTCTGTACTCATCGGGAATTGCAAATAAATTTACATGGCCGCCGGATATTTACTAGTCGTAATCCCCATCATGGCCCATTGTCGATAATCCTTACCGTAATCCATATATTCGCCGTATCCAGCGTCTTTATTGTCATAAGTCACTTCTGACCCAAAGATCGGATCGGAAACTTTATCGCCGGGTTCCTCGTGAGGAACCCCGGGGCCTCCGCGGTCTTCGGGTGGAAGTGTCAGTCGATAATTTTCATTGATGAGGTTGAAATAAAATACGATTCCCGTGTGGCTCAGCTCCGATACAGCTCCGGCGACGGGACGAGGTAAAGGCAGTCCGACGTCGGGCTCTGAGGCACACGATAGCGTCGCCCACGGCGAAGCCGATGAATTTGGGCAGGCGACGGGTGAGGAACGGCGCTTCTGAGGGAGGGGGTGAGGCGCCCTGTTCGGAGGACAACGACTCGAGCGATGAAGAGGACGAAGAGGAGGAAGAAGAAGCGGGGGAATGCTGCGGAGAGGACAACGGAGAAATGGGAGGAGTAGAGGAGGATGTGTTGGAAATGGAGGAACTGAGGAAAATCAAGAAAAGGAAGGAAGGATGGGGAGGGACCTGGAGGAGAAAACTCACCCTCAAGTCAGGTAAATGAAAAAGTAACACCACCAACCACTTGATTCCCCTCATAATTAAAATCTGCTTTGGAGGTCCCTGGAGGCGGGAGACCCATTCTTGGGGACCTTTGCTGCTGGAAATTCTCACTCCGGCGCTATACGAGTGTGTGAATTCTTATCCTACTGATATCAGACGTTTGTTTTACTTTCGCACCGTTCACGGCACTTTTAAGGCAAGTGCTCAGGAAAGCTAATGGATTTTTTACAAAAATATTGGTGAAATGGCATGAAATACAGCCATTGGAGCTGGCAAATAGAGAATGTGCACAGTCATACCGTGGCGCACGAGTTATAATATTCCATGCCACACCCCTCTTCTCTGGTGGAATTTAAACTTTTAGTCATTAAAGATTCGTTGCGATGCTTTATCATTTGTTGAATTGTAGTTTTAAATGATTTGTTGTATACTTCATTGGTATTCAACCAACTTTGGAAAATAATTGTTTTATCCACAACTGAAATTGAGTTTTAAGGAATGCTCTTATCGTTATTGTCTTTCTCGAAAACGTCGAAAGTTAAACTGGAGCAAACGCAGTTATTTCGGAAAATTGTAGTTGCTATACAATGATGAAATAGTTGATGCCAATACGAAGTCTGCTTGTTTAACGCATGCGAGAATAAATATGTTATTTTATTATACTCTTCTAGATACTTTTGAGAGTGAAATGTTATCGGAAATAACTCATATTTCAATGGTCATTTTCAATCTAAAAAATTGTGAATACCCTGATGTTATTGACATTTATTTTAAACTTATATTTGTGCTTAAGATCTGTATTTTGTGATATTTTAGATTCTAGGTAGAAATTATTTCCCAGTGGTCATGACTTTCTTATTCAAGAATGAGAGTAATAACATGAATCAAAATATGTTAACCATTTTTTCAACTTTTAACTGTTCTATTTAAATAAATAATAGGGCCTCATGAATCTTAGCCTATAAAAAGCTAACTGCCCCTTTTTTATTTTTATGAAGCAATGTAACCAGTGATAATGTAATTAAGTAAATATAATCCCATAATATTTTTATTTATATATTATTTCTCACCCTTGGAATTAGAAGTTCTCCATAACGTGAATCGTATTTAAAACATATAGATGACTTGATCTCCCACCAATTATTGTAATTTAAAAATGTTTTTTATATGTTTTTGTCATTAAAAGAGTTCTGACTTATGCTAGCATTGAAATCTAGTGGTCTTACCACACTAAAGAACATGAATTCATTCATTGTCTTGCCGCGGTCAAAGAACGAATTTGGGCGTTAATGTGGAAGGAGTAAACTCTCCCTACGGTAGATGTCGCTAGCGTGTACTCATGATTATCTAAAATAGTGAGTGAATAATTTTCCATGGTGTTCGTTCTGTGTGGTCAGAAGCCGTTAAAATTTTAACTCTCTGGGAATACGGAAGTGACGTACGAACTTGTTTTACTCTGGAGAAACAATGAATGGGTATGAAGACGGAAATATAGAAGTAGCATTTCAATTATTGACATAAGAATGAACTCATTATGTGACACCAATGTGGTTTTATTCCTACTCGAGAAGACCGTTGCAGGTACAAAGCAAAAATATTCGTTCACTAATTTTGCAAAAATATTGATCTCTCATCTCTTTATGTTAAAAACAAAAAAATATGCATTATATCCATGACTGCTAAAAATATCGGTTGAATATTTGTGTTCAAGGAAGGGAGAACTCATCAATTCCTCAGTTCCGCGCCAGAATATCGAATATACGAGTATATTTCTCGAGGAAACTCATTTATTCTTATATCAAGTGCACATTATGACTTTCGGATACAGCCTTATGTTACCAATGTCTTTCTTTGTATTTAGCAGTATAACACAGCATATTCTACCTGATTGATAGTAAGGTAGAACCGTCCTATCCTATATATTATTAAACATACTTAATTCATTGGCATAGCAGAAAACAAATAAAGATAATATTAAAGTGTTAGTGTCATTTGTCGTCATTCTCTCATCATGATATTTTGGTGACTGATGGCCCTGTCGAATGTTCATAGTCCTGCAATTCTTTTCCTTAGTTAAACAACTCCTACCTCGTCCAAATATCACGAGTCTGGTTCACAGTTTTACCATGACCTCAATTGTTTCTCCCTAAAAGACGTGCTCCAGAAATTCCCTCGACGCCCCATGGATTTTACCTTCTAATTCTAATTTCAGTGTCATGGTATGAACTCAGATAAGAAAAGGACACGCTAGCATATCTAATTAAAATGGTAAATGAAGCATCGGTTTGAATTCTCTTGGGGAAGCCTACTCTGATGAAAATTTTAATCAGTCTGGAATTGCGGAACATTTGTACCCGCCCTATTTAGAAATCTGATGGTAGTGATCAGATGTGGCGAAAGTTGAGAGGCTAGTAAAAATAAAGGAATATGGAAGAAAGATAGGTATCATTCTTGATCTTCGATGTGTAAATTTGGAGGGAAATTCGTTAGATGGTGGATAAGATAAAGGAGGTGTAACGGTGTAGACATGGTGCGGTTTTCATGCTACATAGCTATACTTGTCGAGGAGAAAGAAAACCTGACGAGCACATCAGCCCAAATGTAGGAGGTAGAAGAAAGTACATCTCCTTATTAAACAAAGGTTAAAATAGGATTTTGGTATGTATTCGGAGAAAGTAATAGAACTATGGTAAATTCCACTTGAACAAGACAAGAAGGAAAAAAGGGAAAATAGAAGAGCAAGAAAAGAGAATGTAATACCGTAAGAAGTAACGACAAGAGATAGTAAGCAGAATAATTCAGGTAAATTAGCTTGCCATCGTAATAAACTATCATATCGTATTGGATACAAGGTAACGATTCATAAAATTTTTGTGTGGAATATAGAATATTACACTTATATCTTATACTCCGAGACCTGAAACTAAGTCAAAGTAGAGAAAAGAAGATTAAGAGAACGTAAATATTGTGTGTGGTACTACCGATGAATGACAAAAACAGAACTATGCACTATGGGTGACTAATAAAAAAAATATTTGAAGTATGAGTGAAGGGTTTTTTAGAACACATTGAAAAGAAGAAGAAAGATTAACTGTACACATTCGGAGGTAATATAGTACTGAAGACCTTCGTAGGGATTCCAGAAGAACTATAAAGGAAGGCCAAAGATGAACGACTATAAGGAAGTGATGAAAGATATCGGAGCGAGGAGCCGTGAATAAATTAAGTAATGGCAAGAGGCGAGGGGGTGGCTTGGTGGGGCCAGTCCTCTGATTGATAACCAATGATGCTGATGAGGGTGGAAGACGGTTCGGTTGGCATCCGGACGCTGTATAAAGGCTATATTCATTCCACCCTTGCGTATATCGCTGCAGTGTCGGCATTATCTTGGGGCCTCTGCTATAGGCTAATGAGAATGAATTCCATGTTACCAGTTACCGTGGTCTATTTTCTTTTTACGAGTGGTTATGAAACGCATTTTTCACGAAAGAGTCCTTCAAAGAAATCCAACTCGCTAGCCTAGTGCACGGATTGCTTTTTACGACGTGCGATGACCTTTGATGAGGATATAAAAGCATGCTATCAAAGCTGTGTTTACTCACCAGAACCTAGAATCGGATTATTTTAGTATCTCTTACTATGCGCCTTCGAGATGGATAGTAATACATAATTCTACCTGTATGTTGTAATTAAAAATAAAATATGCTCAAATATGTATAGCTGAGACAAAAACAAATAGATTTATTACTGTCACTCGTTTACTGAATCCGGACGAGACCTCGTATGTATAAACTGTTTTCCGCCTTCCACGGTTTATATTTTCTGTCATCGCCTTCTAAATATGAATATAATTTGACGTTGGTGGACTCCGGTACATCTCCACGTTCTCCAACAGTGTAAGATAATTTTCGTTGGTAAATTTTAAGCACTCGCGAGTATTTTCCCGAAAAATCCACATTTTTAGACACACATGCCCATCACGTATTGTCGTCATCATGCCTTAAGTAATTTCGTATGCCCCCTTTACGATGTGTGAAGGTTTTCTCGGGGTCGCTGTCATTGGCCTGCGAGGAGCGTAGTTTCAAATTCGACCGTGGAGGAAAAGAGAGAGAGTGAGCGAGGAAGATAATGAGAAGGGAGGGCGGGAAACCGAGGCCCGCATAGTGCGTGCCCGCATAATGTCGTGAGTGGGGAGGGATTGATATCCAGCGTGTGATCCCGTGTGGGTGTGGTTGTGTGTGTTTTTGTTAATGCATACGCCATGGAGTGCGTTGACCTCTTTCGCCCATTTGAAATGTCGGATTAGCGTGATCGCTGCGGTAATCGCTTTTCGAAGGAATTTGTTTCTCTTGACGCAAAGAGTGAACCGCAGTGCGAGGCACCGCGGCTAACTGGAAAACCCGTCCATACTAACTCGAAACATTTTCACTTTTCTTTACTAACAGCGAATTGAGGTGAGGGCAACGGAGAAGATTGGGAATCGCGATGCTCGGCAGTTTGTTGTTGAACGACTCCCTCGACGACCTTGAAAAACACGAAAAACAAAAGAAACGAAAGCGAAGGGGTAATGGAATCTTTCATGCCTGAAAGTACCACCTTTTTTGGGTTAAACATTATTGATGATTGTTAAGTGGCTTTGGTTCGTACTTGGCTCAGCATAGAGACAGGCTGGAATGCGAGTTGTCGTGGTGCACGAAGGGAAACAGGATGAAAAACCTTCCAAAGACATCGATTTATAAAACAAATATTTTCCCTCTGGCAGAAGGACACATCCAAATCTGTTGTCATTGGAAAACCTTAAAATGTGATTGTGGTTATCATTAATAATATTTGTGGGTATAAATAAATGAGTTGGATATAAAAAATTATCAGACGATCTCTTTCCATAGATATAGTTCCAAAGCGATGCCAAATGAATCGTTTCGTGATAAAAATCCGTCAGATATCCTGTGTCAATTCGTTTCTTGGTACGATTTCCTGCGAGACTGACTACCTTCTATTATAATTCGCAATAGGTTAGTCTAAACAGACCTATATTTCTGTTTGTCGTCAGCTAGAAATTTTTAATACATATGCTCAGTAATAATTTGCAGCGGTGGTTTACTCTCATCTTGCTAACCATCGTATTTTTTGTAGTTAAAAGAAAGTATTAATTGCAGAAAAAGAAGCTTTTTCGAGGTTGTAGTATCACGAGAGAGCATCGGGGCGGGAAAATCTACAATCCGACTGATCTCTCCAGTCCTCATTTGGGTCTAGAAAATTGGGACAATCCGTAAAAAACGAGAAAAGTGGAGTGCATTCCTGACTTGAAGCATGGAGTCCTTTCATATTGTTTAACAATCCTACTTTTTGATCAACCGACACCGAAAGCGTATTTTTTTTCAACCTTCGTCTCCGTTCTTCGCCAGGTAACTCTCGGTAAGAGCATCGAACTTTGCGCGTGCGATTCAAGATTTGAAAATTTTCCGCGCGCATTCGTCCGCTTGATTCATCTGTGCGCGACTTGCGTGCAGCGATTTGGCTTGCCGGGTCTGCTTTCGTGGTGCCGATCCCCTTCCTCTCCCAATCTTGCCCTCGTGCCTCCCATTCTTGCCCGCCTTCCCCTTACCCCTTCTCTCTCCTTCTCTTGTGCCCATATCCGGTGCGCCTGTGAGCGAGAGAGTGGCCGCCCAGGGCGGCACTTACGCCTTGGTAAAAGGGTTAGGAAAATACATTTTCCTCTTCGCCGTATCGGTCGAAGAGATAACTCCATATAAGCCTCATTCATACGCCACCTCGACGACTGACGCGAATGGGATTAGGGTATTGTTCATTTGCATCTGATGGGGCATTAGGGTATTGTTCATTTGCGTCTGATGGGGTCGTCGTGCTCATGTGTGGGTGAGGCCGGTGTTTCATGCTCAATCCTTAGTTAACACTTTATGGCTTTTGTACTGTAGTCATTGGAAATCAAGCCTTTCTCGGCTTCGGACCTTTGTCGTACGTGCGTACGTCACCTTAACCCCTGCGAGGAGGAAATTTGGCGAAGAAATTTCAGGTCTGTTACTTCTTATAAATTCTCGTGTACACAGCGACCGGATGCGTAAGTATCACAATCTGAAAGTTCATCTCGGCACAGTCTTTGAGTAAGAGATTTGGTCTCGCATATGAATTTCAAAATGACTCCAACCGTGTGAAGTATTTTTCATTTTAGGTCTGATAAATCAGATTCCCTACTCGGTTTCAAAAAGCAATGCTTGAAGATCAGGCTCAGATTAAATTTATCCTGGAAATTATGAGATCTCTCCGCCGGCCACGGCGAAAAACATTTCACTTTTTTGTATTATGCCCTTCCCCTCAAACCTGAACTTCAGTTATGGCCACGATAATAGAAAGTTCTCTTTATCGTAGGGCTCATTTTCTCGAAACAAATTTCGAGTGAAATCTGCACGAGGAGAGCGGGTTTGCGTTTTACATATCGACGAGTTTCCATTACCTCGGTAAATCGATATCGTTGCTACCTCCCGAGTTTCCTCTTCCTAAAAGATAAAAGTTTCCTGGCGGAGTTTTATTAAATATTCGGAAAGGGAAAAGTACTCGTCAAAGAAATTAGCAGGAAATGCACCAGGCGTGCTCCGCATCCTGCGATTCGATCCACGGTAGCCGTGTGACATCACTTCCGCTCTCCCATACCGATCCTTCCTTCCTTTTTTGGCTCGCATAGACAAAAGATGAACGTGCCTCTTCCGCTCCCGCCCCTTCTTCCCCCATGTCCTCAACGCCCCCGCTTTGCCTTGCTCTCCCACCGCCTCCGCCTTCGAAAACTTCGTCCCTCCCACACTGGTTACAGCATGCAGGCGCGATTTCGGTCCTGTCCGCTGCGTCGGAAGATTTAAAAAAATCAATACAGTGCGCCGATGCCGTTTGTGTTCATGGTCGCACTTTCCCTCTTTGGGTTAAATTCTTTCGCTCTCCTCGCGCGAGTACTTTTCTTTTTCTTTGTGCGGATAATTGTGACTTCATTTATATGATTGATGGGTTAAAATAGGTATTCCTTGTGATGCGCAGAACTGTTGAAAAAAGTTGCGTTGGTATTCCATGGATCTGCTAATTTTTCTTTGCCTGTGGCGTGAACTGGTTGCATGCTAAAACTCTTTATTTTTTAAGGCGTTTCCTTCCATTTGGTGCTTCACCACACATGTCGATGTTGGTTGGCATATTCAGTCATTGGTTGGCTTAATGGAGTGAACGATGGATGGGTTATATCTAGGGAAAGCGTTTTGATGGTGCTAAGTTCTAAGGTTACCGGGAAATGTGAAGGATAATAAATGAGGCGCTTGGTGAAGCCAAGCCTTCTTGGAATGGCGTGTTCACGTATTCATGAGTGGCAAGTGACAATTACAAGTCACTTTTTCCGTATGTCTTCCTGAATATGGCAGTGGATATTAATTTTGCGATTTTCCTTCCTGTAACCGTTTAGTTCTAATACCGTTCGTAGTCATACGTACTGTTATGTTTTGAATTGCATAGGAATATTTTTGAATTGCATAGGAATATTTTTGTATTTAATGTTTTATTTTAAATGAATCCAAGGTAAATCTAATGCTTTATTATAATGCTCGAAAATGTATTGTTAAACTACTGCTGCATGACAATTACCCAGTGAAATAATAATGCGTAACTTCATCAGTTGTGAAATTCAAGGCACAGTATTAAATAAATCGAGTTTATTACCACGGATTCAGAAATGCGAATGTTAATGCATGTCGTATTATGGATCAAATGTTACATATATTTTAGAAACCATATACTGTTCTTTTCTGTCTTCGGTTTGTAATTTCTACATCCACATCTACTTAAAAGCCCGCAAACCGCCGCAAGGGCGTGTGGCGGGGGGGTGTTAGGATACGCAAAAAAAACCGCATGCAAAAGCCACTAATGTATACAGTCCACAAACAAACCATGGTATACATTCAAAAACTCTTATCCCACAAAATATATCGTCACTTTTTAAACTCCTTTTAAACAGACTGTAGCCTTCTTTACCTTCTAAATGCCGATCTGACTTCCCCGTTGTACCATCTCGGTTCCATACTGTCTCTAAGTTGGAAAGTACGTCCTAATTCCTTCGCGTAAAATATTTAAGAAACATTTTCAAGTGTTCTCTGTATCGGTTGTCAGTGTTTATGTCTTGTATTCTGGCAATTCTTTTTTTTTAAATTCTCGTAGTCGGTGAAAATTTTCCCTGTTGAATAAGTATATTTTACGCTTTTCTTTTTTTATTTTCATGAACTTAGTTTTTAACTCTACAAAAATAGCCGTATGGTCACTGATTCCGTCCATTATTTCAAAGTTTGTTACGATTTCGGGCGTAGATGTCGCGAAGATATCAAGTATGCTGTGGCCCGTGTTGGTGATTTAACAATTTGTTCTGAAAGATGTTTTGCGAATATATGAAGGCGTTCTTGGCATGAATGTCTGTTTTGGCAGATTTTCCTGCGTAGTACGTGCCCCAATCAATTGACGGTAGATTTGTATCATCAGGGATTATAATAATACTCTTACAATGTTTGTTGCTGAGAGTGGATATTTGGTCGTCGAGCTTGCGTAGAATATCCGTATTAGAATCTGTAGGTCTGTAAAATGAGCACACGAATAGGCTTCTGTTGTTGTAGTCCTTTATGTTACACCAAACGCTTTCTATGTCATTATCGTCGCATTCGTATCGTTGGCTACTAAGATGTGACTTTACAGCAATGAATACTCCCCCACCCAGTCTATTAGGTCTGACTCTTCATTAAATTGTGAAACCGCTCGGAAAAACTTCATTTTTCGCTTTATCTCCCGTGACCCAACTCTCCGTTCCAACTACTATGTCTCCGTTTGTACTAAGAAAAAGATATTCAAAATATGTTGCAATTTAAAGTAATTTGGTGAAAACGGGTGATGGGACAGTAGAAATCAGAGTGTAGGGCTTATGGAAAGAAGGTAGGCGAAGGCTTACTGTATTATCTACCTTTAAATGTGGCAATTGATGCGTAGTTCGACATTCTGTGTAGCACAAGGGCTGTTGTCTCAATGGCACCTAGTTTCTCCAAGACCAGGAATAGCAAGGAAAATATCCCGTCGTCTTCGGGAACTCTTAAGCTTCGAAAGAAAGGCAGTAAGCTATCCTCTGCATCCTCTGCTCTCACCCCCACCTCTTTCTTATCAGAGCGTTTTTCAGTATGGTGGACAGTAGAGTTCACAATTGAGTAAGCATTTCTTAACGTTCACGTACACCCGCTGTGCAGGATGAGATACAGAAATGATAACATTCTCGTCGCAGTGCCGCAGAGATAAACCAACCAGCTATGTGTGCAAAATGCCCTCGGGTGGCTGGCACTAATAATATGACCGTCGAAACTTAATGGGAGGTGAAGGAGGCAGGTGTCGGGACAAGGTCTTCGATCAAAGGCCACCATCGTCCCCGTGCATGCTTTGGCACAAGGTTTTCCATTTTACTCCTAGGCCTGTACTTGCGGCGGAATCCGGATGTCGAATTTAAAAAGAAAATCTTTCCGACCACACAGGTCCGAGGGCGAGTCCTCCCTGCCGCCTATGCGTTTTCCAAACAGGTGGAGGGAGCTGTGGCATGAGTCACGACGGAATGAGTCACCTGCTTCCCCAGGGAGGGCGCCACTGGGGGGAGAGAGGACGGAGGGAAGTTATTAAGGCAATATTCGCTTGAGATAATGTCCACAAACACACAAATAAGTTGTTGAGAAAGAGGGACAGTACGTGAGAGACTTTTCTCCTCCTCTCTCTCTCTAACTCTAGGCCTACTTTCTCCTCCTGTTTAGAAAGATACGATTTCGGAGCGACGGCCCTTGCTTCCGCGTCGTCTCCAAGCAGCACGCGCCGCGAATGTCGCAGTCCTCATCCAGCAGTTTCATTTTTATGACTGCCGTTTATGAATTGCAGTAGAAAATTTTCACATTTTCCCTTGGTTGCTTGTTCTGTATTTTTATGATCAGGAAATTTGCCCTGGTTTGCACCATTGAATATATAGAGGATTTTTACGTATTATCTGCACGCCTGAATCTCCGCTGTTCCGTGTACACGCCCGTTCTAAGTTCTAAATCCGATAAATCTGCCTTCTCCATCTATTGAATGCATTTTTCATACGGGCATGGGGAAATCTCTCAGAACATATTATAGTTTTCAGCACTCGTGCCGTGTTGACCGAGTGATTCTTCTTCAACACAAATATATATACGAAATGATTATTTATTCACCAATAACTTTTTTCTTGCGATAAAGTTTGATTGCTGAAGAATTGCGCTTTTAAGATGATAGCATAACATATTCCATGCTTGGTCATTGAGTAATTGTGGATAGAAAAGATTTCTCATAAGATACTGCATTCAAAACCGCATTTTTCAGGTGGCAAAACAGGTATAGTATTTGTCTTATATGGTGTGCTTACTGTCAACGTTTTTGTTGTGATTTACGAATTATACGTTGGTTTAAGGATAATTACTGCTTATCATCGAAGTCTCGCAAAGATTTGCCTACGCAACAACCAGCTCTTGCATTAGTCGACTGAAAAAAACGGTTTATTGGTCGTGGGCTCTTTTTTTTCACCACTCCGTCCTTAATGAGGCCATGAAGTCATCGAAAGTGATGAGGTCACGCTCGCTGATCTGTGGTCAGCACCACCGCCCGCGGTTTGTATACAATATGTGGCGGCTGGAGGAGACGACTTCTTATCCGAGTCAATATTGTGGACTGCCCACGCATCTCCCTTCGCATCACTCCAACTGTCTTTATTGACTACCCACTTTCGCCTCACAAATGGCTAGGGACTTATTGGAATTTTCTTATCGCGTAACTTATGAGCGTTGTGGCGAGGGAGAGAGAAAGAGATTGGATTGAAGAGGGACACATTGCGGAATGGGTTCAGCCGTCGCCTCACTCAAACTGTCAGCGCGCCGTCCATCGGCCGAGGTTTACGCATCTGCGATTCCACTTCGTTCGAAAATGCCCCTTCTTTTTTCTCTCTCCATGTCCAAGTGCACTTGTGTCATGTGAAACTTAAGTGGCCATCCTCGGCGCTCGTGTAATGACACGGACGGCTAAATAAATCAGATGAACGGGTCGTTGACCCAGCCTCCTCTGAATGCATCGCCGTTCTCCTCGATGGCCCCGCCTTGGTTCGATTTGTTTCTCTTCTAACCAGAGACGCAAGGCCAAATCCTCCGGCTAAATTCCTTCCACGGTTGCGTTTGTTACCGTCAGGTTTCTTCCTCGCTGTCAGTTCATATTTCAATGTTGGTCTCGTTTCACTGACTCCTCATCTGAATGATATCCGTGGTTGTTTCATTGGAGACAATGGTAGTATCAAGTTTTCGTTAATCATCCGTCTACTACGGTTCAGCCACAAGTGCTCTCGCGCAAAATGTGTATGACCCCATGACCTTTCTTTAAAAAGTGTTGAAACATAATGGTACTGAAAGTTTAGAAAGATATATTAAAAGTCTGAGCAAAGTATCCCCAGAAGGGAAACCAAAATCTTTTAAAGTCCACTCTTGACGAAAATTGAACTTAGTTTTCATTCATCGTTGTCATTCACCAAACATTTTAATGTTGATACGTGCACAGTATATAAATGTAATTAATTTTATTTGCATGTTATATCGTCAGGTTTTTGTCTCAACTGAAGTTCTCAAAAAATCTATTAAAGGATTTTTTCATAACGCACACTGTTTGGAGGATAACGTTTCAATACTCGCTTCATTGAGGGAGAAAGTATTAATGATTTATGCTCAGTTTTCATCGGTTCAATGTGATAGATTTTTTTACAGTACCTTTAATTTTGTAAACAGTCTTCACGTGTCGTTATTGCACTGTAATGGGATTTGTCTGCAAAGTGATATCTTTAAGTCCAAATACTTATTCAAGTGGGCTTTGTCGATATTATGCACCGATTATCTGCTTTACGATGATTGAAAATTGGAGGTCTTCATCCAATTTATGCGTCGCAGTCTCCCAACAGTGTGTTCTGAAATTGAATGATTGCGTGGAACTATGCCCCAATTAGGATATAAAAATGAATTTCGTGTAGGCAAGCTATCGAACAAGCCTAACAAATATTCCTAATAAATTATTATAACTAGTGTGATTCATTCATCTTTAATAATCTTTGAGGTCGGGGGCTGCAATGAAGTTCAATTTTAATGTTCTGCGATTCTTCAAGTATCCCACAGTTAATTTGAGAGTCAGCCCGCCAGACAGTTGTTAATGCCAGTATTACAAGCAAACATCATTTTTGATAAAATGTTCACTATTTTAAATGCCATTTACTTTCGAATAATCGCCAGTGGACTTGGGTTTCGTAAGGTAGTATTTGTGCAGATTAAGTATAGATAACGTTGTGCGATTTTATAGCCATTTCAATGACCTAAATGATTTAAATTGACAACCAATGATCTCCAACGTGGATGATGATCTTTCGTTGCGCCGAGACTAGGAAATCAAATACATTTTCTTTCACGGCTGAGAGCGTGATTTTAATGCGACATCTACGCTCTGGTTAAATTTTAATGAGGCATGTTTGAATGTAAGACTAAAATAAAAAGAAGGAATCGATTTCTTGCTTTTATGAATGATGATAGGAAAAGCAAAACCAAAAAATCCACTTCCGGTTTCATTGTTTTATCGAACAACATTCAGTTTTTCAATTTCTGTGCATTTTAATGTAAAACTGACAATGGCAAGTTCATAATTCAACTCACGTTATGAGCTATACTCGTCGGGTGATGTTCTCATTTTCCGCCAGCTAATTCCCAGGCGTTGAGCTTAGTGGCACAAGGCTCTGCTGCACCGCTCTTCGTGACTCTCATATCCTCGTAAGAACTTCTCACAGTCTCCTCGACCCTTCCCAGCTCTTTATGCTCCCTTTCCTTGACGTGATAAATATTAGCGCCCACTTCGTTGACGGCGTCGTTCGGTATAAACACGCTCGCACTGTAGAACATGTGGCATAGGATATCGCCCATACGACGCGGAGATTGCGATGCTAATATGCTTATTCCGTGAATACCATTAGTGTGAAGCGTGAAGAGTGTGGCAACCAGATATCGATAAGACCGAAGGAATTTTGGATTCTTTACGTCGACTTAAATTCAATCAGTTGTTCTTTGTCACTATCAATGCCAACAGACAAAAAAACGATATATCTACAGAAAAGCCTCAAGTTTCTAGTTAACTTTATTCAGTTGCATAGAACTCGGAAAGGGATAATTTAATTCTTAATCGTAGATATGAGTTGTCGCAGTTTTTCTTGCCGAATCCAAATTTATGAATATCTATATTCTATTAAAGAAGATGAGCTGTCATTAGAACTAATGACCAACGCAGTTTATTTCGTATATTTTAAAAGTAATTTTGTTTGTTTAATTGTATTTTCAATATTTCCCTCGAAAAGTATTAGCGGGATATATGAAAGTTTTTCGGACACTTTGGACAGGAGTCTTAAAAGATAAGTTTTAGCTAAGGCTCGATATACTGCAGGTTGGATTAGGGCTGGATTCTTATATGATGGAAAGGAAAAATGCATAGCAAATCAAAAATCTGTTGGAGTAACAGTGGCAATTGATCAGGTCAATGTCTCGCGTCCATCTACGAAGATACCTTTTTTACTATTTTTTTTAGCTTTTTACCAGCCGCCACTGATGTTAGCAGGCAGTTTTAGGTCAGCAGATATTAATTTGGGAATTGGAAGACTGGTAAGGCGATAATGATATTTAGAAAATAATTTAGCAACAAACTAGTTCAATTGGTATTTTTCTTATTGGTGTAGTATTACGTTTGTTCGTTATGGTTGGACTGACTTAAGTGTGTAACGCTTTCTGTTTATTGAAAAAGGTTTTAGCTAATCAGTCGCCTTTCATTTGTGTTTTGTGCAATTTAGCTATAGGATGTTTTTGTTCTATTTAGCTATCGAATGTTTTTGTGCTATTTAGCTTATTTCACAGGTTAATCCGGGATTTTTCTTGACATTCTTACTCCATTCTTATCTCACTATTCTTTTGGGAGAATAGTGAGAACATTTCAAGAGAAATTTCTTTAATACGCCCCCCCAAATTATTCCAGCAAGTCTTTTTTGTGTTAGGTACTATTGTAGGACGACACTTGTTTCTATATTCTTAATCTATCATTATGGGTCTACATGTGTATTAGGAGAGTGAGTGTTAGGAGATGTCTTACAAGTATATTGCTGGTCATGTTTACAAGTTCACCCAGAGGCCCAATGGTGACTTCCGAGTTAATAATGATAGTGTTAATATTGGATTACTAGAAAAAAATAACATCATTAGATGCACATCGGTGGAGGGCCCTATCATTAGTTAATTATTCAATAGTGCTAGTTAGATTTGCGTTAATGTTATCGACGTAAATGAGAACTCGGGAATGTATTATTCATGGGCTCCGCAACGTTACCTTGCGGGGGAAAACAGAGATTTCGCAGAATTTTGCTCACCCAGTATTTTGGCGATTTTTCTGACTTTTTGTAGAATTTTTTTCGATCTCCATGGCTTTTGAGAGGGCTCAGGTGGGCACGGACTGCACCGCACCCGTCACGCTAGGGCGGGGTGGGTTGCTACCCCGGGGAGGCACCTGGACGATTTAGGCGAAGAACGCCAGAGGGCTACTGCTTTCCTCCGTCACCTGTTGTTTGGCCAAACAACCCAACCCCCCTGCTTCACCCCCTACCCTATCTCTCTCCTTCTTTCTCCTCCGCAAATCCCTCCCTTTTCACTCTCTCTCTCCCTCCTACTCCTCTCCCCTTCTTGTGTTTCGCCGCCGTCTGTAAGGAGCGCCGTGTGGGTGAGGGAAGAGAGAGAGAGTGGGGCGGCAAGGAGGGGAATATTTCCCTCCCTCCGCGCGCTGAGGGGTGGCTGTGACTCAACGGGAGTGGCGGAGACGCCTTAGTCGCTGTCAGTCAGTCGTGAGAGGGCGATGCTTGTGGACGTGTGTCGAAGAGAGCGCATTTTGGGAGCCGTGCCGGGCGTTCGGAGCGCGGCGCGGACTGAAGCACGTTTCTTTTCGGGGGCACGCGTGGGGCCGAGGCGCGAGAAGTGAGGGGCTCGGTGGAAGTGAACTCGAGGCGGGGGAAACTCGTTTTCTTGTGTCCTTTAGTGTGTATGTTGTTCTCTTTATTTTCGGGAACGGTTGGGACAGTAGTCCTCACCTGTCTGCCTTCATCACTGCCGCTCCTCCGGCGGAGTCCACACACGTCGGTCCGAAATTTTCCATATCCACGCGTCGCGACTGCGACGTTGTCCTTTGGTGCATGGGTGCTGGGTTTAAGTGATGCGAGATACCTTGGACCATCCGCGTTGACCTTCCTCCTACACTGCCTCCTCTTCTCTCCTATTCAACCCAAGGGAGGAAAGGTGCAGCGCACACCTGGGTGTGCATCTGTCTTTGAATTGTGTCATCACGAAGAGCCCGGAGACACTTTTGTTTTTCGTTTTCCTCTCCTGGATTCTACTTCTCGAGTCCTTTCCGTCCGGCAACGTTCGTCGCAAGTGTGTGTTTAGGATTCTCAGACAGAGAGTAGGAGTGTCAATTGATTTTAAAAATTATCTCTGAATACTCAGCAATTGTTCGTGTAAATTTCGGTGGAGAGAGTGTTTGTTCGAAGTGAACGAAGGAGTGTCACGTGGGGTGAAACTTTATAACTCCTTGACGTTGTTATCCAAGATAAACTGTCTGAACGGTGTTTGGTGTTCATTTTTTAGGATAATGTCATAAGTTATTTCCCTTTGTCCAGAGTTGACACCTAACTTTCCTCTCTATCCCCGCATCAGATGGATGTTTCTACTTTTTTTTACGAAATCCTAATGTATCATATGAAATTCTTATTGTGTGTTTAGGGTGTAGGTATGTCAGAAAACTCGGAATTAAAACTCACATGTATGTAGTGGCGCGGGATTGTAAATTCCTACTACGAATTCCAAGGGGGAGGAGCCAGACGATGGAGCTTACGTTGTTGATGGGATTTGGTACACTTACAGTGAAATATTTTTACAGTTCCTAGTGACTCCGCTAGTCCGTCGTATGTGTGGCTCGGATCAGAGGCTTACGTCTCATAGGTTTCCCGCACTGCAGTCCTTTGGCCGTCTTCCAATGGGAACGCGGTCTAGAGAGAGGGAGAGAAAAAACTGCCTCGAAATGAAATGAAAAATAGTACAATAAACATCATTTCCTCTTCCGTTGAAAGTCTTCCCCGGGCGACACGATCTTTTATGACATGAACGGTGTCCTCGCTATTAATGAACAGTGGGAAAAAGATAAAAGGAAAAATTTCTTTGAACGGACTAGGGGATACAGCAGGCCCCAATTGCTCCTCTTTGTCATTCTAACTTTGGAACCTATTCGTCGCGAAGATGTTTTTTCCCTGTAAATCGATTCATCATCATTATTACCTTTCAACATCATCAGTACATTTTTATGCACGGTAAAACTATTTAGGTTTGGGTTTTTTGATGGACTCGGATATTTCATTCCTTATTTTTAATGAAGGCTTTGCCCTCGAGTTTTCGATTCCCACCCCCATTCCACTTTCACTCTTCCGTCCTTCGCCAGAAGCTCTGTAATCCTCAACGAACAATCTCAATCTGAATATCCCACGCCTTGGGCCGTCACTCGATACGTTCGTCCTCGGGCACGATTTCGCGATTCTATCGGAGGAACCTACAAGTCGGCAGTCCCGCTAACCCCCACCACCCGTTTGTGCATTACCCCCCGTCCCGCGAGTGAGGGCGAGGCGTGATGGTTGTCAATGCGTTTCAGTCAATTTGAAAAATTAGGCCGACGAAACGTCAACTCTTTCGAAGTGGAAGAGTTTTATCTCATTCCTCAAAAGTTAATGGGGAAAGTGGAGTTCCAAAAGTTCCGCACGTAAATAGAATAGTAACTACACTCCCGTCAGGCTGGGAACCCGGCGGTGAAGCGCTAGCGGGAAGCTGGTCAAGGGTTCGCCGAACTCACTCGATTTCCCTTAATTGACCCGAGGATCGCATTCCCACCATACTCCCCCACTCACACTCACGCACCCTATTCTCTGGCCTCAATCAAATTTCCCGGTGACGTACGCGAGAGTATTTGCGGGTTCAGAGAAATTTCCCGCGCGAGTTCGTCCCTTATTTTTTTTTAAATAGACGGATTCCATTACCCGTGGTGTGCGACGCCCCGATGTTAATACGCCTCCAAGTGGAGGCGCCAGGAGCTTGAATCCTCGGGGAATACGAGGGGGCGGCGAGGGAGGAAGACGGGCGGAGGATAGTCGAGCGGAGGCGTCTAGACGTGCGGAGAAGAGGCGATAGAAGGGAAGGGGTGGTTGGGGTTGAGGGAGGAGGTTGGACGGAGGAGAAAAGCGGTGCGGACTGAAAAACGCGGGGGGGGGAGATCGAGAGTGATATTAGGGGGGATATATGAGTGGGAGAGGGTGAGAGAGGGGCGTGTGTAGTGGACGGTTTAGGTTAGGTGTAGGGGTCGGGGTAAGCCGACGGAGAGTCATGGTTTGTTGGAGACACCGGAGAGTTTGCACATTGGGAGCGTGGTAAAAGGTGGCAGTGCTCAGTGGAATCCGGGTGGGGGCCACACGTAGTGAGTGCGTTTGTGCGTATCTACTTGTGGGTTTTATAAGGGAGGAATCGAAGAGAGGAAGAGGAGGGAAGAGAGTAATAATAAAATATATCGCAACCGCGACGATCACACCGACCGCAAGGGCGTGGCGAGGGAGCGCTCCCTCAAGGTGTTGGAGGGCTGGCGGTGGGGAAAGCGGGGAAGGGAGTATTGCATCTGAGAGGGGGGTGTGTCGTGGGAGAAGAGAGGACGTCGCGAACCGGCATGTGTAGAGAGCACGAAGCCACCTTGTAGATAAAGAGGTTTTCAGCTAGGAGGCCCGAGAGGGGGATGAGGATGGTAGGAGGCGTGGGAAGAAGAAGTGAAGCAATGAAGGGTAACACTTGTTGCCAAGGTCTTGAGCAGCAGAAGTACCTCCCGAGCATTGCACGCGATTCCCTTTCTTCTTCGCTCAGAACGGTGGGACGTATTGTCGTTACGAAGTCGAGGTGATACCGATCCCCCTTTCCTGCCTTTCTCCATTCCGCTTGGGGTGATGGGAAAATTCGTGGGCGATCCGGATTGACTCTCCTTCATTCCATCGATTCCTCTCGTGTTCGGAGACCGGTATTTCGTCAATTTTTCACGCTTTCGGGCTGTCGTATGTGGATTACGGGAATGGCTCCAATTCTCTTGGACATTTTTTGGAAATTGTCTACTTTCTCTCGGGTGAATTAATACTATTCCTATTTATTTCTGTTGCCCCCCTCAAGTTTATATTTTGTATTTATTAATGGAGGTAAATTAATGCATTTAAGCAATATCTTTCAGAACAGATTGGTTTTATCTCTCATTTTTATATTTCAACCGATTGTGTGATAGCAATAAAATCAGCCAAAATTAACTCCAGATTTAGGAAGCTAATAAAGTATTCCTTGTAAGTAGTTTTTAGATACTGTCTACTCATACCTCTCACTGGCTCGAAGAGAAAAGTGTAGTATTAGGTGATTGGGAGCATAGAATTTAGAACTGATATTTAAGACACTTTAATTAACGCATAAGTAGCATTTCGGATTTGATGAGGTATATTTTGTTTATAACCTTTGTTGAAATTCATGCTTACAATTATTATTGCTGATTAGCAATGTAATATTCTGATATTCCAAAGCTCTTTTCAAAACCCTTATCGCTTTCTTTTCTGGCGAGCATTATTGATCATTATAGATCATTCGCAGGCTTCTTCCCCCACCTACTTCCTATTTCCATATTTTTCATGAATGATATTCAGCTTCTAACTTTGGAGCACATGCGCCAGTGCAGGAAAGAACTATATACCGTCAAAGAAGTGATAACTGAGTGAAATTCAATATCCACGACATAGAGGATCCCTCATCCGATGGGAGATTTCCCTGCTGGATAAAGGTCTTAAAAATAAACTGTAAACATCGGATATCGTCATCATGGAGCCTTCAACGTTGAAATCAAACGTCTATGGGGCCTCCTCGGACAAATTAGCCGAGTCGTCCGAGTGTAAGACCCCTGTGATGGAGTCGAAGTGTGAATACACGAGAGATTGCAATTCTGTCGACGTTATGGACAGAAATTGGTTGGAGCGCAATCGAAGGGAAAGACCCACCGGGTTTCCACCCGGAGTCCTGGAAGCGGCCTTTCCGGGACGAACCACTGGTGCGGTGAGGAGCAGGAGCTCGACAGAGATATTTATGACTGGTCTCCAGGAGACGGCATCGCCCTCCTTTGCCGAAGACGGACACCCGTGGAAGAACTCCCTTCGGAGGGGGAACTCGGGCGGGCCGGAGACTTTCGGGGACCCTAGCCGTCCGACTTCCGAGGCCGGGGCCACGTCGCCTTCGGACTCATGGAGCTGCCTATGGGTCCGGGACGCTGGAACGGTCGGTCGACATAAGACGGCGGTCACCTCCACGGACAAGCGGAAAGTTCGGAGGGTCGAAGGTGCCTTTGAGGTGGCTTGGAGGGCAGCTGCTGGAGGGCGGCTGGGTAATATGGGCATCTCCCGCGGAGCTAACGGATCCGTGGACACCCTCAGGCTCCTAGGAAAGTCGGAAGAAGAGGACGAATCCACGGCACCGGGCCTTCCGTCGTTGGGCAGGGACGAAGTCGGGACGCCCTCGTCGCCGGCGGACGGCATGGCGGGATGCCCCGTGGCGGAGAGATCTTTCAGTGTAGAGTGTTTGGGGCAGATGGACAAAAAGAGGGAAACGCAGTGGCGTCCCCTTGCAAGGAGGGAGTCACGCAGGGGCTTGAGTGTGAGTTTTGAGGGCGTCCCCGAGGGCGTCGGCCCCTACGCCGTGGGGAGTCTTGGTCGCGGCGGAGAGGTGTGGAGCTTCAAGAACAGGAACCCGTGCGCCGGAGGGGGGACCACCCCAAGAACGATGGATTCCAAATTCGGTCGGGTATGGAAGCACCACTGCAATGGGGGTAGAGTGGACGCGGCGTCGCCGACCGCAGAAGCCGGTCGAGCTTCCCCTGCCTCTCCCTGCTCCGCCAGCCACGTGAGGGCGCAGAGCGCGGACAGGGCTTCCTCCTGCGGGCGTCCAGAGCGCCCAGGGAGGTTTCCCGTAGACCTCAAGGTGGATTCTGACGCAGGGGATGACGGGGTGACGCAAGCCGTCCCCGTGAGGAGCCCAGTGGTGAGCTTTACGATAGGGGACGGGTGCGATCGTTCAAGTGTTGGGGAGGAGGGCGCCAGTGAGAGGGGCTCCAGTTGGGGAGGAGAGTGCACCTCGGGCACCCTGGTCCTTCGCGTCGGTGAGGAGCGCGTCGGATCCAGGCTGGGGGGAGGCTCTCGGACGGCCAACGGTAGGGGAGAGGTGGTGGTGGTCAGAGTGGGTGGTGGCAGTCAAGGGAGGGCGGAAGTTGCGGCGTCGTCCAGGGGCCGTTCCGAACTCTGCCGGTCTCCAGAGAAGGTCCCCGAGTCGCCTCAGTCTTGGAGTTCGGAGACCATGAAGGAAGACGTGGACGTGGGCGCGAGCGAGGAGCCGGAGGAGGAAGAGGAAGTGTACAAAGGAGAAGGGAAGAGGGAGTGCGTGGTAGGATTGGAAAATGGCGACGAGTCACCGATGAACAATGGCAGGGAGTCGCGTGCCGCGCTCAACGGCTCGGAGAGCTCGACGCCCGTCAGGGGCGATTCCAACGGTGGAACCGGAGCCAATGGTTGGAGAAGGAGGACGCTCTCAAGGAGCAAGAGGCTGACTAGGAGCTTCCAGTCGTGCCTGGGCCGCCGGGCCGGCAGAGGGAGTGAGGAGAGCAGCTTGGACGAGGGCGAGGAGGTGGAGGAGGAGGTGGTCATCATGGTGATATCCCCGACGGGGGAGGTGGGAGTGGAATATGGCGAGGATGAAGAAGGGAGGAAGAAGGAGGAGGATGGTGCGGAGGATTGCGATGGTGAGTTTGCCGATCACGTGGATCGATGCGAGTGAAGCAACGCTGGTCTGCGACGAACTCAAGTTACACTCCCTGAGTGTCAATGCGGGGCAGGAATTGTTACGAAAACCACCGTGTTATGGTATACGACGAATATGGTTGCGCATTGATGCAACTCGGTCAAAATTTGGAAATGACATGTATTTTAGTCGTGCGGAATACTTTATCTGGGTAACCCAAAATCGATGGACGTTAACACAAGGAGTAGGGAGCTAATCCCGCATGACGTGTTGGTGGGTGGTAGACAGGTGTGCGCTACTGACGTGTCCTTGAACTGGACAAGTTTATCGACACCTCTTTATTAAGGTCGAAAAAGAGGTTAAACAAACGGAGATCTTCAATTTTCCCCTGTTTTATAAGGCGCTGCCTTTGGTGCCAGAATCCTAGATCCCCCATTATAATTGTCATTAATTTCTCTTTACGATGTTCACCTTCATTTCAGGGATCAATAAGTAATGTTTGAATTTCGAGTGATATTTGACATGTCTGTGTGATTAATAATGGCTGTCTTCTGTCCTACGGGTTATTGATTTTCGTCAAATTCTATCGTCCGCGTGGCTTTACTTACATTTGTGAATATAGGAGTCAAGCCATGTGCATCGATGAAACATTTTCCTGATACAGAAATCTCACATGTATGATATGTCTGGAGATAAAATAATTGCTTTTTGTTTCGTTGCTTTTCCCTTGTTTTTTACATTTTCTTCCTGAACGATAAATTTATTCCATCCCAGCGCTAAAAAAAATCAAACATTGGCAAAGTTTAGGTTAGAGAGATTTTTTAGGGAATTACATTTTTATATGAAAGATGACCTACACGCGTTTAACATATTCCTCCTACAATTTTAAATATATCTCATGATGTTTTGTTTTATTTATCTATCTTAATGATTTATTAGTGTGTATTTACGTAGTTTTACCGGATTTAAGGATGAAGTGACTGAAGATATGGTAATGGTGGCATTTGTTTGGATTCTGAAGTAATTATGCTCTTACTGTTATTGTTATTAATTATCTCAAACAGTAAATCCTGAAGGCTGCACCTATATGTTAAGTATTATTTAAATATATCGTTTGCATTGAATTGCCGGGTAGGAATCGGGCCACCGTCATTGAATTACTTGCCCTGTTCGTTCTATTTCAGCTGGTTTCTCTAAGCTCTTGAGCGTTTAAGGAGATTAAGGATTGAATACCTTATTTAAGAAGGAAGCTGCTTGTCATGCATTCCTTTCTTTGTGGCGGCTCTGGGCTTCTTATTCGTACAACAATGCGAAGGGGTCGAAGAGTCGAATTACTTATGGCAGCCCTCGTCCTCCCTGGACTCAAAGCACTACGTTTGTGTTTTGTGGCTTTGTGTTTAAAATATCAGTGGTTTGTTCCTTCGTTGTTTAGTGACGAAAATGTAATCACTTGTACTAAGGGCAGAAAAATATAAGTGGCGAAGATGAACTTTACTCGCATAACACTGCGATCTTATTCGCTTCTCTTTTGCTCCTCCCCTATGACCACTGCACTATTAGGGTGCATCGAAGTTCATCTCAGTTTGAATTTCAGAGGCAGTGGTCATTCCGGTTGCATTTGAAGAGACACTCATTAATTGGTCAAGAAAAAGTATAGAAATTAATCATAAGTATGTTTCTCATGTGGCTCCAGTTGTGTTCGTACACTATATTGTTCACTTTTCGTTTGACTTAGCCTCCGAATGCACATTTATTGTGGAAAGTAGTTTTACATGTCCTGTAAAAAGGAATGGGAGGTTATGAACGCTGGTAATAAAAAAATCTTCCGCTGCTAATAGTCACTTAGTGTCACGCCAATGTAGAATCCGTCATAGTGCGATTTTAGTAAAATAGTCGACAACTGTGGTAGTTCTGAGTCAAATAAATAAATGTAATCCACTTTCTCTCGTATTGGTGTGTATCTCCACGTCAGACAAGCTTGATAAAATAAGTATTGCCTCCGAAGGAATGTTGTCAGATAAATTAAACCAAGTCATGAGTGTATGTTTACAGGTGATTCTACCAAGAGATACCCTTACGATTTAGACTACCTAAGTAGTGGATGGTTAACCTTTAATATTTATTTTATTCTTAGTTTCTTCTTGAAGTTTCTCCGATTGACGTTTGGAATGATGTAGATCAATTTGCTATTTTATTTTCCTTTCCGTGACCCCAGTGGAGTCTAAAAGAGGCCTTGGCCCGGTTTATCTTATCCCGATTGTTGTTTCTTGTGTACGCGCAATGGCAGTGTCAACAGGCGAACCACGACGATTGTTGATTCTCGTTTATCCAAATGAAATGTCTACCGATTGTATAACCTCTAAGCTAAGCGGTTGTAAGAAAAGCTGTCACTGCCCTTCACACTTCATTCCGAAAATACGATTGGACGTTTGGTAATTTTTATTCGAAGTGGGTCCTAAAATTCTGTAATTCCACACTGACGCATGCCATTTCTCGCAGATCAATTAACCCAAGTCCCGTTCGCTCATCTGTAGAAGAGGGTGATGGCGCAACGGGGTGAATATTGTCTCGCGAAGGGTATATATGAGGACAGTGGCAGGATATTAAAGGATCAAATTTTATTTGTGGCATTTGAGGTTTGGTGTTCCTAAAAGGAGTGTGCTCAGTAGATGGTAGTCTTTGGTTTTTTTGCAGGCATCTACAACTGGTCAGCCAATTTACCCTAAGTTGATAGTGAAAACGGCTTACGCCATGTACTTGTGATGGATAGTCTTCCAATGTTAATACTGAAGTTGGTAATATGACATTTGGATTTACCTAAGACATTAAGCGTGCTGAATTTCAAAAGTACAGCGGATGAGTTATAATGCTTATTGAATCGTCGAGCAGAGCGAGTGGATTGCGTCCTTTTTCCTTCTTAGGCGATGGTTGAATCAGGTTGGGAAATTTTGTCCGCGCGCATCGTTGAAAAGGAAGAGCGATCTGTCACATTAATTGCAAGGCTGCTTTTTCATTCAAATGCTCCGGGTCATAATTCTTCTCCATTTGGAACTTTTAATGTCGTCCCTGTCCGTACCTTCCTTATATGGTTCTTAGTTACCCGAGTTTTCGCAGCTCGGGTCCAGAACGCGGTAACTTTATATTTTGGAGTAGTCTTCAGCTGAGGTTGGCACTCATATGCGCGTCTTGTATTCCATCTACTTTTTTCTGACACTTAGATATCCTTATTTTCTTCAGAATGATAGAATTTAAAGCGTGTATGTCGTTTGCGTCGGAATTTAGATGCCACGAATAATGCCATTATCCCCTACACTTATATTCACTCCACGATGTTTTCGTCAGAAAAAATTCGTCCACCAAATAAAATTTGTGTGTATATTTCGTTCCAAAAATAATTGATTTTTTAAATGTCGTGCTACTATAGACGTTGTCCTCGAACGATGTTATCAACCTTTGACCATTGATTAACATTTAAAAGGTGATTGGGGTTAGGTGCAGTATATCTTTCGACAGCGTAATAGTTAAGTGCGTTTCACTTCTCCCTTTAGTACTTAATTATTAGATTGGCTCTCGCCCAACATTTAATGGTTCATAAATAATGTCGTGCTCTTAATTTAGATTAAATATTGAAAGCCATAACTTGGCCGTTATAAAACAAATGTGTACTAACGCCTGAGTCTCCCCAAATTATTTTTGGAAAATCATTAAGTCGTAAAAATCTTTCCTAATGAGCGCAGGATAAATGGATGGCTAATCTTTGCGTTCTTTAAATTGTATTTCTTATACAAATGGGGGTTTTTACGACGCCAATAAATGCGAGATGAGGTGAAGCTCAATCGTATTCACGCTGAGATCCCTCCCACATTACATGAAAAACCTACGCTCGGCGCGACGAATGTACATGCATTCGAGCAAGCTCTAAGGCGTGCCTTAATGATTTCCTTATGGGAGCCAAAGGGTGGAGTTACCTACATAATAACACAGAGCAGCATAATAGGGTAATTATGGACTGCTTTTTCTCATCCAATGCTTCAGTTTTGTATAATGCGTCGCATTTGCTTAGCATGTTTTCTTATCCCGGATTCGGATCCATTTTTCGGGTAGTATTAAAGATATATATACCCCCTCAACACGCATGCGCAGGTTTGAGTTCGTTAAAATCATCCAGTGTATTTAGAGAAGCGTAAGTATTGCGTGGCGTGTCACAATTGCTCATACATGTGTGTAATATATATATATATATATATATATATATATAGAAAAAATATATATAGAAAAATATATATACATATGTATATATATATATATATATTCATATATATCGTATATATTGGGCAGTGTTAGGAAGAGGTGTAAGGCAGGGTTGCCAATTGTCACCGGTACTGTTCAACGTATATGTAGAGGAAATGATTAAAGAGTCATGGGAAGAACTGGAGGTAGGAATGAAAGTCGGAGGGGAATCCGTAAAATCGGTTAGGCTTGCTGATGACCAAACATTAGTTGCTCAGTCAGCCAAGGGGTTGCAAGCTTTGTTGAGTGAATTGGAGGTTCAGTGCGATAAATATGGGATGAGAATCAATATTAATAAAACAAAGGTTATGCGATTTTCAAGAAAGAAAAAGGCGAAGCTAACTATTAAAATAGGCGGGGAAAAATAGAGCAGGTAGAACAGTTTACATATCTCGGAAGTGTTTTGGACCAACACGGTCAAAGTGGTAGGGACGTAAGGAGAAGAATTGCGCTAGGCAAGGAGGCTTTCTCAAGGAGGAGGGAGTTGATGACGGGGACGTTGAGTAGGGATGTTAAGACAAGACTCGTAAAAACTCTGATATGGAGCGTAGCAATGTACAGCGCGGAAACGTGGTCGCTGAAGCAGGAGGATAGACGTAGATTGGAGGCTTTTGAAATGTGGGTGTGGAGAAGAATGGAGAAGGTGAAATGGACCGAAAGGAAAACAAATGAGGAAGTACTAGAAATGGTGGGGGAGGAGAGGGGTTTGTTGAGAGAAATCCTATGGAGGCAGGAAAAATGGATGAAAGGCGTATTGAGCGGTAGTGGAATGTTGAAGAGGGTAATAGAGGGGAGAATGTTGGGCAAGCGAGGTAAGGGTAGAAACAGGATAGGGATGTTGGACGGGATGAAGGGAGGAAAGAAGTACACCGAGATGAAGAGAGACCTCATATAGATTAGTTTGCTGGGTGGGGAGTCACAAAATGTTTATTTGATAGTTGTGTCCATCCAAAAACCTACCTTAACCGGTAGATTACCTAATAAAAAATCGTATATATATTCATATATATATTCATTTATATATTCATTTTTTTCATTCATATATTAATTTATATGTGCATATTCATATTCATATGTGAATATATATTCATATATCTCCTATATATATATATTCATTTTTATGTGTTTTGTGTATATATATATATATATATATATATATGCTGGGTCGCGGTAGTCTAGCGGGTAGAGCTTTGGACTGCTTACCGGAGGGTCCCAGGTTCGATTCCCGGGCAAGGCACTTTGGGCACCTGCAAGTCAAGCTAGTTGATTTTTCGAGTACCAGGTCTTCCTGGGAAACCATAACCGGCACAGGAAAAGGAACTGGCCCCCCTACCCTGATGTGTGAATATTCACACGCCGTCGGGCTTGGTACATCGGTGAGCTCTACCATCACCTACTAAACCGACCTTCGGGTTGATTACTGTGTTTATGGTTTATATATATATATATATATATATATATATATATATATATATATATATATATATACATACATGTGCAATATATGTGTTTATAGTTGACTCTTTAATTAAGAATCTTGATCCTGATAGTTTTAATAAGTATTTTTGTGGCAGAATTTCATACTTCCTCCGTGCCATTCTTTTTTTTACGGACGGTAACCTAAATAGCGTCTTGGAATATAAAAGAAGAATGTAGCTGGACTTTACAATCTTCTTTAATTAGTCTCTTTGTGAGCATGGAAAATTCCGGGAAAGGAGCATGGAAAATGACAATTCTTTTTAATTCTTTTTATATCATTTTAATATATCCGGAGTCGTTGGGAGTCTCTCAGACTCGAATTTTGTGTGCTCAAATTGTCGTGGACTTTCATTTCGAGATGTATCATTTATCATTCCGACAGATTTAACTGAAATGCAGGGAAAACCCTTTCCTTAATATCGTGTCTAGGATTCACGTTTCATTCCATCTTTTCGTTGGACGTGTTGTAGCGAAATTTTATGATTCCTTAGGGGATGTTTAAATAATATTCTGCTGCATTTTAATATGTATGCGTATCACTCATCCCATTGAAGATGAAAACAACAATTTTATGGTGTTACAATAAAATATTTTTTCAATAATTGTGACTCCAGATGATTCAACTATATTAAGGAAATGATTGGCATTGAGGCGCATACTTTGTTAGTGAGCACGGAGAATTTAGAAAAGAATGAAAGGGGGTGAACGGTTTTATGAATGATATTTATTTTAAATTGATGGGTCATCGATTTCCTTTCTTGGAAATTTTGCTGCACAGCTTGCGTTATTTATTCAATTTGAAAAGTAAGCATTGCCTAAAAACTTGGCTCCCTTTCCCGTTAATGATTCAAAGAATCGACTGGGGACGATAATTGCTTCCACTAGTCTTAAACTGTAAGTGCTAGGCGAAAGAAACATCAGCCTCCCGGGATCTTAACGTTCCCCTTCATGTTTTGTTTCCTTTTATACACACACTGCACCCCCCACTCCCGATTCCAGATTCTTCCAATCTACCCTGGCGCCTCTCCTTCCCCCACCCCCGTAGAAACGGTTTTCTTACCCTCGTAAAAACGTTCTCTCCTTCTCGCCTGGGATATCCCCCGCTATTTTAAGGCGCAGTGAACCGGAAGTGACGTACGAGAGGGTCCTACCGAGCGATATCTCTCTCCTAGTTCCCCCAACTTTTGTGCAGAAAGGTGACATCGGGTATTGCAGCGAAGAACCTGGTGCTGACCGATTCCTCTCCTTCCCGAGGACCCCTCCTCCTCTCCGGTCGAAGGATGCCCGCCCTTACCCCGCGTAGCTTGGTGTCGTCGCCTTGATAGTCGACGATCATCGCCCACCCCGGTTCCTTATGCGATCGGTGACGGGGTCGTTCAACCCGTAAAAAGATGGGGATGGATCGCTCTCGTAGTGCGTGGAAGTCAAAGGGGAGGGAACAATGGGCGGGAGACCGGAAGAAGCGTGGCGATTGACTGGGCGATTTTGTGTCGACGCCGGAAGTGGGGCAGGTGTTCCCCTCTTCGTGTCCTATATTCCATCCGTCTGTTCCTTAGTGTCTGGGTGAAAGGGCGGGCCTCAAATGTAGGGATAACTCTTAACCACCCTCCCTTTCCAAATGTCAAAAGAGCTTCCCTATATCATGGTGCGTCGAATTATTTCGATTGATTTGATTCACAGTTATTTCTCATGTGATGAGGTAAAATGAAAGTAGCAAGCTACTGCCGAAATGGAGTGGAGACTTACTAGCTACGTGCAAGCATTTTTTCAATGTCCAATTCAATGTTAAAAAAATAATATCTGATTTGTATGAATAATATACATTATGTCGGTCGCGGTAGTCCAGCGGGTAGAGCGTTGGACTACAAACCGGAGGGTCCCGGGTTCGATTCCCGGGGAAGGCACTCTGGGCACCTGCAGCTCCACCCAAGCTCTGTGATTTTTCGGGTACCAGTTCTTTCTGGGAAATCATAACCACAGGGAAAGGAACTGCCCCCCCTACCCTGATGTGTGAATTTCACACGCCGTCAAACCGGTACCAAACCGACCTTCGGGTTGAATACTGTTGTTATGGTTTTAATATACATTGTGACAAACTAAACTGGAATCCGAGAAATTATTTTCTATGCAGTGTCAATAAGAAACTGAAGTATGCCTGCTCAGCGATTCCATAATTCAAGACAGTTGAGAAAAGAAGGGTTGTGAGCCTTCCTTTTAATATTGACTCAACCAAGAATATGCTTCAACTAATAAAAGTCCCCTCGAATGAGGCTATTCATTTAACCTTCTACGTCATACAATGTGAAGCTGCAGCGGTTTTACAGAAGTTCCCATGTAAGGCTGCTGATACATGTAAATTTTGTCTCAACTCATGCAACGATAAGAAGTTTTTTCTAAAAACTAAGAGTGATAATTCAAGTCGGTGGATCAACCGTTAGACGTGCGCCCGAATCTTCACTCATACGTAGTTTTACTATTTACTCTGAATTATTCATAAGTGTCCAAGTGATGTAAAGTGATTTATCCATAGAATAATTTTAAATATAAATACAGGTATTTATGTATGTAATAGTATGAAAATCATGTAACATCGTGGTTATTTTTTTTGTTTAAAAGTGTTAAACCCAGAGCGTTGATAAATTGTCCCAATTTAAGAAATGCGTCCCATTGCATTAATATTCCATTGTTATAAAAGCAACATCATGTTTAACGCAAGCCGTATATGAACTCTGGCGCACGTTAGTGAATTCATTATTATAAACATATTCAACAGACATATCACAAAACACATCAAACCAACACTTCAAAACAGTTCCGAATTCAAATCTTGGCTCACGAAATATAAAATATTATAACGGATATAAAATATTTTAGAGTTGGAAATCACTGCTAACAAGTTGGGTAAGAGAGGTGTGGATACAAGTGAATTTGAAGCACCCGCTGAAATTTGAGAATACGGTCCTGGTTTGCTTGCAACAACTTTAGCGTTCTCTAAAATATTGTCTTCCTTACAATGATTTTGAGGTAGGTAAAACACAGCGATGCTATCCGGATATAATATTAACCCCAATGTCTGAGGTGGTGTGTAAATTGCTTACCATTTGCAAGGCTTAATAGCGAATAGGAACGGAAATCAAAGATTGAGTCAGATGGGGCTATTTATTGAATTGAGGGTATTTATTGAATTACTATGACAATATTGGCGACACAAGGATCGGTATTCTCATTATTTAATAAATCGTCCAATGTAGAGCGAGGGAGAAGTACTCTTACTTGTAATTTAAAAATTATTTTTATAATGTATAAATAAATTAAAATTTTCCCTACATGTCCCCTGTCAACTGTGGATCAAAGTACTTTTTCGACTCCCTGTCATCTGTCTAATGCACATTTTAACGCTCAGCGCCCAAATCGTAAAATATGTGGTTACCGGATCAAGGACATACCACGGTATTTCTGCTGGCTGAATGTCGTTTTCCGCGGGTCTCGGTTTGAGGATTATGAAGTCTGTGGTTTTTCTTTTAACGAGGTTTGTTCGAAGTTCTTGAAATGCGTTGGTCGCCTGAATGTCTCGTTTTCCGCCGCTTCCAAACTTCACGTGAGCACACGTACACACACGTCACTAATTCAGTCAAAGCGGAATTAATGAAGCGTGCATTCACTTCCATCTTTTGTGTGTAGCCTAGAGTGAAGGGTGTCCTCTTCCCCTCCTCCTTCGCTCAGGGCCCAGCCCCTTTTCCACCCTTTTTGTCGGCTCTCTTGTTTGGTATCTCATTATCAATGTCCCTGCCATCCCTCATCCTAAACCGCTCTCTCCACATTAATTTTCATGCGTCCTTATGCTTTCGTGTGTTCCAGGGGGGAGGGGCAATATTTCCTTTGGTCGCCTCAAAGTGTGTTGTTCTCTCTGCCGTCAAAAGCGTATTCAACGTGTTTTCACGATTCGTGTTTTTCATCAGCCGGCATGTATTTGCATTTGTTCTGGTTGGAACCTTTTATAGTATACCTCCTCGATAGTGCTTACATGTCATCTAGTAGGCATTGCTTGAGATAAGTGTAAACAAGGCTAGTAAAGGGACACCGTTGAAAATTTAATTCAACAAATCCCGCGGTGATTTTTTTCCTCCGCAATTTTGAGGGTTTTAAAATGTGCTGCATCAATTTTGGGTCACGTATTAATTTGCATATTTTGCCTAGTTTATGCTATCCAAACATTTTTATTGACGTTACGAAATAATTGACTGCGTGTGCTTCAAATGGTCTTTCCGAAATGGCTCATTATGGGCCCAAAACTCTCTTCTCTGAGACATACCATTTGGTTAATTATCCTTCGGGAAGAACTCTTCTCATAAGAATCTCATTACGATCACCGAGGAACGTTAGGAAGACAGTATCTGAAGTCTTTAAATTTATTCAGCCGTCTGAGTTCACTGTCGATGTCACATTCGGGGAATATGTCCGTTAAGCAATTGAATTAGGATTTGTATTCGTGGCGTACGTTTATCAGTTAATCAGTGAATGCAAATCACTGGTTGAAACTGTAAAAGATTTTGGGTGTTAATTTTGGATGAGACTTGTTAAAAGCCATTCATTGTTGACTATCTCGTTCGTTTTCTTATTAGTGGGGATGCGAAAGACAATTGTAGGCCGAGTTTGCCCGTCTTCATGCAAATCTGCACAGGTACAGATGTGAGTAGCCATTGTTGCTAGATCGCTCTCCCCATTGTGTTGCAATTGGGGAGAGAGCGAAATCGCGATTGCTGCGGCAGTGTTTATGTATGAATTGGTGGTGGGTTAACTACCGGAGCATTCGAAAAAATACGATCTCATTTTGCCATCAAATATCTATCTCGGAAATATCAAGGCTCCGGTCTTCTTTTTGTATTCACCCTCCTACGCAACAGGATTTCGCGGATACTAATTTCCGTGGGTCGATAAGCAGCCGTTCCTTGTTCTCTGCATACCCCTGGTAATTTTCTCGCAGTGGGAGAGAGTCTGCGATGTGCCAGTCAACTCGTCTCGCCATCGGGAGTGCAAATGACGGCTCTCCGTGTGCAGGCTGGTTTTCTTTAATTCCCCAGGCCTCCTCCACCTCCCATCTCTACTCATCCCCCGCCCCCTCTATATTTCGACTGCCCACTTCGTAGACCTCGTTCCGTATCCTTTTGATCAACGGGTCGACGGATCCCGAAACCCTCCCGCCCCCATTCTGCATTTCATGGTCCACCGCCTACGCTTACACTCAACTAGGCATGAGCGAAAAACCGTGCGCGCTCAGTTTCATTCTGTTTCGTTCACACGCACCGAAGTTTGCCGTTGCCTTCTCTGCTTGTGTGTCCTTTTTGCGATCAGAGGGAATATTTTACTATTCCGCAAGGTCTTTCCCAGGGTCAAGCCGCTGAGACGTGGCTTAAGGATTTCTGCGGTTTTCTGTTCTCGTGCATGAACACAACTCTTTCAGGCGCAAAGATTAAGTTCGTATAAATATTCGTATAATTTCGTTTAGATTACAAATTCGATAGTTTTGTACTCCGATCTCTTTCTTGCAATTGCGTAAAAGACGTATTACGGTGTAAATGACTAATAATATAGTATGTCAGTTACGTATATTCAAGTATTTACATGTACATTTTTTTGTTTTAAACAACATGATAAAGCAAAAGCAATAAAATTTGAGAAAAACTGGGATTTTAAGGTTTCCTTGTACATTGTAAATAATAGAATAATTAGATGAAAGCATAAAATAATAACTCTTACTAGTTTTTTTTTATTTCGATGACCTTTCATTTTTTTATCCAATTGATAAATCATAAATAATGTTTAATTTTAAGTTGCATATTCAGTGTTATATATTTATTTTAAAATTCTAATTGTTTTCTATGATTTTTTACAGGTGAGTACTGAACTGTAAAAAAGCAGAAATTCTTCACTCGCCCACACGAATCTCCTAATAGTAAGTTGTGTATTGTATTGTTTTTCCGTTAACCTGCTCTCCAGTGCGTGCTTGGGCAGAAATAAAAAAAAACATATGGAGCAGCCAATGTTAATCGGCCTAGCATAAGCCTTCCCATTTGCTAAACCTCTTTTCTTCGATATTGATGGTAACACTGAGGGCCTTTTGCCAGTGGCATGCTTTAGTTAAAAATAATGACAGGGAAAAAATAGCATTGAGATTCCTATTTCTCTCTTCATAAAGTAACGTGTGACATTTTCGCGATGGCCGGAACCCCTATGATCAAATTGACAGATTAATGGGCTTTCCTTTGTTGACGGGGGATCCGCGTGTGTGAATGACGAATAACAAACGAAATAAAATACCCGTTCGCTTTATCAGAGATCGGATAATAACTTTGAGTGAGTGTATATATTATTCGCTTTCCATCTGCATGGAGGTCGGTGCCGTACTAGGGCTGGCCATTTATTAGTCTGAATATGGTTCGGCCCAGGAAAATGTCACTTGGAGCCTCACTTCGTGCACACTAGTCATGACTAATGTTTCTTTGGAGCTTAAGAAAGTCTCACTTATCTTTCAGGTATGGGTATTCTACCCAGGTGTCTACAGTTGTACTTACGAAGCACTGTGTTTACGTCCTGCTGCGAATAACCTGTTTCCTAATTTCTACAATAAGTTTTGCCATGAAAAAATGAATATTTCTTTCCGAGGTCTCTTTCTACTACTAAGCCTTTTCCAATAAGCCTTTTCAATAAATTTATTTGCCAATTAAGTGATTTCTTCGTTTCTGCGGTCACCGTATGTTCTGTAGCGCCCTAGGATAATTGTTTCCTTAATGATATCATTTTTTGAGGATAAAATTACATGAGTATTTCACATGTGAAAAATTACTTTTAATCGTAGCAACTATAAGTATGGACCAGAACTACATTTACAAGGCCAGAATACAAGTGTGCAACACTTGTATTCTGGTCTTATTTGTCTGTCTGTGAAATCGCTGAGTTTTTATTCGTGATTTACATGCGAAGTAGATTCTTTGACCAAAGCTTCTCGAAATGGTGAACATTCACCATCTAAAGCCGAGTTAATGATTATTTAGTGCCCGTGTATCGTGTAATCGGTTCATACTTGACGAGTAAAAGGATCACTATCAAATGTTTGATACGAGAGTTCATACAACGCGGCTCTTTTCGTCGAATTTCACGTATATCGTCGTCTATTTGAAGAGATACAACATTTTGGAAAAAATACTTATGAGTTTATTCACATGGTGGCAACGTGATTCGGACTTCGGTCTCAAAAAGGAAACTTCGCATATCAGGCATAAGGTGTTAAAAGCTTAACTAGTAACGCCAAGATGAAACGGAAGGGCTTTTTTAAGTGATAGTCGCACAGTGTCGATACGAAACTCATAATATTGTACCCACCTTAACTCAAACCTTACTTTAGTATGCGCTGAGAGATTTCCTTCCAATTTGTCAGTCTTACTCATTTTGTGAACGGCACAAATCTCCTTTTCCTGTACTAGTTAGTCTGTTATTTTGGCGTCACGCCATTAAATACAATACATTCATAGCTCTTCTGTCTTCGATAACCAGGGATACTGTTAGTACAGTGTTATTGTCTTTACATATTTTACTGGTAGGCGAAGGGAATAATTAACTTACGTTCATAGGAGGCACGCTTACCTGCGTCTAAGGGTTCAACATCTAGGACTTGTCATGGTAAAAGGTATCCAGTTTATTGAGAAATAGCCCGGAGATTTCCAATTACATCGTTTTACATCTCTTAGGATCAGGTTTTTAGACTTCACGGTCAAAGCAGCTGTCACCTTAAGCGATTGGCGTAATTTGCTACAGGAAAAAAATCAATCATTATGTTAACGTATAATTCCATCAATTTCGGACTCCAAGGTTCTTGTAATCGAAAGTGGTTCCGTGACAATGCAGCTAGTCATTCCAGCCCCCCACATACACCCCGGTGTTTACAGTCCTGAGACAATTCATCCTCAAAACTTCGAAATGACAAAGGTGCTACGGACGAAATGCCGTAGAAAGTTAAGAAATCTACCGTATCCCTCCCTGTTATTCGAGTAATTCGTTGTCATATATGTATTAGAAGTTACTCTAAAGAAAAAGATTCGGCTACGAGTCTTTTTATATTTTGCTGAAAAATCCTTAACATACTTCTGAGTCCTTTTCGACGATATTGCAAAAAAATCGTTTACCCTTGAATTTATAATAAATTTAACCAGGAAATCGTAAAGAAAGTCTCTTATATTAACCAGGAAGTTAATACTGGAGGTCTTGTTTTGGTTTAGCTGTTTCTCAGGTGATTTTAACATCCACTAGAGACGAGGAGTTGCAGTTAATTTTTATTACTAATAAGAAGAATTATAATTTTACCACTCTTTGCCCCTTAAAATTTTTTTCCTTTCTCCCTCATCGGCAAGGACTTAAAGGTTTAAGTTTGTTCGCTGTGTAGGTACCAATCCTTCGAGTTAACAACCAATGTATTTTTTATTGTCTAGTTACCTCATGCGAATAATTAGCTCAAGCGCGTCATCGTCCTAATGACTAAACGGGTGCTTACACGTCACGAGGGCTAAGGCAATCAGTGAGTGATCCTGACATCGATGGGATGAGGCTGACCCACACACTCCAGGCGACGACACCATCGAAGATATATATTTCTTGGCACACGGAGATAAGATTTCATTTTTCTCGTACTTCCCACGCACGCGGACCCAGCCGTCATTCTTCTTTGTCGGGAAGTCGCGGCATCCACCGCTCGAAGCAGTCCCCTCGGCGGCAATCCACTCGCTTCGTTATCATTTTCCTAGGCGGCTAATGAATCGGTGGGCGAGCGACTTTCCGCTCAGTGGACGGTGATGAAGGAACCCGCGCCGAAGGTAGCCGAGCTCGCCATCAATCCACGGAACGCGCGGCAAGGAGTGGGACTCCGCCGCCGTCTTGCCCGCGACGTCTTCTTTAATCGCTGGACTCCTCTCCGAGATAATCCTTGTTGAACGCGCACCGTGCGTGGGTACCGTCATTAAAAGTCGCTTGTTTCTTGGGCGACGTGAGCTTTCCCTGCTCTCGACTCTTCTCGAAATCCGTTGGAATCGGAAATGATGAAGACCGGTCGCGACCCGGCCCTCGTCGTCTTCAATACCTACATCATGCGAATAGTGTGGGCCAGATGTCATGCCTCCTTAATATGTCATTGTCAGAAGGCTCCGGAACTTTTATCTCGTCCAGAAACAGTGGATTATACTCTTTTCCCCAACGCTAGATTAATGCCTAAGGATCACTCTGTCATCAAACATAAAATATGGGGAAACACTCTAAGCTGAACAAAAGGAACAAGGCTTTCATTAAACGAAGATTTGGGAAATATTCGGATGAAAAAATTAAGTGTTATTTCGCGTTGCTTTGTCTACCTTGGATACACGTCGAGTTTTTTGGACAGTTTGAGCCGCTTCATTGAGGAATTGGACAGGAAACAAATAAAAGTTGCCCATTTCGTGTAAAATCGTAATGCATGAACTGAAATCGTCTCATTATTCTTGGAAAGCCTTGGTTGGAATACTCTGGTAACATGAAGGTTATGCATTCGGATAAATTCAAATGATTTGAATTTAACGCTGACCAAGAGGGGAAAATCCGAGCACCACATGACCTTCTTTGGCAACAGGGACAAAATTGATAAGTTTATGGGAAATTGATTACAGAACCGATCGATGTATCGAATAAATTTTCCTTTGCATAATTCGAAACCACGTAACAAAGCGTGTAAGTCACCGTTGGAGACCGAACGCCCTATGCCAATCTCCCTCGTTGACGGCTGGAAAAGTAAGGTAGGCTCACATATTCTTCGGAATCATGTGAATACCTTGATCCGTCGAGTAGCTTTTGTGGCCAACCGTAGTTCCTATAGATTCTGTTCGCAAGACGCATCAGAAAATTTTGGTGTAATGCGGGAGAGAAATTTCAAATAAGAGTGATGGAGTTCTAAGCAAGCTGCAAATCGATAAAATTTCGATGGGTGTCATTCTTCTTGCCGTTTTTGAAGTTAATCGCTGGGCAGTTTTCTAACGAAATAGTCATTTTTTGCTCAATATTGGGAAATTCCCATTTCCAACTTCTGGGGGCAGCGTTGTAAACGGTTGAAAAGTTACAAATCCTGGAACATCTGTTGCACAAGCGCATCACGAGGGATGCTACCGTCATTCACCTGGAAAGAGGGAAAAAATAAATTTCCGCTCTTAAAAAATTTCCAAAACCGTCCCCCTTGTGAAGTTCGGTCTCGAGCGAGAGATGTCAGATTTGCTTCCCATCCTTTCGCCCCTGCGAGCCCAGAAATATCCCCGCTCCCTCCTGGGAGTCAATCAATCTAGCCGCCGCACTCGCCCTACAATGGAAAAGAGAAAGAGGGATAGGGAGAGGGACACTTTCTAATTATATGCTTTTGGGGGAGACGAAGAAAGATGGAAATAGAGAGGCCACCCGTCTCTCATTCTTTTTTTTCGTCCGGCCTTCTCCCTTTCATCCCAGAGGGAGGATGTCTTCGTGTGTTTCGATTTTTTTCTCTCTTCACACGTCGGGCGGTGGGGGTTGCCTTACATCTCACGGGGGCGAGCGGAGAATACGTACGAGTGCGTTCTTATGCAAAATAGGATTTGTTGTCGAAAGCGCATTACCCACGTTTGAGGGCCGATCCCTGCCTCAGCCCGCCGGCCAGCACCCATGTCAGCGGAGTGGAAGGGTAGGTCTCGGGATGTTGGGCAAGAAGGTCGGCCGGCGTCCGTCACGCGCGCGCTCACGCGGGTCCGTCAAGAGGAAGGAAAGGAAGAGAGTGAATCATTCCCTTTCGGAAATAACCGCCGTAAATTTTCATCGGGTCTTGATTGCATTATCGTTCCGTCAATTGAGGGACCTCCCAGGTTTCAGGCCAAAGATTAAAAATCATCACACGCCCCCCCCCCCCCAATCAACCTCCCAACTGCCGTCCGTGAGAACGAGTTGCCCGACTCGTTTCCTTAACGGAGCGTGCGAAGCAATCGGGTTTGACGGAGTGGTAAATGCACTCCTGTCTCACTGGGCCATAAACTCGGGCTCAACTCGTTCGCCTCCACTATATTTTGGAAATTATAACCAGAAATTCGATGTAGAGATTCGGTATAGTTATTGTGGGGATAATTTTGTTCCTGATAACTTTGTCACTATTGTCGGGATAATATTGGCCTTTTGCGATGGATAGAACGAGTCAGGTTTACTTCATCCCGACGGACTTACATATAGACATTCCAATTTTTGTGAACGTTCGGGACAAATCTAAATCAACTCCAAATATATATGTTGGAGAGAAAAAAAGCACTGCTACATAAATTTAATCATCCTAAACTGAAAAAAATACACTCAGTGCAGCCAACAATTCAAAGAGTGAAGTGGACGTAGAACAAAGAGTAAAGTGGACTTTCATTAAATTACGCTCTTCGTGTGACATATTTGAGGCTTGAAATATGTCCTTATTTTTTGGATACTATTGGAATAGGTGCTGCACAAACATTGAATGCTTTAGATTTTTTAGCTGGGATGGATAAGCATTGCTTGAAATTATTTTTTGTATGCAGGGATATATTGGATTTATCGTTCCAATTTTTGAAATGTATCCATTTTTCTTTTTCGAAGTATCAAAAAATATTGTCGATATAAATAATGTAATACGATGATATAAACTGAATTCAAAACACAGAATGAGCGTTGAATTGTGCTCCCATTGGCCTTCATCGCGAAGGAAAAAACACCGCTGACGCACAGTTTTCCTCCTCCGTTCTTTCTTTACTCATCCTTTTCACATTACTCCCATCCCATTGATATTATTCATTTTACTCTTATTTGTCAAAGCACCTCTCAATGACAATGCTGATTCAGCTACAACCTTGACGTGTCCGCGATGTACGTATTTAATTCAAATACATTTTCAATTCTTTTTGAGGTAAAAATTTTAAAAATCAAATTTAATAACCCGTCGGGATATTGTAGAACGGATCGAGATGTCATAGCTACTGATGAAATAGGTATGGAGAGGAATAGGGTTATTTTTTTAAATATTGAAGTAGAGTAATATGTAATTGGCTTTGTCTATTCCAAATCCATTATTATTGCTAGTCGTAATGTGAATTTCTTATATGGAATTTTTCCTTCAGATTTTTTTTACTAACCGCGTGTCTCTAATTATGGTCTTATGAAGATTGTAATTCAATTTTTCTGGTTATATTTCAGTAGCATTAGTTAGGAAGTGCGATTGTATTTTAAATTTAAAGTAAAATCGGTGGATAATGAGGGTCGATCAGGAAACCGGGTATAGACTCTCCCTTGTGATTTAACCTTACATCAGACTTTTAGTGCTCTCCCTATGACATCCAACTAGTGCTTCAAATATGACTGGTCCATACTCATCCGGGAATCAAAAAGTAGCCCTCTGTGTTAGAACCCAGTCCATTCCGCTAAACACACCGTAGATCGTAACCGACTTCCGTCGTCAGGACGTATTTTTTCGTAAATACTTCCCATCGTTAACGATTGAAAGTAAGTTGATGTGTGACATACTAGGACGAGTCTGTGAATGGATAGTGGAAAGCTTTCGCTCGCTGTTATTTCTTTACATAATCTTTACCCTGGTCCAGAGTTGGCCCTCAAACAAAACAGATTATCTCAGTCGCAGTTCACCTCTAAGTAAACAGCACAGAGAAATAGTGCCTTCAACTTTAGAGGCACCTAGAATAGAATCATTTGAGCCTCTGTCTAGGAAAAATTACCGTGTTACTGGACGAATTTTCAGGAAACTGAGGTTGTTGAACCTCCGCCAATCTCCGAGATATAATTTGCTAGGCAGCCAACAATTGACTTCTATCTCAAAACATCCTTTCTCCTCAAAATCCTCACAACTCTCCACACTTCAGTGAGATTCGTGACTCACCCAGTACCAGGTCGCCTATAAATACTAGGCATCATATTATATCTGTAGAAGATTTTGGCTCCGAGAACCACGAAGATTAAAGGGGGCGTGCCACCGTCCTTTGGTGCCAGTCAAGCTGGGCTGTATCTTGCCTTCTCTCACATTTCTCCCTGCCCTCTACATTTCTCTTCTGCGCCTATCCCATACCTCTCCTTGATTTTTTTCTGAGGAAGACCAAAATATAAGCTTTGAGATGTTTCTCCTACGGTGCATTAGAATACAATGTAATAAATGGGTTGGCTTTGGATCGGTAATGTCACACTTGAGGCAGAAATATAGCCCGATAACCACCCTCTGTGATTCTTCGAGATGATAAGAGCTGCGATGAAGGCTGTAAAGTTGATAGGAAAGAGCGTAGCGAATGTTTATTTACTTAGGGAGGACGAGTAGAGTTTTTTTTTCATCGCTGGGATTAAGATGGAAGATTTGGTTACCAAAAGGGTTGGCGGCCTTCCCGGAAAGGGATCTTTCACCATGAAAGATAAAAATAACGCCAACTATCGGCATCTAAAGCAAACAGAGCACATGATTGTAAATTGACTAGCGAATTTCGGACGGCCTCTTGCTTGGGATTGTCTGACTGACTTCAGCTCCAGGTGAAAACGATTTTCCTTTAAGTATACAAAAAACATTGCTTCCTGTATATATTATGCCTAACTACATCGATTTCAATAAAAGGCGACCGCAATTCACCATAGTGCTTACAAAGCTGGTTCCACGAATTATGCCTCATTGGTCGGAGTCAACGTACGGTGACAGGAAAATCTAGGCCTTGGCAGACTTAATTGGGGAGTCCACCAGCCACAACATCAACCTCGGTCGTTCATAACGAGTGGAATTGCCTTGCATGCATCAAGGTTTCTCACAATCCACCGTTCGTTTCCGCCGCGTCAACGTCACGTCGTTCGCAATCCGGGCTTTACTTCGTTTAGCGCGAGTGCCCAGCGGAGGAAATATTTTTCGCGACCGCCGAGAGTCTTGAGGTGGTGTAAGCCTCTCCCGAGTCAAGTCATCCGCTTCGCCTCGCGTAATCGGCCGTGGCTGCGGAAGAGCGAATACCCTCGTGAAAAGGCGACGGAGGGGGGATCGGAAAGTGCGGGTGCGGAATCCGCTGTGCACGTCGGGACTCACCCTCTCTCTCTCTGCGGCGCAATCCGATCGTAATGTATAACTCGGAGCGAAGACTTTGCCCACTTGATTGATTCGATCTCCCCCAGTTACCCTACTCTTTGATTTTCTTCGCAAATCGTTCGCCAACCCCCTCACCTTTTCTCTCCGATTAGCCTCTCCTTTCCGACTCCAATTCATCATTTTTTACCTCCTTCCCCTGCCCAATTATCCAAAGCGTTGCGGGAAGGAGGGATTGCCGGGCGGCGTGAGTTCACGTGTGTTGCTGATTGGGCGTTGCCCAACGACCGTGACGTGTTGATTGGAAGGTCGTGGCGAACGCTGCTAGAGTCTGAGTTGAAAGAGCGCGTAGCATCGGACCTCGTGTGTGTGCGTTTCTTGCGCAAGAGGGAGAATGGAAAAAGGAGGGGGAATAAGAAGGAAGAAACGGGATGATGATGGTGGCTACTTAAATCTGTCGGCGTGTGAGGCGGAGGGTTGGAGGCGTGCCCTTCGCGCTGGGAGCGTGGCGATGACGTTTTCGGGGGTGAAGGGGGGAAAGTGATCGCGGCTAAGTACTTCTCTTGTTCAACGCACATGCCTCCGCACGCATTATCTTAGCCGTGCCGTCGAAATGAGGGACCGGGCGCGATTTCGACAGGCGGAAAGCATCGACCATTCGTTTGGGATCGTTAGCGATTTAAGCGTGAAATTTTTTTCTTCCTAAATCACTTTTTGTTCCCCGTGACTTTCTTCATCTTTCACGGAGACTCGTTTTATGTGTTTCGTGAAAACAGAAATTCCCAACTTTGTGCCTGCAGGAGTCTTCATGAAGGCGTGATCGTGCCTCTTTGGAGCTACTTCAGCAGGGATATAGGAGGCACTCCGTATTCCCTCGAAATTTGTCCGCGGAGTGGGTTCCAGTTTAAAATTTTTTGCTTTACTTTCTGATTTCTTGGCATAATGACTACCTAAGACAAGCTATTTTTGAAAGGGTCTTAAAAAGTACACCTTAAATGGTATGTTGAACATTTTTGGGTATATCCTCAGAAATGTCAACTATACAGGATATTTGATTGTGATTTTAATGCATCCAATACGATAAATCCAAGTTTTTAGTTTAATTTTATTAGATTACTTCGCATGGCCAATTACGTACAAAGTTAGCTTTTCTCTCGCAATTATTCTTTACCAGGTTCTGTTTTTGCTCCTAATAAAAATGAAGCACCTGCAGACTGAATAGAAAATTCTTTGTGATACACTTAGAGTTGGGTAGATACCATCGGTTAGACGAGGCGTATTCTTAAAGTAAGTACGTTTGCTTATATTTAAATATTGGCGCTTCAGAACACAGTTTTGCTCCTGCAGCGCCATCTACTGATTCATTGAGAAGCTATAGCAGTATTTGTTTTGTTTCAGAAGTCGTTTGCTTGTCCGTGCACGCAAACAACAACGTCCGCGACAATCGTTGATCCCGCCAGCTGTGAAGTGCGTTCTGTCATACGATTCTTGTATGCAAAAGGATTGTCGGCTGCTGAAATTCATCGGGAATTAAGCCTAGTTTATAAACCTTCAGTTATGAGTGAAGGAAAGGTTAGACAATGGTACTGTGATTTTAAAAATGGACGAACAAATGTCCATGACGAAGAGCGAAGTGGTAGGCCCAGTATTCTGACCGATGAAATTGTTTCGCAAGTGGAACAAAAACTGCGATGTGATCGTCGATTGACAATTAATGGCCTGGCTGAACAATATCCTCGACTTGGACGCACTACTGTCTACAATATTGTTACGGAAAACCTCGGATACCACACATTGCGTGCAAGGTGGGTACCGAAAATGCTCACCGACCACCACAAAGGGCAAAGAATGTCCAGTGGACGAGAGTTTTTGGGTCGTTGGGAACTCTTTAAACCACCCACCGTACAGTCCTGACCTTACACTCAGCAGCTACTTCCTCTTCTTGCACTTGAAACAGTGGTTCGGTAGACAACGTTTCGAAACCGAAGAGGAACTCAAGAATGGCGTTGTCGGTTGGTTCAACCCTCAGGCGGCGAGTTTCTATGCAGAGGGGTTTAAGAAGCTGGTGCAGCGGTACGAAAAATGCTTAGAAGTGAACGGCGATTATGTAGATAAGTGAAGTATGTTTGTAGCTAACTAAAAGTGCCAATAAAATGTGTTTCATATGAGTATATTTTTTCCTGTGACCAATCGGGCCTTACTTTATGAACACGCCTCGTACCTACACCCATGCTAAACCTTCATTTAAAATGTTCTTATCTCGCAGCCATTTAAATCAATATTTAAATATATTTTCTACGTAATAAAAAAAATCTACGCACTATAACGTTACACATAAAATAATAGGTAAAAATATCGACAACTAATGACGTGATATATTATTATTTTTCGACGTTTACATATATAGTGATATTTATATAGTTTTGCCTTTCGTGGTCGCCACGGCCCCTACAAGCATCGATTCAAACACTCTTCACATTTCTTCTCATGTCATTCAATTTGATTCACGTGGAAAAGTGGTCAAGGTGAGACTAGTTGGAGTGGAGTACGCTCCATTGTTACGCGAGTGGTGTCATCGGTGGCAGCTGAATGGCCGGCGCTTCCAGACGCAGTGTGGGCGTTTGGAGTGGACGTCGGCCTTATTTTTTTAGACCTTCGTGCAGCGTTTTAGAAGTAGTTCTCAATTTGTCGTGGGGATCCTCGGAAAGACTAAGTGGATTTCACTGCATAGAAAATAAACGTCGAAACACCGCTCAGCTGCATGTTGCAGGCTCTATCCTTAGCTTTGTGTGCAACTTTAGCATCTGATTAATAATGATAGCGATTGGGAAATTTTTCTTGGGCAAGATTGATAGTGAAAAAGTTTATTCTTCCATCAAGTTGCTGGATTGTGTTTTGTTAAGAGTCACAAAATATGTATTTGGTAGTTGTGTCCATCCAAAAACCTATCTTCACCGGTAGATGATGCGAAGCCTAGAATATGCATATATACACATTCAAACAAAAAATCCCGCCATATGGCGAACAAATATTCATTCTCTAGGTGAATGAATATCTTCATTCACGTAGCGATGACGTTCAACGTCGAAACCTGGGTCGTGTTTTTGAATAAAGTGTGTGGTATTAAAAAGTCAATGATATCATTTCATTTCAATATTCTGAGGAAAGTTGATGGCTCTAAAGAAATCACGCACTTTTTTCTGTTCTGATCGGGTATCATATTTTCCCAAATTTCAACACATTTAGGGTAATATCACACCAAGTAACATTTTCCCGACAGGTTTTGTAGCTTGAGCGATAAGAAGCATAGTCTACCAATGAATCATTGTTTCTTCCTTGACATGGGGAAGGACAAACTATTTCATTGGCATATGTTGTGGTTATCGTGCCAATTTGGGAGAGTTCCTTTTAGCATCACATTTCTTTTATACATTATCCGCGAAGTTCGCATTTTTCCGGATTCCTTTCCAAAATTTAGGTGGCGTAACTTACGGGTAGACCCTAGTAGGAGGGATAATGTTACGTGAACTTTGAAGAAGGGAAGGAACCGGCGTTTCAGACTATATGGGAGAGGGAAGGTTTTATCACGATTGTGAGGAATAGTGGTGGAAGAAAATGTACGTTTATTGAGTTTCTTTATTCCTTGCTATGCCTTTTCAGAAGCCAAAATAGAGCATTAATCTTCCCCAGAGACATCTCGTATCGGCATAAAACCGGATGTACGAATGGCTTATTTAAGACATGGCGTGGAAACTATTCCTTCACCACGTGATACCATTTCTGGCATCCATATGGAGCATATTTTAAAAGAGATATTACTTTAAGTCAGTTCACTCACGGCATTAGAACTCTAAAAGTTCGTTTTCTTTTCACTTAAATGGCTATCCATTACCTTAACAAACGGGTTCCACACTTTTATAGGTAGACGAGCGATGCATAACTTATTTCTCATTAAGTCGGTGATGGAAAGGTTGTAACACTCTCCATTTGGCGCGTAAAGTGGTTTTCTTGGCAGCAATCTTTGCGGCAAACTCCTTTTGTTCTCAGCCTATGTGGTTTCGTTTTTCTCTCGGAAAGCTAGTCAAAGAGACTTTCCGAAAGCGATGAAGTAATAATTTTATTATTACTGTAATTTTCAGCGCTTGAACGTTCTTTTCGTGTTTTGTCAAAATAAATTAAAATATATTCATCCGATTGAACCGCTCTTACATTAGCCGGGCTCCTGTCTACGATTTATTTTGGTTCTTGATCGATATCGATCGGTTTGGGATTAGATAATCGTTCGTGGACAACAGAGTTTTAACATCGCGGATTACTGTCGGTGTGGCTAAATTTAATAGTGTCATGGAAACTATAATTAAGCCCTCTTCATTGCCGTATTCACTACTTATAGTCAACCTCTAATAATACCCACCAACCTTGAATGACCTGGGAATTATTTTACTTCTCTCTGGAAATATACCGCTGACTTAAAGCTTTTCTGGTGCTGCTGTTTCTTCAGGAAGAGATGTGAAGAAAAAAGTGAAAGACTATTCTACCATCAGAGGTCGCTGTACAAGTGTCGTGTTGAGTTGAGTTAAATAAGGTTGAGGATGGCCGCCTGCGCGAATATCAGTGGTATCCCTCACCGGGGATGCGGTTGAAGAGAAGTCTCCCTGTATTTCAATCCGTTTTGCTACCCAAACACTCGTGCTTACCCGGGCGTCCTCGCCGCTTGGATCTTTCGGTTTCGCCCCTCTCTGGGTACGAGGTTGGATATGTTCGTATGTTAGGTTTTGGGAAACGAATGAAGTGGGAAGGTATAATAAGCGCGCGCGTTTCGCATGAAATGCCGCGAAATATCATGCAGCCGTCGCCTCAACAGGGATTTCTCCACACCTGCTCGATTGCGAGTGCTCTCGCGCACGCGAGGGAGAGAGACGGTGCAGTTGCCAGCTTCGCAACCGGTGAGATTGGGAGTGGGAGTGGTTAAAGGGAGGGGAGGACGAATATTATTACGCACGCGAGGCATTTCATCCTTCGCCGACGTCGTGATTAAGGAGCTACACGTTTGCAGGAATGCGAAATGGTCTATTTCCACACGCCTCGTTCTAATTTACGATTCCGCGCGGCGCGTAAGGTGAATGAGACCTGTTAGAACTCCATTATCGCCCAAGGTAGAAATTCTCCTAATGAGATTGAGGATGTCTCGGAATTAGTCAGGAAGCGTGAGTAATTCCGGCGATCGTCAAAAAATGTTTGTTCGCAATGGAGGTTATCGTTCGTGGAAGAGCACTTTCAAATGATAATCGAGCCAACATATATAATAACCCCTTCCCCCCTCTCGCATGGGAGCGTCAGTTACCAGTTTTATCGGTGCGGAAAATAAGAGCGCGCGTCGATTTCGTCGGAGGTGAGGGGCATAGGAGATTACGCAATTGCGTAGGAGGGTTGTGGTGTTTCTCTTAACTCTCTTCTTTCTCTCTGTTTCGAATGCAGAAGAGTCCATGGGTTTCGAAAGTGCTCAGCGTATGTCGAGTCTCACTATGTGAGATTTATTGGTCGGAATAACTTTGTAGGACAAATAGATAACCTTTCTGAACCGAACCGGGTGTGGATGGCAAGACAGACACGGCTGTGTGAGATTATTTTCTGTGAATAACATCTCAAGGAAAAATAATCGCGCTTCCGATGTGTGGCAGTGGAATAACAATGCATGGCGCATCCGGCGCGATTAAAACTAAAGGCCGGATAGAAAATAAACTTTGCTTGAATCAATTGCGGGTGTGTGGAAATTGTTATAAAGCGGTCTATAAAGCCCTGTCCATTTATTTCCCGAGGAATCATCTTTTTTTCCTCAGTTTATCAACGTGGTCTGCATTGAAAATACTAGAAACTATCACAGTGTGGAAATTTTCTGGAAGGGTGAGCATTGGAGAGTTAAGCACTGAAAAGGTGACTCCCTTGTTTCAAATAAAACTTGGACCCTTATGTGTCCAACATGTCCCTGACTATGATGTTCTCATTGTGGGGGATGCTGTAAATTGCAAGCATTTTATCCGTTTGGTTATATAAATAAAGATAAAATTTGCATTTTGCCATGCTCAAAAAGGGGTGCAAATGGCAGGGAGGCCAAAGACGGTTTATAATCGGAAATTTAAAAAATCCTACCAAATACGACCTTGTCATTCCCTCGCGAAACGTGGTAGCCAGAGATTTTAACTCCACGGCGATCATGAGCATTCCTCGCGGGTAATCTGAATCCAGCTCTAGCTCTCCTCAAGCGCGAGTTCCCCACATTCACCCACGAAGTAAACGAACCCAAATTGCCTTACACTGGCAGATAATGCTCTTCGAGTCATGGCTTCGGGCTCTGCCACGTAGTACGTACTTGCGGTATCCGCGAAGGAGGTTGGATAGTGCAGAGATAGATAGGTTTTACGCGCGCATGCGTGTAAACGAAAGGCTTTCTGCACTCCCTTTCGTCCGCGATGGGAGGGGGGGATTTTGGCGAGGTCAGCTTTCGGAAATCCCTTCGGCCGAAGGACGATCGTATTGATGTGGCGGCCGCCAGTCTGGTCGTCGCGGTGCATTCTAGCGCGAAATATGCATCGCGGGGAAGGCGACGATGACATGGAAGTGCTCGTGGTTTGAGGTTTTCTCGCATTATCGTTTTGTTGGAGTCGTTTTTTTATAGTTCCAACGGAAACTGCTATCTCTGAATGTTATGGACTAGGCTGTGATCATTTTGCATCTGACCTGTTCTCCTAAGCTGAAGAGAAGCCCTTCGGCCCAGGATACATTTTTGTAAGAGTTCCATGCCGTCAGAATGCATCTCGCATTGTTCTGTATTTTTCGAGAAGTGTGATGGCAATTTTCATTTCGCTCTCCGCACCCGCGTTTTGTAATGATTGATTTGATTTTCAAATATATACCAGTGAATCGATGAAAGCCCAAGTGTCATTTCTTGTGAACAAAAATAGTTTTACAGGGATTGAGTAAATTTGTCCATGAAGTATTTTCGGAATCGGAATTAATTATGTTGGCCTAAAGTTGGAGATTCGAGAGGAAGACATTAGGAATCCTTCATCGAAAATATGATCTCGTTCTTATTGTCCCAGACATTGGATATACATGCGATATTTCAGAATGAATAAGCGGATAAAGAGTAGCAGATGAAGGTTCCATATCCCTTTTTTATTTTTGGAAGATTTTCTGAAAAATGAGGTCTCTTAACATTTCAGGAAAGGGAACTTGGGCCTCCTTGGCTTAAACTGAATGGTGTACAAAATGTATTTCACTGATTTGGACAACATCGGCTTTTGGACGGGTAGTGGTCACTGAAGGGAGCTTCCGTCTCTTGAGTGCTCGGCCCTTCGGCTCCGGAATGCACCCTTCATTCATTTCGCCTTCACTGCCATCCATTTATCACACACATTGGCGTGGCTCACTTGTTTGGCGAGCTACAAAAATCAACAGAGCGCGTCACTGCTAGAACCCCCCCCCCCCACCCTTTCGCTTGCAGAGAATGGGCGTGAATGGCGTTAGGGAGAGGAAAAAGAGGCTAAGATAAGCGGGGACGTCGGTGGGATATGTTTGGAGCCTGGGTCTGTATTTTTACCGAGCCAGACAGGCAGGAATGTTTTTGGCTAATAGCCTGAACGCGGGACGCCGCATTCACGCCTAGGTCGAAATCGAACAGTAAAAAGGAAGGAGTATCGGTTCGTGCGTAGTACGATGCTCACTGTCGATCGGTCACTGGGTTTGCACGTATGGACCGTAGTCAATCGTCTATATTCAATCCGTAGATCTATTGGAATCCGCTCTCTCGATCGCGTTATTTCGCATCCCTCAGTTATCATTTCCTGCACTTTCTCTGGCTGAAACTGGGCAATTGAATTCCTTGTAAAACTCGAAACCATATATCCCGTAAATTATAATCGCTTTCCCGTTCCCAGCTGAAGTAAATGCAGCTTTCGCGTTCTGTATCACGCGTTTCTCTTTCGTCGGACCCCAAGTGGAGAAGTTCGTGAGCTCATTCACGCATGATCGCTGCATGTTGGAAGTGTTTGTTCAACTCGAGTGTTTTATGCGCTAGAAAAATCGAGCTCATTATGGATATCAGGACAAAGACTATACATCATAAGGCTAACACATTAATTTTCAACTTTCCTAAAATAACGAAGGATATTTCTAAGGTTCAGAAATAAAAGAGGTGAGTTCGAGACTAATCTACAAAATGACTAGAACAAAATTGACTGTTGGGCTCAATTTTCCCACTAATGGTTGACGATTATCGTTTGCGATAAAACCCGAGACTGGAAAGACTAATTTAGCCTACCAATTTAAAGTCTATGGTGCAAGTAGGAGGTAATTGCTGCTGAGGTTTATATAGGCATAATGGAAGTTGCGCAATAAACATTGTAATTGATTCTGAGCTCTTGCCATTTTTGTGTACAATGCTGCGTGCATTGTGGCGCTCCCTGATTCGAACGAAAAAGGTATTCCGGAATTCGCCGTCTTGCAACTGATCCGTTCCTTTGTTTGGCTTCCATCGCCTGTTTCCCCAAGCTTTCGAGGTACTCTCAACCAGATTATTCGTCGTCAAAGGCGCGTTCCTTTTTTCTGGGAGAATTCGGACTTTAATTGATTTTTTTTGGGCCCAAGAATGCTTTTACTCTAATCTCTTTGTTTTTTATTCTCTCGCCTCCTTCAAAATATGAGTTTTCGCCAGCAATAATAGGTCATTGAAGCCTAGGTTCGTGTGATAGAAGAGTAACATTATCTCTATTCAAACATAGTTGGGTTAACTATCTTAAAAAGAAAGCAACATCCATGCTTTACGTGGGGTTATGTAACAGGTTTTCCATTAGAAGTTTCTGATAATTCAGGGCCCAGACCATTGCTTTGTGGATCTTCGTAGTCGATTACTCAATTCATCTCACTGTTGATCAGTAATGATATTCCCGTGGGTTCAACGCTGGTCTATTGAACAGAGGACCCGGATTCGATTCCCGGTGATTCCTCTAGGCACCCTTAGCTTCACACAAGCTCTGTGATTTTTTTATAGTACCATATCTTCCTGGGAAACTGGGCGACATTGGTTAGAGAATCCTGATGTGATAATTTCACACAACTTTGGGCTTAGCAGTTTTAAGTGAGCTTACCTATTCAACCAATATTCGTATATTTTTTATTGGTAGAAAGAACCAGAATTTATCTTTTGTTAACCTTGATGTGTAGTCAGTGGTGTATTTGCTAACAGTATAGCATTCGTAATGTGCATAGCGGATGTTGCATGAATGATGTCCGGTCGCCCCCATTCTACTCGCGCCTTTTCACTGGATAGCGGGGTGTCATGTGTTTGTTGAATTGTTGGAGTCGATATAGTATGCCAGGTGACTTTTCATCCCTTCACGTGTCCTTGCGATGGTTTTGGTACAGTGTACAGATATAAATGCAAGTTAAGAAGTGAATGTAAGATCATTCCTAAATCACTAATTTAAGATATGAGTTAATTTGGTTAGATTGCTCAGTTATAATGTGAATAACTTCGATTTACTAATCAAATTAAACCCATAGTGCAGATCTTTGTACTGCGTCTTGTTCGCAGTTACTCCTTGTAGCCTCCTTCGCTGAGAATTCGAAGCCGTTAAGTGGTGACGCGTTGAAGATGAGATCATCCCCTGAAGGACGACTAATTCTGTTTATTTCTGTACGTGCTTTCGGTTGCCGTGGCAACATTTCCGGACGGTCTCGGTTGAGGATATTTGTATAACAAATAGAAGGGTGAGAAGTGGAATAAAACGCTTGGCTTACACCATAAACCTGCAGGTGACTAGTGCGGAATAGAGCAGTTCTATGATAGGTAAACGTAATGTCTAACTTCATTGGATGGTCTGCTCTTTGGTCTTGGATTTTGAATTTTCTGTATTAGGCGTAGAGAATTAAATGCTAACACATTAACGCGATAATCTCATTGCAACTTCATTTTCCTGAATACACTGTAGCCCTTTGCTTGTTTTTTTTTCTTTTCGTTTGTTTGTGTTTTTGTGAGCAGAGTATGCAATACTGTGATACCTGAGAACCACGCGAAATTATGCATTTCAATTATTTCTCCTAACCGCAAACGTTTAATAGATTGACCGTGTTGTCTTACCGAAATTGACACTGACTATATTAAGGGTCACAATAATATCCATATTCTCAAGTTGGCAGTTCACAGTTTTAACTGCATTTCGTCTAAAAAGATGATGGGTGTATATTGGAGGGTTTAGAGTTGTGGGCGTGGATTGTAAAGGTAAAATGTACGGAAAGGAAAACAAAGTGCTAGGCATGATGGAGAAGAAGGGAGGATTATTGGTCAAGTCCAAATAAAGTGGATTCGGAGAAAATTGATTGTTGATGAAGTCATGAAGGCTCTTCTAGACGAGAGAACGTAAGATAGGCGAGGCAGATGGATGAGAATGTTGAGACGAAAAGGATGAGAATGTTGGACGGAGCGAAGGGAGGTAGATTGTTTGGAACTGAAGCACAATTAATGGTTGTGTTGGATGTCAGGGCATGTTTTGTTAGATGCTAGCTCGTGTTTAGTTAGGAGGGCCAAAGAAATCCGTAATTCCGAGAACACAGCAGCTTTGTCAGATGACCTTCATGCTGTACAATGCTAGTGCGACACTTGGCAATTAGAAGTACATTAAAAAAGTGTGTAATGATGAATTTTTGGAAAAAGAGCAATTCCCAACCGAACGCCTACTGCATCGGGAACACCGAAATGGAATGTGTGGACTAGATTAAATACTTTGGCGTTACCCTCACTCACGATCTCTCCTGGATAAAATACAGCTACATATGGGGAATGTGTGGACTAGCTAACAAAAAGGACTTATTAGAGGAGTAGTACTGGGTGATTGTGATGAAAAGGTCGAAGAGAAATGCTATCTTTCGCTGGTTATGCCTCATTTAAAGTATGCCTCTAGCATATGGGATCCTCATGAAGTTGAATTGATTGCCGAATTGGATCGCGTGCAGTGTAGAGGAGTTAGATTTGTAAAACGTTGTTATGCTAAACTTTGTAGCGTCTCCAAAATATTAGGGGAGATAGGCTGGGAATCAACCACGAAGGTTAAATTACAGATTAAATCTCTTGCATAAATTGAAAGGATGTCTTTTTAGCAATGATGTTGAAAATGTATTATTACCCCCATCCTACTATGGTAGGCGAGATAATGTCAATAAAACTGGAGAGATTAAGTGTAGAACATATAGATGGTAGATGTCATTTTTTCCACGAACGATAAGTGATCAAAATAACATTGTCCGACCGCGGTAGGGATAAAAATATTCGCGCCAAAATTAGTCTGGTGTGTTTTCACCCCCTGCCACGCACCCTAGCGGTGGCTTGTATGGTACCAAAAATATATTAAATCAAAATATTAAAGAATATAATATGAGTTCGCTTTATCTTTGTTTACGATTGCGGCCGAAGATTTTTAAGTTCATTTTCTTCTTAGCCTGAGTTTTACATCCGTAGATTTTATGTCGTCAGCACGCGCAAAGGGCCTTTGGCTTACAGCAAGAATACTAATACTTCACTTCACGTAAGCGCGTAAACACACGCTAACGAGTGTAATTTTTCCCGATGCCTGATTGGCTGTCCATTGAAGGCTCATCGCCTGGAAGACCAGACATGCAACTACATGGACCTTACTTCACGAATCCCAGGACAATAGCGTGTGTGGGGTGTCGATAACCCTTAGCCCACGAACCCGCTTGGCCACACCTCCGTGGAAGCTGCGCCCTCTCAACCCACCCCCGCAATCCTTGCGTGCCCACTCTTCGTGGAGCCTGGCTGCGTGCCCACCCGGCATGACTCTTTTGACGACTGGTTGTCCATGCCGTGACAGCCTTTTGTGTGTCGTCAGGTTGACAGGAAACGCGATCCTCGAGTATCCCCCACCTCCCATTATCCCTCTTCCCGTAGGTGTCGCGAAAATCTCGGGGGGAAGGGGGATTGTTAGAATTTTAAGGGAATGGAGTAGGGATGGTTCGTGCGGGTGGGCGGGGTGCGGGCGTCGTGACGAAAATCGTCATCCGGTGCCGGTTGGTTTTGCGGTCGGTGTTGGAGGGGGAGCGGGGACGAGAAGGGGAGATACGAAAGGGAAAGCAAGTGCTGTGAAAAGTACTCCTCGCGGCGGACCATGGGAGCGGAAATGCCCACGCAGTTGCATGATGACTAGCCAGGAATGCATTGTCGTGTTATTCTACCGCCGTCATGCCCCGGAACTATTCTCGTTGCGCTTCTTGAGGATTTGGTTGAAATAAATATTTATTAGTGACATAATAACTCGAAATTGCTCCCCCAGCGGGAGCATTATCGACCGATGAAAGCGTGTGGTCATGTGCGCCATTCATCAGGAACGAAATGCTGTGGAGAATCTAGAGAAACTTGAACCAGTGGCGATCTTTATACCTTATTTCGTCTGGTACAAGCAATGGCCAACCGTACGTTTTCATAGTGGTGTGTGATGAACGCGGATACGAAACGAATTGCCAAGGCTTCGACTCCTATCGACTGGAATTACGCTTTATCACACAGAAGGTTAAAGCGGAGTCATAAACATATCCAGGCCCTTAGTCGTCGAAACACCCGTAGAGTAAGAGCCAACTCGTATTTCTTAAAAGCTGAAACACGAGAGCTGTCCAGAAAGTAAATTACGTTTTGAAATAAAATATGAGCCTAGGGACAAGACAAAGTTTTATTATTTTCATTGGAAAGGCGCATTCTTAAAATATTTTCTGCATAGTCGCCATTCAAATTGAGGCATTTATCGTGACGATAAACAAGCTTTTCGATTCCGTCTCTGAAGAAATCTGCCCCCGTTCATTTAAGCCACTTAATTACACCAGCATGTAAGTCTGCGTCGCTGTCAAAGCGCCGTGTTGCAATCCACGTCTAGCGATAGATCCGTAATCATAAATCGACGATTTTCACGAATATTGTTGTTGATTTTCACCCTCAGTTCATCTGTCACAAGGCTAGGCCGACCACTACGGTCCTCATCGTAAACATTGGTGCCCTAGCCATTTTTAAACTGAATGCGTCTCAGCGCACTTCACAAAGTTTCTTATGAATGGGTACTAGAGTGAAGTATTTACTGTATCTGCTAATATTAAAGTTCGAACACATCGGGGTTTTAAAGCTAACACCATGTCAAAATTACGTTTACATGTATTTGGCTATGTTTTAAGACGCAATCTCTCCCAAAACGTTATAATATGTGGTTGGCAAGAGCAAGGTTGAGCAGGGTTATGCTCATTAATATGTCTAGTTCTTTTGATTCCTTTCATGAATCCTTTCAGTTTGACATCTTGAATCTCGTGGGGCTCGAGACTACGACCTCTGAGACATCCTCCGAATGCTTCACTGAAGGCCAAACGTGTCAATCGCTTGTTGTTGTGGCACTTGCACTGGTTATCCTCTGGCAGCAGATAGTGCTCTCCCCATGAGAATTTAAATTAGAGGCTATGCTTCAATTAAGATAAAAATTAGGCCCGTCATTAAATCGTTATCTCCGTGTAATAAAATATAGTTGGCTCATTTTCGTGAAAGGCGCGGAATAGGCTTTTCCTCAAAGGATTATAAAGGATTGTGATATGAATATGCATGCATTTTAGGTTTCGGAGCTGTTTCCAACGCTTGATCAGCGAAATCACCGTTGCCCTACATTTCAGTTTAACAACGGTTTTTTAACCTAATTAATTCATTATTAGTTTGGTATAGAGAATTTGGATTTAATTACTGAAAAGTGAGATGTAAGTTCGGGATACCTTGACACCGTCTGATAATGAAATATATTAGATTCTGTAATGAGGCTCTCTAAAAAAATATGTCGGAGGTTCGCAGACATTAGACTATCATGTATGATGCGATACGAAAATATGCTTTTCGGTAATATAGTGAATTGTGATACGCAGTTATATTTTCACGTCTTTTTATTTGCAAAATCAACATGAGGGTACTTCATGAGTCGAAAAAGTAAAGCTTAAACATAAAGAATAGTAATCTGAGGCGGGTTTATCTCAAGTAATTATTTTATACCAAATACAGTACAATCTTGTCATTTAAAAAATAAACCGTTTAATATTTGATTAAGTTTATTTATCCTTCCTTATTTTTATGTGTCTGTGGCAAAGTTTAATCTATCCAAATACCCCTGTAATTGGTGGAAAAGATCAGTTCATCCACGATTAGCGGCCCAGTTTGGTATCCAGGTGAGCGCCTCGCCAAACGTCTCGAGTGCGTGCTGTGTGCTTGGGGAAGGGAACCACAAGGCAAGAGGAAAAAACTCGAGCAAATAAAAAATTTAAGGATTTTAATTCAACGGCCGTGGAATTGAACCCGCTCCCGGTCCGGAAGAACCTACCTACTCGTATCTCTAGCGGCCGGGAATGTCGAGGGACGCTGTCGTCCATGGTCATCCATCCCTTTCCTCTCTTTAGGTCTGAGGGAGGAACTTCCCACCCCCGGCGCGCGAGCACTACTCCTCCTCGTCTTCCTCACCGCATTCCTCGCTTCCTTCCTTCCTGTGCGCCCTTCTCCCTCCAGGGAGGTGCCCGCCGAGGACCCGACAACTTCCTCCCGTCCTCGTTTTTTTCGTGAATTTTTTCTCCGTTTCTACCCCATCCCTCTCGGTTATCCTTTTATTAAGCGGGTTAGTGGGTGTGTGTGTTGTGTTGCTGCTATGATCTTCAGGAGTAGTGGCATCTCAGACCTCCCCTCTTCTTCCTGTCTCCCCTCAGGGCGAGGAGGAACAAGGGCCGGATTCCGTGGGATGAGTAAAAGACTCGGTCGGGAGGTCCTTTGTGAGCCGTCCGGCCCACATTGTCCGACCCCCGCTTCTCGAAACTCTCCTGGGTCTTATTCCACGCTTCCCATCCCCTTCCTTTCTCCCTTCCTGCCTTCAGTCGCTAAGCTCCCACTTTCTCGAACGGTGGACTTTTTTAAGTAGGCGATAAAGTGGCGTCGAACCCTCAACCGCTTCATTCCTCCACCTTATACTCGTCCTCTTCTCTCCCTACCTTTCTTCCACCTGGCCATCTGTTTCCTTCCGTCACCGCCATCCACCCCAGAGAGCGCACCAAGAAAAAAACGCTCGCCCGCCCGAACCTGTACCACCCACGCTTCCCTCACAATCCCCCGCGATGCCCTCACACGAGGTCCCATATCTCCTTCCCACAGTAGCCCCGCTCAGCCTCTCTCACCCCGAATACCTGCCTCCCGCTTCACTTTTCCCCATTCTACCCCAGGTCTCTCTCCGGGTCTCCCTATGCTCCGTCTCCTCTCGCAACCCTCACGAACGAGAAAAAAATGATAATAATAAACGATCGTCGTCCATATATTTCGAGGGATCGAGCCATATGCCGCCTTGTCCCGCCTCATACGTGGCTTGCCCTGCGTCGTCGCCGCCGCCTCCCCCGGGGGCCGTTCACTGCGTCTTTAAGGAGCTCTCTCTCGGATTTCTGCGTGGCGTCGTGCCGACGCGACGTTCTCAAGTTGCGTGGGGAATACGTTGGTTAAAAATAGTCACTAATCTTATACATGTTCTTTGGTTTGAGGGAAGCTCAAGGCTCATCATCCGGTGCAAGTGAGAGCGAAACAAAATTTCGGTGCGGGCAATGGAAACATGCCAAAGAAACAATTTTTAAAACCTTTTACCCATACATTCATCTGCACCCTTCTATTTGAACCGTTTCCGTTGTTTTTGTTGAATTCCCTGGGTGCCGCAGCAGTTTTAATTAAACATTTTCTGAAATATTGACGTCTCTTAGCATAATGCTCACCTTTTTATCGAGAAAGTCTCTCAATCAGGCGTAAAATCTGCCAATCATAACGGCAAGAAGTTAAGCCCCGCACTTTGTGTAGCAACAAGTACAATTTGAATCCGTGAAAGTGGGAAAGAATATATATCAAGCGTACAGAAATTTTCTCGAGTAATCTGGTTCTAGTCTCCATTTGTTCGGAGTTCACACACACGCACTAGCAGTCGGAAATTCCGTGTATATATATATATATATATATATATATATATATGTGTGTGTGTGTGTGTATATATATATTTCTCTGGTAAAATTCGCACCCTAGATCCTTTTCTGTGCCGCCTGTTGTTTCCTAGGAAGTTTTGGTACCCGAAATATGGTACAGTTGAGGGTGTCCAAATTGAACCTGGGCTCTCCGGTCAGTAGTCCAACGCTCTACCCCTGGGCTACCAACTCTCTATATGTAAATGATTTCCGAACAGACAACTTTCATGAATTGCAAAATTTGGTCGGGAAAGCCTGGAAATGTCCTGGAATTTTGTCTAATGATATTTGTAGCCACCATGTTCATCTTTACGTTGCCTTTCGCGATATTCACTCGTAACCCTGCTTGATGTGTTATTGGGACCATTTGGGTGGTTCTCGCCAACCAATTTATAATAGTGACAGAAAAAATCGTAGATCCTTATTGTGCAGAATCGTATACCCAACTGGTATTTTGACTCTTCAAAATGATGCTGATGTAGAATTTACCCTCGGCTTTATTACCAAGCCCGACCTTTTCAAAGCGACTTTCCGATGAGGCTCTTACGAACAAGACGTGAATTCTATTTTAATTCTGCTGCATTTCGGCGATAGATATCATTCCGTTTCAAGCATTGGAGCGCTTGGCTGTGAAATCCAAGAGACCATCGTGAATATGAGCATTGAAGCCATCCCATTACTTCAGCCAAAATGTAGTGAATGTCATTTTGCGGTTATTGATTGATGGATTTACGTAAGGCAGCGATGAATACCGTGAAAGTCTTCGTTGACGACGTGAATGGTGAACCTGCAGTTAATCTTGAATTTTGACGGAGCTTCATGGCTGTATGAAGTCGTGAAACGTTATCAAGCGGTTTTGATAATATGCGGAGGAATTATATATTGAGTAATTGATAATGCCCTAATATTTTGCCGATGACTCTAGCTTCGTTATTCAGATATTACCCCTTTATCAAATTCGTCCCACACCACGTTTTCGTATTGGTTTCAATAATCAATCAGTGTGTCGTAGTGAGACAGAGCGGTGTAATGATGCGGCTTATGCGTAAAACGGAACTCACACAAGATGTTTCCGCGTGCGCGAATGGGAACTGTTCGATCGAAAGAGTTGTGCATGATGAACCACATTTGAGACAAACTCAGTGGCACTGCGTGTAGTGACTTTGCATTCATTTATACGTTCGGATATACCCGACCGAATTCCTGAGTAGTGTGCCTTTTAACAATTCTCCACATTATTTTTATATACGCGTACATTAATCCGTTGCTAGTGTAGCCCCATGGTCTAGATTGATGACGTAGAACCAAAAAGAAGATTGTACAAAATTGTAAGAACTCCTTTTGGTTGGGTTCGCAAAGAAGGCTGAGTAACTTCTTTGTGTTGTTATAATGCTGGAGCATGTCCACATGACATTGAGTCTACTATCGAATACAAATCATTTGACTCTTAGAGCAATTTCACACCCCAATTCGTGGAAAAATCTTCAATAACTTGTAGCTAATCGGTCTTTAAACGCCATATATTAATAAAATCTAAGAAAGCAGTGGGTAACTTATTTCCTCGATTATTTTATATGGAGATATTATGGCAATGTTATTATATCGAGAGGCATCTATTGAGTCTGTTGATGTCTTGTTTATTTATCGCATAAACTTTCGTGTCTTTAATTTCGCATGTATTTGGAAACATTAAGTTGAATGAATGGTTAACCTAATGAGATCCAATTTTTAAAAAAATGTATTCACCGTAAACTTAATTAATGTTGTCATTAGACCTCTTCTCTTTCACGAAGAAAAATTATTCTCACTTACTGCTTTTTCCTTTCAATTTTTATCATGAGAATAAATAAATAAACTTAGTCTCGAATTGTTGATGTGTGTGCGGGTGTGTAAATTCTTCGAGGGTGTTCCATTTAGTATTCAGTCGGCATTTTATTTGGTTATACCTGAAGGAACTAACGGAAAGACCTTTACGTGGGTACTACCTTTGGTGCAAGTGACGAAGTTTTAAGGAATCATTAGAAATCACTTCTCACATATCTAGAAACGAGTGTTAAAATGGTCATATTGTTAGCAATGATTCGCTGAGGATGTTTGTAGCGATGAAGGTGTTTTATTTGCAGGTATTTTCCGGAAAAAAAAATGTTTAAGGTAAAATTCGCTTACCATTCACCCAATTGGTACATATCGGTTATGTTGTTTCCCTTTTTCCGTTGAATAGCGTCTTTAAAATATTGTGGAGATATTAATTCCTATCAAACACTTTTGCTTTGGTGCCCCCTCCCTTGTAATACCTCTTTCCCTGTCCAATGTTTTTGCAGCATCTGGTGCAATGCTGCATGGCAACTTGCATGAGATTTAATGAGCAGAGGATGGTTTCCCGTCAATTCTCCTTCCTCACCTTGTCTTACGACGCAAACCAGGCTTGATTTCCTTAGATCGCATACAAGACGCAGTCATCCATGCGCCACTCTCGAAACTAATTGGCTCCCTCCGTTTTCTGAGGCTAATTGCGCGATCCATTATTTTTTCCCACTCCTCCACTGTCTATTTGAGGGTCAATTGCGAGGAATGTCAATGTCGGAACGTGATTCCGTCTCTCGCCGAGCAGCGCAATTTCTGCATCCCGTGGATGTCTCCGACTTCGTTTTTTCGCTGGCGATCTGGGTGAAAGGAAGCAAATTTAATGGGGCGTGCTGAAAACTGGAATTTCTTATCAAAACTTCCCTTAATTAGGTTGGTGCATGATCATTTATTCAACAGAATTTTATGGGTTGAAGGAGTTTCGGGCTTCAATGAAAAATAACCCTGTCCGATATATGTCGCTTTAAGGAAAGAAAATTTCATTAAAATGTACGAAAACCAATCATTGATCTAGAATCAAGAAAATCGGGAGTATAGAGATTTTAATTCTGCCGTGGATTTTTCGAAACTTGTAGGAATTGCTTTCAAACGCTCGTAATAGTTAATATTTTACAACCATTATCCTCGAATTCATTCAATTTACCCATCTTTGCAGTTGAGTGTTCACATTTAGTTCATATTCTCAGCAGCTCAAATGACTGGTCTATTTTTGACATCTAGTAATGTTTTCCGCGTTGTTATGACGCGATGACACGTGACCAACACCCCCACCAAATGGATTTTCCGTTCTCATTTACTTGGTGATTATGCATTTTCACTATTTATTCCCACCTCGTTGTCGGGTGTGGAAAGAATATATAGCTTCGCCCACGCTGCAAGTCACGTTTTTTACCCCTTTTCCCTCTCGTGTTGTCTTGATAGCATATTTCCGTTGTTATCTTCCCTTGGCTTACACGAAGCAGAAATTTTAAGACGCTGTTTGACGCGAGCACTCTCATAAACCTCACGTTCTCGCTCCTGCGGTTACCATGGCATGGCCAGTTGTCGCTGGGTCACTATTTTAAGTCGAGGGGGGAAGGAAGTTAAAGCCCCCCCCCCTGCTCTTTCTCTGAACCCAATGCGAAGAAGACGTGACTGAAATTTTGCTCTTTTTTCCCGCCTCACTGCTGGTTCGTCGAAAACATCCTGATGTCGACAGAATGGCACACATGGGTTCAGTAAAAATCTCGGTCCTCAGTGATTCTTTTTTTCTCCAAATAGGCTAAGTTCAGTGGAAGTGTTCTCGAGTCACGTTTGCCTCTTGCCATTCTGACCTTTTCTGCGATTTTATTTAATTGATTTCTAATTTTTAACTTTCGATTTATTCATCCACTGCCTGCTTAAAAGACATTAATTTGCGGTACTTATTACGGTGCTTGTACTAGTCTTGAAAGGTAACGTTTTATCAAACCAAATAATTTAAAAAACTAAAAAAATAGTAGCCTGACCTTCTTCTGGCGCAAAGAAATACTCGCCATAGGGTGTCTTAAGTGTGGGGTATCTACTACGCTTTACTGTATGACGCATAGTCCATCCATAAAAAATACATATATATATTTATAAATATATTTATATATATATATACCAAATTAGGGAATTAGTTTAATTATGGAGTTACCTAAACGTTGTCTTTCCATATTTTCAAGAAGAGTAATGGATAAAAAAATTGATCGAATTCGTTCGACATGTTAAATGCCCTCATTTATCAATCTGACAATCTCTACTAATAACCGTTTGTCGCTGTCTCTTCTGCTATAGTTAATCTCAACCCTCTCCTTTTCTAGCCATAAACCTTGTGTGCGCACTTGAGTTCGTGTTATATGGTGCATTTCAATAAATTTCCATGGGTCGTTCCCGTGCCGATAAATGAGGCCTAAGTTCGCCCTAACCGCGAAATGGTGTGAAAAAATTCGAAAAGGTGACGAGCGTCCAGCGGTCCCTTGCCGTGTGGGATGCCGGCCTTCGTGTGCGCATGCGCATTTTTTGCTGGACCCCTTTCTCCCCCACCCCTTCCTGTTTTTGTAGCGTTTCCACTCGAACGGCTTGAACACGGGGAGCACTTTTTTCTCGAACGAAAGTACAAGGCATCGGCAGGGGAGAAAAGGGTTGTCGTCAGGGACACGAAGCATATGGCAAGCCCTGTACGTCGTTAAAAACGTTCGCATCGACGTGTTCGTCCTCAGGCCTCCCTGAAACCCTCCCCCCGTCCGTCCTCCTCCCTCACGTCCTTCGGCGCCCTCTTCTCCTTAGGATCCCAGTGGACCCTCGTGGCATAGGCGCGGAAGAGAGTTCATCCCGGTGGAGCGGTGACGCCTGCTCGGAGGAGTGCCCTCCGTCATCGGGAGGCGTCCATCCTCGGGAGGACCACCGGCCCTCCCTAATGTTTTTTGCGTAAAACTTGGCTAATTGATCGTCATGCTCGATGGCGCGGAAACACTTGTGCCTACAAGGAGACACGCTGTCATTAAATCTCGTGTTAGCATCTCAAGTGTAACCTATTAAATTCATGAGTTAACCATTCTTTTGCAGCGGAAATGATGAGGGACAGCTGCTGGTTGGAATAATAGGGAACTACTGTTCGTACTCTATTAAAAAAAATAACTTGTTCTGCGCGATAGCAGGTTTCTGCCGTGAGTTATTTTTACATGTCAAACATTGTCAGAAAAAATTACTCAACATGTATGCTATTAAATGCACATGTCTCCTCGACTACTCGTTTCCAAAGCTCAGTCTACTGTACATATTTCAATTTGCTGAATTCATAGTAATGTGTTATTTGATATTGGACCCAGGATCTTAATTCGGTAGTCGATTTGGTGGATCACTAGTCCTTTTCGTAATATTCCGCCTACTGTAACTAGTTTGCGGGTAATTCTTCTCCTAAATTTCATCGACGAATGGTGGATGCCAAATAGCTGTACATTAATGCCAAGCATGTTAAGCATTTATTTTCAAACATGTCCCCGCCGAGAACATCAGCGATGCCGACAACGTTGAGTGTTTTTCGATTCATTGCGGTGCCAAGGCCTTTTTGGAAGAGGCGCTGGGACAACACTTTTGCCCAAACTGGGAAGAAATTCGCGTCGGGTACATTGAAACGCAAAGCATTTCTGGGGAACAATTGATGACAAGCACGCATCCTTCATCGACAAGATGATTCCCTTCTCACGCATACCCGTCGCTCACCGCCCGTGTGTTTTTTTTTATCCGTCCCGACGACGGTTGAAATCGAACCGCATAAACGACGTGATTTCAAAAAGAAAAAAATTCGTCCTTTTCACTTCCCACTCCCTTAATTCATAGTGAGTTTTCGATCGATAGGGCCTTTTTATCTCCCTCTCTCGCCCCTCCTCCTCCTTTCTCTTCGTTACGCTCTCTTTAATAATGCCGTCGTCGCAATCTCGGATCTCAAGTCCGGGTGGAAGTAGCGAAATCTTTGTTGAACGAAAAACTCGAAACTGAAACAGAAATTTTTGTTGAGCCGCCCGCTCTCAAAAGTCTTTGAGCCGTACTCCTCGACCGAGCGAGGAAGAGAAAAAAAAGGTGCTTAGATGTTTCGTGTTCGCGTTCGTGAATCGGTTGGGATCGTTGGTTTTTACACTCGCTCGGAATCGCCGGATCTCATCTCGTCTGTGCTCGTGATTAAAAATTTTATTTTCCATACATTACTGTGCCATACTTAGCCGACTAGAAGTTTCTTAATTAATTGCAATCGCCAATTTTTATCCCCGTTTCATTTTGTCTTCAGCCCACCAATGAATTGTCCGCTGAGTAGGGATATTTATCGATGTGGTTGTAAAAAAATCATTAAGTTCTGTGAAAGCATTGGTTTTCGAATACGTGCCTATATGTCTAGTACTCATCGTCGATTTCAATAGCCTCATGTTTCGGCAGTGGGATGAAGTTCTGATAGTGGGTCGTTCTCGCGGTATGTTAACTGCATTTCGTTTTGATTGAATAATGTACGATTGTACGAGAAAGTGAAGGATTGTTAGTAAAAATTCAAACTCCGCTTGAGCTGATCTGAATATGAAAGATTTCCTGAAACTACTCACCAAACAAGTCAGCAAGGATGGAGATTACTCAGTTTCACTAAAGTAAGGTGTCGAGGTGTATCATTAGGGATATCATGTGTGTGCTGAGAAGAGAAAAGACTTAAGTCGTGCATATTATATACTTGCATTACTTAATTACCTGGTTTAATTTCATTACTGTGCTAAAGTTACTCTACAGGGACGCCGTGCGTATGGGCGTCCATATATATGCGGGTCGCGGTGGTCTAGCGGGTAGAGCGTTGGACTGCTGACCAAAGGGTCCCGGGTTCGATTCCCGGGCAAGGCACTTTGGGCACCTGCAGCTCCACCCAAGCTAGTTGATTTTTCGGGTACCAGATCTTCCTGGGAAACCATAACCGGCACGGCACGCAGGTGAATATTCACACGCCGTCGGGCTTGGTACATGGGTGAGCTCTACCATCACCTACTAAACCGACCTTCGGGTTGATTACTGTGTGATTATTATGGTTATATATATATATATATATATATATATATATATATATATATATATATATATATATATATATATATATACCTCCACCTTCACGTATACTCCCAGTTGCCTGGAGTTTGGTTATATAGTGAAGTCTATTACTCTGAATATCTATGTGCAACTCAGTAGCGAGGTATTACTCAAGGTTTAGAATGTCTTCAGCAGATGCTTTATCGCATTTAGGTGTTTCTAATTCACAATACAGGATTCAGTAGGTGTGAATTTGTTAGGACGAAAGTGACATATTTTGCAAGACATGGTCGTCTCTCTTAAAGCAATTACTACTACGATCGTATTTTGTTGCGATACTTGACTTTACGTATATAGTTGTTCATTCCATTGGCTATGTGTATGTATGAATGAAAGGAAACAGTTTCGAGGAAGTCCAATCTTGGCAGCTATTGTATAATGGAAACAATTAACTTGCCAAATTTACTTCCGTTTTGTTCAATTGTTTTTAATTAAAATTTTCATGTTTAATATGTTTAATTGAGATGATTGTCTTAAAAAATATAAGGTTCCTGTAATAATGAAGTTGTTCTGGTGTTAAAATGAACGTCCTTCCACAAATATTCATTTCATGATCGTCACTGAATGCATTATCGTTCGATCTTGCTGGGTTTCATTCCCTACTTGAAAAAATATCCAGACAAAAAATCGTTGTTACCGGAAACGATAACCCGAAGATGACATTCATAGTATGATGAAGTGTATTATTTCCCTGCATGAACCCATCATTTTTTCCAATCTATCGTGAGCAGGAGATATACAAGTATGTTCCATAAAATTCTGATCATATGTATATTATCACGTATAAAACACTAAGGTGAGATCTTGTTTCTTTCAAAAAACCGGATACAGTGAGGCTTATGGAGTCATAGGAACGAATACTCACGTAATATCTGCACTTATGCACAAATACTTTTTATGCATACATGTGTATAACCGTAGTAATCAACCCGAAGGTTAGTTTGATATAGATCTAGTAATGAAAGTTAGCAAGCTTACCGTAACTTATAGGTGGGTACAGCTTACATAATCCTAGTTAGCCTACGGTAGATGAAATAACACTAGAGGGTATTGAGGTGGCCAGTTCCTTTATATGTGGCTCTTGCAGTTTCCCAGGAAGTTATGGTAAAAATCGCACGCAGCTTGGGTGAAGCTGAGGCCATGGGTGTCGCCGGGAATCTCTGTCCTTCCGGTCATCAGCCGAGCGCCCTGAACCAATGGGACACCACGCCCAATTTACATACAGTATACTCATCATTATACATATCAATGAATATTTAACTTGGGTCTTGAGCAATGTGAGGTGCATTCTGAAGCGGTCGATTTGTTATTTCATAGTTTTCACAGAGCAGTTAAGTTTTTAGCCCCCCCTCAACCGACAATCCCCCATTCAAATTTTACACTGCCGTTGACGTTAATATTAAAATATAACTTAATGGAAAGGCTGTGAAGTCTGAATATTAAAATTCTAGATTGCACCCTTAACTTGCAATTGATTTCAGTTAAGTTTTCTTTTCCTTTCTCCTTTCAAAGAAACCATATAAAATTCAGTCATCTCTTCGGAAACCGACCTTGATTGAACCCCACCCATGTCGTGAGTTGGTTAAGTTAAATTCTCCTCTTCTCTTTTCGAAGTGAATTTGCGCTCGTAAAATTTTGATCTTTGTTAATTGTTTGTTTCTCAATATGTCGTAGCCTACAACTCTTCATATCTTTCAAGTTTCTTCGAAATACAGACACTCCTCCATCATCATATCTTTCTTTTATTATTTGTACCTTTCCTATTCCTGACAACCGAACTATTTTCTGTTTATAGGCTTCTCTGTAATTTCCTCATCTTACGCGGAAAATTGTCCCAGATACGGGTTGGCTCCTCTTTCTCATATAGTTCGAACCATGGGCACCTTTTACACGTAGATTCTCGTGGAACTTATGATTGGCTTTATTTCAAAGTTCTCGTGGAATCTTTGATTGAAAACACGATCAACACTCCATATCCATAAGTGATCGAGGCATAAACAGCCACTTAGGACATTGACTCATGGTTTGATAATTACATAACGGTTTCATCGTCAAAGGACCGTCCCTTCGTCCGAATAAGAGGTTCCGCCGTAAGGTCACCCGCTCCTTTTTCACCGCTTCCTCTTTTCGGTCGTCGATTCGTTTTTTTCTCCCTCACCTTCCCGTGCCCACCGTCCCACCTGCCCTCTTCCTCCCGGGAACACCTGCCCGCGCAGCGATCAGCGCGTGCCGGAGGGTCACGTGTGCGCCCGGGGGACGGCGCACGTTTGAATCGCGCCGCTGCCCCCCTTTGATCGAATCTAAAGAGCTCACCTCCCCGGATCTGCCGTGCCCCGCCGTCGAGTTTTTCATCGCCCGTTTTTATTATCGCCGGAAATGTCGCAACGTCGCGTGCGCACCATGCAACGCGGTGCACCGTATGCGTCACGGTGGTGCGGCAGGGAGATGAGTCGAAGTCGGAAAAAAGTCGTGGAAATTCTGTTTTCCCACGCACATTGTGGCACTGCTCTACGAACGGCTACCTTTTTAGGCGCTAGAAAATAATCGAAAAGTTTGGGTTGACCGGTGCATTATTTTATTCGTATATGGCCAGAATGTTAACGGAGAAGGGTATACGGACTTTAGCGGAGGTGGCCTATCGAAATAGGGACGTGCGGTGTCGCGATAATTTCCAAAGTTATGCAAAGGACCTTCAATCAGTGAACTTAATTTAGTTCCCTTAAGACGTCAGCAGTTGTTACTTCAATTTATTATTTCAGGAGGACATTATTATGTATGTTTTTACTGTAAGCAGTGAGTGTATAGGTAATTATTCTGTCACCTTAACAATAACGCCTCGTCACTGTATTTTGTAATACTTTCGTGAAGGGTAAACATTTTTCCTCCAACCCAGTTATGCTTCCTAAATATCTACTCTTTAACTACCTTCCTTGCCCGCATGCCTAATATTCTACCTTTTATCACATTAGTTAACATCTCACGAATTCTTTTCATCCGTCTTTTCTCCTGTTGGTATCTTCCCAGAAGCTTCTTCTATTCTCTTCTAAGCTTCGTCTTTTTAAATGTTACCTTTTCAATGGTATTTTTCAACCCATACAAACGGGTAAGGGATTTATAAGGTGCTATGTGCAAAATAATTTCATATAGGAATGTTGTAAGGATGAATTGCAGGCGTAAACTGAAACATCATGATTGTGGTAGGGTTTAATTACCCATTACTTGAGAAGGGAGGTTTAAGAAACAGGAACCCATCGACATGTAGGCGTGAAGAAGTTGGGGAAAGAGAGAATGAGTTTCAGATACAGGAAATAAAATGAAACAGAGTTCAGGGAGAAAGATGAGTGCGCGAAAAAGTATGCGGCTGCGTAAAAGGTTTATACTCGTATGTACATAGATAGTAATTGAAAGATGCATGGAGGAGAAATGTAACGGATGTTGCTCCTAACCGATGAAGGGCGAGAAGAAAAACAGGCATTTAAGACTACAATATCTTGCCTCCGAAACATATTTAAAGGTTTGTTGTTTCATATATAGTGAACTTAAGTGTTAGAGACAGTCATCGCGGATGTTGTATAATTTGTACAGTTGATCTACTTTTATCATTTCAATGTTGACTTATGTCATTCTGACGAAGAATTTATTGCAAACCCCACGTTAGTTAATATGTCCACAAATTAGCATTACTAATTAATTTTATAGGAGCGCTATTATTTAACCAAATATTGTCTCGTTTTTTTCTGTTAACTAAAATTTCAGTTTATGTCTTTAACCTGTTGAGGTGGATACAATTTATACAAATTTTTCTATGGAAATCAACCGGATTCGTGTCTTATCATGTCGACTCAGTGTCTACTGTTGTTATTCCGACTTGGTTGTATTTTTAACATTCCTAACGGTGGTGTACGTGTACTCAACCCTTTACGCCAGCTACTCTCTGAGTGCTTCTGTGACTAAAATAATTGCTGCAGCTTAAACTTTAAAGTGTGTGGAATTACAAGGCCAATAATATCATATCATTTAAATATGTTGACTAAATTCCATGAAGTTTCGCACAAGACGACAAGTTTGATTACAGCCGTATTGTATTTAACTAACGTATCTCTGTGGATTCTCTCTGAATCTGACATCATTGCATTGATTCTTTGGCTTTCTTCTAAACATAAAATTTGAACCTATCTCTTGAACGAATGCAATCACAGGCAACTTTAACTGAAGATACAGAAGAAGCATAACATCATTCTTGCCAGCAGCACGTACGTTAGTGGCAACAGCATTAATTATTCGCCTATAGGAAAAAAGGTGAATTTTTCTTCTCAATCCTTCGTGAAGGGCGAAAAATTCGGATTCGTTTCCAACGCTTTATTCATATAATTCGAAAAGATCTAATAAATTAAAATATTCCATTTCATTTAAGGACTTCCTCGAAACACTCGATCCGTTTTCGGACCGTACTCTCTGATGAAGCTATGGACTAGGAAAATGTTGGATCCATGTCCCAACATTTGGTCCGTGTTGATATATTTTTTCATATGCTTAACACAGAAGTCGGTAAATACGGTGGCCACGTCAATTTCAGACCATTTCGAGACTTGCTAATGACATGAAACATGCTGTTTGCTTTCCCCTTGCTCCTTTTCATAAGGTGGTCCCGTTCACAGGGAAGTGACTCTCTGATGTGATAAGCTCCCGCTTCAACCGGTTCCTCTTTTCCTTGCATATTATTTTTGACTTGGAATGAAATCCCTTTCCACCCCCCACTCTGACTCTCCCTCTTCGCATTTCCCTCCCTCTGTCCATTGGCTTCCTTTTCTCTGGAGACACATTGCCCAACAGTTTCCAAATCGAAAATCGAAGTCTCTCGGCCGAATAAATGAACTGGCTACGCTTAGGGGGCACCTCCTGCGCTTACGCCTTCCAAATGATCGTTTCTTCAAGAGGAAAGTCCCGAACATGTTCCCAAACGTCTTGTTCACCGAAGGCTAGTGAATTTTGAACTATGTGCATCCCTGAAATTTCTCTTGTCTCAAGTCGGGATATCGTTTCACACCGGTGGCCTAACTACAAATTTAGAAAATTGAATTGAATATTCCTCCATGTATGACCTCTGTGCTCATTGAACGCTGAAGGTGTTAACGCAAAGGACAACCGAGTTGTCAATAGTTCTTGCAGCAGTGGAATTAGCATGATTGTAGCATTTGTCCAGGAAAGATTTTTAGAGTAGAAGAATTATATCCATACACACCTTTTTTGGTAGCTCGCAGGGTATTTATGTAGATGTAGATGTATCCATATTTAATTCTGGGCGCTGTTTCACCGTGCAAGAATTCATTATGCAGAGAAATAGTAATAGGACGGCGATTAATTGCATGAACGCGAACACCTCTTGTCGATTGAATTGTAGCATTAGCCTCTCGTTAGTTATCCCTGATATCAAGGCTTGAAATTCACCTAGGAATGGACTTAATATATTCAGATTGTGATCTTTTAGTAGGAGGTTACTTTCTGTACTAGATGACTTGAGTCCGTCAAAGCTTTTAAAAATCTGATCGTTAGCAGTAGTCTATCGGCGAGGGTAGATTATTGATGGGCCCACTGCTGCACTTCTAAGCCTCTTTTAGGCAGGACTTAAGTATGGCACCTAATATCTTTAAATCCTATAGTATTATAAATCATTTTTTAGTTTAATCATTCACACTTTCTACCCCCATTTGTTCCATTTAAAATGCCTATTCCTTTCCTCCCTCTACTTTTTTTTATTCAACATTCTCCCCTCATTCGCATAGGTCAGTATCCCATGTCTATCGTTGTCGGTATCTTTTGAATTCCTATTTGAACTTCTCCTAGCAGTCTTACCTTTTCTACTACTATTCCTAGCTGTTGAAGTTATTTTTTTCTTCTGTCTATATTAATTTTTCCCTTCCCCACATGCATCTCTCAAAGGTCACCAATTTCGCTCTTGTTCTGTTTGTTCAACGACCATGTTTCAAACCCATGAAATCCCAGGCTCCTTTCTTATGAATCCATTGAACTATTCTTTGTATCTGAAACTCATAGTCTTGGTCGTTAGAGCTCTCTCTTTGTTGTAAAAGCTTCTTTGACAGACGCAAATGTTGTCATTTCTACTTTTTAAATTTTCCTCTGAATTAATAATTAAATAAGTTATTAAGTCATATTAAAGTTTTTTTGGCCTCTTATACTTTCCCCAAATAAACGTTTATAATTGGAATGTGCCAGGAGTTGTTAAATTTTACTAGCATATTTTTTCTTCGTCTGGGATGAAAGACTCGTGTGATATTTCCCATACAAAACGGATAAATGATCCGTGCTGTTCTTATGGTAGACTCGGAAGGACAAAAACAAGGCTATGATGGAGGTAATAAACTTCAGCGAAAGACTGTGGCAACCTCTCGAGGGTCTCGATCCATCTAAAACTCCCGTAAAAGATCTACCGAAAGATAAGTGAAAAATGGAAGAAAAATAAAGGAAGGATCTCAGTGACCCGGGGGGGAGGGGTTGAGGATTGGGCGTGGGATGGGAGTGGAGGGCGGCGGAGAGCGGCGAATGTGGGAAGATGAGGAGTGGGCTCAAGGCCTTAATAAGGTCTCGGATAGAAGGAGAGGGGGTCGGTGGGAGTCGGGAGGAGGTTTCGGAGTGTGAGGGGCCCGAGGGCTTTGAGGAGACACCCGAGGGTGGACCGAGCCGGGGGGCGGGAGGGGATGCGGGAGGGTTGGACGTAGGGGGGCCCCTTCCATTCCTTCGGCTCGAATGGACCAAACTGGCAGCACGAAAGGCCGAGTCTCCACATCAATGCCGTCCTCCTTCCCAAGGGTTCAAGCACATATAGTATTCCCAGATATCTCCCCTTCTATTACTCCTTTAAAACTAGTCGTCATTTCAGCCATTCTAAACTTTTTCACTCAGTGTTTTAATCGATGTTTTTCTCCTTTTTCGCCTATTCTTGAAAGATAATTATATAGTCTAGATTGCGTCGTTCTTACGGCGTCAAGAAATTTGTGTTCAAGTTTCAAATAAGCAAATTCATTATTCATTCATCTATCAGTGCTAGGGGTCGATTATGTACTATACGATATGTACTCGTACATTGTCACCCAACTTTTGATTTTGTTTCTTCGCCTTTTTTTGTGAACTCCCGACAGCGTATATCAATTTCTCTATGCGCCTATTTGATGTGACTTATTCCTCGCAGTTACTGTTTATTGTCGCCTCTACTGTTTCAATCTACTTTTTTAACGTTCATTTTCACTCCTGGTAGAAGTTCACATTTGATAAACCGAAGTCATGAGAGTACATGGTCCGCTTTAGGGGTTATTCTTTCTTGGATTCAGAAATAAAACACACGTGGTGCAGATGGTTCACACTGACTTCCCTTTGAATATAAGCATTAGATTAGGGAATGAATGATTCAAATATACATTAAAAATATTATGGGATATTTCTCATGTGACGATTTAGAAAATTGAGGTTAATCTTGAATATGATATTCAACGAGTGTAGGTAATTTCTGGTATGGTGATTTTTCTTAGATTATTTGAATTGGTTTTGGGAAATTAATTCATATCTTTCAAAGAAAACGTAGGTCTTGCAAAATTTTAAGGATTCATGAAATGAATCATAAAGTTGGATATGTGCACTTCGCAATATCTTTTATTTCTTCTCTCAATGCGTGCTTTTAGAGTCCCTTAGATTATGTTAACTTGTCAGTAAAAAATTCGTGGGTTCGATTTCCGCCCAACCCGAGCTTGTTGTCCTATAGTGTTTTACATTCGCACTGTTACGATACGTGATGCATTTCCCTTTTGCAGTTAATGTGCTTCCGTAGTTTCATAGTAAGATTTATTTTCAGGATTAAAAATCTCAATTGACATCATATTCTTGAGATGTTGTGAATCCTCCCGAAAACAACTATTTCGTATTGCCTGCAAAGGTTGACCAGTTAAAAAAATTAATCCCTCTGAATGAAGTTATTTGGAACCCTTTATTCCTTGGAAAAGCAAGTCACCATATTCCTGAGAGCTAATAAAAAACAGACAATCAGGCATAGTCACCGTGGAAAATGATTTCCAGTAAACGTAGTCATTTGATGTGATTCTACCTCGTTATCCTTAGCTCTGTCATTACTCCGTTGATTACAAACGGTAGGCGAGGGAAGAATGTTGACCTTGGCTTATTCATTGGAAGACTCCCCCTTTTTCAGTCTGTCTGTCCTCATGTTTCCATATTCCGAGAAACTGAGGAATTTTGGTGTGCGCGCCGGTTTGTTAGGGACAATTTCAAGCTCACAGTGTGTCCTTAGTTCACGCGCCATCATTACGAGCCGTTTTGGAGCAAAAACGTTCAACTCAAATTTTCCCTCCGGAAAATCACGTCCTTCCTGTATCATTTGGTGATTTCCTCCCAGAAAGAAGAGAGAAAAAAGGGCGTATTTAATTCGGCACATCCGTCCGTCTGCCCTCACGTCACAATTACCTCCTCCAATATTTCCGCGGATTTTTGCGAAATCCCTCACCCGAATTCGATCCTGTAAACATTTGGCCTAATTCGAAACGTAGGTTGACTATAATGACTTCCTCTTTTTATCGTGTAACAAAAAATAACTTTTGTGAGGACCTCCCGTAAAAAAAACTCATAACGCAGGATACTTTCTCTTCTTAATCCCGAATTGAGCAAACCAACGCGTTTCTCGTGTTTCCGCTTTGTGATTCGATCATTTGCCCGAAGAAAAAGAAACTCTTTCGCGATGTTTTCGGCATATCGTTCCCGTGTGAGCAATGGACAAGGGTAATTTATTTTATCCCCGCCTTTATTGCTCCTCGCAAAAATATTATTCCGCAGCCAGCTCAATATAAATTCGCTCTGGAATGTGGCATTGTCTTGTTAAGCTGTTGAAAATCAATTACCGCATAATTACTAATTCTTCTAACTTTACATAGAATTAAATTAAGAGCATTCGTTGTGTGAAGATTTTAGCGGTTGGTTTTTCCCATTTACTCTGCCCGTTTAGTTGTTGCAAGAGCAGGTGTAATTTAAAGTGTTTGTGAAAAGTTTTCGCCCATATTGTTTCGTCCGTGATTTCTTCCAGAGAGCTTATATAAGGGAGCTAGGGAGAAGGGAAGCATGAGATTAGCGTGGAAATGGAGGTCGCGCTAGTGCTAAGTACCCGTGCGTAAAGAAAACAATGCATTGTGTGGGTACCCTTATTACTTATGCGACGGCCGTGTCTCTATTCTTTGCTCCCACGTTCTATTCAGTGGAATCTGTATGCTCGAGACAATATTGCAAATGGCGGCTATCGGACGCGTGCGGACTGCGCACACGTAGTTACGGAGAGCAGCAATGAAGGGAACAATTAAATCCGGGTCGTTCACGGAATGTATGGAGGTTTCTCCATCAAGTCCACAATTCCTTCGTTTAGATTGCTAATCTCTAAAGAGCGGATTGCAAAATGAGCTTCTTTTCAGACTGGGAGAAGTGAATTCATAAATATTGCAGTCTTAGCATCTTGCACGGCACTTTTTCTGTGACGATTTCGTTTTAATTGGTTTCCCACTTATGCACAGGGAAACGTACATTAATAGTTCAGGATTTCAACCTCGAACATCCCGCTTCGTTAATGCGTACGAGCGTGCATGTGTGCCTATTAAGGGGAATACTGCTTTTGTCGGGAACTAATATATGCAATGTGAGAAAGTCGATGCATCTTTCTTTTTAATTTCGCTATATCGATATAATTTGCATTGTGCGCTCCTATCTTCCCACTCGTACCAGCCGTTTTGCTGGAGAAATTAGATTTTAAATATTTTTTTAGTAATTAGCGTGAAATGTTATTAAGTGGACAGAATAGAAACTTTTATATGCGTCATTCTGTTCCGTCCTGGCGCTGTCTCCGTATTCTGTCACGCGGGTCAATCGCTCGTAGCCAACTAAAGCCTACGTAAACTCTAAGGATATACATGTGTAGGCTAGTCCAAGAGAACATGAACCAGTACCTATGTTTGATCGATGAACATCTCCGGTGTAGTTTTACTTCCGGGTAATTCGTTTTGTAGCTGCCCCATGAGTTGGACGGATCGATGATTAATCACCTAGTTAGACTTTGGTAGTAGATTGTTCGAGACATACACCTCATATTAGGTAGATTCAAATGTGATTCCCGTATAAATAGGGATATAGTTTATCTGTTAAAATTTTTAAATACAATCCGATGAAAATTAACCATTTGGTTGATTTACTTTGAAAAAACTTGTATTTTAATGATAACTTGTCAATAAATACGGAAATATAGTTATTTATTCTTGTTTTGCGCTATCTCTTTACTTTATTCCGTCCAACCAGTTTCGCGTATCATTTATCCCTTTAAAGCGATGATATGTTCTAAGGATAGGCTTGGCCCAAACGCTATCTCACTTCTTGTGTTTATCACCGTATCACGGCACAAAAAGAACAGTATGAATGTATATTTTCGGCTAAATCTCGGTTATAATTATATACTGTTCTCTGGTATGTCGTCTAGTTCTATTTAATATTGAATCGATCTTGCTTTGTTTAGTATTTAAACTTCGCTAACTACCGCAACGTTTGTTGACAAAGTTCGACATCTTGCGAAATTATTCAATATTACCTCATTTACCGTGACATGGAGTGGTTTCGGCCTTCCCCGTCCTCCGTTACCATTCGTACCTGTGACGTTTCGCTATCCTTGAACACGTCTTCCTTGTATTTCATCCTACGCCAATTCATCTTACTTGGCTGAGCCTCCCATCGTCTTTGCCCTGTAAATAATTTACATTTTTACTGCTCTTTTATATACTCTATATTGAACGACTTCGCCATTTCGTTATTAATTCTCCTCTTCTCCCTTAAACCTTTTATTTCTAATTTCTAAAACTTTGCTCCTCCTTCAATAGAGCATGGAAACTTCAGTCATCAAAGTTGATATGGTAGGTTAATGATAAAACTCACCTCCTGTGAATCTTCGATATGTGGTGCCCAGAAAATCACGGCTCCTGTTGTATGCTAAAGGTGATTAGAGACCCTTCTGGCGAGCAGCCGAACGCCTAACTAGGTAGGTTTTCTGACGGTAGAACACATTAAAAAAATATATGTATAGAAATAAGTTCAGGGTGATTTCTTTTATCTCCAAGTCGCTCCAGTCTCATTTGTCTGATTAATCCATGGAGAAATTGAGGGAAATAAGCGGAAGCCTGCGTCACAGAACAATTTATTTGTAATCTCGACCTCATCGAATCACACGGAGAAAGTATTTCAGTTAATTTAGTATGGGGATATGCGGTGAAAAGTATTCATTATCTGAAAAGATTTGGATTCATGTTTCTCGGGAACCTTGGTCGGATGAGCACATAGCTTTTAGTCTGAACGCATTAATTCATTGGAGTGGATATATTGAAGTTTCCGTTATCAAATAGATTTTAAAGATACTGATGCTGAAGATTCGGGTGATAAAAATCGGTGTATTCGGTGGAGGGTTCGTCAAGGAGGGACATATATTGAACGCACAATCAGGATTGGATGCGTGTTAGTTGTCTTGGTTTGCGAAACATGCGATTTCGACTCGAGAGAAAGAGTTCACTCCGAAGAAATTAATGACCAAACGCAGAATCACGAAAGCGCGGAGATGGACTTCAATTTTTCGTCGCCGAGCACCTTATCAGAAATAAATTTGTTACACGTATTAAATGCTACGTCATGCAGGATGGTATCTTTTATAATATATTTAATTTGTAGTGTCAAATATACGCATCATCCGGATTCACATAAGGGTACGCTTAGTATTTTATGTTAGAAATACCTCGGTGCTCGTCTGTGTCGTCCATGTTTTTGAGATTTTCATCTTGAGAGTGTTTTGGGTGAAAATATCCGTTAAAAACTCTAGGCACGTGGAGTATGACTCGGGAAAGCGTCACAAAATGGCACCCCTAAGTTTCTGCGAGTTGTAGTAAATGTAAATGTAAATGTGGCTTGTGGATGGACTATGCCCTGGAAGTTCGTCCAAAAAACCCCGTTAATAGATAATTTCGGCAATATCACGCTGACAGCAGATATTTAACCTGTTTACCCTTGCTCAAATTGCAGTAAAGGAGTCTGCAGCAGCTTTCTACGAGAATATGACGTTCCGGAAAGGCAACTGCGAGCCCAGATTTTATCTGGCTCATTTCTACCGTATTCTTTATTGATATCAGTCAGAGGATCGCTTTGCCCCACATAGTCAGCGACCATAATTGTAACAGTGCACTGATGTTATAACTGTTTTCTTTAATTTCCTATTATTTTTTGCCATTTGTTGCGTGTCAACCGCTCACGTTTATAATTAATTAGAGCACCCAACACCATTAAACAACTGAAGTCTTGGGGTTATTATGGGGAACGATAGTTGGACTCTCGTTCGCCAAACCTCTTCGTTTCATCCAACGATGTTTAACCAGCCGCAGCAACCGTTTTAATTTCAAGATCCTGTGCCATATACATGCCACATACACCATATTCATTTTCTTGAGTTTCAGTATGTTTCTAATTACGTCATTTTATCAGTCAGCTGAATCCTGGAATACCGCAAAGCCCAAACTTTGAATTGTTACACTATGACGAGCTAAACCGCACAGAACCCCGGAAGTAGACCCGTGCGGTTCCAGAAAAGTGTGTGGCCGATGCTCTTGGCATTACAGCGAAAATACCATTGAGTGTAACGGATACCTAACCGTTACAGTTTGAGAGTTTTTATTTCAAAAGTTGAATTACCCTTTCGCATCCTGAGTCGAGCTGTGGGAAATTACGGTCAGGGCTTGTTTTTCTTGCAATGCGAATGAAAGACATTAGGACGACATTCCATTGGAACGCATTGTGGTCTCCCTCCCTCATCCTTCCCTCTTCATTTCTTGCTTCGTCCTTTTCCCTCTTCCATTTCTTATCCTTGGCGTTTGTCCCTGTCCCTTACTTTGAGTATGCGAATGGCTTTCTCGGTGTGTGGTATTTACGATAATTGACAGAATCAGCTTATTCGATTTTCAGTGATTGCCCCTAAGATGCCGTCACGCAACATCACTCAATGCCACTGTCAATCAGCTATTTCGCGCACGATTTCGCCGTTTCCCATAGTGCCCATCTGTGACTTTGTAGAACATAGACAGTAATTATAAGTTTCTTTTTCCATATGGCAGGTAACATTAGCATGAAATACATTGAATAAGTATATTATTTAATAATGTTAAATTGTAAATAAATTTTAAAACCTTCATCGATCCCACTACCTGCCCTATTTTTGGTTGCAATTTCCACTTTCCCAACGGTGTATGTCATACCAGTATACTTACTTGCCAATTACCAATCCATGTGTTTCGGTGTCCGTTTCATTTCGCTCTCACAAGCTACACAAGTGTTGCGGAAACTTATCCGGAGCGTAATGTCCGTCACTGGAATGTAATACAGGTACCTGATAAGTACCTAATAAGTACCTGTACTTATA